>OY723405.1:6737396-8082396 GCA_963210345.1 Inga oerstediana | reverse complement strand
CTTGGATTATATTGGTTGTCACTTGTCTGAATGGAGAGGCTAGGTTTCCAAGACGTTGCATTGGTTAGCGTGGGCCAGCTTCTCCTCCCCACAGAATTAATTAATGGCACTGTCAGAAGTCATAACATAAAATATTACAGTTGATGGTCCACTCGCTGATGCCTGTGTTGACAAGCGCAGAGTAAAATATTTCTTTAGTCTCACCGCTTTTTATTCAATATTTGAACTATGGTTGTTTCCTGTGAGTGTCGATGGTTAGATTTTTTTCATTAGCAGAAAGCTCTGGATGAAGAAAATGGAGTCTTCAACTGCAGTCGCAAACTGAAATGAATTGCCAAAAACAAATCAATTTTTGATGTAGACGCTGCAATTGGATTATTTCCTTGGTCTCATCATCTCTTTAACTAATTAAAAATATCGAGGTAAATGGTCAATTTGTTGTAGGTTTTGTTTATTCAAGACACTATTTTTAATAGCAAATCAATTTTAATTTCAACAATCTTCTTGTCCTTTTCCACTAAATATCATTCCAATAAAAATTTCTAGAGGCGTAACGTGTGTGATTTGAGCCAAGCAACGGACCAAGAATCTAAACAAAGGTGTGTCGGACGATGGGTCACAGTCTCACGGAGACATGTGATAAGAACAGGATGAAATTAGGTTCATTATATGCATAGTTTGATATGAAAATTAACACGGTAAAAAAAACACACACACACATAGGGTGAGGTCAGGAAAAGAACAAACAAAATAGTTAATACGAGTACTATTTAATCAAGGGGGAAAGGCCGACGCTGTAGTGCTGCTGTTATATTGTTGGGTTGTTTTCATAAGTGATAGATAACAGAAACACAATTCATCCATTAGAGAGGAGAAAGACAGGACAAAGATGAACTGAGATTGCCGTACAAAAGTCATGTCACACAATTAAAATCACTTCCTTGGCTTTCCCGTTGTGTGACCCCATTAAGATCAAACCCCTCAGAGATGCTGCCTACTATAAATCACATGGACAAACTGAAAGCTTTTTTTAAAGGGAAGGAAGAAAAACGGAAAAATAGCGCATTACAGAATACTATCATGTGACGATCACGTGTGTATCCTTATCCCTTCGAATGTGATAAAATCTCACATCTTCACATCAAAGCCCACATGTTATTCGCCAGGTGTCCAACCTTTGAGCATTTTTTATAATTTTCACCATTTTTTCCTGGACCTCTACCTTCCATGACCATACTGCCAGTACCTATGCTAATGAAAAAGCCAAGACTAAAAGCACGCGCCTCCATGCCCACGCGCTACTGCGAAAGGGCAAGCTCCAGCTGTCGAGCGAAGTAGCCGGGAGCACTTAAATGCGGAAGGTGCCCCTCCGTCTCCAACCACCGCACCGTGCTCCGCTCACCCAGCTGTTCCTTCATGTAAGTGGCCACTGATGACGGCACCGAGAGGTCCTTAGCCGTCTGCATAATACAACAAGGTATGTTCACCAACCCTAGAATTCCTCTCAAATCGCTGTTAAACACGGTTCTACACACGAATAGTGATATATCGGGTCTCATGTTGAACAGAGTCCGGGTGAATTCTCGGACCGCCTCCGGAACGTCTGCTCCGACGGATAATGGAGCAAATCCGTTGACCCAAGCAGCATAGTTGCCCTCCATAGCATGGAACACTTCTTCAATTTCAGCTTGCTCGAATCCTCCGTTATAATCTACGTCGTTTAAAAATCTGAAAGAAAAACGTGAAGTCGAGAGCGAATTCGACAAAGGCCGGTGATAATTAAATATAGTTGAGCGGGTGAGAAGTTGATTCGGAATTGAATTGACTTTACCTGGGAGAAGCGCCGATGAGGACGAGCTTACTGAAGAGGTTAGGTCGGCGAATGGCGGCTAAGATTCCGATCATGGCGGAGATAGAGTGACCGACATAAGCACAGCGTTGAACGCGAAGCGTGTCGAGAATGTTAAGCAAATCGTCGACGTAGGCGTCGAGAGTGGTATAGCGGCGGAAGTCAAAGTAATCGGGATTAACACTGCCGGCACAGACGAGGTCATAGAGAATGACGGAGTAACGGCGGGTAAAGTAAGGGAGAATACGCTGCCAGGCGGATTGGTCAGTCCCGAAGCCGTGAGCGAGGACGAGGACTTGGTCGCCGGAGCCTACCACGCGGACATTGAGCGCGTCGAGGATGAAGTGACTCATTTGCTTTGTGCCTTCTTGCGGGACTTGAGGCTGTTATGAATTTGAAGGGGAGAGGACGAAGTGACGTCTCTTGAGAGTACCGGCCTGTTGGGGAGAGATGATGAGTGTTTGGGGTTACAGATTTTCCCTTTTGCCTTTCTGTTATCTTCGTGATGGCGCGCTGGTATATATAGTTGCCAGCTTGCCAGCTTGCCATCTTGGTAATAACTTATCAGATCACACTGCTTTATTTTTTTAAAAAAAATATTTTACTAGAAAAAGAAGGGTTTGTTTGGAATCGTTATGAAAACTGTCAAAAGCATTTTTCTTAACCGTAGTTTACAGCATGCAGGACAAGTATGATAGGTGTTTTGTATGATTTGTGAAAATAAATATTTTTAGATGTCCAATCATGATCCCTAAAAATACTAAAGATATGATTTTTAACGTAGTACAATAATTTTATTCGATCAATATAACCAATCCCACTTGAAAATAAAGGTTCTGTAGTCATTGCCGTGGTCCAATCATAATCCCAAATAAACTTACAAAAACAGTAAGCTGATACAGAAAACGATAACGAGAGACTACTTTATAGTATGGGCGAGTTGCCCTGGGAAGAGGGTTGGATTTGGGTGAGGCGGTCAAGAGAGAACGTACACAAGTGATGTGACAGGGAACATTGTGGGGGTCCAGTGAGGGGATTAGTTCAGGTGTTGTAGTTTTCGGATTATAAATATAAGGTGATTCCAACTTTTTTTTTTCTTTTTTTTTTCAATGATTAAAATAACAAGTGTTTATGGTAATAAGTGTGACCAAACCACTTTCTATTTAAAAAAAACATAGTTCTCTGACCCGGACCGAACCGGCTGAACCGGTCCAGAAACCAGTGACCCGGGCACTAAACCGGTCCAGGTCAACTTTTTAATTTTTAAAGAATTTTTTTATTTTTTTAAAAAAATTTTTTCTTTAGAATTTCATACTATAAACTTAAAATATTCTATTTCTCACCGGTTTGGTCCCGGTTTGACTCCGGTCTGACCCATTGACCCTTGACCCAGTACCCCGACCGGTTCACTAACCGGTCCGGGTTTAATTACCTTGAAAAAAAAGAAGAAGCTTTGATAACACTAAGCCACGGGCTATAAGTATGGGATGGGTTAAGTTCCATAGGAATAGTGGTGGCATAAAGTAATCTGCCAAGCAGCTCCTTCTAGTCAAGAGAGTTATTGTTCTGATTATGGCGAGGTTTTCTAATCCTGACGGTGATGCTGCTATATCCATTATCGGCAATCCTTCCAAAACTCACAAAGCATTCTTAAAACAGAAGGGCCAGCACCCATATTCTCATTCTTTATACACCTGCTTTCCACTTTCTCTGTGTAATTATTCCCTGATTAAGCATGGGCAGATGCGTCAAACACATGAGCAGGAGTCATGAATGTAGTAAACGAGGAATTATTTTTATATTTTATGATCTCACAGAAATAAATAGAAAAGAAAAAGGGACAACGTTGGGACCAAATTTAATCGGAGGATATGTTATTCTTGAATGGGAAAGGGGAATTTCATTCCACAACTTTGATGGTGATGCCCTGTAGGATTAGGTTGCAAATCAGGCCTCTTATTAGCTCACCAATACATGATCAAATTTAAATTAGTAAACCCGATTCATTGTATTCACATTATACGTATTATAATATTATGTTAGAGCTTGACTCGTAAAAAGGGTTGATAATACCCCAGGCTATTACATCCCCTCGGATAGATCCTTAACCCGGAATAAATTTTGGAATCTATCCATTTACTTTTCTGTTTGACCGAAAACATCGAATGGTGTGACATGGACAAGCCTGTATTTAAATCACCAGCTATGCGCAACCGATTATAAGTATATTTTATGTAAATGGACACAAAATCGTCTCTCGTACCTACCTTTTATAGGTAACTCATAATTAAAAAGTTACTTTTAAAAGTTTTTATCACTATTTTAAACAAACACTTAATTTAATATCCCTTGCTTCAAAGGAAAATACCTCAGCTTTTTTTAGCATTTAGTTATGGGGAGACTTGGGTTATCTAATGCAACTCCAATGTTTCCTCTGCACTTGTTTCCACAGCCAAGGCTTATAAAAGGCAACTAAGTGAGTGTTTGGAATAACTTATTTTTTGAAAATAAACTCTTATTACGTAAGTCAAGACAAAAATCCTCTCACATACTTACCTTGTATACTGTGAATCGTGATTTATAAGCACTTATTGTCCAAAAATAAGCTATCTCAAAAGAACACTAAATATCTTTTTTTTTATTGGAAAAAGTTTCATTTTCGTAGCAGCCGGAGGACAAAGTATCAGCCTATCAGGTTGTTTGAAAATTTTACATTATTTAATCTGCGACACGAGCAAGTTCAGTTTACAAGAGTAAGATGAAGCGTCTCAGTTCTTTTTTTTTTTTTAGTAAAATGTGGAATTCAACTAGAAAAACTTAATACAAGCTCAAAATAGAAAGCAAGGGGGGAAAACTCCTATCCTTCATCAACGACCGCCTCCTCTAATGAAGGTGGTGGTTGATCAAAGAAAACAAAAACCCCCGCACTAGTATGGCCTAACCTAGTAAGATGGTCAGCATCCCTGTTCTGATCCCTAGGAATATGGCTCAACAACACATTCCAATTCTTAGATAATCATAACCTAGCTTCTACAATAATATCACTAAAGGGGTGGTTTTGCTCCCCACCTCTAGTTAACAAATTAATAGCTTCAATACAATCAGTAAGAATCAAAATATTCCTGTATCCACTACTCCAACAAATCTGAAGCCCTTGAATAATTGCTATAATCTCAGTTATTGCAGGAGGAACTGATAACAGCTTATAAGTAAAACCCCCAAGCCAAGTTCTTTCAGCATCACGTAAAACTCCCCCATAGCTACATTAACCTGAGTCCCTAGCTGATCTATCCACCTCCAAGTACACAAAGCCTGCTCCCGCTTGACTATTTGTTGTATCCTGTCCTTCATATGATTGTTGAGTATAGAACTGACATTAGGAAAGAAGATCGTAATCCCAACTAGCCCGAAAAAAGCTTGACTGGCCATCCAAAGAAGAAGGCTCTAGATCCTCGCCAAAGACTTTCCTGCATCTGGTTACCCATATGTCCCACTATATATAACCAAATAAAGAAGCCCATTGAACTTTTCTCGTAAAATCTCTACCAAATCCATGCTTCATGTTCTAATTTATCCATTCCCTCCCTTGTAGGGACGTGAATTTATCCCACAAGGTCGAGTGAATTAAAGCAATCCATCGTTCCCGAGCATTCATGCAATCTCTAAGCAAGTGCATCATGTCCTCCTCTTGATCACATCCAAAAAGGCATTCTGCGGAATCCAATAGTCCTTTTTGTGCTCTCATCTTTGCAGTATGCAGACGGTCATGAGAGGTTAGCCACATGAATAACTTGATCTTCTCCGGTATTGACCATCTCCACAGAGTCTTCCAGAATGGCTTTCCAACAGTGCAAGTACCTGCAGCAATATGCAGATTTAACAGAAAAACAGCCATCCGAGGAAGGCTTCCAATAATACTTATCCTCTCCTCTCTCTTCACGAGGTGGATGGGCACACATGAGACAATCAGTAACCTGAGGGTGGAACCATCGATCAAGCTTCTCCTTGTCCCATTCTCTTGACTGGTTAGTGTAATCACTCACTCTAGCATCCCTATCCACAAAAGCTTCATAACCTGGAATGAGCTCAATTAAAGGTCTATTCACCTCAGACCAATTGTCGTGCCAAAAGGAGGCCAGATTCCCATTTCCAATATTGATTCTTACACATTTGATAAAACTCTCCCAAACAGCACATATGCCTTTCCAGGTTGTTGACGAGTTTGTCCTCTTTTGAATTTTAGGCATGAAACCCGTGCCACATCTGTACTTTGAGCGAAGAACCCTAACCCATAGAGCATCTTTGTTGTTAAGGAGATGCCAGCATAACTTCGTCAAGAAAGCCTTGTTTTTTTTAGCCATTTCTCTAATCCCAAGGCCTCCATCTCTCTTATCTCTGGTTATTTGATCCCAAGATATCAAGTGAAGTTTCCTTTTTTCATCCTCCTCCCCCATAGAAAGCTTTTGTTACTTTTCCCTAACTCCTTAAGCATTGTTTTCTGTAACAACATTGTCTGCATATAGTACGATGGTAAGGCATTTAGGACTGCCTTAATAAGAGTAGCGCGACCTGCCAGGTTTAAATATCCCCTTTTCCATCCAGATAGCTTTTTCCTAGTCTTTTCCAAGATAGGCATAAAAGTGACGTAGTTAGCTCTTTTATGGATTAAGGGTATCCCAAGATATTTGCCCAGATCCCCTGTAAGACCAACCCCCATACTCTGACTCAAACTTAAAGCTCTAGAGAAGTTGACATTCTTCGAAAAACAGACCTTAGTCTTACCTCTATTCATCTTTTGCCCCGAAACCTCACAGAAACTTTGGATACAATATAACATCCCCTCTACCTGACTTTCTGAAGCCTCCCTAAAAAGGATTAGGTCGTCCGTAAAAAAGAGATGGGAAAGACGAGGTCCTCCTCTATTCAGCTGAATCGGAGTCTACGTGTCATTGTCAATAGCATCCTGAATTATATGACTCAGTCACTCCATACACAAGGTAAAGATATAGGGAGAGATCAGATCCCCCTGTCGAATGCCTCTAGATGAGTTGAAGGTAGGAGTGACTTCGCCATTCCATAAAATTTAGGAGGATGAGCTAGTAATACATGCCATGATGGCTTCACATAATTTCTCCTCAAGTCCCAGCGCTCTGAGAGTATCATGAATAAAACCGCATTTGAGATGATTAAAAGCCTTCTCTAAGTCAGCCTTGACAGCCATCTAACCAGAATTGCCAGTTTTAGTCTTCATAGAGTGGATGACCTCCTGAGCTACAATGATGTTATCACTGCTCTGTCGCCCAGCTATAAAGCTACACTGATGCCTACCAATAACTTTTTCCATAATCTCCCGGAGGTGAAGAGAAATAATTTTAGTAATGATTTTGTAGCTTACATTTCAGAGAAATATCAGCCGAAAATCCATAATGGTTTGTGGACTTTCCATCTTGGGAATGAGAACAATATTGGTATTATTAATTCTCTTGACCGAAATAGAAGGTCGCTTTTTTTATTTCCTCGTTCGTGACTAGAGCTTGAAGTTTATCCATATCCCCCTCACTCAATCTAGGGAAACAAGAGCTTGTTATGAGTTGAACGTCACCAGGCCCAGAAGAGCTAAAGAGGTTTATATAGTAATTAATGACCAGGTTCTTCAATTCGTACTGATCAAAAGTCCAGCTACCATCCTCCCTTTTCAAGCCTTCTATTCGATTTCTCTTCCTTCTAATTAGAGCGGCAGAGTGAAAAAATTTACTATTTTTATCCCCCCATTTTAGCCATTGACAACGGGATTTCTGGTACCACATCAATTCTTCTTGAGCGAGGATTTTGTTATAGTTTTTCCATAGTTCTTTTTCAGTTTGGACTAGGTACTGATTATCACGTCTTCCCCTAGCTCTTTCCACCCCTTCAATCCTTCTGAGGATCTTCTTCTTCTTCTTCTCATTTAGGTTGCCCACTTTGTTCCGATTCCATTCCTCTGCCGAGTTAGCAAGATTACCCACTTTATCAGTCTATTGCTCTAAGCTTCAATAATTTTTAACCATATCTGCAAAACCATCTTCAAGAAACCAAGCCGCTTGGTAGCGAAAGGGCATTTTCCTTCTTTTATAAGACATTTCCAGATTAACCTGAGTGGAGGAAGAGATGTATTGGAGATTCAATTCCTCCTTATTCCAAAGAATCCAAATCCTGCTAGCAAAACCAGTAGCCTCAAGTCTAAGCCAAGCACTAAAACCAAGACGCCTGATAATTTTATCAGCTTTACCACTACTAACACAAGTTTCACGGATAATAAGAATATCAATCTTTCTACCTCTAAGTAAATCCCTGATTCTACCTAGAAAATTTTTTGAGGCTGCGCCTCTACAGTTCCAAGAAATAATATCCATAAAGACAAATAAAGGAGGAAAAAAGAACCTGAGTTTCATGGCTACTGCCCTGAGTCTGAAAGCTTCATGGTTGCCTCTTCTTCATGGGCAGTCACACCCCCAGCCTCCATTGAATCTTCCAAAACGTCATACAAGTCTTCTTACTGCCCCTCTGCATAATGTTGATTTTGCATAAGAAGAGAACCCCGTGGCTGAGTAGGTTCATTTTAGTGCTCGGCAGATTCGTTTGGTTGTTCCTCTTATTGATGTTGTTGGCCCGTCTGTGCATGTGTGTCTAGAATCATTTGTGTATGTGTGTCAATGTTATGTAGACCCTCTCTTTTAATAGCTCTTTGTTGCTCAAGTAAATAATTCACATTGTTGATATCTAGTGGCCCAGAGATAGATGCGGATCCAAAGACCAAGTGATGGGCCCTTCCTGTTTGTTTCGTTTTAAACAAGGGGTAATTAGTTTTGGAGCACCCTTTTTTTTCCTATTCTCAACGGGTTTACTCAACAGCCCACTTTCACTTTTATACAGCCCATTATTGCTTGCTTCTGTGAATTCAGCCTTGCTTTGTCTATTACCGATCGGTTGAAACAGGTCAGCTTCTTCCATTATTTTATTTAGCTCTGTCTCTTTTCCTTTCCTTTGACTTTTCCCACTAAATAACTCACTGACCGTCTGCTTCTCCTCGTTCTTAGTTCCACTAGGGCTTGCTTTTTCTGAAGCTTGTACAGTTAGATCACTCTTCTTCTTCGTCTGATCACTCTTTTCCAAGGTACGGCCACATTTTCTTTTTTCTTCCATTGCTTCCCCATAGTTTTCTTCGAGCTAGAGCCTTCTTTCTCCTTAAACGGCGGCTCAAGATCAGAAATTTACAGGATCTGAAATCTCGAACCCACACTTTTCTCCTCAACTCGCCCATTCATCTAAACGTTGGATGTCATTTGAGACTGAAGCTTCCTGTCCAAATCAACTCGTTGAGGCCGCTGCTTAGTCCTTGAGTTGACCTTCATCTACTCTCCGTACTCCTCCTCAACTGCCACACCAGGTATAGACATCAGGGGTATTGTACTTTCTCTTTTCTTATTTCCTATTACTGGCGATCTGATTTCTGATGATGCTGCCACCAGTGTTGCTGTCGGATCTATTTGCTTATGAGGGCAAGTTTATTGTATATGTCCATATATTCCACATTTGAAGCATATAACTTCGAGACCCTCGTACTCAATTGTGTAGGTTCGATTTCTGATTGAAAATTTGGACTGAAGTGGTTTATTTAGATCTACCTCAACACTGACTCTGGCGAATTTCCCTCTTTCAACCATAAACTTATCATTGTCCTTGTGAGCCAGAGTATTTAGATCCACTTTAAGAGCTTTACCAATTAAATTCCCAATCGCAAGCATACAGTCCTCCGAATATACATGTAGTGGAAGGGTTGGAATTCTCACCCAGATTGTAACCTTTTTGACCTTATTGCAGTATGGGTTAAAGTTGGGGTTCCACCTCTGCACTGCGAGATAATGTCCCTGAACCAACCAAGGGCCCTCAAAAAGGAGTTTTGCAGAGAAGGATTTTTCTGGTGTTTTGAAGACAAAATAATTGTTTGATAAGTCAACAAGGTCAAAATTTTCTGATCTTAGCATCCACTTGATTTGATCTTTTATTACAATCAAATTAACTTTCCTCCCTAACACCGTTAGTATGAGTGCATTCTTCCAGGGTCTGCATAATTCCTTGAACCTCTCGTCTGGGATGTTGAGGCATGGTACTGAGGTTAATGCTTCCCTCTGTTCCTCTGTCAATGCCTGATTAGTCTCTCTTTCCTCTTGAAGCCATTCCTCCACCTGCTCATCAAAGCTCCTATCAAGTTCATTTTCTTCTTCTCCCAGCAGCTTTGCTTTATATGAGATCATGCTTTTAGTGGCCTTGTTCTCACCCTTAACCATGTTGGCTTGCCTGACTGGTATTCCTTTTCTACCCACCTCTTCCATCTCTATTTCCGCATGACTGCGTCTTTCCTCTTCCTTGTTCGTTTTCTCAATCTCTTATTCTTGGTCTGTCATTCTTTTGATATGCCTTCCTTTGATATCATCCTCTTCTTTAGTCATCTCCATGGGATCATCAGGGACGGTTCCATGGCTGATCGACTGGTTAGTGTGCCCACCCTTTCTCTCACTAGCTTTCTCACTCATTTTCCAGATAGAAAGGGTTTATTTTATCCTTTCCAAGCAGTTTTTATTCTACATAATCAAACTGATATGACAAAATAATTTTTGATCCATTTTTAATTTTATTTTAAAAGTTACCCAGAGTCATTTTAATAAAAATTAGCCAATCGTTTTTTTTTGGGTGCGCAACACACATTTATTCTTAGATACAATTGCTCATACGTGTTTGCTTTGCCTTGCAAGCACTATGTGAGGTAAATATCTAAGAGAAGTCTTATCTCGTATTGTGCCCAAAAAATAAAAGTCTTATATGATAAAATATAAAAGTAAATCTTATTTTTTGGAAAGGCAGCCAAACAAATCACCTCATATTCTCTCTTGTTTATAATAGGGGTGTTCGGGATCAGGACGGGATTGGGAAATATCATTCCTGATCCCAAGAAGGGTTCGGGAATGATTTTCATTCCCGATCCTGAAAATCGGGAAATTTTCGAGATCGGGATTGGAAATTTCCCGATTCCGGATTTTCTTTTTTCTTTTTAAAAAAATCTCTATATTAAATTTTTTGTTGTGTTTCCTTGAGTTTAGTATAAATATATTATTTGTCTAATATCATATTGTATAAAATAAGTCTAATACAAATATATAATTAGTCCAATACATGTTTAAAATTATCGATTTAATTATAAAAAGAACAAAGACAAGAACAAAAAATTAGAATTATTTAATAAATAATAAATGAAATTAACTAAACAAATTAAAAGAATAGATATTACTTTAAGGGTGTTAGAGATTTTTACATTTTATTTTACATTTGATTTTATTTTCTTAAATATTTTTAAAAAATGTACATGTATATATATTCGGGATCGGAAAGTCCCATTCCCGATCCTGAAATTTTCGGGACGGGATTTTTTCGTCCCGATTTGCTCGGGATCGGGATGGGAAATTGATGAATACCTCTAGTTCATAATATAAATCAACTTCTAGAAGAATCTTATAATTCAAAATATAAGTCATGTTGTAAGAGTTTGTGTAGCATTAAGGGATTTGTTAATTAAAAAATATCACTCCTCTCAACTTTTAGCGAGGGGATCATAGAAAAATGTACTCTTTTTAAGTTTTATTAAGATAAAAATGAAATTCATGACAATTTTTAAATATATTTAATATACCTAACTTTGTCATCATAGTTGATACAGTTTTCAATAATTTATATTGTGACCCTGTATTCTTAATATAAAAGAATAAAATCTAGTTTGTAGTAGAATCCAAATTACCCACTAGAATTAGATGTAACATCATGCACATTTGGAGTATGCATGCCAAAGATGGTGGATACGATTGACTGACACGAGATTCGAATGCAGAAAATGTAATTACTTGTATTATCCTTTCTTTCTCACTTTGCCCAACCATGGCTCCCGATAGGCACAATAAATGGTGAACAGATGCTTGACTATGACCGCTGAAACTCAATAATTCTATTGGGGTTTAAGGCCTGTTTGAGAAAACAGCGAGAAAAATATGTTTACGCAAGTCGAACAGTTTCAATTATACTACTAATCCAAACTGACACTAACATAACATAATTTACATCTTAGGCGCATAAAAAAACATACTAGTATGATACACTAAACATCAAAGACAAAGTATGATAAACCAAAGAGGAAGCACATAATCACAAATTTTCCCCAGAGTAGGAACATTCTTTAAATAAATTGGAAGGGTTATTGCAGAGTTATAACATGATCATGAATATCCTCTCGAGGCTAATGAAATCAATGGAGGATTCATAAAGAGGAGGGATTTTTGGAGGGGGGAAATATGGTACTACCTTCGATCCTAAATATATGACATAATTTATAGTGTAAAATTGCATTGCACTATAAATTATGTCCTATATTTAGGACCGGAGGAAGTATATGGTAAAGTGGTGGAATTGGTATAATTACGGGAGAGAAATAATGGGATGGAATCTGGACATAATGATGAAGTCCACTAGCTAGAACTAGAAAACGCTACCAAGTGCAATGCTTCTTCAGTTTGCAGTAATGTGCAGAGTGCAGGCTCATGGTATGCCAGTTTTTGTTGCTGCTCCATTTCCTCGCAAACTGTTAATCAAAGTGGGGCAAAAATGCAAATACCAAGAGAGATGGGGAAATGAATTGGGATTTTACTTTTGTGGTGGCACGCCTATATCCACAAAACGCCAACTTTCATATTAGGTTGCTGCCTTCTCAGCTTTCGCATGTTAGGAACAAGCACGGGCTTTGGATAAAATTGGGATGTGACTTGGCGTGGAGTGGCACGTCTTCACTTGACCTCTTCCTCTTATGTACCTGCATATCCCTCCCTACTGATTGGCCTCATTTCGTCTTCCCATGAAACATCACCACTACCTGACACTTTTGCCCTCCACTCACACTTGCTTTGGCGTGCCTGCTTTTCCTCACCCACATTCTTTATTCACTTTTTGTTTTTTTAAGTCCGTATCCCGAACCAACATCCTTTTAACTCTGATGATTTAATGGGGTCAAGATTAATCCGGATTGAGCCGGATAGAATCATAATGACTGTAAAGCTCTACCACCAAGTGTTTAACAACCATCCCTTATTAGTTGAACCAAGTAATTGGTGTTGTTCTTTATTCACTATCACCCTGATGCATTATTTGTCTTGTCCTACCATGCAAAATGCATGACTCATTCGATTAAAATATTAAGTTTTATTACCTCGGGCTTGGGTTGGGACTTCATCCTATGGGGAGGCCCAGATTGATATTGGGCTCTTTTATACTGAAACGCTGGATGATTGCTTTTCTTTTGTTGTTGTTTTTCTCTCCAGCGTAATGGGGCCGTCCCAGTCTGTTGGGCCAAGAGCGGAATAGGGATCACGATAAACATAGTTGCCTTCTTGCTTAAGAGAGGAGGCTCTGCAACCAAATAACTGATTTCCTAATAAACTTCCACATTTTATTAAAAAAAATTACTGAGTATAAATATTTTTATTCGTATATATACATATTTCAAAAAATTTGTAGACGACCTGAGTCCTTAATTGATATTTTAAAACTTTAGAGCCCTTAATTATCTATCATTATCCATTTTTAAAAAAAATGACTCAAAGTGTTATTTTACTTATTTTAATTCAAGGTAGCATCTGGTTACTTGGGGAGTTCGGGTCATGGACGGTCCAATTCCAACAATTCAATCCTGCTGATACCGTGTTTACTTGGGGGGAAAAAATGCCTGTACTTTGTCCACCTCAAAAGTCCAAGCAAGGCACATCTTTTTGGGCCAGAAAGGCACATTCTCCCATTGTTAATGCAAACATATAAGCTCCCTTCGCCTCATCGTCTTCTTTGCTCTTTGTTTTTTTTTTCCGCCATCCACTCAAGTCTTCCCACTATCTTGTACTACACGTACCGCCAATAACGGTTAAGCTGCGGCTTCCCACCGTCAAATAAAATATTTACAGGTAGCTCTTGGATAAGATAGTTGGCGCACGCTTGTTCCACGTTGAAAGTATGCTAGCCATTAGCCCATGACAATTTTCAACACAAAATAAGCATTCACACCCGCAAGTTGTGTGAGACGAAGATAATTCCATATAAAATTGAAACAAACCTTTAAAACCCACACCCAAAAAGAAAATCACATAAAAAATAATGTAGTCAAATATATAAAACAGAGGTAAGAGATTGAACTAAAACGCAATAAATTTCTACATGCATTTGTAAAACAAGGTTAATGTGCAAATTTAATAATAAATAATATTATTATGAGTACCTATAAGAATTATATATTTTTTGGTGTAAGAGTAGACATAAACAATTTATTTGGGAACAAATATAGCAACACACTTAAGGAGACTTAATTTTCATTGTTTTTTGTACTCTAAATTCCATCAATCTTCTCTCTATGGGTTTAATTTTTTTTAATGGGAAAAATATTACTCCCGTGAAAATAATTTAATTTTAGTTAACCCTCAAAAGATAATGAAATTTTACTACGCCCCCTTGGCCCCTTAGATTAAAATGAAATTAAGTTTTAAGAAAAAAACAATAAAGTGCTTACTTTATTTTTTCATAAGAGCATTTATAAGACAAGTATAAGCATTTTCAAGATAAATAAAGACATTTACAAGATAAACATGTGAATAGTTAAAATTTTTTAACTTCTCAGTCATTCACATATTTATCTTGTAAATGCCTTTATTTATTTTGAAAATACCCATAAAAAATAATTGAAGTTAAATTTTCTTAACAGTATTGATATATATACTCCCAAATAAATTATTTATATCTATTTTATACCCAAAAATAGATGGTTCTTATGGGTGCTCATAGCGATATAATTCATTATTAAATTTACATCTTCACCTTATAAAATAATATATATTTTTTATTTAGATTAATAGAAGTTATTAAACAATATATTATTCGACAGTAATAAACCAAATTGTAAAGTAATCGATATTAGATAAGATGTCATGCAACAATTTCTATTGTTAAAGATGAGGATTCAGGACTTAGGATGGCACACCAATGCGAGTATCACTTAAGAAGAAATTTTGGATGCATTTTGTAATAATTTATTGTTTTGAAAACAGATAAATTTATAATTTTTCCAATGCATTATAAATTTTATAAGATTTTAAGTTCACAGTTGATTGATTGATTGTGAATTAACGATATATTCTAAAGAATACAAAAAAGGAAGTCTTTGTCTGATGGTTGATTGATGATAACTGATAAGATATGATCTCGCTAATTATTAGGAAAAGTGAGAAATACTTATATATTCTAAGAGTGTCATCTTATATGTATTTTGACGAATTAAAATATAACGAATCATCTCATTTTAATTTTATAAGGTTGATGAGTCATTTAGAGAAATTTAAATTTTATAGTCTTAAAAAATATAAATTTCATAATTTAGAAAAACAAAAAACATAACTCCCAACCTTGAGTTGTTATATTTTAAAATTATAAAATTTGAATTTTTTTAGACGACTCATCAGCCATGTATAATTAAAATAAGATGGGTTATTATATTTTAATTAGTCAATATACAGATGAGATGACACTCATAAAGTATGTAAGTATTCCACCGGCAAAGGATCTAATTATTAGGCAAATGATGGAGATAGGATAGTGTAAATGGAAAAAAGGGGGGGGGGGAAATTAGAATGAAGGACAATATATTTATTAATAAGATTATAAAAATTATAATTATTTTAAAAAAATCAAATACAAAAATATAAAATTGAAAATATTAAAATGCTCCGAACGAAATCTTTTGTGTTTCCTCTTACATCCTCTCTTATATTCTATTTTTAAAACTAAGACAAAATTCTAAATTTCACTTGATTAAACAAAAGTCTTATCAATTTTCATTTTTGAAAATTTGTATAGATATCTATGGAAAAAAAGAACACATTCTTCAATTATGTAAGAATTATAATTTTTTAAAAATCAGCAAAATTTTAATTAAAAATTAAAATTATGTAATTTTAACAAAACTCAAGATCTTTTATAATTTATTATATAGGTTACACCAAGAAAGTTTATTCAATTTATTTTCATTTTAGAAGAAAATTTATGAGTGTTAAGAAAATTCATTTAATGTTGATAAAATAAAAAAATGTAAATCATTCATTATATCTAAATAATTAAATGATATATTAAATAAATGAATATGAAACTTAGTTAAAAGCACTAAAAAATACGAGGTTAATCGTTGATTAATTGGATGAATATGAAACCCAGTGGAAAAAAGATACGATAATGATGGAGGGCTTTAATTTTTATTTTAGTTATTTTTAAATTATGAATACAAGAGATAATAGATAAAGTTTAATGAGGAGCAATTTAGTAATTTAAAATTTTGTATTATGATGTTTGGTCATTGTAAGTAATTCAATTTTTATGGTCATTTATAATAAATACGATTTTCTGTATGTCTTTTATTTTAATTTCCAACAAAAAAAAGACGCAATACCTAATTTAAATTTAGATTAGTAGGTGGTAAATATTAAATGATTATTCAAAAAAAAAAAAAAACTACGGCCTCCTAAATAGCAACAAAAGAAAATCAAATTAAAAAAATGTCATTACAAAAAACAGTAGAAAGAAAAAAAAGCTATTCTTACTAATTTACATATGCACCTTGCTCTCTATGGGCGATGTATGATATAAATACGCCAAACTAAGCATTGCTAAAATATATTTTTAAAAAATTGAACGAACAAAAATTGACAGCGCAAAACTTAACGTTAAAAAAAAAAATTGCTTGAAGTCTGGAAGCAGCCAACCATTCATGTTATAGTGACGTGGGGAGTTTTCGCGAATTAATTTATGTGAAGCGATTTCCAGCAAATTCGAAGCACGTGGTAATTCTTTTGGCATCTTCAATTTAACTCCGTAACCGTAAGGACTTACGTCAGAGCCATATAGCAATGGTGGCAACCAGATCCGCTCTTCCCAGAAAGCCATGGAAGATAGGAATAACATGCGTTGAAGCTCAAAACGGCAAAGACTTTCTGCTCCCGTGATTACTTGATGGGGACCCACGCCACGTGTACGAGCCATAACCCCCGACTCGGTTTCACGCGCCGAAAAAATCCAACGGTGCTAGACCTCACCCTCTCAACGGTCAATTTCTTGCCACGCCACCAGCTCACCGAATATTCCGCACCACGCAAAATGAATAATTCCCTTTTCCCCTCCCGTAGCCAAGAATCCTTGTAATTGTAAACCCAATCTCTGGCCTCGCCTATGTGCTTCTGAATCTTGGCTCCATAAAAGCCCTCTCTTTGCTGCCTTTGCTTCTATTCTATATATTCCTGACCCCTCTCGGAGAGAGAACTCTTTCAGCCTATCCTAGAATTTTAATGGATTGTTCACTATTCAAGTTGACCCAAGAGTTGTTGTTCCCCTCTCCATCCTCGATTCGATTTCACTCCATCGATCTCATACTTCTGCAGCTTTCTGGTTCTCAGATAGGGATTCAGTTTCGTAGTATTGTCTGACAAAAACTTGCAATTTAAGGAGCCGTCGCGATGGGAAAGCGTAAGACCCCTAAACTTTCTTCCCGTTCCTAGGGTTTCTGCTTATCTGGTCGTTGGGGGCTTAGAATTATCTTCTTCTTTTTGTTTTATTAGTTTCTTGAAGGAATCTTTGGTGTAAATTATATAGCTTTCGCGAGTACAATGCGTTCTTGTGTTAGTTTCAGCGTCATGTACTGTTTAAATTTCTTCAGCTGCATTCTCAACATCTGAGTTCTGTAAATTTTCAGTTTTTTGGATGCCTTTTGAGTTTTTAGGAATTTGATGAAATGTGTGAATTGAATGATGATGTTCTGGTAATCCCTCAGGTAATTCTCAACGTAAAAATGCTGCAATGATGGATAGCGATGATGAAACTAGCAGTGTCAGTTCGTCGTCTACTGTCCGGTCTGATCGCATGTCAGTGTCGGGTACTGAAGAAGTGAACGTTGATCAAGATTCATTGCTTGACAAAGCTCTCGATGCTTTAGACGAAAAGAGGTACTTTTGTGTTGGCATTTATGATGTTGGAAATTGTATCACCTTTAAATGATGAGATTAGGTTGCCTTGCAGAATCCGATGGTCAGTTTTTTATTCTTGATATGGTGCTTAGCATTCCATTTCCCCCCTTTGTTTTTGGACAAAATAATGATATTTTAAATTGGATATAGGGGTTCCACGAGGGAGAAAGGATTGTCATTGATCATTGAGACATTCAGCAGCAATATGCAGCATCAGTTCGTGGAAAAGAAGTAACTAAGCATTTCAGTCATTTGATTTTTAGCTTCTGTTATACAACTGCTTTCTTACGACCTCTTACTATTCACATATATTCGCATCAATGAAGATAGGTTGATATAAGTGTGCTTTGTCAGATGCAACTATATATTTTGTAGGTGATGCCACTAGTTGATGGCCAGCTTTAATACGCCTCTATCGGTTGAATTTGAGTTAGAATTAACTCAAAGAACCAAAATTCTGAATTAAACACATTTTTGGCGTGACCAATGTGTCTTCCTCTTCACCGTGTCTGTTCTCTTACATTGTACTCTCGTGGCGGGTTATTTTATAAGTTAGTGTGTTAACCGGAGAAGTTATATGCATGCTATGTATTAAAATCAAGTATAAGTTAAATGTTATAATTCGCCCACTTATGTATCCACCTATTTATTTGTGGCATGCATAATTTATAGCTTTAAGTTGCTTCTGGTTTTCAGATTCGCTACCTTGTTGCATCAGTGTCTTGGTGCCATTAAGAAGGGATCCAAAAAGGCATCTGCAAAGGAAATAGCCTTGGCATCTCATGCAATCGGTAGGTTTTTTATTAAGTTAGTTGTGTTCCATATTTTTATATTCTATCGTTTTTTTGTGTGGCCATTTTACCTCCTTTTTTGGGCAAATTTTTTTCACCTCAATTTTTATTGTTTCTTTTATAGGTTTATTGGCATTGACAGTTGGATGTGGTAATAATGCACGTGAAATATATGAAGAATCTGTTCGCCCCCTTGATGAATCTCTGACATCTGGGTCAGACGCGTCAAAGATATCATCTGTAAGATTTTGAAACTCGTGCTGGGTCGAGTGCATGGATTTGAATTTTCCATACTGATTCTTTGGAGTTTTTCATTTTGTGATTACAGTTGGTGCGATGCTTGGCTATTATCACTTTTGTTGGTGGGACTGATGAAGAGGAAACGGAGAAATCAATGGACATAATGTGGCGATTGGTTAATCCTAAATTGGGTTCTAATGTAGGTGTAAATTTCAAATATGTTTATGAGCATTTTAAGTCATAAGTCTTTGCAACTTTGTTCGTATATTTTCTGATCAAACCTTGGGAGTAGGATTAGCTCAATGGTATGATTTGTTTCTGATATTGATCTAGTTAATTCTGAGTAACATTCAGTGCTTCACAATGTTGAAATATGAATACAACAAGACTTTTATTCTGATATTGTTATTGTCCTTTTCTTCTTAAAGTTGACTTCTATTATTTTGTTTAGGTTGTTTCAGTCAAACCTTCGCCTTTGATAATAACAGCTGTGGTGTCTTCTTGGTCCTTTCTCCTCTCCACCATACGCAATCCGAAACTAAACTCCAAAAGCTGGCAAAAGTAAGCTGAGTAGTGTTGCGTGCCCTGTTTATTTTTTTTTTTAAATTTTAGTTAGAAAAGAAGATGGATAGCCAGCCCATGCTTCTTTATGTCGCCTATTACTAATGAATCTAACTTGTTGGTTTATACATTATTATTCATGCAGTTCAATAACTTACTTATCTAGTCTTCTAGACAAGGAAGACAGGTCCGTGCGCATTATAGCTGGTGAAGCTTTGGCTTTAATATTTGAGGTTGGAGTTATAGAGAAATCTTCTGCTGGTCCTAACAGTGCATGCAACTCTACTCAAGAAGAGACCAAACTGCATGAAAGTTATGTGCATATCCATGGATTAAAGGGGAAGGTCATCAATCAAGTTAAAAACCTTGCTGTTGAGGCTGGGGGAAAAGGTTCTGCTAAAAAGGATCTTAACACTCAGAGGGACTTGTTTCGAGATATCTCAGATTTTTTTGAGGTATTTTAACTGCCTTTTACTGTTATGATCCGGAAATGTTGTTATAAGTTGTTGTGTACATAAAGTTTTGTTCTGATCTTCCTCTTTGATGCTATATAGTATGGTTACTCTCCTGAAATTACAACGAAGATTGGTGGTGATTCACTGCAGACATCATCATGGTCTCAAATGATACAGGTTTTTCTTGTGTTTTCCAGTATTATCGAAGGAGCTCTTTTTTTCTTTCTGTAGGAGTGTTCTGATAGTTGGAATTTTGCAGTTAAACTTTTTCAAGCACTTCTTAGGGGGTGGGTTCATTAAGCACATGCAGGTTGTCATTCTATGACTATTCTTCTTTAGCAAGCTTCTTGGTTTTCTGGAAAGCTTATTTTTAGACAAAGTGGTTATTGCTTGCTTATACTTTTTCTCTTCTCCCTTTGCAAAATAGGAAAATGGGTTCCTTCATGATGTGTTTGACTTCACACCAAAGAGAAGAAATCTTGTTGACAATGAACAACGGATGTCTGTTGGTGAAAAGGTAAGTGGCTGTACTTAGCCATCACCTCTTGCATTATGTTTTTAGTTTTCCTCTTACTCTGAGTATCACTTGTTGTCGTCCTCTGATCTCTGATTCACATCATTCTTTGTTGCAGAGAATGTTTAAGTCTCCGAATTCAGTCCTGAACAAGGCAAGGACCCAATTACTTAACAAGCAGCGGTTGTTATCTGAGGTTAATATCCTTCCCTCGTAAAGAACTTTCACTCTTTATCTACCTATGACTATACTTGGTGATACTGCACTTAATTACGTGAGTTCATGGTTATTCTGCTAATAAAGTGGGAGAAGCCTTTGATTTTGCTTGTGCTTCATGTCACATATCAACCACGTGTGATTTTCTTCTCGTGTGCAATCCCTGGGCGGCAGTCTTAGATTCTCAACATATAGGTCCATCCACAGGACATTTCTCAAGTTCTGTTATGGGGATTTATTAGACTCTCTGGGACAAGAGTTATAATGGTTTACTTCTGTTTTGGAACATAGTTGTGTATTTGTTTTGATGCACCCATAGTTGTGTTTACATATACTGCTTTTAATTGTCTTCTTACGTTCTATCCACACATTCTTTGATGTTGTGGACTACCTTCATATACATGTACATTTTGTCTTGATCTTCGGTTGAGGTTTTATGTGTTTTTGATTCATTTGCGCCATCCGGGATGACAGGGCAGAAACTTTGGTCACTACGCAGTCAATGCTGTTGAAGAGGAGGCGTGAGCTTTTGATTGAAAGGTCAATAATTTGCTGGGACCATATCAGATTGATGACATTACATGTATATTGCCCCTAAATGACTATATAAATACCTTGGTTTCTTCTCTTATTCATTATCAAGAGACACCGAATATGATTGAATTTGCTTTTAGTTGTGCAATGATATTATGTGCTCGTTTGGAAGAGCTTATTTTTGGGCAATAAGTGCTTATAATTCGTGATTCATGGTATACGAGGTAAGTATGTGAGAGGAGTTTTTTCTCGGCTTGCGTAAATTGGGCTTATTTTCTCAAAATAAGCTCTCCCAAACATGCCTATATTCGTTTGCTTATTATTGCATGGCCTTGTAAACAAGGTCGTATCACCCTCTGCCATTCACAAAAAGTGGGGGAAAAGGGAATAAAAGGGGCAACGAATGGTGCAGCTTTTCAGACGTGGTGGGAAGGATTTGCAGAGTCAAATTATTTTGCCTGTCACAAAATTAGCTTTTGATTTCTAGTATAACCTCCGTTGCTCTGGAGAGTAATATGTAACATTTGGAGCCTTTGAGTAATATGTACCCTGCTATTTTTTGAAGGATAAAATGGGGAAAATGTTGTGTGAACTAATTTAGCAGTTGTCAGAAATAAATGACCATTTTTTCTTAATTGAGATCTATCGAATGTTTAAAACTTGAAACTGAATTGCCCCCAAGCAACCGAAAAAAAGAATTCTTCAAACAAAATTTAGCGCAAAATTTTATTGTCCCAACAGTCCAAGGGCCTAAGCCAGCTGATTTGTTTTTACAAGTCGCACTGAGGTTTATTAATCTTCTTCATTTCCTTGGCCCGAGGTTTGAGTCCTAAGCATGGCATTCAACCAGAAACTTGTCTAAATTCTTTTATATATAAAATCTTGTTAGGATTTATTGATATTCTTTGTTAAGAAAAGTTGTTAGAAGGAAGCAATGCAAACTAAAGAGATAGGAAAGTTGAACCGAGTGTCAGTCTGAATTTCTAAAATAAAGCGGAATGACGTAGAACTTTGACAGATAACACCTTATTAGCACAGTACAAAGCACGATTAATTATTTGGAATTCATAGTAGTATGCAAGAGTTTTCAAATTGGTCTCCAGCAAGTTGATCAGTAGATTTACAAAAATTTACGATCAAATCTCTGCAAGTGTCTTCTGGCCAAAAATAAAAAGTGAAAAATCTCCAAGTGTTGTGTAAAAACTCGTTCAGTGTGGTATCGATGCAAGAAACATTAAACTGGAATCCTCGGTGGTGCTATGTAGGAGCTTATTAGCATGGCATGTGGTATGTGAGATAGGAAAATGAAAAATTAAAATGAACCATGGAAACAGAGACAAGGTGGTGAAGTTTCAGTTTCAACTTGCAAGAAATGTTTCAGTAACATTTGGCTCGCTTCCCATTCAATCGATCAAAGCATGCTTTCTTGAATTGGTGGCGTGTTGAAACTAGAGAGTGATAGAAATTTCTCGAGCAACAAATTGATCGTATTCAGCCATAAGTTGGTCCCACCATTACCTTTTCTTGGTTATTAAATGTACATCAGAAAGTAATATTATCTCTATAATATCACTACTTTATTCTGTTACTATCATATGCCCTTGACCATTTTTACCACACAATTGAGAATATGTCATTTCATTGGAGCCTTTGTTCGTAATAATGGAATTTTCATATTATGTCAATTCCAATCGAAGAAAACAAAGATGAAGCTGAAGTAAAAGGAGAGGGGGAAAAAAAGAACATCAGACTAAATCCTGAAATGATTGTTATTTCCTTTCCACCACCAATTCTTTTCAAGCACACAAAAACAATTTTGGTATGGGAAACAATAAATTTCACTGATGAGGCAAGAGCGATGAAGACCATTTGCTCATCCTTGGAACCAGGGAAGATGGCAGCTCAGGCTCAGGGACTATGACTCGACCTATATTTTTTACTGCAACACCCAAAAAAAAAAACAAAAAACAAAAAACAAAGAGCATGTGTAAGTGAAATATTCTCATTCTGTTCAATGTGCAGAAAACAGCTGAAGCCATAACTTGGTCTTATTATTGCCTTTGCCTTGTTGTTGGCTCAGACACTGTTCATAGTACTATTCTAGTCACATAACCTGGCTCTAATGATAATGGCGCATTTCAAGGGGAAGAAACACAAAATCAACCCTGGCTTCAACAATCAGGTTTGCTAGGTTTCTTCATCCTTGTCCCAACAATTTGGTCCGAAAATTTAAGCACAAGAGTGTGTAAGATCAAAACGATGCGGCCAAAAATGTGGCATGCCTTTAACTACCCTAATCTAATGTCCAGAAGAAGATTCACCTTACACACAATTAACAGTTAACTCCAACAAACAAGTTGTCCAACCTCAACCCATCTGCACTGAATCCAGAAACGAAGGAGTAAAAGGAGTCAAAATGTGTTACGAGAAAACACATGGGTAAAGAATCAACACATACATAATTGAATGGAATAATTACGTAAAAGGTAAACTTTTAAAAGAGCTGTAGAGTATAAACGCTTAATTAGGAAGGGTTGAATTCCTCTCTGACACAAAAAAAAAATCATTGAATTCTTCAAGGATTAGATCTTGCGACAGAGTATGACCAATTGAATGAATTAATACTAGTTAAGATTTAAGAAACAAGTGGAATCTTGAATGAACAAACCTCTATTTATTGGAGTTTTCAGGTTGCTTTCCTGATCCTTGCTGTGCAGCTCGTCCTGCTGGAGAATCTTCACCGTTTTCTTGCCTGCAATTATAAAAAGCATTATAATATAAATTTTCTCCCCTGCTTCATTTCATAAATCCTATGGATCTCCTCAAACATAACATCATATGTGCATGACAGACGCAGGTGGTCATAACAAAAATCATCAACTTAGGTCACAATGCCCCCAAGCACCATAAAGAAGCCATCTATGTATGACTCCTCTCACCGGAAAAATCCAGAACACAGAATCATATGGAGATATTAGCACATGGTATTATATTAACATGAAAGCAGAGATGACCTTTAGAAACAGAGGAATAACCATCGGAACATTAATGCAGAGGACATAAACCCCCAGCTCAACAACTAAAAGAAATTGCATTAATATTTACGCAGAGATTAGGATGGAAACATTCAAAGCATATGGAAAAAAACGAATTGAATGCATCCAATGCATGTTATGAAGAAGAGAATGCCTTTTCTGGGCGGCTTCAGCAGCTCTAGCGCGAGCTTCTTCAGAGGCCAATCTCTCCTCCTCCTTTGTCATACGCTTGTTGCCTCCGCTGAAGCAACCAAAGCACAGCCCCATGTTCCTCTCTCTCTCCCTCTCCTCTTCCTTTCTCTCTCTCTCCTCTTTGTCGCCTTGCCTTTCCCTACAAATCTGTCTTTTCCTTTCTTTTTATTTTTCTTCTTCCCATTTTCAGTTTTGCTTCCCCTTGTTTTCTGTTTCTCCTTTTCTATATTCATTCATTCCGCGTTACCCCTGTTTGTTACGTACGTACGTTGACACGATCCCTGTCACCCTCAACGCAACTAACTTACCCACAACGAATATTCTTCTTCTCTACGACGTCGTTTTCTATCCATGGTCTTCTACGACGCCGTTTCCCCCTTCCTCGCCACCACTGCCTTTTCTTTTTTCGTCTAGGTTCTTTTTGGTCAAACTCTCGTCTAGGTTCTAGCGTCGTGGCGATTGGCGAAATTTGGGATTATGTTTATATTCAGCTAATCTCTCTCTTTCAATCTCAAGTTTGGCTAAAGGAACACAGTGGAGGGGCATAGACATGAGCATACTACCGTTGAACTTGGTGCGTCCGACAGCAACGTTAGACATTGAGAACGGTCTCTCTCTTGTCCCGCGCATAAAGCTCAATCTTACTATCTATCCCTCTGGTTTCACTGTCACCAAACCCATCGACGAGTGGAAGATCAAGCGATCTCTAGTTGACTTTCTCAAGAACTCGCTTTCTACTCCCATTACCGTTCCCGAGGAAGATATCCAAATCAAACGTCTCAGAGACCTGAAGAAGCGCAAGCGCGATGATCCAGTTGCCACGGGAACACTTCACATCTGGGACCTAGGGTTTCTTGACAATCGCAGTCGAAAGGATGCTGAGGAAGAGGACGTGAAGGATTTGGACAAGAAATTCTTGGAATGGAGAGAGTATCTCCTTGAGAAGATGGAAGGCATTGAGTTGAACCTGGAAGGAGTTAAGTATAGGCTTTCTGTATCTGTTCCGGCTTCAGATGATTTTGTGGGTCTGAAGAAATCGTGGGAAGATTTTTATGCATTTGGCAATCGAGGTATGTGTTTCCGATTCAGTTAAAATGTGCTTTCGAGGGAAAACAAATGGACTTTGTGTTTAATTGATTGAACTTTGGCAGGGTATGCCAGAGGGAGGCGAGACCCGGATACCATTACTCTTCGAGGTCTGCCGTCGCGGTGGTTTTCGGAGCCGAGGGTTTCGTCTAAGCCTTCCATGCTGGTTACTCACACCATCTTCTCGGCATTTGGCAACATAAGGTTAGTTTCTAATCGTCCATGAATTAATGCTCTTGTTACTGGCCAGTTTCATTATTAATCTTTGTACTATTGACATAAATATTTTCTTTTATAAAATTTCGGAGATGATGTAATGCAAAAATTCAGCATTCTAAAGACGTTATTGAGCTGTAGTTTGACTCAAGTATTTACTACGCTGCCAAAAAATATGAAGACATGATTGAGTTTGACGGTGATCAATAAATTTTATAAATTAATTGGAAGTTTCGAGGAATATATAGCTAAGCGATCTAGATTCTAGCCTGGTGAAGATTGGATTGAATATTTTGCTGTGGGTGTTTTATTTTTTTCCTTATTGTAAGAAGCAAGCCAAAAAAGTGGGGGGGGGGGGGGGGGATGAACACCAACCTGGGTTGGCTCAGCTGGTTGAAGGGTATATATTTCGCCTACATGAGCCATGTTTTGAATCTCACCTTAGATTGATAGTTTCCCTTGGTGTCTTGGATAGCTCCTGGAGGGACCAAAGGTCTTCAGAGTAATCGTTTAGGTGGGTCCTTGCTAGTCCCTCTGAGATCCTCGGATACCAAGTATGCCTCCAGCAGGAAAAGAAGTAAGAGAGAACAACTTGTCCAGGACAAAGAAAAAGATAAAACACCAAACCTAATTATATATATGCGTTATGAACTTTCAAAATCTGTAGTTCCTTTACCAGACCAGTTTAAGATTATAACCACCACAGAACCTGACGGTTCATATAAAACCCAAGCTGCTTATGTGATATCTTTAAATGTGACTCAATTATTGTCTGCACTGTTATTTATCGCCTTATTGTAAATCCTTTGTGTGATCTATAACTTGAATACAACAGGAATCTTACTGTTTCTGAGGATGATGATCTTCGTGAGGATGCAAACGAAGAGAGTGAAGGCCTAGTTTCAGGCCTATATTGCAAGATCGTGGTTCAATTTGAGAAATACACAGACTTTTATGATGCATTACGAGTATTGTGTGGTCGGTCCTTACAAAAGGTATTAGCCTGGCTTCTGTGCCTTTTTATTTGCCTTTTTCTTCAGTCATTGTGAAGTACACACAACTAATTTAGCACTTGGCATTAAAACTTCATATCATCATGTTCATGTGATCGTTCTGCTCTGGTTTATGTCTAGTCATATTGTATCAGTTTATTATTTACGCAGACAGCCAGTTCAATTCATCGTGTGGGCATTAATAAGAAACAAAAGAATGTTGTTAACCTTAACTGAAACTAGAATAAGGAATCATTTGGCATGAAGAATACTAACGGAAGCTTTGGATACTTTACTAAGTTGTGATGATTTATGAATTGTTAATGAACAGCAAGGGTCACGTCTAAAGGCTGATTACGAAGTTAGTTGGGAGAAAGATGCACCTTTTCGGAATTCAAGGAGTCAGATACAAGAGAAGGATAACAGAAGTGAAGCTCCCAGACGCCACTCCTACAGCTCCCGCCACAGTCCAGAAACTGTACGACCAAGAAGATTTAAGGTTAGATTACTGTGAAATCGATTGTAGTTTACAAGTCGTCCATCATTTGACCAAAAACCCTTTATGTGATGCAGGAATAAGGAGTCTTCATTTTAATAGTGGGCTGAGCCACCGAAGATTGGACTTTGGATTGTTGTGGTATATGGACTGCAGCCAGTTTCTTTTGGAGAGAGACTTGGACTATTTGGGTCCAAGTCAAGGATGTGGTTGTACTCGGTGCATTGTAAGTTTGTAACATGCTAAAAGGGAGCATTTCCCCCGGGGTTGGGGAAAATCAATGACGCTGGTTGGGTGGAAGTTAAAGCAATTTTGATGTGAAGTGGATGACATTTTCACCTTTTGTTCCTATCAATATATCTCGTCCTTGTTTTATGTATTCTTTCAGATGTTGCATTGTTTGTGAAATTTATACAGCTGATCCATATGAAATTACGCAAATCTGGCTAGGCCTAATCAGTTAATCAGTTGGGAAGGAGTTGGATAATGAGAGTGCATATATGGAACGAGAATAATAAAAGATTGGATCTTTAGATATTGGCATGCCTACTTAACTGGAGATTTTACCCAATAAAATGGCACATTTAATTAGCCACCTCATTTTGCCTCTGGGTGAACTGTAGACGCTATTTTTCTGGGGAGGTTTCTGTATTCTTGTTAGTGGGTATAGGACTGGAAGAGTATGTCACAGGACATTTTGCGATGAACTGGTTTGGTTTCAGTTAAGCTTAATTAATTGTCGAGCATCGAGGATGTTTCAAGTTGGCTTCCCTGCCCTACTATTCCTTTGAAAATAACAGACTAGATTGTCGTATTAGATTCCACTGCGCAACCAATGATTTCTAAAACTAAGATGAAGCCCAGAACTTGCTTCACGGAACGGTAATTGAAGATGAAGCAGGCACCTACTTGATTTTTCAAGGTTCTTACAGAATAACCATAACCTGACATGGATTGCCATCTCAATCTAACCCTACCTTGATAGTCAACTCCATAATTTACAAATTGCGAAGATTAAAACGTACACGTATGCAAAGAAACAAAATTCCAACTCATGAAGGGGAAAATAAAGGAAACAGAGATCAGATCAGTTGAATTCACCAGCTTTTCTGACGGTCAAATTTTCTTGCAGACTTATCCTCTGAAGCCGCAACCTTCTCACTCACCTGTCTTGTATAACGTTTCATCTTCATCATAGACTTTCTTGATGATGATCTATCCTTCACTGTGGAGGCTATATACCACAAAATACAAGTGCAGATAGTCACAACTGATCGCCCAAACACCGTCAAGAGCCCCAAAATCATGATCACCATTAGCGGTAGATAGAAAGAAGGATGACTCCACATATTCCTGAACAAATTCTTCTTCTCTGCCCTTTTCTCAGATTCCAACTTGGGTTGCTTTAGCGGTTCCACCAGGGGCTGTGACAGTGAGTTAGAAGCGACATGTCGTACTTTGAGTTCTTCTTCAATCTTGTGCTTCTGGTCTCTATCTTTCGCCTTGATAACAATCGGGACGACATCATTAGAGCTGGACTTGGAGGACACGAAGCGAATAAAAGAGATATCCTGCGGCCTCGTCTGGGAATAAATCTCCCGCCTTTTCCTGTCAAGATCAGCTAAAAGTGCAGAAAACTGGTCCAGGCCTCGAGTGGAATAAGGGTTTTTATCCCTGATCTTTCTGGATTTTCGTGGACTATCCAAACAAACTTCATCTTCTTCTTCTTGATTGAAGTTGCCGCACACCAAATGATTCAGCATGTGGAAGGAGCTTGCAAGTACAGGTTTTTGGGGAGAGATATGTTTAGGTGTGTGAGGACGTTTTGGGAAGGCATATATAGAACTGTGGTTAGATTATTTGAATACGGAGGAGGGAAGACTTGGAAGTAGCGTTATTCAAAGTCCACGCAGACGATCCAGCTTTAATCCTTTAGAAGCTTCTTATTTTTTTTTGGAGAAGATGAAACAAACGGCGCCTTAGGAAAAGTAAATGAGTGAACATGTTACTTGTGGAGAAGGGAGAAGAACAAGTCTATGATTCATTGATATATTGTTATAGTCCGTTTTTATCCAATACATACATCATTTGTCTACATCTTCTAGAAGAAATTTGAAACACCCCTTTCTTAAATGCTGGATTTGGTACCTGGTAGTCAAAAGGAAATAATTATGTAAATGCGGTAACTGTTGTGTTTGATGTAGTATAAAAAACATAAATTTCATTTTACTTTTATGATTATTCAGATAAAAATACAATTAAAAGACGAAAATATAGAAAAAAGTTCATATTCCATAGAAGGAAAAATGAATTTATTTACTATTTTTTTCCCTCATTTTTATTTTCTTACATCAATCAGGGCATACTTGGATATTTCCTATACCCCGAAAATGATCAATTCAATATGTGTAAAAATTTAACAGTACCCTTTTTTATTCTAAAACTTATTTTTAAATTATATTTTCAGACGTGATTAGTCAATGTCGGTCTGAAATATATATATGTATGTATATATATATATATATGTCAGATCGGAATAACCTATATTATATACTCAATAATGTCAACTATAAATAATAATATATATATACGTGTGTCTGTGTATGTATATTCTTTTCAGATGTGCGTGGAAAATGGGTTTGCCAAAGCTTATACGTTGACCAATTCTGCGAGGGAATTACAATTTCGGACTAAATAAGAAGGATAATAGTTTTGATCTCTGATGAAATTTTAAAAAAGTCAGTTGACCAAAATGTCTTTATTTAATTTAAAAACTAAAAGCATTTGGAGTAGCCCACCCCATTCATTGTGTAATTTTTGTTATATAAGTTAGAAACGATATGACCTTGATAGCGAGATGAAAATTTCATTTTTATTACAGTGAGGATTGAACTTTGAACATGTATGTGTTGTGTATTATCGCCTATTGATCTCAGCTGAGCCATAAAAGAAGAATGTTTTTATCATTTAATTTTTTTTAATCACCACGAGGAAAATTAATATTAATTAACCCCAATTATTTTGTTAAGCAAGAGGCGTCCTGATTACGGCAGCCATGGCGTAATGAATAATACAAACATCTTATTTATCTTGAAATACTACTATACTTGATCTCATCAATCTTCAGGTCCCAATATTACGCGGGCAAACTTGTCCGTAGGCTATTGATTTTTGATATGATTTGATTCTTAATAAAATTTTGACGAGTGACCTTTTGTGTGTGTTTGTGTGTGAACGTGCATTACTGAATCATTTTTAAAACATTATCGACATTTCACTAGAGAACCTTGACCTTTTCAAATTTGCGGGACGCCTTATTTTCTTAATAATAATAATAATAATCTGACAACTGAGGAAAGAAAAGAGAAGTTGACGTATATATGGCATGAGATTCAAGGACCAATTACGTAGGTTGTTGAAGCGCATTTAAAAACCTTGTAACGTTTGGAGCATCAGCTTCTGTATGTCTCTCTTGATCTTATCCCGGCAGCTGCCTGCTCTATTCCAGCTCCCTCCTTAATTATATCTCATTCCTTAACCATGTAACGACACTACCGATTCCCTTGAATGAAATGAATCTTCGGGTTCTTTTGTTTCAGGGGCCTAGATGAACTTGCCTTGTAATTCTGTACATATTTAGTTAATAAAAAGTTTCTTTTCACTCAATTAAAAAAAAAAAAGAATCTCCTGGGAGAATCTTTACATCCTTTCCTTATTAGCTCCGTCGCAATGGGTCTAGTTAATGTGCCGGAACAGGAGCCAGCCACTCCAGTCGCCCGAAGAGGTATCCTTGTCCTTATTGTTGCGTGGGCTTTGATGGATAGTTGTTGCAAACATGACAATAGTATTAAGAGGCCAACGATGGGGAAGCCAAAATAATTGGCTGCCAAACCTGTGGGAAAATGTGGAAACATTCATGCACACCACATTCTCAGCATATCATATCTGTGAAATTTGAATTTTCCACTGCACTGTACTCCAACATGGTTCAAAAGCATCCACCTGACACCGACAGAGGTAATTAACGAGAAATTATCTCTATCCGGATGGCATGAATAATTAAATCGATTTTACACAAACACGACAATTTCAATTCAAGACCGACCAGGTTCCACCAAGTACCATAACAAAGTAAGACTAGAATCCACAAATTCAGCAGTTCCGGGTGATTCTGCTAAAGAAACTGTCAACTCTGATACTTTGATTGTATTCACAAGAACCTTTAATACCTGCAATAGGATTCAAAACCAATTCGGTTGAGCCCAACACTATAAATGAAAATACCCACAAGCACAACAATAAAACAACAGTACAAGGACTGAAGCAAGCAACAGACTCACTAGGATGTCATTCTCCTCCCAAAAAGTTTCTCAACTTCCCCATCAATCATCGTAATCAATGTTTTCATCATTCTTCATGTACTTTTCTTGAACTGCTGCAACTGTGAATTGCTGAATTAAGGGAAAATTAAGAATTGAATGCTCTCAATCAGTAGGCTTTGATTGGGAGAAGCAGCAAAGTGAAAGTATGCAATGAATTTGAGACACTCGTATTAGTCCGAGCGTAAGCAAATAGTATTCTGAAATAACACAAATATACTCAAAATATCATTTCATAGATTTCGCTTTTGCAAAAATAAGTAACTAATTTCACATCTACCTCTTTCATTTTCGCCCTTCTAATTTATAAAATAAGCAAAGGGGAAGATTATTTTCTATTACATTTCCATTCTCCTCATTGTCATTTCTTCCATTTTGTTTCCCTATTTATTTTGTTCTCATACCAAGAGCAAGAAATTCTGAGTCCATAGTCCAATTATGTTAGCCCCATTTTCTAATTGTAGCAAAGGGAAAAATCATAAAAAAGGCTAAGAAGCCATTACATAAGACACCTGAAAAATGATAGGCCAGAGAACTCTCCCATTGTGTTATCCTTTTATTTTTTATTGTACCATTACCTCATCATCATGATCATTCTAGAGCAGAATGAATTTTAGTATAAAAGTATAAAACAGTATATGACAGAAAAACATAATTCTCCTGATACACTAAGTGTGCCGACAGAGGTAACTCTCTCATGCAACAATCCAAGGATATCTGTAGTAATCCCAATCTACAGGGCCAACAGCAATCTTGCTGAATTCAACCGCACTTGCATCTATGCCAGCAAATATGTACCCATTGCTTTTGTCTATCAGCTTCACTAAATTCCCAACACTTTCTTTGTCCTGAAAAGAAGATACAGACAAATAACCAAAATCTAAAATTTTGATGCACACTCATCAAAAACCAGAGTCCAGAAGATACATTTGGAGTACCTGAATATCTAAGGTCGTAAAGTTTACAAGACTGAAGTCTTCTATAACTTGACATAATTCCTTCGTTAGTTTTCTGTGCAGATATATAACATCAGGGTATTAACATACAACTCAGCTAAAACAAATGCCTATTTTATGGCTATAAATGAAAGGATAAGAAAATAATCACCTGAGACCTTAAGAGAGGACACAAACACCAAACGCTTATCAGTTTGTTTTACATAGATGTAACCAAGTGTTCATAATCATAGTATTCTTGTCCAAAATGACAACCTCCTCTTATCCAAAGATGTGATCAAGTGTTCATAATCGTTAAATATACGGACAACTGATTTAATCCGCCTCTTTACACTTGTTCACATTAGTTTGCAGGTTAGCATTTTCAAAATTATGAATTCTAGAAGCTACGCAACCACAGAACTTGGCATGATAAAACATCTTGTGAAAAACGTGGATCCTATTTCATTCTTGCAGATCACCATTTATTGTTTTTACTCTCCCAAAGAACATTTCTCATCTTAAGCTCCCACAACCAAGGGCAAAGTCCACATATCAATAAATTATGGCATATAAAATTATAAGTGTAGTCAAAATGGCTACATCATAAATAAGGAGGCAATCTAAAGTTGTAAACAGAAAACATATTCAATGCTATGTGAAACAAAGCACAGTTTGAGAAAAGAGATTCATCGAGGACAGCAAATTTTTCCAGGCACCAAACCTGTACTTAGCAGCTCGAGGATCCTGATCAAGATGGCGTTGTAAATATGACAAGTCTTGCACATCCGTGTAGAAATCAAGGTTAAATGCTGCACCCATCAAAATATAACAGTTAGAACGGATCTCTGTCACTCACCAGAACTAAGAGTAAAACACATTCACTTCTAGGACCTAAAGGTAAGGAGCAGCGCACCTAGCCTTCCATAGCTCTCAATTAAATCAATTTTTGACAAGACATTAATGTGCGGGAGTTCTAGATGTAGCATTGTTGATAGGGATAGAAGCAATGCACTAATATACTTTCCAGGGTCACTGCAAAGATGAGCATCAATCAAATGCACTGCAGTCAACTGCATAAAATGAGCAAGCAAATAACTGTAAATAATCTGGCATAGGAAAAAAGTATTAATAAAATATGGAATCTCACGCAACCAATATGTAGAGATCAGAAGTATACCCTTAGATTCAATTTATTAATGAGTTTCATGATGACGTTCTTGGCATTTGAATGAAGGAAAAATAATTCAACTTGGCCAGGAAAATCAAACAGTAGATAGTGATCTGAAATGATCAATCCATTGTAAGAACAAGAGAAAAATAGTACTGGGCCTGCTTAAGATATTACTAAACTATTATCTCTCTGAAAAGCAAATAAATCTAGTTACGGAGGCATATTGCACGAACCTTTCAGAAGGGGTTCCAACTTTGCTTGTAACCAGTCAATATTTTTCTCTAGATAGTCCATACAATACACAAGGCCTGGTTCGAGAACAGAGGAAACTTTAGAAAACACACTCTTGGTTAATTTACATGCTCAATGACTTCTTAGAATTCTTGTCGTGTAGGCCCTCAAAGGCACATATCAGAAAACCATTAGCCGTTCCTCTAAGCAAAAAGCATACCACAACAAAAACTCTGGGAAAAAAAATTTTGAAGTTTTAGAAGGCTTACCCCCATTAGGACCTAGAGAATGTTCCGCCATTACATCACTTAATTTCACAATATCCTCGATGTTCACAGCGCATTCGTAGCTATCTTTTATATAAGGGTAAACATACAAATCAAATTGTGCAAATAAAAATGAAACTCAGAAAAGTGACAAAGTTTGAAGGAAAAAGCGGAAAGGATACGGCAGTGAATCATTAGCAGGATCCAGATTAATTACAGCGACCTTCCTGCGCATTAAAAATAAAGTTGTCACTGGACTGTAGTTGCTAGATTAGCAGCACCATAAATTTTCACCTAAATATCGAACAAACTTATTCTACTTTAGGTCCTGAGCACACAATTGCCCACATATATTATTACTGTCAACTGAAACTAGTAATAGTTATAGATAGTGTTAGCTTCAGTCAAATGGTGCTTATAGTTATACTTGTCACATTTCCTCCTAAACAAAAGAAACCATCATTTGAAAAGCAAACATTTATGAACTTTTTAGCGTCTTTTAATGGATGCCGTGAAGCGTACTTGTTACCTTCCAATAAGATTCAGGAACTGAGACATGCCATTGCAGTAGGTTGTTTTGCCGGATCCAGGAGGACCAACTACTACTTGCCCAAACACCATCTTCCTTCTTTCCCAGAAAATAAAATTAAGAAGATTAGGCAACAGCACCTGCGTGAAGATGGCGGTGAAACGGCGAGACTTCGATAATCAGAGGGAGGGGGCAGGCAATAGAAACTAAAAAGAAAAGAAACGAGAAAATTAGCGCCAAGGACCTAGAAGAGATAATATTTATTGGGGAGGATCTTAAAGGTTGTAATTACTTAGAAGGACCAAGTATCAAAATTTAAACATAGAAATACTGAATTGCCCCGATTTAAAAAACTCAAAAAAAAAAAAAAAAAACTGTTTTCTCACCCAGTTCCTCCAACCCTTGCCTTCTCATTTCTCGCTCAACTTGCGGCGTCTGTGTAAATAAGTGGTAATTAGGTTCAGTGTTTCCAAATTAAGGCATAAATACTTAAATAGGAGGATATTCACTCCATAGGCCCCGTCTAATCTAGTAAAGCCATAGTTAATTTTATAATTCTGATAGCAATTTAGCATTTCAAGTTATAATCTATCTATCATCTCTCATCGTCACCTTTATGAAAAGGTTCCAAGTTGCATTCAAACGGAGGTTGCAGTCGCAGAAACCATGTGATGAAGACTGCTTAATCCACACTTGGAATACCTGCAGTCTTCTGTTGAACCTCTAGAACCAGGTGAGATTTTATTTTTAAATTGTCACCTTTATGAAAAGGTTCCAAGTTGCATTCAAACGGAGGTTGCAGTCGCAGAAACCATGTGATGAAGACTGCTTAATCCACACTTGGAATACCTGCAGTCTTCTGTTGAACCTCTAGAACCAGGTGAGATTTTATTTTTAAATTCTTTACCGGTTTCTGTTGAGGAGGAGGAGACAGGCCGACAGAGGGAAGTACACCTGAATTGAGAACGACACACGGCGAGAGGAGCCCCCCCTAGCACACACAGACGCCCTAAAACACATATAAACCAAAATACCCGGACCCAAAAGAAACAAATAACACAAATAAACAGACAACCGGAGTTAAAGCAAGACAAATACCCAGTAAAGGACTAGAACACATACAGTTCATCCGAACAATGAAAGGTGAAACATAGACAAAGGGTCAACACGAAAAGGACATTCATTAGTTACCTGAATGAATGTGGCAGAACGCTGGAGTAGAGGGCGGCGGCGGCTGGAGGAGCGGGAGGCAGGACGACGCTCGACGAGGAGAGGAGTGACGCAGAGAAGCCGACGGGAAAGGCGGCATCTGATGAGAAGAGAGGGAAAAAGGGCCAAGGGTAAACCACGGAATATCGAACAATTGGGATGGGCAATTTGGTCAGGATTTCAAAACCCCAAATTTGGGAATTCAGCTTGCCTCCTTTTCTTTAAGGAAAATCACCATCCTTTTGTTTAGAATTTAGATAAAAGGAGCAAGCCAGTTCTTAAATTTGGAGGGTTAATAGGGAAGGACAATTTTTTTTTTATGTCTCTTTGGATTAATGGTGGAAAGAAAGTTTTCTTTATAGATGTGTTTTTGAAAAAGACAGATTGTAGATGTGATTTATGTTTAGATTAATGGTGGCAGAAGTGACTTTTTTCTAACTTTAAACCTGTTTAAATTAGCGTTTGAAAAGTCCGTTTAGATGGAAAATGATTGAAAAGGGCATGAATCTTATTGAATATTCCCTCCGGTCCTAATTATAAGACAAAGTTAACTTTTTTGGAGAAATTAAGGAAGCTAACTAAATTACTTTAGAGTATTTATATTTTTGTTTTTCCTTCAAATTAATTAGTTTGACTAATAAATTAATATATATAATCGAAGGCTACATAACATATGATATAATTAAGTAATTTATCTAGCTTCCTTAATCTCTTAAAAAAAGTCAACTTTATCCTATATTTAGGATCGGATGTAGTACTATAATATATATATATATATATATATATATTAGTTGTGTATATATTATTCATGCTAATAATAATAATGCTCCTAATAATCTAGAATACACAATAAAATAATTAAATGAATACTCGTTGGAACTCTTTGTATTGTAAGATTGAAAAAAAAAAAACTCAGGTTCAATAGATACTCCAAAATCTCTCTACACTAGCAAAGCGACTATAAGAATCATAATGTCAGTAGATCTGGCGGCGCTGAATCTATTCAAAAAAACACCACTTGCAACTGGACCAAGTGCTTGAGATGTCGATGGTGTGGCAGCAATAGACGTAGTAGGAGAGTTGGCAAGAGTAGATTCAGGTGACTTAGATAGAGAAGACATGGGAGGAAAAGGAGGAGAGTCGACGGTGGCCGGGGAAGGAGCAGTAGCATATCAGCTCTCAACAGGAGAAGCCATTGGTGAGTTTGAAGAAGGCATCGCTACTATGGGAGTTAGAGCCATCGCCTTCCTTGGTGAAGCAGCCAACAACGACTTTAAAGGTGAAGAAGCCGGGGAATGTTGAGCCATTGTCGAGCTCACCAACAAAGCAACAGGTATTAACATAATTCTAGAGCTCGCCATTGTAGAGAAAGAGAAATAGGAAAATTTTCTAAGAACAGAGATTGTATAGAAAGAGAGGAATGTGCCTTAGAGCTGTGAATGAAAGATCAACCAACACAAGCTAGAGCTCGGAGAAGCTAGAGCTTGGAAACCAACCTCTTCCTACCGATGAACCACCCACGGCGGCAACATCAACCAGCACAGCGACAACAACAGACAAGCAGGACATGTGAAGAATTCGGGTGAGAAGAGATGAGAAGCTTCAACAAGTACATAAACCAAAATGCTCCAACAGTCTAAATCCATCGTCGCGATTGTCACCGCTAGAAGCTCCAGACTGGGGCTTCTGTGCAAGAGCTGCTTTTTGGCCATAAGTTCAGTCATCCCAGATGCCAACCTAAGCAGGGGAGCCTTTGCCTACTGCGTTTTTCTGCCTCCACCGCGCAGTTTCATCCTCTAAACGCTCTGTCAGACAGGCCCTCAACAAGTTTCAAGTTATATCTCTTGGTTGTACGAGGATGGTTGCTCAAGGCGTGATGAGGCGTATTGGAATATTATTTATTTGATTTAAACGTGTAATTTATGGGAAGAGGATACTTCATAATCATTTTTCTTCTTTTCTTTTTAGAATCTTGTCTCCACCTTTGTATAAAAAAAATAAATTGTTTAGATTTAATATTTATAAAACTATTATTATAGTATTTTATAATTTAATTTTTTAAAATTTTGTTTGGGTTGCAGTTATGAACTATGAAGATCATATTTTAATTGTTTAAATTTATTTATTTATGTTTAAAATAATAGGTTTATAAAATTTGAAATACCCATATACTCTATGAGCGTCATCTCATCATCTGTGCTCTGACTGATTAAAATAAAATAATTCATCTTATTTTAATTCTACATAGCAAATGAGTAATCCGATGAAAATCAAATTTTATGATTTTAGGGATGATGGAAAGGAAATGCGTTTTTTGTTTTTCTAAATTAAGAAATTTATATTTTTAAATCATAAAATTCGATTGTCTCCAAATGACTCAGTTGTCATATAGGATTAAAATAAGATAAGTTGTTACGTTTTAATTAGTCAATACATAGATGAGGTGGCATCTCCAAAGTATATAAGTATTCTGGATGTGATTATCCGCCCTGTTAACCAAATATGAAGTAAACTGTTTAATCCAAAATTTGTCATGTTAGTATAATTTTTAATATAATTTATTGCACTAATAACCTAGTCATGGAGATCTCTACCATTGTGGAATATGAAACTCTTTGGTATGCTTATACCGCATTAATATAATTATAATTCATAATTTAATGTATGATTTCAAATTCAATTCGATTCACTCCTTATAGTTAAATCCCAATAATAACGAGTGGGTTATTTTAATGATGCAATTATCAGACCGTTTGAGTTAAATGGGTTACTAAGTGAATATTACAATATTTCTAGTATAGAGTTAATTAATTAATTGATTGATGGATGATAATTTATTGTATATGGGCAATTTAATATTTAAATGTTTAAATTTGGATATCTAGTCTTTCTAAATAATTGTAATTTTTAAGATCTCCCTAATAAATAGAGTAAAATACATTAACTACTCCATATTTTACTTAAATTATAGGAACCTCTCATCTATTTTGAAAATCTATATAAATCACTCTTATAATTAAAATACATGTTACACAATTCTTCCTTATATTTTTTAAATTCAATTTCCATCAATCCAGCAGTTAAGTTTAACTCTTAAATTTGGATTTTTACCAAAATACTCCTATTCAACATAATAATTATGTAAATATTTATATTTATCAAAACAATTATAGAACAAGAAAATTTATAATAGATATAAATTCAAAATTTATAAACTATTATAAAATTTATTAATTTTTATTATGTTATAAAATTCATACATTATACTGTCCATCATGTTTATTAAAAAATTATTTACTTTGATTTCTTTTAAATGGTTAAAAAATATTTTAGATATATTTTATTTTATTATAGAGCATAAATGAAACGAGTCTATTGAAAGATTATGTAAATTATTTAAATCTATAATTTATAATTTTTGAACAATTGTTTTCCTAAAACATTCTGAACACATTCAGTTTGTATATGTTTGTTGAGAAGGTTAATCAAATTTTCAGTCAAGTTTTTATATCTACATTAGGCTTATGTCCAAACATAATAAAAAATATTAAATAAATCTATTTGAAAGAGAAAAATAAAATTATAGAAAATGATAATAGAAAACTCTTAAATTTTCATAAAAATTTAAACAAAAAATATAGATTTAGTGTGATGAAGGGTAAATTACTAAATGAATTTATTTTAATACAAAATGTAAGAGAGATTAAGGTATTTAAGATAACATATAAGAGAGGTTAGAATATTTTATTTGATAAATAATAAGATCAAAAATAAAAAATAAGAATTCAAAATGGGGGCATTCCGAGAGACGAACTTGGTATCTCTCACACCCAAAGCGAGAATCACACCACTAGACCAAATGTCCTTCGAGCGACTGAGTGGCTACATAAATGTTATAAATAAAAAACATATTCCTACCAGTTCCAGCACACCTTGCTACGCAGTCAATACTCTTGTCAGAATCACACCACTAGACCAAATGTCCTTCGAGCGAGTGAGTGGCTACATAAATTTTATAAATAAAAAACATATTCCTACCAGTTCCAGCACACCTTGCTACGCAGTCAATACTCTTGTCTAACTAGGCATTTACGAAAGGACAAGTTACAGTATTTCACAAAGAGGTATAGACACACAAGTTATCCTTCCTGTTTCTCTGCTTTTACTCCCTTTCATGCCCAGTAAAACCGGCAGATGGCAGTGGGTGCTTTAAATAATGACAAAAATGGATGTAGATGACGACTTTATGATTGTTGCCTAGTCTCTCTCTCTGTTTTTTTTTTTTTTTTGCCAACGATTGTTGCCTAGTCTACTTTAACCTCTTGGTCCCCGCAATTTTCTGCTGCTCGCATTCCTCTGCCCCCTTTTCCTTATCCTATTTCCCCCCTCAATTTCTTCTTCCTCTCAGATTGTCTGCTTCAGCATGGCATTTGCGGGAACAACCCAGAAATGCATGGCCTGTGAGAAAACAGTCTATTTGGTGGATAAGTTAACTGCAGATAACCGAGTGTACCACAAGGCTTGCTTCCGATGCCATCATTGTAAAGGAACCCTTAAGGTATCTTTGCTCTTATTACAGATTTCCCACAGTTGTGTTGACTCTTTCTACGGCCTAGAACCTTGGATCCAATGTTTGCAGTTCGTAGTCACCAGAACGACTTTTTTTAAAAAAATATTAAAATTAAACTGTAAGAGCCATCATTTTAAGCAATATTCTCTCGGGACGCCTCCTTTCAGGACTTTTACGATTTCTTCATCTGATTTACAAAAATTCACCATGATGCGTCTTTGCTATGTTAGACTTTCTTCTTGGTTTGATCTTTCAAACGTCTGATTCGTAAGGTAGGTCCATTGACGTGGCTATCTCAATTTTAGCTGATACGACTGCTTTCATTGGAAATTCTTTGCCTGTTGGTGTTGTAAGGCATTTTAATTTTCATTTGTTTTAAGAAAAAGTTATTTATTGATAAATGAATCTGCAGCTTAGCAACTACAATTCTTTTGAGGGAGTTCTGTACTGCAAGCCGCACTTCGACCAATTGTTCAAAAGAACCGGCAGCCTTGAGAAAAGCTTTGAAGGTAAGCAAGGACCAGGAATGGAATTATCATATATTCCCCATCTATGTTTTTCGGCCACTAAATTCTACTTCCTTTTCTGTGATTAGGAACACCAAAAATTGCTAAACCAGAAAAAAGCATTGACAATGAGGTACTTAACGCTACATAGGTGTTGGCCATGGGCTGATGTACAACAGGACAATTTCAGTTTCATAACCTTAATCTAACATTGAGTTGTTTATAAATCAGAAGCCTGCAGTGACCAAAGTGTCAAGTATGTTTGGTGGAACCAGGGAGAAATGTGCTGGTTGTCAGAAAACAGCTTATCCAACGGAGAGGGTATGTTATGAACAAAATGTTCAATGACAGAGAACTTGTCATTCTGCATAAATATAACACATTCAGGCGTCTTAGTTTTTGCTAGTAGAGGAAAAAGTTGAGATCAATGTTTTGCAATGATACAGGTTACTGTGAATGGAACTCCATACCATAAGAGTTGTTTCAAATGTTGCCACGGAGGGTGTGTTATAAGTCCCTCCAACTACATTGCACACGAGGGCAAACTCTACTGCAAACATCACCATACCCAGCTGATCAAGGAAAAGGGCAATTTGAGCCAGCTTGAAGGTGACCGCGACAAGAGTACTGTGCTTGATAAAATTACTGATGAACAAGTTGCTGCCCTCACTTAGGAGAGTCAGAGAAGTCACATCTTCAACTTCTATAGTATCTGCTACATGTTTTCCTCTACATTGGTTGCTGTTTTGCTAGATGAAACTAAATGTGTGGATCTTCATCTTTTGTTTTTGAATTTGATATCTTAACGAGTTAGAACTTCTTCGCTATCCTCATTAAACTCTCATCGTACGTCAAGTTTATGTACCAAGTTTTGATGCAATCCAATTTTTGTTCCATCAGAATCAAAAGCATGCAAAGTCATATGTCTTAGCCAAATTATCAACAGCACGAGCATGTACTATAACAAAAGATACTTGCAGACGGAAACAAAACAACTAAACAAGCTCCTGTTGATGGGAAGATGCAAACATAAACGTTTGCATGTTGGACGTTTGTGAGCCCCATTCTAATCCCATTTTAGGGTCAATGTCTATTCATAAATAGTTCATTTGGTACATTATAATAGCAAAAAACGAGGAGCGCTGTAAATTAGCAATGAAAATAATCAACCTGACGCGGAATGCTCACAAATTGAGAAAGTTGACAATGTTTATGCTATTATTTCCTCAAGTCACACTAACTAAAATGGAACGGAAAATCTACTAAAATTAGGCCAGTAATAGTCTTTTGGTTCTCCATTTATTCAAATAATAGTCTTTTGGTTTGTTAAATTGGAGAGATACTTTGATGAGGGCAAGGAAAATACGAGACTTCCCATATATCGAATAAATCATTAATGTTTTGCCGGATAAAAGAGCTCCCCTAAGAATCAAACTAAAATCCAACACTCAAACATCGCTACTCTCTGATCTAGATCGTTGAAAATCATTTATCCCTCCCTCTAAAGACGTAGCAAGACGGCCGGCCATTCGATCTGTGAAAGTCCGTCGCTTCAGCATCACATCACCACCATGAAAAGCCTTACCCACCAAACCCTGCAACCTCTCAGGACTCGGATACAATTTCCTTTGTAATAATCCTGAGTAGGAATCCAAAAACTGTGTGTAAGCTTCTACCACAAGCTTCAAGCTGGCTTCTTTTATTTGCTCCCTCAAATCTTCGTCTGGTATGTTGTAATACTCTTTGTGCTTCTGACAAGTATCATTCACGTACTTTAGAAAGGTTTCAATTTTTCCTGTCACTATGCCTCCAATGACGTCCTTCTCCTGAGTCTTCACTTCCTCCATAACCAAGATGCTTACCAGAACTCCCCATGCTTGCATCTGATACATGTAGGCTGATTCCTCTGCCACTGATTTGTACTTCCTTTTCATATATTGATCACCCAATAGCTCACCAAGCTCTGAGTTTTTGGCCCTCATATATATGTACCAGTACGTATTCATTGCGAATATATTGACCAAAGTTTTGTCCCTGCAACGAGAGCGTTTAGACTCTATGTTTCTTTGAAGGGCATCCATGATGTTGAAAATGGCTTCCTTTAGTAAATCCTCGCCATTGTCGGGTTTTGATAAGATCCCAGCTTTCCATATCTGCTCTGTTTCGAGAATATTTCCCATGGCTTCTCTGTAATTCTTGGTAGCAAGGTATTTCAGGTAATTAATGGCATACCTTACTAGTTTTGGAACAGAACCATCTTGTGGAGGTGGAATACCATCTGTATTCCCTTCTATTTGCAGCCCAAATTCCCAAAATACTTTGCTTGACGCGTCGATTATAAGCTTCTCGAGCTCTCTGAACCGAGTGCAGAAATCTACTCCAGCTTCGCCGTCAAAAATTTCCGAGAATTCAGGTTTGAGTTTTTCTAAGGTCTCAAACATATCCAAGAGCTTGAACAACTTCTGTGGCTCTTTACTGCTTCTGGCTACACCTTCTCCGAATCGAAAGAACACGGCCAATATTTTGTCAGCTATTTTGGCTAAGCATTCAGGCCATACTAATCCAGCCATGATCTTACCCAAAACTCTGTAGCAGAGCTTCTTTTCAGAGAAGAGAACTTTCTTCACAGCAACTTCAAAGTGTTGGATCCAAAGGGTTATTGCCGTTTCTAAGCTCTCCCATTCCATTTCATCAATTCCTTCTGGAGTATATGTTCTCAAGTAATCTGGGTTTAGCCTCATTAATGCCTTGGCTGCCCTTCTATATCTCACCTGTCAAACAATCCATAGAAATTGGTGAATAATGAGTGAAGCGTTAGTCATAACATCATGATGAATGAGCGTGATCAATATTTTACCTTGACGTAGATGTCGATGCATATATCCAAGCAATCATTGGCCGTTAAAGTATCTGAAATTCGTCTCAGCACTTCAATTTCCAGCTCTGAACCTAATTCAGAGTCAACGACGGTGTCATATTCTGCCTGCTGTTGTGACAAATCTCCGAGTTTCTGATGCTTTATTTGCAGCAGTATGCTCTCGAACTCATCTTGCATATGAAGTAACGCCTGGTCCAGTAAACCTTCAAACCTCATGGCATCGACCTCTGTCTCGTAGAGGGTCTTGACAGTGATCAGAGTCTCTCTTAACCTCTCTGTCCTGTATTGATCCGCCGCCTTTGTTCGGCTTATAAACTCAACCACCTCTTGAAGCCTCTGAATGACCGGTTCACCCTCTTGGCTTATGGAAATGATAGCCTCATTAAGCTGATCAACACAATTCATGTAATCGAGAAGATTTTGGAGGCGTTTTTGGGGTGTCTTCTCCTGGGAGAGTTTGGATGAGAGATCTAGAAGTTTCTGTTGGAGAGACTCGTAGAACTTGAAGCGGTCGAGGAGTGCAAGTGCAGGAGAAACGGCTCTGTTGATTCTAGTATCGAGGGCCTTGGTAGACATGGCCAGAGACTGTAAAGGTGCCACACTTCTGGAAGCAGTGGACAGAGTTGCTTCTATACCATCGAACCTTGTGTCCATATTTCCAAGGCAATCTTCTAGTTTATTGGACGCTAGAAGGAGAGCTTTCAAATCGGAGCATGCTGACTCAAGACTGAAAAGGGTAGGGTCTTGCTCATTGGGAGCCATTGTCGTTGAGGAATACGTGAGGGAGTGACGACACGAAGTAGGAGTACATGTTTAGACGAATAAGAAGAGGGGTTAAAAGGAACAGAGCAACAAGGGTCGATGGAAACAGAGATACAAATGGCATTTGGATGAGGGAAACAAACAAAACGACAACTGGGGCACCTTGGAAATGGATATAATAATGCAAAGCCGGTATTTTCTATCCCCAGGAGGCATGTAATTGGCCCAAACGCGTAGATCCGGACGTTGACATACGAAATATCTATTTCAAGTTTTTTACCGTTTTCGTATCAGATTATCATGTGCTATCACACCGGCTGGAACAGCGTTTATCTTGCTCAACGTATGATTTTCTGACTTTAATACTCTTGTGTACGTGTCCGGGTACATTTGGTATTCATTCGATAATATGTTTATTATTTGACAGTAATAATACTAGTTCCATTTCTAATCCGCATTTAACTTTTTTAGAATCCTAACTAACCTAATTCATAGTATATGAGGTAAATATGTAAGAGGAGTTTTATTTCGACTTATATGAAAAGCATTTATAAGTAAAAAATAAACTATATTAAACGTAGCTTAAATTAGTTTAAAGTATTTGTATTTTTTTCTTCAAATTAATTTGTTTTATTTATAAACTAATATATAATGTAATGATACACAACATATATTACTTGTATGATACACAATTTAACTTTCTTAATTTTTCTAACAAAAATCAATTAGATCTTTTATTTAAGGTAAGGGGAGTAATTTATATTATATATTTATGTATAATATTTTCCTTAGAATAAAATTGCAGAAACTTTTTCTCATGCATAAATACCAGGTCGCTATTCTTGCAGTAAACAACTTTTCTTGTTACATGGACAGTTAACATTTGAAACATAAACCACTGCATAATCCCTAACATATTAAATTCATATTCATATATACTATACGCCGATGATTACAGAAGCGATGATCAAGCTAGGTGCACGCTAAAAGTTTAGAACTATCGACTATGTATAGTAACATTTCTTTCAGACATTACAACTAGATTGAGAGCCTTCCCTTACTGGTGTGCGAGTGTGAAACCTCCACTTGAAGAGATAGTCTCTGGATTCACATGATAATCTGATGACGTCACAGAAAGCGTTAAGTGAGCTGATTTTTTCGTTAGTTTTCCATTCAACCCTCACCCAGCAAGTAAAGCCACTTGAAGAAACTGGTATGCTTGAATCACAGAGACGCAGTGTCACCTCCCCACTGATCCTCTTGCACGAGCGACACGGAAGTCTTCCATCACCGGTGACCATGGAATCGAGCCAAGGGCACTCAGGCTGACCCACCATTTCTTTGTAAGCAGAATTTACCATTCTAACCTGGTTGTTTGAGTCTGATATAACAACAGGTAAGGCCTCAGACTCAACCTCTTGCTCAACCTCCTCCGCTGTTTTTGGGGTTCGAGCGGCCAGGGGATGGCTAGGGCCTTCATTGATGCACCCGACGGTTATGCTAGAGCCAAGAGGGCGAACTGGCCGAGGCGCTATAACAATGCTTACAGAAGTTGGTGTCTGCAATTGCTGCAAGAGATCTTTTTCTTCCGGGATTTCTGCTGTAGTGTTCAAATCGATAATCTCTTCTCTTACCTTGACTGCATCATGAGTATCAGGCGGAGAACACGGAAGAAGCGGGAGTGTCACTAAACCTGGAGGAGTATTATTATTGAAAGGCTTTTCCCAGCCGGAGTTAGGAGGAGGAAGAGGGAGTTGAGGAAGGCTACGACTATGACTATGAGTAAAACTCTGTAAAGAAAGGTTCTTTGCGGGAGATGAAGAAGAAGTTACATGGCAAGGAGAACAAAAGCCCAAAACTTGGGCGGTCCTGTGTCTCTTGAGAGGGGGAAGTAACGGCATAGAAGCTCTGCCTCTCTTTCGGGTCCTGGTGGGGCGTGCCTGCAAGTGTGGCCAGAGATTCCTAAGGTAAGGAGACTGCTTGATCTTTTGGCAAAGGGACGAGGAAGCGTCAGCCACAGAACTGCCGGGAGCCTCAGGCTTGGGAGCTATGGGCCTGTACCTGGACATGATTTCAGCAGTTTTCGCAGTGTTATTGGAAAAGGGATGTAAAGTCTTAATCATACTGATAGATTTGTTTAAGCCAGTGGTGACTGGTCCTTCGTTTTAGAGAGAAGGAAACTGACGAGAACGCTTGAGCGAAGAAGAAACTGGTGGGTGAGGAGGCGAGGGCATAAAATGAGGCAAAAGAAGGAGAGTTATAAATATGAAATTTGGTGTAAGAGGATAGGGCACAATGAAGGGAGGGAGTATGAGAGAGTGACACTTGTAAAGGAAGGGTGGGTACGTGTTGAGGGGGGTTCAGAGAGGGAGGACATATGGGAATGAATCTGTGACGCCAATGAGGGAAGCTGGCTGGCTTCTAATTATACGAAAAGCGAGAAGGTGGGCTCACAGTTATAGAACGCGTGGTGGAGAGGACCGCCATGCGTGAAAACACCTATCACCACTGCTTTGGTCGCCCAGTCATTTTCTACACTCACACGAAAACACTCTTCCCCCTCTCACCAGTCGGTTACATTTGTTCGCTTTCTACGTGTCACTCCCTCCTCTTCCCTCTACATGCAATGGATCACCTAGAATCTCATTGGTCGCCCCTCGTCAACTCACAACACGCGCCCATATTTCTATTACTCTTCAATCACCTTTAGCCCTGTTTTTTGCAGCTTACCAGGGTTTTTGTTCGCATTATTCAAACTCTGCCATTGAGTTTTAATTAGCACTCCGTATATGCCTTAATAATGAATGCTCTCTTCCCAGTTCTACTCAACAAAGTAAATAATAAACTACAAGTTGTTTTCTTGTAGGTGACGTTTAATCTTTTTGCGGCAATATACTACTACTAGGTCGTGGCTGTGGTGTGATGAGGTTACATTAATGGGAGAGGAGGTGGCGGCATTATATGTCTGTGTGTGGGGACAAAATTAAAAGGTTGTTGATTTCAAAGACTGCCTTGATCCACATATGAATCAGTTACAGTATTGAATGAAGGAGATGTTTAAGAGGAACACGTCGTCCCAAGGGAATGCTTTTGTGAACCATGCAAGGATGCTAACGGTGCCAGCTGGCTTTATCTAGTCTCTTTTTTTTTTTTGGATGGTTTATGCAATGGACCATTTTTGGCCTTCGGTACACCCACCTTCCAGGTATCCGGTGTTAACCTGAAGGCCAACGCCGGATTTACCGACATGGGCCCCCGACAACCGACTAGTCCTGACGCCCCCAATCTGATAGGCCCGACAGGAATTCACCTCTTTGAGGCGCCCCAAGGGAGAGAGCTCCCAACGAAAATTCTCTATACCTTCCGTTTCCTGGGATCGAACCCAAGAACGGATTGGTGTGGCGCAGATGCCTACCCATCTGCGCCAACTTCCATTGGTGCTTTATCTAGTCTCTTTAATTGGCCAGGTTGCATCGCTGCTTCACTGACATTTTGTGACACTATTCCACTTCTCATTTGCCGTGACATGCAGCCACCGAAACATCTAAAGCCAGATAGCAGATAGCAGATACTGCTCCATATATGTAGAAAATTAAAATGTTTGAAATTGAACAATAGTACTGCGGGGCCATGGAAGAACATAGTCCCATAGATATGCAGCCATTGTTAATCTTTGATGTAAGTTAAAACAAACAAACGTGTTATGTGTTTGCGGATAATTATATGCATTATTTGTGATTTAATTATTAATGAGTTATTAAAATTTATATCGTGATTTTATTATAATTTTAGTATCAATTTTGCCGATCACAATAGAATGGGCCTGTGAAGCATGTCTTCATTGGCATTTTCATCATTCAAATGGACGCAAGTTCGTTGTCTCCAAGGTAATTGAACTCCATTATATATCAGGAGAATTTGGAACCTTTTGCTAAGCTTCATTTATTGGTTGTACATTTTGTATTTTTTAATAATTCATGTTTTCCATGAAAATATATATAGGATGAGGTGTGACTACTTTTGTATTTGTCTTCTTTTAATCTGGGATTCTCTGAGCCTTCATTTTTCATATTGACTGGGCATAGCATTGTATTTCTAGTTATTAATTCCATCGTGATACACAGCAAGGCGTTGGCTTTCAGCGCGCAGTTGAGTAAATCAAGGGAAGGAAAAAAACTAGATAGGACACTTGGATGTCATCTTGTTTAACTTATCTTCTTCTTTTTAATTATGTGATTTCTTGTCTTGTTATGAATGTTTTAATATTTCTTAGTAAATGTTTAATATATTTACGCGCACAATATATTGTGCATCGATTCTGAGTTGGTTGATCTCCCCGGCCAGATGGAGAGACCTGAAAGGTTGTTGGCGGAGACTGGCTGTTCCTTCAGGTTCCCAGTGATCAGTGCTGTCTCATTCTGAGTTGCTATTGGATTCATAATAATCGAGGGAAGCAATAATATTCGCCGTATTGAAACTTTTGATGGCTCTTGTCACGTCGAATGATCTGAACAAGATCTGACTTATTTAAGCATTAGCTTTTCTGCATACATTTAAACATCAGCTTTAGTAGCTGCCTTTTGTTGGATCATAATAACTTTGGGCCTCAACAAAATTATACCTGCAACCACAACAAGGAACAACATGTACATTGGTGTGCATTGGTGGTAAAAAAAACTACGGTGAATTGAGGGCACCGAGACTAGAAACCCGAGCATGTTGTCTGGTAGCATCAAGTACGGAGTTTGGGTCATGGAATGAGAACAAATTCCTTAGTTTAATTTGGCAACAAGAGATGTGCTTATTGGAAATGCAAAGTTCCATGGAACTATGGAATTTGCCTTCCCAGACGTGCAACAGAATTTGTAAGCTTTCCTGGCAGTCATAAATCTTTTTTTCAAAGCCAAAATACCTTGATGACCGACCATAAGCAAAATTTCGGTCTACCTAATGGCCATATCTTCACATCGCCCACGATGGACTCTGGATCTTGTGCTCCCATTTGCAGAACTCACGCTTCTTGAAGCTGGCAAAATCGGAGACGACGAGAAAGGTTGTGCAGCAAATCAGAACGGCGCAGGGCTCCTTTTGACTTATTCTCTCCGATTCTAAATATAAGATAAAGTTCAATTTTTAGAGAGATTAAAGAAGTTAATTAAATTATATTAAAATATTTATATTTATCATTTTTTCTCTAAATTATTTTACCTAGTTTATAAACTAATATATAATATGAGAATACATAACATATAATATTATTAAATAATTTATCTAATTTTTTTAATCTCTTTAATAAAAAAGTTAATTATTTCTTATATTTAAAACAGAGATAATATGATTTTATTGTTGAGAGATGAGGCCTTTCAAATTAGCATCCTTAATTATCTGCATCATCATATGAGTGCAATCACCAAAATATGTGGTTGTTCACTGGGAATGTGGGCCACTGGAATCTTTGGTGGGGCGGGTTGCACGCGGGCTGGGTTTTGCCAGCCTGAGCCTGTTTAGGTGGGCCAGCCTGTCATTTTTTTTAATTTTATTTTTTTTAAAAGATTTACTCTCTTTTTTTTTCACCGCTCATATCACACTTTTTTTTTTTATACAATTATGTTATGAAGTCAATTTTATTCTTACTTTCCTTTTTTTTTTCATCTACTCACATAATAAAAACATATAAACACATCTCTTTTAAATTTAAACACTCCTAATGATTTTATAGGAAAAGTGACTTATTTGTAATTTGACTTATAGAAACTTAAGATTGTGTAATATGATTTATGTTTAAATTGACGGTAAAATAAGTGTTTTTTTAAAACTGAAACATGTTTGGATTGACGGTAGTATAAGTAGCTTTTGTGATAATGAGTAGAAAAAAATTAAATTAATAAAAATAAGAAAGTGAAAAAAGTGAAGTTGGGAAATTTGGCAATGGAAAAATATATAATTTGATCAAATAATATTACATAACTAATTGGATCGCATATCTCATACAATTTAGTCTCCAATTATATCACAATAATAGACAAAAAATCTATGTGAACCATGAACATCTTCCAATAAGATTAAATAAAAATCTTGTGAACTAGGCTGAATCCATTTGCATATGAAAAACATACCTTCTGATCAACAAAATCAACCCAGAACCTAGCTTGAGCTCTGTAATTAGGATCAGAGGGAAGCAAAGGATTGCCTTGGCCCTTTCAAACCTCATCAATATACTGAACAATGATCAGAGACTCACAAATAACCTTCCCATTATCAACCAAAACTGGAACCTTCTTATGAACAGGGTTCATCTGCAGAAACTCATCACCTTTGTTCGTCAAATCTTGTTCCCTTCTCTCATACTCTATCCCTTTCTCATCTAGAGCAATCCTCACCCTCATCGAAAACATGCTCATTGTTGCATGCAAAAGCACCACCTTGTTATTCGCCATTGTTTCACCATCTAATTTGGTCTCTAACAGATCGGCCGCCCCAACACCCACAACAACCACAGCGCACACCAGAACACTCCTTTAGACTGACAATGGGGCTTTAGATGTCGAGAGAGAAGATGGCAAGAGAAAAAGAGAGAGAGACAGGGGCCAAAACTTCAAAAACAAACAGAGACAACAAACCATGCCATCTGACCACCGAAAACGGCAACAAGCCGGATATATAGTGCGAACAACGGCCACCGTATCAGTTGCGCAAATAACCAAGAAAGAAGAAAAAGAAGAACTGAACTGAGACGTTTAGTCGGGTGGAGTTGCGATCAAAGCTGAAAGAGAGAAATACAGGACACAGGACATAATGAGGTTGTTAAATTAATAACGGTAATGTCAATAAATATTCTTCAACCCTTATAAGCCCAATTGCAAAAGCTAAAAGCTTCAATTTGTGGCTTTTGACAAAAGCCACGTCTCCCTCACAAGCACGATTCAACAAAAGTGGTCCCAAGCATGTGGAAAAGGTCAAAACATCTCATAAGTTAGATTGGGCCTTCCAAACGCACAATTTTCCTATACATACTAGTTCTACGTACAACAGAATAGACCACAGTGATCATGAATTGATCAGTTAGAAGAGTAACTCTTAAGTTTGGACTCCTTAAAACGTAGAGGAAGAAAGCCCATGGTCCATGAGCCCTACTTCTTCAAGCCCAATAAGCTCTCCGTAATTATTACATCTAACTAGGTATGCTTTAATATGTGACAAGTTTAAAAAACAAATGGCAATTCATAGACGATATACTTCATTGTAAATTAACATGAGAGATAGTTGATTAATTTAAGTAGATTAGGAAAATTAATTATCCTAGTTATTTATAATAAATATATGTTGGTTTTTTTAAAATATTATCTTTTATCATTATTACCTTTTGATGGAAACACGTTAATGTGCTTGTGCAATTAATAGGGATATTTGGCAATATATATATATATATATATATATAAATTTGGAAGACAAAATGGATTAAAGTTTTGTATTTAAAATCAAATCTAATTACTAATCAACTCTCATGTTAAGGATATGAGGTGATATTAATTCTATGACAGGACTGCCTATGAGTTCCATAAGTGAGACCATGAGCTATGATATCAACGGTACAATTTGTCTTTGTTGAGAGGGAGAGAGGAGATTGAAGGTGGAAAAGGGAGGGAAATTTGTAGCAGGTGTAAATGCTTTGGAGAATCACGCTCAAAAAGTTAACCGTTAGAGTTGGAGATATCAAAATCTTATGAACCCTCTTTAAAAATAACCCTCTCATCATGGGCCTCATGGCATAGAAAAACCCTGGAATTCCAAGGTGCGTGGTTATGCACTTTGTCCCCCGTGCCACTGATTCCCTCGGCGATCATTGACCTTAGCATCCAAAGGGGACCATCCTAATTCCTAAGTAACAATTAGTAAACTCTGGTGTTGCAGCAAAACCTCATACTTACATATGACTTTAATTAAAGGTCTTTGACATACGCTCTTCTGTCGTCAAGGAGAAAAAGTAAGTCAAAGACCTCACACTTATGCATGATAATGATATACATCATCATCCCTGATCTCAATAACTCATCTTCATTGCTGCAACGTAGCTGATTTATCACTAACGTCCCTCCTTTATTCTTATCCTTCTAATCTTCTTGGTATTTATTCTTAAATTAAACATATATATCATGGGTTTTTTTCCTGAAAGTTCTTTAGTTGAAAATATCAGTATTCTGACTGTACTGTTTTCCATCCATCTCTTTTCCCTGACAAACCATTAAAACACTGATTTGCAATATATGAATCAGAAGAGTGTTATGGGAAGAAAGATGAGCTTTGAAGTAACATTCCTCTGCAGTTCCAATTCTACGAACCTTAGAATTCCTATGGGTGGCATTTGTTTGCTTCAGCAGATAGAGGTGGATATGATTAAGAATAACAAGCCAAGTGCTTCAAAGAGCATAGAGCATCAGAAAATAGCTAAAATACAACCATTAAAGGGAAGGGACCAATCAACTTTTATGAAAATCATAGTGGCCCACAATACTTAGTCTCATTTCATTGCCACTTGGCTCAATTAATAAAATAAAAAACAACAGCAGAGAATAAATAAATTTAGAGTCACTGACCCATGGCGTAATCAAGGGTTGAATTAACACTCCTCAATCAAAAAAATAATACTCATTATTGACAAACTAATTCAAAGCCTAGACAGAAAAACAATACACATTATTACCACGTTTTCCACCTCATCAATCCCCGGATTAACTTAAACAGTTATTGCTTTGCAATCGGACACTATTTTCCCACCACAATATCACAGCTAGAGCCGGGAATTAGGGTCAATTCCGTCGGGCCGGCCCGTTTAGAACCGAGCCCGTCAAGGGCTGGGTTTATGATTTGGAGGCTGAAAATGGAAGCGGGCCTAAAAGGGCCGGCCCTGTAGCCTTGAGGGCCGGCCCTTTTAAGCCCGTTTAACCTTTTTTTTTTTTTAAATGGGCACAAGACAATGGGCAGTAAGTATTGGTCAAAGGTAGAGTAAACCTAACCTAACCCTCATATCAAAAATGCTCTCACATTGATTCAGACATCATTTGAAGTTTCTCTTCTTTGATTTTCTTTTTTCTTTTTTTGCATGTATACGATAAAATCCAAATCAGGTGTTATATTATTACTGAAATTTGAAGCTTGTAGGCTTGTTTGATTGTGGCTGTGAACTTATTTAATTGGTTATGAACATTAATTATGGTTTGGACTTAAGTTTTAGTGTTTGTGTTCTATTAAACTTGGATAATATTTATGTTTTAAATTAGATATTTTAGTCTTTATGAGAATAAGAAACAAAAAAGGAATGACAAAAAAAAATGTAAACGAACCAAAAGCCCGCGAGCCTGACTTAAACGGGCCGGGCCGGCCTAAAAGGGTACGGATTTAGACTCGGGCCTAAACAGGCTGGCCCGTTTAGGCTAGAGCCCGCTACGAACCGGCCCGTTTTCCCAGCACTACCTAAGCCATGTTAGTGGGCCCTTGTTTTGTTGGAAGTACTATTTGGATTTATAGCTTTTTTGGGTGAGAGAGAAACAAATTGCACTGGGGATGTGTGTGCGTGTGTCTTGATTGTACTCCAGCATCTTGCCTCAACGGTCACTTTGTAAATTCAGTTAGATGCCTACTTAAGCTAATATAAACTTCGGAAGGAGGTCATCATATGTTGGTGAGACTCATAAGATAGTAGTGTACAATCTTAAGGTGTGGGTAACATTTTTCTTTAGACTTGATTCGTCCTCACATATACCTATTTTATAGGTGTAATTTTGGATTGACGAACGAATTTCCTACGGTATATAATGAAAGTCTTTAAGTATAGATTGCACTCCCAACACTCAAGTTAAGGCAACAATAACTTTTGCAAAGTAATAATTTAACTTTATCTTTGTGTACATTCAAAAATAAAAGCAATGAGTTCGATATCTTGTTATTGTATGGTGTGTGATGTGTGAATCGACCGGTGGTGGTAGGAATTTATAGATTATGAAGTGATGCATTGAAATTGTGTTTTTTAGAAGTGGTGCTTTTTTAAGTAATATCTCTTTAATGAGAAGTCAACAATTTGTTCGATTCATGATCTCATATGTTGATTTATGAATATATATATGAAGAGTTATATCTTTATATTATATGAAGTTTTCTTAAAAATCAACACAACATTTCACAAAAAACTTTTGGTTGTAACTTTTCATATGAGTCTTTAGAAATTAAAGAGACATAATCTTAAACACTCTTAGTATTATAATTCCTTATACAACTCTTTATATAAATCCCTTAATTTAATAAATATGACTTTATAAAAAACGTTTTAAACTATTCCAATATCATTTATGCAACTAAATTACAAATAGTAATGGCTGATGAGTATTTAAGGTTTAACATGGTCGTAACTAGCAGCCTTTTCGCCTTTTAGCATACTTGCTTTACTTTGGCTTGCATTTAATTTGGCGCCTACTAGTGTTTTTACTTTATCAGACATATTGGTCTGTCTAGTTCAAAGTTCATAAATCCGGATGGGATATTAAATTGGTTGGGGTATTGGATTAAGGGTCAGTAGGTCAGATCGGGATCAAACATGTTATAAATTGAAGATTTTAGGCTTATTAATATGAAATTCTAAAAAAAATTTAATTTTTTTTAAAAAAAATAGGAACCCTGACCGGACCGGGAACCTACCAATTCGCCAGTTTCTGGGCTGAACCAGCCGGTCTAGTTCGGATTCATTAAGTCTGGTCTAGTTCCACTCTAAGGTTGCTAAAGAGGACTTTGCTGCAATGGACATGGATTAGTTGGTTTGCAAACATTTCATTTTTTTTTGGGAGAAGGAATAAGAAAGGGTGGGTGAGAGGGAGCAAGCCTTTTTCATATGTTCGTATGTGGTTCACTATCTCACTTTTATGCCCAGGCCCTTATATGAGATGCCTTTTATAATAGATTTTTTGTCTTTTTTGTAAGACATTTGGATAGTTTCAAGGAACATTAAATACTATTTTTCCCTATATATTCATGAGTCATATATAAGGATAGTGAGAGTAGATAATATGTTATTAGAATTTAGTGTGTTTTTATTTATACTTGTGAGTTAGTTAGAAATGTACTATAAGGGGGGGAGGTCCGGAGGAAGCGAGTGTCAAAAAAAATCTCCATATTTCATGATATGTGCCGCTTTAGGAAATTGTTAGATTGATTTTACAAAACCTTAGATTATATAATGATTTTTTTTGGACTGTACATGTGATAGATGTTTTTGTGACATGCACTTTTTATTTTTTGTGAAAGGAGGGGAGTATTTGTTAGTCCCAAACAAGCATTCATAGAGAAAAAGTTAAAGCTAATAATTCAAGAGCAACTAGTTCTGACTTTAGCAAACAGGGTAAACTTTTTTCTCTTGAAAGGACAGCATTATCATTCCATGGGGCATTAATAATGCCATAATTGTTAAGGTTGTGGTGATTGATGATGACCTCTAGTCCCCTATATGCCTACCACTTTCACATAATTTTCTCTTACCGTACGAAGACAATACACTCTACTCACACGCACACGAATCCAACTGGCAATATTGATCCATTCAAATAATGATAGCACAATGAAAGCACATGAATTGAACCTAAGCACCTGCATAATTTACAAGCTAAGTTACAGCCGGGGGTCCCTTCCTCTTTTTGTTTGTTAATGAATTATTTGTTATACTGAGAAGAACAGCATAGCAGCAAGCACAAAGAGTAAGAGAGAGCAAAATAGCTCTTTCTCTAAAACTCTTTTGTTCTGATCGCTGATATTGAGAATCCAGTTCGATATATATACAGTATATACACACATATAGCCCACCTTACGGTGCTTACTAGAGGAAAAGAAGTTTTTAATGGATTTGTCAGCTTCACAGTACAGTAGTGCTAGTGAATCCGGTTGGACCAGTTACATAGACCAAACCTCTCTGTTGGAAAAATATTTCCAGAAACGTGGAGGTACTGCGGAATATGAGGGAAAAGGAGAAAGACTGGAGGAGGAAGAGGAGGAGGATGGTTTGTCCATGATGTCAGATGCTTCTTCTGGTCCTCCACATTATCATGATGAGGTTGATAAATACTCTAGTCATTCTTCTACTTCCCTACCCAAAAATAAGGTCAAAGAATGTGGCCCAAGAAATCTACAACAGGCTTCACTTCTTGATGACACTGCCAGTTCCTCTGTCTACAGTTTTCCCCTGTTAGCTCATGTAACTTAATTATAGTATTTTCATACTCTCTTGTTTAAGATTTTAGAGAATCAACAAATATTTTGGTTGATAGGTTCTTTTATTATCGAACAGAAGAAAGTCAGTCTCTCAGGGAAAGGTGAAGCGGAGAATGCAATGGCTCTCTCTCAAAGTTTCTCAGCAACAAGGGTAAACGTGCGATATACCGTTTTTTTTTTTTTTTTTAAGATATAAGTTTCATGTTTCATTTTCATTATGCATGTCAACCACCTTCATAGTTTATTATATTTTGTTAAATTCTGCAGGCAAAGCCTAAATTCCAGAAGCATTTCAATTTCTTAGAATGCTCAAGTGCTGGCAAACAATCCTCAGAAGATCAAGGTGATACACTTTCAGGTACAAATTTTATTTGTTTGCCTTTCATCGAAGGCTTTCAGTGGGGGGAAAAAAGCCAGCAAGCAGTGCTTCATCTTCATTTGTTTGTTCTATCTCATGTTTAGGTGACTCCGAACAGAAAGATGAAAATCAAACGTAGCTTTTTTTTGTCTCTGCTGCTGTTACTTGTTGGGGCATTGCTGTCCAAGGAGATCGGCCATCAATGTCAAAGAGGAAACCCCTCCTACTACTATTCCGAAACCTTTTTTTTGGGGAAGAAAATAACTCTTTTGTTGTAATTTCACTAGCAGTCCCTTTCTTTTTTAAAAAAAAAAAATTGCTGTAATGCAGTGCCAATGCAGTTGGTGAATAAACTCGCCTAAAATAATATGAGGAGTAAAATAAAGTCTGTATTTTTTATTTCTTTATTCTTGTAATGAATCGAGTATCCAATTATCCATGGGACATGTGGGTGTTCTTCAAAAGTAATTTGACCGACAGCAACAAGTTAACAAAAGCTTTCCTATACTGCTCAGTTAGTTAAAATTTAATAACAGTAAATAGTAAAATTAAAAAAAAATAAAAAACAAGGAGAAGTGAGATTATTGTGATGCAGGAAACTTGGTAGTTTGAGATCTAAAACATAATGGTGCTTTGAACAGCAAGTCCAAGAATTTGCCAGTAGTGAGCAAGCAATGAGAAGATTGTGGAGTCCTATGTTAAGGTGAGCTACAGCCAGCCTAGCTCCCCACGGGTTTTGCATTCTGGCAGCTTAATTTAGTTTACCTTATTATGGGGGACACCCGAAATAGACAACATGTCCATATGTAACCAACACGTAGGCTTCATTTTTGAGATAATAGTCCAAACAGAGCAGCCCCGCCAGCGTCCCATAGATACCCACTAGGAATGTGATCCATACGTTATGGTTAGCCTGGTACAATTATTGAATATTTTCCGTTGGGAATATCCAACAAAATCTGTGTTCAATAATTCATGTGTTATATCCTCATACTGTTGCCCACGCTTGGATTTAGAGCACACTAACTAATTAATATGTGGGTTAAAGGGTAAAAATGTCATAGAAGTTTTCTTTGAGAAGCTAAGGGCACTTGAACGGCTTCGAGGGGATAATATTAACTTGAAAGTTTCAAAAACAATGCAATTTCAACCTCCGTTAATAAATTCAAACAGTCAACTGTCAATTGACTAAATTATGGTGATGTGGCTCTGCCACAAAAGATTCTATGCCATATGTTATCTGACACATTATGCCACATCATAAAGGACAGAACACCAAACATGGCCTTAAGTAGGAAGGAAGAGAAGACCAGGGGAGTACCTTCCTCCACTCACTGCTTCACATTCGTGACCATTTTTCGGCTTTTTGAGGAAACCAGAGGGAGGGCAGTGAAAGGCGGAAGCAAGCTAAGCATAATAGATGATGAAAAGTTGAGTTCAACATCATTAGATTTGCTTAGATCTAAAGCTGAATATATCAAGACTATCGACTAATATCCTAACCGCTGGAGATGAAAAGGAGCTATTGTTTGTAACTAAAGACTATCTGGACTATCAACACAACAAACAATTTGTTCTGCTTACAAGCTAGCAGTAAAATTTAAATAAGACCAGATGAGGTTGAATTTAAGGGGGCGAGTATAATTCTTATCCCAGAGGAGGGAGAAAAAAGAACAGATAATCACTTGAAATCAGAAATAGGAACAGAGAGAATTAGGTATTTCTCAAAATAAGCAGTTTCTTCTTCCTCATTTGCTTCTCCCACTCATCTCTGCCCTCACACATTATGCCTCTTCGACCCAAAATTAGATCTTTCAGCTTCAAATTACAGCAGCGGCAAGAAAAAGCAAGTGGGCAGTGGCGGATTCAAATATACGGCGGTGGGTTCAGCGGCAGCGACAACAACGTCAATCACGTCTCTGCTACCCTCGCCGCCGGTGCGTCCTTACTTACTTAACAGTGAAGATCGACCAGTGGAGAAAGACAGAAACTCAAAAATGAAGCTTCAAGCTCACCGGAGATGGATTTGTTTTTCAAATGCGAGATTGTGATCGCGGCTTGTGCGAGAGCAGCGACTGAATGGGTAAATGAAGATAAAATGATAAGGAGGATAATGCTTTTGTGCAAGAGCGGCGACTGAATGGTTTTCCCTCCATCTCCTTCTTTAATTCTTTTGTGCGAGGGTTAGGATCGCAGTGTCGGACGGTGTTGAAAGGATGAAGGAGATGATGAGGTGGCCTTTATTCGGTATTCGAATGCCACGTCACTTGCCATTTTGAGTGACCATTTGACGCTTACCGGAAAAACTTAGGGCTCCGTCTTTATCGGTTGAAATTGCACTATTTTTGAAATTTCTAGGATAATATTACCCTTTATAAACTTCTCAGTTCCCATAGCTTCTTTGTGGAAACCTTGAAGACATTTTTGTCTCTAAACCCTTGAGATATCTCAGCAAACGGACAAAATCAAGGGATAGGGTGTTTGCCTAACCTGTCCTGGAAATACATGCATGACAGTATATTTTAAAAGTGGGATCCGTCGTTGAACCGGAAAGGTCAGCGAATCAAGATTCAATCGGTTAGAACAGTTGAGTCATTGAGTCAGATCAGTGATGATATAATAATTAAATGGGTTAAGGTCCAAAAATACTCATAAATTTTTTTTAAAAGTGCATCCAACACCATAAACTTTTTTTAGGTGTAAAAATACCCATGAACTTCTCAAAATAGGGCAAAAATGTCAAACCGTTAATTGGTACAAAAGTCCGTTTTGTGGGACCCACAATTTTATTTTTTGAGGTGCAAAAATACTCATGAACTTTTCTAAAAAGTGCATCCAACACCATAAAATTTTTTCTGGGTGCAAAAATACCCATGAACTTTTCAAAAGTTTATGGTTTTTGATGCACTTTTTAGAAAAGTTCATGGGTATTTTTGCATCTTAAAAAATGAAATTATGGGTCCCACAAAACGGACGTTTGTACCAATTAACGGTTTGACATTTTTGCCCTATTTTGAGAAGTTCGTGAGTATTTTTGCACCTAAAAAAAGTTTATGGTGTTGGATGCACTTTTAAGAAAAGTTCATGGATATTTTTGCACCTTAACCCTAATTAAATTTAAAAATATTTTATTTATATATATATAATACAAAAATTAGTCTTTAGTTTAATTTCATATGAAGTTAGTAAAGTCACAAAACACTATTTAAGGAAGAACATTTAAATCAACCATTAACCTAACAAAAAGCACAAATAATAATGATTTTATGCTTTGTTAAAAATTGGTATTTGATGGCTCTTAATTAATCAAAACATGAATTTCTTAAAAAGCATTTGGATTAAAAAATTCATCATTTTTTTGAGCAAATAACCCAAAATCAAGACCTTCAACCTCAATCATCTTCTTGTAGGATTAACTATTTTGTATTTTGGTAAAAAAATCATTTTATATAAAAATATAAAAATAAATTTTATATAACAAAAAATTAAAATATAAGATATAAGAAATTGAAAACGAAAAAAACCTAACTGTTGTTTTAGACCCTTAATGGGTTAATGTAATCCAGATCTACATTCAAAAAAAAAAAAAAACGAAAAAAACCTATTAATGAAGATGCTAAAGTTATTGTCCAAAAAAAATGTTAAAGTAAAAAAAAGGGCTATGTCATGTCAGGCTTCACGTCGTCCGAGAAGGTAGGGTAAGGTGAATTCAAAAAATTATTTCCTCCTTGCAAGGTGATCAGAAACATTGCCTGTAATACATCATTCTCTCTGATCTTTTTTTTTTTTTGTTTCTCACCGTCAAAATACAAGTCTCTGCAACTTTTTGCATTGACCACATAGTTTTGCAGAAAAGAGGCGAAACCCTCAAACGCCATTGATGATGAAAGTTGAAGCGGCTTGCAATTTGGGAGAAAAGAAGTGAAAGAAAATGTGGTTCGTATTGTTTATTTGGGCTTATTTTATATCTTTCTCCTCCATCTTTGTTATTATCTCCCCCCTTCTTTTTTCTTCGTCTCATTGTGGTTTTTTCTGTAAGTGTGGGATGGGAGGGGCAGTGGATGATTTTTTTTTAATAAATTTTTAGATCCGTCCGGTTTCCTTGAAACCGCTCTAGGATATTTTTTGTTATTAGAAAAGTTTATATAGGTTTAGCATCAATCCCCTATCAAAGTCAATGTACGGTCCCAGGGCTCTTCGAGTACTTATAAGAAACTTAAGAGATCGCCTACCAACAAGGTCTCCCTATCAATTAGAGGGTTTGAATATACTTTCTTATGATTGAGGTGGTAAGACCTTAATCAACTATGCCAAACCTTTGTTGATCGGTTTTCAAATCTTTTGAACACATGCAAAAACGTCCAAGGACTGCTGTATGACCAGCTAAATAATTTTTAAAAATGAACAAATTTAAATTATAAAAAAAGAATATATATGGATGATGTTCTTGTACAGTTGCATATATGTACTCTGGAAAAGAAAAATATTAAAACAAAAAATACACACGTTAGTTGAGTGTTTGCTTTGTTCAATGTAATAGTACCTCAATGGCCCAAAAAAAAAAAAGTAATAGTACCTCCTTTATATATTTCATATTTATTCGCTTTTTTCTATATTACTCTTATGATTAAATTATTGTATGATGTATAAGTTATATCAAATAACGCTCCATATGTGTATACATACAGATATATGTTAGAAAAACGGACACATATTTGTTTATAATAAATTAATTAATCTTTTTTTAAAATCTATATGTATTAATTACTTGGACCTTATACATTTATTACTTCGTCCTGTTGTTTTTATAAATAATTTTTTTAATGGGGCTAATCCTTAATATAAGTATTTTTTTTGTCTCAAATTTGAACTACCTTTTTTTCTTTTTCACCCTTATTACATACATAATTTTATATTAAATATATCCCACTCACCACTTATTTTCTTTTATTTAATTATTTATGATACATTTTCTCTTATACTTTTTACTTATTCTTTCTCATATATTTTTTATTCATCATATCTCTTATACTCTTTTCATAAATAGGGATATATTTAAAAAAGATATGACATTTTTAATACAGTTATCATTTTTAACTAACCTTAATCATCATTTTGATTTACGCAATCAAAAAAAAAAATTCTTACAAAAAAGAAAGAGGGAGTAAATTCGATTATATCTTGAACCATGACCACTAAGTTTCGTAAAATCACAGTTCATGTATAGAAATTGCTGGGTATGAATGAAGGAACTAGTAATAGAATAGTAAATTGAAACCAGCAAAGCCTTTTATCGGAATTAAAAAACCAACAAAGTCAACATAGTTGGCAGATGATGGTCCATGAAACATGATGTCTTGGTTTGAATATCAGGCTGTTTGTTTGGTGATCTCGATCCTTAGGAGATTTAACCATGAAATGAAAGTCAAGATTGAAGACATTTGCGGATGGATGCCTTGAAAAGAAGGGAGCAACATTTGAAAATAATATTTTTATAAAAATATTATTTTTATAATAAAGGAAAAATCTGGACCGTTGAAATCTTATTTCAATGACCCAGATTAAGAAAAGAATGGGCAGATGGGGAGGCAGCGGATGGGAGCCGAATCCGTAGCATTCATGCAGCCAACACACGTTGCCTTTTAATTGGAGCTGTAGGATTCAGCTTGTGTACAAATCTTGAGGGTATATTCTGTGGAGTTAAAGTCAATAAGCCAGCATTAAAAACCATCTCTAATGGAAAGTTACGTCTGTGAATACTGGATAGGGTGTGCTTCTGACAATTGACCACTGCACCAATCAGGGTTTGGGTGCGGTTGGGTCAGCTTATTAGATAAAAATAAGTCTGTTTTTGGGTAATAAACCTAAATAAAAATATGTTGTGCTTTTAGAGTATTTGGTTTAGTTTATTTTAATTGCATCACGGGTAGTATAAGCTACTTAAAATGTGTTTGGTATCACTTATTTTTAGATAATAAATTCTTATTACGCAAGCTGAGATAAAATTTCTCACATACTTACATCGTATACTGTGAATCACGATTTATAAGCATTTATTGCCCAAAAATAAGCTATTCCAAACGAGTACTACAGTTTTTCTATTATGTTATTTATTACGTAAGTCAAGATAAAATTCTTCTCGCATACTTACCTTGTATACCGTAAATCACGATTTATAAGTATTTATTGTCTAAAAATAAATCGCTCATCCAAACATAAATCACATTACAAAAACTGACTTTTCTATTAAGTCATTTTTAATAAGTTAGAATTATAATAAGTCATTATTCCTATCACTATCCCACATACAGAATAAATTCTATTATGCCTGAATAAGTATAGGAGGAACCTGGACTTTGCATCTGAAGGATCCTATTTTATTTCCAGCTCATCTTTGGAGAAATTCCATAATATTTGGCAGATAAATTTTGTGTTTGGGATAGCAGTAGGAAAATTGATTTATTATGATTCTGACTTATTAAAAATGACTTAATATAATAGTCAGCTTTTATAATATGATTTATGTTTGGATGAGTGATTTATTTTTGGACAATTAGTGCTTATAAATCGTGATTTACGGTATACGATGTAAGTATGTGAGAGGAGTTTTATCTCAACTTACGTAATAAGTGATGAGCTTATTTAATAAGTAGCTTATTATACCTGTGATGCAATTAAAATAAGGTAAACCAAATACTGTAAAAACGCAATACGTTTTTATTTGGGCTTATTGCACAAAAATGGGTTTATTTCTGCCCAATAAGCTGGACCAAACACACCCTTAATTAGCTTTAAAGCCAATTGATTGGCAACAAAATTAGGGAGAATTATCTCATAAGAAGGTTAATATTTCCAAATTCAGTATTCGTTTTCTATACTCTAACAGTACTGAGAATAATTTATTTTTTTTTTAAAAAAATCATTTATTATGTTAATCCATCGTTTTATTTTAATCCTTTTATTTTATTGGGAGAATCCTTAAAAAAGAACTTGGAAATTAAGAAATGACGGACCAGGTATTCAGGTATTTTCCAAGAAAAAAATTGGCATTGTTTATCACGTTTCAACATTTTTTAATCAACTCTTGATAAAAAAACTGATATGTCATTTCCCAATTTCTAAGTTCTTTTTCAGGGATACTCTCTATTTTATTTTACTCTATGAAATTGTTCTCAACTTTCACTTCTATAAAAATACATAGGTTCTTAATGTGGAAGTCATTTATTTAATTTAAAAAAAATTAAAAAAACTAAATAAATTATTTAAATATGACATATGTACTATTACCTCTCTAAAATATTTATGCATAATGTTTGATTATAAGTTACTCAACTTAGTTTAAAGAAAAATGATAAAAATAAGAGATTAAATAAAAAAAAGTGTTATATTTAAAACCAACATTGACCCTCAACCTAAGTGAAATATTTAGAATTAGATGAACATTATTTCGGCGAGAGACATATTTTATTAGCGTAACGGGAAATAGCCTCCGCAGATATTCCAAGGATAAGAAGAAGTAGAAGGGGAAGTAATGATAGCAATAAAATTGGGTTATGGATTGCCCCCTTCACTCAGCTGTAGATTTCTAGAGAGGTGTGTTGGACATCCATCGACTGAACATGACAAAACAATCTTCAGGCCTATATTCTGGAGCTGTATGCCCTCCACCCTGTAATTTCATCATCATATCCACACATATTATAAAAGTTTTTGATTATTTATTCAAAGACATGATGATGGAGTTATCTATATTAAAAGATCATACTAAATTATACATTACTCTCCTTAATCTTATCCCATTTATAGATAATCTCCATGATAATAATTGAAACTTTTACGAATGAACTCCCTGAACTACTCCTCCTCCTCTAACATTTGTGCAAATTAAACAACTCTCTTACAATTAGTTTTGTTCATTACTTATCGGCAAGTTTAAAGAGTTGATCATTAAATTTTAAAGCTAAAAAGGTTATTTTAAAAAGAGTTTTTTATGTAACCTATATAGCCTTAAAGAAAAAAACAATACTTGCCTTGACAGTTGCAAAAGTCATTTGATTGGAGTAAGACCTTGTGTATCTACCAAAAAACAAAAGGTCAAGTTGCTGCAACTTTATTAACAAGCGCGCGCGCGCGCGCGCATATATATATATATATATATATATAAGAGCTACTATATCAAGTGTGATCCACAGACACGTACCCAGAAACCTGGCCATTGGTAAACCAGGGCCTCCAATCATCGACGATAGAGTAATTCAAAGATCTTATCCAGGCTTGAGTATCCAAGAAAGGAACCATCATGTCATGGTCCCCACTGCATTATTATTTAATTTTAACTTGTCATCAATAAAGAACTTAAGCTTTATTGCCAGTGAATACACCAGCCAAGTTTATCAGCAAGGTTACGTAAAAAGAGTAGGACCTGTATATCAATGAACGATAGCCTTTTCTGCTCAGATTCCTATGATACTCCAACGATCTTGAGATCTCGTTCTTGTAATCCATTCCATAGTTACAACGCTTCCATTTCCCTATACCTATACTTCCCTGCACCCACAGTTCCCCACTTGTATATATGTTTTGTTTTTTTCCAGATTGTATATATGTTTTGTTCACACTATATATATGATTATCAGTGTATTATTATGTCTGAAGTTAAAATTGCATTATATTATTCTTAACCATACGTGGCCCATTTATATATATATATATATATGTGTGTGTATATATACCTCTCGGACACCAAGCGCCTTGCGAACATCGGGATTGTTGGCCCATTGAGCAGACAGCAAATAACCATAAGTCTACGTACGATGATGGCAACAAAAATAAATAATTAAATAAATAGTTGAGATAAATCAAAGTGGGTTAACCAGCTCGTGAAAGAATTACAGTACAGACGGTGCATTATATATCGTGGGGGCAGAACTTACCCGGCAGCTTAAGGAAGATGGCACTGAGAGATGAGATTCCAGAATTGCCCTCGACTTGTGAGTGAAAGATTTTCTCCAAGATATCTCTTTTTGGAAATGGAACTCACAATTGGGTTCCAATATATGGGCAATATTAATTCCTGAAGTACACTGAAGAAACGCTCCAATTAGTAGATTATATAATTAGGTGAGCTCGGAATCAGTATGGTCCCAAAAAAAAAAAAAACTAATACCGAAGACAACAAATTGTGTATATATAATATATATACCTCTTGGAAGGACTGCATATCTCTGGTACAGTTTGAATTTTTGGGGTCTATGTTTGTGTACTCCCCTCTACAATTTGTTTGAAGTGACTGCTCATTGAGTAAATGAAGTTGTTTAGATTTGTTTGCACTTTACACGTTTTTTTTTTTTGGAAAGCAAATTTCTACTCTTAACATAAATTAATTATCTTTTTAATGATCTTGAATGATAAAAGTACCTCATAAAGTTCATCAGAAATTAATCCCATTCCATGAGCGAATGGAAGTCTATAATTGACTCTGGATGGCATAATTGTCAATGGATTGCCGAGCAGGTACCCCTAAAAAAAGAGCATTCCATATATATATATATATATATATATAAAGAAGACGTAGTCTACACGCCAATACTAATATATGCTACAAAATATATTATCTGTCCCACGCACCATTTATTTGTGTCCAACGAGCAGATTTAATTATTTGGGCCAATGGTTGGAAAGAGACAAGACAATAAAAGACGATGAAATAACTCGGGGTTGATTGGCATTAAATAGGCTTAAATTATTTTTTTCCCCTCTCCCCCATAAACACGCAAGAATCTATCTTATGGGTGTAAAATAAAATATTTTTATGTACCAGGATAATATTATCTCTGGCTTTAATTATAGGATAAATTTTTGGGTTAAGATGCAAATTGTCCAAAATTCACGGTTTTCACTCTTAAACAAGGCAAAAGATTTTATTTACATTTGAAACGTATGAGTACCTAATTTTTGACATACATATGAACTTATTTTTTATGATAAAAAAGAGCACCTCCATCTTAATTAACATTTTATCATTGAATTCAAAAAATTCAAAATTTAATGTGTATGATGTCTAAATATGATTTAAGTGGCCCTTTTTTAAATGCTTGAAGTTTTAAGAGACTGGAAAATTTGAATTATTCGTGCACGTAATTAAAACACCAGCATAAATAAAGGAAAAGTAGAAAAGAGCAAGTACAAGCCTGAAGATTTATCCGGGGCTGGACACCAGCTTCATTTCCTGCGCACAAGGTAGCTTATGGTGAGTGGTCAAGCTCGCTCGTAATTAAAATTTGGGAGAATCATTTCTAGGTCCCAAATAAGAGACATATTATCAGAAAGATCCCTTGAGGTTGTAAAACACACTCAACAGATTATTATTATACACAGACAAGTTGTAAATAAGGACCTTTCTGATAATATGTCCCTTACTTAAGACCTAGGAGTGATTCTCCCTATAAAATTTTACTCTGCCCATTTGTATAAGAAAAAATCAAAACACTAAAGAAAGTTCTTGCGGAGTTCGGATGCTAAGACAGTGTCATAATCATTTCCTATTAAAGTTTCTAGAGTGCTCAGGAAACAATGTAAGGCCCACTTAGAGGTCCCCATCTGGAGATCCGATAAGCGCAAAAAGGCCCATTTTGATTGGAGCGTTGTTTGTTAGCCTGTTAGCCTGTTCCTCATCCCAACTCGGTTGACATGGGACCAGAGGACAATAATTTCATTGTCCAGTTCTCGAGTTTTGTACCATTTGATATCTCAACAACAATTACTGGGAGAGGAATGCCGGAGTAGGAGTCGCCGCCGATGTACACCTTATTGGACTGAAACTCAGGGTGATCAATCAGCCACTGTAACATAGTAAACATTATTATTAATTGCCAGCCATTTATTTCCAGAGCATGTCACTTTTATCTCATTCCCTCCTGAATTCACTGAACAACACTCTGCAAGGGGTCTTTACCCTCCTAAGAAACTGTTGGCCATGATGAATTGTTTTCCAGTCACCTTGCTGGGGTGTTTTAGAGTAAGAGAATCCGGTACCAGCAGGCAAATCTACGAATATGATGCTACTTACCTGACCACCGCTTCAAAAACACGTTGAATAAGTAGCAGTAAATTTGCAGGAAAAAGCAAATGATATTTGAGGCGATGATAATAATGCCACCTTTGTCCAAGAATTGGGTCTCAACACCAGATTAGGCAAGCTCCCGTTGAATTCATGGTTTTGAAATCCAAGCGGACCTACGAAAATGATTAAAGCCCAAGGAAATATCACTTGTCCTAGTTGCAGAGTAAGGTTTTGTGTGTGTTTCAACAATTACCTATTTCAAAGACGAGACCCGAAAGTGCAGAGCAACCTGGTCCACCAGTTAGCCAGAGCATGAGAGGATCATATCTGGGATTGTTCTCTGACTCGATAAAGTAATAAAATAGCTGCACGTCCTCTGTTTCACCAACTCCTATGTACCTGCTCAAAATTCAACACTTAACACTATTCAGCCTCGAATTGACATACAATTATTTATGAATCTTAATCTCAGAGATTTCAGTTTAATAAACTCAGACGTACCCAGTCTCTAGAACAAAAGGGAGTGGTCCCTGGAAGCCAGGAAGACTCCTGACTATGGAGCCACATGATGCTGACTGAGACGAGATATGGAACAGGATGACAAGAAGGAGGAGAAGAATCTCATTCAAGTGATAGTTACAGCTAAACTTTCCCATTTGAAATGTTGTTTCGTTCAAAGCTCAATGGTTCCATAAATAGTGTTGAAGGAGAAGGAATCGTTGCATAACACGGCAAGGAACTGACTGTTGTGCGGTCCTGGTTGAAGGGTTTATCCCGTGCCCATAATGAGAGTATGGGGGTGACAAGTCACAATGTCTACGTTTCATGACATAGGGAAAAGACAGCGAAATTTATCATTCACGCCGTGGGTTATATGTCGCCGCCATCAAACTTTGACCGCGAAAAATGAAATTGACAGCTTCGTGAGTTTTTTTCTACGTTTTAAAGTGGCAAGATACCTTTGCGTCACATGATGCGGTTAAAGTTTTTAACTTTGTTTCTTCCCCACCACCCCCTCGTGGGGAAGGGCTGAAAGTACTGTATTCATTAGCTTGACGTATGATTTGAAAACCAACAAAGTGCAGTCATATATCGCAAATGAAAGAAAGATTCTAGAATGTTTCACAATCTTGGGGGTAAAGAAAACTATAATTCCTGATATAATTCCTGAAAATCCCAAGTAGGAAGTACAATTATCATATAGTTGCAAGAGTCCCATCTTGAGGAGAGTGAAAAATAAATTTACAGAAACGAATTATCTTACATACTCATATAGTAGCATCAAATTTCATCCTTTTACGTGTGTTTGATGATTTGATTAAAAGATGAGTGGCATTAGACAGCTGTGAGAGATTGTGGAGCTTGAACTTTCTGCACATCAATCCTTCAAAGATTACAATGGGTTTTGAGAAGTCCACCTCTCAAACATTGCAAAGCATTCTTTAGGTTTGTACTCGGGTGCTGTGTGCCCGCCACCCTGCAAATTAATTTAAACAAATAACATGAATATGAATTTCCTAGCTTCACCAGGGTTCTTTGAAGCTGAAACTGAAAATATGTTTCTTGCCTTAACAGTCGCGTACGTCATCCCATTTGAATATGTCCTTGTGTATCTGCACAACAAGTAGCAACTCCAAGTTTCTAGTTGCAATTTTTGGAATCAAAATTAAAAAAAAAATGTTGCTTTCGTCTAAAAGCCTACCCTGCGACTTGGCCTCCGACTAACCATGGCCTCCATTCATCTACAATGGAGTAATTTAAAGATCTTATCCACGCTTCAGTTCCCCGAAACGGGACAAGTAAGTCATGATCCCCACTGCCATGAAGAGAAAAAACAAAAATGACAGAAAATGAATTTGAATCAATCACCAATGATTTTCCAGAGACAGAACAAGTAATTTATGTATGATCAACTTCCTCACCTATATATGAGCGCACGGTAACCTTTAGCACTCAAGTTCACATGAAATGGAACACTGCTTTTAATTTCTTTAGTATAAGGTGTCTTCATACATCGCACCCATTTCCCTATGCTCCCCTGTTATTGCATCCAAATTGCCCTCACAGATGATAACTATGTGAAGATCTAAGGAATATTATCATTCTCATACCTGACGGATGCCAAGGGCCTTGCGAACAGAACCATCATTCGCCCAATACTGAGCTAGCAAACCTTCGTAAATCTATACAAGCAAATAAACATATGATTTACAAATCAATCCATAATTCAAGTCACCAAACGAGTGCTTAATAGGAATAATAGGGGAGCAGATTGAGGAATTACTCGACATGTTATAGTAGGAAGTGCTGGTTGAGAGTCTGAGGGGAGTAAGGTCTCGGGCATCTCATTGAGAGATCTTCTGTCAGAGAGATTTTGTGGTTTTGGGGAAACGAAGGGACATTTGGGTTCCAAAATATGGCCACTATTTATTCCTGAAACACACTGAAATTTAAAATTGATAGATAAGTATTGCTACATAGATCATGAACAGAGGAAAAAAAAAAAAGAAAGATTATCCAAGTACGCACCAACGTGTTATCATTGCATATACCTTTTCATATTCTGCAATATATCCGGCACACATTTCACTCCTGGTATCAACATTGTGATATTCTCCGCCACAACTGCTTTTCAACGACTGCAAGGAGACAGCTTGATTTATTTTGATTAGTAACAAAAATTCATCTTCAAATTATTGATGATATCTTTAGAGATAAATTACCTCATAGAGTTCATCAGAAATAAGCCCCAGACCATGAGCAACTGGGATCTTATGGTTGTTATCTATTTCATCGTCTGTTGAGGGGTTTCCTAGCAAACATCCCTTGATTATAGCCAGGTCATTATTATTAGCTTAAGGTTGGAGACAGTGAAGGAATCCTATGTCTAGGGAAGGAAATTTAGGAACATAAACAATTACCAACCTGGAGATTAATTGATGGCTCTATACTGTTCTCATTTCCTGCGAAATCACAGCAGTAAGAAACTTCTCTATCTTAATTTTTTGATCACCTCTCAACATTCAAAAAATTAAGAACTCAGATATCACACGTACAATCTTATTCTAACACAACTTTGTACACTTGATATATCCTTCGATCATAGGGTTATGTGTATGAAAGATGAGAAGCAGGCTTACCTTTCGAGATTTCAAGGGCAACTGCTGGGACTATCAATCCAGAATATGAGTCCCCGCCTATGTATATTTGGTTCGATTGGAATTCCGGGTGACCAGTCAACCACTAGACAGAGAAAATTATGTTTATAATTTATATTGCATCGTTTGGGCTACGGCCCCATGAATCACCAAATATTTATTGATATGGTACCTTCCTCAAAAATTGAACGGCATGTTGGATTTGTTTAGAGTCACTTCGCTGAGGAGCAACAGGGAGTGTTGTATAGGAGAATCCAGTAAGAGCAGGCAAGTCTAAGAAAATTATGCTGGAAATCTGACACCCAATCACCAGAAAGAAAAAAATGCTATGAACCAGCATAGAAATTTGAAATTGAAGACTCGCTACAAGTGAGCCAGAGTTTTGAAACAACCTTAGTCCATGAGTCCGAATTCAAAACAAGGGTAGGCAGAGTACCATTATATTCCTCCATCCGAATATGAAGTGGACCTTAAAGTCCATTTAGTAGGGTTAGACGAGAAAATAATCCTAAAACGATGAAGGCCTGGAACAAAATAGACGAGCGTTACGATCGCTGTGTTACCTATTTCAAAGAGAAGGGAAGACAAAGCAGAGCAACCATGGCCCCCAGTTAGCCAGAGAATCAAAGGGTCTTGTTTGGGATTTCGGTCTGACTCGACGAAGTAGTAGAAGAGCTGCACATCCTCTGATTCTCCAACTCCCACATACCTTAAATAATATATTTTGTTTTGGCCATGCAATATTAAATGCCACAAACGGTTACAATTATTATTACTGAAGACGAAAGAAGTCACAAAGAAAGGTTGTCTCTGGTTTCACCCAGAATCATTGAAAGAGAACATACCCAGTTTCAAGATGGAAAGGGAGAGGCCCTTGAAACCCGGGAAGAAACGTAACAGCTGAGCGAGAGAGCGCAGAAGTAAAGCAAGCCTGTGAAGATAGAAGAAGAAGAAGAAGCAGAGATAGTGGGAATGATGAAGAAGATGGAGAAGTTGAAGACGCAGAAGCCCTATTCTTGATTCGGAGTGCGATCGTGCTCATCATTTGACGTGGAGAAGTTAGAATGATTAACAAGTAAAGATTTAGGAGCGAGGAGTTGAGTTGTGGGGAAGAAAGGATGAGGGGCTTAAGGGTCTGTTTCGCTGGAGGGAAGGGGACGGGCGAATGAAAAATGAGACCTCTCCTTGTTTATTATGTAAAATTAGAGGGGAGGGACTAAAAAAAAGAATAAATTCCCTTTCATCTCCTTAAATTAGTTTCCTTTAAATTGAAAGGTTTTGGAGATAGCCAAAAACTTAAAATTAATATATCCCATTATCTTTTCACATTCTTAATTATACCTTAAATAAAAAATTAAAACATTACATTGTTCTCCAATAACCAGTGTTTCCATAGATCCTATCTTCCTCCTCGCGTGTCAGATCTTCCTCCTCTCAACCCTAATTAAACATCGTTATCCGACTGGCTATGCTATTCCAATAGTAAGGTCAGTGCCCACTGGCTATGATATAACGATTATTAGTATATTGGAATATCATTAGCCCTTAAATTATAAAAAATTCCTTCCACTCTCGAACTATATACGCTCCATTTTGCACTTAATTAAATATTGAAACAGTTTTTAAAGTTTTTCTATCATTTTTTTTTTCAAGTCCTCTACGTTTTTTTTTAATAGAAGGAATTTTTTATTTAATTTAATATGATAATTGCTGGAATAATCATATAACGAAAGATTAAGTTGGGGGAATTGAAAACTATTTTTATTTTATATCTTCATTTTTTTTATAAATTATATAATTTATATTGAGATGTAAACTAATTTAAATCATTTATATAAGGAAAAATATATAAACTAATGTTTAAGGGTAAAATGATAAATTAGATATTATCTCCCCTCCCCTCCTCTCTTAAACCAAATATAGGATCATTAAAAAACATTTACCTTCCTTCCCCTCCAACCAAATCAAACAAGATGATCCCCCATTCTCCCCTTCCATCCCCTCCTTTTAAACCAAACAGCCCTAAAGGCGCTTGAAGGTAGGCAAGTTATCAAAGAACGAATCTTGCTTCTTCTTCTTTTTTTCCCTCAAAATCAAAGAACGAATCTTGTTGTGACTTCTGAATTCTGATGGGCATTTTAGAGAGTTGGAAAGAAGGGGAATGGTCACAATGAGTGATCAGATTCAGATCTTAGGAGTGGTTATTGGGCCCTTAAAATAACTATTTTATATTCTGTGGCGTTTTTAGAGGTTTCACAAGTCATCTTTGACTTTTTTTATATGAATATAAAATACTCCCTCCTATTAACACAATTAAATCTCGAAACCTTATTCTATTAACACCGCTAGTCTTATAATGTGTTTGAGATAGCGGTAGGAAAAATGACTTATTATGATTCTGATTTATTACAAATGACTTAATAGAAAAGTCAGTTTTTATAATATGATTTATGTTTGGATGAGCGATTTATTTTTGGATAATAAGTGCTTATAAATCGTGACGGTACAGCGTTAACTGTACCAAGATAGCAAAATTAAAGTATTCAATTATGAAAGAAAAAAAGTCACCAAATTAAAAATTGAAGAAAAATGTAGTATTACAAATAACCCTGTCCTTCTATATATATCATCGTACTTTCACTTAATTTTTAATCATATGCTTATATTTGTAATTCGTTATTAAAAAATAATTTTGCTCTGCTTTGTCATTTCGGTACGTCGATTTGTCTTTTCATACATCACCGTGAATGATTTAGATACAGTGCTCCCCATGCAACGCACATGCATAAGAGAAAGAAAAACAAACATAACGTGGTTCAGTGATTCAGGAACTTCCAAATTAACCGACAAACTGACATACTAGAATTGAATTTCACCCTTCAGATGCGTTGGCCTGATTAAGAGCCGGGCACCATTATCACGCAGCTGTGAGAGATTGAGGAGCTTGAACTTTCAGCAGATCAGTCCTTCAAAGATTACAATGGATTTTGAGAAATCCACCTCTCAACCATTGCAAAGCATTCTTTAGGTTTGTACTCAGGAGCTGTGTGCCCTCCACCCTGCAAATTAATTTATATAAATAACATGAATATGAATTTCCTAGCTCTGAACCAGGGTTCTTTGAAGCTAAAACTGAAAGTATGTTTCTTGCCTTAACAGTCGCGTACGTCATCCCATTTGAATATGTCCTTGTGTATCTGCACAACAAGTAGCAACTCCAAGTTTCTAGTTGCAATTTTTGGATTCAAAATTATTAAAAAGAAAAAAGAATGTTGCTTTTATTTAAAAGCCTACCCTGCTACTTGGCCTTCGACTAACCATGGCCTCCATTCATCTACAATGGAGTAATTTAAAGATCTTATCCACGCTTCAGTTCCCCGAAACGGGAAAATTAAGTCATGATCTCCACTGCCATGAAGAGAAAAAACCAAATGACACAAAATGAATTTGAATTAATCACCAATGATTTTCCGGAGGCAGAACAAGTAATTCATGTATGATCAACTTCCTCACCTATATATGAGCGCACGGTAACCTTTAGCACTCAAGTTCACATGAAATGGAACACTGCTTTTAATTTCATTAGTATAAGGTGTCTCAATACATCGCACCCATTTCCCTATGCTCCCCTGTTATTGCATCCAAATTGCACTCACAGATGATAACTATGTGAAAATGTGAAGGTCTAAGGAATATTATCATTCTCATACCTGACGGATGCCAAGGGCCTTGCGAACAGAACCATCATTCGCCCAATACTGAGCTAGCAAACCTTCGTAAATCTATACAAGCAAATAAACATATGATTTACAAATCAATCCATAATTCAAGTCACCAAACGAGTGCTTAATAGGAATAATAGGGGAGAAGATTGAGGAATTACTCGACATTTTATAGTAGGAAGTGATGGTTGAGAGTCTGAGGGGAGTAAGGTCTCGGGCATCCCATTGAGAGATCTTCTGTCAGAGAACTTTTGTGGTTTTGGGGAAACAAAGGGACATATGGGTTCCAAAATATGGCCACGATTTATTCCTGAAACACACTGAAATTTAAAATTGATAGATAAGTATTGCTACATAGATCATGAAAAGAGAAAAGAAAGAAAGATTATCCAAGTACGCACCAACGTATTATCATTGCATATACCTTTTCATATTCTGCAATATATCCGGCACACATTTCATTCCTGGTATCAACATTGTGATATTCTCCGCCACAACTGCTTTTCAACGACTGCAAGGAGACAGATTGATTTATTTTGATTAGTAACAAACATTTCATCTTTAAATTATTGATGATATCTTTAGAGATAAATTACCTCATAGAGTTCATCAGAAATAAGCCCCAGACCATGAGCAACTGGGATCTTATGGTTGTTATCTATTTCATCGTCTGTTGAGGGGTTTCCTAGCAAACATCCCTTGATTATAGCCAGGTCATTATTATTAGCTTAAGGTTGGAGACAGTGAAGTAATCCTATGTCTAGGGAAGGAAATTTAGGAACATAAACAATTACCAACCTGGAGATTAATTGATGGCTCTATACTGTTCTCATTTCCTGCGAAATCACAGCATTCACAAGCTTATCTATCTTAATTTTTTGATCACCTCTCAACATTCAAAAAATTAAGAACTCAGATATTACACGTACAATCTTATTCTGACACAACTTTGTACACTTGATATATCCTTCGATCATAGGGTTATGTGCATGAAAGATGGGAAGCAGGTTTACCTTTCGAGATTTCAAGGGCAACTGCGGGGACTATCAATCCAGAATATGAGTCCCCGCCTATGTATATTTGGTTCGATAGGAATTCCGGGTGACCAGTCAACCACTAGACAGAGAAAATTATGTTTATAATTTATATTGCATCGTTTGGGCTACGGCCGCATGAATCACCAAATATATATTGATATGGTACCTTCCTCAAAAATTGAACGGCATGTTGGATTTGTTTAGAGTCACTTCGCTGAGGAGCAACAGGGAGTGTTGTATAGGAGAATCCAGTAAGAGCAGGCAAGTCTAAGAAAATTATGCTGGAAATCTGACACCCAATCACCAGAAAGAAAAAAATGCTATGAACCAGCATAGAAATTTGAAATTGAAGAGTCGCTACAAGTGAGTCACAGTTTTCAATAACCTTAGTCCATGAGTCCGGATTCAAAACAAGGGTAGGCAGAGTACCATTATATTCCTCCATCCGAAAACGAAGTGGACCTTAAAGTCCATTTAGTAGGGTTAGAAAAGTAAATAATCCTAAAACGATGAAGGCCTGGAACAAAATAGACAAGAGCGTTACGATCGCTGTGTTACCTATTTCAAAGAGAAGGGAAGACAGAGCAGAGCAACCAGGGCCCCCAGTTAGCCAGAGAATCAAAGGGTCTTGTTTGGGATTTCGGTCTGACTCGACGAAGTAGTAGAAGAGCTGCACATCCTCTGATTCTCCAACTCCCGCATACCTTAAATAGTATATTTTTTTTTGGCCATGCAATATTAAATGCCACATACAGTTACAATTATTATTATGAAGACGAAAGAAGTCACAAAGTAAGGTTTCTGGTTTCACGGAGAATCATTGAAAGAGAACATACCCAGTTTCAAGATGGAAAGGAAGAGGGCCTTGAAACCCAGGAAGAAACGTAACAGCTGAGCTAGAGAGCGCAAAAGTGGAGCAAGCCTGTGAAGATAGAAGAAGAAGAAGCAGAGATAGTGGGCATGATGAAGAGGATGGAGAAGTTGAAGATGCAGCAGCCCTATTCTTGATTCGGAGTGTGATCGTGCTCATCATTTGATGCGGAGAAGTTAGAATGATTGACAAGTAAAGATTTAAGAGCGAGGAGTTGACACTATTAGGGGAAGACAGGATGAGGGGCTTAAAGGAGCTTAAGGTAGGCAAGTAATCAAAGAACGAATCTTCTCGGGACTTGTGATGGGCATTTTAGAGAGTTGGAGAGGAAGGGAATGGTCACAATGAGTGATCAGTTAAGATCTTAGGAGTGGTTATTAGCCGTTAAAATAACTATTTTAGATTCTGTGGCATTTTTTGAGGTTTCAGTGTAGGAACGAATGAAACGAGCCTATTACAAGTCATCTTTGACTTTTTCATATGAAGATAAAATTGTGACGAGAGCTTGATAACTCAATCGGAGTTTAAGAAATTAGTTAAAATTATTTAGTAATTACTTTTTTTTTTTTGGGTCGAAATTTAGTAATTACTAAGTACGTCACAAATGAACTTTTTCTCTTGATATTCATAGTGACGTTGCCCCTGTTCAAAAGATGTTACTTTCTCTTTGCCTTTACCTGTATATGCGCTGTAGCTGTAATCTCTCTTAGAAATTATTAAGAATGTCTTTATAAAATAAAGGGGCAAGTAAAAGAGTGAGATAAATAAGGCAGTAATAAGAAAAAAAATATAAAAGAAGATGTGATAGAAAAAGATGAGAAGAGATAATAAAATTAATTATGGACAAAATGGTAAGAAAATGTTAAATAAATTGAGGTATGATCTTATAAAAAAGATTAAGGTAATTTAGATTTTAGTTCTTTATAAAAAAGATTGGAGGGAGTTTTTTTTTTCTTCTTTTTTTACAATTTTACCGGCATTTAAAAGTATAGGAAAAATACTATATAATACTTCAAGTATTTTATTATTAAATTACAATGATAATTAATCAGCAGATACTGGTAGCTTCAATTGATTTTTAATCAAGCCCTACTATTTATTTATCAGGTTCTTATTGTTTCACTTATTATTAATTGGGTTCCTGTAGTTTTTTCCTTTGGGTAAACCCATTTGCAGGAACTTATATCTTTTCTTAAAATTTTTAATTTGATACATATTTGTTTTTTACTCTTAATTGAATTATTAATTTTACTCTATTAATGCAATTAGCTATAGAAACTTTATTCTATTATCACGGCTGGTCTCTATACAGAGTCAACTGTACTAAGATAACAAAATTAAAGCATTTAATTAGGAGAGAAAAACACAATTACCAAATTAAAAATTGAAAAAACAAATATAGTATAACGAATGACCCTGTCCTTCTATATATCATCATTTATACTTTCACTTAATTTTTAATCATATGCTTATATTGTTTATTGTTATTAAAAAATAATTTTGCTTTAGTACTAATTTAATAAGGGAAAATAACTTCACCTAACTCCGATTATATATGTGAAGTTGGTATTTGATTTATATCTTATATATTTGAAATCGGAGAAAGTATTGGGTATAACTTGTCATGTTTTAGCAACAATTTAAAATTTCATATAAACTAAGAAAATAACTACAAACATTATCCATCACTTTCAGATAAATTTGTGCATTTGAGGAGGATAAAAATACATTGGTTGAAAATAGGAAAAAAGGAACAAAAAATATAAGTTTACAATGCTTAGGAGAAGAGGCTCATAGGAGATATTCAAAATGAATATTCTGTGCGTTTCCAGTGTGTAATTCGAGTTTTGGACCGAATCAACTAAGTGGGTGTTTCTCTTGGTTTCAGAAGTTATTTTCCGCAAATCGAGATAAAACTCCTTCACATACTTACCTTGTACATCATAAAAGTTATTCTCAATCGTTAATCCAAACACACACACATTACGCCTAAATACACATAAAGAAGCTCAAATAGTTAAATCCCGCCAGTCTGGTCTGGCAACCCGATTTGTTAGTTTTTTATGTTTTTGAAAACAAAATCTAGGCTGCGTCTTTCTTCATGTGGGTGTGTTTCAAGAATAAGTGATCGGAATCCCTCAGAAGTGCTTTTTGTTTTTTTTAATACTTTTCTTCAAATCCATTTATGTTTGTTTAATACCATTATTACGCAGCTGTGAGAGATTGAGGAGCTTGAACTTTCAGCAGATCAGTCCTTCAAAGATTACAGTGGGTTTTGAGAAGTCCACCTCTCAAGCATTGCAAAGCATTCTTTAGGATAGTACTCAGGAGCAGTGTGCCCTCCACCCTGCAAATTAATTTAAACAAATAACATGAATACGAATTTCCTAGCTCTGAACCAGGGTTCTTTGAAGCTGAAACTGAAAATATGTTTCTTGCCTTAACAGTCGCGTACGTCATCCCATTTGAATATGTCCTTGTGTATCTGCACAACAAGTAGCAACTCCAAGTTTCTAGTTGCAATTTTTGGATTCAAAATTAGACGGAAAAAAACAAAAAGGAAAAGAATGTTGCTTTTGTCTAAAAGCCTACCCTGCGACTTGGCCTTGGACTAACCATGGCCTCCATTCATCTACAATGGAGTAATTTAAAGATCTTATCCACGCTTCAGTTCCCCGAAACGGGACAATTAAGTCATGATCTCCACTGCCATGAAGAGAAAAAACCAAATGACACAAAATGAATTTGAATTAATCACCAATGATTTCCAGAGGCAGAACAAGTAATTCATGTATGATCAACTTCCACACCTATATATGAGCGCACGGTAACCTTTAGCGCTCAAGTTCACATGAAATGGAACACTGCTTTTAATTTCTTTAGTATAAGGTGTCTTGATACATCGCACCCATTTCCCTATGCTCCCCTGTTATTGCATCCAAATTGCACTCACAGATGATAACTATGTGAAAATGAGAAGGCCAAGGCTTTATCATTCTCATACCTGACGGATGCCAAGGGCCTTGCGAACAGAACCATCATTTGCCCAATACTGAGCTAGCAAAAGTCCGTAATTCTATACAAGCAAAAATATATATATATATATAATATACAAATCAATCCATAATTCAAGTCACCAAACGAGTGCTTAGAATAAGGGATAATAGGGGAGCAGATTGAGGAATTACTCGACATGTTATAGTAGGAAGCGGTGGTTGAGGATCTGAGGTGAGTAAGGTTTCGGGCACCTCATTGAGAGATCTTATGTCAGAGAACTTTTGTGGTTTTGGGGAAACAATGGGACATCTGGGTTCCAAAATATGTGCAGGATTTATTCCTGAAACACACTGAAATTTAAAATTGGCAGATAAGCAGTATCAGAGATCATGAAGAGAGAGAAAAAGAAAGAGTATCCAAGTAGGCACCGACGTATTATCATTGCATATACCTTTTCATATTCTGCAATATATCCGGCACACGTTTCATTTCTAGTATCTACATTGTGATATTCTCCGCCACAACTACTTTTCAATGACTGCAAGGAGACAGCTTGATTTATTTTGATTAGCAACAAACATTTCATCTTTAAATCCAGTATCTTTAGAGATAAATTACCTCATAGAGTTCATCAGAAATAAGCCCCATACCATGAGCAACTGGGATCTTATGGTTGTTATCTATTTCATCGTCTGTTGAGGGGTTTCCTAGCAAACATCCCTTGATTATAGCCAGGTCATTATTATTAGCTTAAAGTTGGAGACAGTGAAGGAAACTTATGTCTAGGGAAGGAAATTTAGGAACATAAACAATTACCAACCTGGAGATTAATTGATGGCACTATACTGTTCTCATTTCCTGCGAAATCACAGCATTCAAAAGCTTATCTATCTTAATTTTTTGATCACCTCTCAACATTCAAAAAATTAAGAACTCAGATATTACACGTACAATCTTATTCTGACACAACTTTGTACACTTGATATATCCTTCGATCATAGGGTTATGTGCATGAAAGATGGGAAGCAGGTTTACCTTTCGCGATTTCAAGGGCAACTGCGGGGACTATCAATCCAGAATATGAGTCCCCGCCTATGTATATTTGGTTCGATTGGAATTCCGGGTGACCAGTCAACCACTAGACAGAGAAAATTATGTTTATAATTTATATTGCATCGTTTGGGCTACGGCCCCATGAATCACCAAATATATATTGATATGGTACCTTCCTCAAAAATTGAACGGCGTGTTGGATTTGTTTAGAGTCACTTCGCTGAGGAGCAACAGGGAGTGTTGTATAGGAGAATCCAGTAAGAGCCGGCAAGTCTAAGAAAATTATGCTGGAAATCTGACACCCAATCACCAGAAAGAAAAAATGCTATGAACCAGAATAGAAATTTGAAATTGAAGAGTCGCTACAAGCGAGTCAGAGTTTTGAAGCAACCTTAGTCCACGAGTCCGGATTCAAAACAAGCGTAGGCAGAGTACCATTATATTCCTCCATACGAAAACGAAGTGGACCTTGAAGTCCATTTAGTAGGTTAGAAAAGTAAATAATCCTAAAACGATGAAGACCTGGAACAAAATAGACAAGAAAATTTCGATCGCTGTGTTACCTATTTGAACGAGAAGGGCAGACAAAGCAGAGCAACCAGGGCCACCAGTTAGCCAGAGAATCAAAGGATCTTGTTTGGGATTTCGGTTTGACTTGAGGAAATAGTAGAAGAGCTGCACACCCTCTGATTCTCCGACTCCCACATACCTTACATAGTATATTTTGTTTTTAGCCATGCAATAATAAATGCCATAAACAGTCACAATTACTGAAGACGAAAAAAGTCATAAAGTCAGGTTTCGGGTTTGACAGAGAATGTTTGAAAGAGAACATACCCAGTTTCAAGATGGAAAGGAAGAAGCCCTTGAAACCCTGGAAGGAACTTAACAGTGGAGCGAGAGAGGGCGAAAGTGAAGCAAGCCTGTGAAGATAGAAGAAGAAGGAGAAGGAGAAGCGGCAGAGATAGTGGGAATGATGAAGAAGATGGAGAAGTTGAAGACGCAGCAGCCCTATTCTTGATTCGGAGTGTGATCGTGCTCATCATTTGATGTGAAGATGTCAGAATGGTTAACAAGCTAAGATTTAAGAGCCAGGAGTTGACTTGTGGGGAAGAAAGGGTGAGCGGCTTTAAAGTAGCTTAAAGTTGGGGAGGGCATTTGAGGGATGCGGCTACCCTCCTTTCTAAAGAGGGTTCGCTGTAGAATGTGGGTCGTTGGATCATATTTCAACGGTCCAAATTTAATATATTATAAAAATAATATTATTATAATAATATAATATATTAAATTTGGATCGTTGAAATCTGATCCAACGACCCACATTCTGCAACGAACCCTCCTTTACAAAGGATGCATAAGAGGGTAGCCGGATCCGGCATTTGAGAGAGTTGGAGAGAAGGTGAATAGTCACAATGAGAATGAGTGATTAGATTCAGATCATGGGGAGTGGTCCGTGGTTATTAGCCCTTGAAATAATTATTTTATATTCTGTGGCATTTTCTTAGACGTTTTCGTAGGAACGACTGAAACGAGCCTATTACAATTACAAGTCCTGTTTGACTATTTTAATGGGAAAAATAGAAACAAGGAATTAGAATGGATGATATTTGTCGAGAATGACAGGAAAATTTGTACACACTTTATATTAGAAACAAGTCAATCAATTTTTATCTAGGGAGAATTATAGTCAGATCTTAAAAATAAAAGAGAAATAAAAAAATATCTTTGCAGATTACAAAATAAGAAAATGGTATCATGGAGTTGTCAATACAGATTCATAGAGTTGTTAACGAGTTATCAATATAAGTTCCTGGAGTTATTATTGGGATCATTTTTTCATTTTGTAATCTTCATAAACTATTTCTTCATTTATTTTTTTCTTTGGGACCTAAGTGTAATCCTCCCTTTTATTTATAAGAATGCCAAAAAAAAGTTGGACTTCCTCTATTTTAGAAACAATTTTTATTTATAAGGATGAACGGTTAAAATCAGTTAAAAATAATAAATGTGTCATGTTTTTTTTAAATATATCCTTATTTATGAAAAGAGTATGAGAGAGAAGATGAGTAACAAATATGAGAAAATATGACTATAAAATATGGAAGAGGATGTGTAATGAATGAGTAAATGAAAGAGAATTAGTGGTGAGTGGAAGATAATTAATACTCCCTCCAGTCCTAAATATAAAATAAAGTTGACTTTTTTGGAAAGATTAAGAAAGCTAATTAAATTACTTTAAAGTATTTATATTTATTTTTTTTTCCAAACTAAGTAGTTTAACTAATAAACTGATACATGATTTAAGGATACACAACATGTGATATGATTAAGTAATTTATTTAGCTTCCTTAATTTCTCTAAACAAAAGTAAACCCTGTCTCATATTTAGAACCGGAAAGAGTATAAAGGTGTGTATTTCATAGGGGTAAAAATGGAAAAAGTAGTTTAAATTTTGAGATATAAGGAAATAGTTGTTTATTTAAAGGAGGAACCCCAAAAGAGATAAATTTGCTTATAAAAAAAAAACCAATCTCAAGAGAGAGAAAATTGTTTATAAAAAAGACCGAAGAAAATATTTATTTAAAAGGACCAATAACTTATGGCAAAAAAAATAAAAATAAAGAAGGACCAATAACTAAAATAAAAATTTAAAAATATTAAATTGTCCTTAATTAAACTTCCCACCTTATGTCTTAAAAGTAATTTGAATTTTATATTCCATAAAAATTGTAAGGGAGAAAATAATCAATTTTTTAAACTTTAACTAACATCTGCATAATCATATCATCAATATATCATTTAATTATTAACATAGATACTAACCCATTTAAATCATTAATTTTTTTTCTTTACTTATATATATTATATAAAATAAACTTTAAGTAAAATAGACGAATTTAGAAGATGTTAAATTTTCTATCTAATATCTTAGTGGTTAAAAAAGCTTCATTCCAAAAAAAAAAAGGAAAAATTATTATTATCTGTTTGTATTATAGACTTCATTGATTATATTAAATTTGTTCTTAACATTGTTTTTTTGTTTGACACGAGTATTCTCTGGGCATGAAAGCATGTATACCATTCACGAATAAAAAATATAATAAATTATCTAGACTTTTTTCAAATACATTAACATTACATGGTTTTTGGTCAACAAAATTACATGGAAATTTATTTTTAAAAATCGCATAAATATATTCTAACATAAAAATAAATTATGCAAAACTCCTTTAAATTGTTTAAAATTGCATATGTTTTTTAATTTTTTAGATATATATAACCTTTCTTTAACATTTATAATAAAATATAGGCTAAAGTATAATTTTAATCTTTTAAGTTTTACATGAAGTATATTTTTTATCTTATATTTCTAACACCATCAATATTACTAACAGAAAATGTTGACGCAACAAACTTAAATGATGACTGTATAATTGACAAAGCATATTTAAATATTAATTTTTTTAATATAATATATTTAGATTATTAAAATAAAATAAACCGATAAATCACTACAAATGAGATTGAGGTCTTGTTATTTAGATTATTAGACTAATATATTTTGATTATTGAAATAATTTTTTTAATACAATTGAGATTTTGATATTGATTATTTCATTGATTTTTTAGATATTTTTCAATTTACACAAATTTTAAATTTAAGATTAATTATATATAATTACACAATCATCACATAAGTTCACACGATCGTCACCTGAATTTGTTGTATCAACATTTTCTATTAGCAACATTAACGGAGTTAGAATTAAAAGACCAAAAATATATTTTATAAAGTTAATGGATCAAAAGTATACCTCATATAAACTTAAAGGACTAAAACTATACTTTAGCCAAATATTTTTAGTTTTCCTAAAATATAATTTTTGTTTGCAATTAAAGTTTGTGTCAATTGTAAAAGTTATAATTTTGACAAGATTGGAAGATGTTTGTGTTATTTTTTTCAAAAGATACCTATGTAAGTGGTAAAAAATGAGAGAAACTGCGTTTAATATAATGAAATTTAAAAATTTTATATTATTATTAAAAATAGAACGTGGAAGGAAATGAGGATGGTTTAATCAACGACAATTTAGTATTTTTAAATTTTTATTTTTTTAATTAATCCTTTTAAATAATTATAACTTTTACAATCCTTCCTAATAAACATAATCTATTTTAGGTTCTTCATTCTAATTTTTCCTATTTTAGATGAAGATAAAATACTCTCTCCTTTTTGTGATGAGAGCTTGATAACTCACTCAGAGTTTAAGAAATTAGTTAAAATTATTTTAAAGTAATTAATACGTTAGAAATTAACTTTTTTTAAATACATCCTTATTTATAAGATGATAAATAAAAGAGATAGATAAATAGAGTAGTAAAAGGAAAAAGTATAAAAGAGAATGTGATAGAAAAGGATGAAAAGAGACAATAAAACTAATTAGAGATAAAAATGGTAAAACTACATTAAATGTTTGGATAAATTGAGTTGGGATCTTAAAAAAAGATCAAGACAATTCAAATTTCAATTTCTTATAAAAAGAGCTGGACAGAGTGTTTTTTTTTTTTTAACAATTTCACTTGTTTTAAAGAGTATTGAGATGAGGTAAAAAAAGAGAGAGAGAATATAAAGAAACATTATATTAGACTTCAAGTATTTTATTACAAGGATAATTAATCTACAAATCCCAGTACCTTCAACCGATTTTTAATCAAGCCTTGATATTTTTTTTATCAAGTTCTTATTGTTTTGGTTATTTTTAATTAGGTAATTGTAGTTTTACTAATTTGCAGGTACTTATAATTTTTAAAATTTTTAATTTGGTACATGTGTGCTTTTTACTCATAATTGAATTATTATTTTTACTCTATTAACACTATTAGCTCTAGAGCTGGGAATCAGGGCCAAGCCTGCCCTATATGGTCAGTCCTTAATGGGTCAGGGGTAAGAAAAATTGTTATTTTTCAAAGTTCGGCCCGAAGGCATAAAGGCCAGGGCTGGCCCGCAAAGCCTAAAGCCATTTTCACAAGATTGAACAAATTTTATTTTTTTCAGTTTTTTTTAAAATACAATAATGGAATTCCTAATTTAACACATAAATATTGTCAAAATTAGAGTGTAAACGATATGTATCATGCAACAAACAAACACGGTCATTAAGTCATAATCAAAGATAAAATATTGTCTACATATCACAATTACAATTAATTAATGAGAAGATTTAACAAAATTAAAAATACTTCTTATAAATATGTCTTGAAAAGTGTAAGTAGTCAATAAAATAAACAACACAATATATAAATAAAACAATAACAAGAAAATAAGTCAAAAAATATATAATTGGTAAGAATACTTATGAAATAAGAAATATTTTTTAAAAGTTTTAAATTTTTAGGATTATTAATATAAGATATTCTTATGAAACTTAATTTTAAAAAAGAGAATATCAACTAAATATTTGCAACATCATTAACAAAATAAAAAAAAATATACAAGGCCTAAAGGGCAGGCATGTGGCTCTAGGGCCGGCCCTTTTAGGCCCTCGGTCCTACAGGACCAGCCTTTTCATGCCCGTTTTCACTTTTGAGGCAAAAATATGAAACATGACCCTTATAAAAATAGGACCTCCGTTTTTCCTTTAGCTCGGAAAGCTTTATTCAATTAGTCCTTGTATAAGAGTTAACAATACTAACATAGTAAAATTAAAGCATTTAATTAGGGGAAAAAACACACAATTACCAAATTAGAAATTGAAGGAAATTATAAATATAACAAATGACCATTTCGTTCCGTATATCCTTATACTTTCAATTAATCTTTAATCAGAAAAAATAATTTTGTCTTAGTACAAATTTAATGAGGGAAAATAACTTTACCTAGCTCCCATTACATGCGTGAAGTTGGTATTTATATCTTGTCTTTGAAATCGGTGGAAGTATGGGCATAACTTGTCATTTTTTAGCAACAATTTAAAATTTAAAACAAACTAAAAAATAGCTACAAACATTATTCGTCACCTTCAGATAAATGAAACATTGATTGAAAATAGAAATGAACAAAAATCTAGGCTTTGTCTTTTTTCATGGTGTGTTCCAAGAATAAACCCCGCTCATATTTTGAAACCGGGAAAAAATACTTACATACTTTAGAAGCGCACATCATCTGTACTCTAACCAATTAAAATATAACAATTCATTTTAATCCCATATGATTAATGAGTCATCTAGATAAATTCAAATTTTATGATTTTAAAAAACATAAACCTAATAATTTAGAAAAACAAGAATCTCAATTTCCTCCCTCGAATAGTTATTTTTCAAAATCATAAAATTTAAATTTTTTCAAATGACTCATCAGATGGATTAAAATGAAATGAATTGTTATATTTTAATTAATCAAAGTATAAATAAGATGACGCTCTTAGAATATGTAAGTATTCTTCTTTAGAACCTATATATGTGGTAACTTCCTTTGTTGGGAATTTGCTCTGCTTTGTCTTTTTGGTACGTCGATTTGTCTTCTCATATATCACCGTGAATGATTTTTCTTTTTTTTATTATTAATCCACCAATATTCAGCATTACTAACAACCGACTAGTTAGGTTCGCAAGATACCGTAGATGATTTAGATACAGTGTTCCCCGGGCAAAGCACAGGTACCAGCTCCTTGATTAAAGAATAAACGGACGGTAGTTCATCCTAGAGCAGCAGAAGCAGGTCAAAGTTGTACAAGAGGACACGTCCAAGCAAATTTACGACTCTCAAAGAAAAGGTATCGACGTACCAAAAAGGCAGAAGGCAACGGAAAATAATGATGGTAAATGCCCACAGTAGAAATATGAAGACTGTCAATCTTCTAGAGGAAAAGGCATGGCAACATGCATTGGACGTCTTATGTATTATTATCAGAAGTCAGCTTGTAAGATAATTTAGAGAAGATGGTGGAAAATCAATTTTTGCAGAAGAGAAAGAAAAACAAACATAAAGTGGTTCAGTGATTCAGGAACTTTCAAATTGACCAACAAACTGACATACTAGAATTGAATTTCACCCTTCAAATGGGTTGGCTCGATTAAGAGACAGGCACCATTATTACGCAGCCGTGAGAGATTGAGAAGCTTGAACTTTCAGCAGATCAGTCCTTCAAAGATTACAATGGGTTTTGAGAAGTCCACCTCTCAAAATTGCAAAGCATTCTTTAGGTTTGTACTCAGGAGCAGTGTGCCCTCCCCCTGCAAATCACATTGAAAGTTTTAAACACAAAACATGAATCTGAATTTCCCAGCTCTGAACCATGGCATTCTGAAGTGAAACTGAAAAGATGTTTCTTGCCTTAACAGTTGCAAACGTCATCCCCTTTGAACATGTCCTCGTGTATCTGCACAACAAGCAGCACCTCCATGTCTTTTTTGCAAGTCTTTGGATTAAAAAGAAAAGAGAAAAATGAAAGTTGCCTTTTACTAAATGCTTACCCTGCGACTTGGCCTTGGACTAACCATGGCCTCCATTCATCTACAATGGAATGATTTAAAGATCTTATCCATGCTGGGGTCCCCACAAACGGGACAACAAGGTCATGATCTCCATACTAACAGCAAATAAAATATAATTGACAAATCAATCCATCATTCAAGTCTCTAAACAAGTGCTTAAAACAGAAGCTTCATCTTTTCTTGTCATGCTAGGTATGATATAAAACCAGAAAAGGAATAACAAAGAGCAGATTGTGGAATTACTCGACATGCTGCACGACATGGTGTAGGAGGAAGAGATCGTTGAGAGTCTGAGGCGACTAAGGATTCAGGCATCACATTGAGAGATCTTCTGTCAGAGAACTTTTATGGTATTGGTTCAGCAGAGTAACAACATCTGAGTTCCAAAATATGCGCAGCATTTTTTCTTGAAACACACTGACATTTAAAATTGGCAAATAAGTATTACTACGTAGATCATTGGGAGGAAAATTATTATCCAAGCATGCACCAACTTATTATCATTGCCTACCTTTTTGTATGCTGCAATATATCCGGCACACATTTTATTCCTAGGATCTACATTGTGATACTCTCCCCCGCGACTGCTTTTCAATGACTGCAAGAACAGATTAATTTATTTTGATTAGTAATTAGTATTTCGTCTTTAAATTCAGCCCATCGATGTCGTAGAAATAAATTACCTCATACAGTTCATCAGAAATAAGCCCCATACCATGAGCAAATGGGATCTTATGGTTGTTATCTATATCATCGTCTGTTGTGGGGTTTCCAAGCAAATATCCCTTGATTATAACCAGGTCATTATCAGCTTAAAGTTGGAGACACTGAAGGAACCCTGTGTCTAGGGAAGGAAATTTAGGAACATAAATAATTACCGACCTGGAAGTTAATTGAAGGCTCTATTACGTTCTCATTTCCTGCAAAATCACAAAATTCAATAACTTTGCTATCTTTATTTTTTTGATAACCTTTCAACATTCTAAAAATTAAGAACTCAGCTATTAAGAGTACAGTCTTGCATTTAACACAACGTTCTACACTTCATCCTTTGATCATGTGCATGAAAGATTAAAAGTAGGCTCACCTTTCGAGATCTTAAGGGCAACTGCGGGGACAATCATTCCAGAATATGAACCCCCCCCCCCCCCCCCCCAAAATGTATATTGGATTCGAGTGGAATTCAGGGTGACCAGTCAACCACTGGACAAGAAACACCAGTTAAGCATTTATAATATCAAAAATAGAAGAGGTAGCTCTGCGTGTGCGCGTGTGTGTTATGGGAAAACAAAAAAGAAAAGTTTGTGCATGTGACATGTATATGGTACCTTCCAGAAAAATTGAACGGCATGTTGGATTTGTTTAGAGTCACTCCTCTGAGGAGCAATGGGTAGTGTTGTATAGGAGAATCCAGAATGAACAGGTTAGTCTAAGAAGATTATGCTGGAAATCTGACATCAATCACCAGAAAGGAAAATTCCTATGAACTAGCATAGAAATATCAAATTGCAGAGTCGCTACAAGTTGGTCAAAATTTTGGAATGACCTTAGTCCATGAGTCAGGATTTAAAACAAGTGCAGGCAGAGTGCCATTATAGTCCTCCATCCGAAAATGAAGTGGACCTTAAAAGTCCATTTCGTAGAGTTAGAAAAGTCAAAAAAACTTGAAACAATGAAGCCCTGGAACAAAATACAATAGACGAACATTACGATCGCTGTGGTACCTATTTCAAAGAGAAGCGATGATAAAGCAGAGCAACCATGGCCCCAAGTTAGCCAGAGCATGAGAGGGTCTTGTCTGGGATTTCGCTCTGACTTGACGAAGTAGTAGAAGAGCAGAACATCATCTGATTCTCCAACTCCCACATAGCTTAAATAGCAATTTGTTTCCGCCATGCATTATTAAATGCCATTTACAATTACAATGAAATCGACAAACATCATAAAGTATGGTTTCTAGTTTCACAGAGAATGTTTGAAAGAGAACATACCCAGTTTCAAGATGGAAAGGAAGAGGCCCTTGAAACCCTGGAAGAAACTTAACAGTCGAGCGAGAGAGTGCGAAGGTGAAGCAAGCCTGTGAAGATAGAAGGTGAAGAAGAAGCAGAGATAGTGGGAATGATGAAGAAGATTGAGAAGTTGAAGACGCAGCAGCCATTTTCGGGATTCTGAGCACTGTGTGCGATAGGTGATCGGGAAGAATGGATTAGGGACTTTATTTGAAGAGCTTAACGTGGGAAAGGCAATGGAATGGATGCTAGTATGAAGTGCTTTCTGTGGGATATAGAAAGTGTCAGTGATCATAATGGCCGGTAGATAAATTATCGGAGTTTCTTGCTGTCGCTGTCAATTCCTCAGAGGCGATCGTAAATGAACAAGAGCGGTGCTTGGTTTGAATTAAAATTTGAAGCGAGGCCCTAGCGTCTTCCTTCAGGTTACACTGGAAAGCTGATGCTGCAACAGATAGCAGATGGCCAAGAAGCGTGTGACAGAACGGTGAAGTTGCGGATATTCGGGTAGAGCCACTGTAACACAGTGAAGATTGCCTTCAATGAAATATGCAAGTCACGGTTTTCTCCTCCTCCTCCTCCTCAAATTTTACCGAATGTTCTGCTTTTCGATTGAAATAATAAAAAGTTAAAAACTGTATTTCATTTTAGGAAATATTCTTGAAAAGAAATTTAAAAATTAGAAAATGACATATAAGTCATTTCGCAAGAAAAAAGTTAGAAATTCTTTATCACATTTTGACATTTTCTAATCAACTTTTGATAAAAAAACTCATCTGTCATTTTTCAATTTTCAGGTTCTTTTTCAGAGATTTTCCCTTCATTTTACCTCTTTTATTTTTATATTATATTATTATCATTTATTAATATGTTTTCATAATGTATAATTTACTTATATTTTATTATATTTGATTTTGAAAAATTATCCATTTTTATTTTTTACCTTCAAAAATAGTTTGATTTTAATATATAATAACACGAAAATATGTCAAACCAAATAATTTGATTTAAACTATTTGATTACGTTAATTTCAAGATGATTTTTTAATTGTGATGTTTAATTAAACATTATATATATTGACACAAGGGCATTTTAATTATTTAGATATTTTCTCATTTGTTTTCTTCAAATTTTCTCCCATCCATCCAATTTTACCTATAATTAAAAGTATAGAGAAATAAAATATTAGACTTTAAGTTTTTTATTTTTAAATTACAATGATAATTAATCTATAAACCCTCATCGTTTCAACTGATTTTTGATCAAGCCCCAACATTTTTTCAATTCCTGGATATGTTACTTATTTTTAATTAGGTCCTTGTATTTTTTTTTTGGTAAATCCATTTGTAGGTATTTATACTTTTCTTCAATTTTTAATTTGATACATGTGTGTTTTTCTCTCTTAAGTGAATTATTAATTTTATTTTGTTAACATCATTAGCTCTGACAACTTTATTCTATTATCACTGCTAGCCTCAAACATAGCAAAATTGAGGAATTTAGTTAGGAGAGAAATACATACTGTTATCAAATAAAAAATTGAAGAAAAGTATAGAAATCTTCAATTGAGTTTTCTCTTTCCTTTTATATATCTTTATACTTTCACTTAAATTTTAATGTGATGCTCATAGTTTTTATTCGTTGTTAAAGAATAATTGTGTTGTGTGAAATTTTAATAAGTGAAAATAACTTTACCCAACTCCCATAATATATGTGAATATTATGTGAAAATGTTGGTATTTATATCTCATATTTGAAATTGGAGGAAGTAAATGGCAAAAAAAGAAAAAGAAAGAAATTGGAGGAAGTAATGGCCATAACTTGTCATTTTTAGCAACAATTTAAAATTAAGGTCAATTAAAAAAATAACTACCAACAGTATTCGTAACTTCCAGATAAATTTGTGTATTATCAATATTCGAGTGTCATGTTGGTTGATTGAGAGAAATAGTTTCCTCACCATATAGTACAAGTTCGAACGACATAGAGACATAGGGTAAAGAGAAAAATCCATTAGTTGAAAATAGGAAAAACGGGAACAAAAATATAAGTTTATAATTATGACAAGATGAGAGCCATAGGAGAGATCCAAAATGAATATTTCATGGTGTTTGCGGCTTGTAATTTGAGTTTTGGACCGACCCAATTGAGCCTGAATACAGAAAAATAAAACTCAAATATTGAAATCCAGTTGGTCTGGTCAGTTAGCCCGATTTGTTGGTACTTTTTTTTTTAAAAAAAATTGTTCCTAGAAGAATATTGGAAGTTAGTTCATCCCAGTCCTAAAGCAGCAGAAGCAGCTCAAAGCTGCACAAGAGGATGGAACTCCACAGATCTCAGGGCAAGCTGTTATCTCTAGCAAACTATTGACAAAAAAATCTTAGAAATCCTTCTTCAGAAAGACACCTCCAACCAAATTTACGACTCTCAAACAATAAGTATCGATGTACCAACAGGCAGAAGGCAAAGGGAAAAAATAATGATGGTAAATACTCACAGTAGAAATATGAAGACTGCCAATCTTCTAATTTATATGGAGGAAAAGGTCATGGCAACATGCATTGGACATTACATGCATGGTTATTAGAAGTCAGGTGTAAAATAATTTAATAACATACTGATATACTAGAATTGAATTTCACCCTTCAAATGGGTATGCTTGATTAAGAGCCGGGCACCATTATTACGCAGCTGTGAGAGATTGAGGAGCTTGAACTTTCAGCAGATCAGTCCTTCAAAGATTACAATGGGTTTTGAGAAGTCCACCTCTCAAACATTGCAAAGCATTCTTTAGGTTTGTACTCGGTAGCAATATGCCCTCCACCCTACAAATCAATTTACAAGTTTAAAACACAAAACATGAATATGAATTTCCCAGCTCTGATCCATGACTCTCTGAAGTGAAACTGAAAATATGTTTCTTGCCTTAACAGTTGCGAACGTCATCCCATTTGAATACTTCCTCGTGTATCTGCACAACAAGCAGCACCTCCAAGTTATGTCTTTTTTTGCAAGTTTTGGACCCAAAACCAAAAAAAAAAATGAATATTGCTTGTTGCCTAAATGCTTACCCTGCGACCTGGCCTTGCACAAACCATGGCCTCCATTCATCTACAATGGAATAATTTAAAGATCTTATCCATGCTTGAGTCCCCCCAAACGGGACAACAAGGTCATGATCTCCACTGCCATGAAAAAACCAAATGAAAGAAATTGAATTTGAAGTAATCATCACCAATGATTTTCCAAAGGCAGAACAAGTGATTCAAGTACGATCAACTTCCTCACCTGTATATGAGCGCACGGTAACCTTTATAACTCAAGTTCACATGAAATGGCACACTGCTTTGAATTTCTTGAGTATAAGGTGTCCTAATACATCGCACCCATTTCCCTATGCTTCCCTGTTTTTACATCCAAACTACACTCACAGATGTGTTCTTGCTTCTTGATCACTGTGAAATTGTGAAGGTCATCTGGTCAAGGAATATTAACATTCTCATACCTGACGGATGCCAAGGGCCTTGCGAACCGAACCATCATTTGCCCAATACTTAGACAGCACGTCTTGGTAACTCTAACAGCAAATAAAATATAATCTACAAATCAATCCATCATTCAAGTCACTAAACAAATGCTTAAAAAAGAAGCTTCATCTTTTCGTGTCATGTTGATAAAGGTATGTTATAGAACCAGAAAGGGAATAACAAGGGAGCAGATTGTGGAATTACTCGACATGCTGCACGACATGCTGAAGGAGGAAGAGATCGTTGAGAGTCTGAGGCGACTAAGGATTCAGGCATCTCATTGAGAGATCTTCTGTCAGAGAACTTTTGAGGTATTGGTTCAGCAGAGTAACAACATCTGGGTTCCAAAATATGTCCCGCATTTATTCTTGAAACACACTGACATTTAAAATTGGCAAATAAGAAATACTGCGTAGATCATTAAGAGAAAAATGGTTATCCAAGTACGCACCAACTTATTATCATTCATTGCCTACCTTTTCATATGCTGCAATATATCCGGCACACTTTTTATTCCTAGGATCTACATTGCGATACTCTCCCCCACAACCACTTTTCAATGACTGCAAGGACAGATTGATTCATTTTGATCAGTAATAAGCACTTCCTCTTTAAATTCAGCCCATCGATGTCTTTAGAAATAAATTACCTCGTAGAGTTCATCAGAAATAAGCCCCATACCATGGGCAAATGGGATCTTATGGTTGTTATCTATATCATCGTCTGTTATGGGGTTTCCAAGCAAATATCCCTTCATTATAGCCAGGTCATTGTCAGCCAGAAGTTGGAGACAGTGAAGGAAATTTAGGAACATAAACAATCACCAACCTGGAGATTAATTAATGGCCCTATGCTGTTTTTGTTTCCTGCAAAATCACAAAGTTCAAAAACTTTGCCATCTTAATTTTTGATAACCTTTTAACATTCTAAACAGGATTAATATAATAATTGGTTCCTTAAATTTGCCCTCATTTTGCTTTTACTCTTTCAAATTTTAAACAAGAGGTTTTATTAAAATTTGAGGGACTAATATTAAAATAGGCGTAAGACTAAAGATTGAATTAACCCTAAAATTAGTCAGCTATTAAAAGTACAATCTTGCATTTAACACAACGTTCTACACTTCATCCTTTGATCATGTGCATCAAAGATTAGAAGCAGGCTCACCTTTCGAGATTTCGAGGGCAACTGCAGGAACAGTAAATCCAGAATATGAGTCCCCGCCGATGTATATTTGGTTCGAGTGGAATTCCGGGTGAGCAGTCAACCACTGGACAAGAAACAATAGTTAAACATTTATGATACTAAGGATAGCAGAGGTAGCTCTCTCTCTCTCTCTTTCTGTTGTGAAAAAGAGAAAGAGAGAAGGTTATGCATGTTACATGTATATGGTACCTTCCAGAAAAATTGAACGGCATGTTGGATTTGTTTAGAGTCACTCCGCTGAGGAGCAATGGGGAGTGTTGTATAGGAGAATCCAGTATGAGCAGGTAAATCAAAGAAAATTATGCTGGAAATCTGACATCAATCACCAGAAAGAAAAAATGCAATGAACCAACATAGAAATTTTAAATTCAAGAGTAGCTATAAGTTAGTCAGAGTTTTGAAATAACCTTGGTCCATGAGTCCGGATTCAAAACAAGTGTGGGCAGAGTGCCATTATAGTCCTCCATCCGAAAATGAAGTGGACCTTAAATTCCATTTAGTGGGGTTAGAAAAGTAAACACTCCTAAGACGACGAAGGCCTGGAACAAAATATACAAGAGCATTACGATCACTGTCTTACCTAGTTGGAAGAGAAGCGATGATAAAGCAGAGCAACCCGGGCCCCCAGTTAGCCAGAGCATGAGAGGGTCTTGTCGGGGATTTCGCTCTGACTTGAGGAAGTAGTAGAAGTGCTGAACATCCTCCGATTCTCCAACTCCCACATACCTTAAGTAGTATTTTGTTTACGCCAGGCATTATTAAATGTTATTTACAATTACAGTGAAAACACAAACGTCAGAAAGCATGGTTTCTTGTTTGACAGAATGTTTGAAAGAGAACATACCCAGTTTCAAGATGGAAAGGAAGAGGCCCTTGAAACCCTGGAAGGAACTTAACAGTCGAGCGAGAGAGTGCGAAAGTGAAGCAAGCCTGTGAAGATAGAAGAAGAAGAAGAAGAAGCAGAGATACTGGGAATGATGACGAAGATTGAGAAGTTGAAGACGCGCCAGCCATTTACGGGATTCGGAGCACTGCCTGCGATTGGGGGTCGGGAAGACTGGATTAGGGACTTTATAGGAAGTGTCAGTGATCATAATGGCTGATATATAGGTAAGATTATTGGAGTTTCTCTCTGCCATTTCCGCAGAGGCGATCGTAAACGAACAAGAGCCGAGCTTGGTTTGCATAAAAAATTTGAAGCGAGGCCCTCGCGTCTTCCTTCAGGTTACGCTGGAAAGCTGATGCTGGGACAGATCACAGATGGCCATGACGCGTGTGATAGAACGGTGAAGTTGCAGAGATTTAGGTAGAGCCATAGTAACACAGTGCGAGTGAAGATGCATTAAATGAAGGAAATATGCATATTGCGGTTGCCGTGTTCTGCTTTTTTCTTAAAAAAAAAAAAAAAAAAAACCGACCGTTCTCCTTTTCAATTGAAATAATAAAAATTGTATTTTTACCTCTTTTATTTTTATATCAAACTTTATATCATTTATCAATAAATTTTCAAAATGTATAGCATGAGAATTATCCATTTATATTTTTTTACCTTCAAAAATAATTTTTAAAAAATATTTGATTTTAAAATATAATAACATGAAAAAAAGTCAAACCAAATAATCTTTAAGAAATTATGTTTGGTTTGATGTTTAATTTAATTTTATACATGATATATATTGATGATGTGTTTGTTTGGAATTATGTTTGAAATCCCTAAAAGTGTTTATTCATATAAATCGAGATAAAATTTCTATCATATACTTATCTTATATATCATAGATCACAATTAAAAAATTATTTTTAAAAGCTCGAATCACTATTCTAAATAAACACAATTTCTTCCTCCTAATTTTCTTTCGTCCATCCGAACTGGAGGAGTGGTTATATTTTCATGTAGGAATCACTCTGAGTTACCACAAATTGGATATAATTACTAAGTCCAATGATAAGAGAAACATTGTCATTTTTAATATTAGAATTTGTCATCACCTATTCCTCAATTCTCATTAGGATTCCTTAATAATTAAGTCATTCTTTTAATTTTCTCTCCTCCTGTTTTCTTTCTCTCATTTATATATAACTCCGTCAAGAAACATTCCGTAGTCTATACCTCTGCAAGGGCAAGCTAAAGTTCCATCAAAGCACTCTTCACCGGAACAGGCTTCCCTTTGCTGCCAGTTCCGCCCGCTGTCACCCTTTTCTTAAAACTACACAATTTTTTGTATAATTTTGGGTGTAAAATGATGGAACTAATTTTTTTTTTCAAAAAAATAGTGTATAGTATCTTGAATTATTTTTCTGTGTGTATTTAGTATTTTTAAATATTTTTTAAGTAATATATAGTATCCTAAAAATAATTTTTAGTGTTTTTAACTCCTTAAAATATTTTTTCAATTGTATCCTGTGTGATATTACACTGATTGCAATTCTACCATTAATGTATTTTTTCAGCTTCAAAAATTACTTTAAAATATTTTTTGATGCTATTAACTCTATAAAATATTTTTTCAGTTGTACCAAGTGTTTTAGGAGACTGACTACAATTTTACCGTTAATCTATTTTTCTTAGTAGTAACAAGCACCCAAAACTTAGGATACTAATTTATTGATTTCCACCCACTCTAAAATATTTTTCCAATAGCACCTAATATTTTAAAATAATTTTTGGAGCTAAAAAAATAATTAAGGGTAAAATTACAATCAGTCTAGTAAGACAATAGATACAATTGAAAAAAATATTTTAAGGGGTCAAAAGCACAAAAAATTGTTTTAAAATATTGCATGCTGTTTAAAAAATATTTTAAGATACTAAATACTTAAAAAAAAAAAAAGACTTCAAAATACTATACGCCATTTAAATAAAAACAAAATCATCTCCGTCAGTTTACACCCAAAACTACGTCAGTTTACACCCAAAACTACACCAAAAATTGAGAAAAGGATGGCAGCAAATGGAACTGGAAGCCGGTTCCCTCTCCGCCTAATCAATTTAAAGTTAAAACGATTGAAATTTATTTTTTATTATCAAAGATTTGGACTCTGGAAGTAGAATTGACCGGTTTGATTATACCTGAAATGAAGAACTATTTTTCCGCCAACGAGAGTATCTAAATTTAAGCTTAACATTGCCGAGGGCTAGCTACCTTGAATTTGATCCAATGCCATGACTTACAAAATCTATTCTCTTTCCCAACTGATGAGGCTCTAACTTGGAATATAAGTTATCCCGAGATGTCTGCATTTGTGAAAATCTCTTTTCATTTAATATTGAACATTGCCTTTTACTATCGTGTATTGTACAGGTTATACTATGGATTCATCAATTGTTGATTACATCACTATCGCGAGGAGCCGCACTGTCCGCGACTTTGTCCCCTTCCATTCTCATCACCTTTTCATCTTTCCTTTCATCCTGGGCCTGGCTTTTCTCAACCTTCAATCTCTGTAATGCAGGAGCTTTTGTTACTTGTGCAATTTACACTACAACGTAATAATATGTAACCAAATAATGTCACAATTCAGAAATGGAAATTACCAGAACCTACCAGCATGAAAAATATCAGGAAGTAAATCAGTGTCATATTCACAGATACAAAGCATTCTTTCGTGAAGTGGTGAAATTCTGAAACCAGCAAGCCATAAGGAGACCAGCGCAATTTTTGTGAACCTCAGCAAATGATATACAACTCCTCAAGTGACAAATTTGGGGGAAACTGGGGGAATAAAAAAAAGAGAAAATATCATTTAGGTCCCAATTAAGAGAAATAATATATTGATAAGTCTCATAACTTGTTTATGGTTGCTCTTTCACTTGTCAATGAGGACATTTTTAATATTATTTCTCTTGATTGGGACCTAAATAATATTCTCTCTCAAAAAAAAAAAAAAGATATGCAATGTCCTGTTACAGACCAACACGCAAGTGGGGGGAAAGAAGTAAAAAACTTCCAACACGCAAGCAGAAAAGAGTAGTCAAGTTTTCGCACTGATCACCTTTGTTACTACCGACGAGTCTTTCTCTTTATGTGCAAACATATTTGCATAGACTTTAGCATCTCTTCTGTCACTCTCAAGTTGAAGTTGCTTCAATTTCCTCTGAAGCAATTTTACTTCCCTGGAAAATGAACAGACCAATTTGTTAAAATATTTCAAAAAAACTCAAACAGTCAGCCTAATTAAGTAGTTCCCATTGTTTGAGGATTAAGTTTATCATTTACCTGTTCTGTGGATCTGCCTCAAGAGCTTGCTTTATGTGTACCTCTGCCAAAATATAGTCCCCAGTCTCTATATATGCTTGCGCTCGTCTGCACAATGCTTTCACATTGTGGAACTCAACATCAAGAACCTGGTGCAGAAAGTATGACACGTGAGACAATAATTTCTCTTGACGATGCACACTCTATGCTATTTCTCTCCCGACAATAATCACATAGCATCGACAGTGCCTTTAGCACATAATACCCCCTGAAAAAAATAACAAGTTAAATTCAGGAAAGAACAAGCCCAACACAAATACTTTGACCTAAGGCAAGTAACTTGTCACACTTCCCTTTCGCAAACATGTTATATTCTCTAGGAAATGTGCGCATTGAATTGGCTGCTGTAAATCTTATACAAGACTTGATGGACTGTTTACCTGCAAGCATAACTTGATTGCTTCTGAAAAGTTATTAAGTTTGAGGCTACACGCTGCACCATTCAACCAAGTGCCTTAACTAGCTTTTGCTCATCATCCCCAAAGGATCCATTTTCACTAACATTATATACTTGTTTGGAATAGCGATTGGAATACTTAAAAGCAGCTTTTCAATCGTGATTTAAGATATACGAGATAAGTAAGTGAGAAGAGTTTTGTCTCGATTTACGTGGAAAACAACTTATAAACAATCATACGCCATACCAAACATGCCCTATCAACAGCCTAAAGAAGACAGGGGAACATGGAATTAGCAAAACTAGAAGTTCCTTCAAGAAATTTCAAAAAACCAAAGCCACTTCAAAACAAGATGTACCTTGTCATACTTTTTCCCTGTTCTTTGGTACTTGCCATTTTTAAATAACAGATTTCCTTCTTCTTTCTTCTTCTTCCCAGCTGCCTCAATTTTCTCACTATTATTTAATTCCCATGGGGCTGTCTCCTTTTAATGAAAAAAAAGCCCAAACATAAATGAATATGCAAGCAAACTATATTTCTGTTTTCTGTTTCTCTAAGAAATAATATTCCTTCATAATCAATAGAATGAAGCCAAAATCTATAATTCCTAGGTGGAAAACATGCAAATGTTACCTAAATAAAGTCCACCATCCCAACTTCATAGACTACATTGGACCCCGGGGGATCAGTAGCCAAATCAAATCTTGCTTCAACATCTCCAAATGCATAATCAGGATGTATGGTTACAATGGCCTTCTCACCCTTCTTCATTGTAGCCACGGCTCGATCTAGGCCAGCAATGACTTGTTCTACAGAAAGTAACATGCGAAAAATAGTATACCTGCTTCTTAGATGCCTCAAACTATAAATCAAAAGAAGGAAAAAAGCCAAGTTAAGCAACAGTAGGGATAAACATACCTTCATCAGTTATGAATTCCAAGGGCTTTGTTTCATCAAATCCTTTCTTCTCAAATATTATGCCATGTTCTACTGTAGCTACATAACTAAATGCATGGTAATCAAACCATGAATCAAGAAATCATATGATTGAGTTGCGCAATGAAAACTAGCTAGAATTACATCATATAACTTACATATACCATAAAAAGGATACAGGTAAAAAGGGGGAAATGTCCTTATATTTATCAGTCGCACACTCAAAATCTGCTAACATTGTTCACTGGATCACGATTAAGAGGAGATTCTTTGTTGTGGCTTGTGAGCCAAGAAAAGAAAGTAAATATCATAAATTTCCCATCCATAACCTTCTATTTTCTAGTTCAAGCCCTAGTAAAAGAGTTTTGTCTCTGTTTTGTGTCATATTAGTGTTTATCTGGTGAGAGATAAAGTATGATACTTAATATATTTAAACATTACATTATATTGAAGCATACGATGCATTGCCAAACATGTTTTTATTTACTTGCACCTCGAGTGTGCCTTTCACCTTTGACAACATTGCCTTCAATACGATGTTAAGTAATTCAAATATTTCCCCAGATAAAATAGAAATATGTGGATGATTTTCTGTCCAAGACATAAAGTGGCACTGAATCTGTGAATGTTATGGATGAAAGTATTCACAGACTATTAATGGATAGAAGAGATATGACTTGAATGATTTGTCAGTTACATTATTCTTAGTTCACTTTCTAACTTCACAATAAGAGTAACATCACACGGCAGATCTATCAAGTATCTTTTACTATATACTAATGCTGCTGATATTATAAGTCTTATTAATATTATGTTATCAGGTAACATATAAAATTAGCATTAGCTCAGTTTAAATAATGAATTGGCCATTATTTTCTTACTTGTCACAACGGCACCCTCATTGGCTGTTAGGGAGCTTTCCCCTTCTCTCAGTATCTTCTTTAGAACTTTGGAGTCTCCGGTGACATCAATAACAGGCTTGAAGGACACCAATTCGACATCGACATGCAATACTGAATTTGGTGGGATTGAATGGACCCTGCTTTCTGCTTCTCCCCCCTTCTCTCGAAAGGAATCTGCAGTAAACAAAAATATCATAATTTCATAGTTCAAAACAATTTCAAACATTGGACCACAAGATCCCCAAAACTGAGGAAGACAACGAAAATTAAAAGCTGGCATCAGCATACAGAATAGCTGACGAAGCTGTAAAAATCACTGAGACTAATAAGATTTGAAGTTTGAATCTTTAAGTCACAACCATGGCTATACCTAGATCAGTCTTAACTTTCATTTGTCATTTCATTATTTGGCTTCTCATGACTGATGCATATTAAATCCTTTCCCATAAGTTACCTTCTTTTAGCAAGACCAATTACTGCAAAATAATCAAAGTGCAAGAAACGTTAATACTGACTAACACAGCAAACACATTTTAATAAAAATGATTTTACCACTCTCTTTTCAGTCGAATTCATATTTTAAACAACAAGGTTCTCCCATTCCAACAAGACTCAAGACAGTAAACACACGAACATATAACACAGAACTTGTTGGAGTACTAACAGAACAGAAGACATACACTGAGGTTGGACAATTAACTTAGCCGTCTCTCCCCTCCCCATGGTCATAATTACTTTTGGTAATCCTGGAAATAGATGACCTTCAAGAAGTATGATAATTGGTCAGGCATATGGTAAGAAGATAAACACAATTTTCTCCCTGTTATGTGAAACAAGAGTACAGATACCATCTTTCACATGGAATTCAAATCCCTCTTTTGATGTCTCTGCAACAGTAGTGCCGTCAATTAGTGTCGCCTTGTACTTCACTGCAACAGTAAAAGAATCAGAAATTATTGAGCCAACCCAGAAAACATTGGATCGAATAGGAATCATCTAATTGATATGTTCAACAAGGAAGTATAAAATATATGTGGTGTCACAATACCTAGAACTTCATCCAGATCACTGGGTCGCTCATTCCTGTTTCCCATCTCCATAATTTTCTTGATAATCCCACCATCTTTGCAAACATCCACCACTTTGATCCACGAAATGAGTTCAACCTCAAACCGGACGACTGAGTTGGATGGAATACTTCCGAAACTCACAACTTCATCGCCTGAGTCAGTAGCAAATGTGAATAATGCGACCTCCCCCATTTTCATGGTGAGAATCCCGCGATCTAACCCAAGCACTAAACTTTTCCAACATCCAAGCAAAGCTGGTTGTCCATGCCCATCCATCAAATAGAGATTGAGGCAAATACCAATAGGTGACATCCTTAACACTAATTAATTTGTAAGTACTAAGTAGTAACATTAAACAGAAGTAATAGAGGAATGAAACAGAAAAAAACAGCATTGCTCTAACTTTGATCATGGACTACACAAAGCTATTAAAAAAAAGGTCATGTCATGGGTAATTCAGCCATTGACCTCAAGGAATCAGCTCACTTCTCCAACATACACCAATTTGCTCAAAAAGGAAACCGAAAGCCAAAGCTGTAACCACCCAAGGATTAAACAAACATGGTATCTTGAGAAGCATGGGGATGCCATCTTCTCTACTCTTATCACCCTGAGCTACCTGCACAGATTCAAAGCATTAATTTCTTGTTTTTCATACGCAATGTTTATGAGGCCAGATTCAAGCTTTGAAAAGGCTGATAGAGAAGTGAGAGCTTTATTCAACACACTCACCACTATCATCACACTCTCATGGAACCACCATGTAGAAACAAATACCCATAAGATGTCATATAAGAAGGCACAACTAAGAAGAACAGTTCCAACCTGATATTATATTGAGCAAAAAGTTTATATTAAATGCGCTTGACAATAATAAAAAAATCATCAAAATAGTGGAGAAGCTACTGGCTGCTTGGTTCAGGCTATTCACAATGTAAACAAACACCAAACTGATCAACATTTATAAAACTTAACAACTAATCTGACTTATATAAAAGAACTCAATCCAACATAGGCATTCACTTGTGACATACACTTCAGTTTATTATTAGTTTATTAGTATGCAAGTCATTAATCATTAGGCATTTAAAAAAAGATCAGAAGTAGGGTGGAACTATACTATATACAGTCACTGTTCATACAGTATCAAGTATGGAGCATCTGTATCACCTACTTCTTTAGCCATCATAGTCAGAAAAGCTACACCTACTTGTCATATCATGGAACTTGTTCTGGATTTAAAACAGATCAAGGAAAAAATCTTGATGATGATATCTGAACTGACAGGCATTTAAGGTGTACTCAGTTACATTAAATCCATCTCCTTGCAACTAAAAATTTTCAAAATGACAGGCATTAAACAACTACCTACTCCACCGAGATTTAAATCCAACTTTGAAAATGAACATTCTCAAACTTTGTCACTATCAAACTTAAATCTATCTCCTTACATCAAATCAAAATACATACCACCGAGATTTTTTTTTTTTTTGAAAAAAAGTTAATTGTATAGAAGTGGTATGAAGAAGACAAAGTAATGACAGGTTTGGGATTTAGAATTGTTACATATCCAACTTGATTGATGACAGTTAACCCATACGCAAGCATCACCCCATAATTAAGCATAGTCATCAATATTTGCAAGATGCACTGTCATCTTCGGATTGATCTTTCACAACTTTTAAGTCCTGTAACCCAACAAAAAAAAAAGGGAAAGAAGATGGAAGATAATCAGTTTTAATTTAACTTAGCCTTCATGCTGCAGAAGGTCTCATATATCCATAATCCATTCTTTTGTAATTGACTACCTTGAATTTTCTTCAAGCTTATTTGATATGAGGTTTTCTCCTAAATCTTCTATCTCTTTCCTAATGAATCAAACTTCACCAAATTTACTGATCTTTGATTAGGGGGGAAAATCATATTTACATATTTTCAACCTCTGCACATCTGTATTAAAGCTTCATAGTCAGGAACATCTATCTACTCAATTGATTTCTCAGTCAAAGAAGCAAAACGCAAAACACAACAAGCAAAGAATCTCTACCTAAAATTAAAATGTACAATGAATAAGCCTGGTTATATATACACATATATAGAGGTGAAGATGAAGTTCAGAAATTGCCAGCAAAATCCCTTGTAGAGATATTAAGTTCAACAGCTTTAATTGTCACTCATACAAAAAAAAAAAAAAAGGAAGAAGAAGAGAAGAGAGTTAGTAAAGATTCCTCAACCAATAGGCAAAGGGTGTGAATAATCCCTTTTAAAATTAAACATAGAGGAATATGCAGATATGTTTAATTTCAACTAATATTGGACAGATCGTATACAATGTTCCAATACCTTGTAGATGGGTGATGGAAGAAAAATGACAACCTTCATTGAACTTGAGAACTTTTTCCTCAGCTCATTATGAAAAAATGAGTTTAAAAACCCTTAGATGGAAACCCATTGAATCCAAGATAAATAGCAGAAAAACTGCATTAATTTATTGTTCAAATGCATCAAATGCCATTTTGATTAGTAACAGATTTTAAACTCAAATGCCTTTTCCTGTATCAGAAATGATTTTTTTTTCATGACCGTTAAGAAAAATACCTTTACAACTTTCTTTGTGAGTGTGCTAAGTACTAACCAAAAGCAAATACCAATAAGCATGGTTGTAAGCTTCATTCTGCAATATACATTGTGATTAAGATACCTTGGTTAGTACCATATTTTAACATCATTGTAAAGGTATTTTCTGATACAACCATTGTTCTAATTTTGATTATGGAGCACACAAAGCTATTAAAAAAAAGGTCATGCAAGACCTTATAAAAAGAAAAGGGAAGATTATTAGGTTTTTCATATCTTCTCTTCTACATATCTAACTACCACTGTATGCACAAAAAAAAAAAAAGTATATTAGGTTTTTCATTTGAATCATATCATATTTTTAACTAAAATTTGAAAAAGGAAGATTCCAAAGCATGCCCAAAACTTCACACAAATAACATTTTAATCAGAAAAAGGAAGATTCCATGTCAAGAACCACTTCAACCCAAAAAGTCTAACCTATTAAACAGAGGCCCATGATTGATTTCACCAAACCTAATCAATTGGATTCCAATATAGCTATCACTTCAGAAAATAAAGCACCTCGTAGACATAATTATATATGGAAACATTCTTGGTAATATGAAACCAAAAATACAGTTTATGATAAATCCATTCTTCACAATATATCTATTATATGCATTTCTCAGCGAAGAGAAAAGAGAGAGCAACCATCCATGCCAATCTGAACATGATAAATATAGCTATTATGCATCTGTAATCTAATAGTTCTTGCAACCTTGTAAAGCTCTACTCAACAACTACACTTCTCATATAGATAATTAACAATATGAACAAATCCACACATACACCAACTCAAAAGCCTACATAAAACCTGATAAACAGTAGCTTAACAAGCATAAAATAAACCAAATCGTAAATTTTACAGTTCAAAACACATTTACTGGCACTCCACCCAAGGTTGTTGACACGAAATGGATCAATAACATTGAAATGATTGGAAACAAAGGGTTGCCCCTTATTTTCTTGACCATCAGGGAATACAACATAAACTGAGCTGCAGGCATCAAGAAATAACTTGCTGAGTACTAAATCACCACCAGCTTTATGAGGAGGTTGAGCTGCGGAAATAAACTGAGCTACATACCACTATATGCTTCTACATATCTACCTACCACTTTATGAAATACAAATTAGTGTTGATCAGAGGAAAATTAATAAAAAGATAAATGAGAATGTCGCATAGAGAAATAAACTAAAGCATCAACATACATTTATCATGCAGACAAACTATCGAACATAACAATAACAATAACTTTAGCCATGTATGTGAATCCTTCATAGAGGTCATAATGAATAGACCATCTGAAAGTTAAATGATCCTACATAACAATAACTTTAGCCATGTATGTGAATCCTACTTTATTGTTAAAATAATGCATTGTCAAACAAAAAAATTTAGAAATACCCGAACGGTGGCATGGCTTTCCGTCAACAGCATACACAGAACATTGAGATTAGGCTAGAGTTGAATCTTCGATCTTATGTAACGGAGACCGATTGATGACGATGGAGTAGGCTACGGAGGAAGGAAAGGATTTTTACAGAACCGATAGCTCTTTTTTCTCCAACTCGACCAACTCGAAGATCAAAGATTCAGCTCTAGCCGAGATGAATGCCCACGAAAGTGCTGAGAAAAAAATTTAGAAACAGAACATTGAGATAGGGCTAGAGCTCAATCTTCTTTCTTTAATAACAGAGAACGAATGACGACGAAGGAGTGGGCTATAGATGAAGGAAATTTTTTGTCATAACTGTTAACTCTTTTTTCTCAAACCTCATCAACCCCAATTTAATGACTGACCAAGGAAATGACAATGTGAATGGGCAAAACCAATATGATGTCACCATATCCTTGAATCTGCTTTTTGCAACCATGAACTGTTCACTTGGAGTTGAAAATTAACCAAGCCAAATGGAGTGAGATCGGCTCACGTGAGTTAGCTGTTACTGTTGTTATAAACAGTAATTTGTGAGATAATGAATAGTGCACGGCTTATTCCCCTATTCCTCTTAAGTATATATTGATTCCGAAGTCCTTTTTCTTTTCATTCCATTTAATTATTAGATTTACAATACTCCTCCAAAATACAATAAGGGTCGTTTGGTATGATGGAATTGATTTTGATGGAAATAGATATGGATATGGAGATGGAAATAAACTTTTAAAGTATGTTTGGTATATTATAGAATTGAGACTTGATTTTAACATGAAAAGACCAAAATAGCCCCCTAAATTAGAATAATCCCAAAAACATATCCTATCCTCTTCTTCTTCGAAAAACCCAGAAAAAACAATCTGCTGTATGCATCAAACGGGCCCACACTGAAAAAACAATCTACCCAGAAGCAAAGGTTGATGTTGGAGGTTCCCACGCAATATCCATCTCTCCTAAGGTCTTCAATTCATGTTCTCCACCATTAAATTAAACTCGAAGATGCATACAAAAACATAAAGGTGAGCTTCGGAGGTGAAATCGAGGGTGGGTTACAGGTGAAATCGAAGGTGAGTCAATGGAGAAATCCTCTTAGAAGCAAATCTGCAGATGATGCAAGAGATTGAATGTGCTGTTCGAAGCATAGATCTGAGGTAAAATGGAGATAATGACACATACCAAAGTCACATCATGCTCCTTGCTGCCACGCCGTCATCACTGACGAGGGGAAGAAGGTTGCGGCGGTGGGGGAAGAAGGATGCCATGGTGGGGGAAGAAGGTTCCCAGCGATGGGGGTGTACATATGGGCAGTGGTCGGTGGCAGCAAGAAAGGATAGAGGAAGAAGGGCAGAAGAGGGAAATGAAGAGATGGGATTAGAAAACTAAGGTTTTTGTATGGAATTCATTTTCATGAGTTTTGATGGATATAGAAATGAAATTTTAGCCAATTCCATGCTACCAAACATACTCTCATGATGGAATTGGGCTTCATTTTCATTTCCACTTGCCCAATTCCATCATATCAAACGGACCCTTAAGTTGAAGGCCCGTATAATCAAATTACCCCAAGCACACAGGCACAGAAGAGTGGAAGACGCCTTGAGGAGAAGCATGTGTTATTGACTGACGGCCATGGCTATTGTGTAGCGTTAACTGTGGTCTCTCCCTAGCCTTTTTTTTTCCTCCAGCTTCTCCTCTAATTCCCCGTATCTCCTTTAAATAAACTTTTTAAAATGAATCATAACATTCTTCGCGTTGGAATGTGCGTTAAGTTTTCAATACTCTACACATCTAATGGTAACTATACGAGATAACATGTAACGCCACTGTTTACAGCATAATGTCCACAACTCACAGGCAAAAGAGGGTGATGGGTATGACCGGGGGGGGGGGATCCAAAATATGCTTTAGTGGTTCATAGCATAATTGATAATTGCAGCCTAGTGAAAAGAGATTAAAAATTTCTGGCAAAAAAAGAAAAAGAAAAAGAAAGAAAAGAGATTAAAAGTGATATAGAAATGAGGTGTATTGTATACATATACGAAGAAACGAGCAATCTTATATTGTCTTTAATTAATGCCAATGGAGGGGGCGGGTCCCAGGTGGAAGGCTCGTGATCAAATTACCCCAAACACATGGCATTGAAAACTCGATGATGCTTGACTGGTGGGTATGGCTGACCGATCACATTATTATCACAAATTTTTGAAAAGCAAAAAACTTTCTAGTCCCTTCCTCGGCCAAATATCAATGGTGTTTGTCCATACACCTTCGTCTAGGGGTGTTCAAAGCCAGGGACGGCATTAAATCCTCTAATCCCGATTTCCGATATCGGTTTGTGACCCGGTCTCCATGGTATCGGGACAGCACTAGAAAATTCTGATTTTTTTTTAAAAAAATGTAAACTTAAAAGATATCATCATGTTATTCCAATTATTTATATTCTATTGTTTGAAATAATCATTTAACAACTAATAAGGTCATAAAAATTACATAAATTAATCTAAAATTGAAAAATAATATTTATTATTATTATTAGTAGGATTAGTATCATAATATATGTGATTTAATTCCAACTAAAAGTGTGATACACAAAGGATAACTTAATTTATAAAGTAAAAAGTACGAAAATAAAAGGATAACATAATTTATAAGATAAAAAATAAAGAAAAAAAGGGACCGGAATTGAGACCAAGATCTCAAGGGTGATCCCGATTTTCGTCTTGGTCTTGATCCCAACCTGTCCCAATCCCAAAAGACAGGAAATTTCGGGATCAAAATGTCCAAGACTAAGCCAGGAAAATTAGGATCAAGACACTTTGAACAGTCGTACCTGCTTCATCAAATACTCCATCCATCGTTATGTATAAGAATTTTTTCAACCGATTCGCGAGATTTTAAAAAACAGTTAAATGTAATAATTATGTAGGAAATTTATTTTTTAAAAAAATACCCCTATTTACAAATGGGAGAAAGTGTAATGAAAATGATGAAATAAAATATATGTAGTATAATAATTAATTAAAAATGAATGAGAAAAAAGATATTTATTGTTGAGACAGATTCAAAAAAGATTTTCTGTTTAGTGATAAGTCCATTTTAGAAAAAAAAAAAAAAAATCTTATATACAGACACGGAGCAAATAGCTCAGGTGCTAAAAAAAAAAAAGCTCTCCATATATTCTGTTGTCTATATAGCACCTGGGATGAACTTCAACCAATCCATTTCGTCAGCATTTTATTCATCTCTGTCCTCGCCCGCTTCTTAATAGGTCTCATACAGCACTGGTTGAACTTGTGAAGTGTTCACCTACTTAATTAACAACAATTCTCATAAAAGGGCGGCTTCCTGATCCTAAGTCCATTGTCTAGTGTGTAACTCTTGCCATTGTTATTGTTTGTTTCACTTGCAGCTAATTAATACTTCTACTGTTCTACATATATATAGATACTGACATTACTCCCAACTCCTGGCAGGGAACTTTCCATCAAAGGCAGACAACATATCAATCTAGTTCCACATCTACTGAATTACAAACCATCGAAAAAGATAGCACAACAATGGTTTGTACCTAAAACAGAAAGATGATCGAACTCATGAACAATCCAATTAGCAAATCTAACCGCCATTAAAAAGAAACAAGCTTTTGTCGGTGAGATGCAGAAGGAGTGAAATTCAGAAAACAGCAGCAGTTCTGCTAGTAACGGCATATTTTCTGCTTCTGGGGTACAAGTCAGGCGCATCAGAAAGAGGAGTGTCTCCAAAATCACAGCTTGGACTGTCTTCGTCAATCCTAGCCATCCCAACACTCACAGACTTGGGCAACGCTTTGGCCTCCTCCTTTTGTTTCACAGATGAATCCACATCCAGTTTCTCCACCAACGTCCTCACAGACGCCGCCCTCATAAGCTCTACGAAATCCTCTCTGTCGTCTTGTTTCGTCGCCGCGGCACTGTAACTTCTGGGCAAAGCTTCGAACCTTCCGGCAACATCCATGGGGTTGCTGTAGTTCATGCTGTTGCCGCAGTTGGTGATGCTTCTGACGTAAAAATCCTTCACTTTCCCCAGAGCTCTCAAGGGCGAAGTAATTATCCTCACCACTATGTTCTGGTTTCGTCCCCTGTTCCTCATCTCACTCTCTCTCTGCCTTGTTATATGTATATATATTGTCCCACCAAGTAGATTAAGGAAAGATAAATTAAACCCTGTCAAAAGTTCACAGGTGAATGAGACTTGCAGAAAATATCAGGGGATGGATGATAAGAAGGTGATTTTGACGCTAGGGGTGTGGGAGAGGTGGGAGATGATGAAGGAGGTTTTAAAAGTGGAGCTCGTCATGGACTTTTTCAGACGACGGCTGACTAAATTAATTAAGGAAATTAAAGATAAGAATGGATCCAAGGTGGCATTTTTATTTTTTTAATACATTGGTTGATTAAAATTAAACGGAGGACTGTTTTACTGCTTCTAATTCTTACAAAGTTTCAACTTAAGATTGTGACTTGGTCTAATAAATGTATGACAGTGATCTACCTCACCGGGTCCTCGCAGCAGCTTTTGTGACCTCTACTTCTTGTTTCCCTTTCACAATGGAATGGAATGCGATGTACGTGGCTACGTATAGGTCAGTCTCATTCTTAACCAATTTTAATTCCATAGTCCCAAAAAAAATTCGACTCTGTCGTAGTCCCAAAAAAAGACGCAGTAAAAGAGGCTGGCTGCGTCTTTTTATTTTTAATTTAACATAATTGAAGGGATGCTATAATACTTCAAAATTATTTGCGCGTATAAAAATGCTTTCATAAACAATTTTTATATAAATTTCTCCTTAACTGCGTGACTGAATTGAATTGGGCCACACGTACTATCCCTAGATAGTCTCAAACTTGGATCAGTTTAATTGGTCTTGGTAGAGTAACATTATTTCAAAGGAAATAATAATAAAAAAAAAAAAAAGCGATCGCATCGCCCTGCCATATAAAAATTGATTATTCAATACTTAAGAAATATTGGAACGCAACAGTTAGAATGTTTCCATATAAACGGATTATAATTATTGGCGTGGGTTGGGAAAGACCCATGCATTTTTTATCACCACGTGACATTCATAAGGCGCTGCTGGTAAGTATCTTCCAATTTAATTCAAGCCAAGGTTTTCAAATAATAGATGATTATATTGGAAAGGAAAACATTATCTTATAAATAAAATAGTCGTTTTGGAAAAATATTGTCATTATTTAGGAAAAAAAGAGAAAAGAGAGAAGAAAAAAAGATCTTTGCTTCTTATAATTCTAACTCAATCATAACATAATCTTAAACTTTGAATTGATGCAACTTTTTCCTTATAATTTTGACTTAATTAAAATTCAATCAATAAACTCTAACTCATAGAACAACTTTATCTTTTTAAGTTTAATGATTTAAAACATTAGTCCTTAAGTTTCATGAAATATATAATTTACTTTTATAAAATACAAGGACTGATATATAGTTCAAGAGGTTAAATTATAGGAACTAAGTCACGTGAGTGAAAATGTAGAAACTAGACTATTACCTAGTTAACATTATAGAAACTGAGTTGCATCAAGTTAAAATTTAGAGATTGAGTTATGTTAAAGAAAACCATAAAGAGAAAAAAAGTTTAATTTTTCTTTTAAAAAATTAAGGTCGCTTTTAACTTTTTAATTTTATAAAAACAGCTGAGTTAGTAAAGAGTCGTAATCAGAGGAGTAGTGAACATCAACCAAATTCAATTAACGTGGATGCATCACGTCCAATGTTTGGTGACAACTGCTTCTTGGTGGGAGCCTTTAGCATCACCCGCTTTCTTAGAACCAAGCACACAGCATTTATATGTTGGATAGATAGATTGGATTTGGAGAAAGGTTTTCACGTGTTGGAAGCAGATATTTGACACACTAGATTTTTTTGTACAGAATTGAAGTCGTATTCGTATGGTCGCATCAACAATTAAATGCTCACCTTTTAATTACTTTTCTCTACATAACATCGAATCAGACAAGGCTTATTTTGATGTCTCCGTTTACATTAACCAAGCATATCGTTACACTTTTTGTGAGTTCCTGATCCTCCCTCTCAATTAGAATCATTTGACATTTTTATCATTGAGCAATTAGGACTCCATGCCCCTTGTCCGTTCCCAGTAAATAGAAAGATGCCCAATCATTTGCGGTCTACCAATTCCGTTGTTCTTAAATTGCAACTCATTTAGTTTATTAGAATTGATTTTGATGAATATGAATGTAAGGTTTAAAAGAATTTTTAACATGTCATGATAATGAGACATGATTTTCACTTAAAAATGTCAAAATGCCCTTCTAATAAAAAAATTAAAAAAATCTCACTTCCTCCATCGTAATGCAAAGCCCAGTCCTACCCAAAAAACTGTGAGAGTCGGTGACCAGTGTGGTTTTGCTTCAAACATCGTTCTAGATGTTTCCAATGGTGAAGCTTTCCAATGAGTTGCCAGTGACTGACAAGAGGTCATCATTGAATGAGAAGGCTGAAGTAAAGAGGAGGGTATAGTAGATGAAAATGTGGAAGTGAAATTATAAATATTGACTTTTTGGATGGAGGCCGTTTTGGTGAAATTAGTTTATTTTGCTTTCATATGAAATTGAAATTGAAACTCAATTCTAACATACCAAATAAATCTCAGTATGAAATTGAGATCCAATTCCATTTCTTCACCCCCTCAATATCACCATACCAAACGGGGCCTTGGGGAATCCACATCTCATCACATTTTTAGCTATATATTGGGCCGAAAAGGATAGCTAGACGTAGAGGAATAAACTTTATGGTGGTGTCAAAAGGCCCACATGCACTGATCATCTTTAAAAACGATTATGTTCTGGCCCAAAAAAATCTTGAAAAATCATCAAGGATGCTCATATAAACGCAATTGTTTTGGATCCCCCAAGGAGCTTGTTTAAATTTAGCCAATACTCGCTCTTATGTTTTTTTTTTAACTGCCTCTAATGCTTGATACAAGGTAACGAACTAAATGTAATTTGTTGTCTAAAAAATAAGGCCCCAGTTGCTTGGTTGATTACTTTTAGGTTAATAGTCATTTTTATCTCAAAAGTTTTTACTGAGAAGTACTGAGTATCTAAAAGTTTTTCTTGAAACTATATTGCTTTGGAAGTTAACAAAACATGACAATTTCGCCTTGACGTTAGAAAATATTGAATTTGACTGTTATTTTTTATAAGAAACTCTCACTTGGCGCTATTATGTGGCACTCAAAAACAATACTAGTCAAGCTTAAAATTTTCTAACGTCAAGGCAAAATTCCTACGTTTTGCTAATTTCCGAGGTAATCTTACTTAAAAAAAAAACTTCCGGCTACTGAATTCTTTTTTATAGAAATTTTCGAGGTAAAAATAGTCCTTAACCCTTACTTTATTCCCACTTTACCTTTGTAATCAATTGAGGCTCAAAGTTAAAAAAATTAAATCACATCACAGAGGTGCAGAGTTAAAAAATTTTATCATGATCAATTTAATGAGTTAACAATAATTTATTAGTTTGCAAATATTAGTAGCCTTTGTCCCGCCCCCCAAGTCCCAAGAAACGGAAGGAGTAATAGTAGACATAAAAAAAAATGAAAAGAAGAGAAAACAAAGGAGACGGTGTAATATCCCCTTCCCAAGTCCTAACAGAAAAGAACGAAGGGCAGGATATATTTGGAGATTGATGTCCCGAAATGAGTCTCTCACAAAACGATATATTAGTACATGGGAAAAAAGTCATATAGCAAGTGTTGTTAATTTATAATTGTGAAATATAATTATGTTGTAAGATATATTTTGGCATGGCGTGTCTAGGTAGAGTAGAGGTAGCCGCCACCCATTGATGCAAGAAATAGTTACAATGACTGAAATGAGCTGTAACTGGGGGAACCAACTACACCTAATGAATATAGAGATGACACAGGGATTGACGAACAGTCATAATGTCAGCCCTTCTGTCATTTATAATTGCCCTTTGGACTTGGGCTGAAGAATTTGATCCACTCATGCTTTACCCCTGACTCCTAGGCCCAGTATGACCTCAGTTCATGTTTATTTACTGATTCAGCCTCACTTTCCATTCGGCCCTTTTTGTCGTCAATGACCATTCTGGCATTCTCCCTTGTGTGCCTGTTTGTTTTAGTGCTTTTATAGTTTTAGGCTTTGTTTAATTGGAGGTTTTATTAATTTAAGTTAGGTTAGAGTGGAGTTGGAGGTGAACAAGTGGTGTTTGGTTAGAAGGAGGTTAGGTTAGGTGTTGAATGTTTTTTTATCTTCTAGTGGTCACCTAGCCTAGGTTGTGAACCCTCCAAAATTGGGGTTTTTTCTAGGTGAGGGAATATTTGTCTTCAATTGTGACTAAATTGCCCATGGCAATTTTTTAAAATTCCAGCACTGCCCCATTCTGTAAAAAGTTGTGACTTTGTTTCATTCCCTCTCCTACCTGAAATCCCATTTTCTCTCATCTTATTTGCTCGCTCTGCGGTTGACTACTTTGCCACGCTGCTCCTCCAACGTCGTCTCGGATCCTATAGATCTAGCCGCCGCCTCCTCGAGTAGTAAATACATTGTAAAAGAATAAAGAAAATATGTATAAGGGTATTTTTGTCCACTTATAATTAACTCAACGAACCTAACCTTCTGAACCAAACAAGATATTAAACCAAACCTATGCTAGAAACCAGGATCAGAAGATTGAGAGAATATGTTAAGCTCCAGAAAACTTAAATCTATTGAGTGATAACCAGTACATTATATAGAAGATAGGATCTCATTAGTGAACACCATGTGCAAGTGTGACGTGTCCTCTTAGTTACAATAAGTCTAACTAATCAGATGTGACGTGTCTAACAAGTCTAACTAATCACATGGTTAATATTCACCCTGCCACTCTTAAAGTGAGAAGAAACGAGTCAATTACACAACAGAAGAATCAGCATCATCAGTAAACCAAACATAACTAACACTATCTTCTTTGCCCATGATGTTAAGGAGAGAACGAAAGCGTTGAAGCAAACCAAAACGCAATGGTTTGGTAAGAATGTCGGCAATTTGTTCTCCAGCTGGAACATAGCCTACTTGAATGCTACCAGTGGCCACTTTCTCCCGGATGAAGTGTAAATCAAGTTCAACATGCTTTGTTTTAGCACGAAGAACTGGATTGCTAGCAAGGGCCACAGCACCAGAATTTTCACACCAGACCAAAGGTGGATGGATGACGGGGATGTGCATTTCTTGTAAAAGAGCAACAACCCACATGACCTCTTGAACAACATCAGCAATGGGACGATATTATGCCTCAGTGGTGCAACGAGAGACCACTTGTTGTTTATGAGAGGCCCAAGTGATAGGATTAGGACCAAGGAAAGTACAGAAACCACTGACAGAACGCCGATCATCACGATTAGAGCCCCAATCAACATCAGCAAATGATTGAATGCGCAGTTGAGAAGCTGGCTTGAGCAGAATACCATGGTGAGCTGTGCCGACAAGATAACGAAGCAACCGCTTAACACACGCCCAATGAGTAAGACGTGGTTCATGCAGATATTGACAGAAGCGATTAACAGTGAAGGTAATATCAGGGCGTGTATAACACAGATATTGCAACTTGCCTAAAATACTGCGATAAAGGGTAGGATCCGAAAAGTAATCACCACTGTGAGCAGTGAGAACAACATTAGAAACCATGGGTGTAGAGGCAGAGTTTGCTGTCAGCAAACCGGCGACAATGAGCAACTGATACACATATTTGCGTTGGGACATAAACACACCAAGATTAGACTTGTGAAATTCAATACCCAAGAAAAACGAAAGTTCACCAAGGTCTTTAAGGGAAAAGGCAGCACGCATAGTATCAACAAGACTAGAGATGCCAGGTTCATTAGAACTCATGAGAATAAGATCATCAACATAGATCAGTAAATAAGTGGTACTGTGAGAGTCGGATCTAATGAACAAACAAGGATCAGCTTTAGAGGATACAAAATCTAGACTGTGGAGAAAGTCATGAAGCTTGGTATACCAGGCACGAGGAGCCTGTTTCAGTCCGTAGAGAGATTTGCGAAGCCGACAGACAAGTGAGTGCCCACAATCATCAACAAAAAGATGTTCAAATCCTGGTGGAGGATCCATATAAATTTCTTCAGAGATGTCACCATTTAAGAAGGCATTGTTGAAGTCAATTTGGTGTAGCTTCTAGTTGTTGGTAACTGCCAAAGTTAACAAGATTCGGATAGTAGCAGCCTTGATCACTGGACTAAAAGTGTTATTGTAGTCCGCACCAGCCTCTTGAGAGAAACCCTTGGCAACCAATCTACCTTTGCGCCGAGCTAAGGTACCATCAGCATGGGTTTTAACTTTGAAAAGCCATTTGCAACCAATGGTGTGGCGATCAGAGGGGAGAGGAACCATGTCCCATGTGCCAAATTTGACTAAGGCGTCAAATTCATCCTGAGCTGCTTGTCTCCATAAGGGATCAGCGAAGGCCTCAAAAACAGTAGTGGGGCATGTAATGTCATCTATGGTAAGGAAGACACGAGGCCTGAAAAATGCCAGCCTTGGATCTTGTAATCATTGGATGTGCATTATAAGGTGTCACTGCACTGGCTGAAGATACTGGAACCACAGATCCTGAAATGACAGAAGGTGCTGGATGTGTAGAAGGGAGGGATGTTTGCACAGGTGGCAGCTGATAAAGACATGGTGCCACAGCCACAGAGGAATTAGGTGCTACAGTAGTAAGGTCTGTATGTTGTTTAACACTAAATTGCTGACCACCAGGTAAGACATGCTTATTGAACCGAACATGGCGGGAAACATAAACCTTGCCTGTTTGTAAATCCAAACACTTATAGCCTCTATGTTGTCTGCTGTAACCAAGAAAGACACAAAAGGAGGACCTGAAATCAAGCTTGTGAGAATTGAACGGCCGTGTGTGAGGGAAATAATCCGGTTGACAACCAAAGAGTTTCTCATACGGGGAAATATTGTCAATAGCTTTGGATGGTAATCTGTTTAAGAGGAATACAGCTGAGAGAAAAGCATCTGGCCAATAGTACAGTGACAGAGAAGCATGAGCCAAGAGAGATAGTCCAGTTTCAACAATACTGCGATGACGACGTTCAACCAAACCATTTTGTTCAGAAGTGTAAGGGCAAGAAAAACGTTGTTCAATGCCATGAGTAACGGGGTTTCACCCTATTTTGTATTCTACGCCTGAGTTAACAGCTGTTTTAAAGCTGGATAATTGTATTCCTACTGATGTAGGCTGAGTCTTGAGAGTTTTCTTCTTTATGTATCAAAAAAAAGAAAAACGTTGTTCAATGCCATGGTCAGTCAAGAATTGTTTAAAGGCAAGAAACTCACCTCCATTATCACTTTGAACAGACTTAATCTAACATAACTCAAATAAATCTCACATAATCTAACTTCCATTAAACCAATCACACCCTTAAGCATGTGACGTGCATATTATCCCGGCCTACCAAAAAATATTTGAAAAAACACCTTTTTTTTTTCTTTCCAAACAAGTACTTCATTCTCCTCTATCACACATGCCGCTAGGACGCTCCATACATGAGTTTGAAATCAATACTAAAATCTGAATCGTGCAAATTTAATCCAAATGGCCTAATTGACTTTTTAGCTTTTAATTTTTAAAAAATAATTTTTTTTCCTGGTGTACAGACTAACTAGTTTAACAGGTTGGGGTTAGTTTTGGGATTTGATTGATGAGTTAGCCTTTTCCTTCCTCTAATACAAGGAAGGAGCAAGCCCCCGTGCACTGACGACGGTCTTTAATTTTTTTTTTTTGCCCTTTATAATTTGCACACCTGGATTCCTATCACTTTTCAATTTTCATCCTCTAATTTTGTGCCCACCCTTTTCTACTTTTACTATTTTATTCGCCAAACCAAACTATTCAGCCCTTATCTTAACCTTCTTTAATTTCCCCGCAATTCCTCACTCTGGGCGTCATGTTTGCTTCTCATTACCCCGCTACCCTAACCCAACCCCACACAAACAAAAAGCAAATATGCAACTGGAACTTTGGCCTCTGTGCGTGCAATCTTCTTTCGTGATATGTGTGATTCTTTTACTGTATATGTGTAACTTTCTTGTTGATATTGAAAACGTAATAATGTTTTCGACAAAAAAAAAAACGTAATAATAGTATCTGCAAATCATCTTTTCACGTGTACGATATTTTTTTTACTGTAAATTTTTTTTCTGATTGTAGCATTCATTTTTCTACGAAGACTGGAAAATCATGGATGCTAGTTGACTTCCATACATGCAAGCATTATTCAATACTGCACGTATGTTTTTTCCACTTTGTTCTTCTATATTAACATCACGTTTTAAAGGGAAAAAATGATTTTTTCATGAATTTGATAAAATAGGAAGAGGTTCTCTTGCTACGACGTGATTTTTTTTTTATTTTGCTCGATACAACTTGGTTTATTCAAATTACTCATAGCTGCGTTTTCCATGAAATTTTGTTTCTAAAAAAAGAAAGAGACCTTGGGATGGAGTCAGGACCACAAAAACGGCAGCGTTACAAGGAACGACGCCGTTAGGTGTGGTCATCGATGATCCCCTGTCAAAGGTGCTGTATTTAATTATTTTAAATTTGGGGGCATCTGATACCCTTTTTGACCGCCTGTCCCATGATGCATCTTCAACTTCAAGATTGTCCCTCCCAAGGCCCCACCATACAGTACCCATAATCTCATCCCTTCGGAATCAAGCTTTTGGGATTTTCTTTACACTCAAAAGACAATACATCTGTACCCAAAAAAAAAATAAAGATTATGCCTGGTCCTCCCCCCAAATAAATTTTCCTACTTTTAAAACCCAATTCACTTTTATTTTATATTAATTACCCTTCCATTATGGCCATATTTACTGAGGCATGTTTTTCTATTTTTCTGTACAAAATAACGACAGTTCACCAATTCTTCACATATTAATTATAGATAATTAATTTTATTATTTTAAAAATTATAAATTAATTAAAAATATTTATATTTGACATAAAAGAATATATACATGGCCAGAAAAAAAAGGACATGAGAGAATATATAGTAAAGAAAATCACAAATACCGCAACACAGTAGGAGTCACTGCCAAAAATTATGACTGCACGTGTGGGACACGGTCGCCTCATGAAGATGAGACGCTCTCCCATGAGCTGGCCAACACAGCCCCTCCGATTAGAATAATACTGCCCAGTGCCAAGTTTTATTTTTTTATTTATTTTCAAAAAGGAAGCATTTTTATAGTTTCAAATTCCAAATCTAATGGCTAAGACTCAGTTATTATTTTTTTAAAGATTAAATAAATTATTTTAAAATATTTATATTTATTTTTCTCATATATCAAACTAATTTATTTAATTTGTGAATTTATATATAACCTATGATATACAAGATATATTATTATTAACCCACTTACTTAGTTTTAGATAAAGGTATATTTAGCCATGAGGGGGGCCTGGGCATCCGGGGAGAAAATTATGAGTTAATCATATCGTTGATGACGATGTTGAGAGAGGCGGGTAAAATACTTTTTTGACCATTGAAAGGGCTCAGCTAAAGAGGAAAAAAGAGCAAGTGTGGGGAAAAAGTTGTCTCTTTGACTGGCTTTGCACTGTTGCTTAAAGAGTTGAGCCCCGACTTTCCTCTCTGGCCACCTTTTTCTTATTTCTTTCTCACACGCTTCGTATCCTCCGCATTTGAGGGGCCTTCTTCGCCTCCTATTTTATTCTCCACCCTGTTGCACTCCCTAGTCTTATCTCAGTTTCCACCACAACTCCGATAGAAATGACTTTGCATCGGCCGTCTTCCGGTGGTGGCGCCGAGGTGCTCGATCTAGAAACTGCCGTGAAAGGCGGCGTTTTGGACGGCAAAGCTGCTCTACCCTGTAGTGGTTGCAGCGACCGTGACAAAATAGATCTGAAGGTGTTGATTGAAGTGCTGGAGCCAGTTGAAGTGCCCTCTGTGTTCGTCTGTCCAATCTCATTAGAGCCCATGCGAGAGCCTGTGACCATTTGCACGGGTCAGACCTATGACAGATCCAACATCCTCAAATGGTTCGCTCTGGGTCATAATACTTGCCCCACAACGATGCAGGAGCTTTGGGACGATTCGGTGACGCAGAACAGGACTCTCAGTCAATTAATCCATAGTTGGTTCTCGCAGAAGTACCTTGCATTGAATAAGCAGTTCCAGGATGTGCAGGGAAGAGCCCTGCAGCTCTTAGAGACACTCAAGAAGGTGAAGGGTCAAGCCAGAGTTCAAGCCCTTCGAGATCTCAGGCAGATTGTTACAACCCATGCGTCCACAAGGAAGATAGTTGTAGAAAATGGAGGGCTTGCTTTAATTTCTTCTTTACTGGGTCCTTTCACTTCCCACGCAGTTGGGTCAGAAGCAATTGGGATTCTAGTGAACTTGGATTTGAATTCAGAGTCGAAGAGAAATCTGATGCTTCCGGCGAAGATATCTTTGTTGGTCGATGTTATGAACGAAGGAACGATTGAGACCAAGATGAACTGTGCCAAATTGATTGAAGTATTGTTGATGGAAGTGAATGAATCGGAGACGGAAATTTTGTCAAGCTTGAGTCTTTTGGTCGGATTATTGAGGCTAGTGAGGGATAAGAAACACCCAAGTGGGGTCTTAACAGGACTCATGTTACTGAAGACAATCTGTTCCCATGAATCAGTGAGAAGCTCCATGGTAAGCCTAGGAGCAGTTGCTCAGTTGATTGAGCTTCTTCCAAGTTTAAACCATGATTGCCTAGAAATAGCTCTGTACATTCTAGAGGTATTGTCAACTATTCCAGAGGGAAGACTGGCATTGAAAGAGAGCCCAAACATTATACCAAATGTGGTGAAGTTGATGATGAGAGTATCAGAGAGCAGCACTCAATTTGCATTGTCAATATTGTGGGCTATCTACAAGCTTGCCCCTGAAGAATGTGCTTCACAGGCGGTGGAGGCTGGTTTGGCTCCCAAGTTGCTGCTTGTGATTCAGAGTGGTTGCAACCCAGTGTTGAAGCAGATGTCTACTGAGTTCTTAAAAATGTGCAGTCTTAATTACTCCACTAGTCTTTTGATTTCTAAATGTATGCTCACCAGAACAATACGATGAAAACTATGAGAGCATCTTGTTCATATATTCCTTTCCTGTCATATTTTAGCTCAACCGTTTTCTCTGCTACCCAAGATTTGTTTATATCAAATTACATAACTTTCATACTCATCAAGTTTCAAATTTGCTTTTCCTCTTCCCTTTACTAGTCATTGTTAATCTGCGGTATATTACTAGTTGAATCACCTCTATTGGTTTACATGAACTGCCCAACAATTTGGCTGGTTAATTGGTCACTTCGCGAGATAACGTTTTGTGCCTTCGAAAACAGGTCAGTTGGAAGTTGAACTGGGATAAACAGTTAAAAAATATGGAGTCGTTGTTCTTCTTTCCCTTAATCCATTATGGAGTAATATTTGTTAGTTAAGTTGAACTGTGACCAACTTAGGGTGATTTTTCCTTTTCCTTGATAAGATCCAAACTTGACTGGGGTATGTCGTTTCAGCAGTCAAGATTGTGTGATTGAAATTTGAAAGAGCTGGTTTTGACAATGTGGATGAGTTGGTAGACTGACTGACTAATTATGTTTTGGTTGAAGATAGTGTTGTTCTGGGGAAACTAGAATCCTGGATGGTTCTGGCATGACAGAATAATCAATGGGGGGAGAAGTTAAGACCAGATGAATGGTGATAGTGACGTATTTGCCTTTAATGAAAGGAGTAAGAAAGAAGAGGAAGCAATGTAGGGTAATTACTCATGAGTGAGTGTATATTAAAAATGAAATATTAAATGATTGGATGGAAGAGCTAACGGGTGAGACCGGGAAAGAAGGAGAAACAGGTGAGCATTAAAAGGATGGTCAAGATTGGAACATTTGAAAATAAATTGTAGTGATTTGAAGTTTGAACAGACGATAAGGGAATCACAAACTAACAGTAAGTTTCAATCTCAAAAACAAAATGAACAGCTGTGCTCATTTTTCAAATAAAAAAAAGTTGAAGGCACTCTTGTCCTTATCTGCTGTGCCCGTAGGGCGGGCTGCTCAACATCCTCAAAATTAAAATTTTAAGCCACTCCGCTCCCCTCCCTCCCTGCCTTTTCAACATGTATTTCGTTCCTGTTTTTGTTCCTCTTATTTTTGGATATATTGGGGCAATTGCTCCCTCTGAAAAAAAAAATTAAAGGGTGAAGATCCAAATTTAGTCTGGAAATTTTCACTGAGGAAAAATCTTGTTCCAAAAGTTTGTTTGGATGCAATGTTGTTCAAGAAATATTAAAATGGGTAATGTTGCTCCTTATTGTTAAAAAGTTAAATGGTTATCGTTAATTTTTTAATAATATGGGACAACATTATTATATTTTAAATTTATGGGGTAATAATGAATCTAAAAAAATTTCTAAGGCAAGATTACTTCCCAGTGAAACTTGCAAAACAAATTTGCAACTTCATCCGAATTAAATTAAGTGCTACTTTAAAATCACACTTTATAAAGACTTTCACTTAACAAAACTTTTTTATATACTCACCTCCTCCTACATCAAAAATTATAGTTGAAAAGTTGTTTTAGGGACCTTAATTGTCATACCAACCCAGCCCAAACATGTTCAGTTGAGCCCAAAGTTTTTAGTCGAGGAACAAAAACCAAGCAGGATCTAGTAAAAAAAAAAAGAAATTGCATTTTTTTTATCCTCTTTTTTTACCAGTCATTTTTTTTAATTTATTTATTTTTTAATCCATATTTGGAGTATTTAGTTCTAGATCCACTCCTCTGGCCAAAAAAAAAAAAGTTCTGGATCCACTCCTAGTTGTCAAAAAAAAAAACACAAGGAAAAATTGTGCCGAAGTGAAGGGAAAGGCAACTTTCTAAAATCTATGCAGTGGATGCTATCGTCTTTAGAAAAAATGTCAGTATACCTGCATGGCTTCGGCATTAAATATGGGAATTTGAAATTTCAGAGCTGTGCATGTAGCTTAACTTGGAAGCAAAGACATCGGCGGCTGCAAATTTCAGGACTTAGCTTCTTCATTGTGTGGAGCGTCCTCAAACGGCCTTTCCTTAACCATGACATGACCCATCCAATCTCTGCCGCGTTTCATTCCAGTCTGGGGAAACCACAGAGAGAGAGAAACAAAAAGCTGATGATGCTTGAAACCTGATCCTATTTAGGTTTCCAAGTGCCTTTGGAGACGAACACGTGCGCCTTGAATTTTGAGCATGGCAGTTTTTAATTGGCTAAGTGCAGAGAAGTACTATGATTAAGGCATGTTCCCCGGGTTTTTGTGGTGGCTCAGAGCATCTATCTGGGGGTCTAATACTCTAATGGTGGTGGCTGGGTTTCAGAGAGTGGACTGTGCAAAGACTCATCTTTCCTGATTTCTTTTGCGGCCCCTAATACTTTTCTCTCCACTCTTGCAGTTGCAGCCACGCTTGCTTGTCCTATTGGTTTTTGCACATTCGGCTTTAATTAATTTAATCATTAATAATGCAGTGATTACTACTAGATTCCAGCATCACCCATCCACTAACCCTTTTTTTTTTTTTTTTTTATAAGAAATTTTAGGTAGGTTCAGCGTCAATCACTTATCAAAGTCAGAGCATGATCTCAGGGCTCTTCAAGTACTTACAAGAGACTTATGAAATCGCTTACCAACGAAATCTCTCTATCAATTAAAGGATTCAAGCACACTCCATTATTATCGGAATGATAATACCTTACCCAATTATATCAAACTTCGCTGGCAAGACTCGCAAACCTTTCTGTCATGATAGAAGCATCTTTTTTTTAATTGGGGCAGAAAGAGATATGGGCTGTGTAGAATAAAAGGCCCGCTCACGTTTTCACTTCTCTGTGGCAATCTGGGACGGATGTAGCGGGTCAATGATAATTTCTATTTTTGTCCCACTCATATGCTAGCCTCTATATCCCTTCCTGCTTGCAACATATGGTGTTGAATGCCTACGACATTAGAATAACTTGACCAATTTTAATGCCAAATTATTGGCCTAAAATATAATTCTGGACTGATACATAACGAAATGGAATTTAGAAGACTGCACGTTCATTTTGATATTTGTAAACAAGTATTTTAATTGCTTTCTATAAATTAAATTGAGAGATGATTGGTAAATAAAAGACATATTCTTTTTATTATATTTATAAGTCAAAGTCACTTCCAATCCGTTGTACTAAGAATCAAGAAAATTTTAAATTTTTATTTTTGTTTTTGATAGTATTTGATTTGATTAAGAGATTTTCTTTTCGAGATTTAAAGTATAAATGTTTTTTGCTTCTCATATGTGAATTCGTATTGTTCCCTTATAGGAGTGAGGCCTTAAAATTTAGAAAATCTTAAACTTTATCTTTATTTAGTATATACATTTTATAAGAAAATAAAAATCTATAAAACAATAAATGAACGAATAAGTGCCTCATACTCAGTTCATCCAGTTTCTCAATATGAAAACGACACATGGACATTTTTTACACATCATCAAATAACGTCATTATTTTACTATCCCTATCTCTGTTCTCGATATACCCATAAGATAAGAGAAATGTCTGATTAAACCCTATTTGTCCCCAAACAGGAGTGGATACGACAACCATCACGAAAAGCTTATTGGTGGCCTGCGATCACTCTAATTGACGACAATAAAGTGTTGTTTGTTTTCAATTTCATACAAAAAGCATTGGGTGAACCATTTTTGAATATTGAAATTCAATATCTAAGTTGAAGTGATCAATGTGAACCTGACAGAATTGGAAGAACAGGGGTTTGAAGAACGAGTCAATGACATGGAAAAGCTTCAGCTTGAACATTTGCGGCATTTCTGGTCTCCTCACTCTCCAATCATTCTCATGCGCCAAACACTCATAATCAAGCACACTCTTAATTTAGCATCTGCATATGCAATTATGAAGAAACTACGCTTGAGGTCGAACACCTGCTCCCGCTAAAATGGTGTGGTTTCCTTCTCGCATTGTAATACTCTATGTTCTGAACACTACTGTTAATGGAGGATTCTGAGCAGAAGCATGGTTTCAGTGAAGAAGTGGGGTTTTTCTCTAGGTTTATTTTTTGGAAGCTACGCGCTTCTTTGATGCACCATCCAGGCATTTCTTTGTCTTGTGGGTGTATCGTGAATGGAGATGAGAGAGTAGAGCAACGACATTATTTGATGATATGTTAAAAACATCTAGGTGTCATCCTCCTATTGGGAACTGGACAAACGGGGTGGAAGGCGCTTCATGTAAGTTTTGTCCAAGAATAATACATTAAAATTAAACACGTAATGATGTGATTTATAGATAAAAAAAAAAATTCTTTCCAACTTATAGTATAGAGGAGTGTATTTTAATTAGGGTTAAGGTGGAAATTTTATCAGAAGTATTTGTTGAAGAGTAATGTTGCCTTAAAAGTTTTTTCCGGTGTTCTCAGACCCGGACCGGATTGGTTGGTCCGGCCTGGGAACCGCCGAATCGGGCATCAAACTTGTCCGGTCCGGTCTGAGTCTTTTATTTTTTTTAAAAATCAAAATTTTTAATTTTTTTTTTAGAATTTCATACTAATAAGTCTAAAATCTCCAATTTCTCACCGGTTTGGCTTGAGTTGAGCTTTAGTCTGACCCACTGACCTTTAATCCAGTATCCCGACCGGTTCAATACACGGTTCGAGTTTTAATACCTAGGTTTTTTCAGGTTCATTGTCACTTCAAGAGTTTTAAAATGTAGCAATCTTACCCCATACTATTAAAAAATTAACGTTGATCGTTAAAAGGTAAAGGACAATATTGCTTCATTTTATTGCTTTCAGGACAATATTGAATTTAAAAAAATTTCCAGGATAACATTCTTTCTCAACAAAAAACTTACAGGGCAAATTTATACCTTAATCTTTTTAATTACTATTATCAATGATGAAAAACACGTTGAGATAGTTATTTTCAATTAAAGTCTACAATATGATAAAATACTACTCTCTAATGTCCTAAATATAAGAAAACATTGATTTTTTTAGAAAGATTGAAGAAGATTATTAAATTACTCTAAAGTATTTATATCTATATATATATATATATATTTTAAAACTAATTAATTTAACTAATAAATTGATATACTCCGTATAATTTAAGGATACACAATATATAATATGATCAGATAATTTATTTAATTTTTTTAATTTATCTTAAAAAAATCAATCATATTTTATATTTAGACAGGTAGGGTTATCAAGTCAAGGACAAATATTTTGAGGTTAAAAGGCAGTTACAAATATTTCTGGCTCCAGTGTGGATCGAGGGCGACAAGTTGTAATGACGAGGCGCCTATGGTGATACTAGTTCGTAAGTGTATGATCCCTCTTGTATTATTCTAATCTTCTGACAGGTCTCAAAAAACAAATATTTTATTCTTGTTAGTGTTCATCGGTTCCTCTCGCCAGTCGTCAACCGTAAAGTGCTTCCCATGTTTGGGACCCCGAAAGCGATATAGCTATGTCATGGCTGAGTCTCTCCCTCACTAACTCCCTCCGACTCGACCACGATGACGCCATCGCCGATGACGATGATGAATGCGACGTCGTACCCAATCATTCCCACGACCCTCCTCCTATCTCACCTAAAAATCTCGAACCCAATCACCTGCAACAACAACCGCCGGAAAATGAAGTGCTTTCTCGAGGAGTACAAGAGGATCTTGACGTATTCAAGCAAACGCTCACCCGTCAATTCTGGGGAATGGCATCCTTCTTAGCTCCTCCCCCGTTAGATTCCCACCCTTCCTTTCCCTCTCATCGCCACACCCAATCTTTTCCCGCTGCATCCACTCGTAATCGATCAGATCCCTCCGATCACTGTGTTTCTCAAAATCTCGAAGAATCAGAGGCCCGACGGTTTCGGAGAGTTCTTTCGCACATCGAAGAAGCAAGTTTTCACCGGGATGCCACTGAAACTCTGGATATGAATCCAATTTCGATTTCGTTTGGATCCCAGTCTCTGCGTAACGAGGAAACCACAATGGAGGAGCATGGTTTTGAACGCGCGGTTGGCATTACAGATGAGGTGTTGGCCTTCGCGAGTAATATCGCGATGCATCCCGAGACCTGGTTGGATTACCCTGTCGAGGAAGAAGATGACACGGATGGTAAGCGGGATTTGCTTTTACTTTTTTGTGACTGATGCTTATATTTCCTTTCGATGTAAATTCTTCATGCCTTTGAGTTGTACGCGAGTCATAGCCATGAAGGTCGTGTCGTTTATGATATTGCTGAGTTGACCCGCACCCTGCGTCCTTCTCGGCAGTGAGCTTGACCTCCCCTTTTATTTGATTCTTGTGGTCATTTGTTGCTCTAGTGATGAATTTGGCTGTCTGCCCGCAATTAATTCTGCATATCTACTTACCCGTAGATTTTGATATGTCCGATGCCCAACAAGAGCATGCTTTGGCCATTGAAAGACTTGATCGTAGATTAGCTGCGCTCAGAATTGAGCTGTGCCCTTGCCATATGAGTGACAGTTACTTTTGGAAAGTCTATTTTGTACTTTTGCATTCAAGGCTTAATAAACAAGATGCTGAGATTTTATCTACACCTCAGGTGAGTAACTGGGATTTCACGCTGGTTTTCATATTGTTCTTGCAATTTTGAATGCATACATTACCTTAATCTTGTGGTGGGTCCCTTGTTTGATATGCTAATTTTGGTCCTTTAATCTCAGTAGACTTCTTATATTTGAGTGTAATTTCAATCCCTCTCAAGTGGATTTAAGATTACTAAGCACTCAAGTTCTTCGCGTTTAATTTGAAACTTTTTTTATGCCTATCTCATACTTGAATAATTTGCAAACAACAGAATTTGGTCATGAAGAAGAAATATGGCCATGTTATGTTTGACTAATTATTGGATTTTTCCATTCTTGAAATATTGAAGTTTATTTTTGAAAATATAAAAGACTTTGGCGCCAAGAGGTGTTGGCTCTGTCATAGTTCAACTTTTGTGCTCTCCTTCGAATGCTCCTGTGTTGACTTTTGTATAAAATATCATTTGCAATAGTTGCTTCAAATGTTTGCATTCTGTATTTGTTTTACGCACTAGCTCATTCAGCCGGCATTAACCGTGTCTTCATGATAATGTTTGCAGGTTTTGGCTGCGAGAGCACTGTGGATGGAGGAGTTACAGAAGCAAGAGAAACTTGAATCTGAATGTTTTGGAAGGAGCACTTCCTACTCAAGAGACACAGCTCCGCATGAAGACTTTTCTCCCAGATCTTTCGATGATTCCTATTATGGTGTCATGTCTCATGGAAGATACAGATTTGAGGAAGATTATGAGAGTGAGAAGCACATGGGTGAAAGCTCTGAAGCACATTTCATTGATAAGGTAGTCATAGAGGAAAACTCCAAAACTAAAACTGAGGACAAGGACCTATCAAGGATTCGATCCTCTAAATTTGTTCTCGAGGACTATGAAGATGATGATGAGTATGAGTGGCCAGAGGACGATATTGATGGAATTACCGTGCCGGTGGTAAATGAAGAAGACATATCTTTCAGCGATCTTGAGGATGATAATTTTTCGTTGAGACCTTTTAAGTCCAAAACAGAATCAAATGCTCCATGAATCTTGATTTCAAACTGCAAGATGGTGGTGCCGTAGTGCCAGTACTGAGTAGATCTCCAATAGAAAGAAGATAAAGTATAGAGTTTCCATGCATTTTTTCTCTGTACATAAGTGATTGATTTTTTAGCCCCTCTTCAAACCACAAAAAGAAGTTGCAGAGGTGCTGTGACGTGTTGCGTAGTGCTATATGAGGCTGTGAAACAACGTTAATGGTGAGAGTTTATTTTTTGATTGGTAATGTACACCAGGTTTTTTGGGTGGATGTACCTGAACATGTGCCGGATGAAATAAGAAAGGCGGGGACTAATATTTGATACCCTTACCTATTATTCGAACACAAATATAGGATGGAATATTATAACATGGACATATCAATTCCTAGTTTCTGAAGATATTTATGTGCTGTTTGTATATAATAACGCAAAAGCAAATGTAACCCGTAGGAATGACTTTGTCTTTTCTCTTGTCAAATATTGAATGTGAAGTTCCGTAAGTTTGATGGCAACTAATTGCAGGGTTGATGGTGCTTATCTGAATGGACGGTCCTGTACATTACTCAATGGTGTCTATCTAGATTGGGTTCTACTAGTTTCGAATTAAAAGAAAGCAGATTCGCAGCTAAGACCTCTTCAGTCGGTAGAACAGTGTCCAATGTTAAGATTACTGCTTCTGTCCATAGTTCAAAATGAAGACGTACGTGCTCAGATAATCATCATGTTGATTAGAGAGAGGATGCAAGTTGCAGCATATCACTGTCTTTGTACATGCAGTTCCATTGCTCAGAGCATCTGAGTGTGAGAGAGAATCTCTTTAAGGGCCTGTTTGGTTTAAAGGGAGGGGATGGGATGGGAGGGGATGGAATGGGAGGAGGGAGAATCACCTTGTTTGGTTTGGTTAGAGGGGGAGAAAGGGAAAGGTTTTTTAATGCTCCTTTGTTTGGTTTAAGAGGGGAGGGGAGGGAAGATAATATTTAATTTACCATTTTATCCTTAAACATTAGTTTATATATTTTTCCTTATATAAATTATTTAAATTAGTTTACACCTCAATATGAATTATATAATTTATAAAAAAAAGATGAAGATATAAAATAGAAATAGTTTCCCTCAACTTAATTTCTTATTATATGAATATTCCAGTAATTATCATATTAAATTAAATGAAAAATTCCTTCTATTGAAAAACAATACAGAGGAGTTGCAAAAAAAAAAAAAAAAAAGATGTCATGCGCTCACACTTGTATTATAGATTTATGGATAACTCTGGTAAAAAAAAACAAAGATTTATGGATAACATTTTACAGTCGAATTCACCTGCGAAAATATCATCACCAAAATTATATTTTAATCGCCATTCATTCCGCTGGAGATATTTATACTCATGATTTGGTTGAACTACAAGGTTGGAAAAAAACACACACAAGCGTGAAACACTGGAGATGATAAAAGAAGTTATATTTTTATTGAAGACTCATAGGGTATAATTAGGAATATGAAAAAATTATGAGGGTAAAATAGTCTCAAATTTTTGGCTCCCTCCAAAACCCCCCAATTTGGAGGGAGCCAATATGAGGGAGTGAGAGGGATTTGGAGCTCCTTTTTTGGGGCCTCTCCCCTCTTACTTTTCATACCAAACAAGGGGAGGGACTCATTTTTCATCCCCTCCCCTCCCCTCCAACCAAACAGACCCTAAATTGTAGGAGAAACAGACAGGTGGTGGTCCATGGAAATGAATGTTTGAATGGAATTCAAAGAGGTTTGTCCAAAAATGCAGGTCCACTTCAAATACCTTTTATATAATCTGCGCAGGAAAGAAGAGATGGCCTTTTTGACCCCAGAAAAATGTAAAGGAAAAAGATTGGCTCTTGATTAGACTGAGATCATTATTAATTAAACTAGTACTGGGAGCAGGTTGTTCAAGTAATGGGAAGGAATGGAAACCCATGGCCATGAGTGGACGCGCTTCCACACGTCTGCTTCTCATCCTCGTTCTATGTTTCACGTTTCCACCTTTTGATTCATGATCAATTAACCATAATGCTTTGTATCAAAAAAAAAAAAAAAACCATAATGCTTCAATAGCAGGCAAATTTAACCAGATTAAATATGAAATAAGCATGTTCTTAATATAGAGTTTAAGGTAAATTATAATGTTAACAGCTTATAGATAGTATGCATTCTTATAAATTCTATATTATATATAAATATATCATATTTCTTTGGTGTTTTTTTTTTTAAAAAAATAGACAGCATGTGCTTCTCCAGATTGAAGGGACAAGACAAAAGCAAGCCCAGCAGTGAAGTTGCTTTATAGGATCCATACTGGAATTATAGGTTCTCACTTCCTCCAAATAATAGAGACCCATTAAGTGTCTGTTTGAGTTCACATCCAAAAGATTTGTTCACAAGTTAAGATAAAACTCTTCTCACATATTTATCTCATAAGCTATAAATCACATTTAAAAAACAGCTTATACCGTTAATCCAAATAAATACTAAGAATATTTGTTGTTACTGTGTCCCTTAACTTATCCCGACTTTTCTAAAAGCCTTATATCTTTTTTTCAGAATTGAAAAAAAAAAGGAAAGAACATTATTTTGAGTACATATATCCATTATCATTATATTCAATGTGCAAATTCGCTATATAAGGAGCATATATTTATTTTTAAGGTGGGATGTGTTTATTCTGTCTTTATTTTTGAAGTTAAAGATCAAGGCCTTGATCTCATCACTATTAGCGAATATTGGATATAGGACGAGGGAAAATTATATGAGGCAATAATACTTCGACACGACCTGTCTATTTGTCTTTTGTTAGGTCTTATTAATATAAAAAACTTGAAGGAATAGTTTGTGAATGGTTTGGACGAAAAGCTGCTTTAAGAAAATTGGGAAAACGTCTATCCTTTGTGTATCATTGAAACCGAATGATATGATGCTGTCGTTTGGAATCATGATCCTCGTTTAGTTCAGCCCAAAAAGTTGTCATTTTTCCTTTTAACAAGGAATCCAATTAATTATATATCAATTGCACATAAAATTGTGCTATTTCCTTGTAAAAGTTAATTTACCCCAAAGCGCCCTAAGATGAATACTTATAAATATTGATCCATTCCAGGTAGTTTCCAGCTCCACTCCATCGTTATCTGAAACTCACTCCTATTCTTTTTTTTTTTTTTTCCGTGGGCAAGAATAAGCTAAGTTTATTCCTGTATTTAGCTTATTAGCTTATATAGTTATATGGGGGAGCGATATACAGGTCGATCAGAGTAACGAATAATAGTGTTCATCTTCGCGTTTGATTTGGAGAGTGATCACGAGAATCCCTATAATGTTGACACGTGCAGATTAAAGAGACAGAATATATTTATGAGAAAGTAACTTCAAACAGAATAAATAAAGCACATAAAATAAGAAGAAAGAATATCGACATAAATTAATTATTCTTTTCAGGCAAAAAAGTTTTTATATATTTTTTATTTGGGACCAGAAAAGTAAGGCGTAGTTTTTTTTTTTGATCAAAAAAAGTAAGGCGTAGTTAGATGAATGAGATTTAGAAATTTAACAGAGGACTAATTGCTTTCTGCCAGCTTGACCAACTGCAGTTTCAGACGACATCAAGTAAAAGTGAAAAATAGCCTACAGGCCCATCATAATTTGTTCCCGAAGTAACCAAATGATAAAAAAAAACTTCGGCAAAAAAAAAAAGATCGAATCTTGTAAAAAAAAAAATCTGTGAAAAAAATCGAGGGTCCTCGTTCATTAATCTTAAATCCCATCATTTGTTTCGGTAAACGACACGCGGCGCGGGCCCTCGCGCACCTTTGACCCAAGCTGGGGACGTTGACAGCTGGCAGCTCCTTCTTTGGGCGGGGAATTAAGCAGAAGGGTAAAAAACAATTTAAGCAAAAGAGGACGCCGTTGCCGGGGATCGAACCCGGGTCACCCGCGTGACAGGCGGGAATACTTACCACTATACTACAACGACTTGTTTGATAGGTGGTGACATTTATACTAATTTAAACCTAATAATTTAATCTACCTTATTTTTTTATCCTGGCGTAGTCTGCTCAAAGTCAGTAAAATGATGGGATCCCACCAACCGGAGATCTGCTTATATAATGTAAATGTACAGATAAATATCTTTAATCCTCAAGGTTTAAAATTTAATCTCTGCCCTGTGATCTTATATTTTATAAGTGTCAACCCTTGGAGCAGATTCTATCAGCGGCATACTGATCAAACGTATATGTGAACCCAACTATTTTATATTTATCTATATAAGCTCTTCTTAAATGACTCACACTCACATTGAATTTTAATCTTTTTCATAAGATGCTTATATAGCGACATTTCAAAAATCCTTTATGACATTTGCTTTTTCATCATGTGTCATCTACATCTCCCTTTATTTATTCATTTTCAGGTGCACATAACCATACACCTTATCCCACTATACTACCCAATGATAAGACCTCCAACCAAATCGGCCCGGGAATAAAGTAATATTAGGATTGGTCTTTAACAATTCATTTTATCTAATTAGTTAGATTATATGTGATTAATTGATGGAAACGGAAAGACAAGAGAGTTGGGCGAGTGGAAATTTTTGACAAATTATTCAAACTTAGTCGAAAAAACAGAAGAAGAAAAAATAAAAAGAAAAGACAACGTATTCAAACCACACATTCATTGACGCTAACTTTTTTCTTTAATTAGTTCGATGGCACAATCCCTCTTCAGTCTTGCTCGCTTATTTATGTTTTTAAAGGTAAAAAACTTTTCTTTGTTTGAAACATGCATGCTCGCGACAGTATATATTCCAGGACTTTTTTAAACTCACTGTGAGTTGAATTAATACAGTAATCACTATAACCCTTCATAACCTACCATGAAAATGGAAGAATAACAATATGAGATGTGGTGATAAATAACCAGTAAGTTACGTAAGTTAGAACAATCTTTGAAGAACGCATATATATATATATAGGTGTGTGTGTGTGTGTGTAGAAAGACTTACAAATTATCCACTGATAAGGTCATTGCATTACAAGCTAGAGAGGATAATTAAAGCTAGAGATATACCTTCTTTTTTTTTTGGCCAAAGCTAGAGATATACTTAGACTAACTAATTTTTATGAATTGAATTACAAGTCTTGCTTGGCTGTGCTGTTATTCTTTATTTCCTTTAAAATTTGGAGGCAGCACATGGAAGCTACTTTGTCACGGTGATCAAAGTTAACCAAAATGGCAATGGAAGGATTTGCATGTTATGCTCCACTCACATTTTGCTTTTTATCCTTTCTATTATAATGCAGGTCCAGGCGAACCAACTGCTCTCCCCAGAATACTCAACTAAGAAAACTACCCCCAAGAATATTCTGATCCTTTCTTTTCTTTAATGACTATATATTCCTAACTTGACACCAAATTAATTTTTAATCTGTCTATGCCTTGTCCATGCATCTATCTGTTCACATCTTGGACGATAAAGGTTGTAAGAAAAGCAACTCACTTCTTTCCAATTACTTTCTATACGCATATACACATTACACACCTTGATGTGGGCTTATATATGCATTTCGAAGGCAAAGAAAGGAAATATGTGCAATGCGTCTAGTTAAACGTCTCGCTCGCTTTCCATTTATCTAACGCTCTTTGTCATTTTCATTGCCACAAACTTCGAATTATATTAGTCACTTTAGATTTTATATGCTCCTTTTAAGTGATCTTATATTGTTAATTTGAAGGGTTATATATTTTTACAGTATCAAGTTCAATCTATTATTTATCTATTGGGAAGTTCAGTATCAAATTAGTATATATGGAAGTCAAGCATCATCTCTCAAGTCTTTCCCTTAACTTGTAAGAAAAATGTAACGTGCTTCGGAAAAAAATTTAAGCGAATTCTCCAAGACTATGTACGAAAAGGGCAAATAAAAATTGATGAGTATTGGCGACGTACAATACATACATGAAAGCTTTAAAGTGTATTGCCCTATTCGTCTTCCATTTATCTCTGCTTTCATGCTCACATCTCCATGCACACAAGAATTTAATGAGCACGCATCGATCGATCTAATTTGAACATCTCTGTAGCCCACAGGCAGTTCCCAAAATTTACCAAGCTAATTATAAGAAGAGATCCTCAAGTGTAGGAGCTTAAAAGACTACAGGAAAAAAATTATTTATATACGGAATCGTGTCAAGAAAACCTAAATATATAACTCACCCCATTTTTAATGAAGTTTTTCTTAGAACTTTGAAAAGTGATGGAAGCCTTTATGAATTATGAGGGCATTGAAGTGACAGGAAATGGAAATAATTTGTAGCACCAGAGGGACGATTATCCACGAACTGGAAGCTTATTGGGCCACATTTACCTTAGCAAATATATATATATATATATATAATTTGTTTCCCTTTTATCATGTGTGGGTGGCAACTTTAATTCCCTGCTTTTTCACTTTCTATGTGTGCGTCGCCAAAATGTCTTGACGCCATATTCAGTGTCCGGTTCCAGTAACTTTCTAATCCCATTTGTACGTAGTTTATCGGTTTCTGTTAGATTCTTCGTCATTAAGCTAAAGCTAATCTTCCCAAGGAACCTATGATCTCTGGCTCCTGATTAATAAAAAAAAGGCAAAACACTGCTATTAAAAAAACAAAACATCTCAACAATATCTGATTTGCCCACCACCACCTGCCACCTGACATTAAAGTTGCATGGAACCGTTGATCTTCAGCGAATTTGTTTTTGCTAAAACAATGACACCCACTCGTACATATGAAACTTTAGACCCTTTTTTTCTACTTTTAAAATTAAATATTTTTTTCCCGATAACTTTTGCTTCGAGTGCACCCCACGGGTCTCTCATCTGCATCCTTAAATACCCAACTCTGGCTATCTGGTTCTTCCCTTTTCCCTTCCTTTCCTCTCTCCGGTTCACTCTTTGAATATAGTAACGTTATTCTGCTGCCATAATATGTTCTTCCACCAAGAAGAAGAAGCGGTCCAGTTCCCATGTTCAGTTCGGGAAACGCCGGTTCTCACGACTGGGGATATAGAGGAGCTGTTGTCCCTCATCCAATCAGGAGATGAAGAAGACCATAACAACACGACGAGCCCAAGCTCCGGTTCGCAAGGGTCGAGCCGGGAGGTTTACTCCAACGACGAGAGAAAGCGCAGGAGGATGGAGTCGAACCGGGAGTCAGCCCGACGGTCCCGCTGGAGAAAGAAGAGACATTTAGAGGACCTGAACAACCAAGTGAACCGCTTCTCCATTGAAAACCAACAGCTCAAAAACCTGCTTGGCCTCGCCGTGCATCAAATTCGTCTAGTATGCTCAGAGAACGAACGCCTGAGAACCGAATCTGTGGCCCTCATGGCCAGACTTTCTGGTCTACATTTGATTTTAGGCTCCATGCATTAATTCCCAATAGGCTTTTGAAAACCATTATTATTAACCAGAATAGTAACAAAAGGTCGTTATATTATAAGTACGTAAGTGGTCGACGTTCCCTGTTACATATATCGTGAAATAAAGCTGTGAACGATCTCTCGATCCAAGTAGGTACGTAGAAAAGGATCTGATTCACGTAGGACCTGATTGGAGAGAGTGCATGAATTAATGTGCTCGATAAATTGTGATGAGGGCAAAATATATCGGTGGCTATAGCTTAGCTTGCTACTTGTTTCTTTTTTAGAAGGAGAAAATGTAGTTGTGCTTCGATAAGCCCCGCGTTGTTGGAAGAAAATTAAAATGTAAAGGTTTAAGGGTCTATTTTTTAATCATGTTGTCATCATGCATGCGCCTTTTTCTTACTTTTTCTTCTTTGTGATAAGCTTAGCTTTATACAAAATTTAAAGACGATAATGGGAATTGTGCCTTGATAGTTGATGGTGACGCGAATAGGGATGTTATAAATAATGAATGAGGAATGTAATCTAAATAATCTTGAAACGTGATTTACATTGACATTCCTCAAACGAGAAGATTACAAGATATATATACACACAAGAACAGAGACAAAACGAGCGTAATTGATGGAGTAGGTGAAGAAATAATCAAAGATTTCCACCACCAACTTGCTTCTTCAACAATGTCATGCTATTGTCTAATCTATATTCACACGATAACTTCTAACACTCCCCCTCAAGTTGGAGCATATATATTTATCATGCTCAACTTGTTACAAAGATATTGAACCCTTGTCCCATGTAAGGCTTTTGTCAGAAGATCTGTCAGTTGATCGTCGGATCGTATGTGCCCTATAGATATAATATTTTCTTTGATCTTATCACGAATAAAATGACAATCAATCTCAATATGTTTTGTTTGTTCATGGAACACAGAGTTCGATGCTAGATGAAGTGCTGCTTTATTGTCACACCATAATTTTGCAAGCAATGTTGTGGTGATTCCAATTTCCTTCAAGAGTTGAACTACCCACACAATTTCTTGTACTGACTGTGACATGGCTCTGTATTCCGCTTCTGCACTTGATTTTGACACAACTCCTTCTTCTTACTTCTCCAAGATATCAAATTTCCACCAATAAACACACAATAACCCGTAGTGGATTGTCTTGTAGCCTTGGATCCTGCATGATCCGCATCACAGAAATACTCAATTTTAGTGTGCCCATAATCTGTATAAAGAATACCAAGACCTGGAGAATTTTTCAAATAATGCAAGATATGTTCTAAAGCTTCCTATTGTACCACTACCACCGTTGGCGATGTCATAAATTGACTGAGCCTACTGACTGAGAAAGTTATATCAGGATGAGTTACTGTAAGATAATTCAATTTCCCAATGAGTCTTCTATATCTCTCAGGAAATGGAAATGGCTTCAATTTCTCTGGATCAATCTTTTTCTTCAAATCATCAGGAAGTTCATCAAACATATTGGCATCAAGATCTAGGAAGGGATTCGAAATCATGGGAATGCTGCATGGCGCGGCTCCAAGCTTTCCAGTCTCCTTCAGGAGATCGAGAACATACTTCCTTTGAGTTAAAAGAATACCTTTCTTGCTTCTCAAAACTTCAACACCTAGAAAGTATCTTAATGACCCCAAATCTTTTGTATGAAAATGAGAGTTTAGGAAGACTTTAAGTTGTGAGATTCCTAAAATATTACTTCCTGTAATTACAATGTCATCAACATATATTACTAAAACAATCATCCCTGAATCAGATTGCTGGTAGAACACAGAGTGATCACACTTGCTTTGACTTAATCTGAATTTCTTGACTACATCACAAAATCTATCAAACCAGGCACAAGGACTTTACTTTAGACCATACAATGACTTCCGAAGGTAGCACACTTTCCTATTCTCCCCCTGAGCAACGAACCCAGGAGGTTGCTCCATATAAACTTCTTCAAGGAGGTCACCATTTAAAAATGCATTCTTAATATCTAACTGATGTAAATCCTAATGATATGTGGCAGCAAAAGAGATAAGAAGACGAACAGAGGTGAGCTTAGCCACAGGAGAGAAAGTCTCGGAATAATCAATACCATAGGTTTGTGCATACCCTTTAGCAATGAGCCGAGCTTTTAAGCATTCCAAGGAACTATCAGCGTTAGTTTTAACAACAAACACCCATTTATAACCAATAGCCTTCTTTCCAGGCGGGAGATCAACAAGAGTCCAGGTACCAGCCTTATCAAGGGCCAAAATTTCATCTTCCATTGCGGCACGCCAACCAGGGTAAGTCAGGGCTTGGGGAAGAGTAGTAGGTGTGGAGATGGGATCTACTGTGGCAACAAGGGATAAGGAAGCAGGGGATAAATTTTGGTAGGATACAAAAGATTATATGGGATAGGTACAGTCAGCATATCGTCTAGGGGGACAATGGGACGAGTACCTTTTCGGAGGGTAATGGGCAGGTCATCAGTGGTAGCAACAGGAAAATCTGGAATAGGTGGTTCAGTTATAGCAAGGGGATGATCGACAGAAACAGAACCAGGAACGAGGGAAGTTTCAACAGAATCAATCGGTGAAGCAGGAACTAGGGAAGGTGAAATATTGGCAACATTAGCATCATTGATGATATCAGGTTCTGGAATAGTGGCCTGTATTGGGAAGATAGGGACAGAATAGACTAGGATATCATCAGGTTCATCCATGACAGAGGGAGACTCAGAGACGGGCGAAGTTGTGAAGAAAGGAGAGGACTCATGAAAAGTAACATCAGTAGACACAAGATAACGATGAAAGTTAGGAGAATAACATCGATAACCTTTCTGAACTCGAGAATAGCCAAGAAAAACACATCTTAAGGACTTGGGATCAAGTTTACTAACACTAGGACGGACATCCCAAACAAAACAAACACAACCAAAGAGTTTTGGATCAACAGGGAACATCTTAGTAGTGGAAACAGAATAGAATATGGAATATCTCCTCCAAAAACAGCCGAAGGCATGCGATTAAGGAGAAAACAGGAAGTTGACACGGCATCGGCCCAAAAACTTTTAGGGACAGAGGAATGAAACATGAGAGCTCGTGCGGTTTCTAAGAGATGTTGATTCTTTCACTCAGCAACACCGTTTTGAGCAGGGGTATCAATACAAGAGGATTGGTGGAGAATACCATGATTTTGCAAGTAGTCGGTGAATGGGGCGGAAAAATATTCTTTTGCATTATCACTACGTAAGATTTTCACAGAAGTATTAAACTGATTTTGAATTTTAGCACAGAAATTATGAAAGTGAGTAAATAATTCAGAACGATGTTTCATTAAGTAAAGCCAAGTGGTATGAGAAAAATCATCAACAAAGGTGACAAAATAACGATAACCAGTCTGGGACATAACAGAACAAGGACCCCAAACATCAGAATGTACTAACTCAAAAGGGGACGCAACCCGTTTATTGACGTGAGGTGCCAAATGAACATGATGATGTTTGGCAAACTGACATGACTCACAATCTAAAGTAGACACAGAAAAAAAATTGAGGATACAACTTCTTTAAGAACGAAAGTGACATATGACCAAGACGACAATGGATATCAAACAAGGATGACCTACTAGAACAAGCAACAGAATGTGGAACCATATCATCAAGAATGTAATGGCTGTCAGATTCATAACATCTACTAATAATCTGCTTCGTCGACAAATCCTGAATTAAACAGTGGTCAGGGAATAATGAGATAAAACAGTTCAAATGACGAGTTAATTTACTGGGTGATAGAAGATTAAATGTAAGATCAGGAATATTAAGAACAGATGATAATGAAATAGATGGAGTGGGGTTGACGGTGCCTAAACCAAGCACACAGACAGAGGATCCATTGGCCACGAATATGGAGGATTGGTTGGCATAAGGAACATACGATGAAAATAACTGATGATTACCTGTCATATGATTGGTAGCGCCAGAATCAATGACCCACTTCATGGAGGTAGTAGCAAGACCAGAAGACGAATTACCTGCAGCGAGTGCTCTTACAGATGATGGACCAGTGTCTGATGGATCAGGTGTCTGTGCAATATGAACAAAACCACGTTGCTGATCACATTGTTGCTTATTCTGTAATTTTCGCAATTTCTCTTAATATGACCGGGTTCCTTACAATAATTATAGATAATAGTTGCAGAGTACATATTTGGAGCACCGCTATATCCCTGTTTGGAATTAAATGGCTTGTTGTCAAATGGTCCACGCCCAGCTAAAGCACTGGCATTCAAATCATTAGACGGACGAACCAATTAGCACGAAGTACCTTATAGAACACTTCTTCAAGAGATGGAAGCTCCTGACTAGCAAGAATTTGAGATCGAATGGTCTCATACGAAGGATCAAGAGCTTTAAGAAAACTAATGATTGCCTGTAGTTCCATATTCTTAATTAGTGTCTCAAGATTCGCCTGTGGAGACATGAGTACTTTCATTTCTTCATATAACCTCTTGAAGTCCAAAAAGAAATCCTTCAATGAACGTCCCTGTTATTGAGAACGATAAAAACTTTTACAAACTTTATGAATCCGAGTAACATTACCTTTACCGGAAAAAATAAATTCAAGATAATTCATGATTTCTTTGACAGTGTTGCAGTGACTAACAGAAGATAGAATTCGTGGTTCAATCGAGTTTCTAATTTGAAAGAAAATACGAGCATCGGCCCTTGACCAGGCCAAACTCTTGTTGTCATCATCAGAAGGGGGATCTTGAGTTAAGTGGACTTCCTTTTCAATGCCCAAAAGATATAGCTTGATAGTTTTGTTCCAGTCACTATAATTTGTCCAATTCAATTTTGAATCAGTAATTTTAGCGGACATAGGTAGCATATCAGATGGTTTAGATTCAGCCATGTGAAATAGTCAACCACGATAGTAAGCAAAGATAAGCTTAAGGTACGTAAAGGAAGAATGAGGTCACAGATGCTAACAATTCCCGAACAAAAAATTGAAAGCAAGTCACATCAACAAAGTAAGCCACAACCAAGACCACATCAAAAATTGGAATCCCACGTTAACAAAAAATACTCTTGAGAGTATAAGAACACCAAACTGAACCAAGAACAAAGGAAGGAACTGAAATTCCTCAGAAAGGAGTCACGGAGCTCCCTGGTTCTTCACAAAATCATAGAGAAGGCAAAAATTCAAAGTGAGAATCAGACCAGATGGGTACCAGGGATGGAACGGGGTGGATGAGTCGGTCGAAGCGCCGTTGGAATCACTGGAATCTTGCTCACGCGCTGGCGCGTGTCATCGACGGCGGAAGAACCAGCGGCGTGTGGAGGCTCACCCCTGGTCAGAAATGGATATGCCGCTTCAAGGTAGCACCGATTTGGAGCTTCTGAATTCGATGGTGAGGCGCGTGTAGTGTAGTAACTTGCGGAGATGACAGATCTAAGACTTGGTTCAAAGTGTGTTTGGAGGTGTTAACGGAAATATGCAAAACTCTTTTGAAACAAAAAACCTGAACTGAAAACAAGGTATGACTCTGGTACCATGTAATCTAAATAATCTTGAAACGTGATTTACATTGATATTCCTCAAACGAGAAGATTACAAGATATATATACACACAAGAACAGAGACAAAGCGAGCGTAATTGATGGAGTAGATGAAGAAATAATCAAAGATTTCCACCACCGACTTGCTTCTTCAACAATGTCATGCTATTGTCTAATCTATATTCACACGATAACTTCTAACGAGGAAGAAGCTATAATTATTCGGGGTTTGACGGAATCTTTGTGGAATCTGGTTGGAATATATGAAGGGAGAGTCGTAGTCGATGTTAATGCGTGGCGTCGTCTTACGTAAGTGCCAAACAAGGGACGCCATCACGTACATGCATTCTATTTCTTCCTTATTTCCTTGTCTTTGCTTTTGATTTAAAAGCCTCCAAACATAGACTTGAATAAGACCTTAATTAGTGGAAGGGGATGGATTGTCTCTCTCTTTCTCTGCGTCTAAGAAAAGGAAAGAAATGAAAATTAACGAAGTAAGGTTGGAAAAGAACGTCCGGCCAAAAATATCACCAAGGACCCACGCATGTGAATGATTTCTTTGCTAATCATGTGACGGGAATTACCTTTTTAGCTCATAACCACTTCTACTGCTCAGATTTTACTTTAAACTTTCACACATTACAAGAGTGTATGTGACATCTCATGTGGAAAACTATATTATAACGTGCATTGTAGGTTTTCTCAAACAAGATTTTATATATATTGAGATTATGAAATGATCTTCTTCTTCTTTTTTTGAATATTTGGTGATAACCGATATTAATTGCATTGTTTAATTACATAAAGTATTCGTTATTCGGTCATCGTTAAAGTGGGTACCAATTATTTAACCCTATTACATACAATTATATGTTCGAGAAACATGGTTACTCTTACAATTCAGGTGTTTTTTAATCCTTTTTAAAAAAAAAAAAAAAAAATCAGTCTCACTCACTTACACACACTAGTGGCCAAACATACACATGACTGCCTGATTCGGTAGTTATTACAATAACCCCCACATTAAAGGGCTATGGTCTCAACATCAAGAAAGATTAAAAATACTCATAGCCTACGTATGGTTCTTATTCATTTGGATTTGATTATAGAATGAAATGAATCTATATCTAATTAAAGATAGTCGGATTATTTGCAAGTTATTTTTTTCTCCTCGGGATACTCCGTCAAAGGAGTTCTCCATAATCCATTCAACTTTACCATTCAAGGTTGCTATAATATTATTTCCTTCGAAGGAACAAACTTCCCACGTTTATAACATGCTCCACCAAAGGCATTATTGTAACCACACGTGTCATTATCTTTGAAGCATGCTTCACGCTGGCCACGTACGATCCAGCGGTTTATGAAGAAAAAATAGCAAGAGTGAAAAGAGAGCCCCCTTCGTAGTATCTCAAAATAATCCATCACCTTTATTTTGATAAGCCATCTTTTTCTTCATGGGAAAGCCCCCGGGTGAATTTCCCACAGTGCTTTCCTCTTTTTCTTGATAGTTAAGTTGCTTCCCTTTTCTTTCTTCCTTCCTTTACTTACCAATGATCAGCTTCTCACAAAATATTACTGCCCCAATCTCCAATGTAGTATCTTCTCTTATATATATCAGTCTTCTCAATACTATGAAAAATTTAGTTTTGTCAGTTAAGTGATTTCAATAGGGCACAATTTGTTTTTATTTCCAATAATAATACCCTTAATAAAGTAACATCTTCAATAACCACCACTAACATTCTTCAATTCTCGTACACTTTTGGGATTAAATAAGAGTCCAGTAATTCTCCTACAAATGAGGACGAAAGAACTGCTATTTATATCAATGTAATTATGATATTGAGTTGCACATGTCGTCTTGGCTTTTATTGGTGCCTACAATTGGGAAAGCTTATCGGTGAAATCTCTACAATGAGATTTTAGATTTCATCTATAAACAGAACCTTGAGGGTACGTAACTCCGATAAATTCCAAAAAGTATATATGGTCAAACATCAGCATTGGAGTGAGTACCAGTAAAGACGATATATTGTGATTCTGATAATCATTTGACAAGACAAATTCATGAATGGAACCATTATTTTAATCCAGATTCATTGAATGAATTTGAATTTAATCGAGATCTGTAGTCCCCATGAAATCCACCAGGAATCACTCTCGAAGGTTCGGAAAAGAAAATGAAATACTAATAAAGCAGAAAAGAGGCAGTACGTGTATATTGCTTGATTGATTTGGCGCCTTCCCATTGCCTGTGCGTGTTGACCATATCACTATTACATTTGTTCTTGTTTGTGCCTTCTGTTTAGGTTCGTCTGCTTTCTTCGAAGGCACGTTCTTAAGAACTCATTAATTATGAGAAATTTCGGTTGTTAGGTAAGCTCTCGGAGAAAGATGGTGTTATCTTTTTGACCTACCCTAATGGCGTGGATTATACACGTGGACACTGAATTTAAGTATCGTTTGATTATAGAAAAACGATATACGGAGACAATGATTTCAGAGGTGTCAATCATCCTTTGTTGGTTCCACATATTCTTTGTGGGTTGGTATGACCTTACCCTTTCTTTCTAATAGATAACGCAACTTTGATTCACTCGGTTCAAGCCTCCTTTACCGACAAGAGTCTTTTTTCTTTCTCAGTCGACTCTACACCCCTAGACTTCGTCTTTAGCCCTAGAAAGCCTTCATTTTTCTTTTGCTAGTCACAAATATCATTCTATTAGAAATAATCTTGTTGAGATATTGAGACTAAATATGAGTACCTCTCTCATATTGTGAATTTCAACCTTATTTGACATAGTGATGTGCACGAACCAAATAGATTAGGTTTGATATTAACCTGAGGTCTAATCTGAAGAGGACATCTGATTGTATGAGACAACCTATAGTCTGGCTTGGCACCAACATGATGTCAAACTAAACCAAACTGGGTCCGGTGGTCCAGACAGTCTGGGACTTAAATTTGATTTTTTTTAAAGGTAAAGTATGAATCTATTAAACACAATTAATATCACAAAAATGCGTATAATAATGTAAAACTCATCACAGCAAATTAAAACATCATAAATCCATAAGAATCTCCAACAACATTCAACAACAATAAAAAAAATATGTTGGAAAAAAGAAATTACACCTCAATTAAGATAATAAGAATATCCACAGTCATATAAAAGTCATCCTAAAACAATAAAACTTAATTGTAAATCCTTTAAAAAAAACTCCAACAGCATTAAATAAAAAATTACATCTAAATTAGAAAATATTAACAAAATTAATATGGACCAAACTAGACTAGTTGAAGAGATCTTATCCTTGGTCTAGAACTCAATCCAACCCGATCAGTCAATATGATATAGTTTGATCCAATTTCATTGTTATTGGATTGGACCAGACCAACTCTAGTTGGACCAGGCCAAACTGGACTACCATGTTTTTTCCCACCCCTTATTTGTCATGTAAATGAGTCAGATTAACCTCTCTTGCGAAACCAACTTCTATCGGTGAAAGCCTTCTATTAAATGGGGCGGGGAATAGGACGAGTTACCTACGGGAAGTCAAGGGCTAATTAACAATGGGTTTAAGGCCCAAAACTCTGTTACAGTCCATTAAAGATGATAACCCATCGGTTAGAATACCCGCCTTTAGGTCCAACTGCTTCGTTTCGTTTGATTGAATGAAACTAACTCGGAGTCTAAGACTACATTTTCACCCCAAAAAAAAATTGCGGAACTTAAATTGATGTTTTTGAATAAAATGTAACATGTATATAATTCTCACTTAAAAAATATCATACAAATATTAAAAAAAATGAAAATTTATTTTTGCTGTTTTAATCCGTTGGATCCACCATGAAAAATGATTTTTTTTTTTTAAAGAAAAACTAAGCAGTGATAAATAGAATTCAAGTTTAAATGGTTTTTGTGGCAAAATAAAGAAGTGCTCTGACCACATGATCGAGTACCATTTCATTACATGATAACAAAAGATATCATATTACACCAAATTTATACTGGAAATGAAACGTCTGATGCATATAATATAGCATATAACTCCATTAATCATTCCGTACAGGACTAATGGAGCAACAGCAAGTATAATAGGCACTCAATACCACACTACAAATATAAAAGTCCGCGACCCATATTGCTGGCAATTCAGTTTTCCACAAATGAACCAAGCATATAGAAATTAATTGCCACTTTATTCTTAAAAAGTTCAGTCAAAACGCTTTTTTTTTTTTTTTTTTTGCCATCAAAAGTTCAGTCAACTAATTCATCTGGAGCATGTTAAATCAGAAGCGGATGTTGAGAGGCTGTCAGTTGAGAAGTTGTGATAATGATCATCCATTTAAGGATATTGTGAATGATTTTAGGTTTTTTTTTTCATAGAGATTGACAGATTATAATCACTTATAATTACAGAGAGCCCATAACCACTACTGATAAATTAGTTAAGTACTCACATAACATGGAAGGGGTCTTTTATTTCCTTTATCATCCTTCTCCTTTTATTCGAGAGGCAGACGTTGATCCAAGTTAGGTTCAATCCCTTATAACTTTGGATTAATATCTCCTTGAGATAACGTTTCCAATATTTATCCAAAAAATCAAAAGCAGATGTTTTGACTAAGGCTATGACAAAAGAAACTCAGAACATTATTCTCGGCAAGTTGGGCGCTGTAAACATTTTTGAGCCCAACTTGAGTGGAGTATTAGAGTGAAATAGCTTTAGTCATTGGGCTTAGTTAGTTATTGGGCGATAGGCCAATTCTGGTGCCGTGTGTGTTAATAGTGTCATGTTCTAGTTTGTGTATCAGTACTAGTGTCTGTATATATATTGGACCATTCGATGTGGACCTATGTTAGGTCTAATACATTTTGTGTCCAGGTTTATTATTCAATAAAAGGAAAGAGGGGGCATTTTGCTCGGTGCCCATTTTACAGGTGAGGGTTATGTCACCCAACAAAATGCTAAACACTTCGAGAACATCAGGAATCATTATAAAATCGTTAAAAATTAATCAATTCCCTCACGAACATCAGAATGTTTTTGAACTTGATTAAAAAAAAATCTTAACAATGAAACGTGTTAAATAAATGCGCCTATAAAACATGATGGAGAATTAACGGACAAAATGAGATCACGGACGTCTACTCTCATATTTTGAAATGCATGTCACACAAAAATTTATTTCTTCCTCCTCCTGTCGTTAATATAGGACATATTTGAAACTGATATTGATCCTAAGTATAAAACATATTTTTTATACTTATCAATCTTTTTTATAATATACTCTTATTGATGCTTCCTCAACAATAATTAAGAAGGATGGAGAATGAGAGAATTAAAAAAGATGATTATGATGTTTTGAAAAATATATGTTAAAATAACTAAATTGATTAACTTTTTTAATATAATTATATTAGATAATATATCTTATATTAACAGAAATTATAAATTTTTATCAAAACAGTCAATGTCCTTTGATACTAACTCACCAACAAACAATATAACTAACATACAGCAAAAGTCAACAATACAATTATGCTCACATCAGAGAGGAAACAGCCTTTTCAGAAAAACCATGAATTTAATTCCAAAAATTCTGTTTAAAAAACTCTCACGAGTTAGAGTGAACTTGTGTTGTGAATCACATATCAATATCATGGAGTATAGTAAATAACATGCTTTTTATAAATTTAAAGAACTCTCTCATCTAATAAGCAAGTCGTTTGTGATATGGAATTGGTCTTAATTACTTTAAACACCATCCGAATTTTAATCTCATCAAATCAAATCCGCTTTTGTCATACTTATAAAAAGACGAAACCCACGTTTTGTGGCTACTCACATTGCTTTTTTATTTTCTTTTCCCTCCTTGTTCCCCACTCATAACCTTAAAGTGACAGTGGTTCAACAAAAATGTCTTTTCCCTTTTGCTTTCCCCAACTCCCATTTTTTTCTATTTCTTTTCCTACCCCACAAATCCTTCTCCCTCCTCAATTATGCATGATTATAACAATTTGAAGATCCTCTAAGCTTCATATATTCTCAATTCAATCCATAAAAAAAATTTATACCTATCAGATAATAAATATTAGATACTTTACTAAGTAAGATCTGACAACTTTACCATAACAAAGTTATAACTATTCTTTGGAAAGCAACAATTTAAATTATATATATATATATATATATATATATATATAATTTGCATTATATGACTAGATGAATTCAATGGCTTGATGGTCTCAAATATTTAGGTAATTAAGAGGTTCTAAGTCCCACAAAAAGAAATTTTCTCATTATATACTTGTCTCAGTAAAAATGGTTCTAACAACCAGTCGGTGACAATCTCTAATGGCTGACGGTGGGGCTTCGTGCGACCATGAGGAAGGATGCTTTTTTTTTTTTTTAAGTCTAGATCATTATAATAAACATACACTAAACTTATCAACAATTAAAAAAAACAAAACTTTAGAGTAATTTAGTTATTTCAATAGAGTTTTTAATATATCGAATTATGTATGGGACTGAGAGTGATTTTTTAACAAAAGTATGTCTTCAATAATAATACTACGCGGGTGTATGTGAAAAGGGCCCGCTTTTAATTTGGTGAGAGATTCGAATTATAAAAGAAGAGATTTGACGACAAAAAACGGGTGGGAATAGACGCGGAAGGGCGTCTCTTTATGAAAGATGGCACCAAATTAATTATTCAATGGCCATAGCATCAACATCACTTCAAATTGTGTCTGCAGCCACATTCCAATGAATCACCAACATCTCAACAATGACACATGTATTAGAGCCAAACGTCTCCTCTGCAACCGCTCGTTCTTTGATCTTAACATAAAGGAATGGTTGAATGTTAATGTTCGACACCTAGGGTGGGGTGACTGATTTGCAACGTTATGTTGGTTATTCTGAAAAAGGAGAAATGAACGTTTATTTGAGCATAAGAATGAGAGCAATGAGAATCTACGAAATTGTGCTCATGTAATTTTATCCAGCATGAATAAGGCTATTAAGAAACTAGCAGGAATCAACTTACAAGGCACAATAGTAACAGATAGGGGGCTACATGGATAGAGCCAGAGGAGGAATGGACTAAAGTAAATGTCGACGGAGCATTTGCAAGGAACACGGGTGCTGGGTGCGGAGGAGTTATTCGAGAGGCTAATGGGAAGTTTATCATGTCCTTTATGCATAAATTGGAATTTGGGGATCATATTATTGCTGAGCTATGGGGTATTCTTCTGGGTATGAAGACAACTTGGGATCAAGGGAAGCGTAGAGTGGTATTAGAATCGAATGCACAAGAAGTCCTTAATTTGATAAATAGTGGGAACTGCCAAAATCATCCAGAAGCTGCTATCATAAAAGAAATTTGTTTGATGGTGCAACGTGAATGGAGAATAAAATTGCAGTTTGTACCTAGAAATGCAAATCGGGTTGCAGACTATCTTGCGAAAGAGGCATTATCAACTGTAACGGGTTTTCACCCTATCTTGTATCCAACAGCGGAGTTAACGGCTATTTTGGAGCTGGATCAGCGTGCTCCTACTGATGTAGGTTGAGTCTTGAGATTTTTCTCCTTTATATATATATAAAAAAAAAAGAATACCACATATCTATCTATATCCGTTCATGAGACCAATGTTTTAATGCGCATAAGCACACATATATGAGACAGCCAACAGGTGAACTTTAATTCCATATGAACTAGACTGTGTCTCAGCAATAAATTTCCCAAACTGACGCATATATCAGCAATAAATTAGGAAAGACTCTTTCCTAATTTATTCCCTTCTCTGCACCTCTTCACGCACTCAATTAACTTCCTCCAACATACCTTCTTCTCCTTCCATGGCTTCTGCAACTTCCTTACACCAGAGAAGACTAAGAGAATTCCTCATGGAGCAACAGGAACCTTTCATCCTCAGCAATTATCTCTCTGAAAGAGGATGCTCCAGAACTTGGAGCCTGCAGAGATCAGCCAATTCTTGCCTCAACATGAGTGCAAAGCTTCTGTTTTCCAAAGTTCTAACATCTCTATGTAAGAAGCTTGCTTCACAACACAACGAAGGTAGCAACGTTGTAGCTGAGAGGCCTGAAGTTAGAGATGAAAATCTTGTTGTTCATGAAAGTCCCACAATTGGTGAGATTGTCTTGGAAACAGAAGGGTTTTCTTCTTCCTCTAGCAGCTCAACTCTGTTCTACTCTTGCTCAGAGATTGATGAAGATGAGATTTCGTTTTCTTCAGATACCTTCCAAGCTTCAAATGCATGCCCAACTGGTATGCAGAGGTACAAATTAACTCAATTTTGGTGCAAACTTGTTCTGTTCTGTTTATTCCAATACAAGTTGAAACTTAAGCAGTAGTTAAGGAATATATATATATATATATATATATATATGAATCAGTTTGATTACTCTTGCAAAGCCAACAGGATACTAACAATGGAAAACACCGCTGGAGATTCATAGGCCCTGCCTCACTCAGCAAAGTTCCTTCACGCAGAGCTTCGGTACCTCAAAATGGCAAGTCTCATTGGCTGATTGCCATCATAGCAACTCAGTATTTCTTTATTCTTGGTTTTTTTTTCCTTCTCTTAACGTCGCGTGGGTTTGTTTGGCAGAGGTAGCAGTGAATCAGGATGTCAGGAAAATAGAGAAGAAAATACAAAGTTGCAGTGTCTCTCTGCACAAGAAAATGAGAGAAGAGTCAATTTCATCGGCTGCTATCTGGGGATTGCTGATGCAGCCATCAGTTAGGAAAGAACGAGGACCGAGGAAAGTAAGAGATAATGTCGCTGCTAGCGTCTCCCAAGGATTGAAATCCAGAAGGGTATTGCAGAAGACAAAACAACTGATCTTTTATTGTGCGAGAGAGAAGCTTCCGAGGGAGGACAAGGGAGAGCAGTGTCACAGTAAGGAAATGGGGAAATTCATTTGTAAGAGAACAAACAAAAGCAGATATGGTGGGAGGGGCCTAAGCTGCTTGCTCTCTTTGGATGACTTGAATTCCCTCTACGAACGGAGTGATTTGGAGCCACATGTGAAGGATGTTATCCTTCAAATTGGTGGTGCCATTTTGGAATGCATCATCAACGAAATTGTATCAGAATTTATTGAATATTAACCACTTGTATAAATATTACCAGCATAGTTTTGGCTATAATTGCTCGGCGCCAAAAAGGAATATTAACGAATTATAAATGCTCACATTAGCTCAGGGATTCATTTAAGCGTTCCCCATTTTCTATTTTCTTCTTTGTGTCTTTGACCTCTGCTGGCGACAACCGAGTCCAAGAAGACCTCGATTCAGAAGTACATATTTTAAGCTAGCAGTAAAATTTTCTCTCTGTCTTGATTAGTTAGGCTTCAATTTGACATAGTAACTGTTGGAATTTCAAATAATTGAAACTGATAAACTAAATTTATATTTTTTACTAACTACATAATAATTAATAATTCAAATGTATTTCATATTGTATCGATAAAATTTTTACGTTTTAGTTAGGAAGTTGTGTAGTGAGAAGTCCTAAAGATTTGGACTTGTCACGTTGAAAATGATATGCAAGACATATCGTTAATGGTATAAAGTAAAAATGTTAAGAAAATAAAATTCAAACGCATTAAATATAATTAGACCAGATTAATTTTTTTGATCAATCAACTGAATGAATCATAATTATTATTAACCGATTAAGAAAAAATATGAACGAATAAGAAATCTGTATGCTATTTGATTAATGTTACAACTGTCCATAGCGCTCAACTGGGTGACAGTGAAAATAGCATGGGAAGGAGGAAAAAAATCTTTTTGTATTGTTGAAGATACAAGGGATGATCCAACGTTCACCAATGTGTCACAGAAGAAAATTACAAAAAGAAGCAAATATTAATGATGAAAGTTAAACATGCTCTCAGAAACAGATCAGTTTCCAATCTCACCTAAATGAAAAGGATTAGCAACGCACTAATCGGACTCCCCATCTTCACCGAGCTCACCATCTTCAAGTTCGACATGCCCACTACCTTTCCTGTAACTATCCCGGTGATCCCTCTTGTGTCTTTTATGCCGAGTCTCATTTTCTGATTCAGGTGAGTTTGCATGCTGCAAAGCACAATGGCAAGTCATTTATTCCCACTCCATTTCAACTCATGTTCTCCATATATTAGGAACACAACGCAGCAAAAATCATTATATATGACATACCTTCCGGGACTTTTTGCGGTCACTGCCATGTCTTCGTGATTTCTTTGACTCTTCCTTGTCAGCCTTTTCAGAATCCGCATCCTCTGTGCTACTTTGATGCCTCTTTCGATGTTTCCTTTCTTTATCCTTTTCTTTTTTCCTGTCCTCCTTGTAACCATGACTGTCACTTATGTCTACATTGTCACTATCAGTTTCGTCCTTCTTATGCCGTTCCTTGTTCTCACGTTCCCTTTCCTTATCTTTCTTCTCCTTTTCTTTTTCTTTCCGTTTCTCTTTCTCTTCTCTTTCCTTCTCCTTCTTGGCCTGCACATAGTCAAAAATCGAAGTAATGAGCATTGGGCTTTTCAGTATATGAGACTTATTTTATTGTTAAGTAAAAGCTCGCACTACACGATTAGCACATACTCGTTCATTGAAAATATGTTCAGACCTCGACACACACAACAAGAACATTGACTAGTAAGATATACAACATAACCGATGAACCACCAATTTTTTTACCAATAATTACAATTACCAATGTCATAGCCCAAAAGCATTTTACAATGAAATTAGGTTTAGCAACCATGGCAAACAAGTAGAGGATATGAAACCAAATGCATCGTCAGATGTAGAAAATTTATGCACCTTTTCCTCTTCACGCTTGCGTTCCTTTTCTTTAGCCTTTTCCTTTAAGTATGCAATGTATTCCTCAAAAATCTCTTTGCTGGAGCTCTCATCACCAATCGACCTATGGAAGGCAGTTTACATAAAAAAGAAAATGCTCCTCTCTTGACAGTTCACACAGCAGAAATGTCCCAAATACTTGATATAGATAAGTTACCTGTACTCTTGCGCCTCCTCAAAAAGCGGTTTGCAAAGCTCCCATTTGGCAGAAGCAGTAATATCCTACAAAAGATATGAGGATCAACAGTCATTCAACAGTGATCTTTTTATCAAATGGGATCACAGAAAGAGCTTACCTTGAATGTATACAACAGCTTGGTAAATTCATCAGCAAGGCGTTGACGCTTCTTAGCTTCTTTCTCCTCCTTCTCTTTAGCTCTCTCCAATAACTCTTCATATATAAGCTTTCATATGGAAATAAAGAATTAAGTTCCAATCAAAACATGTTGGAGTCGCATAAAAATGTTTCATAGGCGCTAAGCTTGCATCAACATCTAAAACGTACACTTAATGATGTAAAGTGCAACTGAATTTGAAATCAAAGCTACAAAATTGACACATGACATCCCCCCCCCCCTTTTTTCTCTCTCTCTTCTCACACCCACATATGTGCCCACACACGCTAGTCTGTAATTTGTATTTCACTGTATTTTTAAGTAATTTGTTAAAAGTCAGCACCGAACAATCTGATTAGCATGAGACAACTGACTCTAACTCATGCCTTCGTCAATCACTCACCTGTCCACCGTTTTGTCTGTGACTTCACCTACTCTGTATTTGTATTTTTTCCCTATATATATGTTGTAATTGTCTGAGCATTATATAGAGATATGAATTGTGAGAATGAGATCTTATAATCTCATGGTATCAAAGCAGAGGCACTGGTGGCATTCAAGCTTCAATCCTTCAGACTTCCAGAGATGGTGAGGCTCTGGCCAGATCCAACCTTCACAGGCTTCCTTCCTATAAAAATGGAAGCAGCAAAAGCATGATGAAAACTATGAGATTATTATAAAGTCTTACATAAACTGTGGCAACAACAAGATCTCTTTGAATCACATCCATGGGAGACCCGCCAAAGATGCTCAGTTACATAAGAAGATAGTAGAAGGAGGACAAGTTTATGACTTCCTCCTGGGACTCAATGACTCATTTGAAGAGATAAGAAGTCGAATCATGGGACTAAAACCCTTGCCACATCTGTTTGAAGTAGTCAATCATGTGCAATTCGAAGAAAGCAGAAAACTCTTGAATCAAGGCAGCCCAAGCTCAATTGAAAGAACGGCCTTGGCAACAAAACGACCACCAGACGAACGACGAAATAAATGGTATAATTATTGCAAGAAGAAAGGCCACAGCAAAGAAGAATGCTGGAAACTTCATGGAAAGCCAGCAATTAACAAACAAAGCCATATCATTGCCATTGAGCCAGAGACTGAAGATAAAAATTTCGAGTAAACAGGAACCGCAGATGTTTCGTAGGATGCTAGACAAACAGAAAAAGTCTAACTCTATGCCCGGTATCAACCTTGTACAATCAGGTAACTCTATCATATCTCTAAATACTGTACGAGCTAGTGAGAATGCTTGGATTATTGACTCAAGAGCAATTGATCACATGACTGGTAATCGTACATCGTTTGCAACTCTTAAACTGATTCATGAGAATCTTCGAGTCAAAGTTGCTAACAGCCTGTACTCTACAGTTAAAGAAATTGGCACAGTCATACTTCTAATTCTCTGAAAATTCACAATGTTCTATTTGTGTCTGCACTCACTGTCAATCTTGTATATGTGAGTAAATTAACTAAAAATCAATTGTGCCGAATTATTTTTGATAATGATGTCTGTGTTTTTCAGGATTTAAATTCGAGGACGACGATTAGAACTTCTAGAAAATGGAATAAATTGTTCTACCTTGAAGGATCAAACTTGAAATCAAAATATGCAAGGAAGGCAAAAAGGGCACTGGTTAGCTCCAACTCTAAAAATAATGATGTAACCTTGTAGCACAGTCGCTCAGGCCACCCTAATTTTTATTATATGAAGCATTTGTTTCCAAATTTATTCAATAAAAATTCTATTCCTTTTCATTGTGAAACTTGCCAAATTGCAAAACAAACTAGATCTTTCTATCCCAAACAACCTTACAAACCTTCCTCACCATTCACACTAATCCATTGTGACACTTAGGGTCCTACACGAATAAAAACCCACACCAATGCTAGATAGTTTGTTATTTTCATAGATGATCATACTAGAACCACATGGGTTTATTTAATGAAAGACAAATCCGAAGTAGCCAAGGTATTTCAAAACTTCTTTACCTTTGTGCGAACCCAATTGAATGTTTCCATTAAGGTACTTCGAAGTGATAATGCCAAGGAATATATGAGCAAAACCTTTTCCTTGATCAACAAGGAATTCATCACCAAACTTCCTACCCATACACACCTTAACAAATGGGAGTAGCTGAGCGGAAGAACCGTCACTTGTTGGAAGTAACCTGAACCTTACTAATGGAACGAAATGTTCCTACCATTTTTTGGGGTGATGCCCTACTCATTGCAGCTTATCTCATTAACCGCATGCCATCTAAAGTCCTCAAATTCAACACCCCTATCCAAAAACTCCAAGACCACTTTCCAAATTGCTCAATAATCACTTCCTTGCCTCCTAAGATGTTTGGTTGTGTTGTCTTTGTTCACAAAAATGATGGCAACAAATTTGCTGCTCAAGCTAACAAATGTCTATTTCTTGGCTACTCCTTTACTCAAAAAGGGTACAAATACTACTGTCCTACTTCCAAGAAATTGATTGTCTCCCAGGATACAGTCTTTTCGGAAGAAGCATATTACCCTAAATTAGCCATTCACGGGGAGTACACTGACACTGAATGGCTAATCCTGAATAAACCTGAACCACCACCACCACCACAACCTCATCTTATGCCCATCATTGACTCCCTACCTCCTACAAGCCAACCTAGTCCTACCCCACTTGACAATCATGAATCTATACATCTTCCACCTCAACCTGAACCCGGACCCACACCTAATGAATTGGAAACAAATGTTGCGATCAATTCAGGGATGGATATCGAATCACAACGAGATGAAGAGTCCAGACTACAAGTTCGAGATGAATCAAACACTGGTAAAAATATCTCTCCCATTCAAAGGAACGACCATGACTCCAATTCGGGATTAAATCCTGAAGAACTGGGTTGGCCTATTGCATTGAGAAAGGGGGTAAGATCCTGTATTCAACATCCAATTCAATGTTTTGTCTTATATAGTAACCTATCTGCAGAAATGCAAAGCTTTATTGTAAACGGTGCACATATTAAAATCCCAAACATGTTTCAACAAGCCATAGCTGATCTGAATTGGAAAAGAGCTGCAGAAGAAGAGTTGAGGGCACTTAAGGAAAATAAAACATGGGAGATTACAACTCTTCCCAAAAGGAAAGAAATCAATAGGATGCAAGTGCATCTTCAATCCAAAATTCAATCCTAATGGTAGTATCAACAAATACAAGGCAAGACTTGTGGCAAAAGAATACACCCAGACATATGGAATTGATTATCAAGAGACATTTGCTCCAGAGCCAAGCTTAATACCATCCAAGTGCTACTATCAATCATAGTTAACTTGAATTGGTCGTTGCATCAACTAGACGTGAAGAATGCCTTTCTAAATGGAAACTTGGAAGAAGTTTACATGGAGATTCCAGATGAAATTTTAGCCCCCAACAACTCTCTGTGTAAACTCAACAAATCATTGCATTGACTTAAGCAATCTCCCCGGGCATAGTTCGGTAGATTCACCAAAATAATGAAAACAATAGGGTATACTCAGGTACAAGCCAATGACACAATGTTTATCAAACGTGTCAATGGCAAAGTCACCATCTTGATCGTATATGTTGATGACATAGTCATCACATGAAACGATGAAGAATCCATTGCTCATTTACAACATGACTTGTCAACTGAGTTCCAGGTGAAAGACCTTGGACAAATGAGGTATTTCCTAGGCATGGAAATGGCAAGAACTAAAAAGGGCATTAACGTATCCCAATGGAAGTAAACCTTAGATAGGTTGCATGAAATTGGAATGCTAGGGGCACAAACTGAAGGAACACCAATGGAAGAAGGTTGTCACTTAGAAATCAAACCAAATGGTGTCCCAATCAACCCAGAACGATACAGAAGACTTGTCGGGAAACTTATATACTTGACTCACACACGTCCAAACATTAGTCATGCAGTCGGTATAGCATGTCAATTCATGCATCAGCCACAGGAAGAACACATGGCGGCTGTGTATAGAATCCTACACTATTTAAAGCTTAATCCTGGACGAGGAATCTTCTTCAAGAAAGGCACTACCAGAAATATCGAAATATACATTAATGCAGACCATGCATGGGATAGAGAGACTAGAAGATCAATCTCAGGGTATTGCACATGTGTGGGGAAATCTGGTTACATAGAGAAGCAAGAAATAGATTGTGGTGTCACCAAGTAGTGTAGAAGCCAAACTGAGAGCTGTTAATAATGAAGTACGTGAAGGAATTTGGGTCATCAGATTACTGAAGGCATTGGGAATTCCACATGAGGGACCAATGCAAATTTGGTGTGACAACAAAGCCAGTATTGAAATGGTCAAGAACCCAGTCTATCATGATAGAACAAAACATGTAGAGATAAACAGGCACCAAAGTTTTTGTGCAAGCAGGGTATGATTGACATATACTCTCCAGCTTGAGGGGGAGTGTTAAAAGTCAGCACCAAACAATCTAATTAGTATGAGATAACTGACTCTAACTCATGTCTCCGTCAATCACTCACCTGTCCACTGTTTTGTCTCTCTGACTTCACCTACTCTGTATCTGTATTTTTTCCCTATATATATGTTGTGCTTGTCAGAGCATTATATAGAGATATGAATTGTGAGAATGAGATCTTATAATCTCATATAATCCAACACCTTTGATATGAGAAATATAAATCTTAAATCAAAGCCTCAAAGTTGATAGCAAGCTACTCCATTATCATGAATAAACACTACAGCCAAAAATGTTTGTTCTCCATTTTTTACAGCTAAAAAAGAAAATTAGAGACTAAGAACATATCCTCAGTGACAGCCTTCCCACACGTTTAGGCAGGATATAGTAGGCTCACACTGAGCTCCACTTGAGTATACTACTCCCACAGTTAAGTAGTTCACAAGTCGGGAGCAAAACATGAAATCGAAAGAGTTAAAGTTAACAAAAGTGAACTTACCTTCAGATTAATGTCAGACATTAATGGAGGATCAATCTCTTCCAAGACAGCAGCCTTAAAGTCCTCAAATACTGTTGAAGTATCTACGGCAATCTGCAAGAAAGGGGCATGACATCAAACTCAAACTACAGGTAAAACACAAGGAAGAGTCCCGACATATCTACCTTGCCTGACTTCACTGCATCTTTAACCTGTGTCTTATCTTCATGATACTGTTAACAAAATATAAATATATTAGAAATAGAAAAAAACCACTACTAGCATCACTTCAGGTTTGAGTCATCTACGCAAAATGAAGCATGTTAAACTTTCACAGACTAGATTAAAAATATTCACGGTTTTCAGTATCTTATCGATGTCTTCTCTTGCATTGCCGGGCATGAGCGGTTTTGTTAAGTTAGTCAAGTCATCAAGAAAAAGAACTGCACGTTAATTAAGTCATGATAAACTTCAAATTGAGTAGTTCATTATATAACTCAAGAACAACTAAGAAACATTGAATCAAGATTGTAGAATATAAAAATGATCTTATTTTTTAAACCTGCTTTTAAATCATTCCAGGGCCAAGCTAACATTCCACTCAAATTAAATGAACAAAATTTACTTCATTTGCTATCATCTAGTGTAAACCCCCAAAATAAACATGCAGCATGTAATTAAATCATTATTTCAATAAAATGATGGGTCCTCTGGAGTCCAGATAAAGAAAGGTTACTGCAACAAAGAACAAGACAGCAAATAGCATAGAGCATAATAAATCTATTAGTTTACAACAATTTTCAAACTTAAAATGGCAATTTCGTAACCTTTTGCGCAAGATCCTCAACAACATCTTCAAATAAATCTTTTGGAGTTGAACCAAATGTGTTCGATGCAACAGCTTGATACTGAGGCAAATCCCTGACCTATGAAATAGAGAACAGAAGGGTATGACTTCCATCATGTATTACCCTGGCCTTTTATCATCACAAATAAAAGTTGCACTACCTTCATGCAATATTCAAGCCAGTGAGTTTTAGCAGTAAGAGTTCCAGAGGCCACATGATTTTCCAACAACTTCCGAAATGCATCACGGTTTTTCCTTTCAGACCGCCGGAGTTGATCCTATTTTACGGTCATTAAAGAAACATAAGAATATGAACAGAAATAACATCAATAAACATCACTTAGATTTACCTTTTGTATTTTTTTTAGCTCCTCTTCTTCCTTTTCCAAATCACGGATATAGTCCTGCCACAACATATATCAGCATACAGATCCTCTAAACATGACCAAGAATAAAATAAGGAAATGTACCTGGAAAACCAGCAAGCGATCTATCTTTTCAAGACACAAGCATCTTTCATCATCCTCTAACCGATCTTGGACCTTCCGCCACTGACTATACACCTACAACAAATCATAAATCACAAGGTAAAGATTCAAGAACAAACCAATTGTGACTGGAAATGTGAACAACTTCAATTTGAACAATGTAACATTGCAAGCCCCCCCACCGCCACCCAAAAAAAAATACCTTCACAAAATCACAGGATTCCAGAAATTTCCTGAATTCCGCAATATTCTGTCTATGTTCCTCGGCAGCTTGTTCCTTTTCCTGAATTGATTAAATTTAGATAAATAGAGTATAAATCAGAACATCCTTGAATACAAGATCGAAACAAGCATGAAATTATCCATAGAAATTCATGTGAGCAAAAAAGGGATATTCTTGCCTTCCTCTCAAGTTCCACCATGTAGCTTTCATATAGATCTTCCCGGTCTCTAGCTCGTTCAACAGCCTTAAATCTTTCATCGTTCTCAAAAATAGTTACAGCTTTACTGATCACAGAAAATGACTAGTAAGAACAACATGCACCTTGCAATTACGTGGAGAAGTTCAGACAGAAGAGTAGATTGATAAACTAAAATTAAGCTCTAAATTAAACAAATAGAGGCATGCCTCCATCTAGTAGATGACGTGAGCTCCTTGCACTCCTGAAAAAAGAATAGATAGAATTAAACAACAGAAGCTAAAAGTAATCATGCATTTATTATGCAATAAGAACCGTTCAACATACTTCTAGCATCTTTGAAAATTCTTCTCGAGCCTTTTTCTGCCTCATACGCCTCTCTTCAGCCTCTAGCTTCTTCCTTTGGCCCAAGTACTAAATGAAAGATCAAATCGGTTCAAAATCAGAAAGCAGGATAAAGCCATTAAGGCACAAAATTGAAATTGAGTTGCTACCGCCTCGCAGCACAAAACCAGTTCACTAGTTACGAACTGAAAAAACTACAAGTTAATGAATGCAATGTGCAATGGAGGGCTTGTTTCTCACCTCATTAAAAGCTTGCTTCCTCTCACCAAGTGTTTTAAGAGCATTATATCTTTTGTCATTGATGATCTCTCTCATTGTCTGAATCGAAATTAAAAAATGATGAGCATTTTAAGCACAAAAGACCGGGAAAAAATATAGGTGCATCAACCCACCTGTTCCCATGTCCAATCAGACTGAACATTTGCAGATTCTAGAAGGGCTTTGAATGCATTTTTTGCTTCCTAAAAAGGAATCAGACAAAAATAAGGATGCTAGGTGTTCCAAATTTGATAAAAATTCAATCTATCCATGAGATACTGAATTCTTACCAACTTATTTGCATATACGAAGGGTTCTTCATCATTTGCTTTCTCCTCAGAGGGATTGACATTGATTTTTCCAGCTACAGCCATTCCTTTTTTGGCTTCCTGTGAGAGTATTGCAAGATATTAAAATGCCTTGCAAATGTAATCTAGTAATAATCTGTCAAGCTACTCATGTATATTTTCTCAAAATCATTAGCTTCTGAACTCTTATTAGGGCATGTGTTATTGAATTTAGTTGAGAAAGAGAGAGGAGAGGAGAAATAACGAGAGCAAAGAGCAATCTGAATAGTGCAGATCTTAACAGAGATCAAAGTCAAAAATTAAGTACACTATCACCTCTTATTTATAAGCATTATTCTCATCTGAATATAAGTCCTATTCTATCCAAATCATTCTCTAGATATCCAAATCCTAATAATATAATTAAATATCAAATCCAATTTAAATCTATTTAATCCAAGTAAATCCTAATAATTGGCGGATCTAACAAAATCTTGTCTAAATTCATAATCCATAATTACATAACAGCATGTTAGTTTATGAATGTCTATGCACAAAAGGGCGTCTCCAGACAGATCAAACTTTTTCAATGACTAATAATCCAACAATTCTGAACAGCGAAAAATGAATAATACCTCCATATCCTGAAGAGAAGCCCCATTTGTGGAAGTGACAGCATCCTGAAATGCTTGGTTTTCAATACTGTTCAGTTAAAATTCAATGCGCAGTTCAGCTTTGAAGTAATAATGAGATCATAGAAAAACTAAAGATCACAGAGGATATTGTTACGTGGATGAAGCATTAGAATCATGCGGATTTGCAACTACTCCTGATCTTCCTGCAACCGCTGTAGGTGTAGCATTCAAATTGGCCCCCATACTGGGTTCAACCCCACTGGAACGTGGAGTAACTGTAGAGTGGGAAACAGGGATTGCAGCCAAATGAGGAGGATCAGTTGCAGCAACCACTGGAGTGACAGGAAGTGGGCTAGCCCTGGATGGTGTCAAAGAAGTATTGGAGCCAGCAGCATTAGTGGCTGTGGGTGCCGCAGTTGTGGCCAAGGAGCCATCAGCACCATTAGATGTGTCATTTGTTTCAGACTTCACTCCTGAGTTAGTAGCTGTTTGGGCCTGTTCACGAGCCAGCTGGCAGGAAATTTTACATTTCATAGTCAGATCCAATGCAACCTGCTTCAAATCTAGACATCAATCACAACGATAATCAATTAATCACCAACCTTTAATTCCTCCGGTATGGTCCAAGTAGATTGCTGTGTAACCTTGTTGTAATAGTATCTACAAGAAGTTGAGCCAAAAATATGGGCCATGAGGTGAGCGTTTACAAAAAAGTGCCAAAGATAGGGTCGCCGATAAATATAGAAGATAGAATTATAAAAGAAATGCGAAGAAACGCACTTTCTTCCCTCAGGAGAAGTAAACTCTTTCCAAACAGTTGAAGCATCTGCCCTCTGTCACATCAAGTAGATATTGAGGTAGGAAAGATTACACAATCAAGACAAAAGGATCAGACAAGCATAAAATATTACAAGTCCACTATAACAGAAATAGAAAACAACTGTAAGCATTATGCTGGAAAAGAAAAGGGAACAAGTTGACCGAATGAAATTAGGAAGAAAAATGCCTATGGAGTTGATTACTGTCAAATGATAATATTGCCAATACTAACAATAATAACGAATAATGAATAATGCCATGAACAATAATCTTTGCATGTCTATTAATAAGAAAATGAATAAAGCACTGAATCTAAATAGAAATCATAAGACAAAAAAGATTCAGTGAAATGAAGGGACAAAAACAAGATGAATGTACAACCAAACACCAGTTTCACATTTAATAAGGAAAAATGGAGTGAAAATAGCAAACTATTGCCTGCCTTGAGAAAGCGCAAACCTTCACAGTGACCATATAGAGCAGTTGTTAAAATTTCTCCTGACTTGCCATGATATCTACAAATCAGTGGAAGCACATGCATATAAAAGGAGAATTCATGTAAACTTCATTTGTTCATTCAAAGCATTGAAGAATTTGTCAACATCCATACTAGATGCTAGATTGATAGACCACAAAACATTTTGAGCGCATGGGGAACAATTTTTTAAAAAGAAAACAGGATCAAATATCAGCGACATTGACAAAGCACCAAATCCCACCTCGATAGGTGACATTAGTTCCAAAGGTTTCTCCCAACTAGACTGTCTTGTCCTCTTGTTGTAGTAATATCTGAAATATTTGGGAGAACAAAAATATTTATGATTATTGCAATGACATGAAACACAAAAGCACCAGTTAATCAATAAATTCTAATGATCGAGAGTAGATAATAGAATGAAATGAATCATATTGGACGATAGGAAGATTTAAATAACAAACAAGTAGTAAAATACAAAAGATTATATTAACAAATACCTTCTCCCGTCAGCTGAGGTATGCTCTTGCCAATCAGAGGATGAATTCTGGCTAGGGCCAGTTGCTGACTAAAATTTGGCAGCATGAAAAAAAAAAATCAGTCAAATTTTATATGAATCGCAGAGTATCATCCTAAATTCAGGAGAAAAGTATCTCACAGGCAGACAAGAAACGCAATTAGTTGAATTAAATGTATACCCCATCATCTAAAATACCTCTATGTGTTGTTGAGATTCAACTAGCTCAATCTCAAGGAACCTCCCTCAATGGTGTGTTAACAAGAAGGAAAATACATCTCTATTATACCATCAACATTCTCAAGATAAATCTATAACAGTTGATATAATTTCCTCAAACAATAAATAAGTCAATTACAAGTATCACTTAACTGTGTCAATTAAATCCAGATAATCCAGAAATATTAAATATTGATCAAATTGGCCATTAGATCATCATAGAATTCAAGATAAGTAAAGAGAATAAGAAAATCTTTACAATTTTTCTGAAGTTACACCAGAAAGCCAAAAACTATTTACAAGCATAAAATCATGTAATTCTATGACACAAACACATCATTGTTAAAGCCATGTCATAAAATATATTAATGCCCTTACCATTACACTAACAAATATTCAAAAGCCGCATAGAAAAAGGGAAAAAAGCATGCATATAAAAATCCATCACACCAAAGAAACATTAAAACTGAACACTATATTAACAAAGTGAAGTTTATAAAGGAGTAGTGAGCATGAAAAAATGATGAAAGACAACAACAACAAAAAAGAAACTCACAGTATCCATTGATGTAGTGCCAGATGATTGTAATCCAGTCTGCTGCGCTGGTGGTACAGTTGTAGTGCTCTGAGATGCAGAGAACATCCAAGGTTGTCCTCCAGTAGGTGCATTCATCTGATGAGGAGCCTGGTATGGAGCTCCTGAATTAGAATTGTCTTGCTGCTGGCCATAAGATGGCGTGAACTGAAAGCAAAAAACAGTGTCGAATGAGTTAGGAATTTATATATGGACTAAACAATACAGACGAAAAAATTAAAAACTAGAAAATTATATGGCAACCATACAGTGTATGAAGAATGAGGAGGTGCGCCAGAAACACCTAACCCAAGCATATGATTGCCTAAATGAGGAACAGTTTGCTGTGATTGTGGTGGAGCAGATGTAAGCGGCCTGCTTGTCTGAATGTATGGCACAGGATGAGTAGGCTGTATTGGTCTAGGATTCAATTGTTGCATAGGTTGAGAATACTGCAAGTGCTGGCTTTGAACAACAGCCATCCCAACATTTGAAGAAGAAATACCTTGTCCTACAGATCCAAATTGTTGTGAAGCTGTGGGTGCAAATTGCTGCCCTTGCTGGGCTGGCATCACTGGCCGAAACTGCAGAAAGAGTTGTAAGAGTGATTGTAACAGATTCTTACAAGAGAACAACTAACAGAAGTTGTTAAAACGTACAGAAGAAAGAAGAAATTACTTGCATAGACAAGGAAGAACCAAAACTTTGAGGACCAAAGGATCCAATTGCTGTAGGTGGAATAGGCTAATGCAAAGATAGATTGATAGATATAAGAGAGAGAGAGATGCAGGGAGGAAGGCAAGAAGAGGAAATACATCAAGAGAACCATCATGTGCATTTGTAAATTGCAGTAACTAGTAGAAGAAAACATAGAAAAATCTCCTATAATTAGCATTTGATATTTCATAAAGCAAATATTGGGGGGGGGGGGGGATTTGACCATGCATATCTCAAATCCCAATGTCATCATTATTAATTGTATAAGATAGATATTAGATTTGATAAAAGAACATGGTGGTTATATTATTATACACTGCCAAGAAAACCAACATGATGACTCAGTAAGACTCATCACTATGGGTTTATGACGCCATTGTGCATGGACAACACTCACAAAGTACACCATTGCAAGTACATATGGCAAAGGTTTACTCCTCTTTTGTTTTTGGCGGGGGAGGGTTGTGACAGATAAATGAGCTCTTCTTCAAACAACCATTTAAGTTCTCAAAAGTTAAAAACATGCAACCAAAGCATACAAATAATTTAAACATAAAAAGGCACTACAGGGAGATTCTTTGTCGATGCAGAGCCACATGTTACCTGCATACTCGGGGGCTGAGAATTATTGGCCATTTAACATAGATTACCCTGCAAAGTTGCAAAAGCATCGTAAATCAACGTGCACATTTAAATTAAACATAGTTTCTTCCCCTTCTGGCCCGTTCTTCTAACTTAAATGTTCTGGGGTTAAAGAAGTCAGAGTTACATCTATGTTGAAATTTATTTCCTTCCATTGCCTAACTCTCCGTTCCCCCCAATCCAAATAAACCACAAAAGAATGTTCCAGCTTCTTTCCGTTGCTATCGAAGCTGGAAAGTGCAAAGGAATAAACTCATTTTTATCGTGCCCCAGACCATTTCATACAAATCTTGCTCACTACACAATTCCTTTAGAGTTTAGATAAGTTTTATGATTTATTTAATTTAGGGGCCTTGACAACGCGTGTCACTGACCAGTTCTGATGGCGCCATTCAAATTAAATGACCTACGGCACACGGATGTGGAACGAAAGGTTAAATTAAAGCAAGGAGTCTCGGACAAGGACTAATAGCGAACATAGGGTGAGAACATAGAACTATCCTCCGAAAAGAAAATAAAAGATCGAACAAAAAGCTAAAAAAATTTCTCCATCTATTTCTTTGAGGACCTTGACCTTATCCAGGAAACTCCCCAGGACCACAATCCATATCGTCTTAATTTTATAGATAGAGGAGAAGCTTAATATTGATGCAATGAAAATACGCCAAGTCCAGGATGAATAAGTTAAATTCAATACTAGAACGTAAAAGGGGATTGGATCAAGAGCCAGAAGAAGAATTTGTGACCTCGGCGAACTCACCAGTATTAGGGTTTTACGAGGGTTTGAAGCGTCCAGACTCCAGGCACGAAAGCGAACGAAAACAGTGAGGACCGAGTGGCAGAGTTAAAACACGGACAAACGCGGGACATGAACAGATGATTGGGATGTGTTTGGGATAGGGGTAGGAAAAATGATTTATATAATTCGGATTTATTAAAAATGATTTAATAAATAAGTCCATATTTGTAATGTAACTTATGTTTGGATGAGCGATTGAATAAGTGATTTTTTATAAGTCAAAATGTGTTTGGATTAGCGATTTATATAAGTGCGCTTTTAAAAGTAAAAATTTGAAGGGTATTTGTATATTCTTCAAATTTTAGATGGATCATATATGTGATATCCAACAGTAATATATCATCAAGACCAGAAAGATATTTGAAAATGCAACAATTATAACTTCTTCACCTGAGTGCATGAGAAAAGGAACAGAAAGTCTTTTTAATTATAGATTTCTGGCAATTTATTTCTATTTCTTCAATAATTTTTCTATATATTTAATGGGATTTAAATTTAAATGTTAAAAAGATGAGGATGAATACAATTTATAAATTACTATTAATAATTGATTTTTTCCTTATATAATTTTACCGGGAAATATGCTACAAGACCCCTTAACCAAATAACGAAACCATCATAACGGTAATAAATTCATGTTGCTAGGTTTGGACCAAAAAAAAAAACACTGCAGCTTTTTTTAAAAATAAGTAAGTATCTTGAGCTTAAAATATAAGCTGCGTTTTTGGGTTTTTTGGATTTTTCAATAAGCTATCTCAAACACATATAAAATGGATTGCGTTTCAGTTGGGCTTTTTTAAGTAAAAACGGGCTTATTTGGGCAAAATAAGCCCAACCAAACATACACTCAAACTAAAAGTGCTTTTTTGATAATGGTTGTGTTTGGTTCGTGGATGGATTGAGTGCTGATTTGGAATAGTTTATTTTTGGGTAATAAATGTTTATAAATCGTGATTCACAGTATATGAGGTAAGTATGTGAGAGGAGTTTTATCTCGGCTTGCGTAATAAGGACTTATTGTCTAAAAATAAGTGATGCCAAATGATAAGTAAAATATTTGTATATTAATTTTCCCTTATAAGATGATTTTATGGACGATATTTGCATTTAATATAATAAATTTGGGTGTGATTGATAAATAAATATTGTTTTTGGAATAAACAGCATTTAAAAATAATAATAATAAATTAAAATTTTAAAAATAAAAGTACTGTAGCAGCCACCGGGCACTGTAGCAGGTCAACGGCACTGTAGCAACCGCCAGATCACTGTAGCACACGTTTTTTTCCCCCTATAAATAGAGATCAATGCCAAGCTCAAAGGGGAGGAGAGGAAGAGAAGCAGAGGTTTCCTTCTCCGACCGGGAGAGGTCCTTCTCTGACCGGGAGAGATCTTTCTCTAACATTTCTGAGTTCTTTGTGTTGTTTCTTTATATTTAATTTCATGTATTGCATGCCTCCATCTTGGAAGGCTTAGGATTGTATTACTTTTTGCATGCCTCCATCTTGAAAGGCTTAGGATTTTATTACATTTTGCATACCGCCTACATGGAAGGTTTTACCTCCTAAATGGACGGCTTGATTTCTTCATTTTTCATGCATCTTTTGGTTGTATATTTATGTTTGAGAATTTAATATTTAAGTTTATGCAGTATTTCTGAGGATTTCATTCTAGTTTTATATAATGTCAATTTATTTTGGTTTTGTTTTTAATTTCATGATGTGCTAAACTTTCATTTTCCTAGGGTGATGACATAGCTTACTAATGACGGATTGAATCTTAACTTATTAAATCTAGTTTGAATTTCTCCTTCATGATTGAGTTTTAATTATTATTCTTAATGCTTTTGATTGACTGGCCATCTTTTGAATGATTTCAATATGCATGTTGAGACCGGAAGGAGATACATGTGTGTAGACCCTATAATTAAAACCATGATTTGCATATGAAATAGGAATATATTCATATGAGTTGTATAGTCTTACTGAGTTCCATAAATCTTAATGCATAATTAATTGCTTAAATCCATATAGGAATATATTGGATTAGCAATTGATTATAGAATTGCTTGACCTTGGAAGAGGCTAGTAATTAAATTAGGGAAACTCGACTATCAATCATGTGGAATAAATTGGGCTAGAATAGATAAGTGATTCAATCCGGAATTTGTGAAGTGAAATCTAATCCCTAGGGCTTTTTCTCATATTTGCTTTCATATCATCTGCATTCATATTTAATTGTCTTTCTTTTATTTTGTACTCTCAATCACCAACTGATCGATCGACTAAATAGAATTAAAATTACCTATTTTGGTACTTAGTGCTCAATCCTCGTGGGAACGATACTCTACTTACTTCTATATTACTTGATTACGACAGTGTACACTTGCACTATTTAATTGATCATCTGAAACTCGTATCACCAAACACAGGCTGAATAAATGATTTATTTTTATTTTGACTTATGAAATGTTAAGATTGAAAAAAAGTAAAATTGAATAAAATGATTAATGTTTAGATTGACAATTAAATAAGTGCTTTTGTAAAAATGAAAGGTGTTTGGTTTGACTTTTATATAAGTGGCTTATGTGATATTTAAAAAAAATTAAAATTATGAAAAATCAAAAAAATAACTTTGAAAAGTTGGCAATGGTAAAATATGTAATAAAATTGCAATTAAAATATAAATAAATTAGAAATTATACAAACTTAAAGTTTTTGATAAAGTAAAATATAACAGAACTAATCAGATCAATAAATCAGTATTCTAATTTTTTGTGTTCTTTACTGCTCTACTAAAAAAATACATTAAAAGTAAAATTGTAGCTAGTCTCCTAAAACTGGGAACAACTGAAAAAATATTTTAAAGGGTTAAAAGTACAAAAAAATATTATAAAGTAATTCTTGGAGCTAAAAAAGTACATTTAGGGTAAAATTACAATCAGTCTGATAATACACGGGGTACAACTGAAAAAATATTTTAAGAAGTTAAAAGCATTAATATTACATAACTAATTGAATTATATATCCTATAGGGCAACGCCAAGTCACTGAATTAGATTTTTGTTTTTCTTTTTGTGGCTCGTGCTTTTTGTCAAAAAAGGTAACGAACCCAGCTATTGTCACCGGAGGACGGGAGGAAGACAGCTAAGAGATAGAGAGAAAGAGCAAGTTGCTTGGGGGGTGACATGTTCGAAGAAGATGGAGAGATGTCCTACACATGTCTTGTGTCAAAAGGTTAAGTGTGGGGCCCAACTTGAAAAGATGATTGTGGCTTTTAAATAAGCTACAACTTAGCTGTGTTTGGAAACACTTATTTTTGGACTATAAGTCCTTATTACGCAAGCCGAGATAAAACTCCTCTCACATACTGACCTCGTATACCGTGAATCACGATTTATAAGCACTTATTACCTAAAAATAAGCTATTCCAAACAAGCACATGGCTTTTATAATAAGTTGCTTATATCCTAAAAGCCTAACCTACAAATCGCTGAAACAAATATATCTTTTCATTGAACACATTCTAACCGTTGCTTAATGAGTTGGATCAGGTTATTTGGGGTGCCCAACGCCCAACCAAACAAGCTAAATAACATCCATATTTTGTGCTATTTACATTGATGCCACGGTCATGCATGGCCTCTCGTCAATTGATTAATGATTTCCATCCACAGTAATATATATATATATATATAATGCTCTACCAAAAAAATTAATGTTTTCGCACTAATAAAATATAATGTTTATGAAGTTTTATTTTAAGATTTTTTGGAAAAAATTTTTTAAGATTTTATTATAAAATATATTATGACTTTAAAATTTTAATTTTTAATTTATAGTTCGTTATGGCTCTGTTTGGGAATGCGATAAGGGGAAAAAAAGCCCAGTTAGGTGCCAAAAGCTCCCAAAAGCCCAGTTGGCTTATCTTCCCCCTGTTTGGGTACACGACTAGCGGCAATGGGCTTCCAAAATAAAGCAGCTTCTTATAGAAGCTGAATCCAAGTGCTTTGGGAGGTTGAGAAGCTACTTTTCGGTGTGGCTATGGTGACCATTGGGGCATTTATTGACATTCAAATGTGTCTTCCCCTAATCCATTACTCCCATTTGCTCCTCCCCTAAACCATTACTGCTCTCAGCTACCTCTCATAGAGCCAGGGTTATTGCTTCTTCATCCTTAGGTCTTGAATGCACTATCAACACCGTTAAGTGGAAGGGGTCGTTGGAGTTGCCAAGTCAAAGACGCCGTCGGTGGTTGGGTCCAAGTTCAAAGGTCTTGCTTATCTTACCTCTCCCTTCTTCATCCTTACATGCAAGTACCGAGTCAAGCCCGTCGAGTGTTGGTGTCGTTGGAGGCCGGAGGAAGCTGCCAATGGTCAGTAGGTCCCCCTTAATCTGTTGTCATTCTCAGTTGTCCCTTGTATAGCAGGCTGCCAGGTGTTGCTCCACTTGCTTGTCCTTGCAGCTGGTTGGGCGGATCTGTTGGTCTGCGTTGGAATCCGTGGTGGCCGAATCTCTCTACTGTGGTTTGTTATGCTCTGCTCTGCTCTTTGGAGTCCGTTCATATGTGTGTGATTGATGTTGTTCTTACTTGCTTCCCCTGTTTTTTCTGCTTTCAGAGTTACTTGCTTTCAGATTTGTTCCCTTGGTGTTTATGTGCCTTTGGTTCTGAAAGTTTCTACCCATGCTGTTCTTGCTTGCTTCCCCTATTTTTTTCTTTGTTTCTACTGCTTGGAATTGTTTGCTCATGTGGTAGAGGCTGATCTATGTGTGTTTGATGATAGTGTGTTTTGGTAATTTGAAAGTTTGGTTTAAGGAAATGCAACTCCCCATTTGTTAACTACTTTTGGAAACAATTTTATCTTGACCGAAAATTCTGTACTGAAATTTTCTTCCAAGCTTTCAGCAAAAGCTAATCCTTCCGTGGCCTTTGCATCACAATCACATTCTTAACCCTTGTAGCCACTATCTTGAGATCTAATGCTAAGGGCACCAAGAGTTAGTCTTTAACATAATTGTTTTGTGGATTACTTGGTAGAGCTACGAAGGAAAAGAGTAATATGTTACTTGTTTGAAGTTGCTTATTTGAAAATGAAAACTTGGATTACTGGATTGGATGTGACCTTGGCTTTTTGTTCATAATAAGTTTCATATACGCATTGCTTCTTAACATTCCTTATATACATAGGATGTATTGTGTGACTGTACCTTCACAGCTTATCTCTATTACGTATATTAAAGAAGCAACAGATTTTAATTTAAATCTGGCTTTCTAACGCAGTGGCTTGAAACATTAAACTCATGGCATGGCCACTCCGGAATTTAAACTTGCAATGTATCATGTGCCTTGTGGCTTCAAGGATCAAAAACCTCTCTCTTCTGTAGTCATGATCCTTGGAGTAATGATTAAAGGAGGCTTAAAAGAATAAGGATGCAATGGTCTAAATTCCATCTACTTTAAATTGACTATTTGCTCTGTCTTGCTTTGCAGATGATAAATTTTTTATTGTGAACACTTTGCTCTGTCTTCCTTTTCTATTTTAGTGTTCCTTCTCCTTTTCCTCTCCTCTATTTAAGTGTTGTTAAAAAATATGTGAATCCATTGCTTTAAAGATATTGCTTTATTCATTTACTTCTCTTTTGTTGTCTAGTCTAGTTCCTTCTAAGAGTATTGATCACTGAAATGATCTTAATTGATATTTGGATCAAAGAAACACACACATTCTTATTTGTATGTAATTTTCTTATTCTTAAGACATTTACATTATATATATTGCTCTTAGAGTGTGGTTCAGTGATCTTGCATGTGTTTACACACAGTAAGCTTTTGCATAGACCCAAGTTTATGAAACTTGATGCTCCTTTGGCAACATCCTTTTAATTTTTTTTTTGGAATTAATGAAAGATTTGGCTCCCCCAAATTTTTTGACCCTCTTGTATTATTGTCTTTGCTCTTATCTTATAGCAATTGCTCCCCTAGCCTATTGGGTATGAAGCATTGCTTATGTGTTATGAGTATGACCCAAATTGTCTGAATTTAGTCTATTTGGATTGTTATCAATAACACTTATGTTAATTTATTTGTTGAATTAATTATTTCAAATTAATATTACTTAACAAAAGTAATAGTAGCGAACGTTCTTTCTCCTTCCAGTGTTATGTATCATATTGAAATTTATGATGAATTTCACTTGGGCCATTTATTTTTTTACTAGTCAATTGTTGACATAGAAAAATGAACAAGGATAAAAGTAAAGCATCATGGGATGCAAGTTTCATTGTGATTTTCATCAAACTTTGCATTGAGTAAATATACAAGAAAGAACGTCTAGGATCATCATTCACGAATGATAGGTGGAAGAATATTTTGACAAGAAATAAATGAAAAATCAGTTTGATAGCTTGAAGAAAGAATGAAAGATGTGGGACAAGTTGTTCTCAAAAGAGATTGGTATATCTTATGACTCTACAAGGAATGTGATGATTGCAGAAAATGAGTGGTTTGAGAGGAAAATAAAGGCACAAAATTGTTGTTATTATTATTATCATTTTAATTATTTGTATTATTATTATTATTATTATTATTATTTGTGATATACAAAATTGTTGTTGTTGTTGTTAAAGATAAGGCGTTCATTTTGGTAACTTGTATATGTGCAGGAGAATACAAATTAAGCAAAGTATAGGTACAAAGGCCTCATGTCCGCCAAAAAAATTGGACATACTATTTAAGGATGTTATGGCATCGGACACCAACATGTTCACACTGTCTTCCACACAGCGGATGTCACTGGGTGACGACGGCGGCGGCGTTTACCAACCCAAGATGAACCTAGAAGAAGGATCAGGAGATAATGAGGAAGATCTTGTAGGTTCTACTACTGGAGATAGTATAGGAGTGACGGTTGATTTGGAAGGAATCACCTTGACAACAAACACTTCGCTAAGCACACCTTTTGCTTTGAAAAGCAGTAGGAAAAGAAAGAGGGTTGAAGGATTAGAGAAAGCAAAAAAAAAAAAAAAAAGCCAACCTCGAGGGTAATAGCATATGCGGTTAGTAAGATAGCTGTGGCATCTTAGGATAGAGCAGATGTGCTAAAAAAGATCTCCATACATGATGCACAAGTGAGTGAAGTCATAGCTGAATTACTGACCATTCCTGAGATTATTGAGGACGATGACTTTTCTTTCTGATGTTGTAACGTGACGATGCATCATATTGGCAACGACATGTTTCTTGGAATGAAAGAAAATAAACTTATATTGCTAAAGTGGTTGTGGCACCATGCTTATAACAGCCCACATCTTCATATTGCCCTGAATGACTGAACTCCATTTTATGTCACTTTTGCAAACTTGGTTATGTGTGATTATAATGATATGCCTAACCCTATGTATGTTATGGTTAGGGGTGGGAACAGGCCAGGCGGCCTGTCAGGGGCCTGCCGCCTGGCCTGTTCCAAGCATGTCTAGGCCTGGCCTTTCAGGCTAAAAGGCCAGGCCAAGGCCTGTATGAAAGCCTGATTTATTTATCAGGCCAGGCTAAGGCCTGTTAGTAGGCCTATTAAGCCTATCAAGCCGGCCTGTTAAAAAAATTAAGGATATAAGTGTAATTAAAAAAAACACCAACGTTCAATTTTTTCTCTACACCGATAGTCTATTTCTTTCAAATTTCAATCTTCACACTCTGGGCAAAAAAAAAATCTGCACACAATTCAGTCAATCAAGCCGACAGATTGCACAACTCACAAGCACAAAAGCTCACATCATAACACAAGCACTAAAAAAAGCTCCAATCACAGCGGGTCCCACGGTCACATGGTCAAACATACCTCACAACACAAATCAGATCATCAATTCATCTTTCGAGAAAAAAAAAGATCATCATTTCTTCACATTCACACAACACCTTACAAAGTTACGCTACTCCCCTTGTTCTCACCTACGTCTTCACAGAATCACAGGTCACGCACAGCTCTTCGTCGACTCATCGTCATCTGTCTCACTTCAGCTCTCCGTCAGTTTCTCATTTCATCGTGATCTTCTTCTCAGATCTTCGACGGAAGACATAACTTCTCAGTTCTCGGCGCATTTCTCTGTTCTCTGTCAGCTTCTCAATTCTCTGTCACGCCAACGCCTTCTCTGAATCCGACGCGGAATCCTCATCCCTTCTCAGTTGATGCTTTGAGTTCAGGTTTAAATTATCCCATTTTAAACATTTATCTTTTAAACTCAGTTTACACAGTTTATTCTTTAGCCTGCTTTAATTTATTTATTGCTTTGAAACTCTGTTTTTATCAAATACTTTGGCGTGTTCTGCTTTAGCCTGCTTTATATTCAATTAGAAAGTGGATATTTATCGTTTAAATTTGATTTATTTATTTCTCTTGTTGATTTAATCGTTTAATTTTTTTCCAAGATCTATCGTTTAAACTCTTTTGATTTATTTATGTCATCTTCGTTTGAAAGTGAAACAATGTCATCTAGCTCAGTTGTACGTAATGCTGTTGAGGTCTGTGAACAAGCACCAACAGATTCAAGTTATACATATTATTTGTTAAATTATTTTATACTCTAATACTATACATTTGATTATTTTTTTAGGCCTTTGAAGGAGAAGAAGAAATTATATTGAAGATTTGATGTGAAGATGAGAAAATCCAGTGGCTTTATATTTGATTTCATATTTTATGATGTATATTGGATTATTAGTGTAATTAGGCCTGTTTTCGGCCTGATTGTCAAAAAACTTATTGTGCTGCTTGTGGCCAGTAAGCCTATTTAAAATGTTTTAAAGTTACAAGCCCCTTAACAGGCCTCAGGCCAGGCTAGGCCTTTGTACAGGCCAGGTTTAGGCCTAAAAAATGGCCTCTTTCAGGCCACAAGCCAAGATCAGGACATCCTAATATAAAATAGGCCTGGCTTGTTAAGGCAAAAGACTGGCCTGGCCTGGCCTATTCCCACCCCTAGTTATGGTAGAACCCACTTTTGTTAGATGACGCATTATTATTAGTATGTCAGTTGTGAATGTTACCAACTTCTGCTATATGATGTCAATTTACTTGCACATTTTATAATTGTATTTGATTTCATACAATTTTGGCAATCACACAAATTACATCGTTTATGGCACGTTCAAGTAGTTACGATATTTCAGAGGGAAATGAGGAAGTAGGATCATCTCATGCAAAGGAAAGGTCCCAACCCATATCCCTTTTAGATGAAGAGATGACAGAGTATGAACAGGTGGGTGTCTTGATAGCTTAATATCTCGTGCCTTATGGTTGCAAAGAGCCACGCAAAACTAGTAAGCAAACAGGTGCAAAGTGGGTGTAAGAGGTATTGGAAAGCCATAATAGAGTTTGCCCTGAAAATTTCTGGGTGAAAAAACATGTCTTCTTTCTCTTATGCTCTAAATTGGTAAAGCATGGATTATTTACGGAAGACTAGGAACGTTGGAATTGAACAAATGGTTGACATGTTCTTATATACAGTTTGACATGTATAAAGAAATAGAATCCTACAAGAACAATTTCAACATTCAAGAGAAACTGTCAGTAAGATCTTCCACATGGTTTTACATGCTTATCTAGATCCATCGACATAAATTATTAAACCGCTTGATCTCGAGTTGAGTCATTGTCACCCAAAAATATGTAACGATCAGCAATATTACCCATATTTTAAGGATGCAATAGGAGCAATTGATGAAACTCGCATCAGGTGTGTGGTCAATCACTATGAGCAAGAGAAATATATAGAGAGAAAGGGATATTCAACTCAAAATATCATGGTCATATGTGACTGGGGTATGTGCTTCACTTTTATGTTAGCAGGGTGGGAGGGAACTGCACATGATGCTCGTGTGTTTTAAAGTGCTATCTCAACTCCATCTATGAATTTCCCTCATTTGCCTCAAAGTATCTATTAATCACCTGCACTCACATTGTGTGGTTGTTTTTTCTTCACATTTGCTATAATTTTATCGTGTAAAAAAATTGCATGTATTTATTAGGGAAATATTATTTGGTCAAATCTGGCTATCCAGCATTCGTTGGATATCTTTATCCGTATAAACGTGAACGTTATCACATTCCAGACTTCAAGCGACAAAAGGGATTACAGGGATTTGCAAATCCCAATGAGGTCTTCAATTATTATCATTTAAGTTTGAGGACCGCTATAGAAACGATGTTTAGAGTCTGGAAGAATAAGTTTTAACTCTTAGGGGAAATTAAGTCATATAACTTTGAAACACAAGTCCACATAGTTCATGTAACAATGACTATATATAATCTTATCCAGAGAAATTCCCAAATGGATGTGGATTTTCAAGAAGCTGAACGAGTAAATATATGTGATGAAGATACTAATGATCCAGTTGATGTCGCATCCACATCAATTATCCATAGGTTATCTTCAACACAAATGAATCATGTTCGTGACACAATCAGAGACCATCTTATTAGGAGTAGATGATCCAATAATTAGACATTTTATGTATGCATTCTAATTTAAATATAAATTTATCTATTTTTAATTAAGAACTCTAGTGTATTTTTTTGATAATAATTGAACTTTTTTTATTTTATCAAATTTTATTTATATTTTTTCACTTCAATTATCATAATATATACAAATAATATATATATATATATATATATATATATATGTGCAGTATTCAATAAGATTCATGCCCTTTTTAACCATTTTCTATCTAAACGGGCTTTTCAAACACTAATCCAAACAGGTTTAAGGTTATAAAAAAAGTCATTTTTGCCATCGTCAATCCAAACACAAATCACATTTACAATCTGACTTTTACCCTATCTGACTTTTTCAAAAGTCATATTGCAAAAAAAGCTAATTATTTCTCCGTCGTTAATTCAAACAAGCACTGTATATAATTACTCAAAAAATGCATCACCAGCACAGTACGCTACGCGCAACACATTTCGGATGTAGTGAGTATTTGGATGGGCGAAGATATGGCGTTTAAGCTGCTTTTCATGTAAATCGAGACAAAACTCCTCTCACATACTTACCTCGTATACAGTAAATTATGATTGAAAAGCTGCTTTTAAGCATTCCTATCGCTGTTCCAAACACACACGTAATTGTGTTTTTTTCATGGCTATGTTATACGTACTATTTATATTCAAACTATTTAAACTTTGTTTTGAGAGGTTTTAATTAATCATGTGCGGTGATAATGCTTTTTTTTAATACAAAAGGCCAAGGCAAAGCTTGGTAGGTGACTAGTCTAGTACATTATACATCATGATAGGAATGAAGGTCAGCCCTTATGTGTTCTCGATAACCAGGATGCAACATCGGCCATACCACTATATCACCTACTATATACTGGGCATCTCTTGCCAAATAGTCAGCACATCGAACAGCGTCTCTGGAGACATGATGAAGTTTAATATCCTAAACTGAAAAAAGTAGAGCATGGACATCCTTAATCTCCATCTGAAGAGGGTGGGGCTCGCCACCATACCGCATCACTAACTGGTGAGCCTCCACTGAGTCTATGTACACATGAACCTTCCGAAAGTTGAACCGCTTACATAAATATAGTTCGGTCAGTATCCCTAGTAATTCAACACTTGTTGAGGTAGCAGCGCCCAAACAACGTTGAAATCCGACAATCCAATCACCCTTCGTGTCTCGGATTAAACCTCCACATGCAGCCAGCCCCAGAGATATAACAGAAATGTCTGTATCCAAGTGAACAAAACCTTCCAGTGGTGGATGCCATCTAGGATCGTGCTCTCTGTCTGCCCTGAACATATTGTTACTAAAGGTGGCCATCGTAGTACTATCTTATAAATGGAAAATTCCTTGGTTGGCAACTTCTCGGGTTGGCATGCACTCCCCTCCATGACTCCCTTACACTTGTTCTTTCACAGTAGCCAGCAAATAAGACTAAAAACTTTGAGCCAGGGCCAGCGTCAAAAATGTGGAAGACCCAGAGTATGTGAGAAATTCAACCGGATCCAACCCTGCAAGTCAGATTGAAAAAAACTAAATTGAAGGTTAGGATGAACAAAATAAAGCTACACATTTCTGGAAATCTCACAGTCATGAAGGATATGAAGTATGTTTTCCACTCTTTGACACTAAAAGGGACACTCCTCACATTGTATCAAACCTTTCTTAGCTCTGAGATCATTTGTAGGAAGTCACTCATGAAGCATTTGCCACAAGAAGAACTTCACTTTTTCCGGTACCAGGAGTTTCCATATTTTCTTCCACTAATATCAATCATCTGTTCTCATTGTGTGGTAACAAATTTGTAAGCAACGCGAACACTAAAATTCCAATCTGAAGCTGTTCTCCAGTAGAAAGTATCAGCTTCGTGCCCACATAGAGAAGGAAGTTGAGAGATGGTGTTAATCACCCACTGGGGAAGAAATTGGCTCCACTGGCATAAGTCCCAACTACCATCTGCTAACACAAAATCCCTAAATTTTGGCATGGATTGAGATAATGGAGATTTCGATCCACAAGGTGCATGAGAGGCATCTCGAATGGGGACCATAGGTCCCACCAAGCATTGGTTGATCTTCCGTCATTCAACTTAGGTCCTATGCCTCTATGGAACCTCTCCCAAACAGAAGAGATACTATGCCACACGCTTGAGGCTTGCTATTTGCTATACACTATGGGATAAATCTTGTCCCCACAACCATACTTCCCTTTGATACATTTAACCTAGAATGCATCAGATCTAGTTAGCAGACCCTAGCATAGCTTCATGATGAAACCCACGTTCTGATGCTTGAGATCTCTAATACGAAGTCCCCCATTATCTTTCCCTTGTTTGATCTGCTCCCATGCGATTAGATGCATCTTTCTCCCATCATGTCCTTGATTCCAAAAAAATGATCTACTTATCTTTTCAATCTCTTGCAAGACACCTTTAGGCAATAAAGTGGTTTGCATCTAATAGGCTGGCAAAGCAAATAAAACTAATTTTATTAGGACTGAGCATCCCGCCATTGTATGAAACCTACTATGCCAACCCGCTAACCTCTTACGGGCCTTCTGTATAATAGAGAAATAGATAAGCTTCGTAACTCTGCCATCTATAAGAGGAACACCGAGATATTTCCCCAAATTTCTAGTAATACCGATTCCCAAACTCATTGCTTAGATCCAATGCCCTGTTGAAATTTACATTCCTAGAGAAAAATGCTTTTGATTTGGCCAGGTTCACCCGATGCCCATAAATCTCACAAAAGCCTTGCATAACATTCTTCATGGCTGCAATCTGACGTGTAAAGGCTTCCCCGAATAGAAGAAGATCGTCAGCAAAGAATAGGTGAGAAATGATAGGGGAATTTCTATTAAATCTCAATCTTATCCAATTTCCCATATGACTTTCTTTGTTTATTCTATGGCCCAATCTTTCCATACAAAGAACAAATATATAGTGGCTTAAAGGATCACCTTGACGGAGCCCGCGGTTATGTGAGAAATGAGATGATTCAACCCCATTCCAAAGTACCTTCATAGATACCAATGAGGTACATTCCATTATAATGGACAGGATATTATCTCGTATCCCAAGACAAACGAGAGTAGTTTTCAAAAAACCCCAGTCGAGACGGTCATAGGCTTTCTCTATATCAACTTTAACCACCACATACCCTTTCTTCCTTCCCCTCATCCGTATTGTATGAATAGCCTCTTGCACAATGATGATATTGTCACTACTCTGTTTGCCCGCAATAAAATTGCATTGCTGAGGATGAATCAAGTAAGTCATAGCTCTTTTTAGTCTATTAGCTATGATCTTAGTAATGATCATGAAAATAACATTGTAGAGAGAAATTGGCCGGAAGTCCTCTACTGTATGAGGATTTTCAATTTTCGGAATGAGCACTATGTTAGTGTGATTAATAGCATTTACCTTTTCGGGGTGATGCCACACATCTCTAATATAATCACAGACCTTAGTACCAATCCGATCCCATTGAGTATGGAAGAAGTGTCCATAGAGGCCATTTGGTCCTGGGGCTTTAAAAGCACCAATCATGAAAGCTACATTCTTGATCTCAATATCATCCACCTCCTTATGGATGAGCTGATCATCCTACATTGACAAAGGTGGAAAATCAGCAGGCCAATCGAAAGAATCAAGAACATGGTTATCTTTGGCATATAATTCTCGAAAGAAAGTTCCCACTGTGTTACTCAACTCTTCCGGTTCCGTAATCCAATTGCCATTGTCATCCCAGAGAGCCTGAATATGTTTACTTTTCCTCTTAATGATGATGGATGCATGAAAAAATCTAGTATTTCTACCCCCCAGCAAGCCATTTACATCTAGATTTTTGGAACCAGATTAGTTCTTCTTGTGCACACAGTTTACTATACTCTTGTCAAAGCCGCCTTTCCAGTTTGTATAAGCCTGTAGATTTGTTGCTTCTTCGTGCTCTGTCTATACCTTCCAACTGTTTCATCATTCGCTTCTTTTTCATTGGGATGCTCCCAACAACTTCAGAATTATACTCCATAACCTCTCTCGTGAAGTTAACAATCCCACCATACCAGTCCTCATTATCACAAGACTTAACGACTATAGTAGGAAAGCTATCTTCAAGAGCCCAGCCGACTGGTATTTAAATGGAAACAGGTCCCTTCTGTTCAATGGATAAGTCTCTTCCGCAACCGTCAAAAGTCTATGTTCAGATTTGAAGCGAAAACAGTGAAAGACTTTACTTCTGGGATATCGCATCTCTCACGTGAGGTTGCCAAACACCCAGTCCAATCTTTCTTTCACCCCTTACTTCTCCCAGGTAAATTTCTCCCCAACATATGGAAGTTCAATCAACTGAGCTTTTCTAATACATTCAGAAAATTAGGTCATGGCTCGCACAGAGGGCTATGAACCTCCTATTTATCAGTAGCTTTCCTAATACCCAAATCCCCTAGCACCGACCAAGGCTTGTCCATATTCTGAGCAATATCCTCAAGGGATCTCCACAAAACCTCCCTCCTCATAGCATTTGTTTCCCTATAGACAAAAGTTGCAACAAAAGAGTCATTTTTAGTCTTATCAAGAAGCGTACAATGAAGGAATTGGGTATTGGATAGGAGATAGTCCACTTCAGTGAGTATCGTCCCACAAAATCCAAACACTTCCAGCAAACCTCGTGGCTTCTAACCTAAGTCAATTACTAAAGTCAAGCTTACGCGACACAGTATCCGCCCTATGTCTACTAATCATAGTCTCAATTAGGCACAAAACATCAATCTTGTATTTATTCACCATTTGTTTAATAGTGCTAGGAAAAATTCTATTTCCCGCACCCCTACAATTCCATGAAGCAATAATCATGAAAATAAAAATAAGGAAATCGATTGACTTACATGTCATCTAGGTTCCTGTGAACTAGAGCTTCAGTCTCAAGCAAAGCATTTGGCCCTACATCCTGAAAATCTGTATTCATAAAATCATCCCCAATATCTTTATCTAACATTTGATCTATGGGGGGTAGTTCAGTTATTCCCATCTCACGCTGAATGTTATGCTCAAATTTTTCTTTAATGAAAACATTTGGCTTACTTCCAGAAGACTGTCCAGGGCCTTCTAAAAGTAAAATACCATTTGATGAGTAAGTTGCATTTGTTTGTGTGTTTAGAAATGCATTGGACTTTGCTTGGGTTATATCACCTTCCACAACAATATGTTCCCTGTGGCCCAATGTGTTCATGCATGTTGTGTGTGGCCCATTTCGGTGGTCTAATGTATTTTTTGGTTCCTCTACCAATACCCCTTTGTTTTTAATAGCTTGGGCCTTCCCCTTCCCTTCTGGCCCAACAGAGTGATTCGCCTTGGTTTCTTCTTCAGTATCCAATAATGAAATATTCCCACTTCTGGTTCGTGATTTCGTCCCTCTTTCCTCTGATCTTAACTTAACAGTCCTCTCCTTGCAACTCGCGCTTTACTGGCCTTGAGCCGTCCACCCCCTGACAGGTCTCCAATTGTGACTGCGCCAAGCATCATGGCCCGATATCGCATCCTCATCAAGCTCAACTAGAGCGTTAAACCGGGACCCCGCATGCACCGTCTCTGCGTTCTTGTGAGTTCTAGCACTAGTGCTTTGTTCCGTCTTAAGTTCCATGGGGTTAGATCTTCTCGAAAATCAAGATCTAGACGGCCTACCCGCGATCATCCAAAATCTGAATTGCTCATCGATGGACGGACTTTTCATCACCGGAGGTGCTTGCGGAGCAGACTGTGAGATCGAATTTAGCTGGGCAGAGTTGGGCGTTCCTTCCGCAAGCAAGGTCCACGAGCATGCCTCCTTCCGATTGCCACAGCACCCACAAGCAAAGCAGATAAGATTCAAGCCCTCATATTCCACAGGGTAAGCCGTGTTTGCTGCAATCACTCTGGAAACTAGTTTCTTCCTCAGGTCTAATTCAACATAGATGCGGGCATATTGCCCTCTTTCCACCTTTGCCAATGTGGATGAGACCATAGAGGGGGAAAGCATGTCGACTTTCATGGTTTTCCTAATTCGGTTTCCTAATCTTGTGATGAATGTGTTGTTGTAACATTGCATGGGAATGTTTGGAATCCTAACCCATGTCGCTACTCTGCCCAGGGGATTATTGAATAGATCAAAGTGGGGTGACCAGCGTTGAACCAACACCGTGTGCTATTGGACCACCCACGACCCATCATAGAGTACTTTCTAGTATTGTTGTGCCCAGCCATCTTTCTGGAGAAATCGAACGATAAAATACTTATTGGCCAAATCAATTAGGTCGAAATCAAGTAATCTCCAAATCCTACTCATATGAGTCTTTAATGTATATACATTATACTTTTTCCCGAGCACTGTGAGGATTTATGCACCATTCCAAGGTTTGCATCAGTCACTATATTCTTCTGCTCTGATTGGGACCACTGGGTTATGTTCCATGAGCCCTGTACTTCGGCTGTGAGTTTAGGCATTTCCCATTCCCTATTCAGAATGTCAGATAACAATGCCTCATCTTCCATGTTGCCTCCATTATTATCTATTCTATTGAATCCCATGAGGGACGGTTTGTAGGAGATAGGTAGCTGGTTTGGACCAGTCTTTACACCTTTTCCAATATGATCTTCCTCCATGTTGGTATGCTCCACTAAACCATTCTCTAGAGATGCATCATCGATCATTTGAGTGTCCATTTCTAAATTAGAAGAGGATCCATTCTTCTTCTTTTTATTGCTTCTATAGGCAAGAAGATTAGAAGGGCGATCCGGTAGTAATTTTCGATGTGGAGAGTCGCCCATAGCAGAACAAGTGAAGGGGCACAGTATTCAAGAGAGAGCAAAATCAAACTAACCTCAGAGCTAAAATTCCGAAGGAGGGCGCTAAATTCTCCATGGATATTTTAAAATGTGGTGATAATGCTTTGATATATGAAATATATAGACAAAATAGCGGAGTTACTATTTGAATTGCTCATATTATTCTTTATAAAGCTTGACTCACTGCTTGTGCACTGCAACAACAACAATGAGGAGTTGCTATTTGAATAGCTTAGATTATTTTTTATAAAGCTTGTCTAACTACTTGTATGCCGCAGCAGCCACCACGACAACAACGAAACCGTTTCCTGCTCATCCAGATGAGGAGGGAGAGCTCTTCCCACTTCTAGACCGTCCAGATTTAATTGTTTTTAATTGAGGATTTTCAAATAAAAAAAATTTCTTTTGAAAAAATGGTAGCGAAGAGATTATCTCTATTTTATATTCTGTACTCATTAAAATAATTTTAAAAAAATTAAATCTGGACGACCCATATTTCCCTGCAGGATGAACTTCTCCGTCTTATGGTGCTTCTTTGATCACAAAGACTTTAGGTCCAATAATTTTGTTCTCCCTTTGATTTTTAATATAAGATATATTTATTTAATTAAATTAAATTAATGAAGTTAGTTAAAATGATATGTATTTTCTAAAATACTCTAATAATCTTTCTTAATTTCCTCATTCTCTCTCCTGCTTGATTATTATTAAGGAAACATCAATAGAAATAAATTAGGAAAGATTGACAAATATGAAAACTGTGTTTTATATTTAGGACAAATATCAACTTCATAAATATATCATATATTAAAGATCGGAAGTATTAATTTATCTTTCTCCTCCTATATTATTTTTCAACACTTTTTCCAACATACATATTAATTAATTCTAAATTTGTGGATTACAGCAAAATAACTTAAACCACATGAGAGAACGTGTCTCTAGTTTATACATCATTAACTTATTTTATAACACCTTTGAACAAAAAAAAACTTATTTTATTATTTTTATAACACCCACAGGGAGTAGTCCGGCGGAAGTTACTCACACCGTGGTGACAAATTAAAGTTTGAATTTCTATAAAAAAAAGTGTCCTATAATATCTGAAACATTATTTGCTCACGTTAATTTACAAAGAAATCGTTTCAGTTCAAGGATTTGAATTGATTAACAAGCGGCCATGTCTTGGGATTGAATAAATTGGAAGGGCCAAGTCAAAGAAAGACGTTGAATAATTTTGGTTGTGCGAGAGCGAGGGGGTTGCTTTTCTTGGACTCTGCTTGAAAAACCGGCACTGCAAATGGAGTATTGGCCATGATAAATTCAAGACACCCATATGTAAGTAAGTAGATTGTTCGTGAACCTGGATAGGATCGGCCGGTCCAGCCCGATAGACCACTCAGTAGATCTGTCCGGTTTATGGTCTAATCCGGGTTTTTATTTAATTGTTTTTTAGAATTTTATATTAATAAGTTTAAAATCTTTAATTTTTTATTGGTTCGGCCCGATCTAATCCATTTACCCTTAACTCAGTACCTCACCAGTTCAGTACCCGATCCGGTTCATTAACCTTGATATTTAGTAATAGTTCCATGAAAATGAAATACTTAGAATTACAAACCCATCCTGGCAGTTGAACTCCGAGTCTCTGACACGCAGTGGAAGCCAGGCATGTAAGTGACATACATACATATATGCTATATATATCACGAAATTACCAAGATTGGTGCACTCACATACTACAGCTTCAGGATTAACTAGATTAATGAAACCATTGTGCTAATTTGAAGTCCTAACATGCATGGGCAGAGTAACAAGGAAGAGCATGCATGTACTTGGCTATGTTGGACCAATTGAAGCTTTTTTTATTACCAGCAGTGGCGGAGGTGGCCGATAGCTGTAAGGGGCTCTGAGTGCAATTCCTGTAAGCTTTAAGAAAAGGGTCGTCTTCCTTCTGACGATGATCCTCTTTCATCTGAACCGTACAGAGAATCAGCGGTGGAGCGGCCTGCCGCTGGCTGTCATCCACTGCTCGTACGCTGTAAGGCCCAGTTAACGAGCATGGAGGAGGCGATAGCACATATTGATGAGTGGTGTGCCTAACTGTGTCTTTTTTGGAGCGTTGAAGAGGAGCAACCTTGGAGAGACCCGGCCTGTATTCCCAGGAGAAGGGGACGTTAACTGGAGAGCAGTAAACCTCGTTACAGCCATAGCTTCTGATGCTGTACTTCCTCTGCAGCATCATCAATGTGGTCGGCTGCATCATCAGCTGCTCACTCTGCTTCATCTGATACATAAATTCTAGCTACTTATTATATAATGATCATGGTTTCATGCTTCTCAAGGATGGTGGCTATATATATATATATATATGTAGATATTGAGTTAGCTTGTGGATTAATCCATGGAAACATATATAACATACTAGCTAGTGAGAAGAAAATATATGCAACTGCACGTAGATTCGCTTACGTACGTGGTGATTCATGCTAAATAAATGAAATAAAGAAAGCGTAGAAACTGGAGCTCTTGTTCCACTCTGCAGCACTAGCTAGCTTCCATCTGTTAGACTGAGATAAAATATTGATTGGACTTCCCTCCTCTTCATTCTGTTGTCCTTCCTCATATAGATAGTTAGGTTGTTTAAAAAGTCTAGTTTGATCGGTACGTATTGGTTGATAATTCGGGAAGATTAATGCCGAAGCAAGGAATAGTAAATTGGGATATAACAGTCTTTACATCAAACGACGTATGTACTTTAAGAAATTCTTTCGTGGTTGAAAGAGAGTTTTCGCATCCAATGATTGATGTTGATTATCTTGTCTTGTGGCTTTAGTTTATTGTTTCGTGCAGGGAGAAGTTTGATTTTTGAAGAAACGTCAAGACAGGTATGGCACATTTTACTTTGGTATCTTCTTCAAATTAATACAGTTGCGGGTTGTAACATTTTGCGTAGGTATGCCATCGTTGTCATCAAGGAGCAGCAAGCAAAGCCCCAGATCAGGGGTCAAATAGTCAGTTTCTGTCATTTCGATTCAGACAGAGAAAATTGGTCAGCCAGTCGCTGGCAGAAATCTTTAGAGAGGTTCTTCGTCAACATTAGTTCAAAGCACGAGTTTGTTCGGAGTTAGTTTTTAGTCTGATATCGATCGGGTGAATGCTTCTGGTTCATTTGAGGCGATGTTGACATCTGACCTCGTCTTTTTAAACTACATTTGGGTAGTCCAACGTTGCTTCAAAACACAGCTAAAATATTATGAAATCTGATGTACTCTGTAATTTTAAGGTGGTCCAGACACTTTAGTACGACAATGTTTTCAGCCAGTACTTCGTGGCTGGTATTCGGATAGTTGGAAACCAATATGTTTGGGTTTTATTAGGATGTGTTTGGTTTGAGGAGAATGGGGATAAATTATAATGTGTTGATGACGGGAAAGATGGTATGAACAAGTTCGAACCTCAATAGTCATAATAACAGCGAAAACACATGGGTCACCAGTTGACCGAGCCATGTTGGGCTAACTGAGTTGTTAGGTTGCATTACCATCTTTTTTTTTTTTTTTGGTGTATAAGAATAATAACAGAGCCCTTGAGAAGGGACAAAAAGTTAAGGTTTTGTTGATGAATGATCTATAAATATTTTTGTAAGTGTTTTTTAAGTCCAAAGGCATGCTTTAGCCATAATAAGCCCCGGAGACCCAACTCGCCTAAAACTTAAATTGTATAAAAAAAGAAGTGGAGCTTAGGAAAAAAAGAAAACAATTTATAAAACATTAAATATCAACCATATTCAGATATTGATCGCTGATCAGACTGTTGAAAATATAGAATTAGGCGTAGAGAAGGAAAAGCAAGACGGAGATAACTTAAGCCCATACCTATATATGCTCATCTTCAGCATGACTAAGTGAGTGTTTGGTATACCGTTTTGGGCTATATAAGCCCATTTTTAATGGAAAAAAGCCCGAATGAGTTTGGACATGTTTTTTGAAGATGTTTGGTTTAGCTTTTTAAATTTGCATCTCTTTCTTCTCTTTATATAAATGTGCAGCACTGATTATTTCCTTCTCTTTCTTCTCTTCTCTCTTATCTCTTCCTCCGAAACTAATCGCTGTTCTTCTGTTCTCTCTTTGTCCGAACGGCTACTCTTCCTTCTGAGTTGGAAACCTCCAATCTCGGCCTAGATCTTCCCTCCCTCGGCGGCCAGCCAAAGTCGTGGTAGCTGGATCGTTGCCCTGTTTGTGTTTGGTTGGCCGTGTTGTTTATTGTGGTCAGCGATAGCGGTGATCTGCCGCAAGGTTGTGTAGTCGTGGCTCCTCATCTTCTACTCCATTGGGTGTTGTGAAGGCCGGCGGGAAGTTTCTCGGTCAGAATGTGGTCAATCTGTGCGTGGTAGGCAGTTTGGTGAGCTTTCTCTTCTTGATCTAAAGGTTCTCAATCTACTTTGTTACTTCTCGTCACCTCAAGCTTGTGAATCAACACTTTGATCTCTTATCTCTATTGGTACGTATGAGCTCCGGTGGAGTGTTCTTGGGCGTGGTAAGGTTTGTTAAGCATCTTTTCTTCATATACTCTGGAGTTTGGATCTGTTAAATTCATGTGGCTTGAAGTCGCAGTGAGTTATTGGTCTGCCAGTGTCGTTACTATGCTATTGTTCTTCATATACTCTGATCTCCTGCATTTAAATCGTGTTGTTGTATAGTGTCATTGCTCTGCTTCACGTTGTCTTCTTCGCCGGTTGATTAATAATGTTGTCATTGGTCCGATTCATGCCTATAGCGCAGTTTGGTAGTGTCGTTGCTCTGCTATTTTTTTTCATTTTTTTGTCTGTTGGTCTGATTTATGCCTATAGCACGATTGAAGTTTTCATTTAGAATCCCCTATATTTTTTGGTTCCTCTACTATTATCGTTGCTCTGCCATTGTGGTTCATTTACGAATCTGGTTTTTAAGAAAAGAATAGCCAAATAATTGTAGATATGTTGGTGCATAGGTATTGTTTTGTATCCGAATGGCTACTGAAGGTATAATTAAAATGTGATTACCAAAGGATAGTACAATATATGTAGCCAAAATAGGGTTCATAATTATGGTTCGGTGTCCATGCAAAATAGGCAACAAAGTTTGTGTTGTTAATTTGGGTTTCTCTGCTTTTTGTTTCTTGTGTTGATTATATTCAATTTTACTTGAAATGAAGTTGTTTTATCTATCTTTTCATTGGTAGGGATTCATAAAATGTATGGTGTATATGTGTGTGCATAGATGCTCCTAAGATTTTCTTCTGTTTTTGACTATCGTTAAGGTATGAATAATCGAATATGTGTGTGCATAGATGGTTCTTGGAATGAAATTTGGTTGCATCATTGCAACTATGGCTAGAACCTAGAAGCCATTTAATTTGGTTTGGAAGATGAATCTGCATTACACATGTTCTCTGATTCAATCCTATGTTTCAATAACATTATAGATTATAGAAAACTGTGTGAGGCATTATAGCTTTTAGAACTCATGACTTGTACCGCTTCTTTACTATACCTCCTACGATTTCTCTTGTTGTACCTAAATATACCTTAATTTACCTTGCATGGTTGCTTCATGAAAATGAAATAACTACCATATGTTCATAGTTCACACTGTAAAGTGAAACTTTTCATAGAAAGATGAATGATAGAGCACTATGGGATGACGCAACCACTGAAATATTTGTCCACGTAATGGTCGAGCAAATTTTAAAAAAAGAACGTCGAGGGTTGTCTTTTTCGAAAAATGGTTGGAACACTACTGTCTCTACGTTCAAAGAGAAGACTAGAAAAGCATATGAGAAGAAATAGTTAAAAAATAAGTTTGATATGTTACGAAAGGATTTAAGGACTTGAGATACGTTAACAAAAGAGACTGGTGTGGGTCGAGACCCTAGAACCGAAAATGTCCTTGCTTCGCCCGAGTGGCGGCGGCGACGTAAATGTCAGGTTAGTAATGCCTACAATGATTTATAACGTCGCATAATAGTAATTTAGTTGCCTCAATCATCTTCTTTTGTAATATCGCTAATGATTTGGTTACTTTACTGTATGCAGGAGAATTCATTGTATAGAAAGTTTTGCCGTTTAAGCCTCAAGAATGAAAGATAATTGAGGTTTTTATTCAAGGATGTCGTGGCAACAGGTGAGGATTTCTTTGCACCGTCTTTCATAGATACACAGACACAGGATGCAGAGCAAGAAGATGTCTACCGACCTACTATGGATGAAGAGGAAGGCTCAGGGGACAGTGAAGATGATCTTTTTGGTGTTAACCCAACAGTTAGCATATGAGTGATAGATGAGCTAGTGAGCATTGGGTTATCAACCCAAACCCTACCCTCTGATCCAACCCTATCATCTGTTCCAACTAATTCCGGAAGTCAGGGAAAGAGGAAATGAGTTGATCGCTCAGTGAAGAAAAAGAAGCAGAAGATGCCAGAGACAAAGCAAATTGCGGATGTGGTTGGTGTCATAGTAGAAGCATCAAAGAACAGAGCTGCAACTATCAGTGAAATCCAAGAAAGGATTATTGATGCTGCTATTAGTGACCTCCTTGATATGTAAGAAGTGCAATATGATGAGGAATTTTAAGTCCGCTGTATCAGGCTGATTATGGATAAGACTAGTCGGGACACGTTTTTCTTACTTGTTAAACAAAACAAGGATTCCTTAATTGCGTGGCTGCGTTATATGGTTACGAATCTTGATTGAGTGGCTACGGTTTATAGTTAAGCCACTATCGATATGCTTTTCCGTGGATGACACCATCCTGATATGAACTTTATGGCAAATTAGTTTAATGTTTATATAGTATTGTATGCATGCTAATTTTTATGTTATGACTAGACCAACAACACAATTTCAACTTAAATACTTTTATGTTATGTATGTTTTAATCCAACGTTCCTTGTATGACATATATTACAACTTTGACTGAATTCCTTTATATTATATATGGTTTAATCCAACACACAGGTTACATTAGCAATGGCAAATTGGATGAGGAAGAAGATGACGACTCTCGGAGACTAGCTCTTATAAATGAAGAGTTAATAGAGTATGAACAATTAACTACGATGGTGTGTCAATATTTGGGTTCCTTTCACGTGCAAAGAACCTCGTAAAACAAGTAAACGCACTGGTCATTTATGGGACTAAGAAATATTAGCAAAGCATGAAATACGTTGTCATGACATGTTTAGAATTGAAAAACATGCGTTCTACCAGTTGTGCAATAAATTGGTTAAACATAGGTTACAAAATTCTAAGAATGTCGGAGTTGAAGAAATGGTTGCGATGTTTTTACTCACAGTTGGCCACGACATTGGCAATATGGTGGTCTAAGAGCTGTTTCAGTATTCAGGGGAAATTGTCAGTCGACTATTGCACATGGTACTACAAGCTTGTATTAGCTTAGCGCAAGAAAATATCAAACCCTCCGATCCCAAATTCACTGGATGCCACCCAAAAATAATCAACTATCCTTAATATTATCCCTACTTTAAGGATGTCATTGGACCAATATATGGAACTCACATCAAGTGTGTGATCACTGGTCCCAATAGGGAAAAATATATAGGGAGAAAGGGATATGCAACACGGAATGTAAAGGCTGTATGTGATTGGGATGTGTGTTTTACGTTCGTGTTGGTGGGTTGGGAAGGTTCTGCACATGACGCTCATATGTTTCAAGCTACTATCTCAAATCCAACTATGAATTTCCCTCATCCACCTGCAGGTATATTTTCGTCTCATTCAGTTGAATTACTTTCAGTGTGTACTTTGTTTAATCTCACACCTTTAAAATTATTTGAGCATTTATTAGGTAAATATTATTTGGTTGATGCTGGCTATCACATGCCAGTTGGATATCTTAGTCCCTGTAGATGTAAGCGTTATCACCTGCCAGAATTTCAGAGTCAACCTAGTTTGGCAAATGCTAAAGAGACCTTTAATTACTATTATTTCAGTTTGATGTCAACTATTGAAAAGACTTTTGGAGTGTGGAAGAATAGATTCGAATTATTGCAAAAAATGCGTAAATACAGCTACGAAATGCTAGTCCGCTTAGTTTGCGCAACTATGGCCATTAATAACTTTATTAGGAGAAATTCTCAGAATGATGTTAATTTTCGTGCAGCAGAAAATAGAGCTGGGAAATCGAGCCGAGCCCGTTAGGCCGGCTCGTTTAGGCTTGAGCCCGCCAAGGGCCGAGCTTGTAATTTAGGGCGAAAAAAAGGAGGCGGGCCTAAAAGGACTAGCCCTTTTAGGCCTGTTTAACTTTTTTTTAACTGGGCATAGGGCAGCAAGCAATAGTTAGAGGGCAGAGTTAACCTAACCTAATCCTTAGATTAGAAATGCTCTCACACTTACTCATATCTCATTTGAAGCTTCTCTTCTTTGATTTTCTTTTTTCTTTTTTTGTATGTGTACGCCAAAATCCAAATCATGTGTTTTGTTATTACTAACATTTGAAGCTTGTAGGTTTGCTTGATTGTGGCTGTAGACTTATTTGATTAGTTTTGGACATTAATTATGGTGTGGACTTAAGTCTTAGTGTTTGTATTTTATTAAACTTGGATAATATTTATGTTTTAAATTAGTTTTGATGATATTTATGTTTTAAATTAGGTATTTTAGTCTTTAGGAGAATAAGGGGAAAAAAAGTCATGGAAAAAAAGGGAAAAAAGTTAAACAAGCCGGGCCACGACTTTGGTGTACTTTTTTGGACTCGAGCCTACCTGGACTGCCTGTTTAGGTCCGAGCCTGTCCTAGGCTGGCCTGTTTTCCCAACTATAGCAGAAACTGTCAATGTAGCTCATGAAGATAATAATACTGTAGACGATGCGGCTTCCTCGTCCAATGATGCTTGGACATCTTCAACCCGTATGAATCGCATTTGTGACATGATTAGATATCGACTTGTACGAGACATGTGATCAAATTAGTTATGTAATATTTTTATGTTAAATTATGTATTTTGGCATCATATTTTTTAACTTCAATTTTTCCACTAATTTTTAATTTTAAATATCTTGTTTTGTTATAATTAACACAGCCACTAATATAGTCGTCAATCCAAACAAATTTTTACTTTTAAAAAAACACTTATCCAATCGCCAATCCAAACAAGTTTTGACTTATGGAAAATCACTTATTCAGTCGCTCATCCAAACATAAATCATATTACAAAAACTGATTTTTCTATTAAGTCATTTTTAATAAGTTAGAATCATAATAAATCATTTTTCCTACCGCTATCCCAAACACACACTGAATTGTTCCCACAAATAAGTCCCTAAATTCTAGTTCAAACTACAAAAATTGACAAATGTTTCGTGCGCACTTTCATGTTTGATACAAATGAAAGTTAATCAATCTTGAGAACCTTATATTTCTAATTTATAAATGCATCACTACTTGAAGAATGCGTATAAATGCATTTCACTAGCTCGTTCAAAACATCAACGTGATTTTTTTTTTGGTCGAAAAAACATCAACGTTATTCAAACTCTTGTTCTTATAAAGCATGAATTGCATTTTTTACCAGTTGGATCAACAATTATTAGCTGTTTAGTAATATTTTATTAATGCATTGGTAATAATCAATCAGTGAAGGTTTTTATATAGATCACTAGTTGCCTTGGTAGCAGTGTCTCTCACCTTGCTATATTTTTGAAACCCTAGGTTTGACCTTACCCTATATTTAGATGGAGAGAAAATTAGGGAGAAATAATACTACAAGGGAAAACTTCTAAAAATAATAAGGGTTAATATAACTTTTGGTCCCTGAAGTTTGATCCAATTTTGGTTTTGGTCCCTCAACTTTGAAATCGGTGGTTTAGGTCCCTGAAGTTTCACCCAATTTTGGTTTTAGTCCCTCAAGTTTGAAATCGGTGGTTTTGGTCCCTGAAGTTTCATCCGATTTTGGTTTTAGTCTCTCAAGTTTGAAAAGGACTTGGCGACCCGTTTTTGAAACCCGACCCGGAAAAAAAAAACTAAGTCCTTTTCAAACTTGAGAGACCAAAACCAAAATCGGGTGAAACTTCAGGGACCAAAACCACCGATTTCAAACTTGAGGGACCAAAACCAAAAATGGGTGAAACTTCAAGGACCAAAACCATCGATTTCAAACTTGAGGGACCAAAACCAAAATTGGATCAAATTTCAGGGACCAAAAGTTATATTAACCCAAATATTAAATACTTTTACTCTTTTTGAAAGTTTTCATTTATAGTATTTCATTCCCAGTATTTCCCCCCACTTTTATCTAAATCCAAACATAGGGTAAGTGTTGGTCAAAAAAAACATAGAGTAACTGTTGAGGTGATGGGTGTATGTGTTTAGATTGTCCTTCTTGAAAGACAATGAAGGTTTTTCACAGTTCCATGTGCAGGTTTTGTGATATATGGAGAATATTCTATAAGCGGCGATTATAGTATAATTAGTGCCGTATATTAACAATGTCTTATTTTGAAATAAGTATGTGCATTGCTAATTATATAACATGTGAATATGTCATGTACATTAAAATTAGAGAAAACAGTTGTTTTGGTCAAAACAGGGCACCCGTCTAATATATGTCCAAGGAAGATCCTGATTAGTATTTAGTTTTAGAATAAGCATGTATATGTTCCACAATCAATGAAGCCAACTACTATTATTTCATATAATACAGTGGCAGTGGCCAGCTGGGTCGTTGTCATCACCTTTTGTTTCTGCATCACTCTGGCCTGGTATTTAATTAAATCTGTAATATGTACGTAAAATATATGATTCTGCTGCGCGCAGGCTTTCGTTTTAATTAATACGTTTTAAATGATTGTTGTCATGGGTTTGATGAGCAATATATTAAACAGGTTAAGAGCTCCTTTGAGAGAGAGCACAGCTTTCTGCAGATTTAATTATTGAGCAACTTGATGAGGAAGATAATCACTTCACCTGTCTTCTCCCTTACCCTTCTGGCTAGTCTGCGCATGTTGGCTTCCATCTTCTTTATATGATTCACTGTATCCCTTAAGTATTAAACAAGACTTTATATGGAAGCAGTAACCCCACTGTAAAGTTAGTGACCTGTAATTGCAGCATTACCATCTCCCCGTTCAGATTCTACTTAAGTACCTATCAATTATATCATCAATATGATAATCTATAATCTAATAATTTATGTGTGTACTTTGTATTAATTGGATTGGTTTTTAGAAATTGTATTTTGAGAGAATTAATCACTTTAAAAAAGTTGTGCCAATGAGTGGTGTTTGGGTAAGCCCTAAAACGTGGTTTCAAAAGCCTTTTTCGTAAATCAAGACAAAACTCATCTCACATACTTACTTCATAAGTCATAAAAGCTATTCTCTAAAAATTAATTTAAAAAATCCACATCATGATTTTGGGGTTAAAATCTATTTTGTGTTTTGGATGAGTACTTATTCAGTATTCTCCAAAGTTCTAAAGGCCCACCTGTATAACATTTTATAGGATAAAATAATATCAGGCACCTGAATTAACTATGTTTTCTAATATTATATTTTCTGGGCAGAATTCTAAAAAAATATTATTTGAATTTTAAAATCCCGTTGACAATAAGTGTGATGGGATTGACAAAAAGAGTAATGAGACTAACAACGTAAGTTCTTATCAAATCATTAATCTATGAATTGGAAATTCAAGTGGTATTTTTTTAAAATTTTTCCTATTTTTTAATAGCATTTAACAATTTAAATTTATTGGAGTATCCTGATAATCATTATTTTTGTACGGCATCCAATAACATATGATATTACTGTTCAGCTACATCTAGAATCTTAATTTTAGAGAAAAAGAGAAAAAAATATCATTTAAATTTTAAAACCCAAAATCAGTGATTTCTTATAAAAATGAGTTCTTAATTGCTATACTCTTATAATTAATATCGATACAATTATAGACAAAAAAAACTAATTTGATATTTTAAAATTGAAATAGTATTTTCTTTGTCATTTTCACTTGATTTTGTGTACGATGTAGTGTGTGTTTGGTTGGGTTTATATTTGGACAATAAGTCCTTATTACGCAAGTTGAGATAAAACTCCTCTCACATACTTACCTTGTATACTGTGAATCATGATTTATAAGCACTTATTACCAAAAAATAAGCTATTCCAAACGAGCACGTAGTTTGTTGAATGTCCTGTAAATAGACTGGGTCTTAGAAAACGCTGGGAAATAACCCAGGTTCTCATGTCCGGATCTGGAATTGGCTAATCAGCCTGTAGACTGGTCTGATTTATTTTATTTTTGTTTTTTTAAATTGTTTTTTTATTTATTTTATATTAATAATCTTAAAATTTTCAACTTTTTATCCATTTAGCTCCGATATAATTCATTTACCCTTAATCCAATATTTCAACAGATTCAATGACGGATATGAGTTTAATTAGTTTGGAAATAACAAAGTTAGATGTTACCTTACGCAATCTCTCGTACATATGGTCTTATCCATCAATCATGAACAGCATGGGCTGCGTTGGGTTTCATTTCTTACGTTCTTTTCGTCTTTTTACCATTCAGGTCCTGAATTTTGAAAAAATTCTACTAAAATTTTGTTTAAATCAACATGGTTTTGAGAAAATCTCACTGAAGTCGGACAAAAAAGAAAAAATATAAAAAAGACCTCAGAGTAATTCTTCTATAAAAAAGATTTTAGACTTGTTAATAACACAGATGAATTTGTTAATGATTACTATGTGATTTGTTTATATAATCACACATACTTGTTAATAAAAGCTGTTTTGGTTAACATATATGGGTTTGTTAATGATCACTTCATGATTTATCAATATAGTGATGCCACACTTGTCAATGGGAGCCAGTGTAGTTAACATAGATGAGATTATCAATAGTCACTCTATAACTTGTCAATATAGTAGTAACATATACTTTTCAACGGAAACTGTTTTAGTTAACATATATGAACTTGTCAATAACTATTCTATGACTTATCAATAACGTAAGTTCACATTTAGAATCTGTATCACAGAGGTCCCAAGGGATTTTTTTTTAATAGAGGAATCTACATTGTACATTGGGACTTTTTTGATATTTTATTTGGTTATTGGGACCTTAGTAAGATTCTCCCTATATGTTTCCATAAATCAAGATTTATTTATAGTTTTTGCATTGTTCGGAAAGATACATTTAGATTTAAGGCTTGTGGTGACTAGGGATGATGAACTTGGAGAAGTTGAGTTTGGCTGGCAATGAAATAAATCAAGGGCATGTTTGTTTTAGCGATCAGATTGTTTATAAGCTGTTTTTTATGTACTCGTTTGGATGAGCGATTGGAATGCTTAAAAACAGATTTTCAATCGTAATTTACGGTATATGATGTAAGTATGTGAGGGAGGTTGTGTCTCGATCTACGTGAAAAACAACTTATAAGCAATTTGATTGCTAAAACAAACATGCTATATAAATTGAGATACAACTCCTCTCACATACTTACTTCATATACCGTAAATCATGATTGAAAAGCTGCCTTAAGCATTCCAATCACTAATCCAAACCACAACTAAAAAAACTGAAAAGAATTAAAAGATTGTTGATGATGAGGGTAAGGATGAGCGGGGAGCTACAGATAACTATGTAATGCAGAGAGAGAGAGAGAGAGAGAGAGAGAGAGAGGCCAAATTGATTAATACCTATTATATTAAGGAGGAGGGGGAGTGTAATTAATATAATGAGGCACGAACCAAATCTTAAAAAGATTGTTCTCTTAGGCATAAGCTCATCATTGCTAATGAAAACTGGACCACATATCTCGGAATGTGGACCGCATGAGCTTTCAGCTTCCCGCCTGATATAAGCTTCTCTCTTTTCTTTTTCTGGTCTTTAATTAATGGATTAGTTTCACGTAATTTTAGAGATGAATGAATCTATGTTATTTATTTATCATCGTAAAAATATAATAATGCAAGCATCTCTCCCCATATAGCTCTCCGATTAAGGTGGGTCAATGGCTCTTATTCTATTAGTATATCTGAAGCGACAAAACCTCAAGAATTTGGGATTCCATATCACCGCGCTCATGTTCAAGTTATAATGCTCGTTTGAAATAGTTTATTTTTAGATAATAAGTGCTTATAAATCGTGATTCACGGTATACGGGATAAGTGCGTGTTTGGATTAGCGGCGGAGAAGGAGTTTTTTTCGCAGATGGGCTTTTAGAAAAGTTAGATAGAAAAAAAGTTAGATTGTAGATGTGATTTGTGTTTGGATTGGCGGTGGTAGAAGTGACTTTTTTTCTAACCTGAAACCTGTTTGGATTAGCGTTTGAAAAGCCCATTTAGATGGAAAATGACTGAAAATAGCTTGAATTTTATTGAATTATATATATATATATATTAGTTGTATATATTGTGATAATTGAAATGAAATTTTTTTAAAAAAATTGATAGAATAAAAAAGGAGCAATTATTATTAAAAAAAAATACATGAATGAGCTTTTGGAGTATGAAAAGATACTTGGATCAGCTTCTCCCTAAAGCTCCATTTTTTCCATAAGCCCAGCCAACCCAAAAGCTTTCCCAAACACCCCAAATGGGCTTTTGGAGCTTTTGGTGCCCATATGGGCTTTTTTTGTACCCAAAAGCTTTCCCAAACAGACCCTAAGTATGTGAGAGGAGTTTTATCTCGGCTTACGTAATAAGGACTTATTCTCTAAAATTAAGTGATCCCAAACATACACATAATAATATTCATCCATTTATAATCTCCACACTTTCCATAGGCTCGTTATTTGTTCATTTTCATATACATCTCTTCCATGTCAGAAATTTGCAGATATATGATCGTAAAAATGGCAACTTTAGGTTAGCAGAAAATCCATTGAATTCACTGATCTTGTTTAATATCTAAAGCAAGCAACTTGTAATATGTTAAAACTCCAATAATGGGAATAAATATTGGGAAATGGCATTCGAGAAGGTCTATAAAACAGGCTGACAACTTGTTTCATAATGTTCTTTTTTTAAAGTGGAGCTAGCTGGTTGAGTTCTAATTTTAACACCATAGTACACTGACCAGTAAGAAGAGTGAAACGTGAATATATATCAGTCACGGGTTAGGTAGCTAGGCAGACCATATTCTTAATCATCATATGCCCTATTCTATTTCCCATATAGCTCTCCCAGGCCTCCGTCATCTCAAATCACAACCCCTCAGCCACTCCTCAGTAAGATTCTCTCATTTATGTGACCCAAAATTTGGCGGTTGCTTCGGTGGATCATCACCAAAGAGAAATCAATTAAGCCGTTAATTTAGGCTTTCCCCCCTTACCTGTAAGAAGGATGTATCAGCAAGGAGGCCAAGCTGCGAGGCATATTATGATCAATCTGATACTGATGTTATAAATAATGGGATTTATTGACAGCTTATAAGCATGAAGGGAGTGATAATTTGGTAAAACTGGATTGGGGGAATAACTATCTGTTTGGATTAATGATAAAAACCGCTTTTCTAACATGATTTATGATATACGAGATAAATATGTGATGGAAATTTTATTCCGACTTACACAAAGATATTTTTTAAACATTAATTCAAACAAACCTTAATAGCTACTAGTTAGCACTTAGCATAGCCCCAGCTGGAAGCCGTACAAGAATAAGGTAAAAATGATGATTAGATTCCATTATTCCTTCGTCATATTGCCCGGAGACTGGAGCTTCTCTCTTCCTTAGTCACTACAATATACAAAAAAAAGCCTGCTGTCTCCTGCCTGCTGGTACCGAGATTATTACTTAAATAATTGTCAAAGCAAACTTCACAGAGAAATCATAGCCTGTTACTGCCAGCCTGCCTCCCCACACTATTCTCTCCAACACTCTGCATCACCGCCTTACACTTGTCCCCTATGGCCACCCTCTGCGAATCAATTCAAATGGTTTTTGAAGCAAAGATTTAGTGGGGTCCTTCTTAGGACCATCGTATGTACACTCAACGGGGTGGTTTCATCAAGTTTATGATGGAGGTTTGGTGAATAATTGTGGGTTCTTCAAAGGAAATGGAAGAGGTTAGTTCACAATGATGAAAATGAGTGTGTAACACGCTGCTCCAAGAGAGAGAGAAAAGATCTGTTTAAAACAGTTGGCAAATGTGTCAGTGAAAAAATCATATTATATTTAAAAGAAGTACGCCAAATGAATATTTTGATTATTGAAGGAGCAAACCCTCCCTTGAAGAGAAGAACTCTTGAAATCCAATGAAAGTAAGAAAAGCAGAGGCGTTACTAAAATATTAATTAAACAAACCTAAAAATTACCTCTAGTAAAGTGTAAAAGGAAAAAAAAAAAGATACTATTAGGTTCTGCAATAATTCAGCAACAGGAGCAGTTGGCAGTGGTTAGTGTGTCTTTTAAATTCATACATGTCACCTCTAAGCTGGGGCAGGTACACAGCTCTCTAACTCTTGCTGCTCTGTGTTTCTTGCTTGGCAGTAGTTCCTGGAGTTGTCTATAATCTGTATATAAAATTGGTGAGTTTGGTTTGTGCTGTGGAGTTTAATCAAGCATTTGATGCTCCTGATAATACACGTAGTGATGGGTATTAGATTACGGTGCTAAGTAGCCCTCTCATTCGGTCATTGTATGATTTAGGTAGAATTTGATGCTTTTGCTCGTTCCTGGTTCTTGGATTCCCATCTGAGAATTCATTCATTAGAGTTTTCCGCTGCTTTTCTTCTCTCTTGTCTTTAGAAATTCTCACTAAATGTACTTTGTTTGCTCGTTCGGATTTCAATAACATTACGCAATATTGATATCTCTTATCCGAGCTCACACTCAATCAATCAGGTTCTGGTCGAAAAGACGAGAGCTCGCTGGCATCAGTCCCTTGGGTGTTCGATTAAATGTAGCAATGAAACCTTTAGTTATTTCGGGGACAAAGGATAAAAGGGAATCTGCTTTAGGCTTTAGCAGTTGTTTGATGAGATAGCTGTTGGCAAATCCCATGGTTTGTCTAGTCTGCTTTATGCTCTGAAAGGTTCGCTTTCCTGTCTGAGCATTATAGCAGAGTTGATTTGATCCTAGGGTTTTTTCGTGGGACGAGGGTAAGTAGCCGGTGACAAGTAGATTATATTCCTTTTCCTTTGGGTATTTGTTACAATAAGATGTTTCTTTTACTTTAATTTCCTCCCGGTCCTATAAAGCTGCCAAGCCTATTTTGTTCCTTGTTGAGCCCTGCAAGACATCTCCATTCAAACCAAGCTTAGTCAAAAATTCTCTTTCCCTTTAATCATACAATTATTTATTTCTATTGTCTTTTAGGTGCCTATTATAAATTTAGATGTAGCCCCAGTCCGGTCAAACTGTGGAATCACAAGTCCTCTGGTTATATTATATAGGTTAGTTTATTAGTTCTAGGAGTCTGGGAATCGAATTCAGGATATGGGGGGTAATGAAAACTCCATGGGGTTTCAACACAGAAACGAGAGTTTTCTGCGTCGTCCAGTATCGGGTTTGGGCACCAATGTTTCAGATATAAGCAATCCTTTTCTTGGTTCATCTGCCTGGGATCCACTTTTTTCATTGAGTCAGACTCAAACCTTTGGAGGCTCATCATTGGTTTCACATAGTGACTTTGCCAACTCTTCTTACCCGAGTGTCTTGGAAAATCAGGGAATGAGTGGCTCCTCTCACCTTGTTCACTATATGCCTGACTCAAATTTTGCTGATATGATCCCAAAGATCCCTTCCTATGGAAATGGTGATATAGCAAATGCAGGATATGCTTTAAGTTATAATCCAATTAAGAAAGCAGGCATTGGAACGGCTCCTATAAATGATGACCAATTGCAGGGTGATCATTCCTCTCCTGAAGAGGGAGCCACATCTTCACCTATTGGAAATAGAAGAAAACGAGGGCTTGATCATAATCCTACTTTCAGTCCAAGTGAGGTTGGTCGAGTGAGTATAACACATCAGTCTCAGCTAAGAAGTAGAAAATTTCATTCTGTTTTTTATTTCGTTTCGTGAGCTAATGAATGGATTACTGCTGCATAACCTCCAATTAGAGCTCTGATGGGGAAGAACTTAAGGGTTCATCAGGGAAAAGCTCAGATGGTGTGAAAGAACAAGATGATAAGAAGCCAAAATGTGATCAAAATACAAGTGCAGATTTGCGTGGTAAGCAATCAGGGAAGCAAGCTAAAGACAACTCTCAGAATGGAGAAGCTCCCAAAGAAAATTTCATCCATGTGAGAGCTCGAAGAGGTCAAGCCACAAATAGTCATAGCCTTGCAGAAAGGGTACCTCATGTTTGCTATAACTTCAGGAACCCATTTCTTTTGTTTAAAGGATAAATAATTGTCAAACGATTTCTTTTCTATTTTGGGGGCAGATAAGAAGAGAGAAGATAAGTGAAAGAATGAAGTTACTTCAAGAACTTGTTCCCGGATGCAACAAGGTTATTACAGAATATTGTTGTTGTCCTGATTTCTCATGTTACTACGCTGATTTTCATACTGATTTTCTGCCTTCATTGATCTGGTTTAGATAACTGGCAAAGCAGTAATGCTTGATGAGATTATTAACTATGTGCAGTCACTGCAACAACAGGTTGAGGTAAGCTATCTGTGAAATGACCAGTTTCTACATTGTTGAGAAATAAAAACATATCTAAGTATTCTATTTATAGTATCATCGATTCAAACTTGAATGATGACCTGGCTTCCAAGATGTACCAAAAAATTAATTTTTTCTTCTGCCATCTTGCATAATAACAAGACAGATTCGGACATTTCACCGAACTCAGACTGTTGCTAAGATACTAAACCATATCTAAGTATTCTATTACAGTATTATCCATTCAAACTTGAATGATGATCTGATTTCCAGTATATGTAAAGTGTTGAATGCGATTATGTACATGCTTCATTAATCATTTACCAGAAAAGAAAATTGAATTTCCTTTTGCCATCCATGCATAATGTCATGAAAGATTCAGACACTTCACCTAACAGGGTGTTGCTAACAGTTTTTATGACAAATATCAATCATGCTTATGGTGTTTCTTAACTTAGAAGCTATGTATTGCAGTTTTTGTCCATGAAACTTGCCACCGTGAACCCCGAACTGAATCTTGATGTAGAGCGGATCCTATCCAAAGATGTAAGTGAAGGCCATGACATGACGCTTGAATTTGAATAATTTCTGTTACACAAATAATCTTTAGCTCTATTTTTCGTGCTTAGATTCTGCAGTCACGCATTGGACATGGAGCTATTGGTGGATATGGAGGTGGAATCATAAACTCAAATCACCTATTTGCCGGTGGTAGTTTTCAGGGGACCCTGGGAAGCATGCCCAGCACATCACCAAATATCCCTCCTTTGCCTCAGGTAAAAATTTCTTGAAAACACCGTAATCCTGTCCTGTTTGTGAAAATGCTGATACTTGATCATGCAGAGTGTTATGGATCATGAGCTCCAGAGCATATATGGAATGGGATACGATTCTAATTCAGCTCTTCAAAATTTGGGACTACAAACAGGGCGGTAGGAAACTATTATAAAAGTGCAGAGGATATGTGGTCTTGCTTGGTTTGGATAGTGTGTTGGAATTTTGCTGCTGAGTGCATCATTTTACTGAAGTTGGATTAGGGAGGGATAAGTGTAAAAATAATGAATGGTTCGGTTGTATAGCATCTTTAGTACGTACCTATCCCCTGGCTCTTGGGATTTTTAGCAGATGACGACTTGTTAGATCGAAGGAACCAGGTCATGCTGTGACCGGTGAGATTGATCACAAAATGTGTGAACTTCTGTAAGGATTTTTATTAAAAACTTCGAAAACAAGAAATTGTAAGGAATGAAAATATGCTGAAGCGCACACATATATATAAGGTAATGAAAGGAGATTTTTTTAGTTCAGTAGCATCAATCCTTTGAAGAATGGCCCCCATACATAAAATGGGTTAACTTGTCGTGCACTCAAACAGGTCGAGACCCAAAAAAACCTCAAAAATAGCTTAACTTCAAATTGGCATATTTCTCCACAATTTATTCATGTTGGGAAAGAAACTAATTTCGGTTCCAAGAGCGATGCTTGCTTATCCACAACCGAAAAAAGCATGTTTGTTTGAGCTTATAAAAACTTATAAGTTGTTTTTTACGTAAATCGAGACACAACTCCTCTCACATACTTACTTCGTATACCGTAAATCACTATTAAAAAGCAACTTATAAGCAATCGAATCGTTAAAACAAACATACCCATTAGCGCTTGCTGACAACCGCGAAATGCAAACTCTAGCACAATCAGCGTCAAGAGATGGTGAACCTTACGAAACTGCCAGTTTCGCTTTTTTTTTTTTGGTAGGCAAACTCCAACTGAGTACAGTACAATACAATTAATCAAATGCTTGCTAAAATTTGCTACCCTAAATTTCAATGCATATATGTCTATGAAATAGTATTTATTACTATTTAAGGAAAATTGACAGTGCGAGATGTGAAGAATTGGAGGATGAACGCGTGAGGCGGGAAGAACAAAAATGCTGTGATCGGATATTAATGAAATGGGGCAGCAAATAGACCAACAACCTAACGCTTTCGTTTACCCCCACCACATACTGTCTTAATCATGGCGCCTCGTGAAGGAATCAGTCAACTTGCGTGAATGATCCAACGTTAGACTCATTAAATAGCTTCACAAGTATTCCCACATACTGGCAACCGAATCTGTGGTGAACATGTCTTCCTTCACACTTGTGTGATTACACCTCATCTGGTCGTTTTACTCTTATCATGTCCAGATTTAATCACCACCTTGTGACTCGTGCTAGCAAAACCCATCAGCTTAAACGAAAAACCTAAAGAAAGATTTATGAATGAATTCTGATTATGAAGGTGGGCTTTTACTTTTTAAGGTTTCACAGAACAGAGTTAAATCTACCATAGTGGATTCGGGCCTGTTTGAGAATAAGGTGGAAAAGAACGTTCATGCATATCAAAACAAAACTACTCTCCAGACATTGAAATATTATGATTTTGGATTGTCAGAATTCTTCCAATAGGTGGTCTCCACATAAAGCTTAGACAGAATCATTCACCCCCTAGTGGTGGGAAATAAGAAAGCAAGCAAGCAATCCTGCAATGGGATTTTATAAATATGGACTGTCGCTTTCTCTGTCTTTTATTTAGGTACAAATAATTTCGCATCTTTCGCGTGATGGTTCCCTAGTAAAGCAGGCAGTATTTTTGGCTCCAAGGCGCATAGCCATTTTTGCTGGAAATCAGTTCCACGTGATCTGGGAAATATTCAATCTCACCATTTGAACCACAATTTCAGCTTTGTTTATGACCAGACCTCAGTCCAGATACAGTAAATGGCTCCCACCAAGGCTGCTACTGCAAATAGAAAAACCTCCATCACAAGTACAAAAATCAAGGGAGCAGAGGACCACTAAGTCAATAATACAACGGGATATAAATGTCACATTTGTCATCTCTTTTCTTGTTTTGGCCAGAACGTTCTTAAGTGTTGAATTTGCATTCTAGCATACAAGACTTGGAAACAGGACAAGAACGATAATGCCGCTCCTGCTGTTCATTGTAACTAAATCCCTCCGCTAATATTTGAAGCTCAAATTTTCTTACAAAAGAATTCGTCCAACAACAAAAGAATCGACAGTTTACAAGTGGGGAAAAAAATAACAAGAATGGTATTCTTACACAACGAAGATGCGTAACCATCTTCTGATTTAGCCGGGGAAGTCTAGTTTTTTGTGTCTAAAAACAACTGATATCTATTGTATGGTGGATGGACGTGGAAGAAGCCTGAACGAAAGAGGACAAGTGTCCCCATAACAGTGATAATTGATTTACGGGCCAGGGTATGGGCGTCCTCCCAGGTTTGCTTGCATGCATCAGCCGTGAATATTTACATTAACAGAGAGATATCAGTCAACCTGTTCCCCAATCAAGTCTAGACCAACTAACAGGAAGGATATTCCTTGGAATAGCAAGAAGTAGAAGTGGATTCCCTGAGCAGACAGGAGACTCCTTGCCGATGCCGTTAAAAGAAGAAAGGCCAAAGAAAGCTCCTTCATGTATATTCTGTTATGCTTCTTCTTAGCTGCTTTTTCCTCCTCTCGCAGGATTACCTCCTTCATTTCCTCGAGATCAGGCACCGATGCCCCTCTTTGATACCTAGGGGATTTCTCAACCAATGCAACAAGATCACCCTCAGAGGAACGACCAGATTTCTTAGTCACAATCCACTCATATGCACTGCCGAGCTGAAGTAGGCCAGAGATCATGGCATTGAATTTAGTAACAGACATGGTGTTCTCAAAAAGAAGGTAGGGTACAATGAAGGGAAAGGATTTTGGGGCTGGAAGGATGTTAAGAAATGACATGATTGCTGGGATATAACATACAACCCATTCGGGAAGCACAGCCTCTGGAACAAACATGGTCATAGGCAGAATTATACAGAATAGGGTAAATGAATAGAAGGGCAATATCAGTTTTCTTAGAAGAAAGAAGAGAAAGATCAAATTGAATTTCTTCCATATGCTTATCTGCAGAAGTAAAATTGGGATCAGAATCATAAGTACCAACATTGCATAAAGCTGTCAAGATTAAAGTATTGTAACATTTACATACATTAGATTTTATGATGTCAGGCAAACAAAGGCGGAATAGTTGCATTGGACCAGAATGCCACCTGTGTTGTTGTTTCCTGTAAGCTTCATAAGACTCTGGTACTTCACATTGGCACTGGAAGCATAAGCAGCTAGTACTATATTAGCATGAGAATCAATAAGCAATGGAATCTAACGATAGCTTTGAATTTATGAGAGGAAGACCTCAACGTCATTGAGATAAATAAATTTCCAGCCATGAAGATGAGCCCGAACAGCAATGTCCATGTCCTCAACCGTGGTCCTCTCTAACCACCCACCGGATTCCTCCAAAGCCTTGATTCTCCACACTCCAGCAGTTCCATTGAATCCGAAGAAATTAATGAAAACGCCATTTACCTGCTGTTCCACCTCAAAATGGAATGCCAGGTTTATGTTCTGCAACCTTGTTAGCAGGTTCTCATCCTTGTTCACGAAGGACCATCTTGCTTGAACTAGTCCTACTTCCTCATTGTCCTGTAGCATCATCAATTGGATTGATTCACTATAACATACGCAACTACAATGGTTACCAGATCACATTTGAGTACTTATTAGACCATGACAAAGACTGAACCCTATTTTGTACTAAATGATGGATTACATAATAAGACGTTGAATTATAAATTACCTTGAAATGAGGAACTGTTCTCTTCAGGAAATCTGGGGTTGGTTGAAAATCAGCATCGAAAATAGCAACGAATTCATAGTCTTTCACATAGCTACAATTCATGGCAGACTTGAGATTACCAGCCTTGTATCCGTCTCTTATCACCCGATGCCGGTACAAAATGTTGGCACCCTCGTGCTGCCATTTTTGGACCTCTTCCTTGATCAGAAATTGCGTGTTCGGGTCATCAGAATCATCAAGAACTTGTATTAGCAACTTGTGTTTTGGCCAATCCAAATTACAAGCAGCAGCAATTGATTGTTGATAAACCTGAGCAAATTCAGCATGTTAGACCAACATAATTCGGTGTTCAATTCAACACGAATATAGAACAGATGGGAATTAGATTTTTACCTCTCTCTCGTTACACATGGGGATCTGAACTAACACCATAGGGAAGAAACCTTTCTCACCGGACTCAAGATCTACTGCACCTTCTTTAGGAACCGGCTTGATCTTCTTAAGCCGAATCCAGAAACATCCGAGACATAGAATTAATCTATCCAGACTCTGAATAAGGAATAGCACAATACATACATTGGCCAGGAGTTGCAGAGGAGGAGCCAGATAGGCCACCCGAAACAAGACCCATCGTGAATACAGCCAATCGAAAACATCTCTAACACCAAGTGAGGCTACCCAGGTATAATCAATTTGGAGATGAGGCGCACGAAAATGCCAACCTTTAAAGTAGGCAGCCACCTCAAAACACAACAGAAGCACTGATAGCCATAGGAACAATTTTATAAATGTATAAAACCTGCTTCTCACAGTGGGGTTCTCTTTTTCCCTGCCGCCACGGATTTCGTTTTCGTTGTCGGCATCGGCGTCTGTTCTTCCAGAAGCTACTCGACGCTTTACAGCTGAGGCTAGGCCCAACAATGCGGACGGAATGTAGGTCAGGCAACCGGCAGCTCTGTGAGCTTTGAGAAGAAGAACCCATGTAAGTTGCCTCGCATTTCTGCCTCTGCCCTTGTCTCTTGGATAACTCGATGGGTCGGTGACGAGAAATTCTTCCTCTGAAGGACCTTCAAGCTCAACCATGGACCAATTGGGGTTGTCCATCTTCACCACCACAGGGGTCCCTCGGGGAGGCTCTTTCCCCGACCAATTGAACAAGGATTTCATTTCTGGGTCCGATCTCAGAAACCAAACTCAGTGAAACAAGTAATATGGATATCTTTTTCAGTTTTCCAAAAAGCTCTCTCTCAATATCTACCGCGAGCCGCTTGAAGACCAAAATGAGAAGCAGAATGCAACCAGAATGATCTCATTGTCAGAGAAGAATAGGAAGAGGAAAAATGGTAATGGTAACAGAAGCAGACGCGTGGAGAAGGAAGCAGAGCAAGGCGTCTTTAAACCACAGCGACATTCGGAGAAATCTATAAGCGAAATAGCTCGCAGGCAGATGGGTCTTTGAGTTGCCCAGAGACAATGGATGAATGTAAAACACCTCGCACCCTATTACGGCTCGCAACGAAGAGGGTCTCAAACGTAATAAGGAAAGAGGGAGTGAGAAAAGAGGCAGATATTGGAAACACGGGGGAAACAGCTCAGCACATCTTTGATTTTGATTCCAGGAATTTTCCTGTAAAAATTGGCTTACGTGAATTTAACAAGAATATTGCCCAGAAAGCACGTTCAGCGGTCAAAGTCAATTTGATATTTCTGTTCCCAGAACCAAAAAGGAAAAATAAAAGAGTAATAATATTGATGAATTTTTTTGCCACTCCCAATATTGAAAGGGATCAATCATGGAGCCCCACTAGCGGTGCTTTAGGGGACAATTCACAGAACTGGAGAAAGCCACGATATGAGACGCGTATTTTCCGACGAACGCCTTCTTTTTATCTTAATCTCCACCAACCCCTTTTAAATTCCAATAAACATTCGCAACAACCCCACTACTGGGATTTTCCAAGCAATCCTGGAAAATGCAAAAAAAAATTGCCTTTTGTTTTTTAACCGCGGTAACAATTTTAAGTGGCGGAGATTTGCCGCGCCGGGGAAACTAAAAGGCGCGATGGGGGTGATGATGCTGGTTGCGGGCGACCAGAGAAGGAGAAACTGAAAGATGATGGCCATTATTTACAGATGGTAAAGAAGCGTGTGAATCACAGGGAAAATGACAATCAAAGGTGGAGAAATTTCGAAGCAGCCAAGAAAACCTCTCTGGTTTTAGTTTTTAACAATAATTTAAGTTCGTATATTTGTTTTTTGAAAGGAAAATAGTTATAGTATGTATTAGTACTCCAAGTTACTTAATTATGGATGGATTAATAATTTAATTTGCAATTTGCATGCATATAGCAGCATCGTCGTAAGAATATGAGATGACCGGGTCATTCGTCTGTCAACGCACCTTACAGATATCGCCGCTAAATCCAAGCTCTAGTTCAGCGTATTTGTTTATGTAATTCGAAAAAAAAAGTTCAGCGTATTTCGTCTTTCTTCCACTCGCTCTCCCAAGAGCGTGTCATGCACACTCCGTATTGCTGTTTCTTGACTATAATAATTCCTTCTAGAAAACCATTAAATTTAAATGTTGTTGGTTGGGTATTCTTAATTTTTTTAGTTAGGTGGCCTTTGGCAACAAGGGAGGCGTTTCGTATTCTTTAAAACTTGAATGTTCAAAAAAAAAAAATGGTTTGTTTTGTTGTCAAGATTTAAAAAACCAAGTAGGTAAAAAAAAAAGGTTTGAATGGTTTTTTTTTATATAATTTAGTCTAAACATGTTAGAAAACTTTAAACAAACTTGGCCTGTTAATTTCACAATCTATTTAGCAAATTTGATATATTAATCAATAGTAGAGTATCAATCATGAATGAATCGCCTTTCGAAATGATTTTTATTGAAAGCAGTGACTTCACTTTTAACAATGACATGGATGATCCTGCCCCATTCACTTGGAAATACAAATAATACAGATGAATTTTAATCAAACTATATTTCCCGTACTATGTAAGTTTCCAGATCCGACCTACACCACTCAGCTCAGCTGCATATAATTCTTTTCTCCAAACAATTGTCAAAGATACTGATGGTGTCAATTGTTTTGTAATCTGCCAGGTGTTTGAAATGGGATATAATGCGTAAAGTTTTTTTTTGGGGGCCCAACTCACATAGCTTCTGTATTTTGGCAAGACACATGACGCTGAAGCCCTTTGCTCAATGAATATTGAATAATTCGTAACCACATCATTGCCTAACTTCCTAGTTATAGACACTGATTCTCCTTATATTTTTTCCTTTCCTGGCCAGTGAATTTGTGAAGAACAATGTTTCCATAGACTACTTATATGCATTTGCAGTGAATTTGTAAATTTAACTTTGTATTTTTTCAAAAAATAATTTTAAAGAAAATAAGAACCCACAATAATTTCATACGAACCATAAGCAGTCTAAGCTAAATTAATAGTAAAATAAAACAAGGGATGCAATGGACATCCAAGAGAGACTAGAAGCGTGGATGTGTGTATAAAGAGTTTGCATATATAGCACAGAATTGAATGTTCAATGTGGCAACATCCACAGAAGTTTGGTTTAACTGGACTACAAAATCTTACTCTTCTGCAACTGAAAAGAATGCCAAAATATCTCATGTAGCAGTTGCCAACATCCAAACAAGTATAAGGTAAGTTTCAGCATTTCTCTTTATTTTATAACTTGGTGACAAATCATGCATCACAACATAACTTTGCATGTGCCCAATCTACCCAGGTGTAATTCTATGATGTAAATTATACTCAACGGCGTAAAAACTAGCTACATATGCTGTTATCTATCTACAAGACAGAAGGCAAGGCTCAGTCAAATAACCATTGATGGCACTGAAGCTCTGTTTTTCGCAGTTCTACCTGCCAGCCTAGCCTTCTTGTTGGATTAATATCCCGGTGGTCCAGTGAGAGACTGCTTGAAAAAGCAGCAGAGCAATTCTGAAACTGCTGACTGGTGATGCAATGTCAGGTCCCAACAGCTGCTTCTTCACCATTAAAGAAGCTGTACAAGTCACTGGATATGGCTACAGTACTCGAAGAGACCGCCAAAAAAATCATCAACCATGATAATATCTTGTCCTTCTTTGTTGCCACTCCATGAGTATCCCTGCCAAATCAAGAGTCATTTGAGAAATGACAAAAAATTATAAGATTTCGCAGGCCATTGTTACTTAACTACCTGAGAGCAATAGCCGCAGGGAATATGAATCCAGCACCAACGGCTGCAGTGGCACCGGTGAACTGGAAGGCATCCCAGATGCTGGGTACAAAATTGGCTCCGACGAAAATGAAGAACATGAGAAATGCGGTCACTAAATAGAATCTCCTGCTGTCAAAGGCAATGGGAAGGGAATGTGGAAACAAAAGACCATCTAGGTTGAGGCGGAGGGAATAAAATACAATGGGGAAAACCAGCATGAGGTGAATGCAATAGCTCACTCTAACCATATCATTAAGAAATGAGCCAAAAGGAACTCCAAGATCGCCATCAAAGTTAGCAAGTACATCATCCTGTGTTTTATCCCCAAACAACAAATATCCAAAGAGGCTGGTCGCCATATACATAGTCGAGCATAATGAGAGCGATGTCCCTACTATCAACTTCATATGGGTAGGGTCTTGTAGTTCATTCTCTATAGGGTGAACTGCATAACGGCAAAAGCTGTAAAGTTTAAGGCCAGACTGTAGTATGATGACAAATGACAACCATTAAAGAACAATCATGAATCACTCGCAATGATAAGCCTTCATACCTCATTGACAAATGAAAACAGCAGTAGCCACAATTAAATCTATTCAAATTTTGAGTCGTTGCAGACAAAATGAAGGATCTATCACAGCACAGTACTTGGTACTCACCATTATGATGGCAGATGTAAGCAGTGACTAGAATAGGGATCGTTGTGAAAAGCTTCCAAAAGGATTCCTGGCCAGTGAATTTTGGCATCAATCGTGGGGTCCCAATGCTTCCATTGATCAGCTTAACAATTACTACGCCCGCTGTTATCGCCACAAAAACAACAGCTAACCCCACTGACAATGCTGAGGTGTATCTCAATGAATCTGATACAATCACGGATAAAGCCAATGCAAACAAATTTCAGTTCAAGCAAAGTAAACAGTTGTTCAAGAAAATATACTAATGTCCAAGAAACAGGGTATAAGAACATAAACAAACACAAGCTTCTAGAAGCAATGAGTCATAAAGGGTGCAACAAATATTTGGCAAAATTGGTTATAGAGCGGGATCTTTTAATTAATAATCTATCCAAATATTTTGTTAACATAATAGTGTCGTGTGATTCATGTAGCCAACCCCACCTAATGAGAGATGAAGGCTTTATTGTTATTTTTGTTGTTGGTGGAAGACATAGCTAAAGCAAGAAAACCACTTTAATATAATTGTGAGATGGTTTATAACCTTGATCTATCAGCAAGCAAAAATCCGACAAGACATAAAATTTAGTGAGTATAATTTGTTTACCACAGAAAGCAAAAACACACATACTTGGAGTCCCTAAACATACATCACTTGAGTCCTTTCAATTCAAGTCGGAGATGAAGAAAATGGTATATTAGGTCACTTCGTTGGTTCATCAATCACTAGGAGGTGGTAGCATTCAGTTTAATTGAGGTACGATGCACTGATATATTCAATTAAGGGTGGGAAAAAAATTATCAATCTCCAATTGTCAAAGAAATGAAGATCAGGGCATATTCAAGGATGGTTACAAGCGTACATGTCAGGGTCCAAGTGCCCAAAATGTAGAGGAAGGTTCTAGGAACAAGGCAACAAGGTATATTAGAAAGCAGTACACGCTGAAAGACCATATGTCCATGAACAAGAAGTTTGACAAAAGAATGAAAGAATGAGAGTTGAGAGGAAACGCACCCACGCGCTTGAATGATACAAGAGGGAGGAAGACCAAAAGGGTCGTGAGCAGCAGTAAGACGGAACGCGTGGACCACCAACGTTGACCAAACCATTCTTCAATCACCCCCGAATAGTGGACGCCTTCCGACCAAGTTCCCGATAACACATCTCCTGTAACCACACAATCAATTTTCTTAGTTTCAATCAGATGGCATCCAATTTTATTCTGAACCAGTAAACAGAAAAAAGCAGACCATAAACACTTTTTCCTTGGTATACTAAAGACCAAACAGCACACTTCAATCAGATAACATCCGATGATGTTAGTCTCTTTTGACCCATTCTGGGGCAAACAATGAACAGAGTAATCCTTATACAGTTTTATCAAACTCAAAATAAAAATTTTCACGCAAAAAGATTCAAAATAAAAATATTATACAAGTTTATTAATTTATTTCCTCCTCCATTTTGTAGGGACACCAAACTGTAGCTTAGCCGTTAAAGCGATCACCTAATGCCCTGGGAACCGCTCACATTTCCCGATAAAGATTCCATTTTTAGCGTCGATTATTTCAAAGTACCAAAATTAAGTTCAAAGAGCCTAGGCCTTAAGTGTTAAGGGCATGAATCCAAAATCGATTTGAAAATGGAATTCCCCAATTCAGAAGAAAAGAATATTTAAATTTGTTGTAAAAAAACAGAAAATTAGAATAGAGAATATTAATACCGATAATAATCATGTAGACAATGAGCATTCCCGTGTTGTTAACGACAATGCAGAGTTGCAGAAGGATGCGGCCAAAGTCACCGAAAGCATCGTGAACAACGCCGGAATAGGAAGAGGACTTGGAGACACGGGTGAACCTCAGGAGTATGTCAATGGAGGATTCAGTTAACATAGCGCCAAAAAGAATCATGATGAGGCCCGGAATCAACCCCAATTGTTTGACGGAGGCCGGAAGAGCCATGATGCCGGCGCCGACGACGGTGGTGGAGAGGTTAAAAACAGCACCGGAGAAGGAAGCGCCATCAAAGCCAGTTTCGGAATGGAGGGGCTCGTAATAGTCGGGTTTTTTAGTAGGAAGGGGAGAGAGGGCTTTAGGGCTGCGGCGATATTTGCGTTCGGAGAAGAGTGACATTTTTTGTGTCAGGGAGAGAAATGCCAGGAAGGTTGGCAGGATATGGAAATTTAAAGTTGAGGGATGACGGATGATCCAAGCGGGAATCGACCTCTTTGGTAGTTCGTACACCTAACATTCCGTTGCTGCCTCGCTGGCGATAGTCACTTTCATTTGATCATATTTCACTCTCTTTTTTTGTTCACAAAAAAGTCCGGAGCTTTGACATTTTTTAAATAAATTGATAATCAGCGTGTTTGTTTTGACGTTCCAGAGACCAATCGGCGCGTTTGAGTAGGCCATCGCATGTGAACAGTGATTTATTCATTTTGGTGCGTTTGGTTCAGCGATGGACTTTAAGAAAAAAGTTAAAAAAAGTCCCAATCCTCATAAGGTCAGAATTGGAGCTTAAAACTGCTTAGGAATGCGATAACTTCTGTTTTGAGGATCTTTGAGGATTAATGAGGTACTCAAAATCACTTTTAATCGCAAAACTTCTTTTATGAAAAATGTTCTAAATAATTTTCTCTTTCTTTAGATAGTAATCTTCTGCTAATTAGAGAATACTTTGGGATAAGAGTTTAGGCAAGTTTTGAGTTTTGTCAATATATGACTGTAGAAATGTAGAGAATAATTAATAATTAATTTTAATCAGTTTAGATTTATTATTTAGTTGTTTTATGATTTTATCATCAATTTTTTTATAAACATGTCATAAATTAGTTTCTATATGGTATTTTTACAGATTAAATTTAGTTTAAATAATTTATTTGGATTATTGGAGGTATTATTGGGATTTTAATCGGTTTATTTTGTTAGATTTTGAGCTATGTGAAAATATGAGTTATGATTTAATATTTAAATTAGAGTTTGATATAATTTTATTTAAAATTGTATCATTGCCAAATTTTCAAAGTTAATTTTTGAGAACATTGTGAAAAAATCCCTCCGTGTGTAGATATCTTCCTAGGTCTCATTGGCAATTAAGTTGCTAATGAGGACTTTTTTCACAATTATCCCTTCATTTTTTCATTTTTCATAATTTTTTCAATTTTTTTCTCTTAATTAATATAAAAGTTACTTATGCAAAAGTCAAACCAAACATCCTAACTTTTACATAAGTTACTTTAAGTTACTTATCCAATCGCTAATCCAAACACTCATTATTTTACCAATCTAACTTTTTTCCAATCTTAAGATTCATAAGTTTAAGTAAAAATAAGTTACTTATCCCATCGCCAAAACAAACACACCCAATCACAATGATGTATAATTTTTTATTTTAGTAATGTTTTTAGAAGTTTTTTGACAATAAAATTTTAATTAAATAAAAGTATATGATACAAAAAAGCCCACATTTTTTTTAAAAAAAAAATTTAAGGGAAAATTTCACCTAACCGCCATTGTAATTAAATATTTCCCCAAAGCCATCGTAACTTTCTGAAATGTTACTAGTCTTCCGGGCAGTGAAATTAGTTTTAAGAGAGAATAGCAAAAATGACTGATACTTGTGCTATTTATGAGATGAGGGAGAATTCACAAGATAAGTGTGAAGCTTTATAAGATGGATGTACATGTTTACAAGATAAATGAGCCAATGTGCAACACCTATAATTGAAATCACAATGATACTAGTGATATTTATGAGACAAGAGGGCATACAAAAGACAAATGTGACATTTTGCAAGATGCATGTACAAAATTTATAATACAACTTAGCTAGTTTGTAAGACCTACAATTAAAATAACAATGTCACTAATGCTATTTACAAGAAAAGAGGGATTTCACAAGACAAATGTGAAGCTTTACAAAATATATGTAAATTTATAGGATAAATAAGCTAATTTACAAAATCTACAATTGAATTGTCTAGAATTTTTTAGAAGGATTGTTTTTGTTCATTCTCTCCTGAAATTAATTTCACTGCCCCATCAAATTGCAATGATGTTTGCAAAAAGTTATGGGGCTCTTGGGAAATATTTAGCTACAATGGAGGTTAGGCGAAATTTTCCCTTTTTTTAAAAAAAAAAAATTGGTTTAATCTTACGAAATCGAGGACCACAGGGTCATTTTTGTTTACAATTGACTTTTTAAAACTTGAAAAGGCACCATTTGGAAGGCCTAGCTCTGAACTAGCTTATATTACATATGGTCAAAAGAAGAGGTAAAGCAACCAATAGGATTGGGCCTAATAGAAAGAATTAGTCCCTCATAATATGACAAATCAATATTTAAACTACTACTCAAATAAGTACTCACATTTAATATTCGACAGTGCCTCAAGTAAGATTATCTATAATAGGAGGATATCTATGCCAAAAAGAAAAAAGAATAAGAAGGAAAAAGAACTCACGTTATCACTTGTCAGTTGCAACTTGCCAATTATAAGATATCTTATATAAGGTGTCTTCCAATAATTTTAAAAATTTAGTTTAAAATTATAAGATGCTTCGTCAAAATATCAAAGGATGTTCCAATTTTTTCCAATAATTTTAATAGCTTTCTTCTAGGATAACTATTCATGTAGTTAAGGGGAACAGGAATAAAAGCATGGACCCTGCTCAAGACGGCATCTTATGGAGTATTTTAGTTCACCGTTACACTCTAAAAAAATTCATCTGGCAACATAAGGCATAACGTGGTTTGGCAGAATATTTAATTCTCATACATATAATAACTATTCATGCAGTTAAAGGTGTTGAAGCGGAAAAGTGATTCCAAGAGGAGAGGGCCTGGGAGCACATGATTATTCTTACAAGATGGCCTCCTCCACTGTTTGATCTTTTTGCAAAAGTCAACAAAATTGCATTTCCCTATGTTGCTAGACGCCTAGACCAGACTTAGCCCCTCAAAACTCAACTCTGCGCCTGTAAAGAACAGGCATCACTTTTCATTTCATTTATTATAACAAAGTCAGTTCTTCCTCTTTCTCTTGGAGCTTTTGCTCGGATTGGTCTTGGGCTCCCCATTCAATTGTGGTGCTACTGACTTGTTCCCTGCAGCACGACTCCATAACGCCCTTTCTACATCTGATGGGGTAAAGACGTCTCCTTCTGTGCTCAACTCCTGCAAACCATTTTCTCACTGGATGTTAAACCATAGACATCCAAGCTTCCTCTAATGAAACAAAGTTCTTCCCACAAAATATAATCAAACAGGTTCGTGTCATACAAAGCAGCGCTTAATTTGATCAATATTTCGTTGTTGCTACTCAGTAAACACTAACACGAAAGGAATTGATAATCATGTATGCATAGGGATGGCAGAACACTAGCGCAAGAATCAATTTATTCAAACGAAAACACGTTAGTTACAGCAAACATAACATATTAATAATAATACCCTCTATTCTCACTTCCAGAAGCTCTAATTCAGGAGGAGCATTGATCAAGATATGGAAACCCAAATCCAGGCTGTAACTAAGTTGCACACCAGTCAGCAAATTAATTATTTTCTCAGTGGTCACACTGGATATGGTTAGGTAGCAATAGCGTGTAAGAACCAGATTTGCAAGAAAGAATTCCCACGTAACGGGAAAGGGCAGTTTTGTGGTTTTACAACGATTTTTTGCGCAGTTATGTGATACAATAGGATATCACACAATAATGGGATGTGAAAATGGAACCAGAACTAAACCTTATCGGTTAGCGATTTCAACATTATATACATCGGCGTGAAAATTCGCCAACTTAACGAGACAAAATTACATTGTAAGGTGGATGCATACCCTTGCTTTTGCCTGCAGTTTGCTAGAAAACAGTAGATATTGCTTCAGTGAATAATCTTTTGAATTGCCAAGAGCTGCCTCCAGAGCCTGTGGCCATAAGAAAAAGTGAAGGGGGAAAAAAGAAAGCGTAAAGAGATTGGGAAAGGGTAAAATAGAACAGTGAATGGGGAGACCTCGTCGGACATGAAAGGGGTGATGTGCGGAGCGAAGGAGGCGAGAACGGCGGAGGCAGTGGCAGGACCAACGCCTTTAAGGACGGTAAGTTCAGAAACAGCTTTAGAGATATCAGGAAGACTCTGAAAGGCCTTCTGAGAAGCGGATTTCACTAAGGACTCGTCCAGGGACGAAACGAAATCCAAGAGACGAGGCCTGAAAATACAGGGGATCACTTTAACAGTGATATAATGAGAGGAAGAGGAAGAGGGAAGGGGGTAAACAAGAAAAAGAGGAACCTCCATTTGCCGCGGGTGAGCTTCCATTGCATGAGCTTGGAGAGCTCAGGAGCAGTGATATGAGGGTTAGGGTTTCGTTGGAGAAGGAGAGGAGGGAGTTGGTTGCAGTAGAAATCATCCAGCGAAACCAAATTTGGTTTGTTAAGAGATTGGATTCGAGACTTATAATTGCTCAGAGCTTCTTTCCAAACACTGGGATCGGAGCACTCAAAATCCATGTCGCTCACCTGGAACTGGCGGCTCCTCCAAAATACCCCGTCTCACTTTCTTTCTTCGTCTCATAAAATGGTTATAAAAGTATCGGTGATTTGGAATAGCTTATTTTTAAATAATAAGTGTTTATAAATTATGATTTACGGAATATGATATAAATATGTAAAAAAAATTTATCTCGATTTATATAATAAATGTTTATTGACCCCAATAGACAATAACAAACACGCATAGTTTGAAAAATTTTAGATGAACAGCTTGTATCATGAATGGCCGAAACCTAAGGGCCTATTTGGTTCTAAGGGGGATGAATGGAAGAGGAGGAGCTCATTTTTCATCCTCTTTAAAACCCTTAAAATTAGAGGGAACAAAAATAAGAGGATGGAAGGGATTTAGAACCTCTTATTTGAGGCCCCTCCCCTCCAATTAAAAGGACTCATTTTTCATCCACCTCCATCCCATCCCCTCCTCTCCAACCAACCAGACCCTAAAGCTTTGTTAGGTTCAATGAAGGTTAGGTTAAGTGAGGTTTACTTAAGTTAGGTTAGAAGATGTTATAATGTTGTTTGGTTCAACAAAGGTTAGGTTAAGTGAGGTTTATTTAAGTTAAGTTAGGTTAAAGGAGGTTAAAATGCCCTTCTACATATTTTTCTTCTTCTTTTATAATGTATTTATTAATAATTATTATTTATATAAAATTATTATTTATAAAATAATTATTTTTGTAAGCATATAAATAATTATTTATAAAATTATTATTATTTGGAAAGTTCGTTGAATCAGGAGGTCAAGTTTTAAAGTGAAGGGCAGTGTTGGAATTTTAAAAAATTGACATGGGCAATTTAGTCACAATTGAAGAAAGATATTCTCTCACCTAGGAAAAACCCTAATTTTGGAGGGTTCACAACCTAGATTAGGTTACCACTAAAAGACAAAAAAACATCTAACACCTAGAGTGTGTTTGGATTAACTTTTGGAGAACTAGCATTAACTCCCCCGCGCTTTGCGCGGGGAGCACTAGATTTCAAGCATAAATAACACATTTAAAAATAATAATTCAACAATTCACTCATTGCTTTCATTACATCCTTGATGCATGAATCACATCCAAATTTATAAATTCAAGTATGTAAGTAACAACATAAAGTTCATTAATAAAGTACAATAGCTTTAAATCAGCAACTCAAACCCCTAAATACCTCCTTGTATACAACATTTTTTGTAGTCATTCTCCTCTCTTGATCATTAGTAGGCACATATATCTTCAATCCATTCTTACTTTTCACTGCACACAGCAATTCTTCCCCCGTGCGTTGTGCAGGGAGCATTTTGTCCCACATCATTTCTAAACTAATAAACCATTTCTTCTTTCACAATTCATTACCATTTTATATGTTTAGGGTAATATATCATAATAAAACAACAAAAACAAAAACATCCAAGTTCAATATAACTCCACCGTTGGAACAGATCAAGCACTGATGTTTGAAAAAATGTACCAACATGTGAAACACAATCAAATGAAGCATTTAAGTTTCTAAATATCTCCTTATAAACTATATTTGTTGTAGTGTTTTGAGCATCATGTCCATTATTTAGCATGTTTTTAACCCATCTATGCTCTTCTAACTCTTGATAGTACAACATAAAACTGATTATGTGGTTGTAGTCCTTTGAGCATCATGTCCATTATTTAGTATGTACGTTTTAACCCATTTATGATTTTCTAACTCTTGATAGTGCAACATTTAATTAATTATGTGTAAATACAGGCTTTCAGAGATATATCATAACATGGCGAAGTGATTACCCCTAACTATGGGGAGAATGATATTAAGGAAAAATATATTTTTTTTCATTCAAGTGAATTCACCATGCTAACATTAGTTGAAAATGTTTCATTTAATATAATTATGAGAGGAAACATTTAATTAAATAAAAAGGGGAAATAAATATGACTAACTCAATTGACATGGAGAGTCAATAGAGTAACATAATATAATCGATATAGGTTCTATCTGAGAGACGAATATGTCTATAATATGTGTAAATTGATTCTAGTTCTATTATATCTAATTGTTCTATTATACTTTTTTTTTGAAGATAAGCAATTGATTAAATAGTTTAAGTATACTTTCAACTCTTCCTTATGCATGCATTAATATAAATTGACTTCCATTTTAAAACTTCATTTCCTCTAAATCATAACTGTTTATGAATAAGTATCTTCCACCTTTTTCCAGTACCTATAGTTTTGACCCTTGAATAAGTATCTTCCTCATTTTTCCATTACCTTCCTTATCTTTCATCAATCCATTTCCCATCTTCTAATCTTAGTTTTTTTGCCTTGGTCCCATTTACACAAACGGGCATGCTTAAGAAGCTGCCCTCTCTTGGAATCATAGAAAGAATCAATTTTTTCTTAAAAAATTTGTCTTTCAGATCTAAATTTTGTTAGCAACGCTCAAATTAAATATCCATTGTATGTTATACTTTCCTTTTTTTAATATTAGATACTTGCATTTACTATAATAAAAACTTATTAATTAACGCGTGTTAGCAATCGAAAGTAGTAGGAGGAGGAATAAATAAAGTGAAGGGTGATTTTAACAAATGCTAGTGACTGCGTGTCATTCTTGGAAAAAAAGTAATAGCATAGGAAGAGTCTTTAGAGTAGTGGGTGGGGCCACTTTCATCAATTAGCTTCTTCATTCCTTCACTCTACACTGCTCCACCACCTTCAGCGCTTCTAACCATTTCCTCTCAATTATATAATTTTTTATCCATTCAACATTTACATCTTTCAGGTATATTGCTGAACTCACTTTTGTGATTTAACTTGACATGGCAAACTTTATTCAATTTGATGCCTTTTGAATTGTTTTGTATGTACATCTAGACTTAACTTTTTGTTTGTAGCTAACGGTATGCCTAATTATAGGATGTAAGAAATTTATAAATGAAGTGCAAAAAAAAACAATGCCTCTAGCAAAATAAGAGTGCAAGATAATGGACAAGAATAAAAAAGGACAAAATATATAATAGATACGATAATATTATAAAGGAGTCTTATGTGTGAGAAGATTGGTATGGTTGTCCCGAGATTGAGATCGGAGCACTAGTCAAATTCCCAATGGTCATAACTATCCACAACATTGTGCGAGAAAAATCTAATCTTGATCAGAACTAAGTTCCAAACATTCACTTTAGAATTAGAGACATTAACACCGCAAAGTAGAATGTTTGCAAATGAAAATAACCATATACCCTCACTAGGGCTATATGTGCACTGTATAAAGAAGTCTTGGGAAATGCATACCACAGGCAAACGCCACTAGAAAAGTGATTTAGATAGCATAATACCCTCACATTCTCATGAATGCTGAGAAGCTTTTGCTTGTTGTAAATACTGTTTATTTTCAAAGCAAGAGCCACTTCTTTGTAGAGAAGAATAAAAATCTGCATAAAAAAGCCAGCATTCATACATATCCCAATCCTTCTCAACTCTAACTTGTAAAATAGGAAAGTCAAATCTTCATCATTTATTAGAGTTGTTATTGAGTTAGGGGTTTTGGTATCTAACTCTAATACCATGCAAAAAAAAAAAAATTGTAACATCCATGAAGCAATCCAACAAAAGCAAATTACGCAAAACTTAGGGGCTGAAAATAGACATATTACTGAAAATAATACAGTTTCACAACAAAATTAGCTCCTAGAGAAAACAAAACAATAAGATAAAATGCAATCAAACGTAATACCTAATTGTTCCTTTAAAAAAAGGCCTCAAGATCCAAAACAAAACTTCTAACTCAATTACAACTCTATCTAACAATCAGCTAAACTGCATGCAAGTGATTTGAAATATTCTAACGGTATGATCATCTCATGGACTAGTAAACTAATAAGCACTAAAAAATTTAACTGACATTACCTAGTGGCTTCTTTTCCATTCTGAACTTATAGGCTACTTCTCTTAGGAAATACCTTCTTTCATCAAGTAAGATTACTCATCCAACAACCAAAAAACATTTCAAAGCCAATTTGTTTTGACCTAGAAAGCGAATCATATAGCAGAATCAATTGAAATTACTACAAAGTAAGCAGTGCAGCATATACAACTCAGCACCGCCAACAAATGTATAGTCACACCCTTAGGTCCATCACGACTTAGAGTAAGTCACATTACTAAACAACATGGGATAAGACCAACAAAAACATACAGAAGGGGATAATTAGTGATTGTAATAGAAGCTATAAATTACTATGCTAAATCAATAATCAATTTAACTGAAAACCAAAATCACACTAAAGAAAAACCTGGCAACTTTCAATGTAAACATCTCAATACCAAAAGTAATTCAAAACAATATGTTCTTTGTATAATTGAGGCTTTCATTTGCATAATTAATAAGGCATTGTAAAGGTAATGGCCAATAGTTTCATTTTAAAGGAATAAAAACCATGAAAGAATACCTGAACCCCTTGCTTAGCCTTTGCTTCCAGCAAATTATCAAGCCTTGATGAAGCATGAGAGTGAAAAGGATGCCGCAAATACAGTTCTAGAGCCACAGCCACCACCCACACACATATATGTATATATATATATATCTCTGCATAAAGCTTTCAGGAGAAAAGGAACCATAGTGGTGAGGATGACACCAGCCTTCAGGAGGTTTTACTCTAGCATTATTTATAGCAGCGACCCAATCTTTAACTTATCACTACTCTTTACTCTTACCCTAATGCTCCGATTTCAAGAAGTCACCTAAACGTTTGTAGTCACCAATCAAAGAGAACCTCCATTGATATTGAATCAGACATGCTCTAATATCCAGTTGTTAGTTTATGATTAATAAACAAAAGATTAATGAAGCAACAGAGAGAGAATATTAACTGCCTCTCTAAAATCCATTAGATACGTAAGAACAGAGATAGAGCATGTGACTTTAAATGAATGGCGTAACACCATTTCTGTTGCTAGAGATGGACAACCTGTTATATTCCCTTCTGAGGCACAAAGTACATAAAAAACAATAATGTCCAAAGGCTGGGTATCAAAAGGATCTGCTAGAAATGCCTAGAATCCAGGTTTTAGTATAGCCCTAACCTGCATGTAACAAAATAGACAAGCTCATAATTGAACCATCAGACAAGCTCATGAGCGAATTAAACTGAGGAAATTAAACACATGAAAGCAAAGAAGGATAAAAAATAAATGAGAATGAATCTAATGGAAGGGGAGGATTCAAGAATAAAGAGCCTATCTAGTCCTATAATGTAACCAAGTGGCTCTGATGATACATTTGATGAGAGATATGTCGTCCAAAGATTGATAAATAGCTTTAACAGTAAAGGCGTTGCTAAAAATGAACATGATTGGATCATTCTTGTGTTTATGAGTAACATCTATGTATGCTTTTCATGACTTTGCTTTTGTTAAAGACTTTTATCCAACACAAAAAACAAAAGTGTGTGAAACGATAGACAGAGTAGCAAATGTGAAATGGAATAGACTAACAGAAAAGAAGCAAACCAGGCAAGCTAGCTTATAATAATGCAACAAACAAATGAGATCTGTGTCTTTTTGTTGTTCAGGAAGCTACCTCTTACGTCGAGAGCGTCGAGAAGCTCATCAGGTTACTTTCTCAGACTCAACAACAATTTCACTCTTCTTCATCCTCCGCTTCCAAGTCTTCCCACGATATCGAGATGGACTGCAAAGCCGTCACCAATGCCACCGCGATTGCTCGCCAACGTCATCGTTTCCAAGTTGAAGAAGGTTATTTCTCTTCTGGGTCAAACCAGAATCAGTCATGCTCGATTCAGAAGGGCCACTCTGCCGCAACCTCTACCTCATCCTCCTCTTGCCGGTAATCAAAACCCCGAGCCTCAACCTTATGAGCCCAAAGTTTATTATGTGATGCCGTTGCGGCAGATCCTGCCGGCCCTTCTTCAGCACCAATCTCTCGGCAAACAACATCCCCGGATCCCAAAAATGTGGTGATTGAGAGGAAGGACTGTTTAAAACCATTAATTTCTCGTAATCCTCTGCCACGACTTCGTTTATGTCGTCTCTTATACTGGCAATATTGAAAGTAAACACCCACCAGCATAACCGCTTTTCAGATCACGAATATGTCTCAGGTATCCTCAGCAGGAAAGCCTCTGCTTTCTTCTTCTTCAGTTGCGGCAAGTATAGCTCCCTTGGGTTGCGGCAAGTGTAGCTCCGAGAACACATAGAGCGAGCTCTGGAAGATCCATCCATATTAGTAAACATAAACAGGAAATCAAGTAATGCCTCAAACACGCGCAAAAGGAAACCCACCAGTCTTGTAGGCGATTGCTCAGCAAAATGCAATGGTAATGACTAATTTTATGGAGATGCAAAGAATTTGAATTTCAAATTTCAAAATTTGAAAGAAGTTGTAAAAGTAGGAAAAGGCGGGAGATTTCAAAATATGTGAAGGAAAAATCTGGTCCGTTGATCAGTTATGAACAGTGATATTAGATGGGAGAAAAAATCGAAACCGCTGATTTCTTATGAATAGTGATAGTGGTGGAAGAGTATTATATGTTATATAGATATAGATATAGATAGATTATGGAGAATAGATTCTGGAGAAAAGGTGGAGAATAACTTCTGAAGAATAGATTTTGAGCAGAATAGATTATGAGTAGAATAATGATTTTGGAAAATTGTGAAAAAATCCCTCATTGCCAACTTATTTGCCAAATGGGATATTCGTGTGCAGATTAACTAATTTTTCTAATATAATCAAATTAGATAAATAGGTTTTACAAGATAAAAATTAAAAATTCTTTAAAAAAAAGGGATTAAAGAAAAATTGGTGAAATTCAAAAAAAAAGAAGAGAGAGAGAGAGTGTGTGGTGTGGGGCCCACATTAATAAAAAGGACCAATTAGAGTGAGATAGTGGGGTCCACATATGGAAAAAAAACAAAAAAATTAGATTTTCTCAAAACCATGGTTTTGAGATCCAAACCATGGTTTGAGCTCAAAACCTTGGTTTGAGAAAATTTGAGGTGTTTGGATGATTTTTGCAAAACCATGGTTTGAGCTCAAAACCATGGTTTGGGAAAATTTTTGAGTGTTTGGATGATTTTTTCCCAAACCATGGTTTGGGCTCAAAATAGCTTTTTTTAAGTGCATCCAAACACACTTCTAACCTCCTTCCAATCAAACATTACTTTTTTACCTCCAACCTCTCCCAATCTAACCTAACCTCCAACCAAACAAAGATAACCCCACCCCAACCTAATCTAACCTCCAACCAAACAAAGCCTAAAATCCGGATGCATTCTTAAACTGAAAAGAAACGACGACTATTTTTAACTTTTCTTTGGGTCGCGTCGAAAGGAATGGCTTAATTTAGTTTCCATCCTTCCCACCACACTCTGTAAATTCGTTCAGGAAAATGCATTCCCAATTAGCAATTTCCAACAGCCATCATGTGTGTGGACGTGGGACCGTGGGAGTGAAGAAGGTAGCTAAGAAGTTGGGCTGAATTCTTGAGGGGGATGGAGCGTTAATAGCGAATATTGGGCTTTGCAATAATGAGGCGTTTTTTTTTTTGCCATCGAATGAGGTGTTTTTTAAACGTAAGAAATGGGCGCAATATAAATAAATGTAGTCATGGGCCCACTGACCATGAGACTAAACGATGCGTTAAAGACCTGGGCCACAACCAATCTCTCAAGTTTGGAGTTCTCCCTGGGTTCAAGTGCTGGTTTCAGAATTCTGACTTGTGACTTCAATTTGGAGTTCAAGTACATGTGACTTGTGAGAATGGACTCAGGAGGGCAGTGGCCTGGCTTCTGAGTTACCCTCTTTTGGGGTAGCTTGCTACGTTCAACACCAACCCTACTTTCCACATCAGAAAGGCAACTGCATATATGATTATTTGGTTTTGTTTATTTGCTATTTAACTTTTTAGTTTTTGGGGTTTTAGTATGCGTGTTTTCCCTTATTTCAACTCGCTTTTTATTGCATCTATCTTTAATATAAGGTCCAACTGACTAATTTGAAGAGATTAAGGAATCTAAATAAATTACTTAATTATATCCTCCATTTTATCTTTAATATAAGAGCCGTTGACTTTTTTAAGAATGATCAAGGAAGCTAAATAAACTACTTTATCATATTAGATGTTATGCATCATTAGATTATTGTCAGTTTATAAGTCAAAACAAATTACTTAGTTTGAAGAATAATCATAAATTTAAATACTTTAATGTAGCTTAATTATTTTCCTTAATCTCTATTAAAAAAAATTAGTTCACTCTTTTATTAAAGACTATGGGAAGTATATGATCTATTTGAAATACTTATGTGCATCATTAGATTAGTAAGTCAAACAAATTAGTTTAAAGAAAAATGATAAATATGAGAGATAAAATGAAAAATGGTCTTATATTTAAGATCAACATTCACTTTTAAACTAGGGCTTATATTTAACATCAATAGAAGAAATATTTTGTGACTTAACTGTTCAGTTCATGATGTTGACACTGACAAATATTACCCCTGGTTCTAAATATAAAACCTAGTTAATTTTTTCTGGAAAAGTTAAAGAAACTAAATATATTACTTAATCATAGTATATGTTGTGTATTATTGTATTGTATATCAATTTATAAATCATATTAACTAATTTGGAGGGAAAAAATGATAAATATAATTATTTTAAAGTAATATATTTAGCTTCATTAATCTCTTCAAAAAAAATAAATGGATCTTATATTTAGGATAGGAGGAAGAAGTAAGGTACTGTATTGGCTGATGTATGGGGTCTGGAAATTGTTTGCGGTTTAGTTTGTGGATGTGTTGGGTTGCTTTGTTGGCAAGGGTCTGTAGAATAGGTCTGTTGTTATTTTAGTGTTTGTTTGGATTAACAGTAGAAATTATTTTTTTTATATGATTTATGGTATACGAGAAAAACATGTGAGATGGGTTTTATCTGAACTTATGTGAATGTGCTTTTTAAATACTAAAACAGGCCTTATTGTTTGCATAGGTAGCAAGTGTCTTTTGCTTTCTTTGGCTTCTGTTATTGTGGTGGGATTTTGTTATGAAGTGTGCGTGTGTGTGTGGTTGATTTGTGAGAGTGGAGGCATCATTAGATTAGACAAAAGGGTTAGGAGAGCTTTAGACAAAAAAGGCTCTAGGAGAGAGTAGTGGAACACGTGGGATTCCTTATATAAGCAAGCACAAGAGAGTGGAGTGAGTTGCGAGAGAAATTATTGTAAGCAAAGCAAGAATATGGCTTCCATAATTGACCCTCCCTTTGGCCTTTATCTCCTATCAATGCTCATCAGTGCCTTTCCGTCTTTGTTTCTCAAGCTCACTATGCCCACCCCTCCGTTTCCCTCCCCTGTTTCTCTCTTCTCATGTAAGTCCTCATCTCCACATGCTTCCTATTATTGCTTTCACACTTTACTTTCATTTAGCTAGCCTCACTCATTAGAGAACTAATATTAGCTTACGTGCTTAATTTTTTATTACATCTTCCTCTGATGATAACAGAATGGTGATTTATATACTACTGACACACATGTTCATGAGAATGAGAGTGCGATACCGTGACGTATATGTGGATAGGAAAGAATCGATGAATGGGATATTCTTGGGGAGTGTAGGCAGAATATATATGGGGGAGCAACAAGTGAATATTTTAGAAAGGGATACATTCTATTTTGGGGACTAGTCCAACTTTTTTGTACGTTGGATAGCGTATGGATTTCTTTATTGCCACGGGATTAGATATGCTTGGATCAAGTCAACAGGACAATAATTTTGTAGCACATAGAGGGGAGTGATACTAGGAACTGGGGTATAGGTTATGTTTGGTATGGATGAAGACTTTTTGGAAAATAGAATACTTATCTCCCATCTTGAATTTAAGATCAACCAAATTAATTTGGATAGATTGAAAAAAAAAATAGTTAAATTAGTTATTTATTAAAAATGTGTATGGTGATTTCTGTAAAATATTCTTTTAATTAGTCATTTGTATTGAAATACCTATTGATGTGTAATCTCTCTTAACATATGTACAATCAAAATGGATTATTTATAAAAAAAAAGAGAGATAAATATGAAGAACAAATTAGATTGAAAGTATTATATTTAAGATCAAATTAAATCTAATATTTACTAGGTTATATATTAAAGATGGGAAATATTATGTACGTTTTATGCATATGATCCAAGTTGTTAAGAATTGATATACTTGTATAAAAGAAGCATGCCTGCTTCATCTTGGTCGATCACTGATACTTCAATTTCTACAAAGAACATAAATGCATTGTTAATTTTATCATATAATAAGCTAAAAAACAACTGGCTGTATGCATTGTTAATATTTAAATGTCATCTCTATTGAAATTCCTTGTCAAATAAAAATTATTATTATTTTAGTTTATATTAAAATATTACTCATGCTTCTAAAAAGAATATGAGTACTTTAATGAAGGGTATTCACGTCATTCGGTGACTGTAACTAACTCCTTCATTTCCTTGCTTAATTGCTCCTTACCAAACTCTCTAACGGGAAAAAAAATCATAATTTCTTCCTACTGGGCAAACACATTTTTAGCACAAAAATAATCTTTTCATAGAAATTAAAGCAAAGCTAGCATTCTGATCTTTCTACCTTTTACTTTCCGTCTCGTTCATAAAGAATTCATTTCTGCCAAACCTGACCTTATCTCCGCTCTCTCTAATGTATGTATAATGTCCTTGAACTCGGCAGCTGGGAAAAAAATTCCTATATGCGACTTTTATACAGCGTGCAATATGTGTGCGTGTGGGTGAATATATGCGAAAATGATACAAACAGGATCGCTGATATAATTATTTTTTTACAAAAATACAATTTAAACTTTAAATTATAAAAATATATTCTGAATGTTTCATTATACTGCGGGGTCGCTAAACACGAGCAAGACATCCATATTTTGTTCCCTGCTGGACTTTTCTCCAACATTATCCCCATAGAGTATAGAAAATAGAGTAAGGATTGGCGAGTAGGAATACAGATGGCAGCCGAGGGAGAGGCGTGGAACTGTGAAACAGAGGGGACGGAGTGCGATGCCCAAGACCAAAAGTTTGGTCAAGAAATAAAGGTCTCCAATCACTTACCAAAAAAAAAAAGTGCAATCATTATGATCCAAGCTAGCTTATCCAGACAAATATGTGTGTGATTGGCTCGAGATAAAACTTCTCTCACATACTTACTTCGTATATCGTGAATCACGATTTATAAGCACTTATTATTCAAAAATAAGCTATTCAAACGAACACATAAAATAGGTCTCGTTGTTATTTTCCTTTTTTAAAAACATATATTGACTTTGTACTTTTTATTTTTTTTAAAAAATAACCCTAATAAAAAGTTATATATACTGTAATAATTATATGGCTAGTTATTTTAGAATTATCAATTAGTTATAACTAGATCTCTTTCTTCCACATTTTTTAACTAATAATTGTTTTAGTATACAGGAGTATATTTTGCATCAATCAAAACAAAGAGTTGTTTGAATTCATGTGCTACAACCTTAGCGACCGTCAATTTTGAATCAGTGAGAATAAATAAAAAGGGGAAACAGGTTTCAGAATCCCACAAGGAGATACGGCTTTCACATCACATCCATGTCAGGAATCTTCATTTTAACCGCACTGTCTCTGCTACGCGTACGCCTAAACCCATATCCTATCTGCTCCGTTGTTCATCCACCAAACTTTGTTTCCAAACACAAAAGATACCGCATTGCAACTGAAACTGTGGCAAACCCTCAATTCACTCAGCTATATTTCTTCTTTATTATAATTATTATTGTCCACACCAATTTACTTTAAATTAACTTCATAGATATCTGGTGATGCCGCTAAAAACAACATAGAATTAAATTTTCTCACGGAATTAAAGATGGAAAAAATTCTATTCTTAAAATCTGTAATTTAGTATTATTATATTTAAATAATATTTAAAATATAATAAGATAATAAATAATAAAAACTTAAACATCAGAAAAATATATATTATATTAATAATAAATATTTAAAGGAAGTAAAAAATTAAAATTATATTATAAAAAATAAATTATATATATTAATATTAATATTATATTTGCTTTTAATTATTATATACCACTCTGGTCCTATTTATAAGTCATTTTTGACCAAAAATTTAGTCTTATTTATAAGTCTAGTTTCAGTGTAGTAAATGAAATTGTGATAATTTTGCCTTTATTTATTGTACCAATAAAGAAATAATTTAAAGATAGATAGAGAAGAAAGAGTTGAAAAGTACTCATTCATAAATAAGAGTATAGTTGAAAATTTACCTCAGAATCATTGAGTTAACTACATCTCCTTGATATGTAAGATTTTAGTTAAAAATGACTTATAAATAGGACCCAAATGGTATTATATATATAATTATGTGAATAAACGTCGTAAGGTTAAGACAAGACAATTCAGCTGACAAAGACATCAAGAACTTGCACACAGGTAATTTTTGAAAGACAATTTTCATCAAAAAATTTTGTGAGTAATTTCTAATGGAATCAAAATTCTATCGGTAAACTAATTTGCAGCATAAATTTTAGCAATAAAACAGATTCCGCGAATAATTCTGTCAGAAAAATTGAAAATTTGATCCTGCATGTAACCTCTTGTTGCCTAGACCTTTTCAAAGAAGAACAGCTTTGCGTTCCCAGTAGAAGCGCAAGGAAAACAAAAGTGAACACATAATATAGGGTTGTATGTATATAAATTTGAGAGATCAGGGTAAGTTGCAAATAATTGAGCGTAAGAAAGATCTCTCTAACTTTGGGGAAAGTTTAAAAGAGAAGCTCCAGCAAAATGATTGTACCCGTTGATCAGAATTCGACCACCCACCGTCCCCAAAGCCACTGAATATATATATATATATATATATGGCATATATGTACGCGCTAAGTTTTTTAACGGCGTTTTCCTCTTCTGGGTTCCATCAGATTCTTGAATCGTCACACCATCACTGCTAGATCAGGAAACACCATTTGGAATACAAATATCACGCTGAGAAGCGTGTTTCTCTCCCATATTCCTATTCATTCAATAACTTGATGTCTCTATATATAAATTAATTAATGCTTGATTTGTCGGAGAAAAAAGGAAGGCAATTCAACCACCATCAAAATTGGAATAATGATGGCTTCTGAATATTTAATCATTTTTGCAGATCAATTAATCCATCAAGCACGCACTTAATAAATTGCTTATGATCTGTATCTCACGGATTATTCGTTTGGAAACAATTCATAGATAGTTGCATATCATCATCACTCGTAATAAATGGATCAACGCCATTATAAACAGTTAAACACACACACACACACACACACACACAGATATATATCTGCGCGCGCGCCCAGTAGCTAAACTATATTTCTCGCAACACACGTACATAACAGGAGCAGCGTATGAGTATAATGGAGATATAAACGTCACTTGAGGTACGGAATATATATTTGTACATGAACATGAATTATTATAGTTGGGTGCTTTCAATCTTGTCTCGCATAATAATCTAAGAGAAACGAAATGTGGCGGATATATATATATATATATATAAGCCTTGTTGTCAAACAAAGTCACCATGTGTGAATGTTGAGTTTCAAGACGACAGAGAATGGCCGACACGGCCTCGAGTCCGATCGACCATCCCAGTGGTCCATCACTATGCAGTATGCACCACCATTATATATTACGTACGCCTCCTCCGTTACAAGATCGACATGTGTCATTTTTATATAACACGAATATTAATTAATCAGCAAGTAAATTCCTCTTAAACTTCTCTCGTGACTTTGTTAATTCAGCCATTAATATTCTCCAAGCAGGTTCCGTGATTCATGTGCATTGGACCCCCCATAAAAACGATGGGAATAATGAGAAACTCGCAAGTTTCCAAAAATGAGGATGAAAATGGGAGCAACTTTTTCCGGGAAAGGACTAAACGCCAAAGCCCAAGAGGAGGCATTGTCAAAATGGTGTTCGATTTTATCATTGACTATAAGCTTATTAACAATGGAAATCTCAACGCAAGCTAATATAAGAGCCTATGGGTGCCAAAAAGTCAGATGAAAACGGATCTAGCTATAGTGGTGGTGGTGGAGAAGCATATAGGTGTTTTGAGATTAGGTATAAATTGAAGAGAGGGTGATGTGGGGGCCGCAACAAGTAACATCTTTTAGATGAAAAGACTTGAGATTAGGACACAAGTAGTACGGTGTAATTCACAAATAAGATCAAAGTTGAGGGCTTTGTGCTCTCTGCGACTCACTGCTTGCTATTTCCTGCTCTCTCTCTCTCGCTCTCACTCTGGCCTCCGTCCGCTTATTTCCCCACTTCGGTTCCTGTAATTTTTTCTTCCCAAATTTAATATATTATAATTTATCATACAAATAATTTATTTAAATTTTATAGGAAAAGAAGTTAACGGGGATCATATTACTTTAAATTTTTTAAAATTAAATTAAATAATTTTTGGTGCCAAATTAACAACAACAACAACAAAAAGGCAGCGTTTTTCTTGGTTATGTTAGTAGTAAAGGCGTGATTTTTCAATTTTTTGGTTTGGACTCATGGAAAAGCACGAATATAATAATGCATGAATATGAAAAAGCCCGATATAGAAGTTGAGTGGTAAATAGCTTTAAGTGGGAGTTTTTCATTGGAGGATTACGACTTTCTTATATTAAATTTTTACTGTCGTGTTCTCTTCTCAACTGATAAAAGAGGTTATTACTTACTATAATTCTAATTAATGATGGCTGGGATGTTTTTTAATTACCATGTGATACACTGGCAATGATTTAAAAGGTCTCCTCCTTACTCTTTTTTTAATTTTAACATTTTTTAACAGTCATCTACTCATGTTTTGAAATTTGAGCTTTATAAAAAATAGTTTATGAAAACTGTAGATATTATTTTCAATATTGATATGATCTTTTTTCATAATAACGATACATGTCGTCTCTCTTAACAGTACAGTTAACATTAAGACAGCGCTGAGTATAGTAAAACCCTACAAACCAAAATAGCCAAAATACTGGTTCATTTCATGCTGATCAATCCATACACTGCTCTCTGTTGATGTTTAAAATGCCCTGATTATCCCTAATCCTAATTTCTAAATACCATTTAACCTAATTTTCTAATGACTGTTAACCCCCAAGATCTCACACAATATAATAACTTGTAAGTATAATATATTCCCCTGTCCCCACGTATAAGGTCCTTTTAATTAAATCTTTTTTTTTGCCAATCTTTTTAATTAAATCATATACGGTATTTTAAAAAAACAGTTGAAATTAATTAAAAATAATAAATATGTAAGAAGTATGATTTGTTTTTAAAAAATACAACTATTTATGAATGAGTAAGAGAGAGAAATAATGAAATAAAGGATGAAAGAGAATCTATGGGTAATAAATGATGAGAGAGTAATTGAACACAAAATAGATAAAAGTGTATTCATCATTGAAATTGAAACAAATTCAAAAATAATCTCATCAAAAGGGGCAAGTTCATTAAAAAAAAAAATTTATATATATGAATGAGTAATTTGCTCCCAGCTAGTTTTATATCTATTCCGACGGTTTAGCCAAACGAATTTTCTTAGAGTAAGACCCTAGCTCCTTTTGAAGATACTGATCGTTTTACAATAAAGTATTCAAATAGTATTTGATATGAGTTGATTTTAAATAAAAAGAGAAAATCTCATATAAAGTTATATGAAATAGAAATATTTTAAATCAGGTTGCCAAATTCAATAAATTCTTAATTAAGTTATCGACCCGATTTAGGATTTCAAAATGTGTATCAAATAACTTTATTGTCCTCTCCAGTTTCTTCTATCATATTAAAAGAGTTTCATTACACTTTGTAAATTATTTTTTTCAACAAGTATATACATATATACATATATAAACATTAACATATAATAAAATAAAATATGACTCACTTGAATTGAAGAAATTTTTTGAGTTTCAGAAGGATGATCAAGAATAATTCAAGTTAAAAAATGAAGCTTTAACCCCAATATCAATTAAATAATTTTAATTTTAATATTAAGAATTAAAAAATTTATTCTTGAATTGAATTTTTTTACGAGAAAAAAATCAAGCTATGTTAATCCCAAGAAAAAAAAATCTGATATATGTGTGATTTATCAAAATTCATGTTTAGATTGGCGTCATGATAACTTATAAGCTGTTTTTTCATATAAATCGAGATAAAACTCCTCTCACATACTTACCTCGTATACCGTAAATCACAATTACAAAGTTACTTTTAAGCATTCCTATCGTTGTTCCAAACACATACAAAATATATATATATATATTAAAGAGTTCATTAACTACATATAATTAAAAAGAGTTTTTCTACCAAAAAAAAAAAAAGAGTTTCATTAACAACATAAAAAAAGTGTTTCATCATCATTGAAAAAAGTAACATATGTATCACACAAGTCAAAATTGTGTGATTAATGTAGTTTAAATTTCTTTTTTTTTTAAAAAAAATCCAAGTTCTTCCAAAAATAAAATTTACTGTTCACAGTATTTAACTAAAAATCATTTAATTAATATTTGGGGTTATGATTTTCTTTTCACTTTTTTGCTTTAATTATTCTTAATGATTTTTCTAAAACGCAAAAAATTCCTTTAATTGAAGCGCATTATATTTTTTTTATTATGTATCAGTGTTGATATATATTTATTGAAGAACTAAGTTATGGAGCAATAAAATTCTTTTAAAAGGATAGAGGAGATTAAGAGAGGGTAATAAAGTTATTTCACCCATATTTTAAAATTTTAAATTGGGTTAATAACTTAATTAGGGATTTGTTAAGTTGAACAATTTGATTTTGAATTTTCCTATTTTAGGCAACTTTATATAGGATTTTTCCAAATAAAAACTAGACCATTTAAAAAATGGATGGTTTTACGTAATTGAAAATTCACTCGGTTTGAGATTATTATGTGCTCGTTTTGGATAACTTATTTTTAGGGAATAAGTGCTTATAAATCGTGATTTACGGTATATGAGGTAAGTATGTGAGAGGAGTTTTATCTCAACTTGCGTAATAAGTACTTATTGACCCCTAATAAGCAATAAACAATACCAAACACACTTATTTGGTCTCATTTATATTCAATTTTTAGTTTTTAAAACTCTTAATTATTAAACTTTTCTGATAGTAAACATTTGAATGTGATCTGAGTCAAGCATTCACCATTATTACCTCACTTGTTTTTTCCAAACAACAACCCGCCAAAACTTAATTCTAAATATAAGACAGAGTTGACTTTTTAGAGATATTAAATGAATTAATTAAATTACTTTAAAATATTTATATTTATCATTTTTCTCTAAACTATTTTGCTTAACTTATAAACTGATATATAATCTAATAATACTCAACATATGATATGATTAAGTAACTTATTTAATTTTCTTAATCTCTTCAGTTAATTAACCCTGTCTTATATTTAGGATCGGAGGGAGTACTTATTTATTTTCTTACCACTTGATACATTTTATTTTTAATACATTACGCCGTTTAGAGTTGATTATTTATAATTCAAGAATAATATTTAGTTTTATATGAAGTGGTACTATTATTTAATATTACTTCTTAAATTGCATAAAAATTAATTTTAGCATGCTATTTTAATTGCTTACTCTTTCGTTGTAAGCTATCAAATTTGGACTCTAATATCGGATAGGCATAGGTAGCGATCCATCAAATTCAAACCGTATTATAACAAGAAAAAAAAAAAAACAAAAGAAATGCACTTTAAATTTGCTTAAATCACTGCATCTATTGAAGTTAATGAAAAACAAAATAACAGTAACGTGAATTAAAGGATGAAATCAAGCCTCTAAAGATTGTGTGTTAAATTAAATAATATTTTTATTCTTTTCAATTTTCAGTGAGTTTGATTTATTGTGATTTAAATTAAATTAATATATATCTTTTCATATATTTGATGATATATCAATATATCATACCCTAATATATTTTTACATATTATACACTAAGAGCCCGTTTGGTTCAACTCCATTACATGCCTGCAATGGTAATCATGATTGCATTACCAAGAAAAGAGTGTTTGGTTATTCTTTAGCATAGTAATAGGGTTTACTATGGTAATGATGATTACTAAAAGATTGGTAATCCTCATTCATACCCCCCTATGAATCCTCATTACCATCCCATTGCATGGTTTAAAAAGTCCAATTTACCCTTTAGTTTCCTATGCCTTTGTTTTACTTATCTTATTTCACTTGCCACATCATGTCACAACTAACACCGCCACAATCTCCTCATCCTCCTCCTCCACCGCCGTCACCTCCACTCGCCGCTGCCGCCACTAACTCCGCCGCCGCCGCTACCTACCACTCGCCCACCGCCACCGCCATTACCTCCTCCTTCGCTACCACCGCCATTACCTCCTCCTCCGCTGCCGCTACTAGCCGCCCATCGCCACCTCCTCCTCCGCCTCTACCACCACCGCCACCTGCCCACCACCTCTTCCTCCACCCCTGCTGCCACCACAGCCACCACCACTACTCCTTCGCCGCCGCCGCCACTAGCCCGCCGCCGCCGCCACTACCTCCTCCTCTACTGCTGCCGCCGCCATCACTTGCCCATCGCCACCACCATTACCTCCTCCTCTGCTACCACCCCCGCTCGTGCCACCGGCCCACTACCCACCGCCCACTGCCACCACCACCTCCTCCTCTATCGCCACCCCCATCGTTGCCGCCTCCACACCTCCTCCTCCTCCATCCCCACTGCCACCGGCTCTTAACTATTTTTTTCACAAAGATTATATTAAGAGTAAAAAATATTTTATGCAATATATTAATTTTAAATAATTGTTAAAATAGTAATTCATTACATCTTACTTAAAAATCAAACCAAACATTACCCTTATAATTAATATTGCATTGCATTATCATTACATCGCATTACACTGTATTGCAGGGTGTAATGAGATCGAACCAAACGGGCCCTTATATTTTTAATTTATGTGAATGTGCTAAATTAACCGTAAACCGTGTTTGTTGTTTTTAGTGGATGCCGCAACGTGAGTAGTGATTTGAAGGACGGAGTAGTCTGAAGCCTAGACTTTGAATGAGTCAATAATCTAGCTAGCTAATGTAATTAATTAAAATAATGCGACTTTAACACGTCTCCTATTAATTAACAAGTGACTGTAGTTTCCAAGACTTTGTACGTTCACTTATTTTTTAAATTTGGCTGAGATAATAACTCGTGCAAAGTTATTTTTTTTGTCTGCTGCAAAATATATTCATAGCCAGCTACTGAAACACTTTAAAGACTATATTTCCCCTAAAGAATCATAAAATATATTATTATTAGTAATTTTGCAAAACTATAACCCGGAATCATTAATATCATAAGCTTTTCAGATAAAAAATAATAATAAATTGAAAATAATATTCTTGATATTAAAGAACCAGAACAGGGATTGCGAAAAGTAGTATTAATAGTAATAATAATAATAATTGGGTATATTTTTCTCAACATACTGTAGGTAGTCCTGCATTAGGCGGAAGAAAAGCTTGGTGCAACTCACATGCCATGTAATGACTGTAAATCATGTGATTAAGTTCTACCCGCCCACAAAGGGAGAAAAGGTTAGTAAAACTAAACGGGAATCATCTTGTCGCCCGTTGTAAAAACTTTTGCGTGTGAGCAGGAAGAAACTATATATTTATATATATATGACAGTAAAACTAAATATATAGTTTGCCGATAAGGAAATTGTTTCAGTTTTCCGTGGGATAAAAATCACGGAAGTAATTCAGTTACGTGAGAGATTGATGAGTAAAAAACTGCATACGTTCTTAGGCCCCAACAACTTTAAAATACTACCTCAGCTGATACTTTATAAGAAACAGTCTGTAGTGTAATTATAACCTTTTTGTCATCGAACAAGTATTTTTCTATATATAAGAAACAATACTGTTTGGGACTGAACGTGGCACCTTTTCCAACTGAAAAATATATTTATAATTTTTAAGCTTTTTTTAACCAAAAATAACTTTTAAGTTTAAGACAATCTGACTTATACACACTTTTTTAATAGGCACAATTATTTAGTTTCATTAATTTCTTTAAAAAAAGTTAACTTTATCTTATATTTAGAATCAGAGGTACTAAAAGGTAATATTGTTACATTATGAGATATTAAATATGTGCACTACTTCTTTAAGCAGGATTCAAACTCTAGTTTATTATGTTAAGAGGGACTCTCTCGTTCTATTACTTAATCTCATTAGTTGTTCATACACGCTTTATGTAACAGTGCAACTGTTATCATATCTTCCTCCTTTGGGTTACAGTCACTGAAATTATATTTGACCGAGATTCAACAAGGAAATAGGATATTTCAGTGTAAAAATAAGACCTCTAGTATTCAAATTAGACCAGAAGATCGGAAGAGAGAAGAAAATAATGAAGAGGATATTTGATTTGACGAAAACAAAGTCAGAAAGCAGCGGATGACCAATAAGCAAGTTGTCGGTATGAAGCTATGCTTTTTTCTGGGGGAGGGGGAAGTCAAAAGATGTTATCGCTGTGGTTCTTGAATTAAATACGAGTGTGTTAAAATTCAACATAATTCCTCTTTTGTTAATACTCGTCAGTGTTTAGTATAAAATATATTTACCTAATTTAATTCGATTAAGGAAGTTATTTGAGTTGGTTAATATAACATGTATTTTCCAAAATACCTCAATCATATTCCTTAATTCCCTCTCATTCTTGATTATTATTGAGGGAGTATTAATAAAGATAAATTCAAAAAATATCAATAAATATGACAACTATCTTATATTTTGGATCAAGATCAACTCCCCATATATGTATTAATAGGTGTATTGTTCTTATTTATTATCTTCTCACATGTGTTTCTTGAGGTGGTGTTTTGCGTAAGCTCACACGCCCCACTCAACACGCCTCAATACCAAACCATATTTTATCAAGGTTCTCAAAACCGGACCGGGTACTGAACCGGTCGGGGTACTGGGTTAAGGGTCAGTGGGTCAAACCGGGGCCAAACCGGAGCCAAACCGGGACCAAACCGGTGAGAAATTGAAAATTTTAGGCTTATTGGTATGAAATTCTAAAAGAAATATAAAAAAAAAAAAAAAAATTTTTTTTTTTAAAAATGGAAACCGGACCGGGAACCGGACCGGCCAACCGGCCGGTTCGCCGGTTACCGGGCCGGACCGGCCGGTCTGGTCCGGTTTCCATAACATTGTATTTTATAAGCCCCCAATACACTCTGTTTTTTTTTTAATCTCTGCATTAATTTCCACCTTATTATGATGTCTCTTAAGTCTTAACAATATATATAATATAAATAAGTACTTGGCTTAAAAATAACAATATCAAACCTCCGATCTGAAACCAGTAGTAGACACATTAATTAAATAAATAGTTTCAAGAAATTAATTAAGGGCACCACGCGATCACTGCTTTTTGTTTAAATAAATAAATAAGCTTGAAACTCAACTTCAAGTCTTGGAGATTTAATTAGTGGAGACTAGCTAGAAGACATTGTTGCAGCATCTTACATGCTGCCTTTCCCAAAATATTTCCTATCCTCTCTCTCGATCTTATTTTGGCATTATTCTTCTGTAAAATTTAAAAAAGTATAGGAGAAGGGCTAGTCGATCACAACAGCGGTGACCATATTTTTAATAAAACATAAGGAGGAAATAAAAAAGCAGTGAGAGAAAAAAATGTGCACCATTCACTCATTCATACACGTGCCCACGTCTTTTATTTTCATCTCACCCGTCGGGTTTTTAATATCAAAATTATTTAACTATTTTGGGTAAATTTTGATGAAGTTAGATAGATTATCTGATTATAATATGATAGGCATTTAAGTATCTTGAAGAACCACACCCTAAAAACTAACTATTGAGGTGGGAGACATAAGATATTTAAGTACTCCATCAAGCAGCCTATACTACTTGATATGGGACTTTGGTAGCCCATATTATCTTGATCCCAATCAATATACCTTCCATGAAAAGTCGATGTCTCAGCAGCTCCACTGTACGGCACTTTACTCGGCACTTTACTCAATTACTTGTTGGTCCACCCCTCCGGTGTGGGTAGCTCTCTCTGGTCAACCAGCCACCGACTATGATACCAAATTGATAGAACCCAAGCCAAAATGATGCAAATATAAAATTGACTTTGTATAAATATCAGAAATCGGGATTGTCACAACAGAAATTAACCAACACTCATTGGAAATAAGCTACTAAAAGCACTCAAAACACTAAATAAAATGATAAAATGATGAATCATGATAAACTTTCTTCACCCCACAGTTTGGTATTTGAGAGACCAAACCCCCTCTCCTCACACTGCTCAAAAGTCTGCTTAAACCCTACTAAATCCCCCTGTCCACATATATAACTCAGTACATTGCACAGCCCCCCACTCTCATGTGCACATGCACATGCCACACACACAAACCTCACACCCTCCTCACTTAGGCTTGACCCATTAATTGTAGATCCATTAACTACGGGTCCATCATTACCTCGCCCTTCAAGCTTCACATTGTCCTCAAGGTGAGGACTGAAAATAGAAACTGGTGGTTTCTCTTTAATGTATTCTCTTTCTAGGCTTGGGCAAGACCCAAAGTAAGCTGGTCTCATTATAACACAAAAGAGAAAAACCTTAGCAAGCGTTTGCTTCCCATTCCAATAATCCTTTGAAATCAGGACTGCAAATGTTCCTATAATGATGAAGACTAAGCCAGTAAGCAAGTAATTGCTAAACACTCCATACCAACTATTAGCTCTCAATAGCTTGAGGTCTTCAACCTTTGCAAGCATTACTAAACCGTAACTTGCCGTAGGCACAAATATTACTTTTTCTTTGTTGAGCTTCATATAAGGCTTGTTAGCTGCAGTGATAACTTCTAAGGAAGCATCTTTTTGGTACTCCCTCTCATAAACTTGCTTACAAACAGGATTATGTATAAGCTAAAAAAATAGTGGATGCCTAAATCCTTCATGTGGAGGTATTTTCCTTGCCTTCATATGGTTTGACTCAAAATCACAAGAAAGTTTAGACAAAGCTGATTCAATAATCAAGTGGTAGTCACTTGCACCCTCATGAGCGAAACTTTGAACAATGGAATAACGGGGGAATGAATTTTCAAAATTCTCAAATCTTCTAATTGCCTCGGCGATAAACAAATGGGGAAATACCTAATCCAATTCAACACCAAGGCCAATCTAGAAGAGATCCCACAACATATATTTAACCATTTTTCCTTCAAACCCATTGCCTTCTTTGGCTAATAAGATTAATTGAAACAGTTTTCCAAGCATCCAAACATTGTAGGAAGCAACTCTTATCTCATTTAGGCTGATACCCAATTCAAAAAAAGAGTCAGGCGCTGCAAAAATTTTGTGCAAGAAAATCACGTGCTTCTCACCTACATTCCTTTGCTTTTTCATTTGTGTGCCAGAATCAAATGAGGAAGGAAACACACTATCTTGATTAACTTGTCCCAGAAAATCGTTTCAATTGGACCGAAGCACTGGAATGCAGCAAACATCACTGCTTCAACAATTTCCGAACACATGAACGAATAAACCAGACATGCAGAGGCTCCTTCTGTAACAAAACAACAGTCTCCTGGGTGATGCAATGTTGCATATGAACAGCAACCTACTCTCTTTGCAGAAATCGGACAGCTATGTAGGGCTTGGTGGAGTAGTTCGACTAAGAAATAATCAGCATCGTGTCTTTCTCTCCTACATAGCGTTGTTAAGAAAATCAAAGACGACTCTGTTAATGAACATTGCTTTTCTAATTGACTTTGGGGCTCCATACGTTGGGTAGGGTTAAAAACAAATTAACTAGGGTAAATAAGTTTTTGGGCCCTATTACTTCTATTTCCAGGTACTATTAAATAAGGCCCAATTCGTTTTACTCCCAAACAGCATTTAGGGCTTTTGCCCCATCAGATCTTTTTAACCCGTTTCAAAACCCACTTATGATCCTTCTCTTCCCCCTTTTCTTTGATTGCCTCTATCGTTATTGGCCTGTAAATTCTGCGATGATTCCATTCAACTAGTCTAAACAACTCGCTGTAATTCCACCTGGCCTTCGATTCTACGGTTTTGGTCTTTGCAGCCTCAAATAAGACATATATGCCTTCTGATTCTTGTTTGCTATCCGTTACATCCTTGAATCTGGTAACAGTTGCGATATTTGCTTCTTCATTTCTCTTATCAAATGGCAACTCTTCCTCCGTTTCCTCATTTGCATTATTAGCTTCCTTAACTCTAGTTTCAACTTCATCATCGTCTTCCTCTTGCCCATCTGATATGACGTCTACCTCTTCATCCTTCTCTTGCATTCTTGCTTCTAATGCTTCCATAGACTTATTCTCTTCCTTTTCTTGCATTAACTCTTGTTCGATAGAGAACATATGGTGAAATCGTTTTATGACCTCCCATTTGAACTCACTCCAAGTTTCTATGGTTGTTTTGGTTTCAAACCAAATGCACTAGTTCATAGCTTTTCCCACTAGACATGCCACGACAACCTCCAGTTTCTCTTCCTTTACTATGAAGTTGTCAAGAAAATACTTTCCACACGAAAGAGCCACCCAAAGGGATCTTCTCCATCAAATTTGGGTAGTGTTCTGTACCACCTTTCATCTTTCTTCACCATTTTTCCTACTTAGAGCCCCTTGGATCTTGACTGCTCTGATACCAAATAATAGGTACCCAAATAACTTGGAGAACCACATTCCAAAAGTTAGTTGTTAAGTTGGGAGAGTCAAGACATTTAAGTACTCCATTAAGCAGCCCATGTTACTCGATGTGGGACTTCGGCAGCCCATACTACATTGCTCCCTATCATAATATATATGACATGATCTCTTTAAAATAACGATTTATAACATTAGATTAGTTTATAAATTTGGTAAGCTAGTTTTAAAAAAATAATAAATATTAGAAATAAAATAATTTGATGTTATATATTTAGAATCAAGACCAAGCTCCTATATTTAGGATGGGAGGAGTATTATTATTTGTTGGATGAAATCTTGTAATAAAAAAATTATAAAATGGTTTTGAAACCTTCAACATATATGAAGCGGCCGGTCAATTGAAATGATACAGGGGGTGTACGCTAGGGGTCAAACATCATAATGCCATAAATTAGCTTTGTGAGAATAATCCATTTTTGGAATTAAAAAAAAACACAAGTAAACGAGGAAATGCTAGCCAGTGGTGTGCTGGTTGTATCCATGAATTGATGATAGACTGAAGTACGTGGGATGGAAGTTAATACGAAATTACAAAAAGAAGATATTGAGAAAGAGAAAGAGATTATATATATATATATATATATTGTACTGTTATGTCTCTGCCTCTCACACGCCCACATGCATAAATCCATCTCACTTCTCCTATAAATATGCAGCCCTATGAAGCCCTTCTTTTCACCACAAAAACCCTTCTCTCTCTAGTCTCTAGACATCTCTCTTCTGATATAATATTCTTGCAAGTTGGTATATTCGCCTGTGCAGAAATAGAGAAGCAAATATATGAAAATGGCGTCTAAGAAAGCTATAAGTGAAGAGAGTCACGGCCAAGACTCTCCTTACTTTGTGGGATGGCAAGAGTACGAGAAGAATCCTTATCACCCCATCTCAAATCCTTCCGGAATCATTCAGATGGGACTCGCAGAGAATCAGGTTTCCTCATTTTTTCATCAAACACCCAAATCTGTTTTTCCCATTATTATTATGATTATTTTGTGTGTTGCATAAATGCAATGCCCGTTTTTCCTCTACATAGACAAAAAAGCAATCCATTTTTGGGGGACACATCTATAAAGGACGACGCAGCAGAATATTGTGGACATTCTTAGAAACAAGACAATACCTTGTTTGAAAGTGCTCCCCAAGCACCATTTATATATATAAATGTGTTTTATGTGCATGTGCTTTCTTTTTAGCTAGCTAGCGAATGTGTAGCCCCACAAGCTGACATGTTTTGAAATGATGGATCATCTCATCTCAGCTCTCATTCGACATTGTTGAGGCTTGGCTGGAGAAAAATCCCCACATATTGGGTCTCAAGAAAGATGAATTATCTGTGTTTAGAGAACTTGCCCTCTTCCAGGATTATCATGGCTTGCCTTCTTTCAAACACGTAAGCTTGCTATTTTCTCGCTTCTCAGTCTCACCCACTAATTCTCATACTCATACTCATACTGATAAGTAATTTTGTCAACTCGATACTAAGTGTGATCATGGTCAGCTGGATTATTTGTCATGTTTGGTTGTATTAGTGTGTGTGTACGGCCCACACAACTCGTCATGAATTTGCTCACATACGACAACAAAACACGTATTTAAAGTACGTACGGTGGTCGTTGTGATGAGTAAATTGACAAGTGTCACCCGTGAGCAAACGATATTAGGTCAGATTAAGTTAATAACAAGTTTATATTAAGAGTTTATGAGAGTGATGATGATGATGCAACATTTTCAGTCAAATAATTTTCGTCACAAGTTTATATATAGATTGCAATGATTCTCAATTTTTATCTGAAATATTTATTTTATATACTTTCTCGTCATTGATTAATTGCTGCATGCATGTCACCCAAAGAGTTATTATAGTATAAAGTAATTAAGTTGATACCCATGGAGAGCGAAAAGATCCCATTCCGTAGTCTCACCCCTACTGTACGCTGAAAACTAAAAGCAGAAAGATCCTAATTCATTTAGACTTTAGACTTGACGTATATACTTGTATATGTGATTGATAAAATTGACACAAAACAAACATTCTTAAAAATGGATAGAAGCTTCAAGGAGACACGGAATATAGAAAAGTTTTTTTTTTTTTTTTTTTGCGATTTTTAATCATCACTATGTGTGTAAGCAGGCACTGGTGAACTTCATGGCAAAAATAAGAGGAAACAGAGTAAGCTTTGCTTCAGACAGACTCGTTCTCACAGCCGGAGCTACATCTGCCAATGAGATTCTCATGTTCTGCCTTGCTGATCCCGGCGAAGCTTTCCTTCTCCCAACTCCCTACTACCCTGCGTACGTTGTTTCTCTTCAGATTAATGTGTTCTTTAATAATAATTACTTTAAAGAACAGGGACCAGTAATTCATTAACTTTAATTTATGTTTGTTTTTTTCAGATTTGACAGAGATCTCAAGTGGAGGACTGGGGTTGAAATAGTTCCCATACACTGCTCAAGCTCGAATGATTTCAGAATAACTCCCTCTGCTCTGGAACAAGCCTATGAACAAGCCCTATCACTGAATCTAAACGTTAAAGGGATCTTAGTGACCAACCCCTCCAATCCTCTAGGAATAAGCTTGAGCAAAACAGAGCTGGACCTTCTCCTGGATTTCGCTGTTGCAAAGAAGGTTCATGTCATAAGTGACGAAATTTATTCAGGCACAGTCTTCGACTCGCCCTGTTTCATAAGCATCATGGAAGTAGCAAAGGAAAAGACCATGGACGACGCTGAACTGTGGAGCCGAATTCACGTTGTTTATAGCCTGTCAAAGGACCTTGGCTTGCCTGGATTTCGAGTAGGGATGATCTACTCAAATAACCACGTGGTGGTGGACGCAGCCACAAAAATGTCAAGCTTCGGGCTGGTTTCCTCCCAGACTCAGTATCTGCTGGCGAACTTGCTCTCCGACGATAAATTCACAGAGGAGTACATGAAGGAGACTCAGATGAGGCTGAAGAAGCGATGGCAAATGCTGGTTTCTGGGTTGAAAAAAGCAGGGATTAGGTGTTTGAAGAGCAACGCTGGGCTGTTCTGCTGGGTGGACATGAGACACATGTTAAGGACAGATAGTTTTGAAGCCGAGAAGGAGCTTTGGAGGAGGATTCTTACGGTGGTTGGTCTGAACATATCACCCGGTTCGTCGTGCCACTGCTCTGAACCGGGGTGGTTCAGGGTCTGCTTTGCCGACATGTCTGAGAACACATTACAAGTTGCAATGCGACGGTTGAAGGTGTTTGCTGGCTCAACCTCGTCTGAGAGGTCATCACTTCGCCGGTGGCCGGATCCCCAGTCATCACCACCCTGTGACTGGGAAGCTGACACTTATTTCTGAACAGGGTTGTGGTGATTAGGTTCTAGCTTACCTAGCTTACTAGGATGTATGATCGTTCCTATATATATAACGAGACTAAAATAAAGACCTTCTGTTGATCTAGGAGTAACTAGGTTCTTATATATAATTGACCGATTGTGTTCTTTAAAATCGTTTACCGTATATTTTACGTAAGTTGAATTATGAACAAATCTTTCCAGTTCTTTAAAATCGTTTACCGTATATTTTCCATAAGTTGAATTATGAAGAAATCTTCCCAGCTAAATAAATTACAATCAGCTTTCGCAAATAGCGTAAAAAATTACCAAGCTACTGGACTCTGGACTCCTTCAATCCTGTAATTCCAAATCAATTCTGAGTGGCAGGTGAACGATTTGAATTTAAACTCTTCATTTTCTTAAATTGGAGTGAATTCAACTGGGAACATAGCCCAACAAAGTGTAGAACTATAATCGCCGACGCTGAAATCAGGGAATACAACAGGGGAAGCTATCATTTCAAACGTTGAAAAGAGCTCTGCAACTTTTCTTCATATCCATATGAACATTGTTAAGAGTATATTAACTACCAGATTAAGTTCACACCACTTTAACAAATACAATGGGGCTAATTTCCTTGAGACAAAAAAAATTCCTGACCATTATCGCCTTTGACTTTCCTTCCCCCCGCCCAACCTTTGCATAGTTATCTTTCATCAATCTGCTCAACCTTGAAGTAAAAAGTAACATCAACTCTATGGCAAGAGAAGAGTAATGTTGATTTCCTTGGGCATGTACCCTATACAAACATCTGCCAAACAAAACAAGTGGCCAGTTGAAGTGGTTAATCGTAAGGGGGTGAAATTCTGCGCTGGTAGCAGGCAGGGCAGGCAAAACTTGCCTTTATCACATGGGCAAGATACATTGGAAAAAATAGTTTGTATTTGCATCATGGTGGTGCTAGCACCCAGGATGCAATCTGTACAAAGATGAACTCAAGAATTGAACTTCTCCACCTATGTCCTATCATGCGATCCATGAACCCTCCAAATAACAATAACAAAATCTTATCTCATTAAGTAGAGTCAGCTACATGGATAGTAGACACCATTTTACTTTATCAAAAAGCAAATATTTGGATAGATTATCATGAAGCCTCCAAAGAAGAGGAGGAAAAACTACCCTCCTCTCGATTCTTCGCTTCTTCCCTTGAACTCTTCCAATACCACAGTGCCTGCATCAGTCCACCATTTGCTACATGCAAAAGGAAAACCCGAGATTGTATTCCAAAGCATGCAGAAATAGTCTTCACAAACACAAAAAAGCAATACACCCCCAAAACTTGTTGGTTCAAACCTTTATCCTGCAAGGCGCAAGCGATGGAAAACACAATCACAAAAATCAATTGTAACGAGTGAAGCAATTGAACAACAATGAAAATTAACAATAAGAAAAAGATTAAAGACATACCTCAGAGATACGAAACAATTCTTGCAAAGTTTCCTTCAAAAAGTCAGCCGCGAGGCAGCCAATCAAGAGGCCTATGGGAATCACTAGCTCACGATTTATAGATAATGTATATACAATGTCTGACATAAAGCCAACGACAAAATATAAAACAAGGGCCCACTTCAACGCCTCTCTTGCAAGAGAAATCAACCTATCTACAAGTTTATGCTCGGCTTCACTCCAAGGGAATTCCCGAACTGAGATTGGCAACAGTTCTCTAAGCTTCTCCTTCATGTTTCCAATCTGCAACTTAACCTCATCAGGCTCATTATGATCTGCCATTGAGATCTTCATTAAACAAGTTCTGGCATGGCGTGTTTGCTTGGGAAGTTGTATTGCTGAGCACCTTGGGAGATGACATGGTTGGCCAAGAAACAACTTAATCTATCCAAAGCACGAAAAGATGTTTGCTAAGAAAGAATGAATGGTAGGATTATCTCAATGTGACATTAAGCCAACATCATTTTGGTTGACAGTCCACGTTGTCTAAAATCATAATTATGTAAGTTACAACTTAAGTGGAATCCATACATCATGCATAAGAAAAAAAAAGAAAGGTGACAAACATGCAAAATACAAACCCAAACCTACTTTTCTTCAGTATGTCACACATATGTCCGCTGCAGTTTTAGAAAGTAATCTTATCAGGCATTGACAGAAACATAATCTCTTATTATCTTTCTCCCTCAACGTAGTATCAAGTATGATATCAATTTATGCTTACTATTAAAAGGGTCTAACATGATTTGAAGTTACAAAAAAGCGGGAAATGTAGTATCAAGAGATGGTATTGATTGGAATGCACTCAGCTTCATTTTGATGATTTCTGATGGTTGAACAGTAGGGTAGGAAAGACAGTGGGGTAATTCATAACTTCCAACTCTGGGGGAAGCTATATGTGAAAGAGGAAGAACGGGAAACTGTTCTATCTCCATTTTCTAAAACTTTAGAACTTCCAAATAATTGAGTTATAAACCATTTCCTTTTCATCCTCTTCCTTTCCTGTAATCTAAAGGCAAATACAACATTCCTTGCAGAACATTTAATAAAAAGTCAAAATAAAGAACAGAAAAAGGAAATCGTAGAGGAGAAATGATTCTCTAAGTCGAACAGTAAATATGATTTTGGTTATTTTCCAAATTACCAATAAATTATCGCGACAAAAAGCCATGTTTTGCTTAGAAGAACTGAAGTCTTTAACTAAGCAAGCACAGCGAGCAAGGTTACAAACTTCAAACTTCAATGAACAATAACTCAGAGAAATGTAGCCCATGAACTCATCAAAATATCACGTTCCAAAGAGGAAATCACAACAACAGACAAAACGCAAGTATTTGATCGAGAACTATATCAATTTTTTGCATGCTAAGGAAACCTGAAGCAATTTAACGGAGTTTCAAGGTAAGAAACCAATGACGTTGAAGTTCCAGAGACATTAAATCTAATTCCACATCTTTTCGACTTCAGAAGATGCTTTGCTCACTTCATATTAGCCAAAGAAAAAAGGCATAAACAATGTAAGCTACAGGAGAAAGAACAGCATATAGGAATTTGCAAACATACATGAAACTTTGGAGTCGAAGAAATTGGAAGCGAAGGCAGAAGTGCCATTGACCCGAAAGCTTCAACAGTAGACTCGCGACAGGCAATATCTTCAACCTCCCAACCATCCATGCTTCCGTTCTTTAGGGTTCAGCAAACAACAGTGTTGGGCTCGACCCAATGGGCCAGTAATTTTCTCTGGACAGGCAGAAATTGGCCCAATAAAATAACAGGCCTCATGGCTCTGTTCTTTTCAGAAATGGAGCAAGTGATGCACTGTTTTTTAAGCTGAAGGAGAGAGATTGCATTGGGAAAAAGAATAAAGGAGGAATATGGGAATCATCAATTGTGAAGCAATTAACAATTAAAACAAAATAGTCAGGCAATGTCTAAAGAATATTTGATGTTAGTGAGTGTCATAGTCAGTTCATAAACAAATAAACGCTATTCCAATTAGCTAATGCATAGGGATTTGATTATTAGCATTATAATTTACAAAAACAAACACAAGTCGTCGTTTGGCTATTTGTCAGGATTAAGGCGTGCCCTGGCTATAGGACCTTCAATCACGGACATGCGTTGGTTCTTATTATTAATATTATCCGTCGTCGACATTCATTTGACAATTATTGACAGAATTATATATATATAAGTTGTATTCGCTAACTCACAAATTGATGAGTTTCAAATATATCTTGGTTCTACCTTGCAGGATTCTTCTCCTGCGTTTTTTTCTGTGCTGGGGATATTCCCTTGCACTTTACAGGGCGATATCAGGCTTAAAATGCCCTCTCACGAGGCGTGCTAATTATTAAATTTTGTGACGCTAGCTTCTTTATTAAGTAATTAAAAATAATGTTACTAATGGCTCTAGCTTCTGGGGAACCTCATCAAAAACATGCACACACCCAGTTTTAACTAGTGTCCTTAAGATTAATAGATGTCTGGCTTCTGTTATGTATGTGCAGACCCCAAAATCAGAGAGCAGCAGAAGATTTGAATAAAAGATAGTGACATGCTTGGCGCAGTTTTTGTATAATATTGAAACATTTGCAGAAGAATAACCTAATGGGCCCCAAATTTGAAACTGTTATTAGATTAAGAGTCAACCAATTTTAACAAATCATGACCGCCACTTACCACGGAATCCACAGTCAACAAATATTAACATCTAAAATAGAGTGGTACAACTGTAACCAGCTATATATTTATACAGTAGTGCAAGACAATAAATATAACTTCGTGTTTGACCGTTTGAGCAAATTAACGAAGAGTTGGGAGCTAGGTCTCTATATGCGGGTGTACGTGGTGAATGAAGATGTAAGTTAAAGATAATTATAAAGCATCCATAATTAATTACTTCTTCTTCTTGTTTTTGTTTTTCACACTATCTAGAGACAAACTAGACGGCCAGATCAGACTTTCCATGTCATGTACATATATAGGACGGCTAGTGACAAGAAACTACATTACTTCGACAATTAATAACACTCCTATATTGATTTCTACCAAACGTACGGCTTTAATTACAAGCAAGCAATCACCTAGCACCCACCTTTTTAGAGTACCTGTGATGATGAGGCAAGCATTTTTCAAACAGTTGGTCTTCAATCAATATCACAGAAGAAAAGAAGGCGTTTGTGGTACTCAAATTTGTTCTTGTTTAATTACTAATCCTTTGACCTTTTAACCAATTATATATAGCGCACTGAACTTATATATACATATATGTATCCTTCCACATATTTTAACAAAGCAAAAAAATTCATCAAATGATGGATATAATTTCGATCGTTGAATTGTTTAGAGATGTGGATATACCAGTTGTGGGTCAAATATAGTAGGCATGCATCTTGACAACAAAGTTGATTAAGTCTCAGATCATCCAATATATAACAAGTCCAGCTGTTAATTGTTTCAGGAAAAAGTGGACCAGAGTCCTCTTAACTCTTCTTAGACAGCACAATCAATTTCCTATACTTAAAAAGAATATGCATGAACAGGATTGGAATCCAATGCGAAATAGTCCGGTACATTTAAAACAAGTATAGTTCCATATTGGTGCTGTTCCTGGTCTGGTAAAATAATTACTGAACATGTGCAACAATTACCTTAGGGCTTATTATTAAAGATTATAATATTACTCATCTGAACTAGCAAAGATTTAGAATCCCTTACAGAAATCAACTAGTAATATATTCCTCGATTTGGCCACATTTGTAACCATATGCATTTCAGTTTTGCGAACAACATTTAGCTAGGCAAGCCCCTTGAACATTCCCTACTAGCTAGCAATTAGCGACACACTATTTCCTGCGAAACTTAAAGAGAAGAAACTCATGTAATACTTGTGCCTTAGATCTCTCGTAGGTAATTGTAGCTTACTGCTGGGCAAAAAAAAAAAATGTAGCTTACTGACCTCTAAACATATTGGATGTTTGAAAAGCATGATTATATACTTTTAACCTCGGGAACTTCAATGTTCACTGTTTGAAAAACCCATTAATATATAGGATTCAACTATGTTATAATTAATTACTACCCCTGATCCTAAATATAAGACAAAGTTGATTTTTTTTGGAGAGATTAAGGAAGTTAAATAAGTTACTTAATCATATCATATGTTATGTATTCTTAGATTATATATTAGTTTATTAGTCAAACTAATTAATTTAGAGGAAAAAATAAAAATAAAATACTCTAAAGTAATTTAATTGGATTCCTTAATTTCTTCAAAAAAATCAAATTTATCTTATAATTAGGACATGAGGGACTAACATGGCCTTCTCTCTGTGGAGAGGTCGAAGGGGAGAGAAAATGGAAAATTAAGCCATGGTGGAGAAACTGAAACGAAGGACAGTCTTAGTGTGCGTTTGGAATGGCTTATTTTTGTCCAAAACGTGCTTATAATTCGTGATTCACGGTATACGAGGTAAGTATGTGAGAGGAGTTTTTTCTCGGCTTGCGTAATAAGTGCGTTTTTACTGTGCAAAAAGCTTAAACAAACAAGCCCTTAAATCCAATCTATGGTCCATCTGTGCATAAATAATGCAGCGCGTTAATTAGCAGTCTAGGTCTAGCAATGAGTCTAGATTAATGTCAAGCTTTTCCCCCACAAAATCGCGATATACCATGCAAATATTAATTATATTTGCAAGTAATATAATCTGTAGAAAGTTTCATCATTCCGTCATTGGATCTCTTCAACATAAAATAATTCTTATTATGGAGAGTCTCGTCTTACAAAACATACGCTCTCCATGATGAAATCTTATATATATTTTGTACTGTATAGTAAAGAAAAATCACGTCTCGAATGTAATTTCTCCAATCGCCTAATACTACTGCAAAACATTACGATGTTGATTCTTCAAGCTCGGTAATAATCGTCTGGAATCCAAAGCAAACTGATTGTGCACGTACGTGAAGATGAACTTTATGTTAAATGTAGGCCAAAGATCAACAAGGTTATACCATAAAGCTCCCTCAGATGTATAGTAAATTTTCAATGACAGAAGTCACGGAATAAAGTTATTTCAGTTTCCTCCTGAAACTAGTCTTTCACCGGTGTATAAATAGAGTAGAGATTGCGTCGTCATACGTATAAATTCTCCTACCTCCGGTCCTTATTATAAAATAAAGTTGATTTTTTTGGAGAAATTAAGGAAGCTAATTAAATTACTCTAGAGTGTGTATATTTTTAGTATCCTTATATTATATATTAGTTTATTAGTAAAATTAATTAGTTTGGAGAAAAAATAAAAATAAAAATACTCTAAAGTAATTTAATTGGCTTCCTTAATTTCTCCAAAAAAGTCAATTTTGTCTTATAATTAGGACCGGAGGGAGTACTACTTAATTATTTACTTAGCTACACACAGAAATGACTCAAATGTGGCGATGAAGATAAGGCATGAATTGAAATACGATCATATAGTCTTCCCATGCGCTGTACAAAGCTACAAATTTGTTATGGCTTCATTCTTTCCTCCAAGAGGCAAGAATGCTTTGCCGACAGTATTCCTGCTGGCATTTAATATGTATGCATGAGAAAAATGAAGTACGCTTTTAATCACTTTTTTAGTAAAAGGACATTGAATTCATCATATATTTTATAATTTATATAGGTTCAAGGAGTACTGTTTAATTAAAAAGTTACAAATTAAATATTTTTTCATTGGAACAACTTTATAACAAAAATTTAAGTAATGACCCTCACAAATCTCCTGTGCTATTCAGTAGTTTAGAATAAATGAGGCCGCCCCCATAGTAGTCCCTCTTCTTTGAATTCCTATCCAGAATTTACCCATCTATCAGCATAATCATACATCAATGTATTGTGTGAAAGACAACACATAACAGTAGCATAATCAGACATGAACAACATTTCATTGATTTAACTCAAGATTACAGACAAATACACGAGGTAGTCAGATAAACTGAAGTGTTAGTAAAGGAAGCAATCATGGAAAAGCTAGAGATCGATCAGACATATAAGATGGTGGCCAGCTATATGTACATATATAGCTAGCCGAAGAAATGACTATATAAAGGAAACCAGTAGAAGATTATTCCCTCTAATTTGCTACGTACAAAAGGCTATTCAAATTAAAGCAGTGATGAACAATGTACATGATATGCTAGTGGGCGCCTGGATACCTCAACTCCTGAAAAGCAAATTCCTGAGGCGTTGGCATACGTTGTACATGTTCATAATCGGAGGAAAGTAAAGGAGGACAAACTATGTTGTTGGTGTCACACGAGCTCGTAGTGTCTATCTTATCATAATGATTGATAAAATATTCCAGGCCATCTAGGCTAGATGGATAAGATACAGACACTTCCTCATGTGCTTGATTGAAAGTGCTGCTTCCTTGCACCAAATTACTAGTAAGTCCACATTGATAATGGAGCTGAGTGAATTGTAGTTGGTTATCATTGTTCATAGCACTTGCAGAAGCAGAAGCAGAAGAAGAAGAAACTTGATAAATTGGTGACTGTGCGGAGGGATCAGCACTATTAGCATCTGGTAATTGAAAATTGAACCCTTCAGGCTGGTAAGAAAAGGTTCCTCCAAGCTTGATAAGAAGTTTTCTAATGGAATCCTGGTCATTGAAACCTTGGACTTGGTCTGAGTATGACATCATGGGTGGTATCACAGGCATCATCATCTGGGGGTAACACGGCCAATACGGGTTTTGTTGATGAGCCTCAAGAACCTGACCAGTACTATTTTCTTCTGGAAGCATCGATGAATTGATCCCAACAATACTACTCTTATTCATAATTCCCTGCTTACTCTTTCCCCTAGAACGTGCCTGATGTTCTTTACGGTGCTTTCCCAGAAGCTTCTTCTTCAACCTTGTGTTCCAGTAGTTCTTTATATCATTATCTGTTCTTCCTGGCAATTGAGCAGCAATCACCGACCACCTGCGGAACCAAAATCATTACCTATAGTGAATATATAGACAAGATTTGGTAATTAATACTAGGTACAGTTGTTGTTGTTGTGGGTTAATTAGACATGTATGATTATATTGAACCTGCTTCCAATGTTAACGTAGAGGCTGCATATGATGTTGTCTTCTTCCTCGGAGAAACCCCCATGCTTTATATTGGGCCGAAGGTAGTTCAGCCACCGCAGCCGGCAACTCTTCCCACATCTCTTCAGCCCTGATTAATTCACAATAATCAAACAAACTAATTAACTTCAATTTTCTTCCAAACATTTCCAGGCCAGCTAAATATACAAAACCTAAAAATATTTGTGTGTGTAATTGATTGATCCAGTTACCAATCTTTTGGGGCAAAGCGATCCAGTTACCGCCGGTGCCGTGTTGTTCGATATAGGACTTGAGCTTGGCATCTTCTTCAGGGGACCAAGGGCCTCTCTTCACGTTCGCTTTGTCGCAGCAAGGAGCTCTTCCCATCTTGTTGATGTCTTCTTGATGTGTACACAGTGTTGCTCAGAGCTTGTTTAATTTGGACTCTGGAGTGCCTCGTCTCTCTCTGTCTCTCTCTCTCTCTCTTTTTACAACCCCCAAGTCAGAAGTAGGACAAGGGATTTATTATAAAACGGGGAGGAGATAAACATGATTTTTAATACAGGACCTACCTTCCTATTATTATATACAAAAGGTGCGGCACACACTAGCGGCTCAAGGTATTCAAAATTCTTTAAATTTAGCACTGCCAGAACAGAAGAATAAGCTTTGTTCTCTTGTCTTTCTTAAACCCGGAATCATGTTATATTAAATGCCTATTTGATGCTAAATGTTAAAATCATTATTCTTTAGATAAATTAAAATAAACGATAAAAATTATTTCTAGTTATTCTTTCAGCATAAATTAACGAGGTCGATTATATATCTAATAACACCTTTAACCGCATTTATTAATTATTACCATTTTATTGCTCAGCTCTAGCATATTTAATTTGTTTACACTGAGTTTTAAAAGCTTTTCTTGACAACTTTATATTGTAAATATATCAATTATTATCTGAGAATTAATGTTTGTTTAAATTAACGGTGCAAATTATTTTTCAAACGCGATTTATAATATACAGGGTCAATATGTTAGAAGTTGCGCCACTTGCTTTTTCAACGCCAATTTAAACCAACCCTTATTCTATTACATGAAAGGACGCAAATTAATCCATGTATGTAGTATATCTATAGCCGATCGAGTTCATATTGCTAACCCTAGTTGACCCTAGACCAGAACTCTCACTTGGACTAACTCTGAGATATTTATCAATGAGCTCATTGTTGGTACCGCTGCCCTTAATTATTAGGCCGTTCAATTTCCTTCCTATCTTCAAATAATATCTTTTTGAAACTTCAAATTGAATATTGTCTATCAATAATAGAGGTGAAATGGAAGAAACAAAAATAATAAGAGGTAGCTAGGCTCATTATTACAACAGTGGAAAAAGCATAAGACAAGGTATGTAGTCTAAGAAGTTGAGAGGCAAAGAAAGATAATATGATAGTAAATTTTGTGGGGTCATTAATTCGCCAATCAAACTATCCAAGTGGGGAAGAAAAACCCACCATGTTGAAATTAAGAATCAACTGAGGTCAAATCCATCCCATTATCCAAATATTGGAAACAGTTAGCCTCAGTTGAAAGGGTTACAAACTTTCTAGAAGAAGCAAGAAAGTAAGAAAGGCAGTGAGATTTGGAAAATGTGAGGATAAATATATTTTCCTTTTTGGTTGGTGAACAAACGAGCAACAAGATAATTATTATAATGACCAGTGAGCCAGCACTAATACTAGCACTCTATGTAAAAGCAGACCAAAGAGTGATCAGATTCCACACATATGATCGATCTGCTTCACAAAGGAGAGCTTCCAAGTCAAAGAGGGGTTGAATCAAAAAGTCACAAGAAGGTGTGCCAGAAAAGGGGAAATTTCGTTACCATAGTGTCGCATCAGCATCGTCATCTGGTTTGACCTTAAGGCCTTTGGTCACTCCCTAGTGCTTCCCAGACCTCATATAGTACACTAGCTAGCGCAGCCATGTTATTTTTTATAATATACTAGGCATGTAGCTAGCAACACAACGAAACACTACACCAGCTATAGTTTTCGCTCCAGTGACTTCTCTTATACATATCGAATCTTCACTCAAATTAGGTCCTTGATTTGTAATTCAAACTCAAAGTCTTCACACGATCGAGTTCAATACTTCAATATCGTCACCAGTCATCTATGCTCACTACAAACCCCAAAAAACCATTGAGTGAGAATGCTTAGCTTAATTTGGCTGTTGTCCGGCTGATCTCCCCCTTTTTCCATTTACAATCTCGCTATTTAAAAGGGCAAAGCTAATTAATTCTTGTTTTGGATCAGATGCTTGTCCCTGTAACCCAAGTCATAATAATAATAATTTTGATTAATTAAGACAACGACTAATAGCAGACTTTAAGTTCTCTTAATATTAATGTTAACGACTATATCATATGAATTATATTTGTCACAGAACGATATGTTTAAAGTCAATGAGGCGATTGTTAACTGTAACCAATGTTTTTCTTTGGATGAGTAGGGAGAATTCATCTCATCTGGACAGTCTAGATGAGATTTGGACTGTCCAGGTTTAATGTTTTTAATTGGTGATTTTTAAATGAAAAAATCATTTTTTTTTAAAAAAAAATTAGTTCAAAGATTATCTTTATTTGAGATTCTTTCTACTCATTAAAATAATTTTTTTAAAATAAAAAATAAAAAAATTAAATCCAGATCCTCTATATTTCATATGGACGATCCAGATGAGATGAACTCTCCCTACTCATCTAAAGGATGAGTGAACGGAAACTAATCTCATTATTAAATATATCAACCTACTATTCACATGAGGCCTAGAATCTCACTAATGTTTGCAGAGAAAGAGCCAAAACTAGCTCTATTCCCCCCCCCCCCCCTTTCCCTTTTTTGGCGAATTAATGTTTGCCTTGTTTCTGAGAATCTGAGTATTGAGCTTGTGCCTGCTTCTTGGCCACTAACCATATTCTCAAACAGACAACTAACATAAATGCAATCTCATCAAAAGATTTATATAGCTCGAAAGGATAATAAGGAATGACCAGAAAAAAACGATTCAGCGAAAACTGAAAAGACTTGACAAGTCCCAGGGCTTAGCGGAGAATAGAAGCAAGCAAACAGTATAACCCAAATCCAAATTCGTAATAAAATAATAAAGGGGAGGACAAATTAAGGTCTTGTTAGTAGGGCTTTCATGCTTATAATTTCCAAGCATGATTTGACCTGCATGTTTGAAAAATCAATCATTGTCGAGGATCTCATTTCTCAGTAGTACAGCTGAAGCCAACTTCATCATATCTCTAGGTTTTATTATCTTTTATCTAACCTAAAAAGCATTCTTCGTCCATAACACCTGATAAAAAAAAAAAAAATCAGATATGAAAGAAGAGAGAGAGCCTGAAGTGACTTTCTTGTGTTTATTTGGGATGACAGTTTATCGTTGTGACTGTCTCAGCCATTTGCATTCTCTATGTGAAATAGAAAAAACACTGATTTGGGGAATGGGATACAAATTAAACGCACAAGATTCAGTCAGTTATATATATAGTATCCTCGTAAATGCTTGTTATAAGACTGGGTTATATTCATATATATATATATATATATATATTCCACAGCCAAAGGGAAAAACCACTATGCGTTCCGGTAAAACTTGCTTGTCATGAGAGTGACTTCATGGTTGGACTAATCCTCAGCGAATGGGACACTGCAGATTATAAAAAGTTAAAAACTTGTGGGCATCGATCAGTTAAATATTGATGGATCCAAGAGCCATATGAAAGCGTTAGGGTTACACCAATTAGTCGACTTTCGAATCCAACGCAGTAGCTATGACTATGGGGACTAATAATGGGTCCCATTTACTTACCCTACCTATTAGGAGGCTTCTATGTAATTTGCTTGGTACTTGTATTTGATTGTGATCTACAGATCGTGTACCCGGTGGGAGTCTGACACACTGATCTTGTACGCGGGGTGATTGTGATCCCCTGAGCCATCTGTTTTGTCTAAATCATATCCACTATGAATAAAATAGGGAATAATTGAGTCCCAACCATGTGCATAAATCCGTACACTCACTCAACTAAATAATTAAAACTATAAGTTTATAATAGAAAATAAAACAGATCAAAATATCATAAAAACGTTCAAGACTATGTACACTTTTCTCCCACATCAAGTCTCCAAACGACAATCCAACCGTTGACAAAGACGAACCCTATGTTTTGAACCTACTCATCAAATTTCAGCTTGATCCAACATCAAAATTGAGATTTACTGATACTAATATGTGTGAAGTTGCTTTTTTTTTTTGTCTCGGAGGGGCCTCCCAGCCAAAAAACCTCAAGTTAGGAAACTCTTAGAAAATATTCTTTTTCACAAACAATAATCAATAAATTTTCTCTCTCTTTTTTCATTTTCTCACTCTTTGCCTTCTTTTCCTTTTTTTCCTCTTCTTTCCTTTTTTTCCCCTTCTTTCCTTTTGTTGGATAATGCAACTCTGGACAAGAGGAAATGAAATTTGGCAACCAGAAGGTTGACCCTCCTTGTCTTATTGAATAATATGTAAGTATTGTTACACAGAACCACTTGATCAACCTAATGATCTTACACCAATATATATATATATATATGTACATACATAAACGTAACAAACCTGAAATCACTAATCTTAAACCACAAGCCCAATGGGCCTCATAGTTTCAGCCCACACAACAATAATTCATAGATGTATCTCTCTAATACTCCCCCTCAAGTTGTGTGCTAAAGATATCTACTGCACCTAACTTGTTGAGAATTTTATTCTCCACTAATTTCATAACAGGTTTAGTTAAGATATCTGCTTCTTGCTCTGCAGGAACTAACATGCTTTAAATTGATCATTTTTTCTTGGACCTTCTCATAAACAAAATGACAATCGATCTCGACATGCTTCATTCTTTTATGAAAAATTGGATTTGAAGTAATATGGATTACTGCCTTACTATCACAAAAGACATCAATTGGCTTCAACTGTGATAAATTCAGTTCTTTTAATAACCTTCCAACGATACTACCTCAGATGTGGCTGAAGATAAGGCTCGATATTCTGCCTCTACAGAAGACTTGGAAACAGTATGCTGTTTCTTTGTTTTCTAGTGTACAAGTGAACCTCCGAGCTTAAATAGATACCTTGTGACAAACCTTGTTGTAGTTTCACACGCCCCCCAATCTGAGTCACAATAGCAACTCATGGTCATGTCTCCATCTGAACCGATTAATATTCCAAGTTTCGGAGTCCATTTAAGATATCTTACCACATTCAGGGCAGTTGCCATATGGCTTTTCATGGGTTGCGCCATGTATTGACTCAAAGCCTGCACAAAAAAGCTTATATCACAGTGAGTAATTGTAAGGCAAATAAGTCTCCCTACTAGCTGTTTATAGCGCTCTGGGTCTTGTAACAATTCACTTTCCTTGTGTTTACTTGACTCATATGCTACCAACTTCACATTTTGCCCCACAGGCATCCCTAGAAGCCTACAACCACTCATACATGTATCTACCAATAAATCCAAGTTGTATTTCCTTTGACACATAATAATTCCATCATTGGATCTTGCCATTTCTATGCCTAGAAAGTACTTCATAATGCCTAAGTATTTGATTTTAAGCATGGTATGAAGAAAATGTTTTACCTTAGCTATGCATACATTAGAACTTCCAGTTACAAGCAAGTTATCAACATATACCAGCATAAGAACAATATCACCATTATATCTTTTAAAGAATAATGAATAGTTATGCTTACTTTGAGTGAACCCGCCTTGTATTTAGGCAGATGGGAGCTTACAATTTCATTGTCTAGAATTTTGTTTAAACCCATACAATGATTTGTGAAGCTTACATACAACATCCCTTCCTTGGCTATTAAAGCCTTGAGGAACCATCATGTAAACTTTCTTATCTAAATCACCCTGCAAGAAAGCATTATTCACATCCATTTAATAGATATTCCATTTGTTTATTGCTGCAAGTTTTAATGCCACACAAACTGTAATCATTTTAACTACAGGAGATAAAGTTTTACAGTAATCAATGCCTTCCTTTTGATTATATCCTTTTGTCACTAATCTAGCATATACTTGTATATTTCTCCATTAGACTTATATTTAATCTTGTATACCCATTTACATCCAATGGGTTTCTTTCCTTTAGGTAATTTAACTATTTCCCATGTTTTATTATTTTCTAAGGCCTCAATCTCAAGTTTCATGGCTTGCGCCCACTTACTATATTGCACGGCCTCTTCATAATTCCTATGTTTAGAAACAGAATCCAATTTGTAAAGAAAGCACATATGGGCAGAAGATATATTTTCATAAGAGACATAGTTTTCAATTAGACATAAACACTTAGTTTGAGTTTCATGCGAATCCTTTACCACTAGACTACACACATAATCCTTAGCCCATATAGAAGGTTTTCTTTCCCTACTAGATTTCATATGACTTTCGGTAGGTATACCTTCTCTAGGGTCACTACTATAATCTATCCTATGCTGTGATGTATTACTTTCTTCATTTTCAGTTTGTATTCTTTGATAAGAAAGGGCTTTATCAATCTTACTTAATTGTGATATATCAACATCATCAAAGAAGAACATTTATCTAATCTCCCTTGTGACTTCCCCTTGATTGGTACTCACTTCTTCTTTAAAGGGAAATATACACTCAACAAAGGTCACATGTCTACTAACAATGAAAACTTGACTATGCAAGTTCAAGAGGAGGAATCCCTTTTGGTTATTCAATAGCCTAAGAAAACACAAGGATTACTCCTAGGTTATAGTTTGTCCAAGTTAGTGAGGTTAATGGCATATGCTAAGGATCTAAACACCTTGGTTTTCATAACTAGGCTCCACACCATATACCTTCTCATAAGGAGCTTTGTAGTCTAAGATCTTGGATGGTACTCTATTGATAGGTACACTACCATATGAACACACTCCCCTTAATATTTAATAGGAACACCAGATTGCAGTATAAGACTCCTGGAAACCTGCATCAATGTTCTATGTTTTCTCTCTACAATTCCATTCTACTGGGGAATGTAAGGACAAGATGTTTCATGAATAATCCCTTTATCCCCAAAGTAATTCCTAAGCTCAGAATTAACAAATTCAGTTCTATTATCACTTATCATGCATTTAACATTAATAGAAAATTGATTAGAAATATAAGACACAAAATTCTTAATCCATCCTGCACATTCAGATTTTGATCTCATCAAGAAAACTCAAGTGCTACGCGAATAATCATCCAAAATAGTGAGAAAATATTGGTGTCCTTGATGAGTGGGTGTTCGATATGGTTCCCACACATCCATGTCCATTAATTCAAAACAAGAAGTTGTTTTAATACATATGGAATTAAAAAGCAGACAAGTTTGTCTAGATTGAATACAAACAGTACACTCTTTATTCATTAATGCAGATTTATTGCTTACAATACTCAAGTGGCGTAAACCTAAAAATGGAGCATGTCTTAGCCTATTGTGCAACAAGCACAAGTCATTTGTATTTCTAATTCTATCATTCATAGTATTCATAATAGCAAGCTTCCTGAAAAAATTTAGCATGTATAAGCCTTCTTCTATCTTACCAATCCCCTTCTTCTTCCTATCCGGAAGGCCCTGTACCAAGCAATGATCAGGAAAGAATACTACCACATATTGCAGCTCATGTGTAAGTCGAGGAACAGATATTAAATTAAATTTTAACTGGGATGCATATAAAACATTCATAAAACATATATCAGGGGGAAAGCCTTATGGTTCTAATATGTGTGACAGATACCCTTTCCCCATTGGGAATCTTAATTGCTCTAATAGGGCTATCATTTATCCGATAAGTGTCAAACAAAGATAAATTCCCAGTAATGTGTGTGGTGGCACCAGAATCAAGCACACAATGATCACATGCATTAGATGTTGTCAAAGGAAAATTAGACAAATGCAAACCTGAACCAGTACCAGTCAGCGCATGTACAGTTCCTTTATTGTCACGTTTCAGCAGATCCAAAAGCTTTTCATTTTGCCCCTGGGTGAATGTGGGGGGGGGAAGTGGAAGCCTGTATAGGTTTCTCCTTTTCAAATACAACGGAGTCTAACCCTATATGATTGGCAGAAGCATTACTCGATTGTTTTCCTCTGCCTTCTCTATAGTTACTAGGATATCCAATAAGTTCCCAACATCCTTTTTTGCTGTGTCCTCGCTTACCGCAATGAGTACAATCAAATACACGTCTAGAACACCCACGATCACGTCCTCGCCCTCTTCCTGATGCGATCCAGAATCAACAAGTTGTCCCTTCAAATTCAAGTGACATCTCTTCCGTTTCAAATTATCATTATCAAATTCCATCTCAACAAATCATGAGAGAACAAGCTAAAATATTCAAGGAAGCATTGATTGGGCTGATTGAAGAAGTTGTTGTAAATCAAATGGCAATTGGATCAATAAATCTGATTTACAAAATAAAGATGCTGAAAACGTCACTAAGTTCATTTGTGCTAAATATGGAGTTGTTAATCAAGTTTTGGGCTTGGAAACTTCAAAACAAAGAGCTTGGACCTAGTACTACACATGGGAGGCTCATTTGGGCCTAAATAAGCACATTTTGAGCCTTAATTTGCTGAATACATTTTCTTGAAGTCAGGTGTGCGAAAATCAACAAGGAGTTAGTGGGATATTTGACTTTTGTTTTATTTAGCATGTTGTATTTGATTTTTCAACTTTCTTCTAGATTGTATTAGACTTTTAGATTTCCTAGCACATGGTATTAAACTTTGTATTTTCTATGTTCAGATTTGCACCTACTACAAATTAGGTCATATTTTTCCTATAAATACTTGATGCTTCTTCATTTGTAGGATACAATTCAGATTTGAATCATAAATGAAAGTTGCACTTCTGCACTTTATTTCTTGAGAGTGGATTCTCTCTAAGGGTTCTTTTTAGAACTAACAAACTTATCAAGGCTTGATCAACCTTGTAGCGTTTTCCAACACTTTGGGTCCTTGTTCTTTCGTGTTCAAGGGTTCAAGTGGATCGTCGATCTGTGTTTAACTTTCTTGGGGTATGTATATTTCAGAATTGGTTGTGGGTTCGTGGGAACTTCCCTTGTGGGTTCGCACCATCTTGGTATCAGAGCTTCGGATCTAAATTCAGGTCATATCTATCTGTTCTTCGTTTCCATTTTCGTTTCAAGTTTTGTGCTTTGTTCTTGTTTCTGTCCGTGTCCAGATTTGTTACTTCTGTTCGTCAAGTTTTTCTTTGTGTTTTCCAATATTTAGTATGTCAAATTCATAGTTCAGAATCTCTTCTTTCATCTCGGTTTCGAATCGTTTCAATCCGATATGGTTCCCACACATCCATGTCCATTAATTCAAAACAAGAAGTTGTTTTAATACATATGGAATTAAAAAGCAGACAAGTTTGTCTAGATTGAATACAAACAGTACACTCTTTATTCATTAATGCAGATTTATTGCTTACAATACTCAAGTGGCGTAAACCTAAAAATGGAGCATGTCTTAGCCTATTGTGCAACAAGCACAAGTCATTTGTATTTCTAATTCTATCATTCATAGTATTCATAATAGCAAGCTTCCTGTAAAAATTTAGCATGTATAAGCCTTCTTCTATCTTACCAATCCCCTTCTTCTTCCTATCCGGAAGGCCCTGTACCAAGCAATGATCAGGAAAGAATACTACCACATATTGCAGCTCATGTGTAAGTCGAGGAACAGATATTAAATTAAATTTTAAGTGGGATGCATATAAAACATTCATAAAACATATATCAGGGGGAAAGCCTTATGGTTCTAATATGTGTGACAGATACCCTTTCCCCATTGGGAATCTTAATTGCTCTAATAGGGCTATCATTTATCCGATAAGTGTCAAACAAAGATAAATTCCCAGTAATGTGTGTAGTGGCACCAGAATCAAGCACACAATGATCACATGCATTAGATGTTGTCAAAGGAAAATTAGACAAATGCAAACTTGAACCAGTACCAGTCAGCGCATATACAGTTCCTTTATTGTCACGTTTCAGCAGATCCAAAAGCTTTTCATTTTGCCCCTGGGTGAATGTGGGGGGGTGGGAAGTGGAAGCCTGTGTAGGTTTCTCCTTTTCAGATACAACGGAGTCTAACCCTATATGATTGGCAGAAGCATTACTCGATTGTTTTCCTCTGCCTTCTCTATAGTTACTAGGATATCCAATAAGTTCCCAACATCCTTTTTTGCTGTGTCCTCGCTTACCGCAATGAGTACAATCAAATACACGTCTAGAACACCCACGATCACGTCCTCGCCCTCTTCCCCTTACAGCCATGGCTACACCTTTAGTAGGTATATGCTTGGGAGAGTTTGCCAAGGACTCCTAAGCTTCATCTTTGGCAATTATGGCAAATACTTGATTTACTGAAGGAAGAGGATGCATTAACAATATTTGGCTTCATGCCTCAGCAAAACAATCATTCAATCCTAACAGAAATTAGAGGAGTTTCTGTTGCTGGATCATGTTGGTATAGAACTTGGACGTGTCACAGTAACAGGACAGAATTAGAAACAAAGTAGCTTGTTCCTCCCACAACTCTTTTAGTTTTGTATAATAACCAGATACAGATGAAGAATCTTGTCGGAGGGAAGTAATGATGTAAAGAGAAAATTTAGGATTCAGTTGCCTTGTGGAAGCGTTTTTTAAGATCTAGCCAGACTTGATACACATCTTGATAGAAGATGATACTATGAGCAAGATCCTTGGAGATCGAATTGATGATCCAAAAGAGAGCCGCGGCCTTACAATGTTCCCATTGCTTTCTGAGATTTCTGGCCTGAGCTTCTTTGCGGCAGCTTTCGTCAACGAAACCCAGCTTGTGTTTGTCGCGAAGTGCAATTTTCATAATGTGGCTCCACATGGTGTAATTCTCACTTCCAATCAATACATGGGGAATGATAGTGAGACCTTGTGTCTCATAAGGATGAATGTACAAAGGGTAGTTGAAGGTCAGTCCGTCAACAACGGTGGTGACTTCGCTTTTTTGAACGTCGATGTCTGTAGTGTCGCCCTTCTGAGTCACCATCTGAGTGCTAGTCACAGATCGAAGACTGATGAAGTAGAGAGAAAATCAAAGATCAGGTTTGCGATTGTAAGCTTCGCATGTCTGGTTTATGAGACTGGTACGATTGGAGATCGGGTTGATTCAGTAAAACACTCCGAGTCGGTTTAATCATTTATGCCGTCATGAGCGTTGGTCAATCAATCCACTCTGATGAGTTTGAAAAAACGGATCAGTGTTCTGTTGGGACGATTTCTTGGGCGTCATGAGCCTTCTTGGATGATCACCTATTGTTTTGTGGCTTTCTTTAGTTGGATCAGTGTCCTATTGGGGCAATTTAGTGGGCCCTCATGGGCCTTCTTGAACGACCGCCTGCTCTCTTGTGGCTTTCTTTAACCACAAATATATTTTCTTGAAGTCTCCTTGTATCTAGGTGCTTATTTCTATTGAAACCAAGGCTCTGATGCCATGTTGGATAGTGCAACTTTGGACAAGAGGAAATGAAATTGGGCAACCAGAAGGTTGGCCCTCCTTATCTTATTGAATAATATGTAAGTATTGTTACACAAAACCACTTGATCAATCTAATGATCTTACACCAATATGTACCCACACACACATACGTAACAGACCTGAACTCACTAATCTTAAACCACAAGCCCAATGGGCCTCATGGCCTCAGCCCACACAACAATAATGCATACATACATTCTCTAATACCTTTACATAAAATAGGAAATAGGTAAAGTTTGGACTTTTCTCAACCCAAAACCCAACAACATCTCCCAATTAAATGGCTAAAATCTCTGTTGGTTTTATAGCTGGGATCTGAAAAAAGACGGCTCATGTTCAAATGGAACAGAAGGCTCAGATCGACAAACACAACATGCATGAACTTGTGCTAAGCAGGGAATCAATATGTATAGCTGGTTCTTTAATGCCCTAGTTTTATGATTAATTGTTTATCTATTTTATGCACCCTGTTTATTTCATGTTGATTAAGAACTAGTAAAAGGCCATTCATTAAATCAAACGTGCGTCCAGTTGCTTTTATTTACTTGATCTACTGGTTTACTGCCATAATGTTTGATCGGAGCGATGACCTCCGTGGACTAATTTAGTACTTGGGCATATAGGTGCTGTAAATCTCTTCTCTTTATTTGTTTATTTGCTTAAGTCTAAGCTAACACACACAGCAGTGTTCGAATACTATCATGCCATATATGCTTTATTTGAAAAAGTACGGTGATAAAGATGTAAATTAAAATTTAGAAGGTGTTGCTTGTTAAAACAGAGTACTGGGCCGTAGTTTAAAACAGCATCAAATGGGCTGAGATATATAAATATGTTGGCCCATGTATATATTTGTGAAAAGTAGTGGCCCATATGAATGCCGCCTAAAAGAGAGAGTTGAGACGTACATGAATGTAATCAGTTGGCGTCGGCGCAAATCCAAAAATATATCCGCGACAAGGTTGGCTACCATCCTCTGTTAATTTTTACTGGACCCGGTGTTCGTCCTTTACCCCAAAGAAAATGAGATTTCTTTTTTTTTCTATGGGCAGTTGGAATAATAATATTTTTATAATATATTAAATATGGACAGTTGAGATCTTAATCCAAAGACCCGTAGAAGGAAAACGAGTTATTATAATAATAATAATATTTTTATAGTATATTAAATATGAACCATTGAAATTTTGATCCAACGACCCATAGAAGAAAAAGAAGTCTCCTTTTCTTTGGGGGTAAAGGACCAAAGCCAGTTCTATTTTTACTCGTCCTCTTTTATTTCAGAACTGGTCTTAGTATTTAAATTGAAATTTCAGCAATACAAACTCAACATTTTATAAAAATATTAATAAAATATTAAACTTTTAATTAATAAATTAAAAAACCACTAAGTTTTAGTTATATAATTTAAAATTACATTTAAAAAGAATATCTTTATAAAATATTAAATCTGAACCACTCAAATTTCAATTTAAAAGTTGAGATAAGTAATTAAGGGGAAGAAATTGGAAAGATAACAGTAAGAGCAGTTGCCGTCTGCCCATGACTTGTATTCAAACAAACATGAGAATTCCTAGTTAATCACCATTAAATCAGTAGTCCCTTCCTCTGTAATCATTCCCTTGACGCTCCGTAGCATTACTGCCAAACTAATGAAACTTAGCTCTTGTTAATTTGTTTATTTACTTCCTGGAATAGCTTCGTCTTCAAAGGAAGAACAATATCACACACATGTATGGACAAGCACACTAATAATGTTAATACTTAATAGATGCCCATCTTAAAATATAATAATATCATAAAATAAGAATTATTGATGGTCAGCCACGGAGGATCCAATATAGAAGATTATGTCAAGATTATAATATTTTATATTTTAGTTGTAGATAGATTTGGTACACCCTGGGCCAAAATAAAAGAAAAAGATAGATTTGGTGCGCCAGAAATATCAGATAAGATATAACCGAAATATTCCACTCATGTTTTTGGATAGATTTGATAGGCTGACCGTGAATACACACACACATGTATGTATATACCTATCCATCTGGAATAAGCATGCGATACGCGTGCCCCCAAACCTCTCTTTTACCAGACAGAACAATAAATTATTTATCCACCAAGGGCTTTTATACTGACGTGCTCTGTTTCTTGTTGGGGTGACTCCATATGTGATGGATTCAACTGGCTTAGTGTTCATGCGCCAAATATATCACCCTCGTAAAACTCTGACCGGTCGCACACTTTAATTATTAATTCTCCCACGGAGTAGTCGTGTTGAATCTTCTTTGCGCTATCCCAATAAAACAATACGTACAAAACCACCTCTGTATGTTATTCTTCTTCCCAATTTCTACTATACATCCCTGGCAATAAGTAGACGTCATGACGACTGAACAGTTGTCTTTATTGTGACGTGGATACACTTTTGCACAAAGCAAAATACCAAAAGTTTTAGTAAATCTCATGAATCCAGCCTCTTCTATCTTCAACGATACCAGTTTGAATACCCACGAGGGTGGAGCTCAGCTTTTGACAGATAGTTCCATTGCCTGTTTTGTATTCCAACCTGTACATAAAACTCTACATTTCAGCAATTATATGAATTAAGGAGATCTCTCTGTTCGGCTCATGTAATGGAGCTTGTGAACGAAGAAATTAGTTGTTTTTATATGATTTACCTTGTGTCTCTGTAAGTGATGGTGCCTACAGGGGCAACACCAACAGCAGTTCCAGTGCAGAAAACTTCATCGGCCTCTGCTAATTCATCCACTCCCACAACACGCTCTTCCACCTGATCACATACGCAGGATATTTATGATTAAAATTCCAGAACAAATCACAAAAGTTTGTTGATGACTCTGCTCTGAAGCAAACAGAAGAAATTTGGATTGAATGCTAAGTTTTTTTTGTATATAAGGGTAAATTAAAGAAGTGGCACCTGGTAGCCAAGATCAGGAGCAATTTCAGTGACACTTTTTCTGGTGATTCCAGCAAGAATGGTTCCGTTGGTGGCTGGTGTTGCTATAGTTTTGCCCTTTGGAAATCCGGGGGAAAAAAACAAATAATTAAGACGGCCTACTTGTAACAATGCTCGTAGTGGCAAAAATGTGCACAAGTGAACACAAATCTAGAATTAAGAGGCAAATACCTTTACAATAAAAATGTTACAAGAGGACACCTCCTCTAGATTCTTCTTAGTCTGGGAGTCCAGGTACAGCACATCCGAAAATCCTCTCTTCTTTGCCCTCATTTGTGCCATCAGCACCTACATTTCAACACAAACCAATTACAGGAGAATAATGTCTATTAGTTCTATTTTTTGTCAAAAAAAAAAAAAACCAATTTTGAGAGACTACTGTAATTTACAGGAGCATAATTTGAAATGGTCTTGACACTTCCAGTGCCGCGACGAGAAGCACGATCATATTCCTCCTCCACGTACAAGTTAAGTGGTGCCGTACCCTCCTGCAGCAAGTTAAAGACATGTTTATATATTTGTTTTGACATAGACCTTGGATATGATCATCTTCCATGAGAAACAACTGACCTTGAAATAGTTGCCAACAGGAGACGCATATATGAAGAATGTATACTCAGGAGCTGGGGCCAAGCCCAATACAGGACCCGTCCCTATGAGGAGAGGCCTAAGGTACAACGATCCCTTGGACGGTGGAGGAACCTGCTTGGGCCTCCCAAGTTAGTCCAAACTTGAACAAATTATAATGCATAATGTTGTATATATGAAATAAAATGCGAGAGAGTAATTTACCCAGCGCCTATTAGACAGGGCAGTTTGCTTAAGAGCATTCACAAATAGATCCACGGAAGGTGCAGGCATGCACATTCTTTCTGCACCCATCTGCATGCGTAGGGCATTTTGTTCTGGACGAAACAAAAGCAGGTGCCCATTTTCCTTCCTGTATGCTTTTGTCCCTTCAAATAGCCCCTGTCCGTTCAAAAACTCAGAGGGTATAAGAAAAGAGAAATTCTGCTAAACAGTTACTCAGTTACTCCCTCTAGTCCTTAAGTTGTTTTTTTTTGGAAGAATATATAAGTTATTTAATTATATCATATGTATATCATTTAATTAAAAAAATGATAAATATAAAAATTTTAAAATAATTTAACTAATTTTTTTAGTGTCTTCAAATAAATTAATTTTATCTTATATTTAAAAGGAGGGAGAGAGGGAGTAATAATAAGTGGGTTTCATTTGAATTCTCAAGTTTTGTCCGTGAGAGAGTTTAAATACTACTCACCTGGCCGTAGTTGAGAACTGCAGCGGAAGGGCTAAGTTGAAAGTTGCCGAAAAGACTGAGTTGTCCTCGTGCAAAGTGGTGGTCTTCGCTGCCCTTGGCTACGTACATGTAATCCGTAGGCATCAGTCCAAATCCCAGACCAGCCCATTCCACTTCACCCTCCTCATCCTCCCTGCCACTTCCATCATAAGATAATTTAAAAAGACACTAACGGGGACAGGAGGACCAATTATAGGGGTACCCGCACTTCTAATAATAATAGCCAACTGTGCTGATCATGAGTCATGAGCTGTCTAAAAAGAATAGGCTGGAGAGCTTTTTGTTTGATTAAATTTGAAGTGATGGAAAGGACAAAAAAGGGCGGTGTTATAATGGGATTGATTGTTACCTGTGAGGTGATGAGGATGGCTCGGCCACTCGTTGCAGGGAGGAGACTTGAGAAGCAAAGCTACGGCATATCTATCACCATTATTTGCCAAAGCCATACGAGTCAGATCGATGGTTCCAAAGCAACAAGCATCTATGTTCGTTTGTTTAATTTGAATTCTATACAGAGATTTAAACCACGCGCGACAAACGTATCGCTTCCATGTACGATAATGACTAGAGGCAACAAAGGAGGAAAGTTCAACAGTTACTCGTTTGTCAACTCACAACACACCAATTAAGGGTGGACAAATCAAAGCGCAAATTTGGGATCATTCTAGAGTATCTTCTAATTTTTGAAGACAAAAAATAATTAATCTATCCCGTAATTATGCAGGCACTACCATTCTGGTTCCGTTTTTTTTTTCCTTCCTAACAAGGGATCTGGTATTTGTTGAAGGGGGCAAAAAAAAACTAATGCAGCTAGCATCAACCATTATATATTGGTATATATTTATACGTACGACTGGTGGGAGTTCTGGTTCGAGCACAAGCCTATGTTAGTTCATCCGATTCTTGAACAAACCATGGAGTATTGTGAGAAGAGATGAAGTTGATGCCTATACATGAGCGCGCGCGCGCGCGCACGGTACAATTGTTGCAAAAGGAACTGAACAGAGAAAGGAAATAATTGCGTATAGAAGCGTATGTTAGAGAGTAGAAGAATGATGACCTCGGAGAGTGGGGAAGAAGAAGGATGAGAACCAGAGGGAAGAAGCAACCGAGCGAGGCGGAGATTCCGGTGAATCATGGTGGCGGCAGGCGGTTGTGGGTGGCTTGTGAGGAGCAAGGATGTGGCGAGAAATTTGGAAGCAGGAGGGGATAACGTCGACTGTATATAAAGAGCAAAATCAGGACGTAGACGTAATTAAGAAAGTCGATTGTTTTTTCTCTTAAGTTTTGTTGGGTGATCTTTGGTATGGATAGCGACTCCGCCTTGCCAGACATTGCACGTTCTTAATAAGACAAATCCAAATGATTTTTTTTGGTCAAAAAATCCAAATGACTTGAATAACAACTATTAAACAAAACAATCATTTAAAAAAATTATAAAAGTTGGATATTATCTTTATTTTAGATTTTGTATATGTTAAAATATTTTTCTAAGTAAAACTAACTAAACTGTTTCGATTTTGTAAATACAGGTATCCCAAAATATAAACTTCACCTTATATTTATTTACATATTTATTGCGTTTTTTTACACTTTAATCGTTATTGATTGTATTTATCATCTCTATTTTCTTCTCTTCATCACATAAGGCCGTAGTTGTAAAAATAATATATATAAATTTAGGCTCATTTAACTGATTTTAATTGTTTTCTTCTTCGTTAACGTAAATCGATTGGTTAGTGATGAGTTGTCAATGGTGTTGTGGGTTCTTGAATAAACAAATTGGTGAGCGAAGAAAGTGAGGAAGTGCAGGCATCCAAATCCAGAGGCTTCAACGAGTAACATCTCATATCCACGTCAGTGTACATCTCCTATTGTATTCCACCAATAAATGGGCCTCACCTCCCATCACGCTCACGTGGCCTGGCAAACAACCCCCCCTTTTAGTAAACAAAGGGGTAATGCCCAGTACATCAGGATGTTTGGTTTAAAGGGAGAAAAGGTTTGATAAATTATCATTTTAAATAAGAGAAATTTAAAATTTATTTTTTTATTTTTTTAAATTTTGAATTGTCGTTTAAAATTTAAATATTTTAATCTAAGAAGGTAATTTAATTCCCTCTGACCATTCGGGAGATTGAAATAATAGTATACGAACGATATTTTTAGTTATTATCAATGAGGGTAATAGAATTTATTTTCTAATAATCCAGTGGGTTACTAATAAAAGACCTCTTATTGGTTGAACATTTTGAGTGTTTTCCAGGCTTCCGCTATTTCCATACGGTCTGCTTCCTCTTTTTTCTTAATCTCTTTTTTATTTTTTTTTTCTTTATATAATCCAAAATTTTCAATTCTATATTTTTCTTTTTCCACCTCCAATTTAGAAAAAAGATTTTCATTGGCTCGAAATCACACCAAAGAAACTATTGCCCTAGGGAAATTCACTCCATCACTATCCTCTTGTTGTAAGATATTCATTGCTTCTCTTGGCCGTGTCTTCCGGATCATCCTTTCCTGGTCCACACACCTGTTCGCATTATCTCAAGCCCCCTTTCTCTCTCTAAACATTCGCATTATCTCTCATCACAACCAAACAAATCAAAACGAAGTGATTCATGCTTCAACGACTCTTAGTGCTCGATTGTTTTAACATTTTTGCTAAAGCAAATTTTTTATTTCAAATGAATTTTCTAAATCAAAATTAGGATAAAAGCCAATTGGTCTAATGTTGTGTATGTTTAGATACGTCTTTTATTAAAAAAAAAAAAAGTCCTTTTAACAAAAAATCTGTCATTAATACAAAAGTTAAATGATCTCTTTTTTTTAACAATAAAACTAAATAGATTACTTAATCATAACATAGGTTGTATATCATTAAATTAAATATCATTTTATAAGTCAAGTAAATTAGTTTAACGACTAACGATAAATACAAATATTTTAATATAACTTATTTAACTTTCTTAATCTCTAAAAAAAAAATAACTATCTCTTTTATTAAAGATCGGAATAAGTGTATTGAAAAATCAGTTTTAGATAATTGAAATTTCTAAAAAATAAAGTAAACAAATTACTTGAACTTTAAAGAAGTAACTTTTAAGCCGGAAGAAAAACCAGCTACCAAAACATTACTTCCACAGTCCCTACATATAAGAACCTTATTTTTGAATGGACTTGTCCCTAAATGTGAGATCATTTTTAAGTTTGTCTCAATAATAAATACACTCTTCCCCACTCTGCCCTCAGTTAAATATTATATTACATGTATTTCCTTTCATCATTTTCTCATTATTACTCTTTCTCACTCATTTATAAATAAAGGGTATTTTTGAAAAAAAAGTTAAATTTCTTATACAATTATCATATTTAACCACTTTTAACTGTTTTTTAAAATTTCACGATTTGTCTGAAAGGCTATTATATATAAGGATTAAAAGAGTGTTTTAGAACAAAATTGACTTCTTTAAAGTTGAAAAGTCACGGTCATGCCAAACACACCGTTAAGTGTTGCGTAGTGCCACCGTTAGGCCCTGTTTGGTACGCGGCATTGGGAGATAGGGACTGGGATTGGGTCAAGTTGTATTGTTTGGTATGAGAGAATGGAGATAACCAGGGATTAGGAGTACTATGAAAGTAGGATTGCTGCAAAACCACCTCCCCTGGTATTGCGTTTTCAATCCCGGGATTGCAAATGTTAGAGATAAAAATATCCCTGTTTATAATATTTTTCAAACAAAAATGCCCACTATCAATTTTAATAATAAGGATATTTTAATTTTTTATAATTTATGAAGGATTATAAAATAAAATTAATTCATGTATTTCATCTAAATATTACCACATACCAAACGTAATTTTAAACCTTCAACCCCAGTCCCAATATCTATCTCTATCCCAATACTACTCCCAATCCTAATCCATCAAAATCAGTGCCTCGTAGCAAACAAGGCCTTAGGCTTCCACCGTAAAAATTAAATCCACTTACCCTCGTTTTCAACGTTGAGCCCCAACAGCCTGGGACTTGGTCGTACCCCTTATGGATCCTATGTATACCAACCCTTCTCCCTGGCTGCTTGCTTGCTCCCCAAATATCTCTATCAATCACACACACACACGAGTACTCTGTCGTCTTCACAACTAAGTTTCTGACTCAACATTATTATATATAAATGTGCTCCCACCATGAGCAAACTATATATAAATGTGCTTATTAATTTTAGCATAATCAGGAGGGAGGACAACCCTTTCAGTCAATTGCGTCTATATAAATGTGTGTTCGGGTATTAGCAAAACCATAGTTTTAAAATCCCATTTCCGTAAATCGAAATAAAACTCCTCTCACATAATTACCTTGTAAATCATAAAAGCTATTCTCTAAAAGCTAATCCGAACACACACATATGCAAGTTACCCATAATATTGTGCCTTTTCTGGCTTAGAACGGAGTCTCGCTTTTGGTTGATTGTTGCATGTTGAACCAACCATGTGTGTAACAACATATCCTATATATGGTTACGTTTGAAGCCTATGAAAGCCTACTGGTCATGACCTCTTTACTTTGTTTGTTGACTTCTCCAAATATGCCCTGATAACGATAACCAACAAACATGTAAACACGTTCAATAGAGCACCGCTAGGAAAATCTCTACATCATTATAAGTATCTGTATCTACGATGGATAGACTTTTATATCACCGTTCTTCTCATTAGATTAGATGGGTTTTACCATGTCCATGATACTCCTATTGTCTCATTCTTGCAAGTATAATTCGCCAACAGCACGTCAAATACAAAGCTCAAATGTACAGGAAAATTAATTAAATGACGTAATTTCATCTGCAACCGCACTTGTCCTTTCACATAACCGCTCAAGGTTAAAAGATCCCACACAATAACTCATACTAGTACAGCACTGGGCCTGGCCCAACTACCTTAGCCAGCTCATGATCTCAATCATGTCTCCATTCGATAAAGAAAACAAAATCCTTATTCCACCTGTTGAGAGATTGTGTAAACACTCTTGAAAGGTGGATATCGATTATTAAATCTGTTATGTGGAATAATTTTATTACTTTATATGGAAAGGAGTGGATCAAATGGAACCTCAAGCTTCATGCAGGAAGCTGTCGGGATATCGGGATATCTGAGTGGACAGGTGCAGGAAGCTGTTTGGAGAAGCTAGTGTTGCTCATCGCAATACCAGCTCCAGTTTCTTTCGAGTAAATTGGGATATGGATTTGAGCGCTCACTGCTCTTTTTACACTCAGCTTGCTAGTGGAAGCAAAGATCATTTCACTAGAAGACCGAGCTTTTATACACTAGAAGCAGATGGATCGGTTCGTGACTCGGGTCAAAGTGCAAGCGCTGGTATCTTTAGAGGTGAAGATGGTGAATGGAGATGTGGATATATGTGCAAGCTGACGCACATTCCACCAGTGATAGCTGAAATCATTGCAATCATCTAGGGTCTACAACTGTGCTGGCATAGGAATGTAGCTAACATTCTTATTTTAACAGATTGTATTTAAGCTATAAATTTAATCATTAGGGGCTGTGATGAGATGCACCCTTTTAGGGAAGTCAATGAAGAGGCCAGATTATGGGTATATAAAGATTGGTGTGTCCTAATAAACCATATCTCTAAAGAGCAGAACATTCAAGTGGATCAACTTGTAAAGTTAGCCCATAGTAGTATTGACACTTTCGCTATATCTGATCACCCACCACCTGTACTTTTACAGGCAGTGGTTGATGAGGGATCAACTGATTAGCCTATTTTGAGGGCGCTTTTATAATTAACCTTATGATGGATTAATGAATTTCAGTATTTACTTAAAAAAAAAAAATCCTTATTCCATCGACAAAAACGTCATGTACTGTATTCTATTTGTGGACCGTGGGGAAACTGGCTCGTTGTAGTTCTAACTATATTCCCAAACAAATAAATGTGCCTAAAGTCAGCAGCAGGTTCTCCAGGTCTAAACCTGTCATTGACATGTTTGCACGCGTGTTTAAATTGTGGCATAAAATAGGAAAAATAAGTAAATATATCTAAAATTATTTAAAATATTTTTTAAAAAAAAGGAAGGGAGAGTTAACATGGAATCGATCAAAAGGTTTCGAGAGGAATATGTCCTCTTTTATATACACTATGAATAAAGCTCGCCAGCAAGCAGCCATTGCAGAACTTGCAGAATCTCCAAATCGCGAAAATTACATCAGTTTGATACGAAATTAAAGGCAATGACAATAATCTCCAGCACTAATCGTTCACATGAGACAAAGGTCCAACAACATCTGAGCAAATCGTTTAAACCCAATACTCAAAATATAGCAGACACAACCATTGGAAGCTACATTACAAGATTACTGCCCTATTATAGATTCTTACACTGCACAACAAAAGACGACTGATGTTTCAATAAATATATGTAAGGAAATGCGCAGAGGCAATCATGGTCCCAGACGGTAGTGAGCATCAGGCATGTACTGAGCATCCATATAGTGAAGGGGATTCTGTGGATGAAGGCCTTCCATAACCATAAATTGCATGTCTTCTGATGGCTTCCAGTGTCGCTTCCTTTGATTTATGAACCAGTTGTTTATTTGCTTCTGGTCCAACCCTGTTGATTCTGCCAATGCCAACTTCTCTGATTCCTACTCGATTGTCGTAAAACAAAATAATAATTAGTAATGCCAATGCAATCTTATTAAACCAACCAATAGCGTTTCGTTACCACTACGTTCGCTGATATGCTAGCTAGCTATATATAGCTAATCAAGAGTTCATAGAGATATACATACCGAAGGATAGGGCCATTTGTAGTGTAATTCCCACCAGTTAAGAAGCTTTTGCCTGGCATCTTTAGGCAGTTTTCCTTTCTTCTTCTTCTTTGAAAGTTCTTGCTTCAGGCTACCCAAGCATCCACTATACTTTCTTAGCAAGTGGTTCTTAAGTTCGCGATCCTCAGCTCGAGGATCTATTCCGGCCATTTCTGCTTCTCCTCCACTATTCTCTTGATCCTCTTCAGATGAATCCACACGGCCCTCACCCTTGTGTTCTGCACATTATTGGCTCAACATTTGGCCATTCACAACTTTCTTATTAATTAATAAATCGAGAGAATAGTACTCCTTCCAGTCCTAATTATAAGACAGAGTTTACTTTTTTGGAGAAATCAATAAAACTAATTAAATTATTTTAGAGTATTTATACTTTTATTTTTTTCTCCAAGCTAATTAGTTTGACTAATAAACTAATATATAATCTAATAATACATAACATATGATATGATTAATTAGCTTATTTAACTTCCTTAATCTCTCAAAAAAAAAAAATCAATTTTATCTTTATAGTTAAGACCGAAAGTAATAAATAGTCAAAAGATGATCATATTACAAAGGACATTAAAGAGCAAGTAAGACTACCTAAACAGACCACATTATGAGTCCTAGTTACTGACCGGGAGGAATGTCTCCATTGATCACTCTTTCCATTTGACCTCCATTTAAGGTATCTTCTATAAGATCAAGTTTTAATGATTAAGATTTAATACTATATAAAAATATTATTAAATGGAGAAGAAATGAAAAGAGACCGATGGAGATGGAGACATTCCTTTCCCCGTAATGAGACCAGACCTAAGATCAGCGCATACATCATTCCTTAAGCTCCTCAAAATAAGTATAGCTGCAAATGCTACGCTCTTTTATGTAAACTTTCGTTCTACTATATATATATAATATATATCTGATTTGTATATCGTTGATTCAGTGTGAATAAAGCGTAGCTGTAAGTGACATTTAGCAACAACAATAACCTATAACTAGTGCTGCTGGTTTGATGCTGCGCATTTGCGCAACATGGTGCAGCACTATCAAAGATGACTATATATAGCTAGTAGTAACATTTGATCCATATGGCTCATGGGTTAAGGAGCCGGGCTACGAGCCAACCTAGCCAACTACATATATGTAGAATAAAGAATTTGGAGGGCGTAAACAAACGCACAGAAATTTATACGGATTATTATATCTTTTATTAAACAAATACCATACCATCATTCAATAAGTGCAGAAAAAGTAATTTTTTTTATTGTCATGTCAAATCGTCTGTCCATGGTTCAATTCAATTCCAATTTTCAAGTCTCCGACAGATTCCCTTTAGTCTATACATGTCTAAAAAGCTAATTATGCAGTAAGTTGAAATTCATCACACCATTATTTTTTTACTAGTTACTACTGTTTCCAATCCCTTGCACGTTAAGATATTCTGAATTTAATTAATTAATTAATAATTACTACTATGATTTGTCGGAAGGACCCAGGGCATAAGAGCTTCGACCTCGCCATTATAATGATGACGGGGTGGTGTACAGGAATGTCATCACGAAATCCCCCAACAAATCGTTGAAAAGTATATTCATTATGGTATATGAGCACCGATTAACGTAATATTATGGTTTGTAATAGCCAGCCAGGAAGCCCTAAAAGAATAAACTTGTCAGAATTCAGAAGTTCGGGAAAGGAAAGGGAGGGTGACAGAGAATAATAATGGGACGTGGAAAATTTGGGTTTTAGCCCGAAGAGAAAATATCTTGTGAATATTTAAAACTGGGCTGTTCTCGGAAACTTAAAACCTGGTACAAAAATAGGCTGATTATTATTATTAGGGTTCTGCGCTTCATCAAAATCCTCTTTCTCTCTGGGTCCATTCAATTCCCCCCGCACTGAATGCTTTGGTCAAAGTTTCCGATTATTAATGTCAAAGTTGCAGACATTCAGACAACACTACCTTCACTGTTTGCCCACTGCTAAAAGTATATGGACACAAGTATAATCCATACCCAGACCGTCATTTAGTCCAGCATTTGTTTGGGTTGAACATAGGAAATTATTAATGACTCCGAAACAGGGAAAAAAATCTAAAAAAGACAAGAAATGAAGTCTACCAGGGAAAATGCGCACAGGTCCATCACAAAGCAGATTAAGCTGAGCTTCGATGTTGCGTATGAAATCCATTGCATCTTGAAATGGCCTTTTTAATTCCTCCCCATACTTCACCAGCAGGTCATAGTAAGCTTCCTGTGTCATCATTCGTTTATCAGATTCAATTCTTCTAATAATTACCAAGCAAGTCAAACAAATCCTTAAAAAAACAAAGAAAAAAACTACCATAAATCGGTCAAGTTCTGGGTCCTTGCAAGTTTCCTTGTATCTGACCGAAGATCGCTGCCGTGCCTCGAACTCTTGCTTTGCCGCAGTGAGATGCGCCAACATTTCCGGCGGAGCTCCTACCTACAGTCACATCATTAACCAAATCTATCTATCTACGGATATATGAACCCAGAAGAACAATAGGCTGGGAAACTAGTTATTATTTGGACCTTGTGGCAGTTCATGAAAGCTTCTAAAAGGTTGGAATAGTGAGGATGAGCAATGATTTTAGCTTTAAGAGATTCAGGTTCTTCGTTAGAGGTTTGGCTTCCTCCGTGACTACTGATCGAAGGATGATAGTGGAAAATCTGAGAGTGATGATTATTGGAGGTGTTGGCTTCGTTTTTCACAGATTCATAGCACTCCGATCCACCTGACTGAAGATGAAAGTTAGTGCTGGGCGACGACTGATGATGATTTTGGTTTCCCACGCTTGGACCTCCAACTGTAGCAAACGAGTACAAGAAATTAGGCCTTGAACCTGTATTTTCGCTCACCTGGTTACTATATCCCTCCATTAAATTTTATGTCCTAACACTTGAGCTTGAACTGCTCCAAGATATGAGGAGGAAACGAAGGCCAGCACAAAAACCCTACTTTATAACCATTCGGCTCAATGTATGGATCAAAAAAGGTGGAGAATCAAGATTAACAAAACCCTAAAATCCAAATACATCTAATTTAAGTGGGAATGGCATGCCTAGGACTAGGAGGATAGATGCTGGACCAAGAAGGCGAGGTTTCGAAATGATAATAATGAAAATGATTTAATTTTGGTGATTACAGCAACAGATATAATGGTGTTTGTACGGAGGTGAGGAATACGAGAGAAGAGGACGAATTCGAGGGCGTGAAGGCTTCGAAGCGGAGGTTAACGGCAACACCTCCGTGCCGTGGGGATGGGGCTCGTTGACAAGACTTTAGAGGAGAAAAATGTTTGATCAAGATTACGAAAGCTATCCAACAAAAATTTAAAAAAGGAAAACAAACGAAAGGTGCTTAATTTGTATGGAAGGTAGGCTCAACCTGCCCCTGGCTTGTTCATTGTTATTCTTTCTTTAGTTCTGTGTCCCCCCATGTCTTTTATTTTCTTTCTCAACAATTATTGCATCTAAATATCTTGTTTACACATTCATTTACTGTAATATTTTGACAATTTTCTTATTATTTTGCTGTCTCCAAACTTCAGTTTATTGTTTAGTAACTGTTACTTTGTACCATATGTTTAACTTGGACTGTTAAACTCATAGTTTGTCATTTTCTTCTACGTACTGTTTTTGGCGTTTTATGGTTTCTTATTTATTTAAATTCAATTTAATGATTTGCTACACTAATTTTTATCCCGAATTCTGTATAAATTGTAAAAAAAAAAAAAAACTCGTTCAGTTTTATTAAATCGACAAACACTAACGCCAATAGATAAATAGCAGTTATCCTTTTTTTTTTAAAAACATATATTATGAATATGTAGCAAAAAAAATAATCTTATAAAAATTCAAATAATAATAATTTTTTATATCAACATAATATATAATTAATAACTGCCCGTAGTATATAAAAGTCTTTTTTTTTTTATCAAAAAGTATATAAAAGTCATGAAAGTGTTATTTTTCTTAATTTTTTTGCAGTATATATCATTTTTGTATAACACTGTATTCATCTTGTTTTATAAGCGCGTGTGCTTTTTTTTTATTGAAGGCAATCTCATTCAAACTACATTCAAGTATTAAATACGGGTGATTTTTTTTTTGTTAGAATTTAAATCTTGGTTTGGCATCAGGAATTAATCCCCTTTACTTAACTCACTGAGGATAGCGTACTCTATTCATCAGGAATTTTGATGTAACCGTAAGATTATTGTCATATAATTTGGAGGTCATGATTTTAAGGGCTTGGATGAATAGGAAAGTCATGAGATAATATATTTGCTTGGAACAGTAATTGGAGTGGTGAAAAGTAGTTTTTTAATCATGATATACGGTATACGAAGTAAGTATATAAGAAAAATTTTATCTCAATTTATATAAAAAATAACTTATAAATAACTTCAACGTTATATCAAATATGTCCATTGTCCAATGACAATTTTTTTTTTTTTTTTTTGACCTTGCGATGATAATGATTTTGATTTTGTATAAAAGTGGGGGAATGAGAGGAGGGTATAGAGATAGAGAGTAAAAAAACAGCTTTTCCAACAAAACGGAACCCCCGGGAGAACCGCGCTCTTAGCCTCTGCTAGTGTGGGCCATACCCAGACACAGAAACCTCCATCCCTTTTTTCTTTCCCTCTTTGCTTTTCCTTTTATCTGATTCCCCATTCCCACTCGCCTTTTTCTCACTTGTTCTTCACACACTACCCCCATTCACCGTCCCTCTTTTTCTCTATTATCTTTTTTTATTATTATTGCTATTATTTAAGTGAAGAGATTACAACTTGAAAAAATACAAACAAATCAGAACCTACGTGCATACTGAACGGTGGTGCGCTGAGCATATAGTAAATGAGGTTTCTCATCTCAATTGTATGTGGTCATAGAAGCTGATTGAGACCTCCCTTTATATGATAATCCAATGGTATGTTTGCAATAAGTCAGTATGTGCGAGAACCCTGTTGCTTACATGGTTGAAGCCCTGTCAGTGTAGAAATCGCTCTACCGGGGTAGAGGGTAGAATGGCATATATATTGCTCTGTAAATGGATTCGTAATGCTAAAGGAACTTGCACTGTTGAAGATGGCTCCCTTGTTAAAACTAAAGCAGCTTAGTTCTTCTCTACCAAGGCAGGGCTCCTTCTGAACAAATATATGGAAAGTCCAGGTTTCAATAAATATTTGGAAATATTCTTAAAGCGTGTTATTTTAATGTGTCATTTTTATGGTCGTTTAGGTGTCAAGTCGGAGAAGCTCTGGAGTATTTATTTTTTCTTTATCTCCCAATTCTCACATGCTCGATCTCTTTCCCAGATTTTCAACCTTTTTCGCATAATCAGAAATTTACCCCGAATATACATATTAAGCAGTTATTTACAATACTATTCAGAAAATTCAAGTCGTATGTTTTGAACACTAGTCCCAACATTTCTGCCCTTTGCAATGCCGGGGGCCTAAAACAGTCCTAATGGAGTTGAACGTATGACCTCCCTTATTTAAAGGCATCTTTATTATTAGGGCAGAGCATAAGGACCAAGTCCAGGCTTTCTGATTTTAATAATATACTAATGGTTGGCAGGAACAGCGAAAAAACAACTTTTTATTTCGATTTTGTGTGTGTTTGGAATGACTTATTTTTGTCCAAAACGTGCTTATAATTCGTGATTCACGGTATACGAGGCAAGTATGTGAGAGGAGTTTTTTCTCGGCTTGCGTAATAAATGCGTTTTTCCTGTACAAAATGCTAAAACAAACACCCTCTTTATCGGGTGGTTAATGGAGAATGAATGATATGGGAAAATTGTAAACAAGAGCAAAGGGAGGATATTTACTATTTAGGATCAGTTTATTTGGAACCAGGATGGTTAAAAGCATGTTTGGATTAGTTTATTTTAAATAATAATTATTTATTAAGTAAGTCGAGATAAAATTCTTCTCACATACTTGTCTCATATACCGTAAATCACAATTTATAAACACTTATTATCCAAAAACAAGTTATTCCAAACAAACACTAAATTGTAATAGGGCGGAACCCTTCTTGCTTTGAGTAGGCACCGAAAAACCATCCCATTTAAACTGTTTAAATTTGATTTTCTTAAACTAGTTATTTTTTAATATCTGTTTTGAGAAAATATCAATTAAACAATTATCTTTATTTTAGATTCTATTTATTAAGATAATTTTTTATAAAAATAAAATATAAACCGTTAAAATCCAAAGCTTTAAGTGTGCGTTTAGAATGGCTTATTTTTATCCAAAACGTGCTTATAATTCGTGATTCACGGTATACGAGGTAAGTATGTGAGAGGAGTTTTTTCTCGGTTTGCGTAATAAATGCATTTTTTCTATACAAAACGCTGAAACAAACATAGCCTAAATTGGATAAACTCCCTTGCTCAAATACGAGCAGGGAATCTCGTTCCATTATAGGGCGGTTGTTAAGGTAAAAAGTGGGGTTATCAGTTCAAAGCCAAATTCACTGGAATGAGCAGTGAGAGGGGGTTATGATAATTATAATGGGCCTGACCTGACAGCTCTTGCCAATCACATCACCAGCTGAGCTGAATCATCATCATCTGATCGAAATGAGCTGTTCTTGTCATTTCATTACTTTCAAGGAGGTTAATTAAATCCAGATCGGTCAGAATACCGAGTTAAAGGTCAGTGAGTTAAATTAGAATCAAATCAAAATTAAATTATGATCAAATCAGTGAGAGATGAAAGATTTTAGGCTTATAATATGAAATTCTAAAGAACAAATATAAAAAAACAATTTTAAAAAAAATGAAAAACTTGACCCAGATTAGTTTATTGGTCGGTTGACCGATTTTCGATTTGGTTCATTCGATCCGGTCCAGGTTAAATAACATGGCTTTCAAGTCCCCAAAACCTTCTTTTTTTAACCATCGAAGATCGGTGAACGGTGATGCGGATGAGCCTTTCGTTTGGAATAGTTTGGAAGACTGTAAAAGTGATTATTTTTACAATCTATCTTTTATGTAAAAGTCAGATTATTTTTAAAACTGACATTTGTTTGTATTAACAGTGTCATAAATGATTTTTATGATAATTTTAAGAGAAAAATTAAAATAAAAATTATAAAAAATTAAAAAAAAATAACTTAAAAAATTTGACAATGTTAAAATACATAATTAAATATAGTTAATGATTAAAAATGTATATAAATTATAAATCATACAAATTAGTTAATGACTGGCATTTTTCTAATTGTGTCACGAAGATGACTCATTTGAATTAAAAATATTGAAGTATAAGTCGTCAACGAGGACTTATTTGCACAAATTATGCTGATTTGGTTGAATAGTTATATTTTCGTATTTTTATTATTCAGTGTTAGCTAAATCTTGAGTGCATACATTTATTTTATTATCTTAATCTTATCGATTTCTTTTCCCACTTCACACAATTAATTGTCATTTATTGCCGGTTGAAATTACTGGGATACTGCAGTTTATTTTTCTAGCCAGGTTTGCATGCTTTTCAAATGTGGCATCAGAAAGAGTGTGACAAGCTAGCAATAAAAAGTTATTTTTAAAAGCTATTTTTAGACTTTGATAAGCTCCATTTTTTGGGCTATGGGAAAAAACTACTTTTCCCTCATAAGCCCAAATAGTTTTTTAGTGTGTGTTTGGTTGGGTTTATATTTGGATAATAAATCCTTATTACGCAAGCCGAGATAAAACTCCTCTCACATATTTACCTTGTATACCGTGAATCAAGATTTATAAGTACTTATTACCCAAAAATAAGCTATTCCAAACAAACACTTATTCCATTAGACATAACATTTAAGCTATAATATTTCATAAGCCCAATTGATAATTTAAATAGTGTGTTTTGAGAGAAGAAACGATGTTGGATTAGTTTTTAGATAATAGTTTTTATAATTTAAGAGGTAAATATGTAATAACAAAAATTTCTACAATCACGGATGGCTACAGTGGTTTCTTTTTTTTTTTTAGTATAAAGACGGTTAAGCATAGCTTGGAAGTTACAAATCAGTAAACAAAAGACAAATTAGGCCACAAAATTACGGTCTTAAGCCAAATAAACAAGACATCAAGGGGGTGGATTTGGTAAGATCGCCAAATCGATATCAAGTTGGTGAACTTCCTTTACCAATAAGTCAGGACACCGAATAGGTTTCAGTGGTTTCTAAACACTCACTGAAATTGGGTAAAAAATTTCAATAGTTTGCTCTTATGATAAATAATTAGTCCATTTTCAATTGATTTGTTAGCCATCACAGAATGAACCGAGTCCCGTATCTATACTGTTCGCCTCACCCTCTATCTTCGAAACTCCCGCTTTTACAATTACCATCGACTTGTTTCTCCGAGGGGAAAATTGGGGGAACAAAGAAAGAAAAGAAGGGGGATTTCTTTCTTTCTTTTTCTTAATCAAGTATCAATAATCATACCATTAGTATTGACATTATCAAAATTAATATTAATATTTCCCATCATTCCACACATTTTTACTGGAGGCAAGGTTTTTATTCCCTTAATAAAATATAAAAAATGTAAATGCAATTTTTAGAGAAAATCCTTTAAAAATACTACCGAATTAGTGAAATCCTGATTCAATGCAACGAATTTATAAAATTCTAGTTCAATGTTGTGTCAATACGGATGAACAGTATTCGGGAGCAAAAAGATGATTTTGCCCTTCAGCCCTCCCTCTCGCCACTTCAGAATAATAATACAAGACTCTTAATTAACAACTCCGCTTTATTTTTTCACATATTCATATCTCAAAAATATAGTATTGTTAATGCAAAATGCGGTGTTGTTAATGAAGAAAGAGGTGTTGTTATTGGCCCTGAAACTTAAATTACGAAGTTGTGAAACAATAAATGGGAGTTGTAAATGTATAATACAGTGTTGTTAATAACAATACCGGTGTTGTTATTGTGAAAGTAAAAAGGAAAAATTAGAGTTGTTAATCAAGAATCAGTAATTGTTAATTGAGAATCTCGTGTTGTTTTTCTAAAGCGGCGAGAGGAAGGGCTAAAAGGGCAAAATCGTCTTTTTGCAACCGAACACTATTTATTCTCATTGACACAGCATTGAACCGAAATTTCACAAATTCATTGCATTGAATTGGGATTTCGCTAATTTGATAGTATTTTAAGGAATTTGCTCCAATTTTCATGTAAAAAACTAACCATCTCCCGTTATATAACAAAATATGTCCCGGTGATATAAAATATAAAATTTACAGCACGTTACCGGCTCCACTGTTTTGTAAGCTTAACTCTTTTTATTTGGCCGAGGAGGAGGATGCAATGAAAATATATTACCTCATCTTCTCGGGATAAAAGTTTATTGAAGATTGGATTTAATTCTAAAAATAAGGCTTCAATCCATTTTTGTTTTCATGTTTATATTTTTTTAAATTATTCTTATTAACTGCATTTGTTAAAAAAATTTGTATTAAGGGATAATTTCAATATAAATGATTTAATAATGCATTTAGGGAAACCTATACACATTTTTAATAAATAACTATTTAAGTAATTTTTTAATGTACGTAAATTAGTTGAGTTGGTATTGTATTAAGGCCTCAAGATAGCATAACTACGTTGTACAGCAGCCAACACAGAGTTCTTGTGGCGAGAATACGAGGAGACAATGTTTAACTCGTGAGGAGGCACAATATCCTCCATGTTTCTGGGTTTCCTTATTGCTAAAAGCTGCTAATACATATATGGAGACATATCAACTGAGATTGAGAGCCCAGTGTAGGCATATGATTAAGAAGCTCCTCCGTCCTCCTAATAGACATCATGTTTATTTAGGATAGTTTACTTTTTATTTATAAATATTTATAAATAATGATTTACAGTATATAAGATAAGTATATGAGAGAAATTTTATCACAACTTATAAAAAATAATTTTTAAAACCACAACTTGAATATTTAAACATTCACTTAATGGGATCAATTGACGTAGTAGAAGGATGGGAGGGTGAATCGAAGAGGCAGGAACGGCAACACGCAGGATCTATTGGATTTGGAGTAAACGGTTTACAAATATTATTTGACGGGAATGAAGTCAATCAATATCGTGATATGATGAGCATCTGACGTGCCATCAATCATTTTATTGTAAATCGTAAATATAAAGTAATTGAACATGATTTATATGAGTCGTGGCTGACGCATTAATATTGACATGAAATGCATTTGAAAAGGCTCCAGATCACTATAAACACGAAATTAAAAAAACCGAAAGAAATGGTCATCTGACAAGTCTAGTGGGCCATCCATCTTTTTGTTAATAATTCATGAATGTGAATTAGTATTGAAAAAATAATCTCTAAAATCCCCGCGAAACATGTCTGGATTTATGTTAAAAAAGTCTGCTTAATTTTTTTTTTTTTTTTTGAATTTCTTCCTCCGGTATCCCACATCCGAAGATACAGACTAATCCGGAGTCGCCTCTTGGGAGGGACTTCCCAAGGATCGAGCCCAGGTAGCGGGAGGGAATCTTTGCCTCCTTGATCTCAACCACCAGACTAAACCCCCTGGACAAGTCTGCTTAATTTTATAATTCAAGATAAAATTTTTCTTAAATATTTATTCTATAAACTATAAATCACTTTAAAAAAACTGTTTCTATCATTAATCCAAACCTTAATAGTTTGTTCCTGTGGCTGGCTGTCTTTCCTCAACCTTCTCAACCTTTTGTTTTTTGTTGAAAGCTTTTAATTGCAAACGGGTCATCATCTTCTTGTTAGCTTTTATAATATACTCCTATTATATAATATAATATAATGAAAAGGATGACTTTGACGGCCAAAGAGTTATGCCTATGACTCATTGCTCAAGAGGGTTCTCTATCATATTAGGTTTTATACCATTTTTAGTTATTATACTATTTACTGGAAGCGTATGGCCTTTCGATCGAGTTTACTCTTTACGATGTCCATGTTAGTTTTCATTCACATATTCAAGGCCATCCTCTTCTTTATCGATAGACGTGATGGAGCTATTATTTGATAGAACTGACGTGGAAGCAGCGGAGGAGTGACGATTAGATAAAAAGGGTAGTACTGTAGAACACTGAAAAGTTATTAAATGTGATGGGAATAGGGTGTCCTGGGTCAGTGACAAGGTTGGAGATGAGGCAGGTTGCAAGGGACGGAGCAACAGAGGCATGGAACAGTGAAAGTGAGAGACCAATACTGAGATTGAAAACTCCAAGTCTGAGCTGCTGAAGTGAGACTCTGGATGCATGGGATATGGTCTTTACTTCAAGTAACCAGTCCTGTCTGAATCTTTCCAGCGGTCTCTGGGCCCCTGTGGGCTCCACCCCCTACCCTACTGTTGATGTGACTGTCGGTGGACCCCATATCTGCTATTAATACATGCCACGTTGCCCTACTGCTTGGCTCATAGACACACACTCACGAACAACCTGTGACTGAATTTTTTTTTTTTTTTTTTTTTTTTTGATATCAAAAAGTTTAGGTAGGTTCGGCACCAGTCCCCTACCAAGGCCAGGGCACGGCCTCAGGGCTCTTCGAGCGCTTACAAGGGACTTACGAGATCGCCTACCAATGAGGTCTCCCCATCGGTCAGAAGGTTCGAACACACTCTCTTGTGATCGGGTTATGACTGAATTTATATTCGCTGCAGAAATGTGTTTTTGGAAATGCAAAACTCTGTACCCAACAGAATTCTTTGCTTTCAGGCCCAAGCATAATAAGACCCGACCCCGTACATAAGAAGAGTGGCTTCCGCATAATATGGCCTCAGAATGATGTTACAATAACCCAAAACAAGAGCTTTAGACCCGGCCCAGTAGACCTCGCAATGAACCAATTAGTTTGCTTCCCCTCATAAATATGAAACGACACTTGCAAATAGAACCTAATCATGCTTGTGCGTGGGAATAAATTAATAAAACAGCACCTCATTTTATTATCATTATCATTATTTGTTTGTTTATTTTCGTACAGTAGTATTATTTATATTTATGTTATTCCCAAAAATAGTTGCATGATGGAGCCTCAAAAGACGACAAGTTGGTCAGAGTTGAGTGTAAGTAAAGATTTAAGTTCAGAGCCCATACGTAATAAATATAGTGCATGATTGGAAACATTTAGATGTGTTCGGAATAACGATAGAAAAAATGGAGTTTCTTAATTTAGTTTTTGATAATTTTATTTTTGGTAAAAGCCTGATTGTGTAATGTGATTTATGTTTGGAACAACGATTGTATAAATGACTTTTACAAAAATAAAACTTGTTTGGATTGATTTAAGCACAAGTGACTTTTGCGATAATAGTAAGAGAGTGGGTGAAAAAATATTTTAAAAGGTTAAAAACACCTAAAAAATAGTTTAAAATAATTTTTTAAACTGAAAAAGTACATTAAAGATAAATTTGCAATCAGTCTGATAACACACTGGGTACAATTGAAAAAATATTTTAAGGGTTAAAAGCACCGAATAATAGTTGAAATTAATTTTTGTAGCAAAAAAAGTATATTAAGGGTAAAATTGCAATAAGTCTGATAGTACACTGGACACAACTGAAAAAATATTTTAACCATTTTCACTCTCCCCAAAAACTAAATCAGTAAAAGCTGAGAAATAGAGCGTATGACAAAAGCTATTAAAATGGAATTAAACTCAATTGCTCACTCTGGAAACCAAACACTCAATTTTTTTTCCCCAAATTACCCATTGAGCTTATTTACTCAATTGAGTGTTTGGGGGTTCAAACGCCCCCAAACACACACACTTATTTTTCAAATATAAGTGCTTATTACGCAAGCCGAAATAAAACTCGTCTCACATACTTACCTTATATACCGTAAATCACGATTTATAAGCACTTATTGCCCAAAAATAAGCTATTCCAAATGAGCACAGATGGTCTCGGGTTGGGAGGTTGATGTAATAACTTTGGGTTTATGATAGTTTATTTTTAAGTAATAAATGTTTATAAATTGTGATTGATGGTATATGAGGTAAATATATAAGCGAACTTTTATCTCGACTTATATAATAAATGTTTATTGAACCTCAATAAATTAATAAGTAATAACAAGGGTCTGTTACATGTGGCTAATATCAAAGCTCTAGTGGCCCGTTTGGTACAATGGAAGAGTTTTTTATGGAATTGGAAGTGGAAATTGAAGTGGAACTGGAAGTGGAAATTGAGGTGGAATTGGGGTTAAAAGTGTGTTTGGTATGACCATGGAAGTGAGATATAATTTATAAATAATATGTTGATTTAAAATGTGAAATTACCAATATACCCTTTCACCAAAAACCAAATTCCCCCAAAATAACCACAGGCATAGTTCTGGAAATCGGACCAGACCGGCCGGTCCGGCCCGGTAACCGGCGAACCAGCCGGTTGGCCGGTCCGGTTCCCATTTTTTTAAAAAAAAAAAAAATTTACTATTTTCTTTAGAATTTCATACCAATAAGCCTAAAATTTCCAATTTCTCACCGGTTTGGTCCCGGTTTAGCTCCGGTTTGGCCCTGGTCTGACCCACTGACCCTTAACCCAGTACCCCGACCGGTTCAGTACCCAGTCCGATTTTTAATACCTTGACCACAGGCACCCAATAAGGAGGGCAATTGAGGAAACAAATCTTGAGAAGTGGAAGTGGAAGTCACTTCCATGGGGTGAGTGGTGGAAGTGACTTCCACCATTTTTGGTGGAAGTGACTTCCATGAGGAAGTGACTTCCATTGTACCAAACATCCCAAAAACTGAAATCCACTTCCAATTCCACTTCTTCCCTCTCAATTCCATGCTACCAAACGTGGCATAGATATTTTAACCCACGACGCAGATCGCCCAAACTGGACCAACACTCATCCTCCCAGACACACAAGTTCCCGTTTATATTTGAGCTTCAGTTTCAGAGTTCACATATCCCATTTCTCGTGCCGTTTCCAACACCAATCATATTTTACCTCCTCAGAATTGTATTCAAACAGTGATCATCATGTTTCGAGACCAACCCCCTTTCGTCCTCCCTAATCTTCCGATTCCTCCTTGGCTCTCTGATCATTCCCTGGGAGCCGCCCCACCTTCCCCCTCTTCATTCCCTGCCCCAATCAGCACCGACGCCGGCGCCGCCGACTCCTCCGTCCTCCTCCTCCACCACCGGCTTCTTTCCAATGACTGTACCCTCCCGGAACTGCACTCTCTCGCTCAAGACTTCGACATGCCCGTCGATGCTTTCTCGTCCGATCAGTTCCGCATGTTCGAGTTCAAGATCCGCAGGTGTCCACGTGGCGGAAGGACACATGACTGGACCCGCTGTCCCTTTGCCCATCCCGGCGAGAAGGCTCGCCGCAGAGACCCCCGCAAATTTCCCTACTCCGCCACCCCTTGCCCTGACTTCCGCCATGCAAACTGCAAGAAAGGTGACTCCTGCGATTTCGCTCACGGAGTCTTCGAATGTTGGCTTCATCCTTCTCGCTATAGAACTCAACTCTGCAAAGATGCTACCAAATGTCGCCGTCGAGTCTGTTTCTTTGCCCACACTCTAGATCAGTTGCGTGTCCTCACTAGCGCCTCCGTCGAATCATCGGTCGGGTCGCTGATTCGTCGTTCTCTGGATTCATCTAGGAGCGGCTCTTCGTTTATCTCGTCACCAACTTCAGTTCTTACGTCATCACTACCTGACAGCTCCCCCTTGTCGCTGGGCAATTCCGAATATGGCGGTGATACATACAATGCGATGAGTGAAATACTAACCTCAATGCGTAATGTTCAGCTTGATTCGAACCGGATGGTTTCTGTTTTTGGTTCTCCCCGTGGTTCGATCCTCCGACCCGGGTTTTCCAGCCTTCAGTTGACCCCGACGTGGGCAAGAACCGATAAATCGGGACCTGGTTCAGAGGTACCCATGGAAAGAGTGGAATCAGGAAGAGACCTTAGAGCCAAAATCTATGCCAAACTCAGCAATGAAATCTCATACGGGCGAAGCAACACGCCTCTATCGCCACCTGACCTTGGATGGGTCTCCGAACTGGTGAAGTGAAGTTCTGTCTTAGAAATACTTGTTATATACCCAGAAATTTTCCTTTTCCTTCCCCGAGATAGAATTTTCTGGTCTGTGAATATCTAAGTTGATTATGCGTATAATAAAAGTCTCTCTGTATGTACATTGTCGAGAAGGAAGAGATTGTTGGTTGTATCTGTTTCATGGATGATATATGTATATGACATTACTCTGCTCTCTATTTCTGAGGTGGCATTTGATTGCACCATTATACGTTGTTGCCCTTGCTGTAATTTGCCTTTTCTGTCCATAAAATTATGTGATGTTCACTCTGGATGTAATGCCTTTAAGTGTTTGATAAATCGTTACGTGCTGGTTGAAAAGAAAATCTTTGTCTTCAAGCTCTAATCGTAGGCTAGTAATTCGGGGGGCTAGCTTCTTTGTGGTTCCAACTTTTTCAGACGGTGAAGGCCTTATCCATTTCATTTGGTTAATATTAATTAGGTTATCCCATTGTTAGTATGGTGGGCCACTCTTCTCCTCTTTCTTAAGCAAAATGATTAGTTGTCGTAACAGGCATTCTGTTTGGAGTTTACTGCATATATAATGACATAATGTTGCAGTGGCACATGGAATTTAATTATTTACGTCTGTAAAGGCCAATAAACAACCATTAGAAAATTGTAATACCACAGATTATTCTTTCGGTTTTGTTTGATTTTGATATGGAAGGGGAAACAACCACCTTGAAGAGCAATTAACAGACAAGAAAAATATTAATAATGGAGTGGATGGATAATGAGGATGGATTAGTTAATGGGGGTTGGGGGGTTTCTATCCGAAACGTGGCAAGCTAAGAGGAGAAGGGACGGTGCTTATCTGGAGGTATCTGGGGAGACTTGAGCGAGGAGTTGCCACGTGGGGGTTGGCCGGGATAATATCTTGGAGGGATTGAAGCAACAACGTTGAAAGGGACAGCATGTGGTGGAGGATGCAGCAACATCTTTTGGTGGGGCCCATAGGTAAGAAAGCAAATGCCTCGTATCATGGAATGCATGGCAAAAGTAAAAGTAAAGTCGGGGCCTTAATTGGTGGTAAGGATAAGTATCGTACTAAAGCCAACATGAGACCGCTACAGGCTTCACACCTGTCCCGGCGTCACTGTTTAACCGCAATAGCCTCCCTAAGCCCGTTTGGTTCAAGGAAAATTGGGCGGAGAAATTGGAAAATGGCATTTTCAAAGTGGTGGCGGCTGTTTGGTTTAAATTTTCAGTCGAAAAGATTTTCTTGCCTCCTCCAATTTTCAATCAAATAAATTAAAATGTTCTGGCACCCTAGAAAATGGCTAAAGGACTCAAATGCCCCTGATATCATGATGATATTATATAAAAGAAGAAGCCTTTTGGAGGCGAGTTAGTACTAACGAAGTTGGGGAAAAGGAAGGGAATTGGAGAATAGACAGGGCAAGCACGTTATTCAAGCGACGACGGGCTTTTTTCCGGCAACTACGTAGCTTCCCATCAATTATTGACTATCAATAAGTAGGTTTCATATGATGGTCTTTCACAGTCGAGGTTAGCAATTTGAAGTTTAGTCCATGTTTGTCTTGGGAAATATATGAACATGGCATAAAGTTTAAATTCCCACTATTTTCTATAAATGTTGTCCATGCTTCTTTTGGCTATTTTGGTTCCCCCACGTACTTTTGTAAAGGCAATCCAAGTGTGTAATTGCATTGATACGACTATTATTTTGAGAATGTGATTATGTAAGGTATAATTATACATGTAAGTTAACTACCCTTAAGTGATGCACCTGATTATGGTGAAGACAATGATTTAAAAATTTGTCATGTTCGTGATAGAAAATAGGAACAAAAAGAGCACTATTTCATTAGCTAGGAGTTCATGCCTCCCATGAGCACATCGTGGTTAAGGCGGCATGAATTAAAACGTGTTAATTACACATTGCCTATAGGCATGCAAAGGTTAATGTCGCTTGCCCCTTCATTGTTGGAATTGTATAGATGCATGTTAGCTCAATATTTTGACATTACGCATTTCAAGAAATAGTTATGCTTTATGCGACCTGATGCAAGTCATGGTTATATTGTAGGTTATTGGAAAAATGACGAATGGGGATTTGGCCATATGCATGTACTGGGCATATCATGTGTGGGGGTCAATTTGAAAACAAGACATGTATAAATAGAGAAATTGATAACTGTCACCTAAACGCTTCTGTCCCACTTAATGTTGGACAACCCCCCGAAGAAAACCTCCTCCTTCTTGGATAAAATGCGAAGAGTTATCATTAATAAACGCCAGCCACTTTTGGAATAACCAAAGTACACCGTTCACATGAACTTAATTCATGACTACACTTAAAGCCACTTTATTAGTTGGTTGACTGTCTTATTGAAAAATCATACCTAATGTGATATACACTTGGGCACATAATGGTTAGATGTACATGGATTAAATAGGTTGTGATTTGTTCACCCAGTGGTTACCCCATGGTCATGATCGACTTCCATTAGTGAAAGCCATTCACTTTGATAACCACGTTGTTTATATGCTTCTGGGTGACCGTTTTCATTTTAAATTATAATAACTATGGGTTGCGTATGAGTGTCCATTGGTCACGCAGAACAAATTTAACTTCAAAACGTAAGACAACGACGAGCATGCACCATGTGCACGCCATGGGCATGTAGTGGATGCAAAGGACTGATACATCACATAACCCTGACATTCACATTAGTTAAATTAGACCACACAAAGTGAGTGTGAGTGTGTGACAACATGCGAGTGATGTGTATATAATGGTTAGTAGTAAAGTTGTTTTGGTCACGTATAACCATGAGTCACCCATCACACGCATATGGTTAAAGTTGTTTTCATTCATTCATGTATGATTACAAGTGACCGATATGTATCTCATGGTTATTGCTCTGTTACATTATGCAAAACAAGGGCTAACAAAGTTCATTTATACTTTGTGGACTCTTCTACTTATATATTTTTTCTTTATATATTGATATATTTCTTATTTAGCCAAACTCTATTTGATGTGAGCCATATAAGGCTAAGTTCACTTATGCTTTTACATGTTATCCTTTGTTCTCATCACATTCACATACAGACAGTGGAGGTGAGAGAAATTAGGTTTAGAACAATGTACAATAAAAACTTATAGCTCTCTTATCACATGCAGTCATATAATCATTAGAATATAAATAATATCTAAGGATCATAATGAGAAGCTTGAGCTATCATGGGATGCAAATTTCCGAAACTGTCTAATAACATTCATTAATAACCGAATTTTTGACACAAATAAAGGAGTAAACAAATTGTTCGAAAGCTTGATAAGTGACAATAAGAGAGAGAAATTGGAAAGAGATAAAGAAATGAAGAAGAAAGAATCAACATCTCCCTTCGCTCTCTCCCCATCGGCATTCGCTTTCCGATAGCAGTTGACTGTCTTCCCCCCACCTGTGGCACTTGTTTCAAACGTTATATAGTGAATGAGTAACAGTGTAGGAGGTCTGTGGGGTTTTTTTTTGCCTTGAAAATAATATTTTTAATATAGGGACAAAATGGTCTTTGGCCTATTTTCCAATCAACCCATTTTCTTTTTTAATGCGAACTAAACATATCGGTGGCAAAATATTTTCCCCATTTTTCCTTCTTTTTCTTTCCTTTCCTTTCCATTCTTACATTTTCTTTGATCCAAACGGGCCCTCCAATTTTGATTTTGGTGGGTCAAAGTCAAATTATGCAAGTTTAAGGTTTAAATACTTAAATTAATATTTCCAATCTAATTTCCCAATACTGACCAGCTTTAAGTTGTTTTTTTTTTGGCCAACAGGCTTTAAGTTGTAGACCTTTGTAAAATTTTGAATGTTTTTTTTATCTTTTTAAATCTTAATAGTCTGGGAATTTCCCATTGTTCATCTATAGTGGTTATTTATTTGATATTTAACATCTGACTTTTCTTTTCAGATATTGAGCACTTCTCCACTTTTGATCTTATGACATATTCATCTAATTTGACTAGATTAAAAATATTAGTTGACTTAATTAATATGACATATATTTTTTAAAACACCTAGCCAGCTTATCTAATTCCCTTGTTTCCTTTCCAGAAGAGGATGTTTCCAGAAAATGTTTTCTTCTTTTCTTCTTATAATCCTACCCCCACCCTCCTATTAAAAAAATAAATGATTTAAATTTAATATTTTCTAAAACCATCATTATAGTGTTTTATAATTTAATTTTATAAAATTTTGTTAGTATTACAGTTATTAATTGTGTGGATAAGATTTTAATAATTTAAATTTATTTATTTATGTTTAAAATAACAGTTTGATAAAATATGAAATTTGAATTAACAGGAGATAAAGGATTTTGAAAGAACCCAAACTCTCCTACTTTTCTTTTAAATTACTGTTGATAGAGCAGCAATGAAGATAAATTAGAAAAAGATCGATAGATGTATAAATTATGTATTATATTTATATTTAAGATCAACTCATCAAATATGTCATATGTTAAATATAGGACAGAGTATAAAATATAGATAAACCAATGGGCGCGCATTCGTGCTCATATCTTTTTATGCAGCGACGCAAATTCAATATCTAGGGGAGATTCCAACACGGCAAACACGACTTCATATTTGATTGTACGTGCAAAGTCAAAAATCTAAAAATAAGTTTGGGATCAACTCATTTTTAATAGATAAAAGTTTAAGTGAGTTGAGTTTCAGAGCTCATTAGGATCAAGGCATACCTCTATACTCAAAAAAAAAAAACTTATAAAAATATTTACAAATTGTCTACCAAGACCCTTACGCATGAATGTCAACGAGGCTCCTCATACTTGGAGGCCATGTGAAGCACGGGGGTGTTCCCACTATGTCCAATAAATCCCTTGTTTCCCTTGATGCATCTATATATAGGGCCTTGGGCCCGTGTTTATTTCCAAAAACGAAAAGAGACCCACTGATCCAGGGAAAAAAGTAAAAACAAGAGTCCATCGGGTATGATGGGATTGGGGGCATGGAAATGGAATTAAATGTGGAATTCAGATTTTAGCCTGTTCGGTATGAATCTTGTTTACCAGCTCAAAATGGCCTGCCATAGCCTCGAGACTTTGTGGAAAAACAAAGAAACAGTGTATCGGCAGCTACCACGACCCCAAATTAAAGAAGAAGAAGAAACCAAGGGCAGCAAAGACACACTTCCTTCAACCTTGTTACCACTCAAAATTTCACAAAATCAGAGTTATGAGTTTATATTAACATGAATTATGTCTCAGAATTTGGTTTATGCCCGAGGATCATTCATCATATGATATCAATGTCTCAACGAGGATCAAGCCTTTCAGATGCGTCTTCAATGGTAGTGGATATCAAGTGCGTGTTACAGCAACATGTCGACGACGAAGCTCCGACTAATCTAGTGCTCACAGATTTTACCTTTATGATTTCCCTGCGATCTTGTAAAATTTGTCGTCTTCTTGTTTTTTATCCTATTCTTTTTAACAAGGGTGAATATACCTTGTAAATGGTCTTTGATGCCAAGACACTTTACTAGTTTGTGCTAATGGTTCTGGGTGCTCAGGGAGTTGCGTGCTTGGAGCGTGGACTTGAAAGGATATTTGCGAGCTTATTGTCGTTGTGGGTAAATTGGATAAAGTTTTTTGCCCGTGTGCATTATAACACGACCAAAAAAAAAAAACAAAATTACAGCCCACACACATCACAAAATTGTAACCTATGCTTCCCACTATGGATGTTTTTTATCATTATCTGGTTTTGTTGGTTTTTTCTTAAGGCCCCCATCCTAGCACTGACAATACCGCAAATCTATACTCCTCGCGGTTACCGTATACTTTTCCAGCAATGACTCACAAGGAAGTTGTGATGATCAATGCAGAAGTTATTTGCAAGTTTTTAAGTAAACTCGTGGTTGTTACATACAATTGTGTCATAAGTTCGAATCATAAACTCGTATGAGTTTATTTTTATCAATAAGTAGATATTAATAATGTATAATTAAATAATTAAAATATAAAAAATGACAAAAATTTAATGTAAATTTATTTTAAATATAAATAATTAAAATTAAATACATCAACGATCATAATTTATCATATTCAACAACTTTTTTTTTATAAAATTCATATATAAAACCACAAAGCAATGATCAAATTGAAAAATTTATATGAGTTTAAAAATGAGTTAACAAGATTTTGTAAGTTATAAACATAAAAATGATAAGTTTAAGTGGTATTTTTTTATCTTCTTTTCCATATATTTTATCCTTTTGTGTGAAGATCACATAATCATACGTAATTGTGAGTATTTAATAAAACCAAACTTTATCAAGAGATATGGTTCTCATTTTGAACAATGATTGTAATGTTTAAAAGTAATTTTTCAATCATGATTTACGGTATATGAGGTAAATATATGAGAAGAATTTTATTTCATTGTACATAAAAAACAGTTTATAAATAATCTCAATACCATAACTAACATGTCTATGGTAAAGTGTGTTTAGAGAACAATACGCACAACCGTTCCATTACATTTGAATGTGACTTCTCTCTCTCTGTGCATTTACAATCAATGGTCAACCAATGATGAGGTTAGGCCGGATGGATGAAGTGCAATTTATTGGGAAAATTATATTTAGGTTCTGGATCAGAGAGAATACAATAAAAGTTTTCATTAAAATTTTAAAATTATATTTAAGTCTCGTGAAATTTTTTTACAATAAATTTCAATTGTCAAAAGTCCATGGATCTGCAATGGATGTTCATGGACTTGTTAATGTAAGCGTCTATGGACTTGTCAATAGAATTGGAATTTATTGAAAAAAAGTTCCATGAGACTTAAATGCAATTTTGAGCTTTCAATGGACTAGTTTGTTGTATTTTCTCTTGTTCGGTACCTAAATGCACTAATTTATTTTATAAACAAGATACTCCCTTATATCCTAAATATAAGATAAAGTTGACTTTTTTTTTGTAGATATTAAGAAAGCTCATCAAATTACTTTAAAATATTTATATTTGTCATTTTTTCTTAAACTATTTTGCCTAACTTATAAACTAATATATAATCTAAGAATACACAATATATGACATGATTACGTAATTTATGTAGCTTCCTTAATCTCTCTAAAATAGTCAACTCTGTTTTATATTTATGAATGAGGGAGTATGTGATAATTTGAAAGCTTATTTGTAATTAGATCATGCTTGCTCTTGAATTTTAAAGTAGGGAGTATCTTATTATTTTGCAAATTAGATGTCATACATCATTATATATATATATATATATATATATTGGAAATCAAAAAACAAAGGTATTAAAAAAAACAACGGCTCGTTCGCCACCAACATAAGAAGTTGCATGTATGACTCTGGGGATATATGAACGAATCCCATCCCTCCAAATAGTGCTATTCTAGCTAGGAGATCAGCCTCTCTATTTAGCTCCCTTAAAATGCATGAGATATCCACCTACCAGTTCCTTTGCATCATTCCTCTTGTCTCCATAATGAGGTCCTTGTCCAAGTGTTCATCGGCACATCCTTGTCTAATGCTCTCACATGCCTCCATGGAATAACTAAATATCTGAACTTTTCGGGCTCCTACGCCCTAAGCCTGCTTCATGGCCATTAGGCATGCCCATATCTCAGCTGTTAACGAGTTTCCCTCTGGTAGTCTCATCATAAATGCTACAACAACCTGATTCCTAGGATCTTTTATGACACGCCCACAAGCTACAGTTCTAAACCTTTCTGAAAATGCTCCATCAACAAAGTATCGAAAGCTATCAGCTTGAACAGGTACCATGTATGTGACCTGGCGGGGTTCTGGTTCTCCCAAATTCGTAGGAGATAGTTTCAGTTTCGCTCGCTCTATAACCTGGAAGATTGCCTCGGCATGACCTTGGATATTCTTAAGTTTCGGTGTAGTTTGTTCGAACACCCTCTCGTTACAACAACGCCAAATGAGCCAACACATAACAGCAAATTTTGCAGCCCGCTGAACTTCAGATTTTCCATCCTTCATGTTTAGGTTCCTATGACACCATTGCCACATGTTTTCATTAAAGAACCAAGGTTGTAGATGATGAGGAACTATCGAGCACCATATTTCCTTGACGTGTGGGTAGTTGCGAAGTGCATGTAGTGTGATCTCATTACCATTATTGCACCCCGTGCATATATTATCCATAACAAGGCCTCTTTTCTTCCTAGATGAGTCAGTCACAAGTTGATCATGCATGACCAATCACAAGTAAGTTTGACATCGTTTCGGGACTTTCAGCTTCCACAGTTTACTCCATGTTGGAGATTCAGGCCTATCATCATTTTGAAGGAGTTGGTATCCAGACTTAACATAATATATCCCCTGCTTCTCCAATCGCCATCTAACCATTTCATGCCCATCTCGTGATTGAACCCTTTCACACCCCTTTTCTACATGTTCCCACGTGGCTTAAATGCCACTCCACAACCTTGACCCATGTCTGTTTTTATTGATTAGAGGCATAAGGTCATTAACGCAGCCATATTTGCTCCTTACCACTTAAGCCTAAGGGGAGTCCTTTTGGTAGATGAGGCGCCACCTAGCTTTTATACACAATGCATGGTTTTGTAATCCCAGATGCCGTAACCCTATGCCTCCCTTTGTTTTCTCCCTGCACACCTCCTCCCAACTCACCAAATGCGCCCTTTTTTCTCCTCATTTGAACCCCATAAAAACCCACGTTATTTCCTTTCCACTTCTTCAATAATAGATGCTGGTAGGGGAGCTGTTTGCATCGAGTACATTAGAATTGTGAAAATCACAGAGGAGATTAACGTATGCCTTCCTACTAGTGAGAGATTATTTGTTTTCCGTTTACCGATTTTTGTGTTGTCCACTACAAATTGGTATGTCTCCTTTGTGACTCTTTGATGGTGTAGTGGGATACCCAAGTATTTTCCCATATCTGCTGGTAACGGAAAACCCCAAGAGGCTGCTCAATTGGGTCACCTGAGTGTGGTTCATATTGTCAGAAACATATATTCGAGTTTTTTGTTGGCTGGTTCTTTATCCCGAGGCTTCATATAATTTAGTAAGACACCTGTTAATAGCTTCCACCTGGTCTATCGATGCCTCCAAAAATAGAATAAGATCATCGGCAAAAAATAGGTGGGATAGTGGAGGCTCATATTTATGAAGCTTGATTGGTTTCCAACACCCTTTATAAATTTCTTTCTGAATACAATGAGCAAGTTTCTCAATACATAAAACAAATAAATATGGAGAAAGAGGGTTGCCTTGTCGGATACCACGTGATAGCTTGAACTCAGATGTTTTGTCTCTTTCCCATAATATTTGCATTTTTAGGGAAGAGATGCATGAGTAAATTATCTTTATGATTTTTAACCCCTTGGCTAACCCATCCTCAATTTTATGATTTGGTTAAAGACAATTGGGATGTGGACAGAACTCTAACAGTGAATGTTGGACAATTCAAAGAAGTTGCTATGACATGGAACCATGATGTTTTTAGCTAGATTTGGTTCAAACAATGTAAAGGGCCCAGTTATTAGGAGCCTGAAAAGCTTTAGGAAATAACCCTCACTCTTCAAACTTGCTTAGGCTCGAATAGGAACTCCACATTGAATGTGAGAAAATATACATGCAAGAGGAATTACTTTGGCTACAAAAATTGATATTGGATTGGATCAATCTTGGTAACCGAAACACTAGCTATTATCATACAAAAATCAATATCTGCTAAGCTCGCAACAGAATTACTACACTCAAAGATAGCAATGGAGTTTGGATTTTCGATGATCAACAAGTGCAGGATATGGTACGGGACTTCTTTAAGTCACTTTACCAAGGCCCCAGAGAGGCCACTGTTTATAATTTGCGAGGTTTATTTCCTCCGATCCCTTTTACCTTACTTGATTTTTTGAATACTGGTGTGTCCCTTGATGGTGTAAGAAGTGCATTGTTTGAAATGAAACTACTTAAGGCTCTTGGGGTTGACGGACTCCACGCTCTCTTCTTTCAAAGCCAATGGGATATTATGGGTCAATCATTGCTCAAATTGGTTCAAGATCTTTTTAATAGTGGTACTATAAAACCATACCTAAACAACACCCTCATTACTCTCGTCCTTAAAGTAGAGCACCGTCCACAGTCAGGGAATGTAGGCCTATCAGTTTGTGCTCATTTGCCTACAAGCTAGTAACAAAAATTGTAGCCAACAGAATCAAACCCCTCATGCTACATTTAATCCCACCCTTTCAATCTAGCTTCATTAAGGGTCATAACATTATGGACAACATCATAATATCTCAAAAAGTTATCGACTCTATGAGAAGAAAGACAGGGAAAACAAGGTGGGATGGCTAATAAAGTGGACCTTGATAAGGCTTTTGACAAGTTGAGTTGGAACTTCATCAAAGATACTTTAGAGGATGCTAGATTTCCTCATTGCTCGGTCAGTCTCATCATGCACTATATTACCACTCCCCCAAAGCAACTACCCCTGATTCAACACATTCTAGATGAATTTTACCAAGCATCTGTGCAAGTGGTGAGCCAGAGTAAAACCAGAATTCACTTCTTTAAGAATGTACCTTGATATGATGCCAACTGAGTCCGTGAAGCCTTGCAATTTCAAAAAACCGCACAACTTGGCAAGTATTTAGGAGTCCCTCTACTACACTCCCGGGCTACAAAGGATACAAATGGTAATCTGGTAAGTAAATACAGAAAAAAATTGACAAATTGGAAAGCTGTGACATTGTCCCTAGCAGGTCACATCGCCCTCTCCAAACCTGTTCTTAATGCCGCCCCCTCTTATGCGGTGCAGATGACTCAGTTACCAGCGTCGGTATGGAGTGCAATCGAAAAGCCCATTAGCTGTTCTCTTCCAACAAACCCAGCTTGTTGAAGTGGAGAGATGTATGCAAATCCATAAAACTGGGAGGAGGGGGCTCAAATCGATGAAAGAGTAGAATCACGCTTTCCTTGCAAAGCTCGCTTGCCACCTTATTAGTAAACCATATGACCTTTTGGGTCAAGGTGCTAAGAGGCAAATATAATTGGTATGCATCCACGAGGTATAACTTTAAGACCTAATCAGCCTCGCATGTCTGGTGTAACATAGCTACGGTATGGCAAGATACTAAAACCCATGTCTCCTGGAAACCTAGAGATGGTGCAACTATTCGATTCTGGCTTGATGCTTGTGTTGGCGACATGGGGCCACTCAAGTTTCTAGCATATGCTAGAATTCACAGGACTTCGTTATACAAGCCACTTTGTGACTATATGGAAAACACAGGAAACTGGCGTTGGGATCTTTTTCACCATCTCCTACCTCAGAACATTTTACTGCAAATAGCCCGACTCCCTCCCCTATCCCCTACTACTAGTACTAATACTTGTGCATGGACGCTCACTCCTCACGATGAATTTATAGTAGCGTCTGCCTACCAAGTAAACCAAGAAAATTCTTGGGATGAGAATGACAGACATTGGAACTGTGTATATAAGTGGCCCGGAATTCAGAGAGTGCGGGTTTTTCTTTGGCTAGTTGTAGACAACTGACTCCTCACTAACTTGGAGCGAATAAGGCATGGTATGACCACTAATGGGCGTTGCAATCTTTGCCACGACGATCTGGAGGACTTCATGTTTTGAGACATTGCCCAGTAGCTACACAATGCTAGCAATGAGTCGTCCTACATCACCGTGCATAGGAGTTCTTTGGAAGGCCGTTCACAGAGTGGATCATGTAGAATATCAATCCGCGATACATGGGAATCCACTGGTGCTTATTTTTCGGCACTCTTGTCTAGAAACTTTAGGATAATAGGAATAAAAACATCTTCATGAATGAGTCTATAACACTGGAAAATATTATTATTCCTGTTTGTTCTTTGGTTAATCACTCCACTAGCGCCAATGCTCTCTTAGGTTCATTTGCTGCAGAGGCCTAAGCGGAACATCTTGTAATTCTGTACATATTTAGTTAATAAATTTCTTTTCGTAGAAGAAAAAATATATTTTATAAAATTAAGGGATTAAAAGTATATATAATATAAAAATTAAATATAACTAATAAGCCATTAAGTCGTCAATAAACCGAAGATTATTCGTAGTTAAAAATAAGTTAAAAACAAAAGGAGGGGAATACGAAGGACAGGACCTTGATGTATGGCTAATACCTTCCCAAACTTGAACTGCAACCTGGCCTTCCTTCTCCGTTCTCCTTCGCTCTCGGATTGAAAAACCGCTAACGCTTTCTTTCCGATCTAATCAGGCTTCAACTTCCATTGTTCCTACGGCATCGAATTTCTTGCAATTATACGTTCACCCTTCTGGACCATTTCAGATCTAAGGCATCCTGGTCTCTTTGATCTGCTTCTTTTCGATATAATCTTTTCGGATCCACCATGGATTTCATGAAGGTCTTCGATCAAACTGTTCGAGAAATGTGAGCTCATATTCTCCTTGGTTGGCTGGTTTTTATTCTTCCCTTCGGTATACTGCGATTTCTAATCTCTTTATTTCAATTAACTTTGCAACAGAAAGAGAGAGGTGAACCTGAAGGTACTCAAAGTTCCCGAAATCGAACAGAAGGTAAAAAACTAATTGTCAAGTATTTAAATCCAACTCTTAATTGTAAATTTTGCATACCCCAGTCCATAGAGCGCTGGTGGATTGTTTACCCCCCAGTTTTATTAACAACGGTTTTATGATGGAATGCTTGTGAATTTTGCTTCTCTTCCCGTCCCTCTGTCAGGGAAAGTGGGATGATTGAAAAACATCCGCGATTTGCTGCTATTGCCGGTCTTTCATCGCGGAATTGGAAAATATTTGTTTCTATGTTAGCGGTAAATTTCAAATGTCGTCTTAGTTTCACAGTTTGCAGTAATGTTATAACCTCAAAAACTAAAATCTTCTAATGATGGAGATGTAAGAGTATGATGATTAGATTTTGAGCTTCAGTTGTAACATAATATTGTTCAATATGAGGTAACTAAATTACGGCTTTCTACCAGTTCTGAGATCAGGTATTGATTTCGAAGTCTGCTAATCTAGCTTCTGCCTCATATTTAACTCGGTATTGCAAGTAGGGTTGTTATAGGACAAATGGTGGGTTTTGGCCCCCAATTTCTGTCCCTAGACTCAGACTCAAGTAGTTCCCAGAACTGTCCAAGTATATGAATGATAAATTTCTCCTTACAATTTCAGTTTTATTCGTGTTATTAATTGATTTATTGTTTTTGTTTTGCAATTCATAATCTAGGTTTTGGATGCTACTGATAATGAACCCTGGGGTCCTCATGGTTCTGCGCTGGCTGAGATTGCACAGGCTACCAAAAAATTGTATACTTTTGAATTTTTTCTGCTTATATTACACTTCAAATGAGATTTTTTTTTTTATTTCGTGAAAGTTGCTTGATATCTTAGTTGATTTATTCTGATATAAATTCCAGTACTGAATGTCAAATGGTCATGAACGTCCTTTGGACAAGATTGGGTGAGACTGGAAAGGACTGGCGTTATGTTTATAAGGTAACATTTACCACCTAATTGTGCTATTGCTTAAAATTATAAATTTGGGGGGGGGGGGGGGGGGACCCTTTATTTCCTAAGTCTGCTCATATTACATGCTACTTTTCTATGTTTCAATGCCTGAAGCTACTTCTGTTTTAGGCACTAGCTGTTATAGAGTATTTGGTAGCACATGGATCTGAACGTGCTGTTGATGACATTGTGGAACACACTTTTCAGATCTCCGTAAGGACCATCCTCTAGACTTCAGCTAATTTTCCCAGTATTTTTCAGCAACACTGCTTGTCATTATCTCACATAATCACCATTTACTTTGTATTGGTAAAGGCACTTTCTAGCTTTGAATATGTTGAACCCAATGGAAAGGATGCGGGACTCAATGTCAGGAAGAAGGCAGAAACGATAGTGGCCCTTTTGAATAATAGAGAAAAGATACAAGAAGTCAGAAATAAAGCGGCTGCAAACCGTGACAAGTAAATGAAATTTGTCATTAGTTTAATCCCATAGATAATGAGGTTATCTATGTCAGTATGCTATTTTAAGTTTGATTGTCAGTAAAGTAAATTGTTTATATTGCTTAATTAGGTACTTTGGACTTTCATCTACTGGAATTACATATAAGTCTGGATCAACCTCGTCTAGCTCTGGTAGCTATCAAAACCATAGCAGCAAAAAATATGGAGGTTTTGGTTCAAATGACAATGACAGGTATGGGGATAGTTATAGAGACAAGGATTACAATGAAGAAGAAAAAATTGAGAAATACTACCCCGCAAAATCAAGCCATGGGTTCTCAAGTGACAAACAAGAAAGCACCTTCAAGAAGGGTACACGCTCTGTCAGGTGGGGCATACCTGGATTACCTGCATATATTATGCTTTATAAATAATTAACGTATCCTAGTGTTTATCAGACCTTGTGTCCTGTCATCTAGGTAACTTTAGTTTCTGAGCAAGTGTTGTTTAAAGGGTTAAAGGCCAATTTTGCCCCGGAAGTATTCACTGGGGGCCAATTCGGGACCGGAAGTATTTTTGGGGCCATTTTTGCGCCGCAAGTTTCCAATTGGGACAATTTTGCCCCGAAAGTTTCAAATTTGGAGCAATTTTGCCCTAACGTTAGTTGACCATTAGTTGACCGTTAGCCTGGGCAAATTTGCTCCAAATTTGATACTTCCGGGGCAAAATTGTCCCAAAACCCAATGACCGTTAGTTGGGCACATCGAACACCAAGCGACGTGCTGTGCTCTTTCAGCCGCTGGACCCTACCTTCGGCTGAGCTAGGATGGGCAGACTGTTAAACAAAAAAGAGAACTCGAAGCCCATGCCGACGTCTCCAGACTCACTAACGTTCTTGTCAGCTGCCATGTCCCGATTCAGGAATTTTGACCTGATTCCCTTTCAAAGTACGCATGATGAACGCTACCAGACGGGCTTCCCCCGTCTCTTAGGGTCGACTAACTCATGTGCAAGTACCGTTCACATGGAACATTTCCTCTTTTTGGCCTTCAAAGTTCTTACTTGAATATTTGCTACTACCACCAATATCTGCATTGACGGCTACTCCACCCAGATGCGCGCCTCAGGGTTTGCAGCGACTGCCACACCTTTCTACTCATCAAGGCCTAGCACTTATCCTGACGACGGGTATAGGTCACATACTTCAGAGCTCGGGCGGAGTGGCCGTCAATGCAGATCTTAGTGGTAGTAGCAAATATTCAAATAATGACTTTGAAGGTTGAAGAGGGGAAAGGTTCGATGTGAACGGTACTTGCCCACCCTGGCTCAGCTGTATGATAGCATGCAGCACATATAGTTTGAAAGGGAATCGGGTCAAAATTCCTGAACTGGGACGTGGCAGTTGACAGCAATGTTAGTGAGTCCGGAGAAGTCAGCATAGGCCTCGAGAAGAGTTCTCTTTTCTGTTTTACAACCTGCCCCCTGTTTTAGTGAGTCCGGAGAAGTCAGCATGGGCCTCGGTGTGGGTTAAGGTGCTATTTTGCCCCGGAAGTATCAAATTTGGAGCAAATTTGCCCAAGCTAACGGTCAACTAACGTTAGGGCAAAATTGCTCCAAATTTGAAACTTCCGGGGCAAAATTGTCGCAAGTGGAAACTTTCGGCGCAAAAATGGCCCAAAAAATACTTCCGGTCCCAAATTGGCCCCCAGTGAATACTTCCGGGGCAAAATTGGCCTTTAACCCTTGTTTAAATTGTTCTTTCTAAGTATTCAAAGAATTTTTTAAACTGAGTAGTGCAGATTATCATTTGTTAATAGCTTATGAGTGACATGATTTATGTGAATGGTTATTTCAAATTACAATCACGCACATACACTCACGTGAGTGTGTGTGTGTGTGTACTTTTCTTATCTTCTGGTAGCTTAAATACTATTGGGACATCTATAGACGTTCTTAAAGAGAACTTGGAGCCTGAACCATAAAAGATCTCTGCAGATGATAATTCTTGTTAAGAGGAAAAATGTTGGTTTAAAATGAGAAATATTTAGAGCACAGAATCACTCTGAATAAATTTGAAATAGTAAGCTAGTTGTAATTTTTATTTTTATTTGACCAAAGCTTTTCAGTATCCATTTTATCAAGCGTATGTTTTGATTTTTTGAGATTTTTGGAGGAGTATAGTTAATAGAGAAATCAAATTGGGAAAACGACATAAAAGGTAGTGTTCTAAACTAATCTATAAAGGGATTCTGCTGATGCATAGTACAATAAACCTCATACTCACTGACAGGGCATACATCCCCTCTAAAGCCTTTGATCACTACACTTTTTTTGCCTTTATGAATGAGCTGCATTTTACTTTCTCAAAACTTATTCTTTCAGAATGTTTGCCTTGCAGCCAAAATAGGGATAGTGTGTCATCAAGAGTATCAAAGTCATCTACTAATGTAACCAACAATGATAAGTACAGTTCAGCTCACTCTCAAAGTTCAAGTGTAGCTGTGAATGATGATGACGGTTTTGATGATTTTGATCCCAGAGGAACATCTACTGCTAGTAAGTATTCTGAAGCGATGTCTTCTATGTTGTCGTTTATGATTTCCTTAAATTACTTCATATACAAATGTTTCTTGCAATTCAAATTTTGTTGGAATTCACTGAAGTTCACATTTTTGTCATTACTTCTGGTGCATCTTGATCACAATTCTTTCAACATTTTATCCAGGCAGACATGGCTGCATGTGCTATAATCGCGGTGTTTGTATATCTGTTTGCAGGATTGATTTACCTTGTCCTGAGGTTGTATATTGATGTGTTATTTTATTTCATTTTCCCTAACAGAGGCTTCATTTGGAAGCTCTAATCAGGTCGATCTATTTGGACAAGATTTGATTGGTGACCTTATGGATGCACCAACTTCTGTTCCCACTGAAAAGCCTCCGACGAGCGGGATGTCAGAAGTTGATCTCTTTGCAGATGCAGCATTTGTATCAGCAGAGCCTCATGTGGACCAAGGAACTAGTTCTCAATCCAAGGTTAGATGTTATTTCTCTAATTTCAGTGTTGCAGTTCAATATCTTTGTTCAATGGCCTACTGTTTTAGTGGCACATGTATCTACTGATAATAGAGGTAGCTCCTGAGCTCTATACCCTTCCCCTCCATAATCATTGATGGACTAAAAGACGGGAGTGTTGCCATTTGCTCTATTATATTGCTCAACTAGACAGATTACCCAACTGCCTTGTATTTCTGTCATGTCAGTTTCTTGGTATAAATAATGATGTCAGTTTCATTTTACATATTATGACACGCTGAAGGGTATCATTCTGGTAGAAACCAGCAAAAGTTGCTAGAATGTTCAGGGAGGGGGTCTAACTGTTGGAGTGAAGCACATTGCTTACAGTTAATAGAGTAATGTGCAATTTATCATAAGCAGAGTGCAATTTTGTTGTTAAAATTGATTATTGCAATTGGTAGTCTAGTTTTAAAACTGTTTACTCATGGGATTGCTTTTCTTTATGTTTGTTCCTTCAGTGTTAAGTTTTTCTGATCAGTATTAAGGGAGTTTTTACCCCTTTTTATTTATTGGTGTTTGTTTGTACAGAATGAGGTTGATCTGTTTGCTTCCCAACCAGCTCCATCCTCAGTTAATGCAACAGTTGACTTGCTTTCTGTTTCTGACCCCGTTGTGCAACCAGACAGCAAGTTAGAGAGCTCTGGTCTTAAAAATAATAGCTCTGTTGATCCCTTCGCTGCTGTTCCTCTTAATAATTTTGATGGATCTGATCTTTTTGGCGAATTTACTTCTCGTTCTGATTCAGCATCTGAACAGCACTCAAAAGTTCCTGGCAGTGATGGCAGCCAAGGTAAAATGAATGGGAACCCTTTACCAGAGTCTAAAATTCTGCCTGAAAAGGATGCTTTCCGGGTGAAGTCTGGTATTTGGGCAGATTCGCTGAGCCGTGGGTTGATTGATCTCAATATATCTGCTCGTAAGTTTATTATTTTGACTTTCTTAACAGGTTTTTAATGGAATATTATTTGATAAGTTGCTAGGATCTTTTGCTTGTTCGAGTACATCCATTATGCATGCACTATCTATTCCAAAGGATTTCAGCCTTTTTTGCTGTTGCACTGGACTTTGCCTTAAGATTAAATCTTTGTGGAATTACCTGTGTATTCATCCACTACCCCTTGTTCTCTACGGACTTATTTAGTTATGCTTTCACGAATGACATGCAATCTAAGCCTGGAATTCAAATCACCTGCTTATCACATTCAATCCACTCCTTGTTCCTTGTAAGTCAATGACGCAAGTTTTGTGTCGTTTTGCAGCCAAGAAAGTTTCCCTAACTGATGTTGGGATTGTAGGCGGACTGAGTGATGGATCAGATGAAAAGGAGAAAGGTCCTCCGCAATCATATTACATGGGGAGAGCTATGGGATCAGGATCCGGTCTTGGTAGGTCTGGATTCACTCCTTCACAGCCAGTAGGTGGGGACGGCCTATTTTCAAGTTTGGGCGGCCAACCATATCAGTTTAGTGGTTTTCAAAACTGAACTTTCCAGATATTAATCTCTTACCATTCCATCACATTTTTATTACAAGTTATGTGTGTTGGCATTACAAAAGAAGCTTGAGCTCTTTAGCATGCTGGGTTTTGTTCATATATGGTTAGTCACAATTTGAGTCTGCATTGTTTATGTTATTGATTCCGAATTCCTGTGCAGTGGCTAAAGTTGTGACACTGCTGCGAGTTATAACATATCCGTGCTTTTAATTTTAAGATTGCTGTTTGCGGGCGTTTGTAAAAGTCATTAAACACTGGAAACAAAAATACCCTGTTAAGGCCTCGTTTCTCTCTCATTTCCCAGTATTCTATTGTGAGGACAGTTTTTCTGCCGCCATAGAACCTGCTGTAACTGTGAGAAATAGAAATTCTATATATATTTTTTTAGTGTTTTGCTCCAGTTTATTTGGAATGCCTTGAATAATATTTTTACTATGTTGCCGTCTAGTTACTGCGGAGGTCCAAAGTCTGAATGGACACCCGGTTTGTAGTGTACAAGCGTGGGTCAACCCAAAAACCAAAAAGGAACACGAACCTATACAGTAGGTTTTATGTCATTTGCCCTGTCAAATAGTCGCACTAATGCAACTGGTAATTCATTTTATGATGCAGGAGGTCGTAGAGTGAGTTTTTTTTTTTTTTTTAAACAAGAAATTGAAATGTAAAATTGTCTCGCCTAGGATTCAATCACGTGAAGCAGGAACAAAGGGTCTCGTTTATCGTCTCTACGAAATAAACTGGCAATTGAGATATTGCATATAAGCAAAATTATGTAGATTTACAATTTATGCAAGGGTGAGATTACCTGATCTTGGTTTTTTTTACAAGAACAAATTAAAATCTTATCTCTATAAGACCTCGGTTGATTTTTTTAAAGAGATTAAGAAAATTAGATAAATTATTTTAAATTATTTTTATTTATCGCTTTTCTTTAAAATAATTTATAAAATAATATATAATTTAATGATATATAATATATATTATACTTGAATAATTTATTTAACTTTCTTAAACTCTAAAAAAAGAAAGTTAAATGCGTTTTATTAATGACTGGAGGGAGTATGTCTGTCAATAACCAAAGAAATGATTCATGGTCAATCTTACACGATCCGAAGCCGATACAATTAGGACAGTAAGTGAAAAAAAAAAAAATTAAATTACCCAATCAGTTAATCTGGACAATTTGATGGGGCGACGATGATGAATTAGAAACTTGAGGAGTGCTTTATTTGGCAAAAAATGAGGTGTTTCATGCATTAATTTTAATTTAGATTTAGATTAAAAGTTTGGGAGAACTACATTCATTAACACGCACCATTTAGCATGAATTTAAAAATAATTATAAAATTTTTAAAAGATTAAATCGTTTAAAATTCAATCTTTTCAATGTTTGTGACACACAAGTCAAATTTAAAAAACTTAAAGGTATTCTTTGATCTTTTTTCCCTAAAAGTATAATGATCCATTTTGCATTTTAATTTTATTATTATTTTTTACCATGAACATTTTAATTTATGAGAAATACTTACATACTCTATGAGCACCACTTCATTTATACTCTGACTAATTAAAATACAATTCATCTTATTTTAATCTTTCATGGCATATGAGTCATATGTAGAAATTCAAATTTTATGATTTTAGGAATGATGAGAAGGAATTGTGTTTTTTATTTTTCTAACTTAAGAAGTTTATGATTTTTAAAATTATAAAATTTGAATTTCTTCAGATAACTTATCTACCATGTAAAATTAATGTAAGATGGGTCGTTATATTTTAATTAATCAAAATATAAATGAGGTGCTACTTTTATAATTTTATAATATGTAAGTATTTCTCTTTATGTATTTGACTGTTCCTATTTTTTTTGAAAAGAAAAACTTTCGTATTTTATAGGTACCATTTTTAGGGTGACTCAATAAATATATTTTCTTCCGCGTACATCATTTTAATCTTCCCTTAGAGCCTGTTTGGTTCAACCGGAGGGGATGGAATGAGAGTGGATGGATGGGAGGGGATGAAGGGAAAGATGGAGGGTTATCTTATTTGGTTAGGTTGGATGGAGAGGAAGGAAAATATTTTTTTAATGATCATTTGTTTAGTTTAAGAGGGGAGAGAAAATGAAATAATATCTAATTTACCATTTTATCCTTAAACATTAGTTTATATATTTTTCTTTATATAGATGATTTAAATTAGTTTACACTACAATATAAATTATATAATTTATAAAAAGCTAGATGAAGACATGAAATGAAAATAATTTCCAATAAGATGAAGATATAATTTAAAGGATCAGTGCTCAACTCCGTTGAAGTACTCAAATCCACTTTCAGCGTCTGTCCCATATGGTTACACCATTCTGCATATTCCTCTGGTTCAATAGGTACTACCGAGTAATAATTCATCATCTCTTTAGATTCCTTAGACCACGCAGGTAGCTCCCATTCTCTGTTAAAGACATCATATAGTAGCTCATCCTCCTCCATCTGACTCCCACTGTTTTCCACCCCATTAAAACCAATCAACGAATCCCCGGTAAGATACCTACTTAACAATAGGAACAATATCCATTTTGCTCCCCCCAGCATCCTGCTCAACAATAGGAACCTCCGCAGCTTGAGCTAACAAAAATGACTCAGCACCCACTTCCATATCCTGATGCATATTCGTATGAGTCACATTCTTAGTTTTCTTGTTGCTGCCACAGGCCAAAACGTCGGAAGGTCGATCAGGTGGAATTTTCCAGTTGCTTTATCATCCATTCCAGAAAAAAACTCAAGGCACAACTCCCACGAGAGAGAAAACCCACGATATGTCTTTATGACTCCGTAAAACTGACCAGAGTGTTATTTAAAAAGGAAAAAAAATAGAAAAGGTTGAAACGTTCAATTTATGAGAATTCCTCACTGCAGGTATATACATCACTCCGAAATTTCGTCCTGGTAACCGCTTGACTATATTAAGCATGTTTGTTTCAACTTAAAAAAACTTATAAGTTGTTTTTTACGTAAATCGAGACACAACTCCTCTCACATACTTACTTCGTATACCGTAAATCACTATTAAAAAGCAACTTATAAGCAATCGAATCGTTCAACCAAACATACTCATTATCAGTCAAGTTGGAAGATTCAACTGTCAAGAATGTTCACTCAAGTTGCTTTTATTTTCAAATTTCAACACATGTTATAAATGGCAATATGAAAAGAATCACGAGGGTAAAATAGTTTCAAAATTTTGGCTCCTTCCAAAAAAAAACCCCAGGAAATGAATATGAAGGGATTGGAGGGATTTAAAATCAATTTTTTGGGCTCCTCCATTCCAATATTTCATACCAAACGAGGGAAGGGATTCATTTTTCATCCCCTTCCCTCCAACAAAACAGGGCCTTATAGGGCCTATTGGATGCAGGGGAGGGGATGAAAAATGAGCCCACTCCCTTGATTGATGTGAAAAATTAGAGGGGAGGGGCTTCGAAAAAAAGGGTTCTAAATCCCTCATATCTCTTCATTTTTTTTCCCTCCAAATTTGGAGGATTTTAGAGGGGATGAAAAAAATGAACCTTTTCCTTTCCATCCCCTCCCTTTGAACCAAACAGCCCTTAGAAAAACTTAGAAAAACTCTGAAGCATGTTTGCATAACAAAAGCCATCCATCCCTGTGTGTTTGACAAACCTCCAAACCATGGTTTGCGCAACTCGAGACAAAACTCCTCTCACACACTTACCTCGTAAGTCATAAAAGCTATTGAAAAAAAACTAATCCAAACGCACCCCATAAAATCACTATGTGTGTGTTTGGAATAGCTTATTTTTGTCCAAAACGTGCTTATAATTCGTGATTCACGGTATACGAAGTAAGTATGTGAGAGGAGTTTTTTCTTGGCTTGCGTAATAAGTGCGTTTTTACTGTGTAAAACGCTCACACAAACACACACTATAATAGGTGCTGAAACCTGAAAAGGGCTCTTTTTGTTCTGGCCAAACAGGGCCCACGTTTCCGCACTTTTCGCTTTCCCTTTTCGAAGATGATGGTGTGGTGATCCTCTCAGGGATCCCTAAATTAGCCCGCCTCCACTTCTTCACTTTCACTTCTCGAATAAGTTCGAATCCTGATTCCCTTCCTCTGAGGCCTCTATCTTCATATTCATTCCCTCATATGTACCTCTCGTTTTCCCAAAATTCCCTTTTTCCCGTTAATTTCCACCGCGGGCGTCCTTCACTAGGTACCCTCATCTCTTACTCTGAGCTCTACAAATATTGCTTGATTTCTCCATTTCCAGGGAACGAAGGGTCCATATTTGGCGTCTGAGCTGCAGAGAATTCTCTTCGGTTTGGGGACTGGGGTTATTCTGTGAGTTTTTTATGATTTGCTTTCATACCCAGGAAATTGTTGCAATCTGTATTTGGGTTTTCATAGCTTTGAATTTTCGCCAGCAAGATTGAATTCCACATGTCCGCTCGGTGCGCCGTTGGCGAAATATTGTTCTCTTCTCGGGAAGTTGAGTTGATTTAATAATCTAGGGTTGGATAATTTCTCTCTCTGCGGCATGATATTTTGCTGGGAACTGGTTTTGCTGTCTGGGTTTATATAATTCGGCCTTCTACATCTGGATATTTGGATTGGAGGTCATGCATTTTTTGCCCGTTTGCATCTGAGCATAAAGGGGATTTTCGTCCATTAGAAAGAGTAAAGATGAAGAGAGGGAAAGATGATGAGAAGCTCTTGAGGCCAATGTTCCCTAGATTGCATGTCAATGATACGGAAAAGGGTGGTCCAAGAGCGCCGCCAAGGAATAAGATGGCCCTCTATGAACAGTTTAGTATTCCATCTCAAAGGTTTAATCCAGGCGTTCAGCCACTTAACCCAGTTAGTTCTTGTAATACAGTCTCCCTAGCATCCTCAAGCCAGGTAATTTTTTGATTTTGTAGCTTTGCTTGTATTCTTAATTGCGTTCTCCTCCTGTTCCATAAATATTCCTGCTATTTATGACATTGTTTTACGCGAATCAACCTTCTGGTGCCCTGGCTTCATATGCATGTCAGTCGGTGTTGAAGGACTTCTCCAGTCATGTCCAACACTTGGATAGCCGGAACTAGAAGTCAGTTTATACTTTATATGCTAGCTATATATGAAGAAACACTTTATGATTGGGGACTTTCCTTTTTTAGTTCATAACTAGAAAGAATGGAAAGTGACAGATGACATGACAAAGCTGAATTATTTGTAATTAATTTGAGCATCATGCCTCCGATGTGTTGGGCACGGACTTGGACGTGGCTTTTTGTTAGGTGTTTCTGCTTCATTGATTTATAACCTTGGAATACTTGTGCATGTTTAGTTCATTGAGCACGTAGATGGATTTCACGAATTATCGATTCTTATTTTCTAAGTTCTTGGAGTTTGTCGTATTATGGGACTTGTATGTATCTATGTGGGTACCTTTGCTTTGTGTAGTGAGAAGTAACTTTCCCCCCTTGAATTTCTGGATTTACATGTTTGCAGGGGACTGTTCCTGAGAGAAACTATATCCTTCCGGTTCATTTACCCCCACAAGCACCTACTTATCAAGTTGAAAATAGTATTTCTCCCCAATCTGATGCTGCAAATCTGAACCCTTTGGTGACAAAACCTGAGCAAAGAAAGAAGGTAGATGAAGATGACTTTAGGGTTCCTATATACATGAATTCAAGAGTTGGTCAATCTAATGATAAAACTCAGAAAACTTTTGATGGGAAAAAATTTGCTACCATAGGCCCTCGATATTTTGATTGCGCCATAGAAGCGCAAAATGATTGTGAGAGGGATCCCAAACAGTTTGGCTCCCCATATATCAATATAAGAAAAGACATGAGAAGTGAGAGTAATGTTTTTCCAAATGGAAGCCCAAGTAGGGACCAGCCAGTAAAACCCGCCAGGAACATTTCAAATGGAGAAAATATTGACGATATAGCAAGGCAAGACAATGCGACTTTGAATCAAGAGCATCAGAATTGGAATTGTTCTGGATCGAGGGTTGGCAGATTAAATCAGACTGATGCTTGCTTGGAACAGGATCATGAAGCTGGACCACTATGCAATAACATCAGAAACAGGGGTGGTCTTGTCTACCCTTCAAGTGATACAGATAAGGGAGATGTCCTTTTTCCAAGAGGCTGCTTTCATTCTACTGCTGATCAAAATAGTCCAGTTGAGGCTATTGATGACACAGACTGTCATGATACCCGGAGTACAGGTCCATTAAAGAAAATTTGGGACAAAAGTGACAATGTTTCCAAGATTTCAACGGCAGATAGATTGTTAAGTGAAAAAATTTCTACTGATGATGTTGTGGAGATAATAGGTCGAAAACATTTCTGGAAAGCAAGAAGATCTATTATCAAGTAAGTCTTATTACCTGTACATCGCACCTGTTTCTTGAAAGTCCTACTAAACTTAAACTCTCCTTGTGAATCATGTTTTGCATATATGATAACTGAACTCTATTACATGCTTTTGTTTGGTTGTATCTTGTAATTGTTGAGAACTGTAATGACTAATGATTATAGTTTTGGAATGAAAGTAAAACGGTGTTACTTATTTTGATGTATTGGTAAGGTTTTTTCTCATCCTTCTTTCTCACTTCTTGTTTTTTTTTTTTGTGTGTAATTAGTTTATGAGATCTTTTTTTATGTGAAATCATTTTGCTGTATAATTGAATTTTGAAGTGCAGTTGTTGGTATATGCACCTCTACTTATAATGTAGTCGGACTATTGAGCCAGCAGTTCTTACCTTTTGCTTAATAAGCTGTAAATATGCCTTTGAATAAAAGAAATTTGTTAGACATGGTATCCCTTCGCTGGTCAGAAAGACTTGTGATCCCTTCTAAATTGGATTTTTGTCATCTGAAGTCCACAACATACATACATACCTACACGTGCAACCACATATTTAATGGTGGGTGGCAGCAGTGCATCTTACAGCAGGGTGGCTTGAAGTCCTAATATTATGCTATGATAGCTCATTATCTCATTCTTCACTGAGCTTTAGCAACAGGAATTTTGATATTTTCCTGTCCTGGCTTTCTCTTGCTTGGTTTTCCTTGTCACCACTGACAAGTTCCTTTGCATTGCATTGAAGGACTTGAAATGATGGCAGCCAGGTGAAGCAATATGATGCCAGGGAATATGGACATATGGAGAATTTTTCACAAGTTCTGATTAGACGTCATGGAATTTTTTCACAAGTTCTGATTAGACGTCATGGAATTTCCCCCCACTTATCTGGTGTCTTGGTTCTGTGTTGAAGACACTCTTGAAATGTGAATTTCTTTTCCTGTACTTGTTGAAAATTGATCTAGTAAAGGTGTCTCATTATCTCTCCTCTTTTTTTTTTTTTTGTCCTCTTTTTTGGGCAAATAAATGATGGGCTAGTCCCAATCAAGATTCTACATCAACAGGGGCTTGAGTACCCTGATGATCCTTTGTAACAAGACACCCCAAAAAGTTGGGAGATTCCCTAAGATTGTCTATGATCTGTTTACATTTGGTTGCATAAGGGGCTAATCAATCCGCTGGCCCAGTAGCCTTTTCCTAATGTGATTTACTGAAACTGTCCAGTGCCTCCACATTAACTCTTTAATAAACAGCACTGTGGAGCTGGCTGGCTTGAGTTGTAGCATTGCCGTTAATGGTTTGAATTAGGTACAGCGAGTCAGATTGCACTTCTAATTGCCTGAAACCTGAGTCTTAGGCTAGTTGTAGACCTTCCTTAATTCCCCAAGCTTCTGCATCATTGATGCTACACAATTTCAGGAACCTGTAAAATCATCCTTGCCATTGTCCTCCATCCCTAATAGCACTGCTCCGGTCCTTAATATAAAACATATTTACTTAATTTTATTAGATTAAGGAAGCTGGTTAAGTGAGTTAATATTTTCTAAAACATCTTAGTCATTTTCTTTAATTCCCTCATTCCCTCTACCCCTTAATTATTGTTGAAGGAGCATCAATAGGGGAAAATTAGGAAAAGATTGGCAAATATGAAAACTGTCTTATATTTAGGACCAAGATTAACTCTCCAAATATATCTTTTATTAAGGATCGGAGGAGTACCTCGACAGCCAGCTATACCACCATTCTCCCTCACCATTCATGTTCATCATCTTTCCTCGTTTTTGTTGTCCTAATGCATCCATTTTCCATGTTGCCTCCCAGTGTTCCGAGTCTTCACTCTCTTTCCTTGAAGCAAAATTTTGTACATGTTTAACAGACTTGCTGCTGGGCTTTGCTCTGACACTCATTAAAAGTGCTCAATCATCTTCAATTCATATTTTTCATATTTTAGACATATCTTTAGTTCATAGTTCTACCCTATAAAGCGGAAATTTGTACTGTTCTACATATTTTTGAGAGTGCTGAGTGTATCTAGAATTCTATGCATGTCTCAATGTTCCTTGTTGAGTTTGATCTTAGCCATAAATCAGAGATACAATATTGTTCAAATGCTTAATTTTTGAATGTGTAATATGCTTTTCTGGCTTGAAATGTAATTTTGGGTCTTATACGTTTTTGTTTTGAACTCCATGAGGTCTTGTTGGAATTGTATTGATCTACGTCCAAGGGAGTTGTGTTTTATCAAACAAGTGCTGTGATGAGTATATTTATGCTTCTTTAACATACTCCTACTGACAGAGTCCTGTGCTCTATCATGATATGATATGTATTGTAAGTTTGAGATTTTTCTGTGTCCCACTTAACCAGATATAAGTATGATTGAAGATCCTTTGATTTGGAGTGTTATTAATGCATATGATGGTCCTTTCTTTTTTATCATATGTAGTTCCAAACCTTCTGTCCAACTGATTTTGATTCTATGTGCCTCAAAGATTCACTGATATTTCTTGATTCAACTTCTGTTCCTCTCTGCAGTCAACAGCGAGTGTTTGCAGTCCAAGTGTTTGAGTTGCACAGACTCATAAAGGTAAAATGGTCTCTAGTTAAGTGGCTTGTGGTAGTCCAAAATGAGAAACATGCTAGCTTTTCTGACATATAAACATTCATACTTGGAGTTTATATAGGGTATTATTTTCTAAATTAAGCAGGTCCAACAGCTGATTGCTGGATCGCCAGATATTTTGCTTGAGGATGGTGCTTTTCTGGGAAAATCTCCTTTAAAGGGATCTCCTCCCAAAAAACACACGTTGGAATATGTTGCAAAACCTCAGCAACAAAATCTCAAGTGCAAAGGCGACTCTGAAAAGCCTAATGATAAAATGGAATGTTCTGCCGAGAATGCGGTTGGGAAAACTTCTCTTTCATCTATGAAAACTGGTGGGCACCTTTCGAATTATGCCCCCCTTTTTGGAAACAATCCCTGGTGTTTACACCAGTCACCTGGGCATCAGTGGTTAATTCCTGTGATGTCTCCTTCTGAGGGGCTTGTCTACAAGCCATATCCTGGGTCTGGATTTACGGGAACAACTTGTGGAGGATATGGGCCTTTTGGGCCGGGGCCTCTGGGAGGTGCTTTTATGAATCCTGCCTATGGAGTCGCTGCTTCTCATCAAGGCTTCGGGGTTCCGACAGACAAGCCTCCGAACAGTCATGCTTACTTTCCTCATTATGATATGCCAGTTATGGCTCCAGCAATGTCTGGGTCAGCTGTTGAACAGAAGAACCAGTTTGCTGGGCCAGATCCTCATGGTAAAAATGGTCACTTGTCTGGTAAAAAAGCTAACTGCAACAGCAACGGCAATTCTCATATTCAAAGCTCTTGTAATTTGCCTCCAGTTCAGAGGAGTAGAACTATATCCCAGTCACAGGTCAAGAAATTTCAGGCATCTAAGGCCAGTGAGTTACAAGGAAGCACAGCAAGTAGTCCTGGTGAAATGGCACATGGAATCGGCAGCACGAGTCAAATTGTTGAAAGAAGGGATGCACTTCCTCTTGTTCCAGCGGCTTCTCCAGTTTTTCCAGAGGCAGAGGCAGAGAGAGCCCCCCAATCTCCCATAGAAACGAGACGGCAAGCACGAGTGATCAAGGTTGTGCCCCACAACCCCAGATCTGCAACAGAATCAGCTGCTAGAATTTTCAGGTCAATTCAAGAAGAGAGACGACAGTATGACTCTGTATAGCGCCTTTAATCTAAGTTGTTATGCCACAGTGGCTTAAGGGCCATTTGGTATATGAGAAAGGATTTGAGAAAAGGGTAAGTGTGAGGAAAATAGTTGACAAAGTGGCTTTCTTGGGGGGAAGCTTCCCATATTTGAAGCAGAGAATTTTCCCTTTCTCATTCTTTCTCAATTCTATTTTGTACTGAATGGGCCCTTGGAGTATAATGTCATCTTAATAACGGGTTATTTCCTTTTTGGTTTTTTTGGGGTTCGCCACAATATATTTGTATGTAGATATCTATGGAATGTTAAAACTGGTCAAATGTAATATTAGTAGCGTATTGTGTCTTCATCTATATTCACTTAGTGTGTATTCGGATTAGCTTTTGGAGAATAGCTTTTACAGTTTACGAGGTAAGTATGTGAGAGAAGTTTTGTCTCGATTTGCGGAAACGGGATTCTGAAACCATGATTTTTGGGGTGGCCGAACACACACTTAACCCTATGCCACTGAAGCCGATCCGAAAGAAGTGTGGGTTGTTTAACTGCAGGACAAGTGCCTCTCAATAGAGTTCTCAAGTTGATTACGATGGTACTCTCTGCAATTAATATAAATATGAAATTTACTGGCGTTGAATCTAATGATGCAGGCTCTCTCTCTCTCTCTCTATCTATCCATTTTTTTTTTTATTTTTGGCCACCAAATAAGTCTCTTTTTAATTCTTAGAACGCAGATATCACAAAAGTTTACGCATGAGAACGTGTTATGTACAATGTCACAAGTTAATGAACGAAAATCACCCACATATTGAACATCATAATTCATTGTGGGAACTTAGAAGGTTGTCATGTTAGAATTCAGATGAACTGTTAAAGTGCTCATTTAGAATAACGATTGGAATGTTCAAAAGTAATTTTTTAATCGTGATTTACAGTATACGGAGTAAGTATGTGAGAGGGGTTTTATTTCAATTTACGTGAAAAACAGTTTATAAACAATCTCAACACCATCACAAGCATGCCTAAAGCCTCCTCCCACACAAAAACGGTGATTGCCACGTTGTCCTTGGCGATACATCCTTCCGGCGGTATAACTTACCTTGTCCACGTACCCGCAGGGGCAAATTTGAAAATTCAAGTCCATGCCAGTTTCTGATGGTATATAAGATCCTGGAAAAATCCGAATCGGAGGTAAAGAGAAGCGAGCGAAGCGCGAGACACGAGTGAGGTTTGCTTGAAGTTGAGGCGCCCAACAAAGAACAATGGTGAACTACATGCTGATGATCGCCGCTGACCTTGAGAACCTCACCAATCTCGAACCCGAAGGTGGCTGCGATGATCCCAACTTCTCCTACCTCTTCAAGGTGTCTCTCTCGCTCTGCCTCTCCCCCTCCCTCTAGGGCTTTGTACCATTGTCTTCATCATTCTCCTTATTCTTTTCTCTGATAATCCTTCAATGTTCATTGCTGATTCTCATACGCGATTCTTCAGTTCGTTTTCATTATATGCCAACCCTTTCCCGACACTGATTCTGTTCTATTTTGGTTTGTTTGATGCTGTTTTTTCCTACTTTATATGTGTAAGCTAGACGGATTTATTTCTGAATTTCCCCTTTTTATTTTCTAATGGATGACAGACAATAGCTTGTAAATATTTTAAGTTGTGTTCTTACAAGGTGTCTTACGCAATGCTTACAGCATAATATATGAAAATCACGAAAGCTAAAAATGAATAGCATAATAATGTCGTAGAGAATGTTGACGTCCTTTTTTCCTTGTATGTATTTTGCTTTTTCTTTTGCGGAGGCTTAATGATTAGTTTCAATCTTCTCTCTGAATTTCCTTGATGTTGTTTTTTGAATCATAGGTTCATGCTTAATATTACTGCACTCTGTTGTGTGTGCTGCTATTTGAAGAGCGTATTCTTTTCAAAACAATGTGAATGAAATGGTGGGTGATGTTATTAGAGCAAGGTTTAAGGAACCCTGTTTTCTTCTTGTAATTTTGATCTACACCTCTCTAGATATTCTGATTTTACTTTACTCATCCGTGTTATATTTCCTTGTAGATAAAATGTGGGAGATGTGGAGAGGTGAGCCAAAAGGAAACTTGTGTGGCCTTGAATGAAACTGTTCCTCTTCCGGTTGGTAAGGGGACAACTAATCTCATTCAGAAGGTACTCTCAACCTCTCCATTTACCGGTATCCATAGAGGGAACATCATTTCGCAAATCGACTAACTGTTAACTGTCTTGCGATCCCTGAATAATTAGCTCTATTCTACTGGTCCGTGATGATTCTGAGATTTCTTTCCTCTATTTATTGGTATTTTACACGGACCATTTATCACCCTGAGCATTCAGAGCGCCTTATTCACAAATAAGTGCTAGTTACTTTCGACTTCTGGAATTTAAGACCAGCCTGAAAGTATATTAATTTTTTTAGGATTTGAGATTTCTGACAGTAACCTTATTTATGAACTTACAGAAAAGGACAGGCCCCATTATCCAATATTTTGTTTGCAATTTTGTATACTGGAGCACCCATTAAATTGCTTTTCCACTATGTATATATGTACACATGACAAAGGAGATGCAACCCATATTTTGTTTGCAATTTTGTATACTGCAGTACCCATTAAATTGCTTTTCCACTATGTATATACGTACACATGACAAAGGAGATGCAACCCATCACGCTCATGCTGTTTTCTGATTGAAATTGTTTCTCATACACGGATGAGGAGATCATGAATATTCACTTGCTATCTGATCTGATTTGTCAGTTTGTGAGCTTTGTTGCCTGTAATTGTAATTAGAATTTTATTAATTTACCAAGATTGTCCGTCTGTTCTTTTCTGAGATAGGAGTAAAGATCCTGCCAATGTGATTAATCTCTGTTGCTTAACATCAACTGTGACAATAATCTGTTCATGTAGCATTCTTCTAAATGTTTATTCCACACCCGGTGGTTTCTTGCGTGTCATCTTTGGTCTGCAGTGCAAGTTTTGTGGCAGGGATGGCACAGTGACCATGATTCCAGGACGAGGTAAACCACTGACCCAGGAAACAAGTGAATCAGGGAAGTATGCCCCATTAATGTTATTCGACTGCAGAGGCTATGAACCAATGGATTTCATATTTGGTGGTGGATGGAAAGTTGAATCTGTGAGTGTTTTTTTCACTGTATTTATCATTACAGTTTGCTGTATCTACAATCTTCAATGATTCTTCAATGCCACTGTCATTTAACTGAAATTTAAGTTCCTCTGCATATCGCCCCATTTTAAATGAAGCAATAATAAATATTATGCAAGCATATCATTAGGTACTTTTTTTAAAAAAAAATAATTCCTTACTTGTTGCTGTTGGATATCACATATTAGTTGAGTTGGTGGTTTCTGTTGAGAGCTAAATCTAATCTTAAATCCTGTTGCAGATTTGCCAAATATGCACTGGCCCGTTCCCCCTTGCAAAACTCTATTAATTTGTTCTCGTTCATTTTTTCATGGAAGCCCCTATATTTCAGTTATGAGTATTTGGTTTCTTTCTTTTTCCCGTTCTTTCTTGCACCGTTTCCCCTCCTCTCAACCAAGGTATTTCTTCTGTAATTATTGTAACAACATGCATGAGCTGCATCTTGAATCGGTTACCTGCTTTGTATTGGTTGCTGCTCACTACATTTGCTGTAGTATATTAGACTGTGAGGAGTTTGAGGTGAGTTACTCTTTATAATTTATAAGAAGCGTGACTTCCTACAGGCTATGGGTTTTATATTATACGTAGATTTATTTCATAACTTTATTTTTATTGCTTTCTTTTTAATGTTTTCCCTATTTACTAATTATTGCAAGTTTTACTTTTGTAGCTAGAGGGAACTAAATTTGAAAATGTTGACCTGTCGAGTGGAGAGTTTGCTGAGTATGATGAGAAGGGAGAATGCCCGGTCATGATATCTAACGTACGTGCTACTTTTGATGTGGTGAAGTAGAGTCGACGTTATAAACATGGCAGGAGCGTTCTGGAACAGATCCATTGACATGGTGAACTGACAAAAACATTGAGTTGATGTGTTTTTTGATGAACTGGGTATTAAATTACAGTGTTCTCGCTTGACATGCTGTGTGTAGTTTCCTGCTGATCTGTGTTCTTGGTGTATAAAACTAATTCTGTTGTGAATGAGCTTTTGAGCTGAGATTTTTATCATAACTTCCACTCAATATATATATATATATGATGATATATATATATATCATAACTTGGCAGCAAATTTGTGAGATCTGTTGAAGCTCAGCTTTCATTTGCAGCCTTGATATTTCCTTATTGATGAAAGGAACCTGACGTTTTCCTTAGAAGCAAAAACAAGATAGCAGCTTCCAAGTTCCAACCGATTGACGGAGAACACTCCACACTTAACGTAAAACGCAGAAGTCAAGTGGTCCCCTTTACCATGGATCTACGCTGTCCGTGTTTATATAGAAGGGAATTGAATGTCTTTTAATTTAAAGCTCAAGTCTTAAATGGTGACTGGAGACCGATTCTAAGGCAAGTGGTCCCCATTAGTATGGATCTGCCTTCTCAATTGTTGGCCGCCACCGGAATCCTGGGTGTCAGAAAAGTCACAGGATATCGTCCGCAATTAGTTTAGTATTGTCTCTTAATCAGTCCAACTCTAACATTTAACTAATATCCGTACGATTATCTTCCTTCTTTTTATAAGTTTAGTTCGGAAAAAAAATTGTCCACAAGGACATCTAAATAGTAATTAATGACTCTACTATTTTGCTACTAATAAATATAATAAAAAATGAATTAATTCTGAAAAGAGAGCTGATAATATCATTAATAGAAAAAATGCATCAATTTAGAAATTTAACCGAGTTAAATAACTTCTTTTGATATGTGTGAGAATTGGGTAAAAAAGTACCAGAGTGCCAGAGTGGTATCCAAAGTTAATGTTGAACTGAAATATCCTTCAGCTGATTACGGGTACTTCCGTCAGTGGTGTCAAAAAGGTTAACAAAACCCAAAATTAAAATTAAAAAAAGCAAACAAAATTAGCGGGGAAGAATGGCGCAGAGAAAGCAATTTGCATTAGATTTTCATGGCACGCTCAAAAAGCCATTGCAACATTTTTCACGTTGTTATCCAACAACACAAGCATGTTCGTTCAACTTCATCTTACGTTTTATCATTCATCAACATAGTCCTCTTCCGAGCGCCTAGCTGACTGAAACCACCGCCTGCCTCTTCTCTGGCATTCCACCTATTCAGAATCTGAGTCCACGGTGCCCATTGCTTTAAGCCCTCTTGGTCTCTACATTTAAACACAAATATCAGCCATTATTATAGCTGCGTTGGGCAGACGTGAGAAGGACATGCAATAACAACTGCAATTACAAGCCAAACATATAGTATTGTTGATGTACCCTAAAATTGTGTACCTTTTTTGATATCTTCTTCTCCCTAACCTCGTATCGTTCTAAGGTTAGATCGCACAGCCATGCACCGGGACTCACAAGCTGCACAGATCCAAGTGAACCAAACATAAAGCTCAATATCATTCAGCTCTATGCAATTAATTAACCATTCCAATTTCCAATTCACTAACGAATGGGAATAAATCCAAAACCAAAGACGGAAAACCTTTTTTTTAAAAGAAAATGCAGAGAACAAGTCGAATATGCCCCCCCGGCCAGCCGCCCAGCCACTCCTACTTTTTTTAATTTTGTCGTTTACTTCAAGCATGGGACATTTTTGGTTTTCAAAACAACTCCATCACAACCGTCCACGTGGACAACTAGAACCTCCCGTCCCAATCTCTCGGGCCGAAATCAATATGCTCACTTCCACTTTTCTAACACACAGCACAGGCATGACCTACAAACCTTTTCCCCCAGTAGAATTCACTTTATTTATTCTTTGAAGACGTGATCTTTCAGGCCCAAAAAATAAAAGGGTGCGATTTTATTATTAAAATATTATTTCAGTTATAATTAATTTTTTTAATAAAGATTAAGAAAGTTAAATAAATTATTTTAAAGTATTAATATTTATCTTTTTTATATTAAATTAATTTAGATGACCTATAAATTAATATATAATCAAATGACATATAACATATACTGTGATTAATTAATTTAATTTTGTCAATCTATTAAAAAAAAAAATAATATCTTATATTATGGATAGAAGAGTATACTCATAATTTTACTGGTGGGTTTCTCAATAAAATCAAAAGCAAGAGAAGGACAAACTGCCAGTAGGCATAAGGTATATTAAACAGCTGTCGTCCCCGACTCTATATCAAGTGGCTCTGTGAGATCAGATCCGACACCGCAGAAAGCACAACAAAGCAAGGTTTGGGTTTAATGGGCCCACTACGCCTATAATCCATGATCTGTCGTAATAATTCCGGAACGTAATATTTTTATCAGGTTTCCAGAAGCAAACGATTTTTCAGTGCTGGAGTACGACAAAAGAAAGGATTTAATAAACTCACGCACACCACAAAAATAAATAAATAAGCTCCATCTCTATCTGCAGACTAGTCCATAGGTTTCGCTGGGCAATCTTGTTTTGGGAGGGGGGTATCCGGCAATCAATGAACTAGTACGAGTTTTCCTGGCCTATAAACACAGTTATATTTTGATTGTTTTGAAATATTGATTGAAATATTTAAAAATAATTTTTTAATTATAATTTATGATATATGAGATAAATATATAATATAAGTTTTATCTTGATTTATGTAATAATCAATTTATAAATAATCTGAACATCAAAACAAACATTAGTTTTATTTCTTAGGTTCAGCGGATTGGAAAACCAAAGTCTAAGGTTAACTCCTCAATATCGCTGTTGCAGAAGGAAGCAAAGCTGCGACCAAAGCCGCGGTGTCACTCGTTTTTCACTCAGACTATCGCAACAAACCTTAGGTCACTATCCGGCACTGTTGAAAAAGTGTAAATCTGTGAACAAGTACCTACCTATCCCACTGTCGTAAATAAAAAATGCAACATCCCTCCAAGTACTGCAGTAAAATTGTTTAGCCCTTCTTATTGTTGGCTAAGAAAACAACTTTAGTGCTTAAGCCCAGAGTAAAAGATAATTAAAATTCAAGTTGTATATTAATGGTTTGATTTCTGGACTTTTTTTTTTTTTTATTGAGTGTTAAAAAGTAGATATTTTCAAGTAGTGAGGAAGCGTAAGATCCAAATTCTAAAACGAAATCCGTCGATAAGAATCTGTCATCCTTTAAATGCATCCACGGATTATGAAATTTAAATTTTGAAATATAAGGCAGAAACAAAACTTGACGAAGGAGACATTAAACTGGAGCGAAAAGGCAGGAAAAGAAAAGGTGAGAGGAGCTTACATTGAGAGTGCGTTGGATGAATTTGGCCCTCTTCTTGGGTCTCTGAGGGAGCTTAGAACCCTTGATTGCCAGAAAATCTTCTTCCTTCTCCTTGTTAGTGAGGGCTATGACGAACTTTGGGGGCCAGACCGGAGGAGCGGCATCTCCACTGCCGGACGGGGAGCCACCCTTCTTGCTATCGTGCGCGGTGTCGGAGGAGGCCGCGGACTTGTTATTGTCATGGTGGTGGTGGTGGTGGTTGTGATGGGACCCTCTCTTATCGTGCGCACCCCTGTCCGGTGACGCAATTCCTCTAACGGCCCCGTTGCTTTGGCCTCTCATGGCACCCGAAGTCTCCGAGTTCCTAAATTCGAAAACACCAGATATTATGTATCCCCTTTACCTTTGATAATCATAAACGATAACAAATTCAGACAAGGAATCTGGATTGAACATTTTGTTGGGAGGGGTTAGAACGTGAAAAAGATTGTTAAAAAGGGGGGAGTGGTGAAGTTACGAAATTGACCTTGGGGGAGGGGGTTAGATCGCTGGATGGGAGGTACGGGAATCTGGACGGGTTTTGCGTAGAATATGGGGTGGGTCAGTTGGTTTCTTCGGGGGAACTTTCTAAATTTCTATTGCGTTTTAAACCAGCGGATTTTTCCTTTTAATAATTATGAATATAGGCAGCAGATATTTGAGGGGGGGGGGGGGGGGAATAAATGGGATTCCCGGGAGGGACGCACAAGGTAGGAGGGCCGTTGGATGTGAAGGCTTATGGATAAATCCAGGTTACGTGTCGAGTGGGATGAGGAGGTCCACCCCTCATCGAACGGCCATAAAGGACATGGAGGGGAACACGTGGAAGGAGAAACTCCATTCCATGGTGCCAATGATTCTGATAATAGAATCCCAGTTTTGAAGTGGGAGTGGGAGGCCTGTTGGTTATTTCCAAATGGCCACCCCTTGTGTTTGATCTACAGAAGGCCGAAAGCATAGCCCCAGGTTTCCATGAGGATTAAACAATTAATTAATGAAAACCCTCTAACGTACTATTTAAAATTTCAAACACTTGAACAATCAAATCTCATGCTAGGACTCGTTGAAGGTGGTGATGACAGACAAGTGGCCAGAAACATTATAAAAGCGCTGCTCATTATTCAACACATCTGCCCCCACCCCACCACCACCACCCTTTCCTCCTTCTCTCTCTCTCTCTCTCTCACATGCCTTTTATTCCATTCATCCCTATCTTCATCCCTCATAATTATCCTTCCTGGTACGTATCACACCCTAAATCTCCATCCATCACTTTATTATTCCACCCACTTCTACCCATTTTTTACTAACAACATGCTTCATTCCGCCCCCATAATTTATCACTCTTTCTCTAAACTCCTCAAAATCATATATATGTAGCTAATTATTAATCGTATCATGTGGTAACAAAATTAAATAAACGAGTTCAGGATCGAGACAAGTCAACCACTGTAGAAGAACACCTCTAGTGGAATGGACTCCAGTGCAAACCCTAACCCACGCACCCCCCCCCCCTTTTTGTATTTACTATGACTCCTTTTCTCAGAAATCCTATTTCTTCACGCCACCTATTAAATACTACAGTACTCCAGACACATTACCAGATCACGCCGTCAACTCACCTCTCCTTACGTCATCACCCACCTCACAAGCAATGAATGATATAAATATATGGAGCATCCATGTCTCTTTTCCCTCTCTGCTTTGTAAATTGTGTTGGCCGCAATTAGGAATGAAACCAATATACCTGAGAATTCGCGGTGGAGGCTGTTGCGGCGACGATGAACGTTGACGGAGATTAGGGTAGCGACTATTAGGAATGGGAGGGGCGGAGGTGGAGGGAGTGGGAGAATCCTTGACCACCCCGCGGTCCACTCGAGCCGTTGTCCTCTGAACCGAGGCGGACGAGTCGTCTTTCACCTGAATCTTCATGCACCTCGGCCGCTTCCGGTTCCCCCACCGTAACAATAAATCAGACGGCGTTGTCGTGGTCGTGGTTGCCGCTGCCGCCTGTCTGATGCTATCGGAGCTTCCCCTCAGTAACAATGACGAGCCATCTGGTGGTGCAAACCCGCTTTTGTCTTTGGGATGGTTGTTGCCATTATTATTGCTCCTAGGTGACTCTTTATCCATCTCCTTCCTGTACCTGTCATCATTAATAAGGTAAAGTTACGGGGGTAATTTTGGAATTACACAATTATTACTATTATTTCGCATCAAATTGGAATTCTGCAAACTTCCCTACCACATCCCCCACTCCGCCATCAAGCAACCACATTCATCCATCTATGAACTCGAAACAGAGCATAGTACGGTCACGATTTACCCTACCAAAAAACAAAAAAACAAAAAACAACCAATTTGGATGGGAATCATGTGGGCTGGGAGCATCTTCTGTGTCGCTGACAAGACGAGAACCTGAGATTATGAAAATCTTTAACCCCTCCAAAACAATTCAAAATCCAATGAGCATCAAGCAAAGAGCTTTGAGTTTTTTCTTTCAAGGGAAAGACCACATTTTGACAGGAAAGACAATAACGAGATGCCAGAGTTAATGAAATCGACGCTCCTCTCGGGACTAGCAACACCCCAGAATCAGCCGTCCGTTCTGCGTCAATCATTGCATCGGCTTGCTTGAAACCTTGAATTTTGAACATTTGAGAAAGAGAGGTTCTTCTCTAAAGACTGAAACCAAATCAAGAGTAATTGAGAAAGGACATGAATTTACGGCCAAGCCTCAATCAACCATTTTAGCAGAGAAAACCATAAACAATTCGAGAGTGAGATAGAGAGAGAAGGAAAATTGAACTCGCTCTCCGTCATTCCAGAAATTTAAAGACGAAAGGCGAACCTATCACCGAAGAAAAAATCGGGAAAAGTAATAAGAGCGCGCTCGAGAAACAGAAGATTAACTGCCGAGCCAAACCGGCCGCGTTGGAGGGAGGACCCAAAATCCTTGAAACCATATTCGAAATAAAAGAGAGGAAGCAAGAGATCAGGAAAGCAAACACAAGACGAGACAGAGCCAGAGAATTAATGCATTACCACAAAACTTCAACTCTGCTCCCAATCAAATTTCTTCTCAAAAAATCATACGAGGGAGCCGATTTTTCAATAACCTGCGAGAAATCAAACGAGAAGAAGGAATTCAGAGCAGCGTAAAAGATATAAACCGTTGCAGAATGGGATCAACCGCTGCGGCGAGGAGTAGCAAATCAGCAGCCAGTTGTCGATTAAATCAATTCCTGAGTTCTGAATTTTAAGAAACTATGTTATTCCCTCACCTCAATCAATCTGATTTAGCTAAAATCCGCTACCCTGGATGCACGAACAAGTTCGCCGCTTGCAGTTGTCAGGCCTTGATTAATGCAAAGCTATTGCCAAAATCCAACTAATGATGACATTCTCAGTTTAAATCTGCGACTCGGTTTAAACTTAGCAAGCGACGATCTTTTCGACAGTTTACAGTTCCAGACTCCGCCTAGATTTCCAGGAAAATGAGTCTGTAAATGACAAACACACAGAAATAACTAAGTTTAGATGCCGAACAACAAAAACAAAAAGAGAATGAAGCTCTGGCTTGATTGATTCCCAACCTCCAGAATTGGCAATTCTCAAGAGCCACCTATGTATCACAATGAACGAATGGAATCTCTAGAACAGCTAGAGGAATAAATAAAATCGAATTCTGGCAAATTCGCCAATTCCAAATGCTCCTTGAAATGCACCTGTTGACAACAACAAAAAAATGAGCCAAAAACATTTCAGCCAATAATTCGAATTGGCCACAAATTTGAGCTTCTTCTCCATGAAAGACAAGGCAGAAAGACAGAAATAGAAATTGAGCTCATCGCTCAATAGAGAACCTTTTTCTACAATTACATACATATATCTTCAAAGAAGTCCCAGATCCTTAACATTCACCGTTCAGTTATCAAAATTTGTATCCCAAATCCTCCTGTTTGATTAGACGGATAATGGGGAACAGGACAAGAAATTTGTCGGAGATGATAGACGGACCGAAGAAGAGTACAGGGAGCTTCTTCTTCTTCTTCTTCTGACGATGATGATAAAACGAAATGCAAAGCTTTTCTTGTAGAGGCTTTTTTATATACAAGGTGTACTCCTCTCCTTCAAACCAACCGTCCCCTCCGAGAATTTATGACCGTTCATCAAGAATCGGACGGCGTTCATTCGATTTCCCCTAAATCATACCACTGGTGTTATTTGTAAATTTTTTTTTATTAAAAAATTTGATCTTATTTATAAGTCCAGTTAATAAATAAGATTGTGATAATTTTATCCTTATTTATTATACTAATAAAAAAATAAATTAAAAAAATTTAAAAAATATTCATTCATAAATAAGAACATAATTAAAATTTATTTTATAATTATTGAATTAAATAACCTTAATACATGAGATTTAATTAAAATAATTTTATAAATAGAATCATGCGTTATAAAGGTCACCACCCACAAAGTGTTAACCCCCTTACGAGTTCTGTGCTATGCCCCTCGCCGTTAAACCTTATCTCACAGTGTGAGCCCGGTTTGCGGGGTGAGATGCAGATATCAGTCACCCTAAATATAATGCATTTTCCTTTTTTTTCTTTTTCTTTTTTCTCCTGTGAGAATATATTGTCTTACCCAGTATCACATCAATTTTTTCGTAAAACAAATATATTACACTAATTTCTTAACCGAACTTTGAAAAGGTGGCTTTAATTTTCATTGCCTCTTAACCCAAAAAAATTCATAGGATGATTTTTTAAATAAATTAAATTTTGGAGACTCATAAATTGAAACAGATATATGATTGAATAGGAATTTGTAAAAATACTTGAAAATTAATGATTATAAAGCCCTTATACGAATTTAAATTCATTTCTTAATTGTCTATGATATGCATTCTTACTTTCTTAACTGGTTTTTATTCTCTCTTTTTTTATACATTTTATTCTCTTCTTAATATAAAAGTTAGTTAGTGGTTGAATATAATTCTGAATATAAAACTTTTGTCCACTTTATCCACCAAATTTATAATATTTTTTTCAAAATAACTTTATTAGTTGCACTCGTTGAAGGGTTTTCATTTTAAAGTAGTTTATAATTAAAAATGGTATTTTAAGAAAACCAACCCATATTTTTTATAAATAACTATCATAATTAATTTATTTAATTTGCCCAAATTAATTTTCTAAATCTAGTATTAAATAGGTGAGGTTGTACATGCATTTAAACAATAAGTTATTGGTTGAAGTGGTAAACAGCTTCACTCTTATAAGAAGAGGAGAAAACAACTTTGAAATCCTAGGAAGTACACTTGTTGGGGATATAAGAATCCTTTACCTTATAAGTCTTAAAAATCCTTTGAGCTAATAATAAAAAAAAGTACATGCATTTAAGCTTAAATTACGCCAGGGGTGTCAGCTTGGCAGGAACGGTAGTTTGTATGTGAAAGTCAATTGTGTTATTACTTTGCAAGTCAAATATAGGATATGTTTGTTTTAATGATTAGATTGTTTATAAATTGCTTTTTATGTAAATCGAGACATAACTTTTCTCATATACTTACTTCGTATATCATAAATCACAATTGAAAAGCTGTTTTTAAACATTCCAATCGCTAATCCAAACGAACACATAATTATTTATAAGACACATGTGAAAATTTATAAGTCAAATATACCTATTTACAAGATAAATAAATAAAATTATAAATCCATTTTGGCCATGTACGAGATAATGAACATATTCAAAAGAATACATATTATTTATAGGACACATGTGAGAATTTACAAATAAAAAATATGTATTTATAATATACATGTGGGAATTTATATGACCGTCTTGGCCATCTACAAGACAAACTCATAAATGTCTTTTCAACAAACAAAAAAACACTTAATTTCAGTTTAGAGCCAAGGGTGTAATGAAGTTTCAAAAAAATTTAGGGATTGTTTTGGAATATTTTGCAGGGGCGCAGGGAAATTTTCACTCCTCATGGTAGATTAAGTTTAGTGAATCATGTTGATTATTAATCGTAGTAAAACAGCCATGTAATGTGCACTGTTTATTAGATAGCTCTGGCAAAAAAAAAAAAATCGTAAATAAAACCTTATTTATTTTTTTATTTTGTTTTATTATTATTTGAATAGTTATAAAGGCTAAACTTGAATCTAGCAACTATAGATTGACGAAGTCATTAATGGCCTGTTTGGCACGCTAGAAATGGAAATGGAACTAAAGTTCATGATAAATGTTTGTTTGGTTGGCATGAATTGATTTCCATGTTAAAATTAATTCCATAAAAATGGGTTGGATTGGGTTCCACGCTAAGACCCATGAAAATGAGATGATTCCATAGAGGCCATATTTTTGAACTAAAATATCTTCTGATATGAAATTTTTGGACACTACCCCATCACTCACTGGCGGCGACCTCTGCTCATGCATCGGCAGCGGTGACATCGGCAACTTATGCTCACTCATGGTCGGCGATAGCAACCTCTTCACTCCAAATATGGGTTGCTATCGTCCTCCATTTTCATGCCCCTTACTCTTTCTGGCCGGAAAGCTTCACCCCCACCACCGGTAATGACCCATGTGCCACGGAAAAAAATAGCAATTACCTTCATGGTTGGTTCTGGAATTTCCAAGGCCTTTGGTTGAGTGTCTAATGACAAACTTCTGTAGAAAATCCGTTGCTTCTGTTTGAAAAAGTAAAGGGTGAAAAAATTTTGAAAATAAAACCAGCAATCACAGCCCAAAAGCACAAAATTGCATACTCAGAAAACCAGATCAAGCAAGAAAAACACAACAGCATACAAAAATTGCATACTCTAAACTACAGAATCAAGAATCAATTCAAGGATATGATATGCGGAAGAAGCAACGGTGGCCATGAGAAATCAGCAAGATCCTCGTTACGGAACTCAAACAATAATATAAATATAAGACAAGCTCGGGTTTTAGAAGATAGCGGAGGAATTGTGCTGACGACGGTGGAAGCACGATGAGTGATTTTGTCAGTGAAGAGCTTCGACGGTGCAGTGGCAAAGATGGGTCCTTGGGTTCTTAGGAAGTTTTTACGATTAAAAAAATTATGAAGAATATTGTGGACTTTTAACACAAATAATGTATATTTTAATCAACAAATTATGTCTCATTTTCATGACATACTAAACACATTTTTAAATCTTATTTTTATATCCATCTTCATATCCATTTTTATGTCTATTTCCACCCAAATCAATTCCAATATACCAAAACGACCCTAATGCCTCGTTTGGTATAGTGGAAGAGTTTTTGATGGAATTGGAAGTGGAACTAGAAGTGGAAATGGAATTGGAACTGAAGATGGAAGTGGACTTTAAAGTGTGTTTGATATGGTGATGGAATTGATGTATTAATTATATTTTATTTATATATTTATATTATAAAAAGACTAAAATACCCATGAAATTTTTCAGAAAGAAAAAACCCAACTCCAGATATTTCATAACTAAGTGCAATAATGTTCAAAATATTCCACTTCCAAAGAAGTGAGATGACTTCCTTGGGTTAGCCCATGGAACTCACTTCCACCACTTTTGATGGAAGTGACTTCCATGTGGAAGTGCATTCCCACCAACCAAACAACTTAAGGTGTGGAATTCACTTCCACTTCCACTTCTCTTACCACAATTCTCTACTACCAAACGTGGCATAAATCATGGCCGTCTGTAATTCCCTCAAGACTAGAATCACGATCTTTAACAAATGTGATAAATAAATTAAGTATATCTATTTAAAATATAACAGATATCCAATAAATTCATTAAACTATTTTAATGTTCTTAGACATGTGTAAAGTAACTTCTATCAATTAAAAAATATGATTTTAAATTTGTTTTTTAAAATTTAAGATTAATTACTTCATATTAATAAATTATATATTTAGCATTCTTCATTATATATAAGTAATAAATACAAGAACCTTGCTGGCAAAGAAAAAAATAAGTACAAGAGCCTATAGATTTAAGGTCCTTAAGGAAGAACATAACTTCTCAGAAAAAATGTATAAGTGTCATGCAAATGCAATTTGAAACTCTGGACTCTAGGAATTAAAAAATATATATTAAAAATGCTAGTATTAAATAAGAAAAATTAAAATAAAGGACTTGGAGAAAATAATATTTATTATAAAAAACTATAAAAACTGTAATTAGTTAAAAGTACCGAACATCATAATATAAATTTAAAATAACTAAATTGCCCATAACAAAACCTCCTATATTATTCATTGTAGTCATAATTAAAATAATCACTAAAATTAAAGCTAAAATCATCCATCATGATATGATTGTATCATTTTTTTTAATATATTATTTAACTAACAACAGTTAAACTCATATTTTTTTAAATTTTATTTTTCACCAATTTATATTATCAACTTTGATATTAATTAATCTATTTTTATAAAAATAAAAACTAAACTCATTTTATATTTTCAGGATATAATAGATTACTTAGATTTTTTTAAAATTTATTAACATCAAATGAATTTTTAACCCACACAAATTGCTTCTAAAATAAAAAATAAATCATATAAACTTTCTTGGTTTAACATATATGATAAATTATAAAGACCTTAAGTTTTATAAAAATTATATATTTATATTTTTAATTAAATTTTTTGTTCATTCAAAAAAATTATAAGTTTTACAAAATTGAAGAATGTGTAATTTTTTTCTATAGATATCTGTGCAAGTTGAAAAATGAAAATTGAAAAAATGATTATTTAATTAGTGAAAGTTAGAATTTTTTATTAATTTTAAAAATAGAATGCGGGAGAATGTACGAGGGAAATGCAAAAGTTTTTGCTAGAGGTATTTTAGTATTTCTAATTTTATATTTTTATATTTGGTTATTTTAAATAATTACAATTTTTATGGTTCTTCTCTATAAATATCTTTTCCTTCATATCCTTTATTCTAATTTTCCCTATTAAATACCCTCAAATGTGATTTTTTTTGAAAACTCCGGTAGAGCCCATCCAAATTCAAGTTTGTGAACTGTGACTGTGAGGACCGAGGACAGCAGTTTCGCCAATTACTGAAATTTTATATTTCAAACTCCATAGCCCTCCATCACCAACCTACCTAGGATTTTTCCGGTACCGGTACATATGAAATAATGAAATGTGCTTCCAAGTTACACTTAAGAAGGTCCATGGAAGCTTGATACGTGATGGAATTTTTAACGCCATCAATGGCCAATGAATTGTATGATGCCAACTATATAAAGTAGTTGTATATTCTACACACTGATCAAAACGATGCTTTGAAGTAAATATATTCAACCCAGGTCAAAAATAAAGGGGAAAAAATGTAAATATATTCAACTATGATACAGTAACTCTTAACATATTGATGTCGGGAATCAATATTTAAACCATCAACCATCTAAAGAGAAACTACTTTTTCTAAATAATATTAAGTAAATTAAATAAATATAAATATACATAGGGGCAAAACCCCGAAAAACCCATCAGATTAAAAATGCAAAAGAAACTTATTCTCGATGGAGGAACAATTTTATAATTTAACACTGATTACTATAAAGCTGAGTTATATCTCGTTGGTGAATCATGAAAACTCGCTTTGAGCAAAAAAAATAGAATCATGAAAACTCGCATGGCCTTCCTAAAGGAAGGGGCTTTCCAAAGGGTGGATCTTGATGAAGGAATGATGCCTGTTTTGTAAATGTCTTTTGATTAGTAATGATATCCAGGATTATTCAAAAAAAAAGGAACAGGCTTGGGGACCCAACTCTTGCCTTGCTATTAATACACCCCTTCGAAGGACCAAGGATCTTAAACTCTTGTGCAAAATACACGATTCCATATCTTGCAATGATAGAACCAAATATAGGCATCACAATCATCATACAATAGCGACGGTTCACAATTATAATACCAGAGATCTCACACGGTGATCAATTATATTTACAGAGATTGCTTAAGCATTCTTGAGCAGGGAACACCATCCATAGATATATACAGCTATGGAACATATAAACAGCAGTAATGCGTTGATCTTCCAGGGCGCTGCTCATTCTCCTACCATTCATGCACTGAAACCCTTGTGCAGAGAACTCCATGGAGTGGGAGGAACACTGACGCATGCCTGTGCCGAGGCCTCCGCCATTTGCCCCTTCTGTATTCCTGCGTTGCAGATGTTTGCAAAAGATCTCATGTGCTTCATCCCATACTGGGACAAGGATCCACAATGTGTCTCAAATGTCCTGACCTGCGCCCACAATAGATTAAGAAGTTCTATCTTTAATCAAAGTGGAAACAAGATTAATTACTCTGATCAAGGGATGTAAGCTCTAAGTCTGTTCAACACTATTTATGGGGAAAAAAACTGTTGGAATCCCTTTGATATTGTACATTATGCGAACAATGAATTTAAAAACTAAAAGGCAATAATACCATCATTTTCAGGCAGTCCCAGTCATCAACGAGTGGTTGCCCAGCAGGTCTAACACTGTTGAGCACTTCTGGACCCTTTTCAATGCCAAATAAGAGCTTTCCAATAAGTTTTACGCTGTTGTCTAAATGCATCCTGTGAGCCATAGCTTCCAAAACTTGTTTCTGAGCTTCAACTTTCCTAGGAGAACCCTCAGGAGCATTGCGGTACTGGCACAAATACAGAGAAGATCAAGTCACCGAAATAAAAATGTGAGAAAGGGGGGGGGGGGGGGTTGGACTTTAAAATAAAAGTGCTGGCAGTGAGAGAGGACCTCATTTATTCATAGTTTATGCATTAAATTAGTGCCCAGAAGGAGGGAAGGAACAGAGAAAGAAAGAAAACGCTAGTAGCAACTCAGCTTACATTCCTTAAATGCATGAATGAACATTCATTCTACTTCTACCGATCTATCCAAGCACCTTCTAATGTTCAATTCAATTTAGCTAACAATGATCGCTAATTATGAAATTTAGCCTAACCATTTACAAGCACTCTAGGTCAAGGGTGGGGCAGCAAAACTTCAATATCAACATAATTAAGAAATTATTTATAAATTTTCTGTTACTCATGCTAATGTGTCATAGCATTCTCGGACAAAACAGATCAATATCCAGTAACTTCTCTAAACATGAATTTTATTTTGGCAAGTTCTGCTTCAAAGTTCTCCTTGCTTTAGGTTAATTGTTAACATCAATTTCATTTTACTTATGTTTATCTTTACCAGGTATGCACTTCATGAATCAGAAGTTTTCATCCACTTTGATTGACGTTAAGGCTTATAAATTTATTTGATATTGTTTGCAATTGTGTGTGGGAAGATACAATTCATGCCTTGTGCACATTCACCTGAAAATTGTCTCTTCTCTATCAGTATAATTACTTTATTCTGTACAGCTTAAATTTATACATACCCTTCATCATGCGAGGAGAATTCCTAGTTTAAATAAAACAATGTAGCAAGTAATGATACCTTATCCCAAAAATGGACGAGATCAGCATCACGTTGGTTGACTGCTTTCATAGGTGGCCTCAACGAGTTTTCATCCACAAAAGTGTAATTATCATTAGCAGGATTAGTCCCCAAATATAGCACGAGATGATTCTTACTAATCCCTATATCACCATATTGCATCACGTGAGAGCCATAGACGGAATTTCCATTAACTGTCCTTGTTTTAACCTGCAAGCACGGTGGAATATAAAAGACATAAATCACAAAAAGTTAGCACATTCAACATGACTTTAACCCATAATATTAGAACAGGGAATTGAAAATACTCTGTATGAACTTTCTATGTTAGCAACAGAATCTTACCAGTTCATACTGTTGATGCAATGTTTCTGTTCGTAAATTGTGAATGTCACTGCTCAGGAGTTTAGAATACCAAGATTAGCATAAATGCACTTAAGATTCAAATCACATGGTGATTGCCTGAGTATAATATACCGCCCCAAAATTGACATGATATATGATCTGGTTATGCATTTATGTTCATGGTTTTATTTGAAGCACCCCATAATTCTACATAGGATATGTTTCCTAATCATATCATATAACATCAAAACACACACACGCACACAATGATTAGAGGAGAAAGTGTGAACCCACCTGTCTTCCATCCAGGCAACACTGTACAGGTCACCTAAGCAAGTTTCATATTCTGGGGGAGGACTAGGATACTCCCCAGGGCAATAAGTACCCCAACTGCTTTCATCTGCATTTGAAGCTGTTGTGGCATAAATATTCAAACCTTCAGGAAGAAGACCTTCAAATATGCTCCCAGATTCACAAGCCTCAAGGTAAAATACCTGCATCACCATAATATAAATATGAAGCTTTAGTTAGGTTGGATAATTTATGGTACAATAGTAGCAAATGATTGTTTACCAGTTACTTACCAGGCTTTTATACGTTCCAGAAGCATGCTTCTTTTTCAAAACTTCAATGAGATCATTTGCATATATGTAAGGACTAGTAGGCATCCCTGAAAACCAACCCCCAAAAAAATTATAAAGTAAAACGCCTCCAGCAAAATGGTGAAAATATATACATAAAAATGAACAGAGATTATAAACAAAAGTAACTACCGAGCATGATAATCATTTTAATACTTAGCAATACAAAAATTATAAAACAGAGCATCAGATATGATAAGTCTAAATTCTTTTCTGGTTAGAGATTTATTTTGAATAACTTTATACATGCCTTAAAATTAATCAATTTATTGCCACAACAAAATTATGACGTCCGGTTATGATGTATTATACAAAGTTAGTCAATTTATTTCCCCCTCTATTCTTAAGGAAACAGCAATGCAATACAATTCATATTGAGCACACAGGAAGTCTTAGAGATCCAAAAATCATCTCCAACAAACTGAAATGAAGTTGTGAAACAATTCATCCTTAACATAAATTCGTCAAGATACATCATTTATGTGTTACATTTTCAGTTGATTTGGCACATTCAAACAAACTTGATATTTGATGCAGTTTTGATTGTCAGGTGACAAGTGCTACGAAACACAAGTTCCTGTTGAAAACAACTATCAGCAATACTTATGTTTACCGGTTTCTAAATTTTCATCGTAGTCAGGCATAATTAAACAATAAAACAGTCAGTCAGACAGATAAATATGGTCTATGGGTAGTACAATTTGTCAGTAAAAACCTGAAATACAAGGCCTGTGTTATGTAGAAATGCAATAGTTACACATGGTTCCAGATTTTCATTAAAGTTTCCATGAAAAGATTCAGCGCACTAACCAAGCACTCCTGGGCCACCGTGATCAGTGTAATATATAAATATGTGGTCATTGGGGCCACTATCCACAACCTTCCCACTGCCACCAGTAAGAGCGGTCTTATTTCCAAGTATAACAGCGAAAAAATTATCAACAGTAACATGTTCACCAGTGTAATCCTGCAATAATAAACTCCAATGTCATATTTCGAGATCATAAAGTTTATTATAGGCTAAGGATACTGGAACGAAAGATAACAGACCTTCGGAACTCCTTTATAAACATCATCCCCATGTGGGCTGTTAATGATAACTCCAGGCCTTGGGTTCTCTTCGTTGAAAGCAATATCATCGTACATAAACACAATAATATTTTCTTCTTTCAGGCCACCCTTCCTCAGAAGTTGATACGCATGGCAAACATCCGACTGATACAAAAGGTGAAGACCAAAGTTAACAATAATCAAACAGTAAATCTACAAACGTAATTTAGCCAAACTTCTCGTGAATAGAATTTTAAGTGCCCTTAACCATTTTATATAGGCAAGAGGATGTTAAATTTTTCAAATTTTCTCTCCATGGGAATTTAATGCTAGATCTGTGGTCGAAAATACTGAGAAATGAGAGTATTTCAGGATGATGCATTTGCTTTTTTCTGTACAAGATGGACATCAACTTTGGAGCAGACATAAGTATAATTTTTTGCATACACTAAACAGAGAAGGAACAGAGCTTTAAACAGAATAAGAACAAGGTGTATGAATAAGTCCATCGTCCATCTTAATTTTCCGTATAAGGTCTACTCGGAAATCAATCAACTACTGCCGAGAGTCAACAGCAAAATTTGAATGATAAACCGCAGCTTAAATATGAATTTTATTTGATCAAAATAAATAAGCAAACAAAGAAACTAATTACGACAGCAGAAAAATCGAAGGCAAGAGGTATGACCTGGTGTCTGTAATTCCAGTAGCCGCTGGAACCAGCGAGCAAAACAGCCCACCTCGTTCCCTCTGCAACATCCTCTGGGTTCTCTTCCGTGCGACCTCCGCGGAAGAACCTCGTAGCCTCCGAGGGCATCCGGATGATACCTCCATCAAGGTCCCGTGCGGCAAAAGCCGCACAGGAGAGGGTTGCGACGAGGAAGACGATGAGTGCGGATGAAAACATATTCATGGCAAAAAGTCAGGAAGGAATGCAAGGTAGGAATGTTTGGTGAAGCGAATAAATAGTATTCTGATCTAACGAGAGTGTGTTGTGGGTTGGGCTTATAGGCTATGTTATTTTATAGTTGGTCGCGATTTGGACTTACCTTCGACTTGAGTGGCCCACAGGAGCCGATAGTAAGAGCTAATCAGATCGTGAACGTTCAATTTGATCAGAACCGTTTAGATTTATTTTATAAAAGTTTATCACTTTTTTACAAAAAAAATCATTTTAGTAAATATAAAATCTAAAACATTTAAAAATCGTGGTTTGAAAAAATCATATTTAGAATTGGATATCAACAGTTCAGATTTGATTGGTTCTTTGCTTAACGTAACGGGTAACCGAGCCTGGGGCCCACATCAGTTGGCTTTCGCTTTCTCCTCAACAAGGGGAGTTTGACGACGAAGTTACCTCTGATGCGTACTGCTCATCTAGAGTGAGCCATTTGCAATGCTTGGGCGTTTGGAATTAGTTGGGTACAGAGACGAATAATCGAAATTATTGGATCATTTTTGGTCCCACCTAATGAGCTGTCCCACATACAGTTCCTGGGGAAGGAATCTTTATTTCTGTACCAAAGAAAAAGAATCAATAATGGAATCTGGTTTTTGTCCATATTCACGAATCTGCTTGATATTCAAAATCTACGCAACTGACACGGACACTCTTTGGCCACTAGCATGGAACTATTATCATGTCTTTTCGTGGATCTTGACCGTCACAGGAAGCTGGGAACATCACCCACTTTCCTCACTATTCCACCGAATGGCCAGAAGCCATCGCCCAGCTTCAAGGACTGGTTGTTTTCCATGATGGGTTCCCTAGAGGCGTGTGTTATTTTTCTTATCATCATCCTTATCACCAGCAAAGCACCAAATAGTGCACTGTCCATGTTCAATGAACTTGATGCTAAGCCAGGTTATTGATGACTGATTAATAGTGTGGTTTTTTAAAAATTTTATATTATATCGTAGGGTATAGAGTACAGTACGGTAGTATAAATCGTTATAATACAAGCAAACAGATAAAAAATCATCTGTGTACATGCTCTCCCATTCATGTCACTTTATTATCTACTCCCTCCTGTCATAATTGTAAGACAAAGTTGATTTTTTTAGGGAAATTAAGGAATTTAATTAAATCATTTTAGAGTATTTATATTTATATTTTTTTTTTCAAACTAATTAATTTCATTAATAAATTAATATATAATCTAAGGATACATAACATATTATATGATTAAATAACTTATTTAACTTCCTTAATTTTTCTTAAAAAAATCAAATTTATCTTATAATTAGGACCGAAGATAGTATTACGTTGCAATAATAATCATGTATTATTTTTTTATTTCGCCATTAGAAGGCCCCACGTTGAATTGAGATGAGATGGCGTGCACAACTTGCTTGCCCACTTGGGAAACCACGTCGCTCACTCCATCGCCTTGATTTACATCAACACTATACTAGGCTAAGTTCACTTATTTGATGATATTAACGAATAGATTAGCTCAAAGGGTCTATGTTCATCGTTTTTCTCAAAATTAGTGCTTATTTGGTAACATAAAAAGTTTTTTTAAAACACTTTTCTATAAATCGAAACAAAACATATTTCACTTGTTTACGTCTAAAATCATAAAACATTTTTAAAAAATCAAAACAAATAAATATTTAATTTGTCTGATTTATAAATGAGTACTTAACTTAATTATATATATAAATGTTTTGGAGTGATTTCTTTTTATAACTTCATGAATATCTCCAAACCAGTAAGCTTAGTTTATATCAAGGACGGACGGATGGAGTGGAAGAGGATGGAACGGATCAACATTAATGGGATAAGTGATGACACGATAAATTTTACATGGTATAGAACGCAAGAGGAGAGATTTTTGGACAGACACCAATAAAGCATTGTCGAGGTAGTTGATGCGTCCTGGTATCTTTTTGACACTGACAAGGGGGCATGGAGAGGGACAAGGAATCTTGAGAGGCAAGACTGGATAAGAAAGAACAAAGCTTTCGGCTGGGCATCAATGACGACGCCATCATGCCGGGCCAGGTCGAGTGGTCCGAAATTTCCCATAACGGACATCGGTCTTCCGTTACCGCCTTTCCCGTTTGCTCCCGGTTCTTCTTTTTAGGTTTTTTTTTTTCTTTTTTTGACCGAACTTCTTTTTAGGTTTATTACACGATATCTTTTCTTTTCTTAAGGGGGAATGATCATATCAATTCAGTGATGCAAAAGGATTCCCATCTAAACCAATTTTTTTCTGATGTTGATTAAAGAGAAAGGAAACAAAAGATTCCGAGAAGAACCACAGATCATGATACTTAATGTTTTTTTTATTATATGGATCTGTTTAGAATCTTAATTCTCATTTTCTCTCAGAATCTTTTTTTCGCCCTTAGATCCAGAAAATAGATGAAAAGCAAAAAAAAAAAAAAAAAGATAGTCTAGATGCAATGTTATTTTATAAAACTATTGTTAAAAAGCTTTATGAATTAAATTTTTCATGATACATGTGCAAACAGTCCAAATTAAATTTTAGTAGTTTATATTTATTTATTTATATTTAAGCAGTATTATAATAATAGTTTATATATAAGATATTACAGCTCAAGCATTCATTTTTTGAATTAAGAGTGAATAAATAATGATGAGGGAACAAAAAAAGGAGGAAAACGGTTATAAAAGAATCCAGCTAGCTATCAAGTATACCTTAGTTCGCACTACTTTTTTTTAATTATCATTATTTATTAGTTTTCTCAATGCAGGAGTGCGGCACTGCAAATGTAGAATTGAATATTTATTAGGTTTATTGGCAAAAAAAAAAGAAAGAAAGAATATTATCAGGTTTAAACGAATACAACTCTCCCAAGTGGTCATTGAGCTTTTCCTCTGGCCCACCGTGGTCATTGAGCCCGTCCATATCTTTCACACGAAGCAAGGCTCGCAGGCTTTTTTCCCTTGTATGAGAATGATTTTAGGAAAAGTTTCACGGAACCGCTCTATAGCCAATTAGCCATTTAATATTAAAAATAGCCTCAAAACTTTTTAAAATTTTAATGTATACTTTAGGATTAAACTAAAATTAAAATTTATGGATAAAAAGATAATTGTGACTTTATTTTATAAATTAAATATGATTATTTATAAAATATAGATGAGAAATTTTATATTATTTACAAGATAAGGAGTATATTCCTAAGAATATATATTATTTATAAGTTATATGTAAAAATTTATAAATCAAATATGCGTATTTAAGATATTTATATAAGAATTTACAATATTGTCGCAGTCATGCGTAAGACAAAAAATAAAACTTAGGGCCCGTTTGGTACGCAGAATTGATTTTGATGGATATGAAAATGGAAATGGATATGGAGATGGAAATGAAGTTTATAAGTATATTTGATATGTTATGGTGACAAAGTCGGAGTCGTCGTCGTGGAGATCGCTTCGTCTTCTTTTGTGTGGATCTCGTTTAAGTCGCTGGAGATCTTCGTCTTCTCCGAAGTTGTCGTTGTGGAAATCGCTGGACGTTTACGTCAGGGCTCCGCTGTTGGTTGTTGGAGGTCGACGTCACAAGTTGCCGAAGGTCGCCATCATCGTCGTTGTCGTTGTCGTCGTCGCCGTCAGGCTGAGTCGATGGTCGGTGATGATTGGATGGAGATGAGTTTGAGATGAAAGATGATCGAGGGGCATTAGGGGAATTCCATGGGTTATGTGATGGAATTCAAATCCATCAGTTTTGATGGAATTGGCTTTCATATGGAAATCAATTCCATATCTCCAAAAGTGTATCAAACATGTTAACCATATGGAATTCAATTCCATTTCTAAATCCATATCTCCAATTCTAACATACCAAAAAGGGCATTAGTGTAGGGAAGTTTCAGAAAAACCCGAGACTTTTTTATATTAAATAGTCATAGTAGGTGCAGTGGACTTTTCCATACTTTTAGATTGGGTTATAACTTACAAGATTGACGATAAAAGTGGCCACGTGACTGAGAAAAACAGAGAAGTGGCCACATAAATCAATATAAGCAGGGAGAATTGTTAATAAATACTCTTTTGATAAATCAATTACCGAATGCTATCATAAAAGATATGTTATATATAATGGAATATATTTTACATATAACGGAAGATTGTTTGTATATTTATATAGAAGATTTTTACACACACGAAAGATGGTTTGCACAAAACGAAAGACCGCTTGCACGTTTGATAGCAATCAGCAATTAATTTACACAAAATGTATTTTTGGACAATTCTCCCATATAAGTATCATCGTAAAAAATAGTATTAATATAAATATTATTACTGGGGTCATTAATATAAGATACATTTAAAAAGTTGATATTAATCATAATTAAAAGACATAGTTCATATATTTATCGATCTTTTCATAATTTACCCATATTAATACTTTTTCAATAATAATTAATGAGGAAAGGAAATGAGGGAATTAATAAATATGACTAGGATGTTTTGAAAAATACATTTCATATTAATCAACGCAACTAACTTTCTTAATATAATTAAATTAAATAAATATGTATTATATTAATTATTGATGTGAGGGAATAGTATAGAAAACTGACATTGGTTATGTGCATTCTAAAATTAAAACTCATTTTGAGCCAAAAATATAAAAAACCACAAAATTCATAAAATTGCAAAGAACGCTGATTATTTTGAAACATAGCCCAATTTAAACGAACATCCAAAACATTAGTAAAACATAGAACATTACTTTATGAAAAAATTAGGGAGAAGGATTAAATAGAAATAATATTTATTGTAAAAGATCTTAAAAAATATGATTACTTAAAAAGACCATGTATTCAAAATATTAATTTAAAAAATATTAAATTATCTCTGGTCATATTTCCTTTATTCTCTCATTTAATCTTTTTTACATTCTATTTTAAAACTAATCTAAATGTTATTTTTCCACCAAAATTAAAACTAATAAACTCAATTATTTTCTAACTTTTATTTTCCGCGAGCATCAACATAATCATATCATTACTATTAACTATTAATATAGATATTGACTCATTTATATCATTAAGTCTTTATCTTGATTCATATAATCTGATATGAAATAAATTTTGTTCACCAAAAAAAAAATATTGAAAAAATTTCATATTTGATCATAGTTAGTCGCGTAGGCTCAAATGATAAAAATAAGATGTTACTAAATTGCTTCAAAAACTGAAGCATCCTAAGATATTAATAAAAAGTGATATATTCTCGATATCAGTTTAAAATTTATAACATGTCAAATCATGAACAAATTTATAAGAACATGGTAAGATTATTAAATTAATATCTTGAAATTTAATCATTCTAATTAATTATGTTTTTTAAAATTATTTATAGTAAATATTGTTTTTTCCGGGGTCCTTCACCCTAATGTTCCCTTACTTTTTTATTTTGTTTTTAACCACTGGACAAAGTTCTGAGCTTACAGGCCGTCGTTTAGGCCGAAAGTTAAACGCACCGCATCTCTGCTGTCGTTTGGCTCGCTGACAATCAAAGAAGAGAAATCTGGAAAGAACCTGCGTTTGCCTGTTTGCCCTTCTGGCAGCATCGCATCCCATTCGCCTCGCTGAAATTTTTGGGAATGAAGCTGAAAATGTCGTGCTTATATGACCACAGTATTGAAGATCACAATTGTTCCTCTGATTGGTCCCTCTACAAACACATAGATCTTTCCAAGGTTAGTTTCCACCGTCTTTGTTCGCCTGTATACTCCACTGTCTTGTAATGATTCTACTGTGACAATTCGCTGTAATCAAATTTCGATCTTCAATCTTGGATGGACAATCGACGTTCAATAGATTTTCCAAATGCTAACTAGACAGCATCGGTGAAGGAACATGCTTTTATAAATTAAGTGTTTCAAAGTCTCTGTTTTTTTAAGCTCTGAACCCTTGGTGCTCACAATTATATATTTACTCCGGTCTTAATTATAAGACATAATTACTTAATTTTAGAGAAATTAAAGATAATAATTAAATTAGTTAAATAGGATACATAGGCATTCAGAAAGATTTTATCTTAAACAGAACTGCTTGCCCACTGTACATGGTGTTAATGTTCGTCACTTTCTGGGTTTGTTTTTCTTTTTTTTAGGGGGTGGAACTAAACCTTAAAAAACCTCAGCCTCCGTATATAACCACTATGTTAATAATTCTCAAACAAATTTAATTAAATTGGGGCGTGAAAGGTATTTGACGAGTTTGACATAGAAAGGAGGATTTCTTCCCCTACTTGATACTTTATTCAGATAAGATAGCAGAATTTCAATTTTTTAATTACTAAAAAATCTATAACGATGCGGACTGTTATTAAGTTATGAACTCTGTCTATCACCTCATGCATGCAACCTGTTTCTTAGCAGTTGGGATTATATAATGTATGTTGTACAATTTTGTGATATTGGCAATGAGTAATGATGCAGGGTCTCTTAAATTGGCAAACACAAATTCTAAACTATTAACTTAGCTTGCTTCAATTGGCGTGTGTCAAAAATCAATGATGCTCAACGTTCTTCTTCTTCTTCAACATTTCCCCTGAGGTATCTGCTCTAAAATGAGGCAGCTCCAGGATGTGTCAAGTCATCTTTTAAAGCTTGGGAACAGCGTTTAGATTCTTCTGGGACCATTCTTCACATCCACTTAGATTGATTTTAATGAATCAACTTACCTGATTCCCCTTTTTCACAGCTTAATTTCTTTTTGTATATGAGACGTCTAATCCCGCTTACCTCACAATTTTACAACTTCAAGCCCTCATTATTGTCCATGATTTGAAAAATCAAACTTACACTGTTGAGATTGGATATCAGCCGTCCAGATTTGATTGGTTCTTTGCTTGACATAACGGGTAACCGAGCCTGGGGCCCACATCGGTTGGCTTTCGCTTTCTCCTCAACAAGGGGAATTTGACGGCGAAGTTGCCTCTGATGCGTACTGCTCATCTAGTGGGAGCCATTTGCAACGCTTGGACGTTTGGACTTAGTTAGGTGCAGACACGAATCATCGAAATTATTGGATCATTTTTTGTTCCACCTAATCAGCTGTCCCACATACACAGTTCCTGGGGAAGGAATCTTTATTTCTGTACCAAAGAAGAAAAATCAATAATGGAATCTAGTTTTTGTCCGGACACACGAATCTGGTTGATATTCAAAATTCTTCCTTACGCAACTGACGCGGACACTCTTTGGCCATTAACTTGGAAATGTTATCATGTCTTTTCGTGGATCTTGACCGCCACGTGAAGCTGGGAACATCACCCACTTTCCGATAATGGCCAGAAGCCATCGCCCAGCTTCAAGCCCTCATTATTTTCCATAATGGGTTCCGTAGAGGCGTGTGTTATTTTTCTTATAATCATCCTTATCATCATCCAACTTGATGATAAGCCAGGTTATTGATGACTGATTAATACCGTGGTTTTTTTTAAAAATTTTATATTATATCATAGGGTATAGAGTACAATATGGTAGTATATATCGTTATAATACAAACAAATAGATAAAAAATCATCTGTGTACATGCTCTCGCCCATTCTTGTCACTCTATTATCTATGACGTTGCAATAATAATCATGTAATATTTTTTTATTTCGCCACCAAAGGCCCCATGTTGATTTGAGAAGGCGTGCACAACTTGATTGCCCACTTCGGAAATCACGTCGCTCACTCCATCGCCTTGATTTACATCAACACTATATTAGGCTAAGTTCACTTATTTGAGGATATTAACAAATAGATTAGTTCAAAATGTTTATATTTATCGTTTTTCTTAAAATTAGTGCTCATTTGGCAGCATCAACAAAGTTTTTTTTTTGTAAATTGAGAGAAAACTCATATCACATGCTTACCTTAAAAATAATAAAACCATTTCTAAAAGAAGAAAACAAACAAACATTTAATTTATCAGGTTTATAAACTAATATAAAATCTAATTATACATATAAATATTTTAGAGAGATTTCTTTATTTAACTTCCTCACTAACACCTCCAAACTAGTCAACCTGATTTATATCGAGGACTGGAGGTAGTGTGTACAGGGAAGGAGTGGAAAAAGATGGGACATATCAATATTCATGGGAGAAGTGACGGGATGATAAATTTTACATGGTATCGAACACAAGAGGATAGATTTTTTGACAGAAACTGATAATAATATAAGGAAAAATGACGTGCAGGTCCTGAGGAACTAAGATAATTATATTAAAATTCCAAAATTCTGAAATAACAACTCGTTAAGTTATTTTTATATAGCATGTTCAATTATTTTTTTCGACTGTGAGACTTCAGTATAACTTTCTTCTGCCCATGACGCCTGAACGTCATTTTCTCAAGTAACATATGCTGTGGGAGGTAGTTGATGCGTCCTGGTATCTGTTTTTTGATAAATATATATATATATATATTTTGACATTGACAGGGGAGTGACTAGCAATCTTGAAGTTGGCAAAAAAAAAAAAAAAAAGACTAGGAGTATTGAAAGTCAAGACTGGATAAAAATAAGCTTTAGGCTGGGCCTCAATGATGACACCCACCTGCCGGGCGAGGCCTAGTGGTCCGAAATTTGCCATAACGGATTCTTCCATTAACGGACATCGGGCTTCCTTCATCACTCCGCTTCTTTCCCTTTTGCTCCAAGTTTTCCTTTTTTAGGTTTACACGACATCTTTTCTTTTCTTAAGGGGGAAAAGGTGTTAAAAAAAAAAAAAAAGGCTTGGAGCTTCGCTTATTTTTCCCCCTTCCTGTGAAGATGATCACATCAATTCAATGATGCTAAAGGATCACCATCTAAACCAATTTTTTCCGATGTTGATTAAAAAAAAAAGAAAAAAAATAAAAATTCTGAGAAAACCCAAATCATAGCAGTTGATAATTTTTTTTATCTGGATCTTTTCATAATCTTGGTTCTCATTTTTCTGTCTTTTCTACACCCTTGAATCAAGAAAATAGATGGAAAGCCAGAAAAAAAAATCAATAAAAATCGATAATCTAGATGTAATATTTTATAAAACTATTGTTAAAATATTTTATAAATTAATTTTTTTATGATACATGTGTAAACCGTCCAAATTAAGTTTTAATAGTTTAGATTTATTTATTTATTTATATTTTAGCAGTATTATTATAATAATTTATATATGAGAATCATCTCAAGCATTTACTTTTTGAATTAAGAGTGAATACATAATTATGAGGGGGGAAAAAGGAGGAAAGGGTTCTAAAGGAATCCAGCTAGCTATCAAGTATACCCTAGTTCGGACTACTTCATTATTATTATTATTATTATTATTATTATTTATTTATTTTTCTCAGTGCAGGAGTGTGGCAATAAAAATTTTTCTCACCGACAATATTGCAGTATCTTTCTTCTTGGAGGTGGACGGATCAGTATTAAGAAACGGCAGAATGCATGTGGAGGAATCATAAAGGATACCAATAAACAATGGTTATGTGGTTTAAATTGCAGGCTTATTGGAATTCCTCAAGCCATAGCTGAACTGATAGAAATGATTCATAGGGTTTACTTGTGCTGAAGTAAAGGTTTTTGTGAAGTTTGTCTTCTTTTAGATTGTGTAGAGGCCCTGAACCCAGTGATTAGAGGCTGTGAGATAGACCATCTATTTAGGAATCTGGTCCACTATATTAGAACACTTATTAATAGAGATTGACAGGTGAAATTTATTAATGTACATAAAGAAGATCTAATACTAGCTGATAGATTAACAAAAATTACCCATAATATCATGGAAAACTTTTGTATCTTTGACCATCCCCGCCCCTTTAACAAGAGATGATTGATGATGAAAGATATTAGTTTGTTGAGGTGGTTGTTTTTGTATTGGGGATTGATGTAATGATTCCAGTAATATATATAAAAAAAAAAAAGAATTGAATATTGTTAGGTTTAAACGAATGCAACTCTCCCAACCTATCAAAGCTCTTCCGCTGACCCACCGTTGTCATTGAGGCAAATACCTTTCCTGTGAAGCAAGTCTCGCAAGCATTTTTCCAAATGTTTTGAGGAAAATTTTCACGCCTCCGCTCTACAGCCATTTAATTTTAGACAGTCTTAATTTTTTTTTTTTGAATTTTTACTGTATTCTTAAGACTAAACTGAAATTTAAATTTGTGGGTAAAATGACAATTATATCTTTACTTTACAAATTAAATACGACTATTTACAAAACACATATGAGAAATTACAAATTTAATATGCTTATATACTAGGCAAATAAGTGAAATTACAAAATTATTTCAGCTGTGCACAAGATGAAAAGCATATTTACAAGAATACATATTATTTACAAGAAGCATATCAGAATTTATAAATCAAATATCCTTTTTTTTTTTGCCAGACAAATATCCATATTTATAAGATACATGTGAAAATTTATAAAATCATCTTAATAATGTATAAGACAATGACATAAATGTTTTTTTAACAAAAGCATTTAATTTCAGTTCAAAATTACAGTGGAGTTTCAAAAAGTTTTGCTGCCTTTTATATTAAATAGTTATAGATTGGGTGCAATGAAATCTTTCATATTTTTAGATTGTGTTATTAGACGACTGATCAGGGCTGCCCCGTGACTCAGAAAAAAACGGTGTAGTGGCAACAAAAATCAATATAACTACCATCATAAGAAATAGTATTAATATAAATATTATTATTCTGATTTTTAATATAAGATATATTTAAAGAGTTGATTTTCATCCTAATTATAAGATATAGTTTATATATTTGTCAATCTTTTCATATTTTACCTCTATTGATACTCTCTCAACAATAGTTAAGGCGTAAAGGGAATGAGAGAATTAAGAAAGATGATTAGATTATTTTGAAAAATACATTTCATATCAACTAACGTAACTAATTTATTTAATATAATCAAATTAAATAAATATATTTTATATTAAGGGTTGGAGGGAGTGAATAGTATAAAAACTTTTCAATCTAAAACTAACACTCTTTTTGGGCCAAAAATATAAAAAAACCACAAAATTCAAAAAATTGTGAAGAACACTGATTATTTGGAAACATAGCCCAGTTTAACCCAAGGACATCCAAAAGATTAGTAAGACATAAAACATTACTTTTTAAAAGAATTAGGTGGAAGAACTAAAGAAAAATAATATTTATAGTAAAGGATCTTAAAAAATATAATTTACTTAAAAATATCATATTTTGAAATATTAATTTAAAATATTGAATTATCTCTGATCATATTTCCTTTAGTCTCTCATTTAATCATTCTTACTTTCTATTTTAAAACTAATTTAAATTTTATTTTTCACCAAAATGAAAACTAATAAACTCATCTATTACAGGATTATTTTTTAACTTTTATTTTCCCACATCAACATAATCATATCATTAATATATCATTTAACTATTAATATAGATATTGACTCATTTATATCATTAAGTCTTTATCTTGATTTATATTATGGGGGAGTTTGAGATAGCTTATTTTTGAATAATAAGTGCTTATTATGTAAGTCGAAATAAAACTTCTTTAACATACTTATTTTATATATCATAAATCACGATTTATAAGCATTTATAAATAAAAAAAAATAAGTTATCCCAAATGATCACATAATTTGATATAAAATAATTTTTTTTCATCAAAACAAAAATATTAAACACATCTCATTTTTTATCATAGCTAGTTGTGTAGGCTCAAATGATAAAAATAAGATGCTACTAAATTGCTTCAAAAATTGAAGCATCCTAATATATTAATAAAAAATGATATATTCTTGATATCAGTTTAAAATTTAAAAACATGTCAAATGAACAAATTTATATGAACATTGTAAGATTATTAAATTAATATCTTGAAATTTTGTCATTTTAAATAATTATATTTTTAAAAATTATTTATAATAAATATTGTTTTTTCTCGGATCCTTCACCCCAATTTCCCTTACTTTTTTATTTTGTTTTAACCACTGGACAAAGTTCTGAGCTTACAGGTCGTCGTTTAGGCCGAAAGTTAAACGCACCGCATCTCTGCTGTCGTGTGGGGCGCTAGCAATCAAAGAAAATAGGAGAAATCTGGATAGCAACTGCGTTTGCCTGTTTGCCCTTCTGGCAGCTTCGCATCTCATTCGCCTTGCTGAAATTTTTGGGAGGGAAGCTGAACATGTCGTGCTTACATGACCACAGTTGTGAAGATCACAATTGTTCCTCTGATTGGTCCCTCTACAAGCACATAGATCTTTCCAAGGTTAGTTTCCACCGTTTTTGTTCGCCTGTATACTCCACTGTTTTCCAATTATTCTACTGTGACAATTCGCTGTAATCAAATTCCGATCTTCAATCTTTGATGGACAATCGATATTCAATAGATTTTCCAAATGTTAACTAGACATCATCGGTGAAGGAACATGCTTTTATAAATTAAGTGTTTCAGAGTCTCTGTCCTTTGTAGCTCTGAACTCTCAGTGCTCATATAAACAGGATATGTAAGTATTCAGAAAGATTTTATCTTAAACAGAACTGCTAGCTCACTGTACATGATGTTACTGTTCGGTGTACATCACTTTCTGGGTTGGTTTTTTTTTTTTTGGGGGGGGGGGGGTGGGGTGTGGTGGAACTAAACCTTTTAAAACTTCAGCCTCCGTATATAACCACTGTGTTAATAATTCTCAGACCAATTTAATTAAATGGGGGGCATGGAAGGTATTTGACGAGTTTGACATAGAAAGGAGGATTTCTCCCCCTGCTTGATACTTTATTCAGAGAAGATAGCAGAATTTCAACTTTTTAATTACTGTAAAATCTATAACAATACGCACTGTTCCTAAGTTATGAACTCTGTCTATCACCTCATGCATGCAACCTGTTTCTTAGCAGTTGGGATTATATAATGCATATTGTACAATTTTGTGTTCTTGGGAATGAATAATGATGCAGGGTCTCTTAAATTGACAAACGCAAATTCTAAACTATTAACTTAGCTTGCTTCAATCGACGTGTGTCAAAAATCAATGATGCTCAACGTTCTTCTTCTTCTTGAACATTGCCCCCCAGGTATCTGCTCTAAATGAGGCAACTCCAGGAAGTGTTAAGTCAGTTTTTAAAGCTTGGGAACAGCGTTTAGATTCTTCTGGGGTAATTCTTCACATCCACTCAGATTGGTTTTAATGAATCAACTGACCTGATTCCCGTTTTTCACAGCTTAATCTCTTTTTGTATATGATACGTCTAATCCCCCGCGCATGCTAATTTTCAATATATGATGTGTCTTTTCTGGTCCTCTTGGGTGTGACAGGATTACTTGGAAAGCAATGAAGGTGACCCTGAATTACTTGTTTTCATTCCGTAAGTTGTTATTTCTAAGGTTTTTTTTTTTTAAAAAATCCTGACAACGTTGTAGTTCATCTTGAAGTTTGAACTTTACAGTTTATACTGGTATACAGAAAGTGTTCCTTGTCTGTTTCTGCCCACTGCTCTTCTTTAATGCTGGTAGCACAAAGATTGATTTAGATACTTATTGCATCTGAATGTGTAGCCTACCCGAGCCTTTTAAAGATATTAGTTCTTTAGTATGAAGCTAGATCAGGATGGTGAAACGATTCTTTTTAAATGAAAACTCTGAACTTTGCTATTGATATGCCCCATCTAACATGAATATAGCACATTATCTTTATAGGAAAAAAACTACATCAAATGATTTTGTTGACGTATTCGTTTTAGTTAAATTTCTTTTTGTTTCATGAATACATCAACCACAATCCTTTAAGCAATGTTGGTTGTGCGTGTGATTGCATGTGTATTTCATATTTATAATATCTTTGTCATCCAATTTTCTATTTTTTACTCGTAAAAATTTTGGTTCTGACGTTCTGTAATGCTTACAAAACCTTTGGTGCATCTGAATGGAATAGGTTTACTTCAGATGTCAAGATCAAGAGTATATGCATAATTGGTGGAGCTGATGGCACAAGTCCTTCCAAGATGAGAGCGTAAGTGCTTATACTCAGCAGATTGTTCTAATTGATAAATTCCCCATTCCTCTTGTTCAGCTTGTGAATTTTGTTTAGATTTTTTGGAATTTAATTATGTCAAGTGGTTTCTGCTTGTTGTATATCTCTACCTTATCTTTCTTTCCCATCCTGTTACTTCATTTTCTGTGTTGTTTATAGCTCATTTCTTTCCTCCTTATACTTTTGATGGAGCACCCGTCTGAAAAGTCACTGACTCAATTCAGTTTTGAAAATGATAGTTTCAGCATTAAAATGATTTACCAGTATTTGTTGAGTTTCTTAACAAAAAAATGGATTTTAAGTGAAATGATCAAAACATGTATCTTAAAGAAAGTAGCTAAATGCATTATTAAGAAATCCTTTCCATGCTTAAATTTTTAGGTGACATTAGTTTACCTTAATTGCCTTATTATAGGTTATCAAATGCTCATAGTTTACTTCAATATAATCTCAGCATGTAGAAATTAGAATGAACATTATCTTAAGTAATACAAATGCTGTGCCTAAATTTTCATCAGAAGTTCAGTTTCAAATGTAATCCTCACCCCTCAACAGAAAAAAAAACGTATCCACCAAACGCCCGCACCCTTCATTAAATATGTTTTCATTAATTTATCCAAAGGCTGAACACTTCGCTTTAACTTGAATAGGTTCATCAATCGAGAGGGTATTGACTTTTCTGATGCTCAACTCATGAAAGTTGTTCAGGTATATCCTCATTAATGGTTGCTTATGATTAATTGACAATTAGACCGAGGAACTAATATGATAATTGCATTTTTGTTTCTTGAAGGAATGGGATTTGGTTGAGAATACACAGGGAGTACTGGAATACCAGACAAGGTAATAGTTACCCATTTCTTTTCTTTTTCTTCAAACCTTTTTTTGTCGTTGTTTTGTTTTTTTTTTTTGGGGGGGGGGGGGGGAGGCTGTAATATGCATTATACATGTATGCAATATCTTTTCCAAATGGAAACTAGCGACGAAGCATGTTAACTTTTTTATTGCATCAACAATTACTCAACTAGTGATTTTCATCCTTTGAGTTTTCTTGTATCACCACAATCATGTATAAGTTCTTTTTATTAGATATGCTAAATTCCAAGGTGTGGCAAACATTACGTTGCACTTTCCTGACAATTTTGGTGGCGACACGAGTAAAATACAATATATTGGCTTCAAAGGCGAAGCCACCCAGGTACATCTGACAGCTAATTTGAGGGTTTTAAGATTGTTTATATTAATCACGAAATTTAACTCTCTTGTTTATTGTGCAGTTAAAAAGGGACGTTGTTGCTACTATTGTTTATGAGCTCATGCCTAATCCTTCTGATCACAAGTAATTTACAATTGAAGCTTCTGCTATTTATGTTTTTACTTTTTAACCCTGAAAGAACTCAGTTGCTAGAACTAGTAAAAGAGTCTGATTTGATTGCAATGGTAATTTGGGGTCGCTTATGCGTCTCATTGAATACAGTTCGTAGCCAAAGTATCATGGTTTAAATCGTTAACGAAAAACCATGTGTTTCACGTGCTTTACCTTGTCATAATGTTTCTTGGCTTTAGTACTGATGATTTTCTTTCGTAGGACGAAAGCTGAAGGGGGTGGCGGTCTTTCTCATGTTGAATGAAAGAAACTCAGACAGATTATCTTATTTCTGACTGGCTTACCATCTCAATCCAACATCTCTGTTAACACATTTAAGGTCTTGAAAGAGTTAACAAATGGATGATACGATCCTGTACAAGCATGGATTTCTTTTCCCGTTTTTTTTTTTTTGCCCTTGTAAATGGCGGATGGGATTTTATTTTTACTTTTAACTATTCGGCACTCTGGAGTCTGGTCCATCCAATTGCATGTGGATAATAATAATGATCAGAATCTGAACTGTTGTATTGAAATATCTGATCGTATCCTATGATGGTTTGGAAGAGTTTCCCAGGTCCTATCCTAATTCATAAATGATAATTAGGAGCAATGACCCCTCTCATATTAAAGTACCCAAAAAAAAAAAAAAAGAAATCGTTGGGAAAACGGCTTAGATATGGTAATTTGGATTTTTTTTCCTTTTTATTATAATAGGGCTGTATCCAGAGGAAATCGTTGCTTTAGTTTGGAAATTTCATTTCATCATTCTATAACTTTTGGCAACCTACGATTTATTCAAAATTTTTTAATTAAGTACTTTCCTTCTCAATCTCCCGCAACGGGAGCATATTGCTTTTGTCAAAATGGAACTAGGTGCAATCTTCTTTAGTAGGGTAATTGATGCGATCGTGAATGGTTCCTATTTGATGACTTTTCTTAAAGGGGCAGAATCTGATTCAGCTTTGTACTGAGCTTTATCCATTTCCCAAATAATCGTCCACAACCATCGTGGCCTTTGTCATAGAATTATACACTTCTTTAAACAAATTCGATGCAAGAATTACGTAATGCGCCAGCCACTTTTTTTTCGCTTTTGATCTTTCTTCGCTTCTTCACTCCGCTTTGCGCTTCCTCTTTGCCCGAAGCAGTTTTCTGCGTTCTTGCTAGATGCTCATTGGCTTTTCCTGAGGCGAGTTATTTAGTTAGGCCTCTTTGGGCAAAGCAAGCAGATTTTCTAATCTCATTTTGCCTCTTAAGCTGTTGTTGTTGTCTTCTCCCTTCGCTGCTCACTTCGCCTTGGGGTCTTTTCTTTTGGTGAGTCCTATCAACCCCACTATGTTGGCTAAAGGAGTAACATTAAAGAAAAATCTCGAGCCTATTGCTATTCATCTACGTTGTTGATGGTTATTATTTAATATCTAGTGATTTTACATTTTAGATAATACTTCGGCGGACGATGTGGGTGTTGAGTATTATGTTTGTGCCCTCATATGACTTGTGTTTGGTGGAAGTGGGAGGGAGGAGTATAAATATTGTTAAATCTTTTAGGTTGTGTTTGGTTCAACGGAGATTAGGTTAGGTGAAGTTTATTTAAGTTAAGGGAAGTTATAATGTTGTTTGGTTTAAAAAGAGAATAGGGGAGGTTTGGTATCTTGTTTGATTCAGGAGGTTAGGATATGAGATGTTACAATATATGTATTTCTTGTTATTCTTTGGTTATTTCCCTCATACTCTGTTTCATCAAAGCATGATTAAAAGCCAGAAATAAAAGATGTAATCCTTCATTGTTTCACGAACAATATTCCCATTTTTATCTTCAACTATAAGAACTTCTTCAGGCTTTGCCATACAACAGATCATATTGCTTCCATGTGAAAAAGACACGATGAATTTGAATATACTAGTCACACAAGATAAATGTTGAATTTACTACAAAAAAAGTCAGTAAACAAAACGATTGAGATTGGAATGACATTAAATGTGCTTAACTTTGAAGTAAAACTAATATTCTATATACAGTTCAGTGTGTGAAGACAGAACAATATACTCGAGCACTTACTTGTGCTACGACTAGACCCATTAGTTCTAACTATACTTCTAGCAATAATTATACACTAGCAACAAGGAAAAGACAAAACAAGATGCGAGAGATTGGAAACTAATTTCAGGAATCAATTTCGCGAGGGAGAGGGAATGAAAAAAAATAAAAAGCGGAGGGATAGACGCTCTTTCCAAGAGAGGGCAATGCTGGAATTTTAAAAAGTTGCTATGGGCAATTTAATCACAATTGTATACAAATATTCTCTCACTTAGAAAAAACTCCAAATTTAAAGGTTTTGTAAAGTAGTGGTGGCTACCACTAGAGGATAAAAAAATCTCCCACACCTACCCTCACCTCCTTCCAACTAAACACCTATTTTTAATCTCCAACTCTCCCCCAACCTAATTAAACCTCCAACCAAACACAGCCTTAAGGATGCATTTAAGTTAAACTCCATTTATTGTTGTTTAACTTTCCTGAAAAAGGCATTGTTACTGTCGTTATATGATTTCTGGACAAACTGTTTACCACTAGATTGATATTTGCTATTCTTTTCAGCTAGACTGTTGTTTCGAGATGAAAATAATGATAAATAACTCCTCTGACGTTGCAGAATTTCATGCATAAAATTTGCATCCACATTTAGATGCCGACGTGCCTAAATAATTTACTCTGAACATTTTCATTTGAAGCATTGTTCTGAATGACTTGAGAGTAGGAAATATGTTTGCCTAAAATATCTTCCGCTAGAGAGGGAGAAAGATGTTGCAATTATAACGCGCTATGGTGTATCATGAACCAGGCAGGAACATTTCATTACAGAATCGTAGACGAACATGCAAGTCTGTGGTAAAGTTGCAATGATGGGTTCGTGGCAACAATCTGCCCTGACCAAGATGCAGATTTTTCCTGCTAATGGCTGTGACAGTTATGGGTTTATACCCCAAGTAAAGCTCAATAAAGTGAAGGCTTGTAAAGCATCATATGTTGAAGGAAGTTTGGTGGGTGGGAGACCATCTACTCTCTCAGTCTCTACGCCTAAAATTGGAGGTAACTACACCATTTAATTGGTGGGATTTCATGTGACTGACTAGTATTTACTCATAAAGATCAAACAAATATCTAAGGCCTAGAAACTTCAATGCCATAATGAGTTGTATATTCTTTCCTCTTGTTTGGCGTTTAAGGTATCTGGTCTGCTGAAAAATTGAAGCCAATAATCATTAACTTTTTGGTCTTGTGGGATCACATGGTATTTCCAGGTGATGGTGGCAGCTTCCTGGATTATGACTTGAGTGAAGCGGATCCTGAGGTTTATGCTATTATTGGCAAGGAGAAAAACCGGCAGTACAAAAGTCTTGAGCTTATTGCTTCAGAAAATTTTACATCAAGGGCAGTGATGGAAGCAGTTGGCTCATGCCTCACGAACAAGTACTCAGAAGGACTACCTGGCAAAAGGTAAATTTTCTTTCTTTGTTTTTTCCTACTTAGTAAATTAATGTTTCACTAAAAGCCACCTCCCACTTTCACTCCTATAATTGCATTGATTGGAGCCTTTTTATACAAGGTACTACGGAGGAAATGAGCACATTGATGAACTTGAAATACTATGTCAAGAGAGGGCATTGGCTGCATTTCGCTTGGATGGGAATAAATGGGGTGTAAACGTTCAACCCTTATCCGGATCTCCAGCTAATTTTGAGGTTTACACTGCAATTCTTAAGCCACATGATCGAATAATGGTAAACAATTTTCACTCATGATTTTTGCTGTTCCAAAATAGTGTTTCTGTCATGAGGCTGTGCTGATACAAAATGATAATTTTTTCAGGGTTTGGACTTGCCCCATGGAGGACATTTATCTCATGGATTCATGACTCCTAAAAGGAGAGTATCAGGCACATCAATCTACTTTGAATCTATGCCTTATCGACTTGATGAATTGTCAGGTGCTTACATTTTTTTTATTAAATTTGTAGCAAATATATTGGACAATCTGCAGGAAGTTTATTAACTTACTTTTGAACTGTAAACAGATCTAATTGACTATGATATGCTTGAGAAAACTGCTAATCTCTTTCGACCAAAACTCATCATTGCTGGTGCTAGCGCTTATCCTCGAGATATTGACTATCCACGGATGAGAAAAGTAAGTCTTGTTTGTATGCACTTTCAAGAACATTTTGTTTGTGATTAAAGTTCTCTTATTGCGATGTGGGATTTTTTTCTTGGCCAAAAGCTAATTTCATCTGTTATTTATGGGAAGATTGCAGATGAAGTAGGTGCATTTCTTATGATGGACATGGCTCATATTAGTGGACTTATTGCTGCTGGTGTGCTTGCTGATCCCTTTGAATTCTGTGATATTGTGACAACCACAACCCACAAGGTTTGCCTCGGGACATTCCCAGTGTTGTGCTTTAACTTTTGGTTAACAAATTTACCCACATTTTTCCAACAACTAACCCACATTTTATATTTAACTATGTACTCTTCTAAGGTGGGGGTCTGTACCATGACTTGACACTATTAAAATATTCTTGTGCAGTCTCTCAGAGGTCCAAGAGGTGGTATGATATTCTTCAAAAAAGATACTGTGCATGGTGTTTATCTAGAGTCTGCCATCAACAATGCTGTTTTTCCAGGCCTACAGGTTAGATATTGGTTCTACTTGGGTCACTTTTTTCACTATTCTTGTTGGGAAGATGTTGTTTAGTATATTTTGTCATTTTGTGGCTATGAACTATGAAGTCAGATGTCAATGTCTCTACCTTCCGGGTTTGGTATAATAATATAACCTAAAACTATCTTTATTCAGGGCGGTCCTCATAATCACACAATTGGAGGATTGGCAGTTTGTCTGAAGTATGCCCAATCCCCAGAATTTAAGGTTTACCAAAACCAGGTATTTCACTCTTCATCTTTGATGAGTCTGGTCCTACTTCCTGGGCATATATGTTGGCTACAAATTTGAAGTGCGCCATATAACTTTGATCTTGCAGGTAGTCTCTAACTGTAGAGCTCTAGCCTATCGATTAATTGAACATGGCTACAAATTAGTTTCTGGTGGAAGTGATAATCACCTTGCTCTTGTTGACCTGAGGCCATCTGTAAGCATGTTGCTCTTTTATATCAAATTTCCTTCCTTTTAATGAAAAGTCAACATGATTGTGCTTATCGAATGTATTAACCAACATTACATCTCATAGGGTATTGATGGTGCTAGGGTGGAGAAAATTCTGGACATGGCCTCTATAACTCTCAACAAAAATTCAGTGCCTGGTGAGACTCGTGCTACTTGCCTACCATATTCTCTCTTGTTTATGTATATTTTATCCCTTGAGATCAAATATTTATCACATGATTTTTACTTATGCATGCGAATCATGGCAGGTGATAAAAGTGCCCTGGTTCCTGGAGGCATTCGCATTGGCTCGCCTGCGATGACAACAAGAGGACTGGGAGAGGAAGAGTTTGTTCTGATCGCAGACTTCATTCATGAGGGTGTACGGGTTACACTTGAAGCCAAACGTTTGGCTCCAGGAACAAAGCTCCAAGACTTTATGAGGTTTGTATCATCCTCTGAATTCCCTTTGAAAGACCAGATTTCAAGTCTGCGTGAGAAAGTCGAAGCTCTTGCTACTCAATATCCAATTCCTGGAGTCTAAAATGGTGTATTGAGTACCATTAACTAGGAGGCTATCGGAGAAATTTTTTGGGGGGAAAATCATATATTTACGTTTTAGGTAATACTAATAAAGTATTCTCTGCCCCCACCAAAACGATCAAGCAGGGCAAATTGCCAGATTGTGTTCCAAAATGAATTTTTTAATCATTGTTAAATTTTACGCTGACAGCGACATACAGAAGTAACAGAACTGTATGCGGAACTGGATGTTCGACAACCCTGATCCATCAATTCTGACAAAGCATTCTCCTATAATGAATGATATATACTTTGATAGTTAATCACTAATGCCATTATTTGTTCATCCCCCTTAGGTTTCAAATACGATACTAATTTTCAATAATGAATTTAGTTATTAATTTTTTTTTTTTATAGATTTTCATGTTAGAAAGGAAAAGTCATCATCAAACGGACACCTATTGAAAAAGGGAGAGGGAAAAAAAAAAAGCACTTTTGACACAAAATCACGGTAAAACCATCCAAACAGCCCAATTTTTACCAAAAAAAAATCCTTTTAGAACTGAAATTATGGTTTTGATCTTAAAACCATGATTTCATCGGAATCCTTTTTTTTTCCTTTTTTTTGGCTTTTTTCATTATGTGGGTCCCACCTTTTCTCTCTCATTGATTCTTTTTATTTCTGGGCGCCACGTCACACTCTCTGTAACACCCCAAATTTTATTCACAAAAAATATATTGTAATTATTTGAATAATTCAATAAAGTGGTGAATATTCATGAAGTTGGATCTTGTGAATTTTGAAATATTCATATTCATAAGGAAATGGCCAAATTAATTCAAAAATTGAATTAAATTACAAAGGGGATAGCAAAATCATAATTTTGCCAATTTAGCCCAAGATTAATTATTTTCCAATTAATTAGAGTTAATATCAATTAATGAAGGAAAATAAAGGAAAATGCATAATGGGATTATTCTTGGTAGAATAAATCAAGAATTGAGAAATTAAGGGGGGATTATACATAAAATAAATTGTGTGAATTATGGAATTGTGCAAAACAATTCTCTCTCCTCTTCCTCTTTAATTTTCGTCCAACATGAAAGAAAAAGGGGGAAAATTATTTAATACATAATCACATGCCATATGAAGAAGGAAATGATAATCAAGGTTGAGTGCACACAAAATGAAAGTATGGTGAATGCATGAAGGGATAGCTTGAGTAAAGGAAGGGAGATAGTTGATAGTTGATTGCATGATAAGAATAACTTGAGTGAAGGAATGAAAGAAATTGAGTGCTTGGAAGAGGACAAACTTGATTACATGTAGGAGATTGTTTGTCTTGTAAGATGAGAGGGCGTTTTAGGGGCAAGCAAAAGGGAGATCATTAATTCAATATAATGGAATTAGGTGGAGAAATTATGAGGAGGAAGGGAATAGTGATAAGTGTCACAACTTGGGCCCTTGATTAAGTCAATAGTTAGGAAGGAAGAAGACTAAAATAATATAACACAAACTCCTTCATCTTTCATGCACACTTCACGCACAAGACATAGAGAAAAGGAAGAGAGAGTGATTTTGTGAAGCCCTTGAGATTAGAGAGAAGGAAAAAGAAGAGGTCAAGGTAAGGTGGTTTCTTTGGTTTTTCTTATGACATTTCCTTAGATTCTTCTCTAAACTCTTGTTTCTCATGAATCCATGGTGGCGAAGACAAACTTTGAGATCAAGAAGAGAGGGAGAAGGAGCCTAGAGTAAGAGGAAACCAAGTAGCTAAAGAGGGTAACTTCATGAACTTGCCTTCTTGAGTTGTTGTTGATAATTGTTGTTTGGTTTTTATGATTTTTGGGTTGAGTTGTAAAATTAGAAAAGGCATAACCCTAAGGGGTTATGCTACCCAAAACCCTTTAAATCGTGATTAAGAAGTGTTTAAGTGAGTTAACCAAGGATTAGAAGGGGAAAAGTACAAGTTTTGGAAGCTAAAACACAAAATCTCATTTTTTTCTATTTTCCCTTCAATATTTCGGCCAGGACCAGAACTGGTAGTAGGAGTTGGATTTTCATGAAATAAATGGTACTCATTGGGCAAAAATAGGTGGGGTTACAATTGGGCACTTTTTCGGTAGAGGCCGAAAAAGCATAATTACAAAAACGCCACTGAAGTCCCTAAATAGGGGGCTGTCAAGGGTATTTTCATAATTTGACACTGAATTTGGTGATTTTGAGCCCGGAAATGGATTCCTTGGGCGAAAATAAGTCAATAGTTTTGGTTAAAATTTTGGGAAAACGTGTCATCGGGCCGAGTACGACGGAGCCGGAGACATTTTAGTAAATTTTCACCATAGACTAATATAACCACAAGAAACACTATGGAAGAGTCTAAAATGATACTTAGATAGGTTATGACCTATTTCTTGTACATTTAATATTTTAGGACCGAGTCGAGAGCCGGAACGACATGTTTTACGAGACACCATTAAACAAAGGATTATAAGGCATTGAGGTAGGGACATTATCCTTCATACATTATGTCATAGTTATATGATTGTGTGGATACCAATGTTTGTAAATGCGCTTTATTAATCAACACGATTTGCCCAGAAAGGGGCCAGAAGTGTCAGAGGCACTTACACTGGAGTTGGTGAAAACCAACTAGTGCAGAATAGTGGGGCTGGGCCATACTCATGTATACATGCAGATGATGTGTTTATAATGTTCATTAATTGGTGCATACATGGCATATATCATATTTACTTTTCGCATTTTCTATGAACGATAGTATGTTTCTACTGGGATTCTTTGGAATCTCACCCTATTTTTAAACAAACATCTCAGCGGGTGCTAGTGGATCGAAAGGCGAAGACGTAGACGTCAGAAAGTGAGTGGCACGTGTTTCGAGGCGAGGACAAATATTAGTCTATTTTGTGATATTTTGGCGAAATTTGTAAATATTAAGTTTCCACTGTATTTTCTGTTTTTCGTTGACGAACGACGTTGGGATTGTAAACAAATATTTTTATCAGTATAATTGTACTTTTCTGTATGCCCATTGAATTATGTCTTTATTACTCTTCAATTATCGAAATGGAAACGGGTGTTGACACTCTCTCATCTCATCTGTTTTTTTTTTCAATTTCAACGTTTTTCCCGTCTGTCTCTCTGTTCTTTTTTTTTTTTAAGAATTTTAAAATTTTAATACCCCCTCCTTCCTTAATATAAGATCTATTTATCTAATTTGATTATATTAGAAAAATTAGTTAAGTTAATTAACATTACATATAGAAAAATTTATTTCATTTTTGGTATTAATTATGAAATTTAATGTTAAATAATGTGTTAAGATGCATTCTTTTTAATGCCGTTAGGTGTTTTCTTCTCTTATATTTAAAGCCGTTAGGTTAAATTTAACGGTTTTATTAAATTTACATCATTTTTAATTGTTCAATATTATTTTTGCATCTCCCAGAACTTATTTGTACTAGACGCTCCTTAGGAAAAATTTGGATGTTAAATTTGGACCTTAACCCTTAAATAATACATAAAATATAATTTTATTCTTTATATGTAATTATCATAAAAGTTAATGTCATTTTTAGTAATTTGACCATGAAAAAAGATATTCTGACCATAATATCCAAACACTCTCATTTTATCAAAATCATTTTTTTCTCATAATCTATTCTGCTAAGAATCTATTCTCCATTTTTTCTCCAAAAGCTATTTTTCAAAAACTAATCCAAAAACACTCTTGGACCAACGTTTGGCAACCCTATCAGACGACCGATGACTTTGGGTGAGGTACAGTGGAAGCTCGATTTCAGGATGGGGGACGCAAAACTTTTACAGAGCGTTAGGTTTTTTTAATGAAGATGGGATTCATGGTGTTTCAGGAAATTAGAAGATGGCATGTGATTACTGGTCAGGACCTAATTCTTGGATGTCCAAAACCCAAAATTAGGGTTGTTCTGATCTCACCTCAGTTGCAATTAGGCTTTCATAAAACATAGTCCAAAAAAATAAACATAATCGAAATTTGTAAAATGTAGCTTATAAATGGGAAAATTCGAACTAAAGATCTAGAGCAGATGATATTTATTGGGCCAATGAGCTGTAAAATTTGTAAGTATTTAAAAGAACCAATTACCAAAATACAAATTTAGAAATATTAAATTGCCCTTGATTAAATTTCTCACATCCTCTCCTTGAATTTTATTTTCCGGGTAAATTACAACAGCCAAAATCATCATTTTTTTTCAACTTTAACTAACACCTACATAATCAAATTATCCATATTGTTATGAATATAATATTTGTGGATATCTATATCTCCCATTATTTTCTATTCTTTCATTCTTTCCTATTATCTCCCATTACTTCTTATGATTATGGAATCACATTAATTGCAGATTAGAGAATTGTGCCTATAAATAGAAGGTAAATGTTACGTATTTTACACAACACTAAACAATGAATGAAAATTATTATTTCTTACTTTCTACTCATTCTTCCTTTCTCTTCTTATCTTTCTTTTAATTTTATAGCACATTGTCAGTATGAAAGCTCCAACGAAGGTATGATCTTCTCATACTTTCCTTGACGATTCCATCTACCTTCTTTTATCATATTATACTTGATATATCTGGGATGATCTTAACCATTATATGAAATTCAATCGATACTTTTATTGATTGTTATAAACATCGAGTTTCATGGCTAAGATTGGATATTATTATTGCTTTCATGTCTTACATCTCCTTTACAAGTACTTTTATCATGTTATTGTAAACCAAAAGTTTACTAATGTAAACCAAAAGTTTGTTGATGAATTTAATGTTTGGCATGATCGGTTAGGCCATTCTGGGTCAATCATGATATGAAAAATAATTGAGAATTCATGTGGATATACCTTGAAGTGTAAACAAATACCATAATCCTATGATTTCTCATGTGTTGTATGTTCTAAGGGAAAGTTGATTATTCGGCGTTACTAAGTAAAGTAGAAAGTGAGTCTCTCACTGTTCTAAAACAGATACAGGGAAATATTTGTGGGCCAATACACCCACCATGCAGATCATTTAGTTACTATATAGTTTTAATTGATGCATCATTTAATAGTCGCATATTTGCTTATTATCTTCTCGCAACTTGAAGTTTGTGATATTGCTTACTCATTTGATTAAATTAAAAGCGTGTTTCCCTGATTGTCCTATGAAGAGAATTTGTCTTGATAATGGTAGTAAATTTACTTTGCAAGTTTTAGATGAAATATTGTATGTCCCTTAGAATTAATATTGAACATCCTGCAGCTCATATTCATATGCCAAATGAACTTGTAAAATTATTGGTTAAATTATTTCTATTAATTGCAAAACCTTTACTATGAGATTTAATCTCCCAGGTTCTGCTGTGGGTTATGCTATTTTGCATACAGTAATGTTAATTCACACTTAGGCAAACAAGTTATCTAAAGGTTTCTCTCTTACAAATAGTTTTTGGGCAGGAACTTAGTATTTTTCATCTAAGGATTTTTGGGTGTACATTATATGTGCTTGTAGCACTACCACAATGCACCAAAATTAGTCCTTAAAGAAGGATGAGAATATATGTTGAGTATAAATATCTTTCGATAATAAAATATCTAGAACCATCTACAGAATATTTATTTACTGTTTGATTTGTTGATTGTCATTTTGATGAATTATTTTTCCAATATTAGGGGGAGAAAATAAGCAGTTGGGTAAAAAAGATTAGCTGGAATGAAATTATCATTGGCTCATTTTGCTCCTCGTACAAAACAATGTGAAATGGAAGTTCGAAAAATAATTCATTTCCAAAATTTCGCTAATCAAATGTCAGAAGCATTTACTGACTCAAAGAAAGTGATAAGGTTACTTATGCCAGCGGCTAATGCTCCATCAGAATTGATATCCTTGAAAGATAACCTATTATGAATGAATCTAAAGCACGTCTGAAGCGGGAAGGCCCATCGATTCCAAAGATAAAAATCATCGAATGAGAAAGGGAGTTAACAAATAGATGATCAAGTAAAGGATAATCAAGAAAAGTTAGTAGCTACAGAATAGCCATCTCCTGAAGAGTAATTAGCTCCAGAAGAGCCATCTCCTAAAGAGTTATTATCTCTAGAAGAGACATCTCCAGAAGAGAATATTGTAGTCCCTGAAAAGACTAAAGTACTTAAAATATGTGAAAACAATGAGATCTCAATAAATTATGTTAAAAATAGAATCAGATAGAACCGAAATGAAGTTGACATTGATGACATATTTACTTATAATATAACATTTGATATCATGAATGATAATGAGGATCATGAGCCAAAATTTATTAGCAAGTGTTGGAAGCACAAGTCCTTAAAGGACTCCAGGTTCCAAAAGCACAAGTCCCTAAAAGACTCAAGGTGCTAGAAGCACAAATCTATGAAGGACTCAAGTTGCCAAAAGTATCAAATACAAGTTCTCGAAAATAATACTCAATTCATTTAAATAAGTCCTTGTATGGCTTGAAGCAATTAGGACATATGTGGTATAATCAACTGAGTGAATATTTGTTGAAAGAAGAATACAAAAATGATTCATTATGCCCATGCATCTTTATGAAAAGATTTAGAAGTGATTTTGCTATAATTGCTATTTATGTTGATGATATCAACATCATTAAAACTTTTGAAGAGCTTCAAAAGACAATTAATTGGGGTTTGGTTTCTCTCATTGTCCATTTTCTCATCATCTCTCATAATCTCTAAATCATGTCCGTCCAATCAATCTGAAAGGTAAAAAATGAGCCATGTCATCAAGTTATCACTCCTTCTATTTTTCTCTCATCTTCCCAATTAACGGTCCAGATGGACTCTTCTTTCCAATCAATGGTTCAGATGGGCTCGTGAGGGATGATGAGAGGATCTGCTTCCAATTAATTGTTTGAAGAAAGAATTTGAAATAAAGGACTTGGGAAGAAAAAAATGTTTTCTTGGGCTATAGATTGAGTACCTGAAAAATAGGATCTTTGTATATCAAAAAACTTATACAAGGAAAGTTTTTACATAGATAAATCACATCCATTATGTACCATGATGATTGTAAGATCTTTACAGGCGGATAAAGATCCATTTAAACCTCAAGTAATTAGCGAAGAAGGTGATGAATAACTACTTGGTTCAGAAGTATCATACCTTAGTGCTATTGGAGTACTAATATATCTTGCTAATCACACACGTCCTGATATATTATTTGTTGTTAATTTATTAGCAAGATATAGTTCTTCATCAAAATAAAGACATTGCAATGAAGTGAAGCACATTCTTTGTTACCTCAAAACTACTACGGATATGGGGTTATTCTACTCAAACGTACTCAAACATAAACTTGTTGGCTATACATATGCGAGATTTTTGTCTGATCCACATGACGGTAAATAATAAACAGTGCATTTATTTACAAGTGGTGGCACAATTATTTTATGGAGATCTATGAAACAAACTATATTAGCTACATCATCTAATCAAGTAACGATTCTATCAATGTATGAAGAAAGTCGAGAATATGTATAGTTAAGATCAACAATACATCAACCACTTGTGATTTATCTCCTAGTAAAATGCCCCCAACAATCCTATATGAGGATAATACTGTATGTATTGCCCAACGAAAGGGAGGGTACATCAAGGATGATAAAATGAAGTATATTTCACCAAAATTCTTCTTCACTCGTGACCTTCAAAAGGGTAGTGAAATTGATATCCAGCAAATCCGTTCCAATGAAAATCTAACAGTTTTATTTACTGAGTCACTTCCTGGTACAATCTTTGAAAAGCTCGTTCATGGCATCGGACTTCGCGGGCTCAGAGATATCAGCTGATATTGTCAAAAGAGGGAGCTAATACACACTATAGTTTTTTTCCCTCATCTATGATTTTTCTCTTTGGATTTTCCTAGCAAGGTTTTTAATAAGGCAGCTATATCAAGTGTATCAATAAACAGTGTACTCTTTTTCTTCTATTAAGTTTTTGTCCCATTGGGTATTTCTTAGTTGAAGTTTTTTAATAAGGCACATATTTAGTAATAGACATCTAAGTGGGAGTGTTATGAATATAATATTTGTGGATGTCCATATCTCTCATTATTTCCTATTCTCTCATTGTTTCCTATTCTCTCCTATTACTTTCTATGATTATGGAATCATATTAATTGTAGATTAGAGAGTTGTGCCTATAAAAAAAAAGGTATATGCTATGTATTTTATACAACACTAAATAATGAATGAAAATTACTTTTTCTTGCTTTCTACTCATTCTTCCTTTCTCTTCTCATCTTTTCCTTTATTTTATATCATCTAATTATTACCATAGATATTGACCATTCAAATCATTAAATTTTTTTCTTGATTTATATAATCTTATATGAAATAAACTCTAACTAAAATAGACCACTTTAGAAGATCTTAAATTTTCTAATATCTTAGCGGTAAAAAAAAAAAAAAAGCTCCCCCACCCAAAATAAGAAATGTTATTACTATTTGTTTATATTATTGACTTTATTTTATTGATTATATTAAAATTTTATAACCATTATTTTTTTGTTTTACACATGAGTATCCCCCTTGGGAAGCAATCCTGAATACTATTCTCGAATAAAAGATATAATAGATTATCTAGACTTCTTTTTTAGTATATTAACATTACATCGTTTTTGATCAAAAACCATTACATGGATTTTTATTTTTAAAACTCACATGAATCTATTCTGACATAAAAATGAATAATGCTAACCTCCATAGAATGGTTTAAAATTGCATATATTTTAAAATATTTTAGATATATATAACCTTTCGTTGACATTTATAATAAATTATGAAATAAATTTGAGTTCTCTTAAAATTATATATTTTTTATTTTAAATAAAGTTTGTGTCAATTTTAAAATTTATAATTTTGACAAAATTAAAAGATGTTTGTGTTATCTTTTTTTTCAATAGATACATACTAAGTGGTAAACATTGAGTGAAATTGCGTTGAATTTAATGAAATTTAAAAATTCAAATTAGTTTTAAAAATAGAATGTGGGAAAAAATGTAAGAGGTGTAATTAAGGGTAATTTAATATTTTTAAAATTTTCATTTTGATAATTGATCATTCTAATTGATTACAACTTTTACGGTCATTCCCAATAAATATCATCTGTTTTACGTCCTTCATTCTAATTTTTCCATTATTATTTGTAGCCATATTTTTGTTTGAGATATATTGCCCAAATGAAATCAATCGTTAGGTCAGCTTGTTTAAGATGAAGATAAAAAGCGATCATAACTTGAATTAACTGTTTTTAACTTATTTTGACAAGTTATTTAAATTAAAATTTTTAAAAGTGATTATTTTATAAAACTAATCTAATTTGCCTATATAAAAAAAAAATCTTATTTCGCATCATGTTTACTTTACCAACATCATTTTTTTTATTAATCTTAAACAACCTGACCATTTAAGTCCTTTGAAAAAATAAATTGCTTCCATTTTGTTAATTTAAAATTCCAATATAACATTAATTGTTAAAATAAATTATTTTTAAAAAAATTGGTATAAAAATGATTTGTTCTTATAATTTTAACTCATTTATAATTTAATCCCTTAAATTTGACAAGTACAACTTAGTCCCCGTCTTATATGCTACAACTTTAATGTTTTTTTAGGATAGCTTATTTTTTACTTATAAGTACTTGTAAATCATGATTTACGATATACAAGGTAAATATGTGAGAGGAGTTTTATCTCAACTTACATGATAAAGACTTATTATCAAAAAAAAAAAACAAGTGATGTAAAACACACACTAAAGTTTCAACAAACCCAATGCAAGATGACAACTAATCGCCAGCCTCAAAATCCGGATGCTCCATCTTAATTTTTGCAGAAACTACAAAGATATTTCCAGATTTCCTATAGCTTCCACGCTGAACTGACATTTTCCCACTTCTATGCCAAGAGAGCACCATATAAATTCCACAAACGGCTAAAACGACGCCATCAATACAGTGCCATGATCGTGCGGTGTTGGGGGCAACATGTGCTGGGGTTTAAAAAAGATAAAACACTAACAAGTAATGTTTCTTAAATATAAAAACTAAATGAAAGGGGAGGGGTAGTTCAAAATTTTCAAGTCTGGACAAAAGGCCCAACATCGAGTACTCAATACGAAATATTAATTCCTAATAACCCATACACAGACCGTCAGAGCATCATCACTGCTTCCACCTAAACACACTAAACCTATGTAGTTACTATTACAATAGGGAACAATAAAAGCCCATCAATTCGAAAAATTCAAGACCAACACAATAATAATATATCAACTTTGAGGAGATGCTTTCGCGACACCGCCTTGTTGGGCAGCTGGAGCCGGCGTACCATCGGCAGAATACACTGGAGGTTGAGTGTAACCCGCACCATAAGAACCACTGTTGTATGATGTAGGTGCCTGACCATAACCTTGACCACCAGGAGCAGCACCATATGGCGGAGGACCATAACCCGGTTGCCCTGCAGAACCATATGGCGGTGGAGCTCTTGGTGGACCAGATTCTGATTGAGCATAGCCAGAAGGGGGCTGAGCAGGAGGATACCCTGGTTGCCCTGGGCCAGATTGACCATAGCCTCCTGCTGCGCTAGGTGATTGGGTGGACTGCCCATAAACAGGAGTGCCGCTAGGCTTTTGAGGTGGAGGGGGCCCATAACCAGCTCCATAGCCAGACTGTGCTGGGGGTTGAGTACCGTAAGCTGCTTGAGAAGTTGGAGGCATCCCATAACCTGGCTGTCCAGTTCCTTGCGCAGGATAGGTGGCTGGGTTCGGGCTTGGCTGCTGGTTAGTGCCATAACCTTGCTGGGACATTGAAGTAGGGACAGCTGGAGGAGGCTGGGTTGAGTCTCCTTGAGCCCCATAAGTGGGAGCGTGGCCCTCCTGTGTTGGGTTGCTGCCACTACCATAGTTGGAGGCTGAACCATAGCCTTGCTGCTGATCATATGTAGGTGGCTGCCCATACCCTGACTGTGGTGCGCTATACCCACCATAACTGTCCTGAGGATAACCCTGGCCAGGATGATTATAACCTGAGGAAGGTGGCTGACCATAACTATAAGCAGTCCCATCAGCTGCAGGCGGCGGACCCCCAGCATTTTGCTGTTGCTGTTGACCATAGTAATCATAACCACCGCCCTGAGTTGACTGTTGAGTTGGTGCAGAGGACTGATCCCAATTGGAGGAATATCCACCTGACGACTGCGTAGGATATCCTGGATATTGTGGCTGAGGCATATTATATTGGGATGATGGGCCAGAGTATGCTCCAGGCTGCACATAGCCATAACCAGGTTGTTGCATAGGAGCACCAGGAGGGCCCCAGCTCGTAGGTGGTCGGGCTTGGTAACCTTGTTGAGGATAACCACCAGACATTGATGGATTTCTAAGACGATTCTGCAGAAGATGAAAGTGTATTGACAAATTAAAAAAATACAGAGTGAACTTGTCCCAAGGTGACATGAAATTCTAAAATAGATTGAACAATGCATGCAAATAACCATGTAAACACCACCAAAAATCAACATACAAGATACACAAGATAAAGTCATTGCCTTAGATTGACTAATTCCATACAGCATTTAAAGGGGGTATAAAGGCCTACATACCGTACTGGTTCGTGATATAACTGAGTTACTCCAGCAGAAGCAGACCCTCTCCCTATTTCAAATGAATGGGTACAAAGGAAAGCACAAACCATAGAAGCAGGCAAACACAATCTTTGCTGCCTCAAAAGGCATGCCACGGTGTAGTATACAGTATCTCAAATAATATTGTTTGATTTCAATTTATTCATTAATTATTCAGAGATACTAAACAAGCTCATTGTTTGAGCCACTAAATATTAAATCAAATTAGAGATATAGCATGCACTACAGCATCTGTGATGTAAGAGCAAACAAGAATCCAGATTAAAAGTACCATGCAAAACCATAGAAATAGTCCTAATCAACCTACCCACATTATCAACCCAAAAGATCCCACTTTATTGTGTTAGCACTTATCATTAAATCAAATAAATATAAAATACAAATAGTATCAATTGAACTGAAAATAATTCCAAGACTCGAACTTCAGTGAACATTAGAAGATAAACAATGTCCTGGGGTGAAGGCCAGAGGTTCAGCAGCACATGCCATAGCAAGCCTCACATTTGAAAATCAGATATCACTTGGCATAAGAAATAAATGAGAAATATTTCAAAATAACAGATCAATCTTAATTAACGATCAAATAGTAATTATTGTCCAAAAAAATTACACGGTTGAAATAAGGGGAAAATTAACAGTATAGGAATATTGAGTAAGAGTTCCATAATTGATGTACACAAGGTTGTTATGGCCAGCGTTGCTATGGCCAGTGTCAACGAATGAATAGAGCTATAGATGTTAAATTGTCATTTCAAGAAATTGAGTACAAAAGATATGACATTGTCTTCAAAAGTTCAATAGTTAAATACTCAATTCCACTATACTTTATGGACAAAAATGGGAGATAAAAGCCCTCGATAATGAATATCAAATTTGAGATTTAGAATCATACCGGGGGCACGCTGAGGGAACACCAACAAAGGGGTTAAATGTTGGTGTCACTATTGATCCAATACACACTAACCCTACAATAGTCCCAATAACAAAATCAGTCATAGGATACAAAATTAATAAGCACATAAGGCTTAGGCTGTAATCCCAATGTTTATTCACTTGGACCAAAATACGATGGCATAATTGAAGGAGCCGTGATCTCCTCTACATCCTACACCATAAATTATATGGACAAGCCACCTCAAGATAGCAGGGAACCCAAGAGAAAAAAACCAAACCACAGTTAATAATCAAGCTTTGCTAGAGCTTGGCATCTTGTACAACAAAGTGGATAAATCCAATTGTCAAAAGGCCATACAAAAAGTCCTGCTTGATCGATTTATGAATATATACATAGATATGTATATGTATATGAAGACACTGATTGTCTATTTTGATTTTGCAGAGAACTATATAGGACAGCACACAAAGATACAAGACATAGGTAGCAAGTCAACTTGGAAGACCCTGCAAGGTTCACGTCCATCTGGGCAGAGACTATAACAACATACTTTTGCTGCATGTTAATAGCATTATCCTAGTCAAAACTAGATAGATCATAAGCTTCAACAGAAACCAGACCTTCTCACAACGTAACTACAGCAGAAGCTCATATCCTTACTCAGAATTCCATTTGATAAGCTAATGCAACTACAGTGTGAAGATTATCAGTAAAACACCCTACATATATCAGTTTACAAGTATCTCCTATTTATATGAAAGTATCCAATGAGCAATCCTGATATGAACGGGCGTAGCAACAAGGATGAAGCCAGCAAATTTAAAAAAAGAACCTGAAAATCCTGACATCACTGCTCTTCTGCTTCTGATATGAAGATAATGACAATAATACAGCACATGTATATTGCAAGCCAGCAGCCTCAATGTCTGGACTATAAATTCTCAACTCCTAAATATCAACAGAATACTACAAGGTCGCTAAACATAATTGCTAATTACTATTACTAATGATTAATAAATGCAGACAAATGAAGAACACTTGAGCAAATAATGTAAAAAATATCTTAAACATTAGCTAATTGAATATTAATATTACTAAGCCTGTGTAACTGATTTTTTTAATAACAATACCACCAAAATAAAAGAGATTACAGTAATCCAGCAGAAATATTGAAATAACCCCGATTAAGTAGGATTATATGACACAGATCAGCATAATGTCACAAGGCACCAGGCTTATCTTTGCATAAGTATGCAAGAAAATGAGAGTAAACAAATAAGCAAACACAAACATCAAACAGTATGAATGGAAATGCAAAATGCAACAGAATTCCGAACAAATAGGCTTGGCACATGGCAAACATGCTAACCAAGGCCAAATCAAACTCAAAGATCCAAGTGAAAATACCTCACTAATGACATGATTAACCAACTGTTTAGCAGACTCAATTTGTTCACTGGTTCCATCAATTTGTAATGTTCTTTCTGTCGATGTGTCACCTGGGGGAAGATGCAATGGTATCACCTGAAAAAAAGGATACAATACATTATAAAATAAAAATAAGCAAACAAATTCTACAACTTCGGATCCAAAAGTTGTTATAATAGCAGTGACCACAGAGCTACAATAGAGAACCCAAGTGGAGCAATATATTACATATGACTAAAAATAAACCTGAATTCTTGCTCCAGTCTGAGCTTGCATGTTCTTTATTGTTTCTCCTCCTTTTCCAATCACAAGTCCAACCTGGAGTTGAAAGCCATCCAAGCAAATAAGAAAAAATACAAAGAACATTGCACAGTTTCAATGTGTGTGCACATGTGTGCAAATAGATGCATATATATCCTCGGCATACTTTATTATTTGGAATTTGCATCACAAATTGCTCAGACCCAGCTTGTCCAGTCAGTCGCCTAGCAACAATACCAGAACCTCCAGATTCAGCCTGCCACATACAGAAATTGTTAGTGAGTTGCAGCAACTCCCTGCTGTTCTCATGAATATTACACACAATGCACTAGCAAATACTGGGTATTGTGGTGTGAAAATAACCTACAAAAGATCCAAGCCTCAAATAATTTATCAGTAGCTATTCTAACTGGGCAGGAAGGAACCTCTAGACCGAGGCATTATTGGGTTACGCATTATAAATTTTTTAGAGATATTAGAGCGTTCAAGGTCAACCAATTTTCCAAGATCAAACCTAGATTCAACATTTCTGTCAGCGATTGAGTAAATCCATAAAGAAGCACTTTGCAATACCTCAGCAAGAACTTCATTAATCAACTTCTCAGCAGTAGCAATTTGATCAGGAGTTCCCATAAGTTCCACCGTCCTTGTTGGAGAATTTGGGTCTGCATCCATATCACGTGTAACTTGGATCTTCGCTCCAGACTGCGTTTGAAGATACTTGATTGTCTCCCCACCTTTACCGATAATAACGCCGACCCTTCCATTAGGAACGTCTATCTTTTTGCTAGTACCCTGATAGGCATAAGAAATGGGAGCAGCTGACGGGACTGAGTACTGGGCCTTTACATCTGTTTTCAGAGAGATCAATCAAAACGGTGAACTAATCCTGAGGAAGATGCGCTTCCCGGTCAAAGGACAAGTAAAACTAACGGATAAATACAAACAATACCGGAAATAAATTGACATAAGAGCAATCAGGAAACACGACTTCGGAATGATTCAAGAAACGTAAAACCTAGCTTAAAAGCCAAATATCGGACAGTACTGGGGGAGTCACGCTGGGTAGCAGTAAAACCCTTACCGTTGGAATCAAATCCTGAAGCGCCGTTCTCAACCTTGGAACGCTTGGCATCCAAACCAGATGCTCCACTGCTGTTTAAGAGGCGAGCAGCAACCTCCTGAGCTCGCTGCTTAGCAAGCTCGATACCAGTTGCCGCCGGGGGCGGGACGCTGTTATAGGAGGGAGGCGGAGCATGAGCACCATCGGGAGATGTAGACACGATAGGCGCAGAGAAGCCAGTGGACCTGTGAGTTGATTGAGAGAGCGATGGCTCTTCATACTTGCGCTTGTGAGGCGTGGTATCTGTGCCCGATGAATACTGTGCTTCGTCGGCCATTAGGTTTCTTGCAGGATCGAGTGGAAGAAACCCTAGAGAGCAGATTACGATTAAGATTGGTATTGTCCTTTTTATATATAGTGGTCTTGGGAAAATATCATCGCCTTACGTGTAGGAAATTTTTTTTTCCCCAATACAGTTCCGCTGGTTTTTTTAAACGAAATAAATAACCTATAAAAAAAATTTTTATACAGAATAGCCTATAATTAAGAATGAAAAAATCACTGACAGGTTCAAGTAACGGAAAAAACAATAAAAAAATTTTTTTTGATTAATCCCCCCCCCCCCAATGAATTAAAAAGGAAAGGCAAAGAAGGAGTATTGTTAGCACATTTTTTCTCATTAATGAGAAAGAGAAAACGGAGAAAGCTATCCTGGTTGCAAGTCCAACATTAAAAGGAAAAGTGTGGTGCTCATATTTTAGATAAAGGTTAAGCTTTACAACTTTCATTTATTGTTTTAGAGCATGGATATTGATTTGTGGTTGTTTCTTTTCTTTTTTTTTTTGTATTTGTTCGTTGCATTCAGATTGAAGTGTTGGTCAAAGTTAGAGTTTGGCTCATTAGTGAACTATATGTTAGGAGTTAAGTAAGTAATGTTAAGATTTTGATAAATATATGATTTTAACCATTAAAGTTGGGGTTTCACTGTGGTTGAGTAGTGTGAAATGAATAAAATTGTGCTTTGTTTTTCGGCAAGGTAATAAAGGGATTGCTCTGTTTTAAGTAGGAATGGTTGAATGTGATAAATGTTTGTTTGCTTACAAAACGCTAATATGAGATAAAAAAAAGTGTTGTTAATACATACAATTGTAGTTGTTAATATTACTATTGCAGCTGTTAATGCAAAGTGTATGTTGCAAATTGTCATGAAATATGGCTAGCTTTATCATCGTGAGAGACGTCATGAGGCCAGACACACAGTGAAGACAAGCTGAAAACAGTTTATACATGCTTTTGATAGTTATTTTTTTGTGTTTTTGTCTATATACACTTAGGATTGGTGACTTCCTGTGACCTTTTTTTGTTTTTGATAGGTCCAGAAGTTGATGTAATTACAGTATAGATAAGGACATAAAATTATATTTCATATTTCAAAATGATATAATATTAAGTTAAATGAGTAGGTGAAAATAGTAACTTACTCATACAACTTAATATTTGGATGTATATGATATGATATTCAGTTATGAAAGTAGGCCCATAAAGTTGTCAAAATAGGCAGGAGTAGTTGTTAAAATTCTGATATGCAGTTGTGATAGGTAGGACATGTGAAATTCTGACATGTTAAAATCAACTTATCAAAATAAGTTATACAGTTGTGAATATATGCATTAGGACTTGTGAAAACAGGCATAAGCTCTTACCAAGATTGACACATGTAGTTGTGAAATTTCAAAACTCCCCCGGGGAGGGAAATGACTCATCAATGTATGAAAAAGAAGTTATCAAAATGACTAATAAAGTTGTGAAAACAGGTAAAATTAGTTGTTAAAATTGTCATATGCAGTTGTCAAAGTTGGGACTTATGAAACTTGTAATCTCACGTAGATATGAAAAATAAGTTGTCAAAATAACTCATCAAGTTGTGAAGATAGGCAAAACCAGTTGTTAAAATTGTCATATGTAGTTGTCAAAGTTGGGATTTGTGAAACTTATAATATCAGTCAGGTATGAAAATAAAGTTGTCAAAGTAACCCATCAAGTTGTGAAAATATATAGGCAAAACCAGTTGTTAAAAAAGGAACATGCAGTTGTCAAAGTTGGGACTTGTGAAACTTGTAATCTCAGTCAGGTATGAAAAATAAGTTGTCAAAATAACCAATCAAGTTGTGAAAATAGGCAAAATTAGTTATTAAAATTGTCATGTGGAGTTATAAAGTTGGGACTTTTGAAACTTATAATTTCATGTAGGTATGAAAAAGAAGTTGTCAAAATGACTCATCAAGTTGTGAAAATAGGCAAAACCAGTTGTTAAAAAAAAAATACAACTGTCAAAGTTTGGGCTTGTGAAACTTATAATCTCAGTCAGATATGAAAATAAAGTTGTCAAAATGACTAATGTACTTGTCAAAACAGGCACAAGCAGTTGTTAAATTACTAAGAGCAACATAATCATTACACATTTCCAATTAATTACAAAGACTTTTTTTATTTGGGAATTTAGATTGAGACTTTTTTATGATTTTTTTGGGTCTTTAGGACCTCAAAGTAATTTTTCCTGTAATTCATACTCTGCATAGAAGACAGCATGTTGGGGGGAAGAAAAAACTAACAGCGCTTGATGGCAAAATATTGATCATGGTTTGTTATACTATTGAATTTAGTTGAATATGTAAATAGTTAAAAATTATTTTTATTTTATTGAATTTTTTATTTTTTTCGATTACATTTTGAATTTTTTATGTTCATTATGACATATCAGATACGTGTCGCGTAAAAAATGGTTTATTTACTTGAAAATAGTTTTAAAAAGTAGTCTGGGAGTATTATTAAAAATGACACAGAGTCGTGAAAATAGTAAATACGTGGAGCTAATGATTTAAATTCTGCCTACATGATGATTATGATTTCCTACTGTTATTTGATGATATGACATTAATTTTTTAACGCATCACAGGTGAAGTATTTTCTTCATTTGGCTGTATAAATGAAGGTTATTTGTTTTATCTTATGAGGAAATTGCAATTGATATTGTTGGCAAAAAAAAAAAAATTGCAGTTGATATTCTTTTTACAGTTTTTAAGGTTATAATGATTTTTTAGATTCTACTCGTATTTCACAATTACAACAATGATTCCACATATAGTGGTTGGAAGGTCCTTTTTTTTGGGGTTCAAGGTGCCTATACGTACTTTTTAAGTGCTAACCATTTTTTTTTTACTGGCAAAAAAAAAAAAAATGTGCTAACCCTTTTTTATAACTTTTTGAGTGTTCAGCTTGATAATTGGTACGTCGGTACTTGTGGCTGGAGAAAGGTAAGAGACTTACCTGAAATTTTATAAACTTCCCTGTAAGACTTAAAATCAAACCCTTCTGTGTATGAATTATAAAGGTTCTCAGTAATTGAACAGATGATTAGAGTTATTGAGAGCTATCTGTAGGATTTGTTGTGTATTTACCGTTTGGAATATAAGATATTTCATTAAAAATACATGAAACGAGAAAAGCAGTTAGGTAGTTAAGATGTAATTTTTTTGAGTTAATATCACTTATGATCCTCATAGTTTATCCTCATTTTGATTTTGATATATATAGTTTCAAATTGTAGGTTTTAGTTCTTAAAGTCTCTCTCCGTCTGAAATATTAGTCCCTATAATTTAATAAGGATATGAAATTGAAGCTAATGTTGTTAAGTTTGTTTTTGTGACACTATCACTGTTAATATTACTTTTGTGGCGTGCTTGCCTGACAAGATGAGGCGGAATGAGTGCATTTTGCTGGGATTTAAAATAAAAATAAAAATAAAAATGCACATCATTGTTCACCCTTTTCTTCTTGGCACACCGTCAAACTTGGGAAGATGAAGAAGAAGGGTTCCTACAATCACTGCTCTTGATTGTTTTCAGGAGAATTCATAATGTGGTCATGAAAGTTTGAGGAATCTATGAGAGTATCATAGTGGCGTTGAAACAGAAATACAGGCTTCCCATCAAAATAGTTATTGTTGTAGCTTCTTTGAATGGACTTGTGTACATTTTCAGAATCATTGTAACTGTTGTTGTGAGGAACAAAGTTTTGATTGCCGCTATTTTAATCACCACCCATTTGTAATTATTCTTCTCTCTTCACTACTTTGAACAAATCATCTAAATTAGAGAAATTCGCAAACTCAGTTTCTAGATGCTGCTGACAAAGGCTCAAATTTTTCAGATGGGTAAAGGGAAAAGGAAAAGAAAGAAGAGGAAAAGGGGTCAAGACAAGAAGCAGTTTCACCCCGTGCGTTCTTGGTATGTTTGGTTTTTGGGAATCTAATGAACAACGACGTTAGTGGGGTTGAAGAAAGGGAAAGGAAGAGGGTCGGAGAAGAAAAGGTCTTTGCCGCCAATTACATCAAAGGATGTCATGTCTGATGAGCTCGAATGTCTAAGAAAAGAAGAATCAAAAGAATATGTATTTGAAGACATTGAAGCAGAGTACACGACAAAAAACGATATATTCTGAAATTTGAACTCCTGGATGAATAAGCCGCTTTGTAGGAATCAGCTTCCTCTTCTCCATCATCATCCCAAGTTTGACGGCATGACGGGGATAAGATGGTGAACAGAAATAAGTTTTAAATTTTTTATTTTAAAAAGGCCAACACTATTAAGCACCTCTTCCACCTCATTTTGTCAAGTCAGCATGCCACATAGGTAATATTAATAGTACTAGTGCCACATTAGCAAAATTAACATTGTTAACCCTAACTTTAGGTCCTTGTTAAATTACATGAACTAACGTTTTAGACGGAGAGAAATTTAGGGACCAAAACCTACTATTTGAAGCTATGTAGATTGAAACCAAAATGCAGGTAAACTATGAGAATCAAAAGTGATATTAACCATTTTTTTTTTAAATTCCATCTTCTTTAATATTACCCATTATTTATTTTTATTGGGTGAGAGGTAAAGAGCATTGATGCATTCTTAAGAGTAAGAAGTTATTGATTGCTCTTAAGATTTGTTTGAAATGGTGATGAAAACCCTAAAAAAACAACTTTTCAATCATGGCCTATGCTATACGAAATAAATATGTGAGATAAATTTTATCCTGACTTACATTAACACACTTACAGTAGGCCGCTATAAGTAAGCACTTAGAATTTCATGAGATGACTTATACATCGAAACAACATATTTTACAAAACATGACTCGTATTTGAAGGGTGCATATAATCTATTTAATCTATTGATCTCTCTTAGGCAATAGCTTTAGTTCTAGCATGGTGAGTTTAAAATTAACTTTTAAAGAGCACGTTAAAAATCACATCCATGTAAATGATACAATGCTCAAAGATCCCCAATGTTTGAATTGTCATAATCCACTTAGTGGGCAAGCTTGCCAACACATCTATGTTAGCTTATCCAAAAGTGCGATGGAAGGTGACAATATGATCCTAGAAAGTAATATATCTCTTACTGAGTTGGATGAGAGGCAACTATGAGGATGTTCATTTTAAACAAGGTCAAGCGCCTCAACATTAACTACAAGGTATTTGCCTTCTTTGCAAAGATTGGCCATTCAAGAATAGTCAAAAGTTATGTAATATACATATATCTCAAATAAGATCACCATGTATATAACATTGTTTTAGTCCACAGAGCCATCTACGTCCACAAATTTATCATAGCCAATTGTATTGTAACCAATGAGTGTGAGTGTGTTAAAGGAAAAGTCCAATAGTGCTTAAAACTGCGAGGTCAAAACAAATAAGCAAACTCATGCAACAAGTCATCGAAGGCAAATACAATTGAAATTAAACAAATTCCAACTCCTTATGCATAAGTTAAACACAGTTGAAGTCTAACAAATTCAAACCCTCTATGCATAAGTTAAATGTAGTAATAAACACTTGTGTTTAACTTCAGGTAAACAATTATGCAATTTAAATTATTTGGTATAGAACAGTAACTCTTGGGATGTCATAAGTTTTGGAGGCATGCAGGTAATGGTCCAAGCACCCACGCATCTATGAATGAAAATTCTTCCCCTCGTTTCTCCAATACATGGTCTTGTTCTCACTAAGTTGTTTATTATCTTTAGTTTTTGTTATTTGATTAATCTGAAATTCACATTTATTGAAATGTTCAACTACATATTTATATACAATAATCATAATCTGAACTCATATCTAATCCTGTACATTTTCATCACATTCTTCTTCGGCGGCGGACGGTTTTACTGACTTCTAACACTCCCCCTCAAGTTGGAGCATATATATTTATCATGGCCAACTTGTTACAAAGATATTCAACCCGTGTCCCATTTAAGGCTTTTGTCAGAAGATCTGCCAGTTGGTCGTCGGACCGTATGTGCCCTGTAGATACAATATTTTCTTTGATCTTGTCACGAATAAAATGGCAATCAATTTCAATATGTTTAGTACGTTCATGGAACACCGAGTTCGATGCTATATGAAGTGCTGCTTTATTGTCACACCATAGTTTTGCAGGTAATGTTGTGATGATACCAATTTCCTTCAAAAGCTGAAGTACCCACACAATTTCTTGTACTGACTGTGACATGGCTCTGTATTCCGCTTCTGCACTTGACTTTGACACAACCCCTTGCTTCTTACTTCTCCAAGATATCAAATTTCCACCAACAAACACACAGTAACCTGTAGTAGATCGTCTTGTGGCCTTTGATCCTGCATGATCCGCATCACAAAAACACTCGACTTTAGTGTGCCCATAATCTTGGTAAAGAATACCAAGACCTGGAGAACCTTTCAAATAATGCAAGATATGTTCTAAAGCTTCCCATTGTGCCACTGTTGGTGATGCCATGAATTGGCTGAGTCTACTGACTGAGAAGGTTATATCAGGACGAGTTACTGTTAGATAATTTAGTTTCCCAATAAGTCTTCTATATCTCTCAGGAAATGGAAACGGCTTTAATTTCTCTGGATCAATCTTCTTCTTCAAATCATCAGGAAGTTCATCAAACATACTAGCATCAAGATCTAGAAAGGGATTCGGAATCATGGGGATGCTGCTTGGTGCAGCTCCAAGTTTTCTAGTCTCCTTTAAGAGATCAAGAACATACTTTCTTTGAGTCAAAAGAATACCTTTCTTGCTTCTCAAAACCTCAATACCAAGGAAGTACTTTAATGATCCCAAATCTTTAGTCTGAAAGTGAGAGTTCAGGAAGATTTTAAGTTCTGAGATTCCAGAACAATTACTTCCTGTAATCACAATATCATCAACATATACTACGAGAAGAATCATGCCTGCATCAGATTGTTGGTAGAACACAGAGTGATCACACTTGCTTTGACGTAACCCAAACTTCTTGACCACATTACAGAATTTATCAAACCAGGCTCGAGGACTTTGCTTTAGACCGTACAATGACTTCCGGAGGTAGCACACTTTCCTATTCTCCCCCTGAGCAACGAACCCAGGTGGTTGCTCAATATAAACTTCTTCCAGAAGATCGCCATTCAAGAAAGCATTCTTAACATCTAGTTGATGCAAATCCCAATGATATGTGGCCGCCAAAGATACAAGAAGACGAACTGAAGTGAGTTTGGCTACAGGAGAGAAAGTCTCAGAATAATCAAGACCATAAGTTTGGGCATAACCTTTTGCAACAAGGTGAGCTTTTAGTCTGTCCAAAGAACCATCAGCCTTAGTCTTAACAACAAATACCCATTTACAGCCAATAGCTTTCTTGCCAGGAGGGAGATCAACAAGAGTCCATGTACGAGCTGTTTCCAATGCCAAGAGTTCTTCTTCCATTGCGGCACGCCAACCAGGGTGAGCTAAGGCTTGGTGAAGAGTAGTAGGGGTGGATATGGAATCAAGGGTGACCACAAGTGAAGAAGAAGTAGGAGACAAATGCTGGTAAGACACGAAGGACGATATAGGATAGGTACAGTTAGCATATCTTGTGGGAGTACAACGAGGACGAGTACTTTTTCGGAGGGCAATAGGTAGGTCAAGGGAAGGATCAACAGCAGAATCAGGAACAACTGGATCAGAGGCAACAGTAGGAGGATCTAGGGGATCAGGAACAGAAACCAATGTGTCATGACCAGAATCCGTTGGCGAAGCAGTGATTGGTGACGGTGAAACGTTGGTTGCATCAGTATCATTGATGATATCAGGTTCTAGTACAGTAGCCTGTACTGGTGAGAGTGGGACACGATAAACCAAGACATCATCAGACTCAGCAACGACAGATGGAGACTCAGAAGAGGCCGAAGATGTGAAGAAAGGAGAAGACTCATGAAAGATTACATCAGTGGACACAAGGTAACGACAGAGATCAGGAGAGTAACATCGATAACCTTTCTGAATTCTAGAATAACCAAGGAAGACACATCGTAGGGACCTGGGATCAAGTTTACTGACACTTGGACGAACATCCCGAACATAACAAATACAACCAAAGATTTTTGGATCAATAGGAAACAGCTTAGTGGTGGGAAACAAAATGGAATACGGAATATCCCCACTAAGAACAGCCGAAGGCATGCGATTTATGAGAAAACAGGCTGTAGAAACGGCATCGGCCCAAAAACTTTTAGGGATGGAGGAATGAAACATGAGAGCTCGGGCAGTTTCTAATAGATGTCGATTCTTTCTTTCAGCAACACCATTTTGAGCAGGGGTATCAACACAAGAAGATTGGTGAAGAATACCATGACTTTGCATATACGCGGTGAATGGGGCAGAAAAATATTCTTTTGCATTATCACTTCGTAAGATTTTCACAGGAGTGTTAAACTGGGTTTGAATTTTAGCACAGAAATGACGAAAGTGAGTAAATAATTCAGAACGTTGTTTCATTAAGTAAAGCCAAGTGGTTCGAGAAAAATCATCAACAAAAGTGACAAAATACCGATAACCAGATTGAGACATGATTGAACAAGGACCCCAGACATCAGAATGCACTAACTCAAATGGGGACGCAACTCTTTTATTGACGCGAGGTGCTAAATGAACAAGATGGTGTTTGGCAAATTGACAGGATTCACAATTTAAAACAGACACAGAAGAGAATTGAGGATACAATTTTTGGAGAGATGACAGTGACATATGACCTAGACAACAATGAATTTCAAACATAGATGTCCCACCAGAACAAGCAATAGAACGCGGTACCTGATCATCAAGGATGTAATGACCACCGGATGCATAGCCCTTACCAATAACATGCTTCGTCGTGAGATCCTGAATCAAACAATGGTCAGGAAAGAGTGTGATAAAACAATTGAATTGTTGAGTAAGTTTGCTAGTAGATAAAAGATTAAAAGCAAGATCAGGAACATGAAGGACAAAGGATAAAGCAATAGATGTGGTAGGTCTGATAGTGCCACATCCGAGAACACGAGAATAAGAACCATTAGCAATTGTTATACTAGAGGGGTTGGCATAAGGTGTATACGAGGAGAACAAATTTTTGTTACTTGTCATATGATCAGTTGCACCAGAATCGATAATCCACTTTGACGAACAAGTGGCAAGGCTAGAAGTGATGTTCCCTGTAGCAAGAGCACCTGAAGATCTAGACTTAATTTCCTCCATCATCAAACAAGGAGATGTACCAAACAGCAAAGGTGAAATGACAACAAACTCTCAGAGCAAGAACAAGATAATTACACAATCATAAACTGCAGCAACAATCTGAAATATTCCAAATGAGGCTTTAAGGTCCTCCAACTACAATAACAAACGTCACACTAGTGACCAAGTGGAAATTTCTCACAACCAAAAAATATCCCAAACGATGAACAGAAGCCTCCAGATGAACAGTAACAGTGCCAGATGAATAGTACCTCAGATGAACAGTAACCGTGAGTGAATAGTACCTCAGAGTTTTTTTTTTAAAGGGACCCACACGGAAGAAAAACATCGAAAGAGTTTACGTGCTACACTTTCTCAGCAAATTTTCAAAAAAATGATTGCAACCACGGGACCCACAGATATATTAAACGTAATACTAACTCAACAAAGCACGCAGAGGCAAATTGCAATCTGGAGATCGTTGAAGCAGAGGCAAGGAATAAGGCTCAAAATTCAAACTTGATCGGATGACCACACAACTTCAGAGGGAGGTAGAGGTTGAAGAGACGATCAGAACGCTGCAAACGGCGTCGCAAACGGACACCGGAGGAAGCTTCACGCGCCGGCGCGTGTCTGCAGCGGCGGAACTTCAGGTGGCGCGTGTGTACTCACGCGCCGTCGGAATGGCTTCAAATTTTGGTGGTCGGCCGATCTGAACACAGGGAACCTAGGGATCTGGCGCGTGTCTGCAGCGGAGGTGCTGGGGAAGGCAGATCTGAACCTTGAACAGAAACACGTTGGCCGGAAAAAATGGAGTTCTTCGCCGGAAAACAGAAATTATTTCTGGAGTTACAATGGCTCTGATACCATGTTATTTGATTAATATGAAATTCACATTTATTGAAATGTTCAACTACATATTTATATACAATAATCATAATCTGAACTTATATCTAATCCTGTACATTTTCATCACATTCTTCTTCGGCGGCGGACGGTTTTACTGACTTCTAACAGTTTTCATAACAGTTATCAAAAGAGAAGGGATTTGAGATATGTTTAACAACCTAATCTTTCTTTTAAAATTGTAATAATCCAAGTTAAGTTGACTTGACTCGCTGAAAGCAGCACCCATACGGACAAATAACGACATTAACTATACACGAGTCAGAGGATTTAAAAAAGTCGCCCGTTGCCAAAGTGCGCCTCATATTCCCTCCCTTTTTCCTCACCCACAACCACAAGCCTAGGGTTTTCAATTTCATCCTGCTTCCCTATTTCAAATTTCTGTCTTACTTTTTGACCCTCCAAGGCTCCAACCATTACGAAATTAGAACCCTATCAAAAGTCAGAGCTCCGAGTTGGTTGGAGTATTGCCCTTTAGGAAGGGTACTGGAGCCCCCTCGAATTCCATAATTTCTTCTCGCCACAGTACTTAAGATGATCCCAATACCATTGATCCCTCCCCAAGATTCCAACATCGTTCCCTTATCAGTTCATTACTCCATGCTTAAAGAATCGGTTGGCCATTTCCTAACTAAATACAGGAATGGCGTCACTGATTTCTGCGATTTCAGTTCTATATTTTCTCGATTGCTGCAGAACATGCTTGACCCACCCTTGGGAATCGTCTGGTTCTATTCCGCCCTTGGATTTCATACTACCAAACTGGCAGTTCGGAGAGAATCCTCGGGAAGAGCAGCAGCAGCTAAAGATTTATTTCAGCTGCTAGTCTCTTGTTCGGATTATTGTGGTTCGATGAAAAGGATTGCTATGCTAGCCCCTTTTGTTCTTGAGCTCCACCGTTTGGTGCTGGAGGAGACAAACTTGAAGGGCGAGGTCCAGAGCTTATTGGAAGGACTAATTAGTTATTGTAGCATTTTCTGCGGCCAGGGGCCTCAAGAAGACGGCGATGGGATGACTAGTTTGGACCCGACTTTCTTGGATGTAATTCCCGTGTGGATAGTTGATCAATATGGGGTTCGGGATCACTCGAAAGAATTTTTTCCCATCATCAGCGACCAACTTCGCAAGGGAATTAAATCGGGATGTGGTATGGGATTCTTAGCTGGAATAGTGATGTGTGAAGCTCTCTTGTTGAATTTGTGCCTGAAGTTCGAATCAGGGATTGAGAAAGCGGAGCAGGTGAAGAAGTTGCACGGTCTAGCAGTTCAGACCATCACTGGGTTTCGCAATTTTTATTTTCTAGGTGAACTTATTCCTCCATACGTAAATTTAATTTGAATCACTATACCTTGCGTTCTTATTAACTTGTAATTTAATTTTGTCACGTTATTTTATTACTTTGGAATCTGGATTCTTGGGTTTTAGCGAGCTGAACCTTTGACGAAATGCAAGTTATTTGTTTAGTTATATTGGCATTATAATAGTCAATGCCGTTTTGTTATTTTCGGGATCAGGCCCCCGTTTTACAAGGACCAAACTAATCAGATGACTGCGTACTATGTATGTCTCCCTGATGGTTTTCCTTTCAACTTATCTTTGTTTGAACCTATTGGGCTTCCTGTGGTGACCCTGTTCTAGTTTTTATGTTTCCAGTCCCTGATTTCCTATTTTTGGGTATCAGATATCCTTTCCAGGATGATGCTGGAGCCAGTTTTGCCAGTGGTCAAGTTACTGGTCAGTATGATTCCTTATTTTAATTTTCCTTCGACATGCTTTGCAGTTTCGAATTATTGGCTTTTACATTTAGGCAAAGCACGTACTTCCCCTGCGGGTGATGTGTGGGTCTCAAAGCTTATGGCGCCATAACATTAACCTTGAATAATTTCAAGCTCTCACAAGAGAATTGAGGAGACTTCTGTGCCTTTGCGCACAAGGCATAAGCTTAATAGATGCCAGTGCCACTGCCCCCTTGATTGGCACGCTGAAACATATTTTACAGATGAGAATATGGATGGGGTGAGCTATTGTGTTGCACATTGTTCACATCAGTTTACCATAAGTTATATTCTTTATTTGATATTTGAGGTAAGGCCTGGAGTTACAGTAATGAACAAGAATGAACAAGATTAGTAAGTATAGTTTAGATTTTGTAACTTTAAAACTTGTATTAAAACCTTTTTCATTAAGATGATTTAGTTCACTAATCACTACTACTTCATAAATAAATACTGACTTGTGATTTTCAGTATGTTACTCTTGAAAAGGATTAGTGGATTAGCTATTTATGGCGTTTATTAACCCGTCTCCTCGGACACTGAAATTTAGTTATATGAAATGAATTATGCCCTCATCCTTCAATATATACTTATATATATAGATAGAAGGATAGATATATTATTATTATTATTATTTGGTTCAGCAACTAATTTCTTGGTTTACTATGTAGGGTTCTGAAAATGAAGTTCTTCTTAAAGAAGTCCTGTTCAATGCTGTTATGATGGTAGAGTACTTTATTAACCCTCGAGCAGGAATTTCACTATGTCCCAAAAGCTTGAAAGATTTTGCTTTAACGTGGTTGTTTGTCTCTGACTTCGCAATCCAGTCTGCTAGGTATGATAAACGACTTTTGTTGTTGTGATGGAGCAAGGGGTTCCTAAAATTATTGGCTGATGATTCTTATGATCTGGTTAATCACAGGAACAAAGGCGATCAAGAGAAAGCCGTTTCTTATTTAAACGCCTTCTCTAGATCGTGCATACCTATTCAATTGATTAACTGGGTTACTAGTCAGACTAGCGTTGGCGGAATGATTAGCCAACCAAATGTTACCACTCCCATGGCTCTTATAAGTGAGTTCTTGGAAAATATTCAGAAACTCTCACAAATTTTGTCTCTTAGACTGTTGCTTTTGCACCTTCAAAAGTCTAGTAGGCCCTTTCACTGAATGTGGCTTCATTCTTTCTTCTTGGCTGGCTGTAATACTTTTTCTTCTTTAAATATCTAACATATGGTTTATTAAACAGAGTGGCTTCTAGTCGTTGAGGATCAAGGACTGACCATCTTCGTTGGTGATACTGCCAAGCTACGTGCAAAAGCTGAGTGTTTGATATCAACTACTGAGCACGGTCTCCCAATCATAAAAAATTCTTGTCACAATGTGGGTAAGAATCTCTTTCTCCATTCTCGTCGCGGAGGGACAGAGGAAGATAAACATGACACCTGTGATATAGAGATGGGTGATCCTATGGACGCCATGGTTTTGTCTGGGAACGATAGAATGAACAATAGCAGCACTGATGGAACAAGAAAACGCAAAGAAGGTATTGTGGATGAGACTAAAGCACAGGTAAAGTGTATGAGGTACCAGTTTCAGGGGAACTCAATGAGGGAAAACTCAATTCTATTCCAGCAGCAGTGACGCTTTTGGACGGTGGGAGTGAGCTGGATTTTGAAAGTCACTGATATAGAATACCACGGCCTTTACAGGTTTATACTAGAAGGCTAGAAGGAACCGTGTGGGTTAAGTAGGGGCAGTTTAGTCTTTCACTTTGTTTAAGGACTTGCAGGGTAGTTTGTTATGGCTATGTTAGGCAGGTCGGTCATTTAGTGCTAGTAAGTAGTAAACCGGAAACATTGAGAAGCCGGTCCTTTGATAGGAACCTTGCGTGTTTTGGGGGCTAGTTTAAGCAGAGCTTTCATGGTTGGAATTTGTAGTTCGATCCTGAAGAAGTGCCTTTCGGGGTAACCACACCTATAACTGCTTGCTTCTCTTATTGTTTGTTTCGAAAATGCCCCTCTGTGAACTGTTGATGTGGATACTAGAACGTGTACTTTTACACGCACACGCGACTACTTCCAAGGGAAAAGGAAAACAGACGTCTTCTCAAATAATACTGAATCTGTCATTTGATTGTTCCCCGTTGATGCGTTAAATCTAAAGCTCTTTTAATTTTTCTTTATTGTGTTGTCATTATTATGAATGCAGACAAAAGCAAGTCTTTTAAAAGCCTTTTTCTTCTTGAGATTAAATTACTATATTTTGTCAAATGTATTTGATATATTATTATACGCATGCCATGAGTGAAAATTTTAACCGCTCTCAAAGTCTCACTCAAGGATAAAAGAATAATTTGCCAATTGTAGTTTAGTAAACTTGTGATCACCGACTTGATACTGGAACTGGAACGATAAATCAAGCTTGGCTAGTTAGCTTAAGCTGAATGATACTACTAAAAAGTTGACAACGGGTAGAACAATAGTAACCTATTTTGAAACCTTCGATAATTGGCACCAACTTTTTCCGAACTATCACTGAAAGCAGATTCCCCATTAGGACTGTAACACCTGCAATATAATCCCAACTATGCAGAGCACATTATGTGATTTGTCTTCAGTCTATGTCTTGATCCCCAAAAGCAAATGCTATACCTTCGTCCATCTCAAAGTTGATTTTTTTTTTTTTGGTTTGTTTTTTTTTTTTATCGCCCAAGCCTTCCATTACTGCTGCTCTCGGCTTCTCCTTCATTTCGACTAGCTTTTCTTTTACGATTCAGTTCAGCGTACATTTCCTCAATCATGGGTTTCCATAGCCGAACACGAGCATTTATAAACCAGTTAGATACCTGTTCACATAGTTGGATCATGAAAAACAAAAACATAATCAAAGATTAAAACAACACAATTTGCAACAAGGACAAGGACGTACCTGGTTTCTGGTCAACCCTGCTTTTAATGCAAGTAAATGCTTCTCCGAATCTTTAGGATACCTGAAAACATGTCTCGAGAATGTGAAACTTGAATGTTTGCGGGGTTCGTAAATAACATATTTTGTAGTAAGAAAACTCACGGATGGAGAAAGTTCTGAAACATCCAGGCTCGTAAGATTGAGACAGAGTTTTCTGGCAAACCCCTTGGGGGCCTCCATAATTGATGATCTTTTCGTTTCAACGTTTGGAGAGACAATTGCTTATGAATGAGTGAAGGATCAATAGATTCTTCCTTGTCCACTGCGCAAAAACTGTCCAAATCCGGTGGCCCCATGGCAAGAATGTAATTGCTAATCCTGTTTCGCAAGTTCTTGTATAAGAGAAAGATTGTTTGGAGAGCAAAATGAACATGAACTCGTGGGTCCAACTCTGTAGCAGCATGGAATGCAGAAACAACAGTATGGATCTCATCCAGACACCGATTATATCGGCTGTCCACCTGAGTCAAGAGAGAAGATAAGCTCATCTGAATCATTTTCCATCCATCAACTATTGAAACATGAAAAATAAAAAAGCGAAATGATAGTTTTGGTCTTTTAAGTTTAAAGAAGGTTATATTTTAGTTATTTAACTTTTAAAAGTGTTTTCAGTCCTTTTAAGTTAATTTTGTTAACTTTATTAATGGAAAATATTAAATCAGCAAATTTCAAATGCCGCAGACTCAGCAAATTTCAAATGCTGAGATGTCTTTCTAGAATATTGATTTTAATGTTAAAATACAAAATTAAATTATATTAAAGAATTAAAATTTAAGCATGTCATGATTTTAAATTTGCTGACCCATTATTCTCGATTAGTGAAGTTAACTTAAAATGACTAAAAACACACTATTTGTTTTTTTTAAGTTAGTGAAGGTAAGATAACTTTATTCCGATCAAAAAAAAAAAAAGGTAAGATAACTTTAAAATGACTAAAAACTCATTTTTAAAAAGACTAAAGTATGACCTTGTCCTTTGACCCCAAAAAAAAAAAATATGACCTTGTCCAAACTGAAACTATACTTTAAACAAACACAAAGTGAACATAATTACTACATCTGAATCAAACCAGGATAATAAATGATGCAGATAAGGATGCAGGCTTCATACCAGTTCTAAGAGTGTCAGCAGCTGGGACTTGTTTGATTCAGCTGCATGTATTGGCAAAGGAGCTTCCATGTTGAGATTGAACATAGAACTTGCTTGTGAATATCTTACCTGTTCAAGATTCTCAAGTGAGAATCTTGCAAGTTGAGCGAGTATTTCTTGAATTCCAGTAAGATATCTTGATCCTAACATTGCTTGAGAAGAATGAAAGTGTCTACCAGCAGAGTTGTTCAAACTCATGGCAGGCTCCCTGTTGCTGTAAGAGGCGAGTTCCAAGCCTGACCTTGTTTTACTGAAGCAACGGGTAACTTGATCAGAACAACTCACTTCTGAGAACTGGACTGTTGTTGGAGATGTTGCAAGGCTTAATACAGGTTCATTACAGAAATTAGATGAACCATAAGCAAGGCTGCTCAAGATTGTAACATTTGATGATGAAGCCCATCCATTTGAATCCAAGTTTCCATTAGGCATATTATTGTTGTAGCCATGAGTTAAAGGCAAATGGCTTGGAGCATATGACCAATTTTCGAACATATAAGCGCCCAATGAGTCCAGTGAACCGAATGAAGGAGATATAACTTGTGATTTCTCTAAATTTTCTTGATGACCAATTCTAGCAGCAAGAATGCCAGAAAGTGAAGCAGGGGAAGCTGTTTGCTCTTGAAACCCGCTGTTATTTATGGGACATGAAGAAGTTCCCTGTGAGCCATATCCAATAATGTTCTTTCCTTTGGATGAAAAAAATGCATTAGAATCAATAATTCCAGGATTTATCAGGTGGACATTCACATTGCTTCCAGATGCGCCATGCACTTGAGAACCAGGAAGCATAGATATTCCATCCATGATACGAGTTTGGTCATTGAGGTTCAATGAATAGCACTGAATGAGTGAGTTGGGCGTTGGATTTTGTGGAGTTTCGTAAAATACACTTGAATTTTGGCCAGCCATCTCCTCTGGAGCACACAGCATATCAATTAATAAGCCGCACCCAAGCTATAGAACAAGAAAATAAAAACAGGGAATAAGCCGGAGATGAAGAGACGATTCCATGGCATCCTAATTGGTAAAGCATGGCCTCAAAATTTGAAGTTTTATAGAGGACAATACATCAAAAGTTGAAAATTTGATACCAGATTGCTTTCAGACTCCCATCAATTGTAATGTATCAACTCACAATAAGCTTAAAATTTAACAAACTTACTTCACTCTGCAAAGGGAGTTCTCAGCCACCAGAAAGCAAGGGAAATCACTGTGTGTAGGACTTGAAGAACCAGAAATGGTCCAAACACTTGACCGCTGATAGCCCGTATATGTGTACTTTCCTCCGGTTACCTGGAGAAGAACCGGAAAAAAACGAGCTCTTTGTAAGGTTCAATTGTACATATTATAGCCAAAAAGCAGAACCACACAAGAGAGGATGGTTGTTCATGTGATGGCCATCTTACCTTGCTGAAAGTTTAGACAAACCCAGAAACCCAAAAACAGAGTTCGACACTTGTATTGCTCATGTCCCCATTCTTGTCTTCTTCTCTCAACAGTTTCAGTTTGCACTCAAACTTCAAAACATAAAGAGAGGCAATGTGCGCGTGTTGTTTGAATGGTAAGGGACAAAAAAGGGGCTCATTAATTGAGGCAGAGTGAGAAAGAAGCGCTGCTACGAATAAGAGAGAGAGAGAGAGAGAGAGAGAGAGAGAGAGAGAGAGAGAGAGCACAGAGAAGGGACGTTTAGGGGTACTCATTTCTGATGCAGGCTATAAGGGTCCCATTTATTGTCCCTCACTCTGATCTCTTTTGTCCTCCTCACTCACCCCATCTTATTATCTGCTTCTCTGCAACCATCGCAATCAAAAATATATGGGATTCTCTCCCTGTTCAAGTCTCTGTTCATGGCAGGTGCTCCTCAACGAAAGTCCTCTGCTTTTTAGCCCTTTCAAAACAGGAAAGGGACTGTGACGAGAAAGATGATTAAATGGAGTAAAAAAAAGCCTCTCACTTTCTCTCCAGGCTGCAACACTAGCTAAGAGGTGAATGGAGACAAAAGCCCCTGTTTTAGCAAAGTGTATTCCCTGTGTGGAGTGGCTATAAGAGTGTGTTTGGATTAGCTTTTTTTAATAGCTTCTGGAGAAAAAATGGAGAATAGCTTTTGGAGAATAGATTATAAGAAGAATAGATTATGAGAAAAAAGTGATTTTGATAAAATGAGAGTGTTTGGATGTTTTGATCAGAATAGCTTTTTTCATGGTCAAATTACATAAAAGGACATTAACTTTTGTGATAATTACATATAAAGAATAAGATTATATTTTATGTATTATTTAAGGATTAATATCAAATTTAACAGCCAAGTTTTTCCTGAAGAACGTCTGGTACAAATAAATTTTAGAAGATGGAAAATAACAATGAACAATTAACAAGGATGTAAATTTAACAAAACCGTTAAATTTGACCTAACGGAGTTAAATTATAAGAGAAGAAAACATCTAACGGTATTAAAAATGATACATCTTAACCCATTATTTAACATTAAATTTCATAATTAATACCAAAAATGAAATAATTTTGTCTATATGTAATGTTAATTAATTTAACTAATTTTTTTTAATATAATTAAATTAGATAAATAAGTCTTAAATAGGATAAGAGGGAGTATTAAAATTTTAAAATTCTAAAAAAAAAAAAGAGAAAAAACGTTGAAATTCAAAAAAATAAAAAAGATGAGAGAGAGTGTGTGCTGTGGGGCCCACAAACATAAAAAGAACCAATGAGAATGAGAGGGTGGGACCCACAAAGTTGAAAAAGTAAGAAAAAATGGATTGTTCCCAAACCAAGGTTTGGGCCTCCCAAACCATGGTTTGACATGGAAAATGGATTATTCAAAAATTGTGAGTGTTTGGATGAATATTTTCCAAACCATGGTTTGGCCTCAAAAGCAATTTTTTTAATTGCATCCAAACACACACTAAGGCGCGGATAAAAATGAGGTAAGCAAAAGCTAAAAACAAATGATAAAAAGCAGAGCTGTGAAGATCTTTTGACGAATTTACTGTACCTATTAATGAACCTATCAATCTCATTTCGTTGATTGTGTGGGCCAATCCTATGAGTATAAGTTCCAAGAGGCACCATCATGATTATAACCAGAGTTGATTCTAATTTTAAACATAAAATAAAATTTTATATTTTATTAATCTTTTTAATTTATTTCTATTTTTTTTATATAAAAAAGTTTAGGTAGGTTCGGCACCAGTCCCCTACCAAGGTCAGGGCACGGCCCCAGGGTTCTTCGAGCGCTTATAAGGGACTTACGAGATCACCTACTAATGAGGTCTCCCATCGGTCAGAGGGTTTGAACACACTCCCTTGTGATCCGGGTGACAAGACCTTAACCAACTATGTCAAACCTCATTAGCAAAAATTGTAGAGAAATGGTGAAGGGTCGAATCGAACCCATCCCACCCCTTTAGAAAAGAATTAATTTATTTCTATTGATTGATGCTTTTCAATAACAATTAAAAAGAAGAGAAAATAAAAAAATTAAATAATATGATTAAAGTATTTACATATCATATTAATTAATTAATAAATTACCTGATCTAATCAAAATTAATAAATAAAAAGATAAGGGGAGTATAATATAATATAACTCATCTTAGTACGCAGTAGGTATGCAGGAGTAGGGCCTCTGTATCCATGGCAATGACAATTTATATGAATATATTTTTGGGGATCATCTGTTCATCTGTGAAAGGCCACATCATGGTCTTGGTTCGAGGTGGATGATGTCTTTTTCCGTTTGAGGTTTTCTTCAATATCATATCCGACTTTATCAATGCTCAAATGATTTTGGGACAGAAGACCAATATATAGTAATTTCAAATGGTAATGATGATATTGGCAGCTTATAAACGTTTATTAAAAGGGTTTTAGTACTTAAATATCAACCAGTCTAGTACAGGGGAGATGGGTAGGTAAACAGAGTAAGCACATGTTGGTGACGGAAGCGAGAGGAACAAAGAGAAGTGAATTAAGGGAAAAAGAAGGTGACGTGCGGGAAATGTGTAAGGGCTTTAGGATAATAGGGATGCGTTTGTCAGCATAATGCCCATCCTTCCTCATAAATGGACAAAACCAGCTCTGGCATGCAGGGGGCCGTGGCTACAACTTTAGCAAAATTGCAAAAACCCTCGTTGCCTTTGTTCCTCAACTTCAGCAGGAACCTCCCTCCTCTATGTCCATATAACTAAAATCATTACAATTGGAGGAGTGTAGGAGTGTGACAAAATGAAGGTTATTAAATTTGGACCGTCCACTAAATCGATTTGGGTAGTAGGTCAATAGTTAGTCGGATCGAAATTAAAACAGGACTAAACTGATGAGAAAGTGAACTTGAACGATAATATTTTTTAGAATAGTTTTAAAATTTGATAATATTTTAGAATCAAATGATAATATTTTTGAGTGATTTTCATTTGTATTAGAAGATAGACATCTTAAGCTTTCCACAAAGTCTTAATTTATAATTTTTGAAAATACGTGAAATTAAATATGAATTTTTAAAATTAGTAACTTTTAATAAATATTAAACCGGCCGGACCAGACTGGTTAAATGACCTGTTTGACGGTTCCCGTGGTTGAACCAACTAGTCCGGCCCGATTTTAATAGCTCCGGACAAAACCATGGAGACTTCGGCTCTTTAAACACATTCGTATTGAGCAACTTTTTAAGTTTCATGACTATTTCATGCCCTGTATAGTCCATGATACTCCTTCAAATGTAGTAATCAGTGGAAAGATTTAGTGCTAATTTATAATAACGATTGGAACCTTCAAAAGCGATTTTTTAATCATGATTTACGGTATACAAGATAAATATGTAAGAGAAGTTCTGTGTCAGTTTACATGAAAAGCACTTTCTGGAGGTTCAAAAGCCATCCCAGACATACTTATTTTCATTCAAAATTAGTCATCTAACTTTTACATTCAGGAATGAATGGTACAAGACTTTTACATTCAGCTTAAATAGCTTAAAAAAAGGGTTAAAGTGTTTAAATAACCTTTAACTTTTTTTGAAAAGTGAAAAAATAACCATAAACTATTTTTTAGAGCAAAAGTAATCATAAACATTATAAAAGATGACAGAAGTAATCATGACGTTAACATCTGTTGATGAGTTTTTTTAATGAAATGTTAAGGTACTAAAATAGCCATTAACTTATACTAAAAGTGCATAAATAACCATAAATTGTTTTGGATGCAAAATTAATTAAAAAGCAACTTCTTGAACATTAATTCATAAGTTTTTATTCGGCTTTTGTATTATGTGTTTTATCAATTTGGGCATTAAAATGACAAAACTTATGAATTAATATTCAATAAGTTGCCTTTTATTTTTATTCTTGTGACAATGACGAAACGAAATAAATCTATCACCCTAACTCTAAAAGCTAAAATCCCTAACATGAATTACTAGCTTTAAAAGTACCATCATTATTAATGTTGAAGCACTCCCATAAACCAACGTTGAGAAGATTCTAAGGCAGGATATTTGAGAGAAAAGCTAAAATTCTCAATTATGAGATGACCAAGGGTGCCGTGCATTTTCCCAATCCTACCATATGTATACGAGATTTTCCATTGTCTTGGTTTTCTTCTTAGATATCATCCCTTAGAATTCTTTCATCTTTGGTTATGTGATTGCTTCAACATTAGTACTAACAGTAATTTCAAGGCCAATGATTCATGTTAGGGATTTTAGCTTTCGGAGTTTGAGTGACAAGTTTATTCCACTTATTCATTCGCGACAGATTAAAAAATAGGTGACTTTTTGAAGATGAATACATAAGTTTTTCTTTGACTTTTGTCATTTTAATCTCTAAATTGATAAAACAATCATAACACAAAAGCAAAAAAAAAACACGTATGAATTAATATTCAAGAAATCACTTTTTAGTTACATTTGCATCTAAAAAAAAGTTCATGGTTACTTTTCCACTTTTGGTATTAGTTAATGGCTATTTTAGCACCTTAAAATTTCATTAAAAAACTCACATTAATGGATGTTAACCTCATGGTTATTTTTGCCCTCTTTTATAATATTCATGGTTACTCTTGTTCCAAAAAATAGTTTATGGTTACTTTTGCACTTTTCAAAAAAGTTGAAAAATATGGTGTGGAGCTACTACCGTTGGAACTTTGTTGGCGGACGGTCCATAAATACCTTTGTAGGTGTCTTGTGAGCAAGGATGCATGTCCAAACTCTAATAGGCATTTGGAACTCAACTCGCTTAAACTTATATGTATAAAAATGGAATGTTTGTTTTTAACATATTAAGATGTTTTAAAAACTAAACTAACCCTTACTATATTTTTAATCCCAGTAAAGTAGTTAATATTTCCTTGTAATAAAGACTTGGAAGGAGTATCATATGAGCAATTACATATTTTTTATAAATAAGAGTTTGTGTGAGTTGGGTTATGAGAGTTCACCAAAGTCAGGCATACCTTCGGGTTTAAAGAGCGCTTACAAAGCTATTTATAAATCGCTTACCAACAAGATCTTCACATTAATGGGATTGAAATTCACAACTTTATAATTATGAGTCCACCCATTTACCAATTGAACCAACTTTTACTGACAACAATTACATTTTTTAAGTAGGCACTAAATTATCAATAACTTTTTTCAAAGGCCACTCAGATGCCATCCTCCAATTAAACTTGCAAGGAAGAAAGTGGAAACCATCATCCCCTGTCTGGTCACCACAAATTCCATGCAGATGAGGCCCAACCTCAGGCCCAATGAAAAATAAGCCCAATAAACTATAATAAACAGTACTATTAACATGTGATAAACATTATGACTTATTATTAAGCCCACAAAAAACAATCAAGTATTAAATTGATAAGCTCTATGTAAAGAGTGTGATTAGGAGACTGATATTAAATAATCAATAAATTAACAAGTAAATAAAGAAGCACATTGTCATATGTTGAAGTGTTGATAGTAGTGATAATCACAATTCACAGGTAAGAGAGAGTCACGTGTGGGTGAAGTGGGATCACAAGTGAGCACAAGATTCTCTCCCCCTTTTTGGTCCATGCCGTTGAAATGAGGGTTGACATTTAAATGAAGGCCACACGAAAAGTTTCTGAACTGCCCCACCTACCATCCCTGATCCCTCCCTTTAATTTCTCCCATGTATACACCCACCCACCCACGCCCACTTGCTTCTTCTTCCTCTTCGACGATTCAATAATGTTGCTGCTACATCGATCTGCCAACAAGTTTGTTGTTTCTGTCTACATCGATTCAATCTCTGTCCTTTTTTCCTTGTATGGCATATGCCACCTACTTATCATCACCTATATTTTAATTCATTTATTGGGTTGGCCATAAACTATGGATCAGATGATTAACCCTCTCTAAAGATGGAAACTTTACATCCAATTTTTTGACGCTGCATTACCACAACAAGAAACTTGATCTTGGTTTATGAGTAGAACAGTTATACATATATAAGTTCTGAACCAGTTTTCTAATGAATAATAATAAAAAAAGAGTGATTAATCTACTCATCACGACAATATACAGATATAAAATGATGACTCAGCACACAAGGCAGAAAGTTACGAATATACGTAGCCTTGCTCATGCATGTGGAGATATTATTTTAAAGATTTGAACCTCTAGCTCCCAAGTCGTATGAACATGAGAACAACATTCACTTTGTCCCAAGACTTGCTTCTATGACACTATCGCAGTACGCATATACATCTAAGACCGCGAATTGTGATCAGCTAGTGATGAGATAAAGAGTTTTATATTAACAAATTAAGAAGAAATTAAATAATTAAAGTAGCATATCTAGGTAGAATGGCTTAGCATTAAGGAAGATGAGCACCAACAGACAGAGATCATTAGCAGCAACGTAACTGCTTAATATATAGTATTCATCATAATTAACTAATGTTGTGCGTGGAGGGCTGAGATGGCAAGGAGGGAAAGTTTCTGAAGGTTGAGCCTCACCACAGTGTCCGTGAACATCTTCGTATCTTCTGCAGTATTCCCCGGTGGTATGTCCACAGTATACGACTCCACCACCATAGTGTACACCTTACCGTCCTCCGCCTGAAACTCATTCGCCGACGTGACGGAGCGATAATCTTTGAGACGGTGCTGGCCACCCACAACCCTGAAGCTGAGTATGTGGTTGTCATCGTCTAAGATCTCGAGCCTCTCGGTGCTGGTGGACGCCGGGATACCGGAAACCACCGTGACCTCTCGGATGCTACCGACGCCGCCGTCACCTTTCATGTTGCAGCTCTTGATGAAGTGCTTGTATTTCTGAGGGTTCTCGAAGCTCCGAATGAAACCCCACACAGTTCCCGCCGGAGCCTCGATTCGCTGCGTTATAATGGAAGTGCATGTGTTTGGACGAGCTTCAAATTTGTGATATTTGTTGATGATAGGCTCAAGTACTGCAAATTCTGCAGCACTCAGACCATGAAGTTGTGCTTCTGAGGCCATTATGGAAGAGCGAGCTAGCTAGGAGTAGTAAAGTAGGCTCTCACACGAGGATCTAGGTACATATATATATGCCTCTCACACACACACACACACCAGCAAGATGTGAGGACCATTCTATGGGTATATTCAAGGAAGAATTACACTCATGTATAAGCCCGAAGAGAAATGAAAAAAATGATCTTTAGAGATAATAAAATAAAAAAAATGATTTTATAGAGATATTAATATAGATTCTTAGGATTATTAATGAGTTGTTAATACAGGTTTTTGAAGTTATTAATAGAACTAATTTTTTATTTTATAATCTCTATGAATCATTTTTTTTTTATCTAAATATAATTCTCCGTATATTTAATTATATATGTGCTACATCTTGTGGTTTGATGAAAAACTATATTTTACTTGTCAGCTAAGTGTGTGTTCAGTGTGTGTTTGTGTGAGCGTTTTACACAGTAAAAACGCACTTATTACGCAAGCCGAGAAAAAACTCCTCTCACATACTTACTTCGTATACCGTGAATCACGAATTATAAACATGTTTTGGACAAAAATAAGCCATTCCAAACACACACTGAGATCACTTAATTTTAGAGAATAAGCCCTTATTACGTAAGTCGAGATAAAACTCTTCTCACATACTTATTTCATATACCGTGAATCACGATTTATAAACACTTATTACTAAAATATAAATTATTCCAAACCAGCACTGACGGAATGAATTAAAGGAGTGGACCATATGTAATCTAGCGCAATAAGGACAAGCGTTGTTTCAGATTTTAAAATGGTCGGGTTTGTTATTGTTCTTCTTTTGAGGCCTTTTTATTTTTTTTTCATATTATATAGTCAAATTAAACACTGAAAAGGGTGAAGAAGGGGCATTATTTTATATGTTGACAAGTCCTGAAGAAAACTCAAATTGGGTATAGTTTACTGTGTGTTTGGAACACGAAAAAATGACTTTTTTTATTTGACTTTATATAATCTTATTTTTTTATAAAAGTCAAATTTTATAATGTCATTTATGTTTGAATTGACGATTGTATAAATGATTTTTGTACAAATAAATGAGTGTTTGGATTGACTTAAATATAAATAATTTTTGTAATATTAGTAAGAGAGAGTGGGTGGAAAAATATTTAAAAGATAAACTAAATATTTAAAAATTACTTTAAAATATTAGCTACAACTGAAAAAATATTTTAAAGGATTAAAAGCACTAAAAAAATATTTTAAAGTATTTTTTGGAGCTAAAAAAATATATTAAGGGTAAAATTACAATCGGTATGTTAGTACGCTGGGTATAACTGAAAAAATATTTTAAGGGGTTAAAACACTAAAAAAATATTTTAAAGTAATTTTTAGAGCTGAAAAGGTACATTAAGGGTAAAATTGCAATCAGTCTGATAACACACTGGATACAAGTGAAAAAATATTTTAAGGGTTAAAAGCACTAAAAAATATTTTAAAGTAATTTTTGGAGCTGAAAATGTACATTAAGGGTAAAATTGTAATTAGTCTGACAGCACACTGGATACAAGTAAAAAAATATTTTAAGGGTTAAAAGCACTAAAAAATATTTTAAAGTAATTTTTTGAGCTAAAAAAGTATATTAAGGGTAAAATTACCATCAGTCTGATAACACACTAGATACAACTAAAAAAATATTTTACTACATATCACACAAATCAATAGAAAAAAACTCCAAAATGCAACTTCAATATTTTGTGCGATTTCACCATGATGTTCTCTAAAAACCCAAATTTATTAGTCCCTTCAATCCTAAATATAGGATAAAATTTGTAGTGTAATTTGTACTATAAACTTTATCCTATATTTAGAATAGGAGGTAGTATCATTAAACCAAACACTTCATTTCTCCACAACAATAGACAAACGCATGAAAATACACCAATCGTACGATTTTTTTTGCAAATCGCACTGTCAAACACACTGACTATAAATAGACCTGGATCATGCATGCAAGAAGACAATCTTTATTCTAGCTACCCGTATGAGTATGATGTTGAATACATAAAAAGATTGTTTGGAATAGTAGTTAGAGTCTTCAAAAAAAAAAAAAAACTTTTCAATAATATTTTATAGTATATGAAATAAGTATGTGAAAAAAATTTATCTTGATTTATATAAATAAGTACTTTTATAAATCCTAAAAATCATCCCAAACAAATACATAGACTAATTACGGTGTACATGAGTGAGGTGCATGCTCCATTTTCTTTACGCTACCAAATTTAAAAGGAGAGGCAGTTGAATTATTTGTCTTGAAGGGACCTTAACATCAAATGACGATCTTCTTAGGATAGAAATGCCGTTTTTTAAGGTATATATAGCGCACCCTAACCATCTGATCTAAGGATTCATAATATTCACATTAAATATTCAAACAAAAAAGTCGTTGTTATTCATATTAAATAATCTTTCGATAATATATATATATATATATATATAATATAGAAGTCAAATTGATATGATATGACATTGGATCGGGTAACTTTGCCAGAAAATTGAAGGAAGAGTAATTAATTAGAAGGAAGCAGGACACAAGGCACACGTTTGTTGGGTGCGGAGGAGTTATTCAAGAGGTTAATAGAAAATTTATCATGGCCTTCATGCATAAATTGGAATTTGGGGATCATGTTTCTGCTGAACTATAGGGTATTCTTCTGGGTTTGAAGACTACCTGAGATCAAGGAAAGCATAGAGTGGTATTAGAATCGGATGCACAAGAAGTCCTTAATTTGATAAAAAGTGGGAACTGCCGAAATCATCTAGATGCTACTATCATAGAAGAAATTCGTTTGATGTTGCAACGTGAATGGAGAATAGAATTGCAGTTCATTCCTAGAAATGTAAATCGGGTAGCCGACTATCTTGTAAAAGAGGTGTTATCAACTGTAACGGGATTTCACCCAATATTGTACTTAACAGCGGAGTTAGCAGCTGTTCTAGAACTAGATAAACGTATTCCTAATGATGTAGGTTGATTTTTTGAGAAATTTCTCCTTTATCTATAAAAAAAGAAGAAGAAAGCAGGACACATAGGTAGATCATGTTGGCACTCTGCACTTTGCACCCTCGTGCACGTGGGCCCATCATTTTCTGAAACCAGTTTCGTCGCTCATCACTATGATAAATACGGAGAGTTATTCCCTCCCGTGAAACCTGCATTAAATAAAATTTTAATGTTGTGATTTAATATTTTTAATGAATAATTTTTAAATTAAAAATTTATTTTTTGAAAAACTGAAAGATAAGAAATTATCTTTATTTTAGATTTTATACATGTTAAAATATTTTTTTTTAAAAAAAATTGAAAGTTAAAAAAAATTCAATTTAAGCATCTAAATGATCTATAATGATAAATAACTCTCAGTGCTTATCATAACAATGAGCAGTAAAACCGGTTCCTCATTTTCCCTCTCAAGATCTCATCATATATCACCTCCAACCGGATGTAGGTCATGTTTATTTTAGTGATCAGATTGTTTATAAGTTGCTTTTTACGTAGATCGAGACACAGCTCATCTCATATACTTACCTCATATACCGTAAATTACGATTGAAAAGCTGCTTTTAAGCATTCCAATCGTTTATCCAAACAAGCACATAGTTTATGCAAAAAGTTTATACAACATATGTAAAAAATAAAAAACCTACTACCCTCACTCTTTAATATTCCATTTGCTATTAAATATAAAATAAAATTGATTGTTTTAAAGAAACTAATGAAACTAATTAAATTATTTTAAAATGATTATATTTTTTTCTCCAAACTAATTAATTTGACTCTTATAAACTGATATATAATATAATGATACACAACATGATATGATTAAATAACTTATTTAGCTTCCTTAACATCTAAAAAAAAACTCTATTTTATATTTAGAACCGGAAGGAGTATAAGACGCACTTTAGTGAATAAATTGAACTATAAAATAAATCTTATATTAAAGTTCTAAGATGATATTATGCGTCAATTATTGCTGACAAATCGATGTAAAAAGGCTAAGAAAAACAAACCATTTCCACTTTATTATTTCTACTCTGGTTGCACATGACAACTGATGTGGAAAATCTACAGTTTCATATTTTATTTACGAAAAAAATTAGTAGTTGCACCTTTTTTTCTCTTTGTTCTTTGAGTTACAACTGTACATGTTTGTTTTGGTGTTGATATTACTTATAAGCTGTTTTTCACGTAAATCGAGGTCAGATTTCTCTCACATACTTACCTCGTATACCGTAAATCACGATTGAAAAACTGTTTTTAATCATTCAAATCGTTGTTCCAAACGAGCATATTAATGGCTTAAGTTACAAGTGAGATTAAATCTATGACCTTCTACTGACAGGGGAGCATTCATACTTCTAGGCTTTAAGGCCTTTGATTATTAGTGGTAAAAATGCTATTTTGTACCAGCAATACACTAATATTCATGGAGTAAAAGTAAGAGTGGCGAGTGTAGATTTATTTATCATTATTTTTTGGCCGAGTAGATTTATATATGACTAAATATTGTAGTGACCGAAATTATTTCCTTGCATGGTCATGTTTATGAACTTGTTTATGTGTGAAGTTTAGTGCTCGTTTGGAATAGCTTATTTTTAGGTAATAAGTGTTTATAAATCATGATTCATGGTATATGAGGTAAATATGTGAGAGGAGTTTTATCTCAACTTGCGTAATAAGGACTTATTGTCCAAAAATAAGTGTTTCCAAACACAACTTAAATGGGTAAAAAAGAAGCAAAGCAACAAATGGTACTGCACAACAGCACAACTTTGCATGTGTTGTGGCCGTACTCGTTTTCAGACATGTGTTGGGATTCTTCGCCTCGATCGTTTGTTAGATAGCACCTAGCAATAACCCCCGCGCATATTATATATTAATTCCACTTCCATAATTAACCATAACTCAATCCTGAAATCCCACACGAATCAATGACTCACCCACATATATGGTACTATATAATACTACTTTACGTAAATAATTGGCTGTAAGGAAAGAAATCTGGAAGCTATAAAGCGGACGGACTCCTTAAAAGGGAAAGGGTCATTGGACCGACACCTTTTGTCTTTGCCTTCGTCTTCGTCTTTGTCCCTAATTATTGGGAGTTTAATTAATTAATTAAAGGCTGAACGTTACCATTTTACTATTGGAGGAGCACTTGAAATGAGACACGACCCTTCGAGCTTATAAACGCCGTCTTTTTCTTAATACCTGCTCACTTCAATATATTAATTCTGCGGTCTTGTTCGTCATCGAGTTGTGAGAAGCATACGCATAAACAAATCATATTATCAGCTCAATCCAGAATTATTACACGAGGTGATTCCAATCAGAGCCCCACAACCTTTGTGGATAAGGAAAAGAATAGTACAATAATATTAAATAAAAAGATAAGTGCTTTACAACTCTGTGCAAGCAAGAGAATCTACTTTTGATTGTGGAGGACATAAGTGCAGCTTATGCAGTGTATTTCTAACTAGTTCATAATTGTCACTACAGATACATCTAAGTTTTACGTACAAAACTCAGTTTCAGGCCCAAATAAAAAACGTACACAACTCATTCTCAAAGTTGGATGTAATTGCTTTGCTTTTCATCACTTGTCTAATTAATTGGTTGAATGCATTTTTGTTTATTATGATTATTTTTAACACAAAGTATTCTCAAAGGCAGTGATGAATAACACTTGGATGGAAATTCACGTGATTTTTCTTACTTGGTCAGAATTCTTGCAGCCAAGTTGACAGTTGGGTGGGACCAGCTGACCGAACTGGTCAAATTGCCAATAGAAATCCTGTTGCTTTTGAAAATTCAGTGTCAGCGACAATTATCAATATTTTAAATAAACAAGCAAACAAATTATCCAATGTTAAAATCGTACACACCGTCATCTCCAGAAACTATTTTTGCCCTTTTTGTCGCAGTTAACGACCTTTTTATATGTTCTTGCTTAGGCATATATATATACAGTACGAAGTACGAACAGACACTACTGGAGAGGTTATTCTGATAGTGTCACCCATGTCCACTAGGCGGACTTGAATATATGAATCACATGTTACCATTGTACTAATTCAAACTCATCTATATGCTGTTATTTTTTTTTTTGGACAAAATCTATATGTTGTTATTGATATATACATCATCACCATAAGTGTCCTCACAAGTTGAAACTCCTACATGCAAAAGTAAAATTCATTTTCCACTACAATTATTCTTTCATAAAAAGCTAGACATGTATGTTACTCTGATATAGCAACATTATAATCCATATAACTTTTAGGACATGAAAACTCCTGGCACGCATCTTCAATGCAGGGAAATCTGAAAGTGCAGGAGCATCTTATGAAGAAGTTGGACCTTGACTTGTCTGTATCAGACATTTCTTCGAGAGATTGACAATGGAATCTGCAATCACTCCAGCACTGGATTTCATGTAACCACCTGAAACGTGGGAGCTGGTTATATGAAGACATCGCAATGGAAGTATTGAAATAAGCTGAGAAAATACTTGAAGCAGCAAACCTGATGTGAGCATGACAATTGGAATGTGCTTTTCACGAGCAAATTGGAACACTTTCTCATCTCTCTGCACAATCCCTTCAGGACTGATCTGCATGTTACAAACCAACACATGCACCCCCTACGTTAAATTAAAAGAAAACCAACCAAAGATATACTCTTCCAACGATTTATTTGTTTCACATAGAAACTACTGATAGGAGAAAGTGATCGCCTCCTGAAGTTGATTATATACTGCAGTAAAGTAAGGCCATAAATGACTTTACCTTCAACCTGCCTAATGGGTCACCATCAAGGATGTCAGTCCCAGCATTATAAACAATCAGCTCAGGGTCAAACCTATTCCCAGCAACCTTGAATTACATCGAAAAGAAATATATTAGCTGACAAACATATCTGAATACCAGTTCCATTGTAGCATTTTTGGTCAATCACTTATTGTCCGGAACTTTAATTGGTACAGACATGTCAAAATTTCTTTTAACTTTCCCACTATGCTTTTAATTTATTTCAGTAATCGATGCTACCTTATTTTTTTAAAATCAATAAAGATAAGAGTATAATTGGAAAAATATAATTAATGTCGCATGAATAACATAAAAATTGAATGGATACACCTGATGGTAGTCGGGCTGTTAATTATTCAAACCAACAGAGATTAGAAGATAACAATATTTCCAATGAAATACCTGAAGTGCTTTGTCTAATTTCTGCAGGTACTCCTCAGTAAGCGTCCCACTCTGAAAAAGGGGCCAGAAAACGAGTAATCAACACAAAATCAGATCAGAACATTTGGGACCAACGTAATCAAGGCGTTCACTGAGAGAATGAATACGCACCTTCACTTCAACTTTCTGATTTATGTAATTCCTCGCCTCATAATCCTAAATAGGGGAAGGGGGAAAAAGAACAGGATATAACAGATTGTCATTAGTTGACCTAGATACAGAAAAAGGATGATAACCCTACCAGATCTGTTGCACATCTCAAGTTAATAACAAGTAATGTTGTTAATGCACTACCCATGCTAACCCCGGCATATGTTCTCTCACATGATCTTCTCACACTTAGTGAAATAAACAATACTCTTGACATAATTGCAAAGCATTAAAGTAAAAAGGTAAATGTTACGTGTATTAATAAAGCCATTTTCAATACTATATCAGTAGCACTTTTCCCTACATATTTTGTTTAATTTTGCATGCCAATTTCTCTTTATTTTTGTAGATCAGCAAGTTTTTGACCCCTGGTTTCAAAGAAAACAGAAAATTTGTCTTGCGGGTTTTCAGCCGACAGCCAGCAATGTGGTACCGATAGAACAACTAGGACAATGATGAATAAAACGCATGGCATAACAATAACCTGCAGGATGCTGGCAGCATTTTAGTCAGCATCCTTGACTAGATGATGGGAATAAACATAAAAGAACAATTGCTTCAACAAATAGAAACTAGGTGGTTTTTGAAGAGAGAATGCACAACAGATAGAGGAGTAGATAGATGACTTACCAAAGGATATATTCCAGGGTTGTACATATCCAGGATATAAACACAGCCTGCCATTACAAACCATATGAGAATAATCATAGAAAAATTAATTCAAACACCAGGAGAAATTGTTTTGGCCATACTGTCATTGCCAAAGTCCATTTCATGACCGTTTCCTTGATGTGCATCAAGATCAATGATCATCACCCTGTATATTTTGCAGACAAATACAGAAACTGATTATTTACACAGGTAAATGTTACTTAGTAACAGATGGTACCATGTAACTGTATATCCTAGACGTGACAGTACCTTGATATATTCAATCGAACAAATGCAAAGTGGATGCATAAAGAAATATCTGCATAAGCACAAAATCCACCTCCACTTTCAGCAGAACAGTGATGGAAACCTCCTCCTACATTAATGGCCCATCCCCTCTCTTTTGCAAGTTTTGCTGCCAATACAGTTCCCCCAACCTATCATTTGAATGGTAGATGATACACGAGAATTAGGAATAGTAAGGGTAATTAGGGTAAAATGATAGTTAATGCAATTAATTTAATATCTCTATGAACAGGGTCTAGAAGGGAATAATGGGAGTCTAGTGAATGATATTTTACTGTTTTCCTCTATTCTCTCCTTTTACGAGTATCTGTATCAAACAGACTTCATAAACTGTTACTTCACCTGCTTTCGAAAAGGGAAAAGAACTTTCTGTTGCACAAGACAATTAGGAAGTAATGCCACAGGAGGGACCTGTATAGAAACCACCAAGTTAAAAGTGAATTGAAATAATGCTGTTATAGAGAACAAGAAAAGCAGGCTTTCCATGTCATCATATCAATTTCTTTAACTCTACCATGTCAACATCGAATTTTACATTAATTTAGACACAGCCTTCACAATAAGTTTGAAAAAGATCCCCACAGCTAGGGAAAGGGAGCATTGATAAGAATATCAGAACAAAAAGCAAATGTTTCAGGCCTGCCGCCCGCAATCCAGAGGAGCATACCTCAACAATCTTAGCAACATTTGAACTTTCCTTCAGGCTATTCAAGTATGATTCTGAATGTACCTATGAAGGAAATAGAGGAAATAAAAATGGATTCAGCAGCATTATATAATTTTCTTAGATCACTTGACTTTAAGAAAGATTGTCATTTATCTTTATGAATTATGCCAACACTAGACAAAAGGATCAGTCCAGTATTTTGAAGGAACAAAATTCAAAATATAGACCTCCAAAGAAACATGGAAATTGTTTTCCTCTTTTAAAACACATGCATATAATGTAACTAAATACCAATAAATTTATGAGCAGCAGTAATTTTGAAACAAAATTATTCACTAATGATTACCACTAGAAGATCATCTTTGGAAGCTTCCAGAGGCTCAACAATACATCTCTTATCCAAAATACCAAAAGAGATGAGGAATCGACAAATGCGTCCCCATTTAGATGAATCAAACGGGTGTCTACATCAACGAATGAGTAATTCAAGAGCATCAAAGTCAAGAAGTCAGGATTCAGCCAAGGTACTCAGGTCACAGCCAGAGCAAGGCCATAAAGAAAGAAGATAAAGCAAACAATAGTTGAATCATCTACTGGGCCAATTTTAGTGCCACAACTACCTCAAAAAAACATCTATCGTTCCATGATAATCATTAAATTTCCATTTACCTCCACCAGTTTCAAGAATTAACTTGAAATATACCATATTGAAGATTTCAACTTATGATATGAAAGATGAGTAGATGGACCCAACAACTTCTCCAAATTTTCTCAAGCACAGCAGAGTGTCGCTGTGACTCCCATAACTTTGCCTTTGGGAATTTGTGATCCATAACTAGATACTTAAATATGATACAAACTCAAAAGTTTAATGACGTCAAGCTGTTATGCTGGTACCTTAACCAGCATAAGCTTTCGGTATACGTCTTTATCCCGCCCTTACCCATGAACAAAAAGTGAAAAGGGAAAACGTGAGCTTAATAGAAAACATAGAGAATTATCATCACCAAAGAGCCTCAACAATAAAACAGGACAGAAGAAGTCTGAATTAAGTAATCAAGTGCATGATTTCTTACAATTTCTCAATGCCGAGAAACGATATATCGTAGGAGTTCGAGTAGATAAGTGGAACCTGGTTTATTCGAGTTCTGAGTCCAAAAGGCTGCATAATTCAAAGAGCAAACAAAGATTCAAGCATAAGTAGCTTACCTTTGACAGGGGCACATCGAAGTACAGCTTACTCGAAAGGATACGGCTGCGAAGAGCTTCAGCATCGTTTGATGAAGACGACGACATCGGTAGTTCAGAAAAAAACTTCTAGAATCGCAGTGAAGATAATCGTAGAGAATGGGAAGGTTTCGAGGATGGCAACGGAAGACGGTAATGAACAGAGAAAATTATTTTTTTTCCCCAAAAAACCGAGGGGACAGATTCAGTTAAGAAAGGGGAACCAGCAAACTGCACCGCGCCACCGCCAATGGTTTAGCTCATGGAAGTTGGAGAAATGAGTTGACCTTGAAGTGGGTGGTCAATTCGTTTGTGCGTGAAAAAAAATAGAAAATGGATAAAATTTGTAATAATAAAAAAAAAATTTACCGATACTAATTTGATATTTTTAATAATCATTCCGATCTTAGGTAACTTGAATTTTACTCATTTTTATTATTTAAATTAAATATTTAGAAATTAAAAATATACTTTCGCAAATCCATCCATAAATTATGAGTTTTCTAATTTTTATCAATTTTACATTTTATGTAAATGATTTTGTCGAATAAAAATGTTACTTTTGGTTAAAAAAAACATTTTCTTACTCTTATTTCTTTTTTTTTTTGGGCCAGCCCTTGCTCTTGTTTCAAAACAGTTAAACAGTTTATAAGCTAATAATAAATAGTAGGGAAAATGACCAAAAAGAACTTTGAATATGCTAAAAGACTAAAAGGGGTTAGAAGATTTGGAAATCCCTCAGAGGTGCTAGAACTTATCAGGGATTTACAATTTCATGGGCAAATTATCATTTTACCCTTACCTATATTTTTATTAAAATAATAAAAAAACCTCCGCCGGCGTCTATGAACTTAGGAATTCCTTATCTAAACTAGTGAAATTCTTTTATAAAGTTGTTAAAAAACGAAAATTGTGAAATTCTTACATGAAGTTATTAATTTCTTTTATCAATCTATCAATTCCTTATCTGAATTTGGTAGTTGGTTTAGTTAAAAATAAAAGTTTACTATATATATTTTTTCTGCACTATAATTACTGATGGGCTTGGGGGTTCGAACCCCCACCCCCATTAAACTTTGGGAATTTTTTTCCAAAGCTTGGTGGAATATTCCGTCCAATATTCCCTGACTGGGGCCCCTGCTGGCGGCGCCCAGCAGCCGCCGAGGCCGGCTGGCCGGCCGTCGGCGGCGGAGGTTTTTTTATTATGACCATAGGTGGGGGTTCGAACCCCACCCCCACCAAACTTTGGGAATTTTTTCCTAAAGCTTGGGGGAATATTCCGTCCTGACGGAATATTCCCTTGTCGGGGCCACTGCTGGCGGCGCCCGACAGCCGTCAAGGTCGGCCGGCGGAGGTTTTTTTATTATTTTAATAAAAATATAGGTAAGGGTAAAATGGTAATTTGTCCCTGAAATTGTAAATCCCTAATAAGTGCTAGCACCTCTGAGAGATTTCCAAATCTTCTAACACCTTTTAGTCTTTTAGCATATTCAAAGTTCTTTTTGGGTCATTTTCTCTAAATAGTATTCCCTCTGCTTCTATTTATTTATAAGTAATTTTTTCTCTTATGGTTGGTCTCTTTTTTAAGTAATTTTTGCTTTGTGTCTTAAAATTTAAGTTTTTTTTTTATTTTACTCTTCTTAAATATATATATTTATAATTAATTATTACACACACCAAAAATTATTTCTTATACTTTCTGTTCATTCTTTTTTGTATATTTTTTTTAATAAATAAGAGTATATATGAAAAAAATATGATTTTTTGATATATTTATTATTTTTAATTATTAATTCATCTTATACAATCAAAGAGAAAAATTGTTTATAAGGACAAGAGGGCGTAAATAAATAAATAGCCACGTATGCAATATTCCCTCGTGTCAGAGAATACGCAAGACGGAATCCATTTCTGTTCTTCTTTACTCTCGCGGCGTAGCTCCGTTTCTTCCGTCTTCTCTCCGCTGCATCTGAAACCAGGAAGGAAAATTCGAAGAGTCAATTGAATGGCAGACAAGCCGAGCCGAGCCCTAGTCCTATTTGGAGACGGGTTGGCCCGTTGGATCGATTCGTCGCACATTCATCTTCATTCTCTTGCGTCCGCAGGTTTCTGTGGTTTTTTGAGCCTTCCCAACTCTCGTCCCTTAGGTGAACCCTCTCTTCTTTTCGAAATTATTGATCACACTGGAAGAATTAACTGAGGCCTTTTTAAATACGATAAAGAAGTACATGAAAGCACTTGATCTTTCTGCTTGAAATCCCATCGTGCAACAAACTGTGTCTTGTATTTACAATCTTTTGCTTTCTGCTCGATTTCTTTTAGCTCTCGACTGTCAAAGCAGATCATATCCGAAAAGGTGAAAATGTTATGATTTCAAAGCCAAGACATTAACCATACTTTACTGGTTTACTCTCCCAAATCTTAGTGTAATAGTGTCGAGATGACAGCAAATGATGAGCCTTTTTACTTTTGATTATGGTTCGACCTTGGGCTTATATAGCATTTAAACTTCAAGATGTTTGTTGAATGTATCAGATTCCATTTGTCTATCTCAAGCATTACCAACTAATGATTGTCAGATATATAAATAAAATTCTAAGCATTTTCGTCACATTTTAAACTTTTGAGATCAATTCATTCTCCAGAATGGTGATGGTGTGCATGGTGTATATCTGCAACTATCTGAGATGGTTGTTTGTTTGAGTTCACTTTCCAATAATTTCTGCTCGCAAATGTAAAATGAAACGAGGATGGTCCTGATAGTTGTTTTCTGCTGCTTTTTGCTTGGATGAGTATAATGCCATTGTTATGATAAAATGAGCAGTGTGCTACCATTAAGAATAAAAGCGAAAATTCTGCGTGTCACATTAATTCTATTGGCAAAAATATCATGGCGCATGAATGATGGAATAGAATTTGTCACCGAAGTTTGTTTATTTGGAAGAAAAGAAATCATGTTTGGGAAAGACTGTTATTGCATTGGGTGTCCATGTCATAATGGTGAGAAATCCAAGTTTCATGGTTGATTGATTCATGTTACGGTATTTCTATCATTGTGCTCATCTTATTTTTGCCAGTTGTTGCCTCGGTAACAAGAAGATTCACTTGAATTTAGTTTTCAGAAAGGGAGGATGAGAGGATTGTCAGGGAGTTTGCTGTGCTGCTGGATGCATATGAGGCGTATTTAAATATGGTGAGGTTCATTTGTGCTTGATTGTCTTTCTTTAGAGAAGCTACCTTCATGATGACATATTACTCATCAATTTAAATTCATTCCTAGAGTGAGCAAGACACCGATCAAGATGGTCAAAAGAATTTAATGAAGCAGTCCTTACATGATAGGTACTTCTCTTTATCCGATTCCTCTGGTTGTCATTATGATCATGCATAGCATATTATCTCAACCAAAGCACTTCCTTTGACATCAGGTTTATGGGAATGAAAGCTGCCGTGCTGACTAACAATTCAAGTTTGAAATCTTTTAGTGCCAAAATTGGCTTGCATATACTCCAATTAGATGAGTTACTGAGAGCTCATAATGCTGATTTGCAAGTTAATGTAGAAGCCCTTGAGCTACTCAGGTTGCTGGGCTTTCAAGAAGGAAAGGTGGTAGACAATAATCAGTTTGATGTTGTTTTCTTTCACATTGGATCTGGGGAGATGGTGAACAGTAATGCATCAAAAGTGATTGCTGCTGATGTGGAGTATGTGGATGCCTTAGTTGCTGGGATTATGTGCCAAGCCCAACCTGGATCTGACATCAGCTCCCGTCTTCACTTGTCTGTTGTTATGAGCTTTGGGAATGTGTTGAAGGATGATGATTCCAAGTTTTCTGTTTCAAAAAGCTTTGATGAGAAGAACTCATATCTTTCAACGCTCTTTCCTTCACAAAGTTACATAATGAAAGGAGAAGCTCCTCGGAAAGATGTTAGGTAAACAAATAAAGTAATTAAGCCCTTGGTAAATTACTTTGCGTTTTCTTGTGAGAAATTTGCCAACTAACATCATTTTTATGATGCAGGCATCATTCTCCTATGTTGATCGCTCAATGGCAGCATGGTGTGACTCGTAAAGATAATGCAGAGAAATTTTCATTCCAAGACTTCAAAGAGGTATACTTTTGAGATAGTATCTCCAGTCCTAAATATAAGAGTTAGTTTAGAAGTGAATTTTGGTCTTGAATATAAAATTTTTTTTCATTTTATATCTTATATTCATCATTTTTCTCAAAATAAATATTAATATAATTATTTTAAAGAAATCATGTAATATATGCTATAATCGATTAATTTATTTAACTTTTTTAATCCTTCCAAATTAGTTAACTAGCTCTCATATTAAGAACTAGAGATATTATTAGATTTTTTTTTATAGCAATAATGCAGAGAAATTATTTCTAATTAGTGATACTGTATTTGATTTGCCTTTGGTGCATGATTTACCTCAAGCCCATGCTCTGTATCTTGATTCTTCCATGTCTGCATCATTTGTAGTCAAACTGATTAATCTATTGACCTTTTTTTTTATTTACTTTTTTAAATTTTCTACATGCAGCACGGTGGCAATCTCACTATACCGGCAGATAGGTTCTTGCATGAAGTAGCCTTTAAACTTTGGAAAGCTCCCAAGTACGGAGCATGAGCATGATTTTCATTCCAATTTCATTCGTGTTGTTGAGTTCCGTCGGCACGGCTTCCTATTGAATATGCCCCACACGTTTGATTTATTTAGTCCATACTCTACTTGTATCAATCATGTAATAAAGTTAGTTTGTCATGTTTGAGTGATATATTCTTCCTCTAAAGAAGAATCTGATGTGACGTTGAAATTTATATATGTGATCCTCTAAAAAGTGCTGATTCAATCTAGTAGGATAAAACTTTTTTCGTTTTTGTAATCTGTAAGATTAAAATGTTGCTTATCCTACAATGTTAAGCCCGGAAGAAGCGTGGGTGAGAAATCAAACAAATTAGTTTTGTTGCCGGGTGCATTGCAGGGGCATCAACTCATTATTTCATGTCTGACTACTTACAAATCGATGGCAAAAAAAAAAAGTATGACTACTTTCCTCATTGCTTGTTTCGACGAATAAAAATGTTTAGAAGTATTATTTATATTGTCCACCTCTTTGGCTCTTTTCTTTCCCCTTTCCCCATTGCTTGTTTGAACAAGAATAAAGAAAAAATAATTTGGTAAAATAGAACCATTTTTTTTCTGAAGTCATGCTTGTTTTAACAAAAAGCAAAAATTAAGGCAAGCAAAGGTTGTAAAGATTAAGACTAGGAGAGATTTAGGACCCGGTTGGCATCAAGATGCAACCTTAAATTAAGATATGCATTGTTGGTTATCGTCTTTAGAATACAAATTTGCTCATTTCAACATACAGATATATGGACGGATGGAATTATCATATACTATTGACCCTTTATTTCATTGTTATTTGATTACAATAAGTTGCAAGGTAACATAGTTTCAGCAACCCCTTCAATTCAACAGCGCTTCTAGCACTCTAATATATTTTTAAAAAGGTAAGAACCCAAAACAAACCACCCCATTAAAAGGAGAGAGAATGACAATAACCCAAGCAAGAATGGCCACCCAACAACGAGAATGCCCATGGAAACAACCAGAACAAATGGCAGGAAAGCCCTCACAATTGACCAGGGGTCGACCCAGCGACCCTTAAATAAAATCAGAGCTGCTACATTGACCATGTTCCAATTCATGGATCCACCATAACACATCCGATTGAGACAGTTGGCAACAAATGAGTGGCAGTTACATGTGAAAAGGTTGTAAGTTTTATTCTCAAAATACCGCACGCTTGATCGTAAGGCATCATCCCATGTTATTGCAGTCCCATCCTCTGAATGTCTGTACGCATTCTTGCATGTATGTGCAGACATGTTTGGCGGGAAGCAGCACTGCAACAATCTCGGGTTCCAGTTCAAGCTTGTCAAATAATGGTTGAAAGTTTCAAACTGTTCTATGACATTTTAATGGGAAGATGGAGGGGGAGGCTTGTAAAATTGGACTCGGTGGAATAGTTTTCAGTTTTTACCTAGTTTTATGACTCCAACTAGATAAAGTTGATTCCTAAAACAAGGTAGAATCACCACATTCAGGGAAAGGCCAACATAGGGTGTAAAATTCTTCATTTTAAGCTTCAAATCCCATAGTGAAATCTTCTACTCTCAGGTTTATATAAGACATGTCCTGTAGGTTCTCACTTTCTACGAGACCCGTGGCTCCAAAAGCAGCCATTCCCAACTAGGACATTGTTATTGTTATTGCCAGAATTAGTTCTGTACGTTATTTTTCTTAAAACGTCAATAAGAGGAAGTTTGAGAAACATTACCTGATTACGATCAAGTTGCAAGTATCTTGCTACTGCACCAAATGCAAAAGCGTCAACATTCACAAAATTAGATCCTGAAAAATCTAAAACAACTCCATCCTCCCTGCAAATTCCAACATGACCAATGAAGGGCGCCAACCACGAGACAACAGGAAGTGGAGTCCAGACTATACAACATGGAAACTTTGCCTGATTTGGATCAACGGGCTCTAATGGCCACGGTTCATGCTGGAGTCTTTGCATAGAACTTGAGTATTCAGTGTCATAACTTGCATTTAACTCCATTATTAAGGTATACAGAACAGCATACAGCCTTTCTCGAATTTATGTACCGACGCATCACTTCATCAAACTACAATCTCCATGCGTTCCAAACCTATTCCCAATACAGGGTATGAATTAAGGGAGTTATTTTTTCTCAATAAGATATCTATTCAGAAATAATGAAATTTACAACACAACTAAACATACAAGGAAGATAAAATATGGTCTGTTACAGTGATCAAAAAAATTTAGCACACGAAGGAGAAGCAGAAAAGAAAATATGTCTGTGGCAAGATAAAGTTCATGAGTACGCATGACTAACTAGTAACTAAAGTCCTCAAATCTCTGTGTATGACCTTCATGCGCAGTTAATTGGTCATCAAATGTAAATATTGGATGGAGAAAAAAAGTTTTCAGATCATGTCAAAAGACGAAAAATTAGCATCCGAAGATATCGTAATAATTTCAGTACTTGGATTCCATGTCAAGGAAAAATTTCAAAATAGCAATGTCTCATGTCAGCATGCTTCATCATAAGCCAATTTAATATTATTACTGCAATTTTTGACACCAACATTATTTTCACCCAATGACGCTGCGTCTATAATGATCCTGCATGGCAAAGGTGAAACGATTAAGCTAAAATGATGAAATTGGCCATCAATCGGCAATTTTGGCGATCCTGATTGAATTCAAAGTTGACATCTGTGCTTCCCACAATTGAGTCATTTTCTTTCAAGACACTTGCATTACGACTCCAACCAGTGCCATAGATGAGAAGAACGCCAGAGGTTAAAAGGGAGGGGGAAAGCTTAATTTATAAACTTGGAACATTAAAATTTACAAGACACGAGTTCATATGTCTGTAGCTAGCTAGTGCCTAAAACATCAAAGTCAATAGAGAGAGAGAGCAAGAAAACTTCAATAGCATCATCGAGAGGATTTTAGGAAGACAACTTTTTGAAAGAATTCGTCTTCCAAATATAGAAGAAATTAACTTAAGTATAGCATCATCGAGGATCTTAGCTAGACGACTTTCTTCAGGATACTTATTCCAAATAGAGAAGAAATTAACTCAAGTCTCCCAAAAAAAATGCAGGATGGATAAGCAACTAAAGGTTAAACAAAATATTCCGGTACCAGCAATCGATGCAGGCAGACGAATACTCAAACACCTGCAGCTAACACATGGTAAATTAGAAAACAGCCCGCCAAATCAAAGGACAGGTATTAATTCGGCCGATCGTCATTATTCCTTACCCGAAGAAAGAAGGTGACGGAAGAACATACGAAGTAAGCAGAAGGCCTCAGAACTATAGAAGCACTCTGGAGAAGCCTTATATGTTGAGATTGTCGGAGATGAACAAGGAGCAGAAGCAATGTCGCCGGAGAGAAAAACGAGACCTGTGTGATTAATTCTGAGGAGGAGGAATTGGGGAAATCACTTACGAAGAGAACAAGAACGAGAAGAAGAAAAGGTTTGAAGTCACAATCTATGCTTTTTCAAGAACATATAATTTAATGGAGTCCCATGATTTATATATTCCGCGAGGGCATTATCCGTTTTCTGAAACAGAAGGGATGTGGGGAAGATGCATGAACCTGGGTGATATTTCCGTGGCAGGTGTCAGGGTGGGCCCCTACCGCACTTGTATAATTTGAAATAGTAATTATTAATTTACGGAAAGTTGTGTGGGGAATATTCATAATAAGGAAATATTTTGGGGGGGGGGGTTTCAGGGTGAAAAGGCAAAAGGCCAGTAATTCGGGAGGCTTTTGGGCCAAAAATCACGGGGGCCATGTGAATGACCCGCCCTGGGTTAAGTCTAAGTGCAGTGGGGGCCAACAATGAATGACACGTGTGGGCTGCGTTGGGAGGTGCATGCACCCAATGGTTGCTTTTGTTTCCTCCGGATTTTACTTTTTTGGTTTTTACAATTACGTTGTTGCTTGCTTCTAGAGTCTTGAGGAGCAAGACTTGTGTGAACCTCATTGTAGTATTGTACCACCTGATTTTGATAACTTCTCAAGTTCTCATATGAAACTAGAGACCTAAAAAGTATCCCCTTATCCCCCCCCCCCCCTTTTTTTATAGTTATACGCTACTTCTGAGCAGAATAATAACTAGCTAAAATCAAAATTTTTTGTCATTTATTTATAAATTAATAAAATAATTAGCTTTTACCCTGTGGCCGTCGGAGCGGCCCTATCTCCTGAGTTCCGCAAGAAGTCCCATAGGCTCCCCAAAAAATAAAGAAAAAGCCAAAAAAAAAAAAAAACAGAGAGAGAGAATATTCTTGAAAAAGGAAAAAAAAAACGGCATGTTTAGTTAAAAAAACAGCATGCTTCCCAATACGACTGTATGTTTATCTTCATTTCATAGGACATTACAATGCCACAAGACAAAGGCAACGAAGAAGGCACTATACAAACAAAAAAAGGTACAGGAAGTATATAATATGATACAGTATATAAACGGTGTACCTCCTCCCTTAAATCAACACTATACATGGAGGATCAAGGATTTATAATTTAATGAGTTTTAGTGGTCAAGAGAGGTCATGATTGAAGATCGGGTTCACCACAGAAGGCATCTGGTTCAAATGATTTTGCAGAATCATCACTGTAAACCCCAGGGATCACTCCAACTCCAGCTTCATTCGATGTTAGATACGAGTTATTTTGGTTCCCATCAATGTTGACCAGGATGAGAACGGATGCAAATAACAATGTAGCCAGACTGACCAAAGTAAGTTTCAATCTGCTAAGTACAGGCTTGACCTTCCACACAAACAGAATATGACCCACATAAAGTCAGTCAAGCACATCATGCAGCAAAAGATCCTCGTTTTAATGAGAGAAATGCATATAAAGATGGTTCTGAAATAATAACAGTAGCAATAATAGCAGCAAAATTGCAAGCTCTCATACCATGATATCATCACTTCAAGTTAAATCGTGTTCTAGGATTTCAGAAGGCAACACTATATATCAAGAGATTACTAAGAACTATAGTTCCAAATCAGAGAAAAAACTCTGAACCTGCATGAATTCTCAAAGCATCAAGCACTGCAGTCCGCAGATCCATCATTTGTGGACTGCCTTGTTGATTGCTACTTTTGGTTTTTGTTTTGTTTGTTTGTTTTGCAAAGAAGAGAAGAACTAAGGATCAAAACTAGGCACATCAAATCCTCCGGACACTTGACACCGAAGGAGTATAGCTTAAACTAGGACGGTTGACTAATATTGCAGTTATATGGACTTCACAATCTTCAGCAGTTTGAAGTCGGAAACGGCACCTAAGTTCCAAACAAGAATTATTGCATATCAATATATCATGAATGTTGTGGTTACCATAATGATTGCACTTGTAAAATACTCCCATACACTGTCACTCAGTAACGAATCTATACAGACAAAGTGAGCAACAAAAAATGCCACAAGTCCACAACAGTCAATGTAACTTATTTCATGGTTAACAGAGTCTAAAGAAATAAAAAGAATGGATCATGCACAATAGCCTGAATTACATGTATAAAACTACTCACAGTGAATGATCCTAGGAGGCGATCACGTGCCAGAACTTCAGCAGTCTTCACCCATATCTGTAAAGAAAAACTTGCTTTAAAGCTTAAGTCATATTAAACTGGATAAAGAACCAGAACTTGCGGCCTGAAGAATTCATACTTTTCACTAACAGCATGGTCAACAGGGCATGACTGGAAGAAAATAGTGGAGTAAAAAAGGGACAAAGAAGCAGGGGCGATTGCACCTGACTCGCATTCATAGCAATGCCCGATTGGCTACCTGTACCTTGCTTAAAGTTGTATAAAAGACTCAGTATTTAGCTTGAATAGAAGGCGTGAATTTCAGATCTACCAGAGGTGATGACCAAGAACTCATTAGGGAAAGGACATGATGATGTTACTTATTCCCATGAATCTACTCAAGTTTGCACTATTTTGAAACTATTCCTAAGCACATCAGTTAAGGCACCAACAATAATCCTAATTAGAGCAACCCTCCTCGTGGCTTGGGCGCATAACTCATGCAAGAATTACCAGTAAAATGTTTACGACGAAAGAAAATGTTAATCATCCCGGCAATCTTAGCGCCAAATAATAGCTGATAGCTCACGACACAACTAAAAAGAATTTAGACAAGCAAAAAAGTATATATCACCATATAGAAATTTCATCATTGAAACCAGAACCTTCAATAAGCAATTGAGATTGATTGCCCGTGCTAAGAAATCATAACACTGAATGCTGATTCATTAAGATATTCAGTTTTCCCAAGAGCATGCTAAAACATTTACAAAAAATAAAATGTACCTGGCCATCATACCACCCCGTCTCCTCATCTGCAAAATAAAGAGATGTTGTGAGAGAATAGCTATATTTTCTTCAATATACTTGGGGTCATTTATTCCTTTACTCTACACGTCTTTACAGAAAGAGGCAATTTTTATTTTGGGTGTGTAAACAGAGAACAAAGACATACATTCGACGGTGGCGCTGAGCAAGCGATTGCCGACATAAGCCCAGCCCAGATACATTCTGACCACGGCAAGAATCACCGCAAAGACCCCACTAGCAGTGGCACATAAAATTCGCTTCAAGGGCTCCGATTCAGCCCCAACAGAGCCAAACCATGAAACTGGAAGTCCGATGAAGAGCGCAAAAGAAGCGCCGGTGATGAATAGACGAGAAGTGTATTCAACAATATCGCCAGCAGCCCATGAAAAAGGGAACGAGGTCGACAGGGACTGGTACTCATTTAGGGGCTGCTGGTCTTGTGGAACAGGGCACTCTGTTTCAGATGGGGTGTTGCTTCCGTTTCTGAAAGACGACCGTCTGCGAATCAAACTTTTGTTGTGATACCTATGGGAGTGAAGAAGCTGGAACCGTTGATTTGTGAATCGAATTGGCGAAAGAAATTTTGATGCCAAGGCAAATATGGGTCTTGGCAGATGGGAGGGTGATTTGGGAGGACACGGTGAAATACGAAAGCTTGTGGCCATTGCTGCGGAGAGGACTTTGCAGTCTGCCATGCCAATAACTCCGTCCCTTGCTCCTCGCCAATACCCAGATTTTTTTTTTTTCAATATCCTATTCTGTTCATGTTAATTATGACTTAAAAAATCTGAAATTTGATTGACTGCGATATATTTTTTTGATAATGTTCGTAGAGTTAAGGCTGCGTAATCAGTATCTTAAAATTTTAATTGGAGCAATGAAATTCTTAACGTCTAAAATTGGTGTAATGTGAATGGCACCTGTAAATCACGTTTAGAATTGGTGCATGCCATCCAAAATCGGTGCCTATATGGGAAGAAGAGTCTGGTGGTTTTAAGTTAGGACCAGCCCCTTAAGCAAGATAAATAGGGAATAATTTCCTAAGCAACTCCAGATGAACAAATATGTAGAATATGCAAATGCCTTTCCTTCATTTTTGAAATTTCTGCTTACATTTCCACTTGAACCGCAGAGATCATATGTCTGTCAACAATCCCAATTTCCAAATAGGTCATCTACATACAACTTGTAATGAACAATTTTGTAACGTTTATTTTCTTTTGCCTATTTCTTCACCCCTTTTTTTGTGGTGATTATTCAGTTGTCCCTACCATTTTTCTTTTTGGGACAACTAGTTGGCCCTACTCTAAATCATGCTTAATAAAGCTAACTAGACTTTAGATACAATTGCTGTCAAGTTCTCCACGGAAAATATAAAACAAGTATTTTTAATACAATTTCTGATACTGAACTGTGAAAACCAAACGTCAACCGCACTAATGCAGGTACTTGGAACCGTTTTTACTCTGTTTTGATGGTTGCGTGCGCCCACCGCTTTGAATGAGCCTTGCACTTGTCAGTTCAGTAATCTCCTCATATTGGTCAATAGGCAAAACCTTTAGCTGCTCCCCATGTTGGCATGCCAGCTAGAGGCAGAGGCTGATAAGCTCTTACTCTGTTTTTCTTGTTTTAATTTTGAGTAAAAAACGTTAGCTGCTCTGGCTCTTTGAACCATGAAACAACTATCATCTCAGCTGCTCTGTACTACGGACAACTTCATTTGGTTTTTCAGTTGGATCTGTTGGTCTAACAACCAGGCGCCGTAGGTGGCGGAGATGAGACATGATCTGTGAGAATGACGGTCGCAAGTGTGGGTCCCTGCATGACAAGCAATCCAGATATAATAAAAAATGCAGAATCCACCATCTGACACATCAATACATGCATGTAAATCAATCCTGAACTACAATAACACATCTGTGAATTAATACAAGACTTGATTTGGAAAGCATACGACGATGAGTAGTACTAACGTTTGCCAACAATCACAAATAATTTGTGCTACCACAGGATCAACATCTTCTGGAATTTCAAGCCGTCTATTTTGAAACCCAACAGCTCCAACAACCTGCATTGGGTTCAACCCCTTCCATGGGATCTTTGTGGTAGCCAACTCCCACAAAATCACACCAAAACTATATACATCACACCTGCAAGGCAGCAAACTAAACTGCTAAGTCCTGCATATAGACATAGCTTGTCATGAAGGAGCACGCAAAGAAGCATGTCTAACTTACTTCTCATTAGCTGGCTCATTTCTTAAGACTTCTGGAGCCATCCACTCAGGCTGCAGTCAAATAAGAATTTAGTTCCATTTTATATTAAAACAAAAACGGGTCAGAGATGCATGAACTAAAGGGTATTCACATAATTTATTAAAAAACATTCAACCATCAACATTTACCGTTCCAGCAGTAGACTTTGAAGACAAAAAGGTATGGTGCTTCATGCGTGACAAGCCAAAATCACAGACCTGTTCAGAGATGGAAACAAGATATACTATAATAGCAGATAAGCAGAAAAACAAAATACCATGGCAGTTCATCTATTTTTAACAAAATAACAAGCACAGGGGGAAAAAGGTTCGCCACCATGTCACCTAATGGTACAAAGAAGAGATAAGTATAATTTTTCATCAATTCTTATTAAGGATGAAAAATGGAAAAGTCACTAATGTACAAAATAGTGCTCCGTTCATCACTTGCAGTAGTTAGAAGTGGAATCAAGTTGTTCACTGTAAATGCCTTGCAGACTATGAAAAGGTATTGTTGCAGGCCAGACACATACCAAAAACAGAATCTTACAATGCGAGACAGTTTAGGTATCAGCGTTAAAATGATAAATTCTCACACTGGTCACTAACCAAGCGCCATAGCAAGCAATAATCAAATACGTTTTAAGTTGAAACACGGCATACACAGCTTGGGAAATTTTCATATACATTTCTAGGAAAATATTTACCCATTCCAACATGCAGAAAAATATGAGATGCATCTTGTTATGCAAATATATGTAATAGAATGGTATGATTGACTTGATTCTAGTTCTTATCCATTATTCACTCATTTGCCAATGCACATATTTATTTGACTAACACAATTGGCCCTTTTCTTTTATAACCTTACTTTTGTATGTAGCCAGAATGCTTCCAGGTTTTTGTTTTCTTGTTCATGCATTAGCTTCACTATAATACACCTATTACATGTTAGGCCCTGAGTTTTAACAGTTTATTTTGCCGCCATCTATGACTCATGTCCCATGTTCATATCCAGGATAGCAAACAAATGAATTTTCTATTAAAAATTAAGGGTTAATGAGCAAAATTCCATCACTATATCTCAGAGACTTGCACATTTCACATATGTTTGATTTTTCTATTACTAGCTCCAACAAATTGGTCGATGATCAAATGAAAATGGCTTCCACCAGTCCACCCTCATTACTTTAAATTTTCACTTCTACAGCTTTTGTTTCTTTGTCATTCATTTACAATAGAATTAACTAAATTTCTCAAGGAAAAGTTTAAAGAGTACCTTGACAACCCAATTTTTGTCAACAAGAAGATTTGGAGACTTTAAATCTCGATGGACAATGGGAGGATGGCTTGTGTGCAAGTAATTCATTCCCTTAGCCTAAAAGATACAGTAAAGATTTTTTACATTAAAAAACAACAAAAGATGTATATAAATAAAATGAGAATAAGTTACATTTTTTCTACTCATACCACATCAAAAGCCATACGCAACCGCCTCTTCTCTTCAATTCGAAAATTGGGTCGATGTAATAGCCTATATAAACTTCCTCTGTACACCATGTCACAAATGTGCTTTAGGGAACAAAATATAGAGAAATTAATTGATCAGCTGATTCGATGACAGAGACAAAGTTGGATATTCACAGAGAATCAAAAAATGACACATAAAAGCACAGCTGTCATGAAATAAGACTTCAAATCATTCAACTAGTCTACCCACAATAATAAGTCATTTAATGAATAAAGTAAAAATTAACCTAGGAAGAAACTCTGTCAAGATAGAGGAATGTGGGGGGCGAGTAATTGCTCCCATGAAGAGCACAACATTAGGATGCCGCATTCTCAACATTATCTCAACCTGAAGGGAAAAATTGCAATATACGGGTATCAATTTGTATGTGTGTGTGTGTATGAAAACTTTGATGATATGCACAAAAAGTCAGTTGCTCACTTCAGATTTAAACTGAGCCAATGCATCACCAGAGAAATCTTGGTCTAGAAACTTCTTCACAGCAACTTCCTGTCATGTTAAAGCATTCATAGAAAATTACACAAGATCAGTGCACAGTGGTAACAAGCGCAGTACCATTAGAAAAAACTGATCCCGACACTGAAAGCAACACAACATAGAGAGCAGACACAGAAGAAAGAAGATAGCTAAAACCTGTCCATTAACTTCTGATAACTATGCAAGTTTAAGCATACACGATTATAATCTCTTGATATGGGATGAAACAAGTCTAGCCAATAATATATCTTGCATGAGCAGAGTATTATGCAGTCATTGAGGAATTATTCCAAAATGTTTAGATTAAGCAATTGAAAGAGCTTTTGGGGGGTGGGGTAAGAAAGAAACTGATCTACAGAAGATGAAAAAAGAGAAGGGTGAGGGAAGACTTACAGTGCCTTTCAAGTCAGCATGATAGACCTCACCATAAGAACCTAAATTCATGATACTTGTATGAGTTTAAAGAAGTAAACTTACAGAATAGGGAAAAGGACACAAATTTCCAGCTAGCCAGTATAGGATCATTATAAAACTATGCCTAAATTTTAACGCTTTAACAGGCCATTAACAATTTGCTGATTATGTTGGGGAAAAAAAACAATTTGCTGCTTATCTCATTAGAAACAATGTAGGGTATAGGCAGGAGTTCATTATCTAAATACATAAAATCCACAGTTTTGGGGTGAAGAAAAATTGGAAGATCATCTATAAGGCAGAGGAAGATGTAACAAAAATCTAGCATATTTCAGTAATGAGAAACTTACCAATACCAATTCGCTCACCAATTTGAAGATCCTCCCATTGAATCTCCCATTCTGTGCCCTCCCCGAGAACTGCATTAACTTTCTCACTTTTACCATCATATTTAGAGTGATCTCCAGTAGCTGTTTCATTTAATTGAACTGTACAATCCTTATCCAATTCAGTGTCATTAAAAGCCCCCCCAACCTTATCATTAAGAAGATTTTCATCATCATCACCATCATCATAAGCTAAGTTAACCCCACTTTGTCTTTTGCAAGACACGGCTGCTTTAGGCAAGGACAACTCAAGAAATTGCTCTTCATGCTTCTGATGAGGATTGGATGGAGCCCTATCCATATTTAATGCTCCTAGGTGCTCCAATTCTTCAAATCCGTTACAAAAAGTAACAGACACCTTCCTCATATTATCACTGGCAGAGGACACCACTTGAGGGGATTTGACAGACTTTTCATAGCATGATAACAGATTATCTGGACCAGCTTGAACAGAAGTTTCAAAATTACTTTCACTAACCTGAGGAAAATCTTCAAATAGTTTATCTTGAGCTGTATTTTGTGAATTTTTACGTGAAAAGAGCTCAGATGAAGGTAGGGCACAATTTTCTAATTGAACAGTGTGTAATTTTTTATTGAAACCTGGGCCTTTTGATACATCTTTCACTTGCTTTTTTTCTGCAGGTGATGCTTTTGCATGTGAAGAGCTTTCACCTGACTTTTGCACTGACTGAAGATGATTCCCAAATTCATGTCCAAACCTCTCTGTTTGATTTACTCCAACAGAACTCCTTTCAACTGGAATTTTTCTACTGCCAACATTTATTAATTCTTCTGGCCAAGTGTTGCCTACTGTTGAACATCTTCCAAGATCAGATGAAACTGCCAGCATTCTACTTTCATCATCTAACATGAAATGTGTGTTTTTTGGTACCTCCACGATATCTGCACAGCCCCTTACAGGTAAACTGTAGTTTTGGAGCTGACTGCTGGGTACTTCAGCAGGAATAAGAGCACCAGGAGCACCCATCAGATCAAGAATGAATTCACTGCATCAGTTTAACAAATAAATAATACTAAGTACTTTCAGTTTCACAGTGTACGTGAAAGATCAGTAGACTTGTTTTAACTTTGTGCCTCATATGGTAGGAGCAAAACGACAGAAGATGTAAGATGCATGGATTGTGTATTCTCTTAAAAGTTAAGTTTACATATAGCAGCAGCAGCAGCAACAACAATGAAGCCTTGTCCCACTAGGTGGTAAGTTTACATAGAGCACCTTGTAGAAATTAGATCATCCAAAAGGCATAGAGTGCTATTAGTGTACCTTTAGACAATATCCACCAGTTTGCAATAGATAATTTATCTCTCACAAGACACAACATAAACCAAATTCACCACATGAGTGCTATCCATGCCTTTCAACAATGTTATGTTCTTCTGAACTAAATAAGGGAGAACCAAGTTCTCTTCCTCAAACAAGGAATATTTTTTGCAGTGTAATGAGACTGCAAAATAAAAGAATATGGGATAAACTTTCTTTAAGAAGCCCCGTCTCTAGCATACCATGACTTTAATTACTTTACTAGTGGCTAAAACTAGTAGCTTGCATGTCAAGTCTCTCTCTAATATGTTTTATAATAAAAATTTCAGATCAAAACAACATTATAATTACTTTACTTTGCTTAAAAATATAAAAACATTTTAATTAGAAAATGAAATAAAGTAGGCAGTAGAAGGAAGTTATATAGCCCATTTTCATAAAAAAATTATCATCTGCATCACTTTAAGTATATATGGAGGGGGGGGGGGAATCATATCAGATCAAAACCCAGACACCAGATATCTGAAAAAAATTGATATAGAAGATAGGCGGCAGACCAAAGCAGCACTGAGTAAACTTAATACTAGGGAACTAAAACTTTACCAAAAGAACATTACCTTCCATCATCAGCTTTGATCAAGTTCACAGCTCCATCATCAGTTCCAGTGTAATAACTCCCTTTGACCAGCATACATGGAACATTCATTCTATCTGCAAGTACCTAAGCACCCGGAACAATGGCATGAATAGCTTCAGATGAATGTAAATATTGAGGGTAACATGGTAACTAATGCTTCTTAAAAGACAGACAGGGAAAATCCATTATAGCTTTCTGTATATAGCCCACATGATAAAGTTGGAAATGTAAATGGTAAACTCAAGGTTGCTTTATTATTTTCCATTAGGTTAAAAGAAAATCACCACCATCTTCAGGGTCCAGATATAATAATCATGCGAGCCTTATGCTCACCGCTTGTCACTTGACAGACAGATCAAGCTAAATGGGCCACAATACGACTCCACATTGAATGAACGCATGCAAATACAATGGAATGATGATTAGAAGACACAAAAGAATCTATTTCAAGCAGTCACGTTTTTTCTTTTGCCAAAAAAGAAAATAGAAAAGAAAATGAGTCATGCGTTTCAAATTGGAAAGACATTTAAATGAGAAACTGAAACATATCACAACCTTGAAAAGTAGGGCACGGTGACGTGAAAGTCCAACATCAAGACAGCCAATGGGAAGAGTAATGGTTCTTAAGGAATTTCTTAACTCACGGCTCCTCATGGTCCACCTTTTCAAAATTTCATCAGCATCAGCAACTGGCCCGCCCATTCTATCAACAACAAAGTCAGCAAGTTTCTGAAGTAGGTCACTTAAGATTAGTCCTTGTTGAGAAAAGTGGGAGTTCTTGGATAATTGATAGGCTTTTTTCTCAAGCTGCTTCAGCTCAGTATCAACCATGCGGTTCACCAATATCACTTCATAATCAATATTTTCTGAGATGGATGTAGTTTGCAGATCAACCAACAATGGCATCCTTCCTCGTTCAACTAAATTTGAGGTGATGCCATAAACATCATAAAATCCATCCATCACTTTCTCTTCGTAGTCAATGACACTATAGTTCTGTGAGTGATAAATTGAATACTAGTTAGAAATCCTAGCATCATGAACAAGATTGGACCTTTAAATGCTCACTAAATGTTGATTTTCTATAAAATAGTAATATATTCGAGTGGATTGAACGTTCAATAAGAACCGAAGTAAACAAAATTAATTAGTCACTGTTTCTGGTTAATACAAGTGTTGCTGAAAATTATTTATTTGCTGATGGACGGCCACAAGATTATATTCATCAGAAAATCAGTACAGTTCCAACATTATCGAGAAACAGCCCCCATTAGAAAATCAAGATTCTGAAGACAAGACAATTATTAGCGTCGGTGCAATACATACTTAAGACCGATCATCATCCCCCAGACAACAAATGGCCCTAGCCCTAATCCTCACTCCAGCGCACTAAATTTTAAGGCCATAATAAGCGTAATTGAAGGCATAACAAGTCAATTATATATGAAAACAAAATACCCAGTAACGAAGAGATTGAAACTGGACAAGGGCTTCCGTGTCAGTTACAGAAGTTTGACACCCGAGGCTCATCTGCTTGGCAGCATCGATCTGAGCAGAATCGGGGTCCTTGCGGACATCAGAATCAGAAGCACTAATAGCCAGAGCCAACTGCATCTGAAACTCCTCCTCCAAGAGATTGAAGTCCACTCCCTTGTCGCCACTAACGCCGGTGGTACCATCATCAGCCGTCCGATCAGCGTCCGATTCAGTTGAAGTGACGGTAGGCATTGTTGTAGGGGACGACAAAGCAGAAGAAGATAAAGTGAGATTGGGAGTGGGAGTGGGGCTGAGCACTGGGCGAGTCTCAGGCGATAATCTCTGGTGATCATTTATACCGCCACCGATATGAAGTTTTCTGAGTAGATGCTTCATTCTCGGCATGGATCATGAAGAATCACAAATTCGCTTTTTTTCCTTTCCGAATTAGGTAAATGACCTCTTCGTTCCTGCGCAATGTGACTTACTACGACACCTGCAAACAAAAAAGCGTATTCCTTTAACTGGCGCAGTCTTGTTCGTCAAGCTTCCACCAATTGAAAGACTTCAATTAACCGCTCACCCATGCCTATTCCCTCCAATGCCCTTTGTGAGTTGTGACCCCAGAGATAAACAAATGCTTCACCCTGACCTCATGGTTTGTCCACATTCTGAATCGCTTTTTTATATACTCCATTTCATCTTCAGCCTCTGCCTTTGATTGACCAAATAGTTAGATGATTGGACGCCTAATAATAGGCCAAGATTTAAGCCCCCGTTTACAAGAAAAATGAATCTTGATTGATTTTGGTTTTATGTTTCCATGCTTGGTATCCCTTCATCGTTTGTGAATGGGTAAGCCTAGTCAATGCTAGTAAACAAACTAAACATGATATATATAATTAATTACCCCTCCTTCGTTCCTGGTTTGCTTCTTGTTATGTTAATATTATTTTAAACAAATTTGAGAATTTTCGTTGAGAAATAAGAGGAGAAATATTTGCTGAGGCAGCCAGGAATTTAGGACGAGAAATATTTACTTACTCATTTCTCAAATTTTAATTTAATAAACTAAGCATTTGTCTAATTATATTTTAAAGAGCAAAATACTTTAATCATCTTTCTGTTGTATCTTTATTATACAAATCTCTGTTTTACTTTCAAAATATACTTGAGTTCAGATTGTTAGCATCGTTTTCCCAATATTTACTAATTTTTTGTTTTATATTTTTAGTAAATTTAGACAGAATTGAGTAATTTTTACTAAAAACATTTAACAACTTAATTGAAATCTGAACTAATTTTTGACAAAAAAAATTTTGTCAGCAATTTTTGACAAATATGAATTCAACGAAATATGTTTTAAAATTTTATAATATAACAAAAATTTTAAAATATATAGTATTTGAATTGTTTTTTAAAATATATCTTTAAATGATTGTTAAGTGATATTTATAGAGTGTTTAGGTAACTCTAGAATCATGGTTTCAGAAGTCCTTATTCATAAATCAAAAACAAAATTTTTTTCACATAATTACCTTATAAATCTTAAAAGCTATTATTATCTAAAAATTAATCCAAACACAATGTTATACTAGGAAATGGCCTATTTTGAAAGGCATTATTAGATAACAGCCAATTGGAATATCAGAATATTTTTTACCACCGACTATCTCCTCGGTATTTATGAGATTGCACATTTGACACAACATCGATAAAGTGTTTGTTTGAGATAACTTATTTTTTATTAGTGCTTTTAAATCATGATTTACAGTATATAAGATAAGTATGTGGGATAAATTTGTCTCAACTTATAAAAAAAGCACTTATATCCCATAAAAAAACTATCCCAAACAGAGCAAAAATTTATATGAACGGCAATATTATTTCCCTTTCCTGGCCCAATATCAAGGAAATTTTCTTTGCTACCTACGTATACCAAAAGAGCGTGCATGTGATTAGCATTTACAGAAGTGCTTTTTTGGGGGGGGGGGGGGGGGGGGGGGGTTTTGGTTCCAGGTAGCAAGACCCAAATCAGACTGGCCGATTCAACCTGAAAACTGATGAACCGGTCTGTAAACAAGTCCGATCCGAACCTCAATCCGATTCATCTTTTTCCCCCTTTATAATTTCATATATAATAACACTGAAATTTTCACTTTCTCCTCGATTTAGTTTGGGTTAGCTCCAGTTTGACTTTGGTTTAACTAATTAACCCTTGACCTAGTATCCCAACCGATTCAATTACCAGTTCGGATTTCATAAGCTTGCTTGAAACATAATAGATTTTGTAAAAATGGGTTTGATAATAAATACATTGTATTTATTGCCGTGTGAAAACCAATAAATACATTTTTCATAAGTGGATCAAACTTGAGAGCTCAGTTCATGTTACGACAATAATTTGAATTAATTTGTTAAAAAAAATGTTAGTTTCATTTTTGGGCTATATATACTCTTGCGGCAAGCACCAAATCCAAACTTTTGACACTTGGGGTTTCTATTTATGTGAGGGATTAGGAATCAGGCGCTGGGATTTACGGAGCGAAAAAGAGCAGTACAAGGATTCCCTACAGAGTACAGATTATGTTTTTAGAAAGCGAAGGAAGTGGAGGGTCTCGTATGGCCTAGTACAAGGACTGGCCGATTCAACCTGAAAACTGATGAACCGGTCTGTAAACAAGTCCGATCCGAACCTCAATCCGATTCATCTTTTTCCCCCTTTATAATTTCATATATAATAACACTGAAATTTTCACTTTCTCCTCGATTTAGTTTGGGTTAGCTCCAGTTTGACTTTGGTTTAACTAATTAACCCTTGACCTAGTATCCCAACCGATTCAATTACCAGTTCGGATTTCATAAGCTTGCTTGAAACATAATAGATTTTGTAAAAATGGGTTTGATAATAAATACATTGTATTTATTGCCGTGTGAAAACCAATAAATACATTTTTCATAAGTGGATCAAACTTGAGAGCTCAGTTCATGTTACGACAATAATTTGAATTAATTTGTTAAAAAAAATGTTAGTTTCATTTTTGGGCTATATATACTCTTGCGGCAAGCACCAAATCCAAACTTTTGACACTTGGGGTTTCTATTTATGTGAGGGATTAGGAATCAGGCGCTGGGATTTACGGAGCGAAAAAGAGCAGTACAAGGATTCCCTACAGAGTACAGATTATGTTTTTAGAAAGCGAAGGAAGTGGAGGGTCTCGTATGGCCTAGTACAAGGAATCGGTTTTACGTTACTCATATATGTATATGTATATATCTCGTGATGGGGCTATTAACAAACTTCACCAGTATAGGAAAATTTCCCACTTCATGCACACAAGTACAATACCTTCACGTGTCATTCATTCATTTTTACTAAACGAGATGATCTTTGGGGGTTTGGCTGCAAAAGAAATCTGATAGGAGCAAAATTCTATTTGAAGATTTATGCAAAAAAAAAAAAACAAGAATCTATTTGAAGATATATGTGGGCCTCTTTCAATTATGGCCCAATTAGAATAAGATGCTGTGTGCATCAGAAGTAAAATCTGAAACCCAAAGCCCAGCCCATGGCCTAAAATTTCGGGAGTGGAACCTCTATCTGCCTTTTTTTTTTTTTTTTGAATTCAAATCTGGAATACATTAATCTATCTGCCTTTCCCTTCCCGTTATCTCCTCCTCTTCCAATTTCTTGTTTTTTTTAAGGAAATTACATTCAGATTCCGGATAAGAGAAAAAATGAAAAAATAGTCTCTTGAAATCTCAAAATTGTCAGAAAGTCTCGTGGAACCTTTTTACAATAAATTCTAATTATAAATTTGTCAATAGATGTTCATGAACTTGCCAATAGACGCTCCTATGCTTGTTAATAACACGTCATTGAACTTGTCAGTGAACGTCTATGGATTTATTAGCAGAATTAAAATTTATTATAAAAAAATTCCGCAAGACTTTTTGAAAATTTTAAAATTTCAAAGAATTATTTTTTCTTTTGTTCGGGATCTGAATGTAATTTTCTCTTTTTTTGAAACTCTCTTCCAATTTCATAACTACATTTGAATGGTTAGGACTTCAAATCTATTTTTATATAGAACTATTATAAAAAATGAAAAGTTATATAAAAAATAATTAATTAAATTCAAATTGCATTATGATAAAAAAACTAAAGATTTTCTTTTCATAAAAAAAAAATTAAATCTAAACATTTCTTTTTTGGTCAAAAATCTGAACCATTCAAACGTTAACGTTTTAGTTATAAAATTAAGAGGAGGAAAAGAGTGGAAAGAACCAATGGAAGTTGGCGTAGATGGGTAGGCATTTGCGCCACACCAATTCGTTCCTGGGTTCGATCCCAATAAACGGAAGGTGTAAAGAATTTCCATTGGGAGCTCTCTCCCCTGGGGCACCTCAAAGAGGTGAATTCTTGTCGGGCCTATCAAATTGGGGGCGCTAGGACTAGTCGGTTGTCGGGGGCCCATATCGGTAAATCCGGCGTTGGCCTTCAGGTTAACGCCGGATACCTGGAAGGTGAATGCACCGAAAGCCAAAAATGATCCATTGCATAAACCATCAAAAAGAAAAGAAAAGAGTGGAAAGAAAAAAGAGAGATGTTTATCTCATTACTTCTTTTGCTGTCATTTTAAAAAAAAGAAAGAAAAGAAAGAAAAAGGTAGGAAATTTCTCTCACACACATGCATACATTCAAACATTAAATATTATGTACATTTCTTATAACTTTTTTTTTGTCAATTAAATCGCGATATGTATATTGTTAAATATATGATTATAATCAAAATTATAACAATTCCAAAATAAATAAATCATAAAAAGAATAGTTCTCTAAATTTCAAAATTTTTTAGAAAAAAACATCATGGCCAGATTTATGTATATAACCTTATAGGCAATATCTTAAATTAACCAAAAGTCATGTGACTTATATAAAAAGAAATAAAAATATTTATATCAAATTTCTTATATTTGTTTTGTCAAGTTTTGCAATTAAATGTGACAATGTGTCTTATTTTCATATTATTATCGTTTAATTATAAACTCATATAAAAAAAATAAGACACGTGATCATGTGTGATTTAGAAGACTTGATGTATGAATATAAATAATTTGATATAAGTATCCTCCTCTAATAAAGCAAAAAGCAATTGATATTAACAACAGAACTGAAGGTACAAAATAAATTATTCTAAATCAAGTCAGGTTAATTAAGGCAGGTAAGACTCATCAAGACCCAAGCTCGATTCAGCGATTGTTAAAAATGTTTAGACGATAAGTTAGGCTGAAGCGCCACGAACCATATCTGTGGGTTTTGCTGCAACATCAATACAAGCCCTAAGCAGATATACAATCTGCTCAATTATATTGATTGCACGTACAAGCCTTGAAAACATGAAGAAGAAGAAGACGAAAATGAAGAAAATAATAACAATAAAATCTAAAAGGGAAAAAGGCCACAAGATAAATCCATGAGAAGCATCGCCCCTTCAATTACTTCATCCCGTCGGAACACTGCTTGCTGAAAAACGCCGGAGTTTCTGCTAAAAGTGAATTTAAAATCCCGGAGAGCCACTTTCCTTTTCCCTCGACACTCATTCTCAAACTTGTTCTTCATGATTACTTGCCTCTTGTTATTATGCACTATTCTGGTATTTGCACACCATCCACTACCTTTTTCTTCCATTGCCTTTCTTGCTTTTCTCTGCCTAATCCCACACGCATTGCAAAGTGACTGCAACCCCATATCCATATTATGACAGAACCATAGTTAGTGAATATATAATAATCGATTACATTAACATTAATTAATTAAGTGAATGAAACTATATCTAATATTGAGAGTAGGACCTTGGGACCATTAGGGCCACTCCTCCAAAGGGGAGTACTGGTTGTGCTGCAATCTGAACAAACCCTGTTGGTGTTATTAGAGGGCCGTCGTCGTCGTCGTCGGTGTTGCCATGCTGGACTATAACTTGATGCCTTGTGACACCCCGTACTGTTACTTTCTGGGCAGGTGCTCAGTTGTTTCGTTTCTTGCATCTCCCACATCTGATCTGAACAATTCCATTTTGCTGATGATGATGAAGAATCCTAACCACTGATGCTGCTTCTGTTGATTTCTTCTCTGTCCTTTTCATGTTCAGGGCCACGAATGCTGCTCCAATCATCCATATCTGCCTGAAATAATCATAATAATGAGGCATGCATGCGTTAATTAAGAAAGCTGCTTCCAGTTTAATTATCACCCAATAAAGCCAAGGAATCAACACCTCCGTGCCAAATCCTTACTCAAAAAATGTTTCATCATGCTGATTATTATCATGAAACCAAGAATTACACGATTCAGACAAGTTTAGATGTACATATAGAGGAGGAGAATCTAGCTTAGAAATGCGATAAAAAACGTTTCTAGATATTATATATTTGTATGCATAACTTTCACATATATATATCTAGTAAATAACTGAGAGGGGGCGATCAAACAGCCAAAGATGTATAACACTGATGAACGTGTAGTAATTAAAAAAGATCAAGCATGCGAATATATACTTTAAGCATGAGAATACAAAAATAGCCGAGCACAACTGTACAGCTAATGAACTAATTAACGTGAAAAAGAAAATGATCCTAGCTAGGTACCTCTTGATCATACCGGCGTTGTTTTCCTATATCCATAGAGCGTGATAAGTCTTGAAATATATATGGGAAGTAGGACATTATATTAGACACAGAACTAGTTGGAGATCGAACTGATGAAGAGATGGTTTTTATCTTCTTTCTGGTGGTTGTCGGTGAGAGGGGGATTATGAGCTGGTTGGTTCAGCTAAACAGGCGTCATGGATCGCCCAGAGAGAGAGAGAGCTAAAAAGGGGGCGATTACAAGTTGTTGTATAAAATGAGAGAATGGGAGGGGTAAAAGAAAATGACGTGTGTGTCTCAGACATTCACGTGGTTTCATCCATCAGACAAAAACAGATTTCCTTTTAAGAAAGGACAGACAAATAGCAAAGGACGACGCGGCGTTGAATGTTACTGCTCGACCTCTCCTGAAATTACCCTTCCTGCTGTTCTTGATACACTTGTGGATAAGGTGACGTCAAACTCCAGAGTCCAGAGTAGAGGTTATTGATTAATATGGGAGCATTCATTTTTGTAAACTAATATATAAATTAGTTTAATATCGTGTCTTTCATCTTAGATGTATGCTTTGACTTTCGTGTTAATATAGTAGTTTCATTTTAGACTATACAAAAGTCATTATATCCGCTGAAAGAAAATGCATGAGTGAAATTAAAGAGGATCGTTTTAGATCTCAGAAGAGAGGAAGAGACAAGTAGAGAGGACCTTAGGACCTTAGTGTATTGCCAAAAGACATCAAATGCTGACAGGGACAGCCTCTGAATTAGTCCCGACACCATCTCTGTCCTTCAATCATATAATAACTTTTCTCATGGCCATTATTGCTTTACCTCCTGCTGGAGACTACTTTTGAATTTTACTCTTTCTTAGTAACTATACGCATATATAAACCAATTAGGCATTCTTCAATATAGAAAGGATAAGCTTTTCAGTCTGGACAGGTTGATAGTGAAACAACCTCAATTCCTGCAGCCGACTCTCGTTTCACTTGACCCTCAAAATCATTAGTTCATTACATATATATATATATATATATGTCCCCCTGGATATAATGATCTTTAATTTGTTGGCTCTTATGGGGAAGTTCGATTTACTGCTTATGATTGACCTGTTTTCAACCATGATCGAAAGTTCAGGAGTTGAGTAAACAATGGAGAAATTAAGGATCAAATTAATTGATAGACACAATGAAGGACCCCACATGTCCATGTCTCCAGGTTGGAGCTAACCTGAACTCCATAGTTCCATTATACTCGCAAAAGAAGCATGTATATATATGGTTAACTAGTTGACTAGCTTGGAAAGATGCAGTACAGTATATACGCAGTAATATATATCATATCGATCTGTGTCTTAGATTGATCCACATATATGATTGGGAAATCAAATCATTGAGAATCACAAAGCAGGAGTAGAGGGTGGAGGCCAGCGGATAATGTTGAATTGAGCATGTAGATAATTAAAATAAATGTGGTGAAGACCAAGGGCGTAATCTATTAATCTCCCAACATAATATTTTATATGACTAAGAAAGAAGCTACGTATGAGTCCTATGAATCACTCCTGTCTGTTGCCAGGATTAGGGCTATGTGCTGTTGATGGTGAGGCCTTTGTCTTGTAACTATAAACTGCCAATGCTACGTGGCCTTATGTAATTGGTAATCTTCAAAGCGAGGGCCCAACTATACTGCATGGTGTGTGGTATACAATTCATGCCGGTTCATTGTCGCCTTTCAATTCCTGGGTTTAATCTGGGCCCAATGGGCCTGGAATACCAGGCTTCACAGTTTCAAAAATGGATTCTTATGGGCTCTGTTATCAATCATATCCTCTGTAATAAAGAGGATACTCCCACACACACGCACACACATTTAGGTGAGGAATATAATTTTGTCCGAGAATGTATAAAAGCAAATAAAGCGACAGTCAACAACATGAGGTGTAGGTCCTATTTAACTAAATCTTAAATCTTATATATTAGAGAGAGATAGTTAACTCAAAAATTATAGGATAAATTTTTAATTATATTATTATTTATAAATAGATATTTTTCAACTCTTTATTCTTTATCTATCTTTAAATTATTTTTTTATTTATACAATAAATAGGGACAAAAGTATCACAATCTTATTTATTATACTGAAATTCAACTTATAAATAGGAATAAAATTTTTAATAAAAAAAAATTATAAATACAATCAAATTGTTATATTCATATTGACAAGATGAGGAATACGAAGCAACAGTTGTTTAAAGGGACTAATTAATAAAAAAAAAAACAGTGGTTTAAAGTGAGAAAATTAAACGACTTCTATCATATGCCCTTTTATAGCAGCGGTAATAAATAATAATACGGAAAAGTAATAGAGACTAAAAAAATCTCGGAGAGATTTTGAATTTCAACCTATAAAGGCATCTTCTTCTTAGGAAAAACATGTTGGGCTCTTTATTACGAAGCATGTAACTTTTCCTGAATTAGTTGCTTCCCCTTAAATATGCAGGGTGGTTTGTTGCCTTATTTTGAATGGATAGAGAAGAGAAGGGAGCGTAAACAAACAGACGCGAAGAGCCGCATCTGCGAGAGGGATTAAGGAGAGAGACAGGGATGGCCTCATGTCATGGATCACGAGTCACGACGAAAGAAAGAAGCCTTTGATCGTGGTTTGGTACAGCAAGAGGCCCACCCGAAATCAAAGCACACTGCGACGACGGATTTTGTCGACAAACGAGGTTTGCGCACTAAATGCTACGAATTTCAATCAAACCAGGTCCTTTTGTATTCCTGGCAACCAACTTGAAAGCGGACTCGTATCAAAATCAAAATCCCAAAGGGGGTCACTCCTTTTTTGCGGGCTCTAGTGAGGAGATTGAAAGAGACATTTCACCCTAACGTATTCGGAGCAGTCTTACATTTGAAGATGCACTGAAGCACACAGAGTAAGGAGCGATGAGTTGGGTGGCAAATCAACAGTTGAGAAGGTGGAAGAGAACTCGTATATGGGCAGGAATGGCTTTTGGCTGCATTGTCTTTCTATTCTTCACTCCCAAGATCCCTCGCTCTCCGAACCACCACCATTTTCTTGACAAGCGTAATCTTCTCGGTAACTGACTGCCCTCTAAAAATTTCTTTTTCACCCCCTTTTTGGTTGATCGATCGTTTAATAAGTTTGATAATTCTAGTTTCTGGGTATTCACAGGTGTTCCCAGCACTTTGAATGTGATCACAAATTTCCCATTTTTGGTTGTTGGTGTTCTCGGCTTAGTTTTCACTCTTGAAGGTGGTGTTTTCAACATAAGGTATGGCTTTCTATGAGGTTATGACAGTTCGAGCAAAAATTGGTAATTGAAGTCGCTCAAGTTGATAAAATCCGGATTTTCTTTTTGGCTTGGCAACGGGTTTTTTCAGTTCTCAAGGAGAGGCTTTTGCTTGGGCGCTGTATTACGCTGGAATCGTAGGGATTGCTTTTGGCTCTGCTTATTATCATTTGAAGCCAGACAATAGTCGAGTTTTATGGGACACGTTACCGGTTAGTATTATTTGTCTTCTTGATTTGACAACGTATATATTCTGAGGGTTGAACTGGTTTCCACTCTGTAACTGCTTTACTTATTATCTCTGAGAGGCAAGATCAGTTTCAAAAACGAAAGAGCTGTACATTTTTATTGTGAATGGAAGTCATAACCATGAGTATGATTTGAAAGTTTGTGGTCAATTTGGTGTTGGATGCGTGGTTTTCTCAACTTTCCGACTAAAGTTAAGTTCTTGGATTTGTCAACTGCAGATGATGGTGGCCTGCGCCTCTCTTTTCTCTTGTCTGGTTATTGAAAGAATTGGCCAGAGGATTGGGTTATGTTGTTTGTTTACACTTCTTTTTGCTTCCTTTCTTAGTGTAGCTTATGAACGGTTAGTTATTTGTTTTGGTATATTCCAAGTTGCTTCTCTCTCTCTCTCTCTCTGATTTCTTTTATCTCAAAATGCTAAAACTGTTATTGAGCTTTTTGCTGAATTCTGTCTGCTAGTTGGTTGCAGGATTTATAGTGATATCAGGTTCTGCGTGATATTCCAGTTGATTCTTCCTTTCGCTATTCCAGGAGTGGCATTTATGTACCCTTCCAAATATACTCACTCAACATATTGGTTTTGGTCAACGGGTAAACTTTGGACTTGTTTATTTGATGCCCTTTCTAATTATATTTGGTTGCCTGTTCCTGTTTTTAATCTGGAAATCAGCTACTTATAATTTCAAACAGTTACTGAATAAAATTTTATGCAGTAATGAAGTTTTGAGATTCATTCTCTGCTTGCAGAGTTGGGTTAATTTTTCTTTGGCCTGATAATTTGATACGTGTGTTATGAAAAAGAAACTGTTAGTCACTTTGGCCATTGCCCATTATGCATTCTTAATGGTGGATTGTGGATTCTTGGGGGAGTTGTATCCCTGATTTGGAACATCTACAGTTATACCTATGAACTGGTTGGATTGAGACAGGGAAGAATGCTCCTTTTGATCAAGCTGAAAAGTCGAGTATTAAGATTAGCTGGCTTATGAAAATAAATAAAAAAATAGAAAAATTAATCCAAGATGTTGAAATGATGACGAGGTCAAGAGGATTGAAGCTGCATTGGTTATTGGATGTGGCTTTTAAAAACTTTGGTTTTTGGTGTGTGCTTCTAACATAAGGCAAGGCTTGCATATACCGTTTTAACACTATCTAACATCTTAAGTTTGTGGCGTACTGTGATTAAGAATCTAATCTCTAAATTTGTGTATGTTTATAACATAAGGCAGGGCTTGGATGTACCATTTTAAGTCTTTATCCAATTTCTAAAGTTTGGTGGCTGTTTTGTGCTTGCTAGTTGGCTTTCTCTCTCAGAAATATCCATAAAGTTAGCTCATAATTTTTTGTATCCACTGGAGCTTTTTAGCCAGCCAAACGCTTGTTCTGATAGAACAATTCAGCCTAGGAAAGGTTTTAGCCATGAAAAATTTCAAGGGATCAAACTCCTGCCTTAGGTGCAAACTGCAGTATTGTTCTGTTTACTATGAATTTATCTGTGGTCTTGAGTTGTTTTGGCAATGTACCATTCTGAATGATTTATCTTCCGCCTTTTGTGCAAACTGTCTGTGGCCTTAACAGATTTGTTCTAATTACATATTACAAACTTCTCTGTCCCGTATCTTAATGTCTATGGAGGAGCTTTTCAGCATATCAGCTAGCATAAGCTAAGAGTTGAACCTAGGATGCTTATCACACTTTGAGAATTAGCCAGATTATTCTGACTTGTGCAGGCATTTATCTGCTGGCAAAATTTGAAGCTGTTGCTGACAAGAAAATATATGATGTAAATAGCTACATTATCAGTGGGCATTCTTTGGAGCACTTGTGCTTAGCACTGATCCCAATCTTACTTAGTGTAATGCTCATCTACAGGGAACTCAGGTTTCAAAGGTACTCTTACATATTTTCAAATGAAACATGTTGTACCTCTTTGATTCCATTTGTGTATTGAAACAGCAAATTGTCCCTTAATTTCTGATTTTTATGCACTAACCTTACAGTCTTTTACTGCTGTGCTTGGAGAAGATTGTGTGCATTTCATATAACGTTTTTGTTGGATTGGTTATAGATTGGGTGCCGTCAAAGATCGACCTTGATGAGGTGGATGGACTCAATGAAGGCATTTATGTGTGATTGCTCCTCAAAGTCTGCAAATTAGAAGTGTCTCCTCAAGCCAGGGAATTTGTCTGAAGACTTGTTATTTCCCTTGAATCCTGTTTGACTTTCCCTTGGTGGAGAATTTGCAAATTAGAAGTTCTTCTCAGTGTCTTTTCAAACCATGGAATCTGGCCAAAGACTTGGACCGTATTCCCTCTAATATTTCCCTTGAATACTGTTTTACTCATTGGAGGAATCTGCGGAAACCTAACTGCACTTGCCTTGTGGCCACATATAAGGATGGCATATGCATTCTGGGTTGCTAGGAAAGCTTTATTAGAAGAAGACCTGGGGTGATTGGTAAAGAGGTGTCCAGCTAGAATTTGTGTTCCTTGTTAATTAATTGAGCATTGCCTTGTTTTAGTGTTACCTCACACCTAGAGTGTGACAGATTATTGATCAATAGTTCAATTTCCTTCCAGGGGATTGTAATTTTTGAGCTGAGAAATAGTTGATTTGCTTGTTGGAAATGTGAATGAGTAAAATATTGCAGAGCTGGGCTGTGATTCGTTGATAAGTGTAGATTGGCATTTTCCTTTGTTCGAAAAATTATGGAGATTTGGCATCAATCAGGTTTTTGACATCTTTTTTGACGGTGGAGTTGAAATTCCTGGGAAAGATATTCTCCTTTCACATGCTCTTGTCCTCCTGAACAACTGTATTATAGCTGCATATATGTATTATTATATTTTAGAGAGAGATCCAGATCCATGTGGAGGCCATTTTCTCTCTGACCTCCAACAATCATAGATATTCTCCTTTCACATGCTCTTGTCCTCCTTCTAAAGCATGTTTGTTTGAGCTTATAAAAACTTATAAGTTGCTTTTTACGTAAATCGAGACACAACTCCTCTCACATACTTACTTCGTATACCGTAAATCACTATTAAAAAGCAACTTATAAGTAATCGAATCGCTAAAACAAACATACCCAGGTAATTAGGGTTTTCCTAAGAAATAGTATTACTCAGGCAACCAAACTTCCAAACAGGCTGGAATATTTTCCCCCTTGTATGGGATTTGGCCTGTTTGGGTTAGCATTAAAGAAGCATGTTTAGGCAAATCAAGACAAAACTTCTCTTACGTATTTACCTCATATACCGTAAATCACATCAAAAAAACAGCTTCTACCGTTAACCCGAACATGCGTGAATCATGAAACCAAATGGACCTTGGTTTCTAATTTAATTCTTATATTAGGTAAAGAAATTAATTATTATTATTTCAAGCACATTCTTATATTCACCTACTTTAATTATCGCGCAAGAAAAGTGATTGTCGAAAAACAGCTAGAATAAAATTAAGGGACAATTATAATGGAGTCCCACACAAGAGAAAAAATGAAAAAATGATCCTTGAAGTTGTTAATAACAAGTTGAGGAGCGTCCATTAACAAGTCGAGGAGCTTACACTAACAACTTCAGGGACCATTTCTTCATTTTTTCTCTTGTATGGGATTTCATTGTAATTGCCCCTCAAATTAAAGATATATCATTTTCTTTAAAAAAATACATTAATCGTACTTTTTTATTAGTGCTCTAAAATCTTAGTTGAATAATTAAAAAAATAACAGGGAGGGGGTAAAAAAAATGCCTGGCACGGTTTAATGTATTCAGGACATGGAAACTGGAAAGATTAAACTTGGAAATTAAGGAATACAAAATGTGTCAGTGAGAAGATAATGAGAAGGATTAATTTAAATATTTCATATACTCCAATTGCTAACACTAATTAAATAACAGCAGTAGTAGTTAAAGTGAGGGGGCGGAGGGTGAAGGAAGCAAGGTATCCAATCCAAGCGGGATTAAGTAGTAGTAATATAATTAAAAGGGTACAAAATTGGATAGAATAAATAAAGAAAGCAAGCAACACGTAGTAAAACAAAACAGTACTAATAGTGAATATTAAGAAATATTAGTGTTTTTTTGGTCGAAAAGAAATATTAGTGTTGGATTATGGGAATCTAACCTCGAGAGTCGAGAGTGGAAAGAGCGAGTGGGGTTTGGGCTAATTATTGGCTTAGGAATAACGCAAGCCCTAAATTGAATTGACCTCCACTTAATTAAATAATTGCTTCGAGAGATTCATACCTCCCCCATTATATTTATAAATAATTTCCTCTCTTATTCAGTTTGTCCTTTTTACAAGTAGTTTTCACTTTTTATTTGAAGATGTAAGCTTTTTTTTCCTACTTTACCCTTATTAAATACGCATTCTATCTCATATCTTATACTTATTATTTCTCATATTTTTTATCTGTTTTCTCTCCTATACTCTTTTTGTAAATAGGAATATATATGAAAATATATATATGATATTTTTGACATACTTATTGCTTTTAACTATCCGTTCATTTTACACAATCAATCAAGAGAAAAATTATTTATAAATAGAATTAGATGGAGTATATAAATTGCTAATTCATCAATTTCTCACTCAATTTTCAACTCTCATGCTAACGCATTTTCAGCGATCAATTTCACACCCAGGCACGCACATTCATAAAAACTTGTTCAAGTTGCTTCTGTGTCCAGCCTAAGTCACATTTTTAAAGGACGTTAATAGAAAAAGTAACCTAGCATCCCTAGTATAAAGCAACTTTTAAAAGAGATTTGACGGTCCTTCACTTGATAAAAATATTAATTAAGCTTTTTAATATCACTCATGTTTTTTAATATCACCCTTTTGTTTTGTTTTTTTCCCCCTTCACATTGAAGAATTTCATAAGCAGATCTGCTAGTTGCTTGGTCTCGTGTGCATCTGCAGGGTCACTTATAAAATATTAAAATGATTTACTCTCATTTTCAATTAATATCTTCAAATTTTGGATAACGTTTACTGGCCGCAATTTTAATGGCAATTATAAAACACGATTCTCAGCACAGTACGACGCGTTGATTGTGACACTACCAATAGAGTGTAGCCATTTATGACGTACAAGGTCCATGAAAATTGTGACTGTTTATTACTTTAATTTTTTTTTATTGAGATTACTTTAATAATTCATGAATAGAGACACTAGCCGGATTTTGATTAAAAAAGAAGAGGCTAAGCTTCTTGCTAATACCCATGATGAACTATAAGAGAAGACCACGTGTTCCTGAGTCATTGACCCGTTGGGCCATATTGTGAGGAACCGTATAAATATGAAATTATTGGGACACTAATTTGACCATAATGTCAACTCGTTGGATCACTCTGATTTAGGTTTGACACAAATCACGCCCTCCCTTGCTTGTCACGTGTCACGTGATTTTTTTAAGGGATTGAGAAAATTAAATAAATTATTTTAAAATATTTATATTTATCATTTTTCTTTAAATTAATTTGTTTTTCTTATAAACTAATATAAAATATAATAATATACAACATATACTATGATTAAGTACTTTATGCAGTTTTCTCAATATCTCTAAAAAAAATTAACTAGATTTTATATTAAGAAATATATGGATTTTTAATCACACAACCTTTTATTTTTGTCAAGGATTTTTAATTCTCAGGCTTATTTGCTTTCTGACTTCGTGTGTGTTTGGAAAAGCTTATATTTAGGAAATAAGTCCTTATTACGTAAGCTGAGATAAAACTTCTCTCACATACTTACCTCGTATGCCGTGAATCACGAATTATAAGCACTTATTGCCCAAAAATAAGCTATTCCAAACGAGCACTTACTATATCAGAATCGCAACTCTATTCAATTGTTATTATATCATCTTGTCTTTTATATTTGGGAAAAAACTCGTTTGTTGGCGATCTTATGCACTAGTAAATTGATCAACCTTCTGATTACGCATCCCTTATAAGGAAAATGACGTGAAAATATTGTTTGAAACTAGCCCTGGATGTGCATAAGACCAAGTTTGAAAACAAAAAATGAAATATTACCGGCTATAGCATATAGATGTGATTTATTGTTAATTTTTCATTTTATATTGATACAGAAGACAAGAATAAACCACTGAAAAAAGGATAAAGTTATGAACTACTCCATCAATTTGTTGTGCCTTTTCTTTTATTCTTGAACATTTTTTTTTAAAAAAATCAAGTAAGGAAATGTTGACAAAGAAATTAGTATGCCACGGAGGATGGATATATAAGGTTTGTTTGTCACCCACCACGTTTGACATGTTAAAGCTGACCTTTTTCAACTGAAAAAAGAAAAAAAAAACAATTTATGTTCAAAATATTGTTTGGCATGGTTTTATCGGCAACTAATTATTTTTTTCAAATGTCACTCGAAAGTTGAAACAATTCTTTTCTGAATTTTAATTTTTGACATTTTTTCATTTAAACATTCTCAAATGGTCTTTTTATTATTTTATCCAAATAAGTTTGTGACAAATTGATTTTTTATAAAAGCATATCTAATAAGGGCATGGTTCAAATTGCCCGTCAAGGGCAGCTTAGTATGAACATGATTGTTAAATTTCACTATTCTAATTGACTCTTATCCTAATTTAAGTAGATAGAAAATTAGTTGGGAGCTCGTTACGCAAGTGGCCTATAAATATGAGTTACACCAAATTCTGTTAGAATAGGAAATTGCTTCTTTAGTCTTGTAAAATTTAGTTTGTAATATAATTTATACTATAAATCAGCTCTACATTTAATATTAGAGGCAGTGGGAAACAGGAATGAGTTGCAAATAATATAAACAAAAGAAGAATTTTAATTAAAAAGAAGAAGTCGGTGGTGGAGCCCATTGTTCCGGAAACTCCACTCAAATCACGTGCTTTCAAAGCACTGAGATGAAAAACGAATGCAGTGTTGTCGACCCACCCATTTTCCCCCTTATGTTATTATTTTTTGGTTAATATAATTTTTGATCCCTGAAATTTGATCCAAGTTTGATTTTGATCCTTTAAGTTTAAAATCAGTGATTTTGGTCCCTGAAGTTTGACTCTTAATCCCTCAAATTTGAAATTTTTGATTTTGACCTCTCAAGTTTGAGAAGGACTTGGTGGAAAACCAAACCAAACCGGAAAAAAAAATCAAATCCTTCTCAAACTTGAGGGACCAGAATCAAAAATTTCAAACTTGAATGATCAAGGGTCAAACTTCAAGGATTAAAATCACCGATTTTAAACTTAAAGGACCAAAATCAAAATTGGATTAAATTTCAGAAATTAAAAGTTATATTAACCTTTTTTTTTTTGTTCAAACCTTTATATTATTATTATTTATGAACATGACTAAATTTTTCCCAAACTGTATCCTGATATTAGTAATATTCATGATTTTTTGTGCTGTTGGGTTGAATGCAATTTGAGCTTGAGATTTTCATGGTAAGAAAATGAATTACAATGCAGATATTTACTCAATCGTTCCGCAGTTATTATCGCGTGGGCTATTTTTTTTTTTTTGAAGCAATTTATTTTGATTTATAATTGTTATGTTAATATTTTCCAATGTTTTAAAATCACTGTCTTCAAAAAAAAAAAAATTGTTAGTATTTAGCACTCCCAAAGTTATTGTGAACAATAAATTGAAAAAAGTTCAGTTTTTTTCCAGCGAAAAAAAGGGAAGGTTTTACCAACAAAAATTATTGAAATCCATTCAATATATGTAACATATCATGCATGTATGTTGATTGATCACTTTTTCATTACAACTTTGTGTCTTAAATTGACCATAGGAAATTAGGATTAGAAATGTATAATCTTAATCATGAGTGCTAAGTCTTATGAGCAAAATACGATATGATACACATTTAAAAGATTACACGGAGTGAATACATCCCATTTTCTCGGACAGAATTTAATGTGAGCTTTGTAATTAGAAGATTGTAGGATAATTAATAAGAGTTGGGTTTATCATAATGAACTAATTCCTCACAACATATGTAAATCAATGTTTGAATTCCTACTATATTAGTGCTTGGTACTTAGTAGTGTCTTGAACTGAATTACCATAAGTTTCAGAATACACATACTTGAGAAAGAAAATATTATAGGAGATTTAAATGACTACTTTCTCCGGTTCTAAATATAAAACAGAGTTGTTTTTTTTTTTTGGAAAGATTAAAGAAAGTAAATAAATTATTTAATCATATCATATATTATGTATTCTTAGATTATATATCAATTTATCAGTCAAAAACTGATTAGTTTGGAGGAAAAAAATAAAAATATAGATACTCTAAAATAATTTAATTAACTTCCTTAATCTATCTAAAAATAATAATTTTATTTTATATTTAGAATCGGAGTGAATATAAATTTTTTTTTACATATACAGGAGACTACTCTTCTTTTCTATGACACGACAAGGAGCAAATGAGCAAATCTATGTTCCATAAAATATAAGGAAAACAAACCATCAAAATAAATATAAGGAAAACCTTTCCCGTGTTTTTTGATTGTGTATATCTAATAACTTTATTTTTTAAAAAGACATTATAATTTTTTCCTTTAAAATTTTTCAACTTTGCCTGCATGACAAAACACGGGTGTGCCTAATCCTCTGGGTCGAGGGGAATTTATTCCGAACTTTACAATGAAGAGATCATTGGGAGATCACACAAGCTAACACGTCACAATGATGATATGGTGATTGTGGAAATTCAACTACAGTAGATGCTTATTTGTATTAATTTTTTAAAAATGTTTTTACGGCATTCAATGTAAACATGTGAGAAGATTTTTGACTTGATCGGTTAAAAAATGCCCAAAAAACACTTTTTTTGTGCTTCTATAACAAGTAAGTACAGTTAGAAATATAGGCCAACCGGCATTAACCTACGGGTTGCAAAAATGTCAACCCTAACTCGTAGATTGGTATTAACCATTTATTATCGATTTTAGCATTAAATTAAGTAGCATCCAATTTAGGTGTGATTTCTTGCAAATTCCTGGCCCATACCTTATAAAGACACATTATATATTAGGCCTCATAACAAGTTGTACAATTCATATCATTTTATTGAACTTTTATGTCATGTATATAATTGTATGTTTCCTTATTCACGTTGATGAAAATTATACAAAAAAATAAAAAATAAAAATCAAGTGTTGCTTTTAAACATATATGACAGAAAAACTAAAAACCCTCAGCAGTATAGGCTTGCAAGTTGCAACGCCTTTTTTTTCCTTAAAAAAATATCATCAACAAAGCATCTAATTTGAATTTGGAAGGTTTTTTTTTTTTCACAAAAAAAGGAACAATGGTTAAGCTAAAGTACTTTTTTTTTTCTAATTACATGCTCTGCATCATTTAGAAATCCATTAATTTTTTTTACCAACAAAATACATTCACACACAGACACACATATACACATGATGAGATAAAATTACTATGCAATCACTCATAAATAATTGATTAATTACCAAAAAAATCTTAGGACTAGAGAATTATATGGTAATAATAAGATTCTATGTAAAAAATGACAAAAGATCTTGTAATACGGCCAATCAAATAACTTAAGTGGTAAGAAGTTTCACCATTTAAAGGAGGGGAATACAAGTTTGAATTCTGAAAAATATATTTATTGACAGAGATAAAAACCTTTTACCCACTAAATTTTGAAAAGGAAAATCATAGAAAAAAATTTAAAAAAGTTACTGTCACTACACAGTATTTTATTGTAATATACAATTAATTAGGTAAAACTATTTAAAAAGAGAAAGAAAAAATGAAAAGAAAACAAGGAAGCTCGTGGAAGGAAGATATATATATATATACTGGTATATATATATACGAGTATAATGGAATAAAGAAATAAGAATGGTGAGGTGGAAGCATTCCTTTTGATTTGGGGGTGAGTGTCTAAAAAGCCTCTTCTTCCGTCAGCCTCACAGATTCAAACCTCATCATCCTCCTTCTATCCCTATTCCCCTACTCTACGCTCTCTGTATATTTCACTCTGTATCGCACTTTTCTTGTTTCCTTCCTCTCAACTCTCCCTCCAGTCCATGGCCGACCAACCCTCCTTCCCTCCTTCCAAATCCACCAATCCCAACGGCACCGCCGCAGCCGCCCCCGCCGCAGCCAATGGCTCCTCCAATCCCGGCCCCGTCAAATCCCACCTCCACAACCCCAACCGTCAAGTCTACCGCCCACAATCACACCACCCCCGCCGGCAACGCTCCCACTGCCGATTTTCCTGTTGCTGCTGCTGTTTCTGGTCAATCCTCGCCCTCCTCGCCCTCCTCCTCCTCGCCGCCATTGTCGGTGCTGCTCTCTATGTCCTTTACCGTCCTCACCGTCCCCAATTCTCCATCACCAATCTTCGCATTGCCAAGATGAACCTCACTACTTCCCCTGATTCCCCTTCTCATCTCACTACCCTCCTCAATCTCACCCTCATAGCCAAAAACCCCAACAACCATCTCGTTTTCTTCTATGGCCCTTTCTCTGTCACTGCCTTCTCCGATAACGTCCCCATCGGGAACGGTTCTCTGTCGGCGTTTACATCCAACCAGAACAACCAGACTAGCCTCCGAGCGGTGCTTTCCAATGCTCAAGATCTGGATACTGATGCGCTCACGAGTCTGAGAACGAATCTGAAGAAGAAGAAGGGGTTCCCGGTGATGATTCAGATGGACACCAAGGTGAAGTTGAAGATGGAGTGGCTCAAGAGCAAGAAAGTGGGGATTAGAGTTGAGTGTGACGGAATCAGGGGAATGGTTCCCAGTGGGAAGACTCCGTCGGTGGCTTCCGTCACAGACTCTGAGTGTAAAGTGGATCTTCGAATCAAGATCTGGAAGTTCTCTTTTTAGATTTTTGTTCCATTATTGATATCGATTCATTACCCCTGTAATGACCAACCTAATCAATTATATTTTCTTTTTCTTCTTATTTTTTTAATTCGATTTCATTTCTCGATCTTCTTAAAAGGGAATTGTCCAGCTGTGGACGAGCGTTAGAGTCCATGAAAATTTGAGCTCAGCAGGTGAATTTAGAATTCAGAAAAAAAAAGGAGAAAACTTTGATTTGAGCTTCTTATAGTATATATATGGGAGTTCCTAAATTTAGATTTTTTTTCTCATACCATTGAAGTTTTCTGACTGGAACTGATAATTTTATAGCAATGCAACTTTACCATTGTCTCTGTTTTCAAATCAGAGCACAAAAAGCAGTGCTCTGTTTTTCTTCAGATCACTATTTACAAATTAATTCCCTCCCTTAATGATAAGGTTAGGGTGAGTCATGATGCAGAAACACTGTGAAGGAGTAACAACCAACGGCGAATGAGACAGAAAGAGCTGAAGATGAAAGGAGTGTGATATACTGTACTAGTTTTGCTTGTTGCTTTAGACGGCGGAGGAAAAGGGGAAGAAGACAAGAGAGACCCGCCAAAACGGGTAAAAACTTGACGACGATTTTAAGAAAAGGTACGTCACGGTAAGAGTGACAGATCTGAGGTCTCAACTAAATGGGCACAGAAAAAGATACGAAATGCGCAGAGAATCAGGCGCTGAATCGTATATATGTTTCAGAAGCCTGACCTCATTAAACTTCAAGCAGAGTTCTGAGCCTTCTTTACAATCGTGAAATCCTCTGCTATTCTCAATCTGAGAACTCACAGAAATCAAAGAGCTGGGCCTGGCAGGAACCAACCGTAGGGGTGGGGTTGGTTTATTCAGGCGACAACAAAAGAACTAGGAACCACAAAAGCTTTGCCAGGTGGAAGGAGGTCGCATCCCCACAGAGCACTTAGGCCTAAGGCTTTCGTGTTGGCGACTGGTCATGGGTACGGTCCTTCTTTTACAGCTTTGTATATGCCTCCTGACCTGGTAAGCGTAAATACTAAAAAGAGGGAAAGTGAAGTTATTCTTTTTTTTTCTTAAAAAAACATTTGAAGGTGATTTTTAATTGATCACCGTCAAGAATAGATTCGAATACACGAGTTTTCCATGGAGTCATGATGTGGTCGGCAGGGTTGTTGGATCTTCACACCCGCTCACACGCATATAATATTCTCAGTTTTATATCCCTTTATATATCCTCTCTCCGTGTGATCTTCGGGCAACCCAGGAAATAAAAAACAAAGAAATTACTGCCTCCTCTTATTGCGTCTAATATTCCACGTGTGATAAGACAAGACGGGTCATTGAGAAACGCGATCATCAATTTTTGCCTCTCTGGAGTTGGTCTTCCACTCTTCCCTCAAAGTTTTAAATTGGAATCTTTCATAAACTCTTTTATAAGTCATCATAAAACTTTTATCCTATAGTTATTTCGTAAATTATAAAGTTATATTTTATAAGCTAATCCAAACATAGAAAACCTTTAATATAAAAAGACGGTGACTTTGGTGATTGAGAAGAAATAGCTTTTTGTGGTGTGAATGGCCCATGCACGTGATATGATATATTAGTGATACAGAAATGAAGGGAATAGTTATTGAAAATGAGGGAATGTTGTGATTGTGGCTAGAGTAGCTAGGCCTCTTTGACTGTCTCAGTCAGGGACAGTGATCTTATCAATCAGCTTTGAGTTGCGTAACCAGGATGCCAAGAAAGAGAATTAAAAGGGTGGGAATCTGGTGAGATTGAGCTGGAATACCGAACAAGTCTGTGACCGTGACCCAAAGTCCAAACAATAGTACTAAACACGGCCGTTTCAGCATTATCATTATTGGGTCAGTCACCTTCGTCGCCCCGTGTTTTGCAGGTAATGCTTCATGAGCACAACTCTGTCACCAGACAGAGTGACTTCAAATTTTCAACAAATTCAGCCGCACTCCGACAAGAGTTTGTTTTGGTGAGATCATAACATTCCAAATTAAGCTGCTCTGTTCATACGCTCCTCGTCAACCAAAAAAATAAAATAAAATAACGAATGCCAAGTGAAGTAAAGGACCTGATGTTGATTGTTGAATACGAGATTAACAGACCATAGGCGAAGATATACGGTCTCCTATTTATAACGTTGTTGTGAAGCTGGGAGTGGGTTTTATACCTTTTTTTTTTTGGGTTGGAGAATAGTACAGCTAGTGCAAGAGATACAAAGGATGAAGCTTCCTTCAAGGCCCTAGCCATATCAAGGTTATAGAGTGACTTGCAGCCAAACAGAGTATTGAGTAATTAGAGTTTGAGACAGCTGCTACCTTGGATTCATCACGTGGAATTCCTCTTAATCAGTGGCGATATTGCTTTGCTGGCACGAGAAACAATGTCCCCTCCACAGTCCACACCATCAATCACCTACGTAGACAACTGATCAGCAGCGTAGTTTGACTGCAACTGATCCTAGTCCCCCTTGTTTCTTCTTCTGAAGGTTTCTCATTTTTTTTGGGGGTTAATAATTAGAATGTTAGTTATTCACAATGTAAGTTCATACCTTTATTTTTTTTTCCTGATATATTATGATGAAAAATTTTCTTAGGGATCAAAGTCGCTCGGGAAATTGTGAAAAAATCCCTCATTGACAACTTATTTAATAAATGGGACCTTCACGTGCAAATTATCTTCCACATATGCAGAATATCTTTCCTTATGTGCAGATAATCTTCCCTGTATGTAAAATTCTTTCTTATACTTGTGCAGAAATCTTCCCTCCGTGTGTAGATATCTTCCCTCCATGTACATGATATCTTCTCAGGTTCCATTTAATAAATAAATTGTCAATAAGATCTTTCTTAACAATTCACCCAAATCGCTATGCATTTTGTTCCGTTTAGCCAGCTTCAGTCTCGGCGTCTTCGCTCATGATCCAGTCTCAACGACTTCACCCCGTGGAAGAAAGAAAACGAAAAGTCTTTTCTCATTGGCACAGGCTTGGGCTACGTATCTTAATTATTAATTTAAAATTTTCAGGGAAAATCACTTGTAAAAACCTTTAAAAATATTAAAAGATAAAAAGATATTTTGAATATTTATAATTTTAAAAAAAACATTAGGGCCAAATTGTCTTTATTGAAATAAAAAAAAAAAAGAGAGATCAATTTGCCTTTATTTTTTTTAATTTAAAAATAGTTACCCCATTGGCCATCCACCAGGGCTAGCACCCCTGCGGCCTGCCCACTAGTCTCCAGAGGGAATATTCCCTCCCTATTGAGAACAATCCTTACAATATTCCCTTGGGAATAAATTCTTAAGATGGTGGGGGTGGGTTCGAAACCTCATCGCTTTGGTGGTACAAAAAATATATGGCCATTAGGCTACTAATGTACTTTAACATAAGTGATGAAAAAAGAAATATGTACTTTAACATTTGATCTTTGACCACACCCACCCACAAATTTAAATAAGGAATTGATAAATTGAGATAAGAGATTCATGAGTTCAGATAAAAAATTCCCAATTTTTGTTAAAAATTCACTCATTCTCTCAGCCCATTCATAAGTTTAGATAAAGAGTTCCTAAGTTCAAATAAGGAATTAACAAATTGAGATAAGGAATTCACAAGTTTAGATGAGGAGTTGAGATAAAGAATTTTCAAATTTATATGAAGAATTGACAAGTTGAGATAAGGAATTCACAAGTTCAGATAAGAAACTGCTTAACTTGCGAATTCCTTATCTCAACTTGTGAATTTCTTATCTGAACTTGTGAATTTCTTATCTCAACTTATCCATTTCTTATCTCAACTTGTCAATTTCTCATTTGAACTTGGGAATTCTTTATCTCAACTTGTCAATTTCTCATCTGAACTTGTGAACTCCTTATCACAACTTGTCAATTCCTTATCTAAACTTATGAATGGTCTGAGATAATAAGTGAATTATTTATTTAAAAAACAAAAGTTGCAAATTCCTTATTTGAACGTGAGAATTTCTTATTTCAATTTATCAATTTCTTATCTGAACTTATTTATAGATTTGGCTAAAGATCAAAGATTACTATATATATATATATATATATCTTTTTGCATTACTTATGTTAAAGTGCATTGGTGGCCTAATAGTCATGCACTTTTTGTGCCACCAAAGCGATAAGGGTTCCAACCCCACCCCTACCTCCTTGGAAATTTATTCCCAAGGGAATATTATGAGGAATGTTTCTAAGAGGGAGGGAATATTCCCACTGAAGCTCCGACCACCAGCAGGAGGGCTAATGGAGCTCCGACGGTCTGGCGGCCGGCTGGTAGGGGTAACTATTTTTTTAATACCCCACCCCTACCTCCTTGGAAATTTATTCCCAAGGGAATATTATGAGGAATGTTTCTAAGAGGGAGGGAATATTGCCACTGAAGCTTCGACCACTAGCAGGAGGGCTAATGGAGCTCCGACGGTCTGACGGCCGGCCGGTAGGGGTAACTATTTTTTTAATAAAAAAGAAGTAAAGGTAAATTGGTTTTTTCCTTTTAATTTCAGTAAAGACAATTTGCACCTAATATCTTTTTAAGATTATGATTCAAAACATCTTTTTGTCTTTTAGTATTTTTAAAATTCTTTACGAAGGATTTTCCCAAATTTATAATATCTTGGATCATTTCCACTTTTCTCTTCTTCTTGTTTTTTTTTTGGTGAAAACTTCTCTTCTTTTTAGCCCCACTCAACTAGGCGCTAGCTGATTATTTTTAGATGAATTTATGTCATGATCGTAATCATGGATATTGGTATTTTTTCCTTCTAAAACACTTCGTGGACAAAATTGCAAAATCCAAAAAACAATGATATGCCAGTAAATTAATATATAATTGACAAATCTTCCATTTTCAGCCTCCAAATCATAGGCCCGGCCCTTGACGGGCTCGGGCCTAAACGGGCCGGCCCGACGGGCTCGGCCCAAATTCCCAGCTCTAATTTATAGGGACTCCTCTTTAAAATCTTGTTTCCCGGGAATGGAAACAGAACCAAGCTAACTGCTAATCCGGGAGAAAAAAAAAACGAACCAAGCTAATTGGATGCCGGACCTCGAGGTCAAACCAGCTACATTAGATCATATCAGAAAGAGCTAGGGAAGTCATGCTATGATTAGCAAGAATATGTAAATACTCCCTCCGGTCCTAATTATAAGACATATTTACCTAACTTTGAAGAAATTAAGGATAGTAGTTAAATTAGTTAATTTTATTTATTTTTTAAAAATACCCTTATTTAATAGGGTGATTTAGGAATACTACATGAGTCTACCATGAGGCAATCCAACCATTATCTAAATCAATATTCTCTCTCCACCTCTCTATATTTATTTTCATGGTATTTTATTTGGAGTATGTTTGATACTTCATGGTACCGCATGTCGAACGAGGCAATCCAACAATGAGGGTATTTTGGGAAGAAATTGACAAAAATTAAAATTTTATCTAGGACCAAGATCAACTTCCAAATATTGTCCTATAATTAGGACAGGAGGGAGTACCTATTAGACTCAAAAAGACGAGTCCCGCCAATCTCGACTTGTTCCCGTCAGTAGTACGTAGGTGAATTAAGCGCTCAACTATTAGTTCTTCTCAACAGCTTCCGCAAGATTTCGATAATCCAGTTATATATACATGCTGCTGAAAGTCTGCTAGTTTGCCCGGAAGATGCTTCCAAACATGCGTCTGATTTAAAATGTTAACAGAAAGGTGCAGCTTTATATATATATATATATATATATATATGTCCTCACCCAAGTGTTGTGGAAAAGCAAAGTATAGTATCTATCTTAGAGAGACAAGTCCACTGTTATAAAAAGTATATGACAAATTCAATTCAATTTCCCACCTCATCATTCACTTCAATGCAATCCAGCAAACAAAACATGAAAACCTCATACATCCCAAACTCAATCCCGTAACACGCGGAACAACTTAACAAGTACCAAGAATTGAATTCAACTTGGAAGAGCAACAAGCACATAAAACCGGCAAATAGAATATCCTTCAGTGAATTTGAATACAAAAGATATTACAATATTCCTTGGTGCCTAATTGAAAATGAAATGAACCCTTGGACCCAAACATATCACAGTTGATTATTCAGACAGATGCATGGTCCCATAATGACAACGAATAATAAAGCATATATAAGTGGAGAAGCAAATTACAAGAGTACGTGGTACTACTACCTGCAAGATGATGGATGATCTGTTTTGCAGTGATTAAACTCATCCATGAGTGTTGACAGCTTCCCAAACTAAGTTCTTCGGCACGGGGTTCGAGAGATTTCGAGCCTCCAAGGCTGCATTCCTCAGCGTCTGAATGGTTAGCGCATTGGCTTTCCAGAAGGAGGCACAGTTGTAAGGCAAATTATGCCTGTTGCACAATTCCTTGACCAAAGGCGAGATTTTCCTCAAATGACACCTAGGCAACCTCGGAAACAGATGATGCGCCACCTGAAACTGTAATCCACCATGAAACCAGTCCATCCAAGGTGAACACTTCACATCCAGAGTCCCATTAGTCTGTTTCTCAAACCAGTCATTCGAACTTGGTGGCCCCACATACACACTGGACGAGAAATGATTCAAACAGAACTGAACATGCTGTATTCCAGAGACACAGAAACAAGCAATCACAAACATTATTCTCTCACCCCAATTGGGTAAGTATGAAACCAATAGGGGATACCATATCCAGAAAACAAGCAGGCCCAGAATCTCCTGCCCTCTTTTTGGTACCTTCCTCTTGGATAAGAGTAAGATAAATGATTGAGCGAATAAGTTTAATCTGGCAAAGCACATTACAGGATAAAATGTCCAGTGCTGATAGCTAACCAAGAACCTAGCAACAGAATCAAAGTTCAACTTTCTGTCGTAGAAATGAGAAACAAGGGAATCAAAGATTTTGGAAGACACAGCAAACATTGGTAAATGCTGAAGGTCAGGATCGAAATCAAGACTGTTACAGGCAATGTGATGGGAATTGTGGTCCCATTTCCACCACGCAATACTGATCCCTGCGAGGCAATTACCAGTAAGGATCTGGGCAAAACGATTGAAACCCTTGCTTGTCATAATCTGGTAATGCCCTGAGTCATGTCCCATCCATCCACTTTGAATCCACAAGAACCCCATTAACCCACCACAACCCAAATGAACCCACGGGCTAGTACAGCACACAACACCATAAACGCTCACGCAAAACAGAAATGCTATGAAACAGAGTGAGAAACACACACCATGTCCTTTGCTTTCAAATAGACCCATTTTGGAGATTTCGGACGCAAGCCTCCGATAATCCTTGGATACTTCAGAGACAGAGTAGTCCTGAAGGTCATATCCGGTGAACAAGTTGTCTAGGTATTTCCATGCGGTGGCAGGATGGTAAGCTACGAAAGCGTCAGTGACGTCTTGGCCGGCGAGATTGAGAAGAGGATGTTCACCTCCTGGGTGGTGATTTGCCCAATCGGAGACGTCGTACACTTTGCCCTGTATAGAGATCCATAGATCTCCTCTTTTGTTATGCTTTCTAAGCTCTTGCTGTGAAATGTACTTCTTTGTTGTGTCCCCCATTGCGGATGAAATGAAGAAAACAAGAAAGATCTAGCAAGTATCAAGAAAGAAGCGTTTTGTGTAAACCTACTTGTGAGTGTGTGATAGCATAACTCGAAAAACGTTTTCTTTTTCAGAGAGTTATGGACTAGGAAAGGGCATCTGGTAACAGAAGTCGCAGTGAGTGGCTGCTTTTATTTTTGCAGTGATATGAGGATTGGAGGGACAAAGAGAGAGAGTAGCGGTGGTAGCAAAGCTTTGTGCTTGTACGATTGTTTGTGATGCATATTCCGACGAAGACTCAATAAACGCCACAGAATGCGACCCAACCAGGTTTAAACGCAAATGGTTTGGCTCCTGAATGGTTCAATCATCAAGGGGGGCTCGGGAAATTGACGTTTTTTATATAAAATAACTATATTTGATTCCTTTTTTCCCTAGATTATGCGTCAGTTAAGGGCATTATCGCTTTCTGATGTACTGTCCCTTATTATCGAATATATATTTGATACCTCTCCGAGCGGCACGAGGAATAAGAAGGGATAATTAGCTTATTTAATATATCTTAAATTGATTTTTTTTATTTTTATCTTTATTAAAAAATGGGTTTGAAAATTTAATAAGTCCGAAAAATTAAAAATAAGTCTTAATTACAAAAGAAAAATAGAAAATGAGTATTAATCATTTTGTAAATAACTTATATTTTGTATAAAACTATGGTTCTAAAAGTGTTTTAATGAATATTTGGAATAATTTATTTTTGGGAAATAAGGACTTACTGGTATTATATAAGTTGAGACAAAACCCTTCTTACATATTTATCTCATATACCGTGAATCACGAATTATAAATATTTATTATATAAAAATAAATTACCCCAAACGAACATTTAGCGACAGTATATGACAAGAATCATGTGGCAGGTGCATTGACAAGCTGACCTATCAGGGGACGGAGGGACCGAAGCCTTGCCGTGAAAAGGGTTAACTTTTATTATAGACGGGGAAGGGGTAAGATTAGGAGGACTGTGACAAGCTTCAGATTTATTTATTACTTTTTTGGTTACAGCTTCATATTTTTATTTTTGACAATGATGACAAACAGCAACAGGTACAAAGCACCCATGAAGGAAATTATTGTGTTTATTTTATTAGCTGTAACAGGCTGTCAAAATAGGATATTTGCTCTGTCCACTAGAGGAGATTATTGAATGCACAGATTACTTTAATTCACGAAACTCAACCAGAATATGCAGATCATTTCCATGGTTAATCATTTTTTAAATATTATGAGATAAATTTAACGCCTTTTACGTATGGTAAATATTTACCATATAAGTGATGACAGAGAATAAATATCATGAAATTACAATAATTCGACTTATCAATATTTGTGTGATCTTTATTTTTACTGGTATTAAGAATGAAACTTAATATCAAAACTTCAATTTCATGTGCGGTGAATTGTTGGTTTATTTTAGTTTAATAACTTTAAAATACTATATTAAAAAAATTAAAACTTAAATATACTTTATAAGCCGCATAATCATCATTTAAGTTTGCTGCGTTATTATTTTCCTTTAGTAACATTAAAAATATACTTTATAAAGTTAAATGACCAAAATATACCCCTTATGTAATCCTTATGTAAAATTTAAAAGACTAAAAATATACTTTAACCAATAAAAAATCCTTCTCTCCCTGCCTTTCCTTTTTAAATTAGGACAAGAGGACCACATATCTACTACTGAAAATGGCATAACTCCTACAGTTATAAATAATGGAGTATAACTATCTCATAATTTCATGTTTGGCGCAAGGACCAAGAACTTGTTAATAATTCAAAGCGATAGAATATGCCGAAAGGAGATGCTAAAGCCTCCACGAGCAAAATATCTTGCCTTCTTCCAGCTAAGCAATTCTTTCCGGTTGATTTGTACGCTATTTTTAAGAGTGCTTAGTAGCTATTACTCATAATTTTTAGGAATTATATCTATTTTAAATCCTTACATAGCGTTTCTAAGTGCATAAAATTTTCATATCCGAATAACCATTTAGATACGAAGGGTCGATCATTCAAAACTACATCAAATATTCCACACATCGCTCGACTTATTCAGTCAAAAATATATCAACAGTTTCTACTTGCACCTCCAAATACTCTCACCCTGTGATGAATGATAATTGATGATTCAGGAAAATAAAAGTAGGAGTTCTTAACACCATTGAGTCTTCCAGGTATTGGTTGGCCAAGACCAAGAGTGCCAACCCAACACAACTTTTGATGATCCCAAAACTATATTGATGAAATAGCAACCACTATTAATAGACAGGCGCGGATGCTGAAGGACAACTAATTATAATGCCAAACACGATGATGGGTGTTAGACCTGTCAGCTTTCTCCAACCGCAACAGTTAACTTTAATGGCCGCTACGGCTACAATCGTGAAGGAAGAGGTTTACCTACTGTTCCGAGTTGCGCCTGCTTATAGTCATCTCCATCCCTATCACGACGAACCTTGATGAATTCTAAAACTACGTGGATCAACTCGTTTTGATGACAAGTATATTCATGATCAGCTCCTTCTATAATGTGTAGTTCATGGTTGGATATGAAATTTGCAAAATCTAAAGCATCTTCTGCTGGTACTATGGGATCCTTAGATCCATGAACCGTCAACACCCTAAGTATTAGCAAAGGTATCAGTAGAACTTGATGAAACCAATACTTATATATGGGTAATGTTATTAGTGGGAATGACAAATCACAACCTTTGGTCTCTCACCTGCAAGTTTGAGGAATTAATAGACATGAAGTATGGGTAATAGTAGATAAGCGGTCCATCAAACTTTCCTCAGTGACGCGATAAATAATTTTTCCTATTAGAATCAAAGGAATATTATGATAATAGCACTTACAGATAGAAGTAATTCAGAGCTTAATTGCATTGAAAAGCTCACCTCTTGCATTCTTAACATCAATAAATCCATCTCGCTTGATTCTTTGCATGAAATTTTTTCCCAGGCGACCTTCTATGCCTTTCACTAGATTAAACCGGCCAGAAATATTGACGATAATATCAACATCCTTATATTTTGAGGCATATAAAAGTGCCACATTACCCCCTGCAAACGCCATTACAGAAACACCATACATAAGTTGTTCAAAAGGCAGAGGATAAGCTGTTTTGCGTTCTCAAAAAGATCTTAAAGGTTCAGTTACCATTACACGTAATCCAAGATAGCATTCTCAGCTAAAATTTCCAAAACATCTCTCATCAGTTCAAGCAGGTGACATGTAACTCGGATATTTAGTGCATGTTTGGTATCACGGCAGCTTAAAAAATAAGTCACTTATTACGCAAGCCGAAAAAAAACTCCTCTCACATACTTACCTCGTATACCGTGAATCACGAATTATAAGCACGTTTTGGACAAAAATAAGCCATTCCAAACGCACACTTATTGTCTTCGGTTATTCCACTCTTTTCCATAAAATATCTGCATCTCTATGATTTACATATGAAGGACATCTCATACAACTTTCGTTCATCTTTACCTACATTTGAAATTCCCAAGAACCCCATCATATGCTTTCTTCAAAACCATGTACAGATCTAATTCTTTCTCTCTACACAATTTCACAGGTCTTCTAGGTAAGAACACGTGTTTCATAAAAGACTATTTTTGAACAGAATTAATTATATTGATTCCAAAGGACTTTTACTTTTAGGGCTAACCTATATATTTAAACATCCTTTTTTTCCAGGGAGTTTCACTATTGATAACTAAAATTATTTAAAATAGCCAAACAAGTTAAATAGGGCAAGAGCTAGGAGAGGAAACATCGTATATCAAGTCACAGCTAGAGTAGTCTTTATGTCATTGACTGATATTCCATAAGCATGAGCCCAGCATCATAATTGAGCATATTTGTAATCTGACCTTTACTGTGACCAATAATTGCGGTAATTATGTATTTCTCCTTCCTGAAGTGTTGCACTACAGCTCGCAGGTCATCAGCTTCCCTATAGTAATTGCCATACCGAAACAAACCTTCACTTTCCCTGGAAGACAGCATTGGTCACCTCTGTTAGCACCCAAATTTACATCAAATTCTTATTGTTCAATGTTCAGTATATTATCAAGAGGTCCACTTTTAAGTCGCCAGGTATGAAGAATCCAAATCATTTAATTTTATAATAGAACCAGTCCCATTCTTTTCTATTTTGGGTCCATTGCTTTCCATGCTAGTTATTATTAGGGGTGAAATAAAGAAGCAAAGAATGGCAGAGAAGATATGGTGCCTTGATCTGTATACCCAATTACCATAACAGGACATCGAGACTGCATCGAAAGGACATTTTATGAAAAATGGCATTAAAAATTACTCTTCATTTTGGTGATAGAGCGTGAGTTGTGATCTTGTTATGATTGTATTGATACAACATTTCCACAACAATTACTGGATACTTTTATAGTTCATGTTACCATGACATTCTAAAATCTATTTCTGAATTACCCAAAAAGAGGAAGTCAAGGGTAGACAATCCAAAGCATCAAACTAGCAACAAAAACATTCCATACTTGAACAAAATAATAGTTCATTAATTTAATGTACTTTCATTTGTAGAAGATCATACCCATTTCCAGCGAAGTCAAAGCGGAAGGCACTAATTCCATTGTTTTCCAGAGCAGCAGCAAGGTTCACCATGGGAATTCTCTCCTAGAAATTATGCCATCCGACCCTTTAGTCCAGAATAACCGGCACTTTGAACATGTTATATGCCAGTGAAAATATATGAATAAATAACAGCAAAACGAGTTGACATAAAAAATTCTCAAACTTATAACATCAACAAATTATTCTGTTTGTTTCAAAAAACCTGTAAACCAAGCTTATTAGCCATTGACTTCTGAATCTAATGGAATCTCATTTCTTAATTTAATAGGCAGAAGTTAGATCAGATAGCAACATGATCTCAACAGAAGAGCTTAGAAGATTTAATACCACCATGATGAAATTGGACCGTAAATCCAGTATCCAAACAACAATGAACTGACAAGCTAACAGGTTAACTGTTCACTATTAGTGATTAGTCCATTGAGTACAGTGAATACTAAATATAGCAGATCCTTATGCTCTAATGTATAGTGCTGAAGTGTGAGTAGTCAGTCTGAGGTCCATTATTTGTCAAGACCAACAACCTTAGAAGATTGCAATCCATGGAGCAAAATGACAAGCTCTGTTGAACCTGCATCATGTAAAATCCCCACAAGCTTTTCCCCGTGGTAGTTTTCAACTGTAGCTCGTTCGTTCTGCCTTCCTGCAGTGAGGATAACAGGATGGTAGTTTCAATAAAAAGTCAATAACATATATTGATCAAACAAGTCAATTTGTTGCAGCCCATGTCTAATATAATTTTTTATACTCGCACAATATGTTTGTCAATGCCAGCAAGGATTTGAAGTAAGACAGCTGAATTTCATATAAAACAAGCTTAAGAAAATATCGGCTGCAAACATAGATAAATTGGTTGGAGAATTTGGACGAGTGGGTTATAAGGGGATTGTAAATTCTTGGGCTCGCTTTTGGCTCAGACAAATTCCAAAGAACTTTAATTTTGATGGGTTCTTGCATGAATTTCAATTTCAGCACCCTCCTCCAATTTCATCTTTTCCCCATTGTTCTTATTTCCTTTAGGAGAGAGTACATAAAACATTGGGCTTCAATTTTCATGCCAGACTTCACATAAACATAATAGCTTTTCTAGCTTTTTAAAATAAAACAAGACAACCAATTCCAAATAGCCCCAATCAATTCACAATATATATATTTCAGAGGAGCCATCGTCACTGGATAGCGATGCAACATGCATGCGACAACAATGGACAGACTAGAGGGTTGGAAAATTATGCAGTACGCGGCGACGTAAATGAGGAAAATGGCTCACCGGGAGCGCGAAAGCGTTCATCTGCGGGTTGAATCGGACGAGTCATCTGGGTTCACCACCTCTTTAAGCATCAGAGTATTTAGCTCCGCCCATTGTCGCTACCGTGTAAATGGCTAAAACTGTTTTAAAAGCCGTACCTGGAAGCATAAACAGGTCATGGTCCTTTTTTTTTTTTTTGGCCAGCAACAGGTCATGGTTCAAAGCATCAGGACAGTTGACCCGTCCGTCTCATCGACCTACTGACATTATAGTTAAATTAAAAGTAATACTCATCTGTCTTAATTATAAGATAAAGTTGACTTTTTTAAAGAAATTAAGGAAACCAATTAAATCACTTTAGAATATTTATATTTTTAGTATCTTTGGATTATATATTAGTTTATTAATCAAATTACTTAGTTTGAAGAAAAAAAAATATAAATATAAATATTTTAAAGTGATTTAATTGGCTTCCTTAATTTCTCCAAAAAAAGTCAACTTTGTCTTATAATTAGGACCGGAGGGAGTATTATATTCTTTCTAATCCTATACAAGAAAATTTGAATTAAAAATACTATTATATTCTTTCTAATCCTATGCAAGAAAAATTTATTTTGGATTAACATATTGACAAGCTTATATTACAAATATAATTAAAAATTAAGGGGTAAGATGTAAATTTGTCCTGAAAATTTTCGCTCAGGAGCAATGCTAACTCTAAAGTTTTATTGGATTTAATGTTGCCCAGAAATGTTAAAAAGAAGTAATGTTACCCCTAACTGTTAAAAATCTAATAATCATGCAATTTTAATACAAAAAAGATGTAAGATAAAATAATAAAAAAAATTAATTGAAAATTTTTAACCCCACTTCTATCATTTGTTTCAATCCAACCCCAAAAGAAAAATTCCCTTCCCCTCCCCTCATGCTAAATAAGCCTAAAAATAGTCATAATGAAAGATGATATTTTAAGAAAACCAATATATATTTATTACAAATAGCTAACCTAACTAATTTCTTTAATCTATCTAAAGTAACCAACTAAATTTCATATTAAGGACAAGAGTTAACTTTTCACTCAAGCACCAGAGTTAGTGTGTATGTATTAATATATTGATGGTTTTGGTCAAAACTAATTTCATTATTTTTTTTAAAAAAAATAGTTTATATCTTTTTTAAAAAAATTAGTTTATATCCTTTTTATTTATTGATTTCTTCCTCTATCTTTATGAAAACTCTTATACCTCTTTAATTTTTAAATTTTCAAAAAACAAAATCATCAATTAAATTTATAATCATCAAAAAATGCCTAGATTTTTCATATAAAATTATACACAAGTTATACATATTGGCTATTAGCGAAGCTAATTTTTTGTCCACTTGTTGTAACTATATATATATATAGTTACACGTGTACAAAAATTAAAATAAAAAGTCAATCAATAGGAAGGTTCCCGAGTGTTGTCATTAACGATGGAGCTGACCGACAAATATGATGTTTGTTTGAAACAACGATTAGAATACTTAAAAATAACTTTTCAATTGTGATTTACGGTATACAAGGTAAGTATGTGAAAAGAGTTGTCTCGATTTATGTGAAAAACAGGTTATAAACAATTTCAACATTAAAACAAACATGCCCATGGCCATTATTTTCATCACACTTTCATGCCTTTTGTGATGATTAGTCAGATTAGAAGACATATCCTTGATGGGTGAAAATTCCAAACCATTTAACTTAGCTTCCCAAATAAAAAATATATTATTGGTTTTGAATATATCTCCTCTAAGTAATACATACACTACGAAAACAAAAGCTGCATCACTCCACATTTCTCATGAAACACATCATTCGTGTTAATCACAATCAAGCTTTAAAAAAGTGACCATATACTTTTATAATGATTAAAATATTACTCTTAATGATTGGGTTCATAAATTATAAACAATGTCATGTTTTTCAGTATTCAAGACTAAATTCACCCTTAAACTTCAACAAGACCTTGCGAGTTCAACATTAAAACTGATATTTTGAAACACCACGCCAGATGCTAAAAAACTAGCATGAATATTTGAAAGCATTATAAAAAATGACTCCTTTCGAGGGAAAAAAACCTTAAAAAAACTTGTGCCGATTTTGTTTTTTGTACAAAGGGCAGATATTTCGAAAGCACAAGGAGAAGATGTGAGCACCGTGCTTGTCATAACCAAAATTTACCACCGAGTTCTTCACTTGTCATATTTCTCCCACTATTTTGGCCGAGTTATTCAATTCAACGAACATTTCTACGTCAACTTCGCTCAAATAACAATGGCTCAGAATTACAATTTCGAGCCAACTTGACCCTGCCATAACGAAATTAATATTCACTCACTGAGGCAGAATCACATCAACTATCTGCACATTTCATTTTCCACAATATAAATAAACAACCTCTTACAGCTGCCCTGCTAAGATCCAACAGGAGCAACACCTTGAGCCTTGGCCGCTGCAGTAGCCGCGGCGGCTGCTGCAGCTGCGGCAGCTGATGCTGCTGGGTTAGGTGATGGTGGTACCGGGTTTGATTGCGAACTATTCTGTGCTTCAATTGTTTGTGGCTGTGGCTGCTGCTGAGGCTTTACTTTAGCTAGCAGGGCCTTTATTTGACTTCCGGTAAGAGTCTCGTGTTCCAGAAGAGCATTTGCAAGGGCATGAAGCTCCCTATTGCGAGTGGTTAGAATAGTTTTTGCATTGTTGTAAGCTCTCTCCAAAAAGAGCTTGACCTCCTTCTCAATAAGAAGCCTAGTTTCTGAGCTCATGCTTCTCCCATCGTCATTATAATTGTGAGTGACAAGTCCCACTTCATTGCTCATACCATATTTAGTAACCATGGCCCTGGCCAGATTAGTTGCTTGCTTGAGATCATCCGAAGCACCAGAAGTAACCTCATTTTCTCCAAAAATTAGCTCTTCTGCAACCCGACCACCCATGCAAACATCAAGGCGGGCAAGCATTTGTTTGCGGGAGATACTGGTCTCGTCCTTGTCAGGCAATTGAGTGACCATGCCAAGAGACATTCCTCTTGGGACGATAGTTGCCTTGTGAACTGGAAGTGCCCCATCAGTATGAATAGCCACAAGAGCATGACCACCCTCGTGGAAAGCAGTCATCTTTCTTGATTCCTCATTGATGACAGCTGACTTGCGCTCACTTCCCATCAAAATCTTGTCCTTTGCATACTCTAAATCAGCCATGCTCACAGCTTTAGCACCATCCATTGCAGCCTTCAGAGCAGAAACATTTACCAAGTTTGCAAGGTCAGCACCAGAAAACCCAGGTGTTCCTCTAGCAATGATCATTAAATCAACATCATCAGCCTTCAGAACCTGTTAAGGCATTATAATTGCAAATAAAAGATCAGTAAGAGTATAAATTTAATGTTAAAACAAGACACCTCAGGCAGAATATAAAAGTGAAGCAAATAATTGGAGACAGCTATACCAACACTATGACAGGATTATAATTTCTACTTGAGATGAAAATCAACATATGATTGCAATTAACGTATCATAAGTTTAAAATTATGAGAAAGATGGCGTCAGTCTCTTTTAGTGCAAGCTAATTACACACAAAAATCAAAGGGGTGCACTCTATAATAACTCCAGAGAAAAAGAAGGCATTTGAGAGGTCTGCACTGCCATAGTGCATGACAATAAACCATCCAACCCAAGACATAAGGATGCTTGGTAGGGAAAAAAAATCATACCTTGGACATATGGAATTCAAGAATCTGCCGCCTTCCTTCTACATCTGGATTGGGAACAACAACATGGCGATCAAACCTCCCAGGTCTCACCAAAGCCTTATCCAATGACTGAGGAAAATTGGTAGCTGCAATCACAATAATGCCTTCATTTTGCTTGAATCCATCCAATTCAACAAGCAACTGATTTAACGTCATCTTCATGTACATCTGATCCTTCGGATTCCTACTTCCTCCGATAGCATCTATCTCATCAATGAAAATAATACATGGTGATCGCTTCTTTGCAGCAGCGAAAAGATCTCTAACCCTTCGTGCCCCAACACCAACAAACATCTCTTCAAATTCACTTCCACTGCAAGAGAAGAAAGGGACCCCAGCCTCTCCAGCTATAGCTCTTGCCAACATTGTTTTACCAGTCCCAGGAGGGCCAACCAGCAAAACACCTTTTGGCAGCTTACCTCCAAGACGGGTAAAGCGCTGTCACAATGAAACAGAGTCATTCAAATGTAGTGATGAAATGCATCGGTATGTGTACACATGCTCAGGAAAATAACATAAAATAAAACAAAAAACGTCAAATCCACATGATAGGGCATGAATCAGGAAGAACCGGACAATAACAAAGTTCAAGAAACTGGGCCATAACAGTGAAAAAGACATCTAAAGTCACCGAATTGATGACAATTCTGAACTATTGACTGAACAACACAAATTTCATCCCAGCACGACATCATTTTATCACTTAACACCTTGAAAATAATTTTTCGCAATTTATCTGGATCCTCAGGCGCAGTAGGTTAAATGCAAGTTCACCAACACAATCACAGTAGAATACATGACAACGAATACATACAAAATTTTTCAGTTAAAGAAGCATCCTGTAGATACACGTTTAAAAAGCTTGAGAGTGAGGCATTTGTGAGAGAAAAGGCTTGTACTAAAGTTGTCTACCTTAGGATCTCGAAGGTAGTGAACAATTTCTTCCAGCTCTGCTTTTGCCTCATCAACACCTTTTACATCACTAAATTTTGTACTTGAATCCATGCTAGGTTGCACTTCTTCATTCATTCCAAGTCCTGAGAAAAACGAGCAATCAAACCAAAGAACAATGTTTTCATCAAACTTCGATTCCATACAGAATGACCTCAGGATCTAAAAAGCTACCAAGACAAGGTATTACCTTTACTGATTCCCTTATCTTCAATAAGTGCCCCCACACCAGAAATCAGGAGAAACACTACAGCAATCGACCGAAATGTACGCCACAACTGCTCTTTTAAATTTCCACCTTCTGCAGCCACCATATGGATTGGAGCACTTGCAGTTCCAAGAATTCCTTCCTTAGTAGGCTTTCCCACATTTTTTAAAGCAGCAAGGCCACCAATGCTATCTTCCTCCCTCACTGAATTAGAAATACCTACAAATCCATAGGCATGTGGCTATAACTTCTAATTCACATAAATTGCGCTAAAGATATACAATTCCAACTAGTTATTACACAGACAAGAAATAACATTATCCAAATCGAAATGCCAAATTTGAAGTTTGTAAGCTCCAAAACAGCTGAAGTTAAGATCACAGTAGGATAAATCTACAATCTTGCATCATTCTATTAACTTGTCTGAACCACGCACTCTTGGGAAATCATCTCTGTCCAAGCACCATAAAGGTGAAAGAGAGGGCACAGTAACCCTGGTACAGCCTTATGGAAGTACACTTAATAGTAAGTTTCCATGGGCTTTACCTCATCTAGTGTAGATGACATTATTCAACTATGTACCCCAAAAAATATTTATTGATGATTAGAGCCACTGTACAAATGGATCATAGCACAAAGCAAATATTATCTACTCTCTGAACCAAAACTTCATCATGAAGCATTAGTTCGATAGAAAATAAGATTATACGGCTAGAAATACAGAACATTCGGCAGTGCTTTTCTCTTTTTTGGCAAGAAAACTCAGTTCCATTATTTCAACAATAAAATGATGCATGACAATTTCAGTATCAATTTGCATCATCAGAGGCATGGAGTGCTTGAGATGCATGAGAGACGACAAGAAAGTATATAGACCTGAAGAGGGCATAAAAGAAACAGTACAATTAACAAAACTCTGAGAATAATTCTCAGCTCTCATCCATATAAGAAGCCATTTGGTACACAGTAATGGCTCATTCCTCAGTATTCTGAAATAACAAGGCATTTTAAATTCATGTGCTTGATATGATAACAAAAATTGTCATAGGAACAATATCATTAGTATTATTAGTATTTTATAAATCTGAGCAACACTAAACTGCAAGGTGTGAGATCCCCCTGTTTATTGGTGGAATAAAATACAACCAAGAATGAAGAGGTTCTATGCCTCCTGATATCTTGGATGAAGCGACTTAAAAATACACTTGGATGCCACCTGACATACAACACATCAAATCCAAGAGGAGTGGTCTATCAAAAGGCTCCTAAGTTACACAATTAACAGCAAATAAATTCATATCTAGGGACTTTTCCCTTTTGCGAAGGACAATAAAAAGCAATTCCTTCCTTCAGCAGTACCAACTTGCTACTTGAAATTCCAACACTCTCCATGCACATGACTGAGTTTTGAATTATAAAGGCTTCATCTAGCAGGAGTAGGCAGTTTGACCATGCTCAATAAAGGCATAAGCAAGAGAAACATGTCTTTGGTTGCTAGCTTAAGATAATCCATTTTCATTGGGCAAGGTTAGCAGGTCAATTGACAAGTAATATAAGTCAATAAGAACAAGCATAAGAATATGCAGATAAATTGTTGAAGAGAACAAAAGTGGTTCCGGCCAAAAGGCTACCTCTCCGCAATGTCTTCAATAATTCACTTTCATCCAGCCGATCAACTTTCACCAATGCTTTAATATATTCAGAAAGTGCTGATTGATTGGAATGCAGTGATGGCTGACTTTCAAACAATCTAATCACAGACTCAGGGTCATTTCGATGGTAAAGTTCTTTAAGACGAGCAACATCACTGGCTTCATCAGCATCACGCACTCGACGAGCCAGATTGCCAACATAACTGGATCGGAATCTCTCCTGAGTGAACAAAAACTTATTCCCTGCAAAAACTTTGAAGTCAGCGAGGCATAATAAATATACCCAGATATTCAGATAAAACTGGTGCAATTAATTTTACATATTCAAACAAACTGCTACAGAAAGAACTTCCAAGAATATTCTCCAAATCAGTGTAATTTGCCAAAAATGCCACATTATGAAGAATGATCAATACACATGGTGACAAAAAACAAATTACTTTTTGGTGAATTAATTACTCAATGATAAGACTTGTATTCACAGCTGGAACATAACATTACATACCTGCTCGACCTTCAAACTTACTAACAGATAAATAGGTTCTAACGAACAAACTTTTAATCTGTCCATACTCTGATTGATATCGTGAAACCTGTAAAGACAAATTACGAAGCCAACTTAAAAAATTAATACTGGAAGTTGGCTTATACAAATATAAATCATCAATCTGACACGGGAACTAACAAAAAAAATCCATTCTTATATCCAAATATACCCAACAGTACATAAGCTCAAAGACGGAGAAGTTAATTTGGCATCCAGTCTCAGAGACAGGTAATGAAAAAACTTCTGCAACTGCTCTACATTTTAATAGGATTCTTTATATTATTGGTATGTCACTTCAAAGACAATACTTCCTAACACAGACTTATCATATTTCAATTTAAGTCCATCGCTTCCTGACAGGATCTCCCTTAATAACTGCCTTGGCACTCCGTGCCCATAGAGCACATCAAGAGGGAAAGATCTAAGAAGAAAACAGCAACAGTCAAAAACTTTTTGAACTTCAAAGAAGCTTTATTTGTAATTTCCAAGTCAAATAACACAGAAAGTGCTAGTCTTTTTGTTTCATCGCTCGGCGGACTGGACGAGGGAAAGGAATCCCAAACACCTAAAGATTGCTCCTTGATGCATCTATTTTCTTTCCTTATCCTTCTCTCCCACGATTTGCCTCCTCCAGCTTCCGTTTTTCACCCATTATCAATTTAAGTTCCAAATAAACACAGAACAAATGACAGGTTGAATATACGCAAAAAAAAAAAGAAAAAAGAACATGCTTGAAATAACAAAACTAGGGTTTTCCAGTACTACGGAGAACTCGAAATCTATGTGAAACATTGGTGGTACCAAGATTAATGGGGTGCGAACGTGACAAGAATAGACTGACCTGCGAAATCAAGTGCCTCCAGGCCATATCTCAGCGAAACACCAAAATAGGTGGGTTGCTCCTAAACCACGCCGTATGGGTTGACTATCTATCACGACTCGTATGAAACAAGAGATGAAAGAACTTAGGAAAATAAAATATCTTGAATCCGAGACGAGCACGACGTTTTGCCCCAGAACGTTTCTGGTCTCTGGTCCTCCCACACCCCGCTTTGATCTGTGATTGCTACTGCAGGACTGCAGCTTTGGGGTTCATTCACTTGGCAACGCTGTCGTACCCTTGCCCTCTCTGGATTTTTATTCGCATTTTATCAATTTGTTTCCTCATGAAAAATTGAAAATATCCTTTTTTTTCATTTCATTGCTTGTCTATTAATTTTCAAACATTTTTCATGTAATTAATACTATTAGCCTCTCGAGAATATTCTTCGAAGAACAACTTTTCGGGCCAAATAAGTGATTTTCGTGCTCCCATTGGGAAATATAGGGTGGGGTCGGCATTATCTGATTATTATGTGCTTGATAGGTTAGTTGATTTTATTAACCGCTTAAGAAATATTAATACATTTCATGAATGCACAGGCTGACCTGACTATCGATGATGAGGCAAGTCGTCTGAGACAAGGAAGGAAAGTGTGGAAGAAAATGAAATATGAGATAATAGTTAATTAGAACTTAATTCAGATATATATATTCATTGGGAATATTAAATAAAAATATTTATTTATTAGAATTAGGATTTGTTTTATTATTTTTGAAATTCATCTGGGTGTCAGTTTGTCCTATTACCTTATGTAAAGTAACATTCTATTATTATATTATTAGGGTCACGTTCGGTTTATTGGAATTTATTTTGGTATAAATGAATATGATGTTTAAAATTAAGTTTATTAAAAAAAACAACCTTCAGCTTTCATCATCAACAATGTAACTTCAACATCAACAATGGAATCCATGGAGCAATAACTAAGATACAATCAAGAACTAATTCAAAAACCAATAAATCAAAAATAAACACACATCCAAAACCAAAACATCATGAAGTCCGTTGAATCGGAAGAATTGCATGGGGATGCACGGTGTGATGTGCAAGCCATGAATCGTTGCTAAGTCACCAGTCGGAGGAGGCGTAGTCGAAAGTGGCGGCAGCAGAAGGGGATAGTAAAGAGAGTGAGAGCATGGTGTTAGAAGAGATTGCCAAGACTCCTATGCTCTTCCGGGTTGAGCCGAAATCAACACCCAAACATAGCGACGAAGCCGACGGGTTGCTGGAGATCGCCTTCAACGTCGTGGCTTGGGGCTCCATTGACGATAAGTTGAACCAGAGTAAGAGAAAATGGAAAGATCGAACCATGGGGGCAAATTTGAAACCATATCGGAAAGTGAAGTATCAAATTCAGACGAAGGAGAAAGGGGTGACATCGATCTTGGCATTCGAAGTGGAGAAAACGTGAGGAGGAGTTTGAGGGCAACGTCGATCTTGATGTTAATCTTGTGTAGTTGGAGATGAAGGTTCGTCAATGGAGGTTAGGGGAAGTTGGATTGGAAGCTCACTAACAATGGGTGGGGAAGAAGGTCCCTGTGGTGGGTGGGGAAGATGGTCATCACCGGTGATTGAGGGGCTCAAGCAAAGAGGGGGCAAGCAATGGAAATGTGAAGATGAAATTATAAATCTTGGCTGTTTTGATAGGACTCATTTGATAAGATTGGGTTATTTTGGCTTCTATATGGAACCAGAAAAATTTATAATTCCATCGTACTAAACAAATCATCTGATGGAACTGAAACTCAATTCTATTTCCACCACCCCTGATTCCATCATACCAAACAGGCCCTGGAACTCTGAAGCTAGAATTATATGTTGTACTTCAAAAGCAACTTGTCGTATCCCTGGGAAGTCCCTCCCAAGGGGTGCCCCGGATTAGTCTGCACCTTTGGGTGTGGGATACCGGGAGAAGAAATTCAAAAAAATAAAAAAGCAACTTGTTGTCGAAGAGGAATCTCTTCAAAGATGAGCACATATTAGTTCAACGCGATGAGAATGGGTTCATTCACTTCTCAAAGCTCTCATGCCCTCGAGACTTCAACTACTATCCCTTTTGGATTTCAGTATTTCATTTTCAGTCTCATTTTCTCATTTTATGTCCATGTCAATGATATTTTTCAATTCCTTAAGCTAGACAATGTCTTCTTATGTTCTTGTGTTTTTGTGTGTGAGATTACAATTTTTAATTATTTTTGAGTGACCTCTCTAAGAAATTCACCAAAACAACCTCTGAAGAAGAGGTGTTCTAATTAAAATGCATATAATGTGTTATCCGTGAACACTCTTATAGCATAATAGGATGAAAGCTTTCTTATAAGTAGGAAGCTGCACATTTGATCTTGCTTGTAATATCAAATTATTAGTGCTTACCCTTTTTAAAGTGTGATTGTGGTCAGAAAAATATGAATGGTGTCCCCCCTACATGGTTCATGGATTAATGGCTAAAGTATCCGTATAGTCGTTTATGTTTGCTCCAAGATTCAGTTTAGTTATTTAGGTTTATAAAATATACTTTCGGTCCTTTAACCCTAACAGCGGTAGTTTCATCTAACAAAAAATGTTGACTGTACAGTTAAATAAAGTATACTTAAATTTTAAAAATATAAAAATGAATTATTGTATGTTCCAACTGACCAGAGAATTTAATAACCGTAATTATCGCCCTCATCTTCCCACCTATACACACTCCTCACCCTCCTCCATTAATGGCTTCTCCACTCCAACGTTCCTTTCATTTTTTTCCAACACCCCTGCCTCTAATCCTCTTCTTTTATAACTTTTTTGAAATCTTTAATGTACAAGCCCTTACTATTTCATCCCCTTTTTCTCTATCATTCTCTCTACCACTCATTACTCCACAGCCACGTCCTCATTCTTCTTATTTCATATGTCCAGTTCAACTATTTTGGTTGTTTCTTGTAACTGTTTTTTTCCTCCATTCCTGGTCATCTCTATCAATCCGTGCTGCACATTGATTTTCTCGGGGTTGATTTAAATAAGCTGTGGACTATAAAAATTGAAGGAGTGCCAAGAACAGAAGATTAGAGGTAGAAGAAGTGCCAATTGCTAAGAAATGAATAAGAAAATGGAAGAAAAATTGGAGTGGAGAAGCTATTGATATAATGAAAGAGCTCTGGCATGTTTGGTATGGTGTTTGGATTACTTATAAGTTGCTTTTCATGTAAAGCGAGACAAAACTCTTATCACATACTTACCTCGTATATATTAAATTACGATTAAAAAATTAGTTTTAAATATTTTAAGTGTTATTCCAAACAAGCACTCAAAGTGGTGGAAAGAAGATGAGGCAATAATTCTGGTTATTAAAATATTATTTTTTCAATTAGCATATACAAGAATTTCTTTTTATATTCTTAAAATTTAAACATACTTTATTTAATTGTACAATCAATATTTTCGGTTAGATGAGACTAATGGTGTTGATTTTTGATACTCTATTTAATCAGCATACTTTATTTAAGCATATTATTTTATTTTTTGTTTGTTGATTATTGATACTACCAAAAAAACTCTACATTTCTCTGCACAATGAGTTGGAACCTGCAGCTTAAAAGCTAAAGAGAACATGTTGACGAAGACTTTTTATCAGGGGATATGGACAAAGACTTCGGATTTAAAAAGTTAAAAAATGTTGAGGGGTCATTATCAGAATTGAAGGAATCAACTCAGAAAATAGAACATGAAATTTCAGAATGGACGATAAGCCGATAATATTGACCCGACCCAAACGAGTCGTTCTCTTGCGTCTTAAGTACCATAAACAGTAATTTTATACATATGACATAATTACTTGCTGAAATTTTTTGATAACTGACAAGAAAATAAGCATATTTTCCAGTTGGATCTTGTAGGCTTTTAAGCAAATCCAACTGGCTGAAATATCATGTGATTTTCCCACAAAATGACAAAACAAGTCTTGCATATAAAATCAGAGGATGATCAAAATCAAACCCCAAGGCAAGAGCCATCCGTTGTATGTTGAGCCTCTCTCCACAAAGATGGAGAGAATAGCAACCGCAGTTCTGCTCATCTGCTTATTTAGTTTTCTGCTAAACTGTAAAATTCATATTGAAGCATCATCGTTCAGCGTCGATGCAATCCCAGAAACAACACAGCCTTACCGAACTTCTTATCACTTTCAGCCCTCCCATAATTGGATGAACGGTATTACCTTTACCAAAATCTTTTCTTAACACGTTCTGCTCAAATTCATTAAGATCGCTTCTAACTCTTTTTCTTTCTACTTTCGTTTGACATGTTTTGCTGGGAAACTTCAATTTAATTCCTCAGATCCTAATGGTATGTTCTGGTCAAATGGAATATTCTCTGTTCCATTTGAAGCTGCTTTGTCTCGAATCAACTTGAAAAATCACTAATTTTAATGAAATGAGATCCAATAATCTTGTTAATTCTATTTGCAGGACCGATGTACTACAAAGGAGTGTATCACCTGTTTTACCAACACAACCCTTATGCAGCAACATTTGGGAATAGAATAGTATGGGCACATTCTGTATCCTATGATCTCATCAATTGGATTCATTTGAATATCGCTCTTGAACCGAGCCAGCCGTCTGACATTAACAGTTGCTGGTCCGGTTCAGCGACGATCCTCCCAGGAGAAAAACCGGTGATTTTGTACACAGGGCTTGATCCTAAAAGAAATCAAGTTCAGAACTTGGCTACTCCAAAGAATCTATCAGACCCGTTCTTAAGGGAATGGATCAAACATCCTCAGAATCCTATCATGACTCCACCAATTGGAGTTGAACTCGACAATTTCAGAGACCCATCCACTGCTTGGCTGGGAAGAGATGGGGAATGGAGAGTAATAGTTGGTGCTCAGAATGGTGATGAAGGGAAGGTAATTCTGGGACAAACTGAGGATTTTGTTAATTGGACTGTAGATTCTAATCCTTTTTATTTGTCTGAAAATACTGGAGTAGTCGAGTGCCCAGATTTCTATCCAGTGTTCATTGAAGGGACTAATGGGGTGGATACATCTGAGGAAAATCCCAACGTTAGGCATGTACTTAAGATAGGGTACTTCCGTAATTCACATGACTTCTATTTTGTGGGTAAATATCTCTCAAATCAGAACAGCTTCATTCCTGATACTAAGTTTACTGGGACTAGCTTGGATTTGAGGTATGATTATGGTAAATTCTATGCTTCCAAGACGTTCTTTGACCATGCCAAGAACAGGAGGATCCTCTGGGGATGGGTGAATGAGTCAGACACCAAACAAGATGATATAGACAAAGGATGGGCTGGTCTCCAGGTACCTTGTACGTTTAATGGGTATGTTCAAGTTCATATCTTTTGTCAATAATGATAATGTTTTTTTTTTTTTTTTGGTTAAGTAGGCCATTCCCAGGCAAGTCTGGCTTGATAAAAGTGGGAAGCGTTTGGTACAGTGGCCAGTTGAAGAGGTAGAAAAACTACGTAAGAACCCAGTTAGTATTAATGGAGAGAAACTCATGAGTAAATCTCTCCTTGAAGTTTTAGGAATCACAGCTTCACAGGTATATGCCAAAAGGCTACTCTCTCAGTTTTTCCCCTTCACAGCTTCAAGATCAATTTTTGACGTTCGTTTTGATGTCGAAGGCGGATGTGGAGGTGTTGTTTGAGCTATCTGAAATAGAAAACGCAGAAGAGATAGATCCCACAAAGGTTGATCCCCAAATATTGTGCAGTGAAGAAGATGCATCAAAGAGTGGGACAATAGGGCCATTTGGTTTATCAGCATTGGCTTCAGAGGACAAGACAGAACAAACTGCAATCTTCTTCAGAATATATAAAGCTCCCAACAGATATGTAGGCCTCATGTGTAGTGACCAAAGCAGGTTCCTTTTAATTTCCCAAATCTCCCAACTTTTTCCCTTTCTTTTTTTTACTTTGGCTTCATGTTGACTTGTTTACAGGTCATCGCTGAGGAAGGATCTGGATAAAACGACATATGGGTCATTCTTTGACGTAGATCCTAAGATCAGAACCATTTCACTGAGAACCCTGGTATGTGAACTGGTAGTGATGATATGGTACTGATAGTTCTGATTCTTGAATTGAAGTGTAACAAGTGAGTTATGGTGATTAATAATGCAGATTGATCACTCCATAATAGAGAGTTTTGGGGAGGGAGGAAGGGTTTGTATAACCTCAAGAGTATACCCGTCCTTGGCTATACATGAAAATGCTCATCTTTATGTCTTCAACAATGGATCTCAGAGCGTAACAGTTTCCAAGTTGAATGCTTGGAGCATGAACAAAGCAGAGATCGGCCACCAAGACACAATAAGCTGCTTTAGAAGTCACTGATTTTTTTTTTTCTTTAGCTGGTCTCTGAGCCATTGGTGTATCATGGGAATAAATATTATTTGTGTCTCTGCATTCAATGCCTGTGTCTTGTTTCTATTACTTGAGCTATCCTGATACACCACTCGGAAGAATGGGCTTTTTGAGTATTTCTTCTAGCTTTTCATGTTTAAACTTTTTTGTTTCAGAAAAATTAGCATAAATAAAGAATAGTAATAATAACAAACCGGCGTTCAATTCAATTTTTTAATAATGAATATTGTTTTCAGCTTTTTTCCTTTTGCGTTAATTCTCCCCCTTTTTAATAGTTATTACTCCGTAGTTGAATTTTATTCATTAATATATTAGTTATAGTAATGTAATGTATTTTATTTTGAGTTAGCCGTTTATTTGACTCAAGTGAATAATAGTTCGTTTAAAAATTCCCGATATTAAAATAGGTTTCATCAAGTGTATATTTTGTAATGATTTTCAATATTAAAAGTCATATATTCCAATGAAAATGACCTTATGGTTATTAATAATTTCCACGGCAAAACAACCACAGGGAAAGAGGAAGCTCAGGAAAGGAAAACAGAAGGGAAGGCGCGACGAATTGGGTATGAAATAATGGGGGGTGGGAAGATAAAAACAGCAACTTTAGAAAAGGATAATTACTACACGTGGAATTGTCCATATTCCAAAGATCGGAGGCATAGTGGGGTTAACATTTTTATCCATCGCAGCCATGACCGGCGCTTCGAACCAACCCTTTCATCAAGTTTGAAATTAAATACCTGCGAATCGGACAAGCCTGCTCTTTTAACTTTGGGTTTAAATGCCTGAAAATTTGCACTAATTTGATCAAAGAATTTTTAAAGGAAGGCAAAGCGCGGTTTCGTGCAAGATAGTACAAGAGGTGGATTGGAGGAACGGATAAGCATCACGGAATCAGCGAATCAAAGGATGACTCCAGATGATGGTGACGCAAGAAAAAGAAGATCAAAATCAAGACAAGAACCCGTGAATACAAATTCTTGGTTGATGAACTTCAACCGTGATCTGATGGCCGCGGGGGTTGTGGGCGGGGTGGTACACACAATCGTCGCCCCAATTGAGAGGGCGAAGCTTTTGTTGCAGACCCAAGAAAGCAATATGGCCATTGTTGCCAATGGGCGTCGGAAATTCAAGGGCCTGTTGGATTGTATAGTCCGTACCGTCAGAGAAGAAGGCTTTCTCTCCTTGTGGAGAGGCAATGGCAGCAGCGTTCTTCGTTACTATCCTTCTGTCGCACTCAATTTCTCGCTTAAGGTCTGCCTCTTGCACCTCTCTTTTCAATATTCTTCCCAAGTATATTTACAGGAAAACGTCACATGTGTTTATTTTGTCTGGGGCTTTATTTCATTTCTTGTAATTCATTGGTTGGTTTCCTCTTGTTGTCTTACTCATTATTATGTGGCGGATTCTCCCATTTGCTGAGGTCGAGTTCTTGCATTTCTTGTTTAGTTGTGAGTTCTAATTTGATAACTTTTCACTGCTATTGGGTCTGAACTGCCAATTATGTTAGAATTAGAGGTGGTGGTGTCGTGTTGCTGAAGAAACTTTGGGGGAATTGGCTACCGATTCTTGTGTATTGCTTTGAGTCTGAGATTAATATTACATCCTGTAAATGTCCTTTCTCCGGATTATTCACCCATTTAGGGCTTTAGTTCCATGATGGTATTTCTTCCCGCCCTTGTATGCGGCTTAGTCTTGTATGGCCTTTTCTTGGCTTGTTTCAATGTGACTTTTGGCTAGTTACGTCAAATTTTGAATATAGTTCACTCTAGCGAGACATTGTTAATTAGTTGTGATGTTTGAATAAGTATGAAGGAAATTGGATCCATGGGTTATTCATTAAGATGGCATCATTTTCTCCCTTCTCCAGACAACAATACAAGGAAGGGAATGAGGTGTTACACACTTACACTTTTCACTTTACATGTTGCCCCCCACTTAAGCACTGCTTCATTTTAGGTGCTTGACCTCAATGGTGAAACCTCAAGCGTATCTGGGCTTTGATGCTTGTAATAACCAAAATTACCTCCCACATTCTTATTCCAGTAGATGACATATTTCTCACTGGTTTGGTTTGCTCATTCAATCCTGTCTCTGTCCTTTACCTAATTGCATTTTCTGTTGTCATCTCTCTACAGATCTCTTTTGTTCTATCCCTTATAGCCATTTGCCCCTATTTCTTGGGCAAAGTTCAGCCAATCCTTCAAATTTTGATTTGTAAATTTTGTGCAGATGGCTACTGCAGGGAAGGTTTCCTTGCGCAGATGCCAATCCTACAACTTTTGATTTATTAATTTTACTGTGGGAAGGGTCATCGTGTTCTAGTTTTAAGATTTTGGGTTTTCCTCTCTATTTTTTTCTTGATCTTACTCATCTAGAGCTCTTTGTATTCACAAGCACTGGGTTAGCTAAGTTATCAGAGAACTAACAACTATTCGTGAACTGTTGTTCTGCTCCTCTATCCTTTCTTTTGCCCCTTCTGATTTTTTAACATGTCAAACACGTTTGGTCCCAGTGACTGCAGCCAGCCAACTCCCCCTCCCTTTTGTGCTATAACATGAGATGTCGATTTTCATATAAAAGTTTGACACAGCATGCAGTTTCAGAAGAAAATTACATTTTCAAAACTGAGATATTGATTTGTCACTCTATTTAATGTTTATGCATCATCTTCTTGTTGTTCTGTCATGTTACCGTTTATATAGTGGGTTGATAGATTTGTTTTCGTCTATAGGATCTATACAAAAGCATGTTGAGAAGTGGAAACTTATGTGAGAATAATTTTCTGTCGGGAGCATCAGCTAATTTTGTTGCTGGGGCTGGAGCTGGCTGTACAGCACTGGTCGTGGTATATCCACTTGATATTGCACACACCCGCCTTGCTGCGGACATTGGACGAACAGACAAGCGGCAATTTCAAGGGATACACCATTTCTTGGCCACCATATTGAGAAAGGATGGCATCAGAGGGATTTACAGGGGCCTCCCTGCCTCATTGCAAGGAATGGTGGTGCACCGAGGACTTTACTTCGGAGGCTTTGATACCGTAAAAGAGATGTTATCAGAAAGATCAGAAGGCAAGTTAGCTCTGTGGAAGCGTTGGATGGTGGCTCAGGCAGTGACATCATCGGCCGGGTTGATATCATATCCATTAGACACAGTTCGAAGGCGGATGATGATGCAGTCCGGCATGGAACTCCCCGTGTACAGTAACACCCTCGACTGTTGGAGGAAAATATACAAGACAGAAGGTTTTGTTTCATTCTACCGCGGGGCTGTCTCTAACATGTTAAGGAGCACTGGAGCTGCAGCCGTATTAGTCTTGTACGACGAGGTCAAGAAATTCATGAATTTGGGTCCATTGTAACAGCCGTAATTCATATATTCATTCATTCCATTTTAACACACAAAACACCAACCACATTCTCAGAATTAGGATGAGTTTAGGTTTTCTACTGTACAGATAAGCATCATTATACTTCACTGCTTCACTTAGTATCTGCTATACTCGGATGTTCCGAACTTTGATTGCAATGACAAATTGTTTACTTGTGTTTGTTTAGTTTACTGTTAGTTAAGGTTCACTTGGCTAATTTCTGTTTTACGTAACTTAGTCCCTTGTAGTTCCTATTGAGTTGACTTTCTAACGTCAGGCCATAATGATCATAGCTATAAGATGGGGTTCGCTAGTGTTGTTACATTCAAATCAAAGGAATGGCATGCCACTCCCAATATTGCAAATTTCTTTTTCCCCTCAAGAAGAGAGAAATTGGCAAGTGCAAGGGAAATTGTTGACATGGGTTATTATTTACTAGTGTTGGGCTTGGCCCCTTTGTATCACAAAACATATTGGGGACATACATGGCCTTGGAGTGAGAACTGTGAAGGAGTAACTGAGTCACGGCCCAAAGGAAAATGAAGGGTCCCATTGGTGCCACGTGGGGTTACGACTCTTGCACATCAATGTCAATCTATCACACACCCCTTTCAATCCCACTTTCTTTTTCCTCAATCTGGGAAAAAGATCTTTACCCCTTCCTTTCACCAGAAGATTTGTTTTAAATGGTGTTCTGTACAGTGTACTCCCTCCATTTTTAGATAAATATAAAATAGTAATTTACATTATTTTCTAAATTTATAGTTTTTGACTTTTTTCCCTTAACCCTTCTTAATACTATCTGCTGTTTTTAGTTCCTCTGGTGTCATCAGGAGTTGCCAACACTGCTCATACAAAAGATAGAGGATACATCATATCCTCGTGATTTTCCAACACTGCTTCCTGTGGTAGCATCGAGTCTTTTATGAAATGATGTTATTTTTTGCAGCCAATAGGCTCAGTCATTATTTAGATTAAATTTGGAACTCGGATAATTAACCTAATTGCGAAAAAAAGATTGTATCATGGAAATTCCCAGTTGCTCAGTGCAAAGCGAACGAAGAGTTTAGCGGGAGCGTGAAGCGGATATATCATCGTCAAGTTGAAATAAAAAAGAATAAGAAGAAACTTGCTTTTTAAATTTTGAAGGGGACAAAATATGTTATGATAACTCTTGTGTCCAATGTCTTAGTGCAATCACTCTGCGGAGTAAACGACAGAGAATAAAGCCAGACACCCAAATATTGTTTTTGGAAAAATTAGCCTGCAACCCCATATAATTTTACCTATTAAGACTGCACATCTTGCATAATAAATCTAGACCATTCAAATGTTAATCTTATGGATAGAAAAAGAAGAGTTGAAGAGAAGCAGGATGGATATTCTCATATTCTTCAATGTAATCAAACCCAGATCGGTCACTGAATCGGCCAGGGTATTATTGGGTCAAGGGTCAGTAGATCAGATCGGAATTAATCCAAGATTAAATCAGTGAGAAATGAAAGATTTTAGAATTATTAATATGAAATTTAAAAAAAAAATTAAAAATTGATTTTAGAAAAAAAAATCAGTTTGGACTAGTCTACTGCCCGATTTGACGGTTTCCAATCTGAGTCAGGCCTAATAAGCATGATATTCACCATACAAAAATTTATGTCTGTATTTGTGTTGGAGTTGCGAATTTTAGTCGTAATGACTAATTATGTTTGTGTTTGTTGACTGTTGTAGAGTTGATTGCTATTTACATTATTAACTTAACCCCTTTTGGTGCCAATTGGTGAAAATTAAAGAGAAATTAAAAGTGAGCTAATGATGTGAAAAGGCCTTGTCCTAACTTGTGTGTGTGGGTAGGAATCATAAAGAGGTAGGTTCTCTTACGTCAGGCTATGATGATCCAACCTAAGATGGGTCCCGCCGCCAGTGTGTGTTCGTATTACATCCAAATGAAAGGAATGGGCATGAATATGTATGTCACTTCCCATATTGCAAAATTCCTTTTTCCTAAACAAGAGGGAAATTGGAAAGTGCAACTAAGAGCACACGTTCACTGTTAAATTGGAGGAGGAACTGTGAAAAGTAATTGAGTATTATCTTTTCCCAGCCCAGAGGAAAATGAAGGGGTCCCATTGGCGGGAAGTGGGCTTACCACTCTTCCACGTTCAATCCCACCTTATTTTGCTTTAGAGAAGATCCCAAAACAAATTTTTGAAATAGGTAAAGACCAAGGAGGTGCTCCCAATATTTATATTGTCATAAAAGTGTGAGTACTTAAAACGTCTTTTGTGAAGTCATGTGGAAATAATAAAAATGACCTTCACTTATGTTAATTCCCTCTCTCCTCTATAACCAAATTGTTGAAGTACAAGAGAAAACCCCAATCAGCTGGCGGCAACAAAAGCACGAGGATGAGGACGAGGATGATGAAGACCCCAATGGTGAGGACGACTACCTCAAGTGACAAGATGACTCTTAGGACCAAACCCATCACCCGTCAATCGCACTGTCAACCATCCTCACGCATCTGTCATGGCAATTGTTGCTCTGGACCATGTCAATGAGTTTGGAGACAACAAGGGTCAGTTGTAGAATTCTTCATTTTTGGAGAATGTGTCACACGGGCAGCTTCAGGGGCTTTCTGCCGTGTCCACCAATAGCTCAGCCTTGGATCAGGACCGTAATTCAGCTTATGTGATCACTCAAATGATCGTTCTTGTTGCCACTAAAGGAGGTGGTGGTGGTGCTTCTGGGTCGCCTCCTCATTCTAAGAGGCCTAGAGCGGGGGCGGTCATGGGCATGGAGAAGGAAGAGGGAGATAGAGAGATTTGCCATCGACGAACAAACGAGGATTTGGATAGAGAGAGAGATTTGGCCATGGAGAAGAGAGGGAAGTTAGATAGATAAATGTCATTTTTGTCATCATTTTCACATGATTTCACAAAAGACATTCCAGATATTCCCACTTCTGTGACAATATAAATATTGGGAGTACCTTTTTATTCTCTACGAATTTTAAAATTCTTTTTCTTGGATCTTCCCTTTTCTTTATCTGGGAAAAAGATCTTTGCTCCCTCCCTTGCACCAGAGAATTTCCAACCCTCCCTCGTTCAATGGTGCTATACCTGTGTGTGTGTTGAGTTACTTAAAGCCCTGTGCCTGCTGTTTTTATTCTCTCTAGCATCATTAGGTTTTACGATTCAGTTCATTCACAAAGGAAGAGGATATACCATATCCTCATTGCTCCTCGTGATTTTCAATGGCCGCCCTGTATCTTCGTCGTACAAATGGATCAAGGTGATAAATTTATACCATTTCTTCCTGTGGTGGCATCCAGTCATTTATGTGCTGTTCTCGATTTATATATGTGTGTAATTTTTTTTTTGATACAAATATATGTGTGTAATTAATGCGCACTTATTTTCGCAAATACTAATAATCACGTTGATTTAACAAAAGCAGCACCTATTTTTCATAGCAAAGATATTCTCCGTTGGTCGGAGCAAGGCAAGAGTTTAACGTAAGTGTGAAGCTGATATACATACAGATATCTTTTTTATATATATACCATCGCTAAGGTGAAATTAAAAACAATAACAAGAAATCTGCTTTTTAAAATTTTAAGGGGACGTTATGTTATCATAACTCTTGTGACTAAATGACAGTATATTCTCTCTTGACAAGGAGAGCAGTTGGTTTTTTTTTTTTCCATCTCGAGCAGAAAATAGCTTTTCGGCAATAATTGAAGGTCCCTTTGTCAATATGAATCTTTCATACAACCTTCAATATACATCAGATTCTTGTTCATGAGCGGCTTAGCCCAAAGGGCAAAAGTTGTGGCTATTTTAATTTGGTTGTCTGTTTCATCAACGTAAACGGTGGGCATAACATGTGGTCCCACACCATTGAAAAAGAATATCCCAACCCCAGAAATAGCCTTCCATAAACGGAGAAAACACCAAACAAGGAAAAGCCAGAAATATCCCAGTTTTGCAGATTTCGAAATCTAATAACCCTGAGAAATTTTTCATAGAGATAGAGATAGATAAGGTTAGGAGGGAGGGTAGTGAAGCTATTGGGCTATGAGCCCTATCTACGACTCTGATTGCTCAATAATTGCAAATGGGACCCAATCCACAGTGAGTTCTGAGTCTGACTACATGAATCTATACTGGTTTAGGTTTAACATTGGATCCAAACGAGGTTTTCGGGACTACCTATACACGTGTTCCCGCTTAAAGCGGCGACCATACCCAAAAGACCAGATCCTTAGCCCAAGCTAGCGCATACCTCTACTTCTGATACAACCCTTCCCCTAAATTCTGATACACTTGTTTAAATATCAAAACCAAATACCTCGTACCTCATATTTTTTTAAGATTACAGATTACTTGGACAGTCGACACGAACCTAGGTAATACATTTTCAAGATTTAATTTTAATTTACAATACATATGGAGGTAGGAGGAGGATGACGATGTGGATGAGATCATACCCAGAGAGCACCGACTTGAACGAGCTTGGGGACGAGGTGGCCGCTGACGTGGAGGGCGACGAGGGACTCCAGGCCGCCGATGTAGGTTCCACCGATGAAGACGGCGGGGGCGCGATTATTAGGGAGGGCTGGTAGCCTGTCCTGGTTGTTGTTGTCGGAGAGCGGCAGAGCGGCGATCTCGTGGTCGTCGAGCTCGATGACGGCAGGGTGGACGCCGATGGTGGCGAGGAGGTTCTTCATGACGTGGCACATGCAGCAGGAGGATCGGGCGAAGATGACGACGGGGTGCTCGGATATGAGGCGCTGGATTCGAGTCTCGGCGGACTCGTCGACGTCGATCGTCAAGGAGGAGGAGGAGAAAGAGGACGAGGTAGAGTTCGCCGTGGGGGTGAGGTCTAGAGATACGACGTCGTTCGAGTATGGGCTTAGGCCTTGCATCCTGAAAATTATAGCTCAGCAGGGTGGAGAGAGCAGAGAGAGATAGCGCGTATGTCAACGGGGAAGCTCAGGTGCGTATTTAGAGATCGTAGTGGTGACTGCTTTGTGTGGATTTTTATAGTACAAAAGAAAATGGGAGCGCCGTTGCTTACGTCATCAACTCTGGCGTTTTCCCTCCTTGGCTTTCTCAATCACACTTCGTCCACGCGCTCTGTGACTGTGCGTAATCGCGGGTCGTGAGGAAAGTAGAGCGAGGAGTCCACGAGGAGTTACCGCGAGTGGGTGAGGGATTGAGATGGTCGTAAATTCGGGTGACGTCATATGGAGTTTAAGGAGGAGGTAATTTTGAAGGATGACGTAACCAAAAGGGTAAAATTTGGGGACGCACGGTGGAAGAGGGGAGAAGGTCTCCCCATTAACTTCTTTTTTTATTTTAACTTCGATTATAACCTCGTTTAGTATATGTTTGGGGTAACTTAATTTTAATTTATAAATATTTTTAATCATAATTTACGATATACGAAGTGAGTATATAAGAAGAGTTTTATCATGATTTATGTGAAAAATATTTATAAGCTTAAAACAAACTATCCTAAACATGTATTTAGTGTCTAAATCATTAGATTATATTTTAATAGGTGAGATTTAATTATAAATTTTTATTATATTTAATTTTATAATATTATTTAATACATAATATTAAATTACGTCTATTAAAATATGATGCAATAATTAAAACATTAAATACAAAACTAAAAAGAAAAATTAGTGGAGAGATGCCTTTTCCCTTCCGTGGAATAGTAGGAGAGAGGGGAGGCGTGCTGAGGTGGAGTGGGTTTGTGTGTGTGCAGGGAGTGGGGTGTGGCTCACTTCTCTCAGTAATCACGCCTATGACATGATCATCAGAGGGGCCTTAACTTTCATCGTCATCGTGACGTTCGCCGTCAGGCACGTGGCCTGATATTTAATTTCCGTTGGCCGAGGAGCATTGGGAGCTCTGATGGTGGCCCCCAATTACCCATGCTCACGTGTCGTCTGTTTGCTGGTCCAAAGGGGCGGTGGTGTGCGGTATGGATACAAAAAATTCTCAAGATATATGAACCAAAACGATTTATGTGTGTTTCGTGGAAGAAGCAAAGAATTGCTATATTTATGTGATTTGATTTGATTAGATAAATTAATTAATATAATACGTATTTTTTAAAATATTTCAATCATTTTCCTCTATTTCCCCAATCCCTCTCCCTTTTTATTGTTATTATGAAGTATTAATATGAACACATTAAAAAAAATTAACAAATATTGAAATTTTATAATATATTGAAGATCCATACCAACTATCAGAATATGTAGTATATATAAGACAGGAGGAGTATAGGTTAATTTTTCATTAAAAAAATCACCAAAAGTACTAATATGGAAGATTTATTTGAATAAATCTCATTTTTAATGGTATCTACTATCTAGCGTAGAAACACCTGTGTTTTGTTGGGTTGTTGTAAAGTCAGGGAAAGTTTGCATGTTAATTGCTATATGCAACTTATAATAACATGCTTACAGTACTCTCATAAATTATGAACAGAACATTACCTTACCACGGAAATTTTTTATATATGAGAAAATGCGTTTAGTTTGGTGACTAAACTTTGATGGCTTTTTTTTTTTTTTTTTTTCAGGTTTTACGAGAGCGGGGTGGAAGGTGTTATGTTGAAAGGGGACATGCACATGCACACAAATATATAAGAGGGTGGTAATATAGGAGAGGGAGATTTGTGGATGAGGAGTGGGAGGCAGATTCTGGGAAGAATAAAAATAATAATATTGCCTTTAGAGTTTGGCTCGCTCTCTCTCTCTCTCTCTCTGCTAACAGAGTTTGGCTTTCTCACATCATCATTCAGCTGGTGGTAACTGGTAAGATCTTGAGATTGTGTACCAAAGTTCTTGTCGCTCCTAGTCCTTTTTTCGGGGTGGGTGGGTTGCCCAGTTGATTTTATGAGGATGTGATTAATACTGACGCGGATGACGATTGCAGAAAAATGTTTGAAATACGTGTGGGGGATAGTACAGGGTGATAGTAAATGGGGAGTACGTATAATAATATAAAGGCCAGGGAGTTGCCTATAATAAAAGTAGTACATATAATAAATAAACAATAGAATAGGAATACAAATGGTAGTAAATATAGGGTAGGTTAGACGTTAGAGGACAAGTGGAGGGTGAAAGAGAGAGGGCGCTTTAAAACGTAGGAAGTGGTGGGAGTTTTCTTGCGTGGAAAGCTTGGGAATTGATTGGGTGTGGGGATTCCAAATCTGTGATTCCATCCACTCGATCATGTCATCACCCTCTTTTCCAACTCCTTCCTCCCTCCGTCTTCTATGTAATCAACCATTTCAGTAAAAAAAATAACAGAAGACAAAAACTGACCTTTTATAACTACTCTAAAAGAATGCAAAACCAATATTATTGGGGTATAAATTATAATATTTGGGCGCGCTTGTGTGGGGAGAACAGATTTGTAATTAGTCTGAAACGATAGTGCGCCCGACGAGACCTTACTCTATTATTTAGTCCGACAGTCCAACTCAAATAGTCGTAATCATCCAAACTATAATTTATTAAACTTGTCCATGTAATCGATGTTTAATATAACTTGTTATATCTTTCTCTATTATTCAATACATTGTTTAACATAGGTTAAAAATTTATTCTAATTTAAGATAAATTTAATGAGTTAACTATAATTTTTTTTTATTGTGATGAATGTTACTCCCTACGGTTTACAATATAAGGCACTTGAATTATATCATGAGAAACAGAAATAACAGTTATAAGTCATTTAATATGTCTTAAAATATAAATTTTTTCCACTTTTACTTCATTGAGAAGTGTCTTTAATTATATAGACAATATTATTTTAGAGAAAATGGGATATAATGAGAGGGTAAGATTGAAAAGTGAGTACTAACACAGAGGCAGTAGTTGAAGTGCTTTGTAATGTGTTTTATTCCCAATCATGTATTTCTTCTAAAATTGTTCTATATCGTGAATTGGGAGAGTAGTTGATGTGCCTTGTAACGTGCTATATTCATCATCCTGAGAGGAGCCTAATTCCTTTACTAATTAGTTGACTCGCTCCATATTTGATCATTTTCTACAAAAACAAATTAGTTGATGCGCTCCATGTGGCTGATCTTTATTATTTACACTCTATGTCTCAATTTCAAAGAGGTATGAACTAATCCATGCCTCTCTAAATGTGTGTTTGGATTAGTTTTTAGAGAATAACTTTTATAATTTACGAGCTAAGTATCTGATGAGAGGAGTTTTATCTATACTTACAAAAAAGAACTTCTGAAACCACGATTTCAGAATTACCCAAACACTTGCTAACTTTTATCTTTATAACCGTGGCTGAATCACCAATAATAAGTGCGTTCAAATCATGACCAAAAATAGTAAATAATGGGGATCCTAGCTAAATCTCCAGGGAGGATATGACATGTAAGGTGGTGGGTTGAGCTGCAAGGTCCTCCTCGTCATTCGCCAGCTAGGAGAATTATTGGCTGATTTGATGCGTGGTGCATTCATATATAACATACCCTTTAGTCTTAATAACAAGTTCATAATCAAATCTCATTTATCAAAAAATGCAAATTAAAGCACTTAATATGTTTAAAATTGACTGACTTTTCTAAAATTACTTCTATTTAATAATGTGTATTGAAAAAAAGACGCTATACATTTTTTCTCACCTGGATTTCCAACAAGAGAAACATTGGAAAGTATCCTCATTTTGTTAAAAAAGATGGTCTTATGTTTAGAAAAAAAATTGACGAGTTGGACAGATAATTAGTATGTTTGTTTTAGCGATTCGATTGATTATAAATAACTTTTCAATAGTGATTTACGGTATACGAAGTAAGTATGTGAGAGGAGTTGTGTCTCGATTTACATAAAAAGTAACTTATAAGCAATCATAACGCCCAAACAAACATGTCCAATAAAAATTATAGAAACGTAGGCCAACACAAGCCAAGGCATGCATGCCCGATTCCATTTATCTAGGGACATGTTGAGAGGTCGTTTTCTCAAAATTTATGGAAGAAATTAACAAATCCAAGGGATCTCAGATCGACTTTTATGTCGACTCAGTGAATCAGTGTCCACGCCGCCCGAGTCCCACACCGCATTAACTCACCTATTGAGACCACTTCCACGCTTTATCGTTAATTAATTAACTACCAGTACTATTAATTAAAACCTGGCCCGTGCCCCTCCCGTCTCTTTCCTTGACACTTTAGTCTTCAAAGGTCACCCCACTTACCCACCCGCGTCCCTGCTCGTTGAATATATATTCCCACCTCTCATTGATGTGAGAGCCCGTTTACTTTTTTTTTTTTTAAATATTACTGAAACCAAATAAAGTTTATTTAACCATGTCATAGGGTTATGGATTACTCCTTTGAGTCTTTTATATAAGGAACCGTTATTTAAATCACGTGATTGAAAATGTTATATTTTCGGATCTTATTTATAAGTAAATTTTTTTCTCATAGGATTAATTCATTTTATAAACAACTTTCATTTTTTGTCTGAAAATGTAAGCTTTTTTTTTTCTATTTTACCCTTATTAAATGCTCATTCTCTCTCATACTTTTTATCTATTCTCTCTCATATATTCTTTTTATAAATAGGGGTACATATGGAAAAAAACATGGCATTTTTTACTCACTTATTGCTTTTAACTACTAATTCGTTTTGTGTAATCAAAGGGAAAGTTGTTTATAGATAGAACTAGATGGAGTAGTTAAAAACAATAAATATATTAAATATGTGCTACTCTTTTCTATTATACCCTTATTTATAAAGATACTCCCTCTAGTTTTTAATATAAGACACATTTACTTAATATGATTAGATTATAGAAGCTGATTGAATTAGTTAATATGGCTTGTATTTTCTAAAACATCCTAGTCATATTTCTTAATTCCTTCCTCCCCTCCCCTCCTTGATTATGTTTGAAAAAGTGTCAATAGGGGTAAATTAGGAAAACACTTTAAAATTGAAAATTATGTCTTATATTTAGGACCAAGATCAACTCCTCAAATATGTTTTATATCAAGGACCACCCCTATGAGAGAAAATGTTCCCTATAAAAAGGATATGAGGGAGTATTAGATTATAAACGACAAATATAAATATTTGAATGTAACTTACTCTTCTAGTGCTTAATATAAGATATAATTGAATTTTCAGAAAAATTAAGAAAGTTAAATAAATCTCTTTAAATAATTGATATTTATCTTTTTTATATTAAATTAATTTGTCTGATTTATGGATTAATATATAATCAAATGATACACTATATATGTTATGATTAACTAATTTATTTATTTTCCTTAATCTTTTCTAAAAAAAAGAGAACTATGTCTTAAATTAAGGATCGGAGGAGTATTGAGCTTTATTAATGATCTTTAAATAAAAAATTTAAATGGCTCTTATATTAAGAACTAAAATGAGGTACTCCCTCCGGTCCTAATTATAGGACAATATTTGGGAGTTAATATTGGTTCTAATTATAGGATAAAGTTTTAATTTTTGTCAATTTCTTCCCAAAATACCCCCATTAATACTTTCTCAATAATAATGAAACACAATAATAATTTTATAAAGCACCTATGTTTTTTCACGCTTCATGTGAGTATATCTGCTTCATACTCCTACTTTAAGCAACACAGTATTGTTAGTTGCTGCCAGCACGCTTTTTCATTGCTTAAGGTAGACTCATATAGTATTTCTAAATCACCTTTATTAAATAAGGGCATTTTAGGAAAATGAATAAGATTAACTAATTTAACTACTATTCTTAATTTCTCCAAAATTAGGTAATCATGTCCTATAATTAGGACCGGAGGGAGTATAAGACAAAGTTGACTTTTTTGGAGAAATTAAAGAAGCCAATTAAATTACCTTAGAGTATTTATATTTTTATTTTTTTTCTCAAAACTAATTAATTTGACTAATAAATTAATATATAATATAAGAATACTAAAAATATAAACACTCTAAAGTAATTTAATTGGCTTCCTTAATTTCTCCAAAAAAGTCAACTTTATCTTATAATTAAGATCGGAGGGAGGAATACGTTAGTTATGGTGCTCTTCATGAATTACCGTATGATTTAATTACAGCGTTTGGCGGGCCGGTGCAATTAACTTGGATTAACTAGTAGGCAGTGGCTCGGAAGCCCGCACGTGGTGGGACATGCATGCGGTGCATGGTTTATAGGGAAAGGAGCCGGCCGCACGTGAGTGGCCACGTGTCAGTGCCTTCTAGAAGGAGGTCGGGTAACAGGAGCAGGTAAACAAGGCCATGGCACCACTTTTACTCCTGCGACCATACAGTCATAGCGATCTGCGCCTGTCTTGACCTTACCAATTATCAAAACTCAAATAATCTAAGTATATAATTATCACACATACCATCACAATAAGTAGACTTGATTTTTTATGTGCATGCAAATGCTAAATTATGGCGCCGTTTCGTGCGTTTCAAAGGTGACGAGTGACATAAGAGAGACGATAAAAAAATAATTTTCTAGATACCGTTGCACTTTAAACGTCGAGCCTTAATTAAGGACTTGGATATGGAATATCCATTGTTCTTAGTATTCCTGTTGTTCTTTGGTCAAACAAAATAATATTGCTGTTGTTTAATGATAGAATTAGAACAGGCGCGCTCTACCTGGGACAGGCCCTAGTGATCAACATCAAACTCATTTTGCGTGTTGTTTTTATGGTTGAAATTAAGAGGGAGAACAAGATCCCACACATTGATTCCCTTGTGAAGATGCCCTTGTTTATAGAGATACAGACGAATCATGTTTTGTTTTTAGCGGACAAAAATATGAGGTCACCGCCATATATAGGTGGTTATCATGAAAAAGCAAGTCACCTCTTTAGTTGCTTCTCCTCTATCACTCATCACTATTGGTGGGCGAGTCGCATTCTTTCTCCCCCACTTCTTTCTCTCTTGAACCATTCTTGTATTACCACTTGTCGATGCCTCCAACACCAACCAAACTTCTCATCACCAATATCACTCGCATCGGATTCCTTCACCGTCTTTACCTGTACCCATAAGCTTTTCCTCCCTTTAACTCCCTTCTTCATTCTTATATCTATTTGTTAGCTTTTTATTACAGTCCATCAAACACACAAATATGTCAGCTACCACCAATGGGATTGGGTCTAGTATCGGCAAATTAATATTTGAATTCTCCATTAGGAAGGGTGTCTATATTTAATACCCGACAATGTCTCACACATAATTATCTCAAATAGAAAGATATGTGTACTTAAGAGAAAAAAAAGTCAACTACAAGTTCGAGCTCCATACTCATCTAAGCATGATTGGTAGGACCGTCCTTGGGTAGCTCACCTTTGACTGTTTTTTGTTAGTTAAATGGCCTATAAATCTTTATGAAACAGATTCACACAATTGAAACTCGAAAGTCATCCCTTGCGCTGAACGTTTGGTATGTCACCTTTCCACTTGCTCACTTGTTACCCCTCTATAATTATCTTTCTCTGTTTTGAGCTTAAGCACGTGCTCAATAATTTCTGTTCAAGACTAGTTTGATGTCACGTGCATAATGATGCATTAATTCTTAATCAATAAACTTGATTGCCTGAACAAGCTTGAAAACTAAGTTTCCATGAAATTTTTTGTTTAGTTAATTAGCACCTAAGTTCTCCTGGGACAAAAAAAACACCTAAGTTCGTGAATTGGGCTTTGGTAAGCCCTATTCTCAAACGACGTTTTGGGCCCATAGCCCTTGTACTGAGCCCAAAATGTTTTTTTCGTACAAGAGCCCAAGGACGCTGAATTCTGGAAAGATGCCGTGAGAGGAGAAGTTTCCAGAACTTTTTCTAAAATATCTGAGGACTCAGAGGGGCACTTGGCGGAATTTGGGGATAAAACCGAACACGTCACAGATTTCTCTCTTTCTTTTTCTGTCTCTAGAATCTTCTTTTCCACCGCCTTAAAACACTTATCTCTCTCCTCCCCCAAGTTTAATTAACTTCGTGAAATCATAAGATTAGAGCCAAAACAGAATCCCTTACTGACCGACCATAAGCACGCGGCGACTACTGTCTTTGCCAACGAACAGATTTCCCTTCTGGTTCTTATCAGTTCTCTGCAACTCCTTGTATGGAGGGAGTGAGAGTGAAGGTGGAAGAAACGGTGGCATGTGGAGCTGGTTCATCATGTTCGCCTTCATCGTCGGCTTCAAGTCTCTCTCCTCGCCCTATGGAAGGGCTTCACGAGACGGGGCCTCCTCCATTTCTTATCAAGACCTTTGAAATGGTGGAAGACCCATCCACCGACTCTGTTGTTTCTTGGAGCCTTGCTCGTAACAGCTTCATTGTTTGGGACTCTCACAAGTTCTCCACTACCCTTCTTCCTCGCTACTTCAAGCACGGCAATTTTTCCAGCTTCGTTCGCCAGCTCAACACCTATGTAAGTATATTCTAGTCTCTATTTCGAATCTGGAATTAGCCTTCTCTGTTTAGGAATTTGAATTCTGTTATTATGTTCTGGGTTATAGCTTTTATTTTGATTTTGACACAAGTTTTTAGTGATGGAGTTAACTCCTAATTGACTCAGCTAGCTTAGACAACGAACAGACGACTAGAGTATACGACTGAATCAATTATTTGTATTTGTATCTGTATCGGAATGTTGAGAAAAGCAATAGAACCACTCTGTTTGTTGTCATGCTCTGTTTCTTGTCAATATGGACTTTGATATGCGGATAAATTTTTAAATGTACCGGTGTAATTATTTGTTTCATGCTTGTATAATTTTATAGAAATTTTTGCAATAATGGGCCTGAAGCCCTTGGGAAATGGATGCAGGGATTTAGAAAAGTTGATCCCGATCGATGGGAATTTGCAAACGAAGGGTTTTTGGGTGGACAGAGAAACTTGTTGAAGACAATCAAGAGAAGAAGAAATGTGTCGCAGAGTGTACAGCAAGAACGAGAGGTTGCTTGTGTTGAACTGGGGCAATACGGATTGGAGGGCGAGCTTGACAGATTGAGAAGAGACAGGTCGGTGATCATGGCCGAAATTGTGAAATTGAGACAGCAACAGCAGAATTCACGGGCGCAACTGATTACGATGGAGGACAGATTACAGACCACAGAGAAGAAACAGCAACAGATGCTCACTTTCCTTGCCAAAACACTGAACAACCCAACTTTTATCCATCAATTCGCCCAGAGAAATGCACAAAACAATGAATTACTTGGTGTAGATATCAGGCGAAAGAGGAGACTAACTGCTAGCCCAAGTGTGGAGAATTTACAGGATGATCCTGTGACAGTGGCAGTAGCCAGTGAACCAGTTGTGGACTATTCAACAAATGAACAAGAAGAATTGGCAACCATCGAATCGGAGATAGAGACTTTTTTCTCAGCTCCTCATGATAATGAATCAAGCAGTGACAAGAAAGAACCAGCATCAAGTTCAATTCCTACAACTAGCGGGAGCAATCTGGGTTCAGTGCGTGATGCAATATGGGAGGATTTGCTGAATGAAGACCTAGTTCATGGCAATCCAGAGGAGGAAATCATATTTGGTGATCAGTCCCAAACTGATGCTCCATTTGAAGAATGGGTAGCAAAGTCCGATGAGTGGGCTTCAGGTTTGGAGGACTTGGTAGATCAATTGGGTTATCTTGGGTCCAAACCATAGTAAATATGAAATGGTTCATTTTTTCATGTCAGTTTGGCCTCTGCAACTCCTTTGTCCATTCCCTGCCTCACTAGTGGTATGAGTTCAAGTTCTTCGTAATTGTTTATGATTTCAGAAATTTCAATGGTGGTAGTAATTGATTTACTATATGAATGGTTTTGAATGCAGCAGGGAAAGGTGGTCGTTGCTGCAGAGGCCATCACATGCTGCTGTTTTATCTGTATCCTTTTATAAATCAACATGGGCGTTTGAATATTTGTTGTTCTTAACCGCTTATCATGATTGATTCTCTTTCCCTATGGTGAATTTTGCAGGCTTGCATCCTCATGGAGACAAAGCTGGGTAATGCTGCCAAGGATCATTACCTGGATTCTTCTCTGGGTTTTACCGTTTTGCCTTGGTGGAATTGAAAGCAGTTGTTACTTGTGCATGATGTAAATTGCTCCCTCATAGGAAAAATAATGTGGCACATTCTTTTACGTGTGATATGCATTCCACACTGTATTATATGGTCATTATTCGTATAGATTTGGTCATGATCTCTTTAAAACAAATTTGATGAATCGATTTTGCAATGCACCCAACTTGGGCTTACAATGTTGGGATTATGATAGTGCTGAGGAAGAAGACAAACGAAATAAACTGACTTGTTTATTTATTTCTTGATTCCGTGCAGTTAAACATGCTCACGGACACAGACATGTAAATCCGAGTGGTGTTATTGTTGGGGCAAGTAGACGTATTTATAATAGATTTACATTGACAGAACTGTCCCAGAAAGTACTAATTTATCCATCTAACTAACTGGATCACGATAATTGAGTACAACTGGCATCCAGTTACTCTGATAGGGTTAACTAATGGTATCATGTTCCATATTCCTATTTATAATTTTTTTTAATTAATTCTCATATTAAGAAGAGTTAGTTATCTTATTAATTATGAGTTAAATTTTTTATTTCGTCCTTATTTATAATTGATAGATAATTGTTTTTATCTATGATTGGTTCTAACAATATGAATGAATTTCTTTTCTTTATTATAATTAATAGAGGTAAAAAAATGAAATCCTCAAACTATCTTTTTTGTGTCAGAGTGGTACAACAATAATAATAACAAATGCGAATGATTGTCGGAAGATGATGATACAGAAGCGACGATATATTACATTGGTCCGCCATTCCGGGTAAGGGTGAAGGGTTTGAAAGTCATGCTACTACAGAGGTTTCTAAACCCATATTTCTGTAATTCTTATTCCTGTTCTCTGACTTGTCAAAGTCATCAAGTTGCCAGAGCTCAGGTAATGCCTCCTTTAGGTTATGGATGCTTTCTAATGAAAAATCCACGCCTTCTGAGTGTAAGGAAGAGCCCACCTGCACCAATTAATAAAAAACGCCTAAGCATATGATACGAAATGTTAGTCCATTTTTAGGTCATGCATTGTGTAAGAAGTTATAATTCTTCTTACCCACACAGTATGGAGACCCACTCGCTTTGCAGCCTGTATATTTCGAAGGCTGTCGTCAAAGAACAGCTGCATATGGGAAGTTTTTTCAGTTAATTAATTAGCATATGTGCTTGCTTAGAAACTATAATAATAATGGGTACTATACTAATTACTAAATCAAAAGCTAACCGTTTTTCTGGGGTTGATGTCAGCTTTTTTTAAAGCGACTTCGAACGCAATCTCTTGGGGTTTGCAAAGGATAGAAGTTGGTGCATATGCAGAGCCGCTAGTGTCACTCTGATTCAGAGTCTCAAAGCAAATAATTTCATCAAAACAACCCTCCAATCCAAGCCTCTTTAGAACTTCTGCTACATGATCCTTATTCGCGTTGGAGAATACCTGTTTAATAATAATGTTATGATGAGCAAATCGTGCTTGTAAAATACTAATTATGATTATGACAATCACAGCAACAACAAAAGCAACTTACAACTTTTCGTTCAGGCAGGCTCAAAATAAGAGTCCTGAGATGATAGTTAGCATGCAATTTCTCATAGGGTAATCTCCCATGAACAAAGCTGTGCAAGTGCAACCCAAGTGATTGATCGTTAATATTACCTTTTTTTAATGTTAAATACACAAAATATGGCCAGGATTTTAAATATATACGTACCTATGATAGTCATCATAGTCAAAATCGTAGCCAACGGCCTGAACAATATATATTAGTTAAACTCGTTAATCTATATTTTGAAAGAAGGTCAATGGCAACAGAGAGAAAAACAGGGGTTTGGTAAAATGAGTCCTACCTTAAGACCGGCCATGGATGTGCCATAATTCTTGTACAAAAACTGATTCATCCCCGGGGCTTCCTTTTCGTCTATGCCAAGTTTCTGAACCATATATTCTATACAAAAGCAAAATTAAGGAATATAATTAAGAATGCAGCGTACCCAAGGAAAAAAACAACAGGAAGACGATGATTAAAATCATATGAATACCAATAATATTTTGGGTGCATTCTTCTGACAAACCAGAGCTCAGAGGATACAGGGTGTCATCAACATCTGCAAGTGCAACACACATGAAATATTTCAAACCAACTTTTAATTCAGACGTTGTTCTTGTTCTGGGCAATAACAACGCTTACCGAAGAGAAGACACTCGTATTTTGGCAGCAAGTCCTGCTGGAAAATTTTCCTCTGTTCCATTTTATCAAATACAGATATTGTAAAATTAAGGCAATACCAGACACAGAGCAGCGAACTATGAATATGAAATGAATGTGTTTTGAGCGAATAAGAAAGTGGGGATCTTTGGGTTTATATGACGAAGGCATTGCTTTATTCTTCCTGAGGTCAAGTCTGAACACACATGTGAAAACGCGAACAACCATGTGATTCCAATTATTTTCATCACAAGAATACGATTTATATGAATTTAGTATTGACCATGTGGCTTCCCAAGTCTTGCGTTTTTTGTTTAAAATCCTAGTCAACGGTCTATCTTCTTCGTTACCAAGGGTATTGAAGGACCTAAGTCCTTGAGCAAACACAACTTTTCTTTAATTATGTGTAACGTATATTCATACATGTGCGAATGAATTTTATCATAGTTGAAGAAATTAAAGGTATGGGTTGCACACCATTAAAAAAGAATTACACTTACTGGGGATAGATTGCAGCCGGATCCTTAAATAAGATTCAGTTACTTTTGGACGATAACTTTTATAATGGGAAAATTTTCAGCCTTTTTTCTCAATAATATATAAGAGGGGAGATCAATTGAATTGAGGTGTGAAAAAAGATCGTGGTCGAAGTCACGCAATCCATTATCAAATTCAACTATATTATTGTGGAATCATCACGCGTTTATGATAACTTTCATCATCATTCTATTTGATTCTGTTGTTTACTTTTAAATGTCGGGTCCAGTAATGTGAAAGACGCGAGGAATCTAGAATTTTGGAGTATTTTTCGAGAATCATCATGACATACGTAATTCACCCGTGTTATTTTTTACCATGTAAATATATCGGTCTGAAACTTCCAGCAGCGAGAATAAAGTAATGAGAATCACTTTATAAAATACTCGCTCCGGTCCTAATTATAAGATAAAGTTGATTTTTTTGAAGAAATTAAGGAAACCAATTAAATCACTTTAGAGTATTTATATTTTTAGTATCTTTGGATTATATATTAGTTTATTAATCAAATTACTTAGTTTGAAGAAAAAAATATAAATATAAATATTCTAAAGTGATTTAATTGGCTTCCTTAATTTCTCCAAAAAAGTCAACTTTATTTTATAATTAGGACCGGATGGAGTATTAAATTGGAATCGTCCTATTTAATTGCATGGCTTTAAATTTGTACGTGGAAGTAGGGTATAATGGAGAGGAACCATACATTTAAAAAACAATGATTTGTTTACATATAACGATATACACAGATGATAAAGAGTTTAACCTTTTTTTTTTTTTTTTCAAGCATTAAGCATTCTTCAACCTAGATATATTCCCTTCGCTCCATGAATATAAATAGTTTCTAATTAATTCACACGTAACAATACAAAAATAGTGAAAAACATAAAGTATATTATGAAATTCAAGTGCTTTTTAGTATTATTCTTGTTAATTCATCAAACTCCAACATTATATTAATTTTTACTCCCTAATTATCCTTATTAAATATTGGCATATATACAAAAGTAGTACTAATTAAAACTATCAAAGTGTTTTATAAAAATGAGTAAAATTAACGTCTGGAAGACGTTTTATATTGTGCACTAGAGAGAGTACATATTACTCCCTATGCTTTTATTTACAAGACATTACCTATTAGTTCTTAATATAGTGATCTTTTACAATTTTTTCTTGGCCAAGATCTCTTACAAAATTTAATGAAATTGTGTTGCTTCATTTCCAAAGTGTCATGGCCCTACCTAATTCTAAGAGGCATTTTGATTGACATATGTTGTCTGCAAAGAAAATATTAACACTTCAATCCCTTGAAGAAATGACTTCTCTCATATCCTAATTATAAGATAAAGTTGACTTTTTTTAGAGAAATTAAGGAAGCCAATTAAATTACTTTAGAGTGTTTATATTTTTAGTATCCTTAGATTATATATTATTTTATTAGTCAAATTATTAATTTGGAGAAAAAAATAAAAATAAAAATACTCTAAAGTAATTTAATTAGTTTCCTTAATTTCTCCAAAAAAATAAACTTTATCTTATAATTAGGACCGGAGAGAGGGAGTACCTTATAAGATTGATAACTATGTTAACAAATTTTTAGGCAGAGATCAAAACGTTACTAATTTTCTCAAAGGGGACCCAAATGTCATTCTGCCCCAGACCATTCCAACCAAAGGTGCAAGAACATTCTCTGCTGGCAATTTGACATAGCCTGATACCCAATTGGGAATGGTATTCTGAAAGTTAACGCTCAAGCATTTGTCAATGTAAAGAAAGGTTCATCAGTAAACTGTTGATAATAATTTGTCTTGTTTTTACTTGTCGTGCTTCCACCCTCTTGATTATTACTTTCCCGAGAAGTATCATCTTCTTGCTTATGCTATTGAAAGTGCAGAGAGGATTGAACGACCAAAGTAGAAGATCGATTGAAAACAGCTTAACTATTATATCAAGCCAGAAAAAACTTATGGCTTCTCTGTTTGTCATCATGAAGCATTCACACACTATCTATCTATCTATCTCGATCGATTTAACAGCAGAAAATATTTATGAAAAAAGATAAAGAGAAGAGGTAAGAAACGGTTATTAAATCACACATCGTTTTGATTGGTTTGTTGTTTTTGAGGGTTAGAATCAGGAGAGAGATCCTGAGTGATGGAAGACAATTGTTTAGAAATTGAGAAGGAACTACTGTTTCTTGGATGGTAGGCCGAGATTTTCTTCCCTTTTCCCTCGTAAATCACCGCATTCTCCTCCTCATCGGGAACACATTTCTCCCCGAGGATTATTGTTTTCATCCATACAGATTCCTCTGGCTTCAACTTCTCTTTCTTTCGCCCATCCTCTTTTAGATCACCGCTTTTGGACACAGACAAATTTCTAGGTACCTTCTTCAAGCTAAACGACGATCTGTGTTCCGAATTAGCTTTCCTCATATTACTAGTAGATCCAGACTCCTTGGATTGCTGCATCCCGGGTGGAAGAGGTATTTCATTACTCTGCGTCTCACCGCTCTGGTTTTCCGATTCATTTGTCGGTGGTGATTCGGCGTCCAAGTGTTTGGTTGTGTGTAGATGATCAGACGGAGGAGGAGAGGAGGGTTTCTTTCGCGAGCGAACACCGCACAGTGCGGCGATAATTACAATGCTCGCAGCCAAGGTGGCCGCGAGGAAGGAGTAATACAGAAGTGGATGTATGAACAAGAGATTGTGATTATTATCAGCGGCGATTCTTCTTCCCATCACAGCATTTAAGTCGATCGATGGTATGTGAGCGATTCCTAGCGTCTCTCTTGTCTTGCTTTGTTTAAGGGGTAATCAAGAGACGAGTGTTTTGCGTTGGTTGGGTGTGGTTGGAGTCCTCCCAAACCGATTACTTCAAAATAGAAAATTAACGAGAGAGTGGTCTACGTTCTCCATTGTTGCCGCATCAAGGTAATATAGCCTTTGATGTTAGAACTTAGAAGCTAGCCCTACACATACTCTCTCTGCTCTAACACACAACAAATTACTGTTGGGCAGTCGTTTTGGATCTCTTTCATTTCATGCTATTAATGAGCAGTTTTAGCAATGAAGTCTTTGTTATGAGAGTGTTTGCGGTATATACGTAAACATTATCTTTTAAAATAATGTTATTTTAATAATTTTATTAAATTAATCCAAACATTTGTTACATTTTTTTATATAGGACCTCACTTGTTCACCCTCCACCTATATAATGGATGTTTGAATCAATTCAACATAATTATTAAAATTACACCATTTTTTAAAACTTAATTATACTAAATGTACATGATAAAAAATTTTATTATTAAAATTAGACCTTAACACTTTTGTAGATTCGTTTACTCCTTTTCCTTTATCACTTTTCCGAACCCATCATCATCTTTGGAATTACGTGCAGTCATTATTTTTGCCCTGCTATTTTTCCCCCAAACCCCTGATGAGTATCTGAGACTTGTGGGGGACGATATCCGGGGAGCAGTGGAAATCATAAAGTATCGTTAGGGGGTCATTAACTTCTCTAACGAAGTAAAATTTAGGAAAAATTTCAGTCAGCGCCTCCTTGATGGCAAAATAATTTCAGTTAAACCACAAAACTTTATAAAACTTTGCTATACTCCGGTAGTCAAAATGAAATTAATTTTTGTGGTTAAAAAGATAATGATGCCTTTCTTTTATTTTTTTAGAAGAGTATTTACAAGATAAATAAAGAAATTTACTAGACAAAAAAGGGATTCGAAAGAATTTAGGGAACTAAAAATATTTTGGCCATTTACAAGATAAATATGTAAATTCACAAAATAAATAAAGAGATTCCAAAGAATCTAGGGAGTTAAAAATATTTTAGCTATTTACAAAACATGTATGAGTATTTACAAGATAAATAAAGGGATACAAAAGGATCTAGGGAATTAAAAACATCTTGGGTATTTACAAGATAAATATGAAAATTCATAAGATAAATATAGGTATTTTCAAGACATATAAGATAATTTACTAGACAAATAAAGTAAGGGCATCATTATCTTTTCACTCACAAAAATTAATTTCATTTTGACCATGCGATGCAGTGAAATTTTAGAAAGTTTGGGGTTAACTGAAATTAATTTGCTACTAAGAGCACCTAGCTGACATTTTCCCAATAATTTATATCGTTCCGATTATTCAATGGCGTAGCCAAAATCAGCCCTCTATAGGCATAGATGTAATTAACTTCTTTCTCGGGAAAAGAAGATAACATATTTTTATATTCATACAAATGTATACGATCCTTGAAACAATAGTCATATCGCTGGCAAAAAAAAAAAGAAACAATAGTCATATCATATCATGTCAGATGGTATGACATATTGCACATAAAAAAAAAAAAAACTTATACACACATATAGATGCGTGTGTAGGTAACTAGGAATGTCTGCACTCATGCTTACATGAATGGGAAGACGACACGTTGAGTTGGAAAAGAAATAGAACACGCGGCCTTTTTCCTGTGCTATTTATCTGTTCGATTGTTGTTCATGCCCAGCGCTTCCATAGTCCATTTTGAATGAACCCGTACATACCCACGGGAGAATGTTTTTGCTGCTTCAAAAGACATTCGAATAAAGTATAGAGAAAGTGATATCATCTGTTCAAAGTTGCCTTTTTGTCTTCTTTTGTTGTTGAAGCGACAAAGAGAACGAGCACTTACTCTCAATGGAGGACGGCTTCCTTAGAAGCAAGTTTAAGAAGGTCTGTGTCTTCTGCGGCAGCAACTCCGGCAATAGACAAGTCTTCAGCGATGCTGCGATTGATTTGGGTCATGAACTGGTCAGTTATTTTGTATCATGCATATTTATTTTATTATGGTCGCAGGGCATGTACCTTATGTATGTTATTTCATGTTCTGCACACTGGTTGTTCGCCGTTTTATAACGGTGTTTAATGCGTAGATGGTGATGATAGTTAAACTTGTTTTAGCAGAGACTATTAAAATAACTTGTAGTCAAAGGATGCTGAACAGATTCACATATAATGCTTCTATTGCTCTAGTTAGGAATTCTGATGCACCGGACAGAACTTGGGGTGTTAATGCACGGCACAACACAGCAGGGTTCATTATTCTGGGTTTTGTGGTTTTACTTTGTGCTGGGAATTACAGGTTAAGAGAAAGATAGATTTGGTTTATGGTGGGGCTAATGTTGGACTGATGGGCACAATTTCTCAGAAAGTGTACGAGGGAGGTTGCCGTGTCCTTGGGTATGCCTAAAACGACATCCTTTGTCGTCCTTGTTACGGGGGATATGTTCCTTTTCTTCTGTACGCGATCACATTTTGTCATCTATATTTCTCATTTCTCTCTGTTTCTCTCTCGACCTGTAGGATCATTCCAAAAGCTCTCGTACCTGTTGAGGTATGTGTCCTACTATGTCCGTGTAATTATTACCTCTAGCGATCCGTTTGGTTTTATTAACTCCTCTTTCCTGACACGGTTAAATGAATCATTTTAAAATGAGAGCCTACTTTATGGATTCATATTATGACGACAGGATTCACCCGAAATTAATCTGAACAAATAATGGGAGCATCTGAATTTACTTTCATCGGAGTTTATATATCAGCTAATTATTGTGAGAATATAACCAGATGTCTGGAGAATCAGTCGGCGAAGTGAGAATAGTTTCTGATATGCATGAGCGTAAAGCTGCAATGGCTCGTGAGGCTGAAGCATTCATTGCTCTCCCCGGTAGTTACCTGAACAATCCTCGTCAATATTCTTCTTTAAAGCCAACAGAAATTTTCTTTCGGTGTGATGAAATTTGTTCTTATCATCTTAATGACGTTTTCGGATTGATATTCTTAAAAAACAATACTGACCTATACGCCTTTCCTTATAATAAGGAGGATATGGAACCCTGGAAGAGCTGTTGGAGACAATAACTTGGGCCCAACTTGGAATCCATAAAAAGCCGGTAACTTGATGTTCAAACCGTTAAAATTAGCATCCTTGGCATAGCATTAATGTTAACTAGACATGATCCTACGTAGGTTGGACTCCTGAACGTTGATGGTTACTATAATCTTTTGCTTGCATTATTCGACAATGGTGTTGAAGAAGGCTTTATTTGGCCTTGTGCTCGGAATATATTTGTTTCAGCTCCAACGGCCAAAGAACTTATGATCAAGATGGAGGTGTAACCATGACTTATATGCTCGAGCATTGATTAGATTATCGCTAACATCATATTTGTTGGCTTTGTCAGATATTGTAAGTTCCAAACTCTTATACTCAAAAAACTGAAATGTTTGAATTCTTCTGCAGCAGAATTACATTCCATCGTACAAACAAGTAGCTTCTTGTGAAAGCTGGCAGTCAGCAGCAGATGGAGTGAAGCAACAGAATAATGGTAAGGACAAGAAACTGCAGAATGAGAATTTATTGCCCACATGCCCTTCTGCTGAATTGATTCCCGATGTGATTCTTCGTCATTAGAGTATAGAGCTGTGCGCTGCTAGGAGCCTGTGTAGTAGTAGATGGGGTCTTTTTTATGTTTGTCCACAACTGTAGTATACCATGGTTGTTCTCTGTGAGTGAGTGCTAGCTGTTGTTGCTTTGCACCATTTCTTGTTTTTCAATAAATGGGACAGTCGAATCACTGTTTGGGAGTCATATCTCTGGCCTGTTACCACTTATTTACTACCAACATGTAAGGAGATGACAAGCACTTCCTGAGCAGAATCTTGCTTGTAAGTAGTGGGGGTGGCCATGGCTCCACTATATATGTAGTGGCTTCCTTGGATAACATTGATTTTTGGTGAACATGAACTTTCAGGGGTTTCAGTGTGTTTGGCAACATCTAAAACCATGGTTTTAAAATCACTTTTCCGCAAATCGAGATAAAATTCCTCTCGCGTACTTACTTCGTAAACCGTAAAAACTATTCTTCAAGAACTAATCCGAACATACACTAATCTTTATCTATCATTCACCATTTATGATGCTATTATCCAAACTTCAAAATTAAAGAAAACAAAGAAAGAGATATTGCTATACGCACACATATAATAACAGGATAAACAAAAAAGATGAAGGGGAAGAGATAATTTCCCCTGATTTCGACTACGTAAGCAACTCCAAAAATGCATAAAACAACGATTCAACAATCTTCACACGCCATACATCGACTCTTCTCACTATTTAAAGTGGATGATTAGCGTAAATGAAAACACCACATATTTGAGAGGAGGATACTTTCAGAAACATGAATAAATTTAGTTGTGCAAGTTTAGAGGTCATTCTTGATCCCGAACCTCACATCACGCAGATTATGGCTGAAAAAGATGGCGCAGCTAGTACCTGGGAGAGTATATGTGGTTTATATAGGGAGCCATATAGCCCAGAGAGAATATTCATTCCTGTTTGTACGTTTGCTGATCCACTAATTTATAGATCACGCTTCATCATGTTAAAACCAATTTGGCAATGGGAACATGTTACTTACAGTGTTTTCTGTTCCAAGTTTGGCCATATTAGGAGGAACTAAATTGCCTCTAACATGAATTCGTTAAGAAGCTAGGGTCCCTAATATAGGACCCATCTCAGGGTCCTCTTTTCCCTTTGATTAGTCCCTTCTTGTCTCTTATGGTCTTTTTCTTCTCTGCAGGAAAGGAATGGACCAACTTTATGCCTCTTCCCTTGGAGAATATGGCCCGGCCCCTTTACAATTTCGCCTGGGGATAGACACGAGTCTCAGTTTCATGATGCTTCCGGGATTTTTGAATTTTTTCAACAAGGTATTTGTCTTGCTTAGCTTGCATCATGGAATCTTCCACTACTGGTTGCATAATTGTCCTTGTCCTTGTCGTTTGGTCAAATCAGGCAGATTAAATGGCTATTACTTGCTCCTTGAGGGACCTCTTTCGTCCTTCCTCCTCTGTTTTCCAGGCCAGCCATGAAAGTTCTGCAGAAATATTCCATTAGCTTTTCAGACACTCACACTTCATCTCTGCTTTTTGCATATGCATCTGTCTTGGCTTTTAGCTTTTCTAAGATGCCATTTCCTCTAAAGCTGCAATTCGCTTTAACATTTTGTGTCTTTTAAGTCTCTATGACTATTATACCGGCATCACCATCTATTATGATTGCAGGTTAGAGAACCTGTATCAAAATAGTAACTTGTTCGGTAACTAGCCAGTAGGGTGCATTGCACTTAGCCGTACATAGCAAGTTATTTCAAAAATTAGATATAACTATATATTTGTGATCATTTTCTTCAGTCTTCATCGAGCATCAAATGTTGAGGCTTCTCGTGTTACTCGCTGGGATTAAAAAAATTAAAAGTGCATCAGTTTGTTTTCTTGCTTGTGGTCCACGTCACCTGCCATTTTATGCTGCTGATCAACAGACTACAACCCTAACAGCTAGAGTTGCTGATGGATTGAAATGATATTTTGTTCGTAGTGGAAAAAGAGACATGCAACAATAATTGTGAGCAAGTGGGAAGTGGGAAGGAAGCACCCAAACGTAGCAAAAGCAATATGTTAAAGGGAGTGGTGTCAAATAAAGGTATCACCGTATCAGTATGTTTTGTACGTGTTGTCTCTGCTTTTAATATTTAAAGTTTATAGCCAATTCCCCGGCATACCCTGTCTTCTTTAATCTTTTGTTTTATATGTTATTTGATTGAGTCAGATTGAAACATGTTAAAACTAATTGAAGGTAGCTCTCCTAACAATATTTTCTGAATATGTGAGACCTCATACTTTAAGTTGTCTTTTTTAATCTTTATAAAGCTAAAGTTTGAATTTTGTTTTTGGATTAACTTTTTAAACAGAACCTGAAAAAGTGATAAAATATTACTCCCTCCCTCCGGTTTTAATTATAAGATAAAATCGATTTTATTTGGAGAGATTAAGGAAATTAATTAAATTATTTTAGAATAATTATATTTTTATTTTTTTCTTCAAACTAATTAGTTTGACTAATAAACTGATATGTAATATAAGAATACATAGTATATGATATAATTAAATAATTTATTTAACTTTCTTAATCTCTAAAAAAAAATTAATTCTTTCCTATATTTAAGAATGGATGACTATGCAATGAGATAAACAATGACAAATATCATTGATCTACATGACCTAAGCTAGGCAGTAGCTGAGAAACGAAAGTTATCCTGCCCACGTCCTCTGTCCTTCAATCCTATCAACAGAAATAAAGTAAGAAGATAAAGGAAAGACCGTGAAGGCCAAACCTCGTCATCTCCTTTACTTTTATCCTATATTTGTATTGAGAGAAAATTAGGGGGAATGGATACTTAGACGGAAAAACTCTAAAAAATAACACATTTTTGTTTATATTTTTAGAAGTTTTTCTTCGTAATAATCCCTTTTTTCCCATCCAAACATGATTCAAACCTAATCTCTTTATCAACGGAAGCCCTTTATAAAGGGAAGCAAACTACTCCTTGACGTCCTAATTATTGAAAAATATTTGAGAATTGATATTAATTTTAAATATAAAAAAAAAATATATATATATATTTTTAATTTACTTCTATTAATATCCCCTCAATAATAATGAATGATGCAGAGGAATGATGTAATTAAAGAAGAAGCTTAGGGTATTTAAAAAAATATATGTCCTATTTATTAAACAACTTAATTAATTTTTTTAATTTAATTAAATTAAATAAATATTTTTTATATTAACATCATGAGGTGGAGTACCATACAGAATCATAGAAACTTGTATCCGTATAGTTTGAACATGACAAAAGAACTTAAGGCATGTTTGGGAGAGTTTGTTTTGAGAAAATAAGCTCAATTTACGCAAGCCGAGAAAAAACTCCTCTCACATACTTACCTCGTATACCGTAAATCACGAATTATAAGCACTTATTGCCTAAAAATAAGCTCTTCCAAACGATCATTTACCCAACCCGGTATCGTGGCAGGTCAAGTCAAGTAAACTGATAGGAACCCATTTAATTTACAGTCCTTCTGACAAGCACAGAATTAAAGAAAAAACAGAAAACCAACTTCGAAGAGAAGTTTAGGTATATATGAAAAACAGAGTAATTGCAGGGAAGCCAGAGAATCACCACCAACCATAGACGGCCTCGGAATATTTATCCTTGAACCACTTGAAGCCCTTCCTCAAGGACCCTTTGGCCTTACCCTCCACACAGTACATTTTATAGCTAGCAACCCTTTTCTTCCTCTGAAACTCAGCATCAGAGAAGCTCCAAGACTTGTAAATGCTATTCTCTTTCTTCAAGTTCTTGGGACCTATTTGCGTTTGTGCATATGAGGCACTGTAGCACCTGAGGTCGGAAGGCTTCATCAAACTTGAGGGATCAAAACTAAAATAAAATCAAATTTCAGGGACTTAAAATTATATTAACCCTAAATCATTTTATTCTTATTAGTTAGCAAGTGACTCATCTAAAAAAATTTACATTTTAATTTGTTTTATAAAAATATACACATCTTAATTTGAAAAAAAAAATTAAACAAAATGATTAACTCATATTTTTCTTAAAAACAAAATAAAAGTGAATTTTTCTATATGAGTCACCTACCAACAAGGATTAAAATGATTTGAGTTGTTATATTTTTATTGGATAAAATTTAAATGACATGATTTGATATTCTGCATTGAGAGTGGCCATTTGCTCTCGATCAATTAATTAATTAATAATTTCTCACATGAAGTGGGGGAATCATCACGTTGTCTGATGCAATTTTTGAACATTTGCAAAGATTTTGCGGTTGAACAAAGTAAGGCTCCAGAAACAAAATTTGTTCTCCGTAAGTTTGAATTCGACATTTTAAGAATTAGATTAATGTAATGGTTAGAGGTTCAGAACATTGCTCACATCAAATTTTCAAGGGTGATGGTGGAAATTTGCTTGGAAAGTTTTTGTTTAAAAGCAATGTTATTCTGAAAGTTTTTTGAGGTTCAATATTACTCCAAAAGTGTTAAAATGGAACAATATTGTTATTTTTGATCAAAAAGTTAACAATCAACGTTAGTTTTTTAACAATATAGAATAACATTGCTACTCTTTAAAAACTTTCAGAATAACATTGAACCTGAAAATACTTCCAGGATAACATTATTACTGGCAAAAACTTCCAAAACAAATTTATCCCTTCCCCAATTTTAAAACTGTGGTCCATATGACTCATTGCAGCGCGGATATATTTAGTGTCATAAATATGAAGGGAATAAAATGAGTGTTACCCTAAATTAAAAAAATTTATTTACATATTGTAATAATCATTATTCATAACATAAAGGTAGATATATTGTTTTCAAGAATTCTTCATTCAATTTTTTTTTTTTTAATTTTCACCTAATGTGACGTTCCAAACAAACACACAGTTTGCATTTTGCACTCAGTCAATTTGCCAGATATCATTTTAACCCTATTTATAAGTCCCTTTTAACTAAATCTTACATATCAATAAAAAATTGTTAACTCAATGATTGTTAGGTAAATTTCCAACTACACCTTCACTTATGAATGAGTATTTTTCAACTTTTTTTTCCCTATCTATTTTTAAATTATTTTTTCATTGATACAATAAATAAAGGTAAAATTATCACAATCTCCTTTACTACATTGAAACTGGAGTTATAAATAAAACCAAATTTTTTAGTAAAAAAGGATTTATAAGTAGATATAAGTGGTAAATCAACAACCAGGGCCAAGGATGAGACCACAATGCCCAAGTTTCAATATTTAGATATTAAAACAGAAATCTGAAAAGGGAGGAGGATTTTAGATAAAAATCCAACAACATTACGCAATCTTTCTCAAGACACTAGAAATACAAGCAGACTCAGCAAAATTTGCAACGCTTCCTGCTAGACCCAACATTATACAGAAAGACCAACCTCAAGATGCACAACACCCTGATCCTCCATATTCAGGGCATCCTCCAATTCATACTAGAAAAGGGGCCAGTGACCATGAAAGTAAATAAAATTTGCCGCCTCAATAATAAAGACATTTAGTGATGAAGCTGAAACCAGATCAAAGAAGATCAGCAACATTGGCTGGGAGCTCCTCAATTACCACGTTGTAAAACCTCTGGATGTCAAACAGCATCCTTTCGTCGTCCCTCGTCACAAAATTGATCGCAACACCTTTTCTTCCGAACCGACCACTACGACCAATTCGATGGAGATAGTTCTCTGGCTGAGTAGGCAGGTCATAATTAATCACAAGTGAGACTTGCTGGACATCAATACCACGGGCCAACAGGTCTGTGGTGATTAACACACGGGAGGAACCAGAACGGAATTCACGCATAATGATATCCCTAGTGTTCTGGTCCATATCTCCATGGGTGGCTGAAACTGTGTGATCTCGGCCTCGCATCTTGTCTGTCAACCAGTCTACCTTGCGCCTAGTGTTCACAAAGATAACACTTTGGGTGATTGCCAATGTCTCGTAAAGATCACAAAGAGTCTCAAGCTTCCATTCCTCCTTATCAACATTGACATGAAATTGCTTGATACCCTCTAGGGTAAGCTCATCACGTTTTACCAGAATCCTCACAGGTTTGTTCATGAACTTCCTTGTGATCTCCAAGGCCTCAGGTGGCATAGTGGCAGAGAAAACACCGACCTGAATTTTTGGTGGCAGCAGCTGAAAAATATCATAGATCTGGAAGGGGGTCAAGAAAGGAAGGAAGACATTAATCAGTAGGGTAAATAATAAACCAAAAGGCAAATTAGAAATTACATGTTCTTTAAATTATCCTGCATCCCTATCAATATATCAATGTATAGTTGTATACGATAAAATCTATTGCAAAATGCACCATTCACAACATATGGGCGCATTATACCAGCCTGAACACCAAGAGACAGTCAGGTCATGAAGTTACCACTGAATAGTAACACAACCAACCAAATGACAGCATTTTAAAGAGAAACCATTCCGTAGGAAATATCTTAGACACCAGAAAAGCAGCAGAAAGAAGCATATTAATTAAAGAGAAGTATAAACCGGAGAATGAGGATACCTGATCCTTGAAACCTCGAGAAAGCATCTCATCCGCCTCATCCAACACAAACATTTTAATATTATCAGGGCGCAGAGATTGTCTCCGCAGCATGTCAAATACACGACCAGGGGTACCAACAACGACATGGACTCCACTTGAGAGGATGCGTTGATCTTCACGAACGCTGGTCCCACCCACACAAGCATGAACCTTAACTCCAAGATAATCACCTAGTGCTCGCATGACCTTCTCAATTTGTTGAGCAAGCTCACGAGTGGGGGCAAGTACCAGGGCCTGACATTCAACTAAGCTATAATCAAGCTGCTGCAATATTCCAGAGCAGAAAGTCGCAGTTTTTCCAGTCCCAGATTGCGCTTGCTGAATTACATCAAGACCCTTGCAGAAAGGTACAATTCCCCTTTGCTGGATTGCAGAAGGCTTCTCAAAACCTTATCAGAAGTTACATAATGTCATTGTCCAAATTTTTCATGCTGGAAAGTTAAGAGGCATGTAACTTAACTGTACATTAATATCCAATTTGATGAAATTAGAAATAACAGTAGAAGAGCCCTTCAAAGGCCTTTCAAATTTATTTTATTAAGTGATTACACAAAATAACCCAATTAAAAAGTATATATTGAATTTTCATGCATTAACGCACATACCATATGCATAAATACCCCTAAGGAGGTTCTCCTGCAATCCCATAGCATCAAAGCTTTCATAAACTTCATCGTAACTAGTAAAGAAGTCTTGACCATCAGATCCAAGCCTGCTCCAATCAACACATCAAACCAAGAATGAGCATCTAATTACTGGCATCAGAAATATTATATTAAGCATCAAAGAAACTAAAGCTTGTATGAACTGGTGCACCACTACAGAGCATCCAGAAGTAACTAAGAAAAGGAAAACATACAACTCATTCATCTTAGCATCATATTGACGAGTATCATATTGTGATCCTTCCGGTGCCACTCCAGCCATGATTGCAAACTGTGAACGAAACCAAACATCAATTCATTCAATATGTTGCAAACCACACAGTCTATGTAGACTCATTGTGGATAGGTGTCAGGATTCTGTTTTTCTTTTTCTTTTTTTTTTTTTTAATATTTTAGGATAAAACCGTTTTATGGCTCAGCAATAGCACCTGACAGATACAAATGAGAAATAAATACATCAATCAGCAATTTTTTACAGCATAATACGGGTTATCCACTCCATTTGACGGTGGGAAGGACGCATCCATAAAATTCAATGAGCCATTTTCCAAGGCACGCCAAAACGAATCTTTATACATCAAATACACCACGGAAATGATATTTTGCAGCAGCACGGATTGAAATAGAATATCATCAGCGCAACCAAAAAGAACTGACAGCAAATGAATGAAACATCGAAACATAAAAAAAGTCTTATTTCAAGACAATAACACGATGCACATGAATTTTTTGAAAAAAAAAAAAAGTAATTAAGCAAATACTGCGGCAAAAAATGAACAGGCATGTTAAGCTGGGGAAAAGAAAGATCCCGGAGCCTTTCATGTTTCCCTTGTCCTTGAAATATACAGGCACCAGACTGGAACGCCCCAACTAGTTTTATTAGTCACACTTCACTTCTCCAAGAAGTTTAAGATTTAATATAGGTTCTTCAAATAAATTTCTTACTAAGCTCGGAAATTAGACGACTCCACAAAAAATATCGATCTAAGGAACAAGCAACCAATCTGAACCGAAAATAAGAAGCTAAGGATATTTAAAGACCCGCGCTTGATAAAATCAACAAAGGGGCAAAAAAAATCCCCCGAGTGAGACACAACTTGTGGAAACGGGGATGAAAAGGATTAAAGAAAGCAGCAAGTTCAAACCTTTGACAGATGAGAGTAGGAACAGAGAAGTGAGTAGGTTGCGGGTTTAGGGTTTCCCAAACTCCTCGGATCTTCGATGCTGGAGGAGTTGAGGGAGGCAACGTAGAAGAGAAGATGCCCCGAAAATGCCCGTAAGGGTAAATTGAAGAGACTGGGATTGGCCAATGGACGGGGAATTTTGTGGCTTTTAATGTCGTTTCCCGGTTTTGCCCTTAATGTTTCCTTGTCAGGCCATAAGCCTCTCTCTTAGAAATGGCATGTCGCTTTCAAATTATGGAAAATTTCAGAAAAATATAATTAAAAGTGGGAAAAGATAAAGGAAGCATTATGAAAAAATACCTCAAACAGAATTTAATTGTCAAATGAGACATGAGAAAATAGTATGCACATGGGGAAAGATATTGTGCATATAGACGAAGATGTTTTGCATATGCATAAGGAATAATATTACACACAGGGAAGATCGTCTGCATATAGAGGAAGATCTTATGCACACCCGGAAGATCGTTTACATACCGGGTCCCATTTGACAATTAAGTTGCTCATGAGGTATGTTTTCACAATTTTCCCAAAGATAGATTGGTATTGATAATTTATCAAATTCCAAGTCAGAATTGAAATAGGAATATGAGATTTCTAATTCTGATCAAATAAACAAAATGCCCTTAGTTCAGTTCATAAGTTTTAAGAGCCGATAACAATATCTATATCTATATTAACAACATCAAATTTTACATTAACAACTTTATTTTCATATTTTACAACTTCATATCCCAAAAATCAGGAAAAATTTTGATGGCACAAGTTTCAGGGGTCAATAACAATACATGTATGGATATTAACAACATCATATTTTATATTAACGATTTTACTTTCATATTTCACAACTTTATATCCCAAAAAACAGGGATAATTTTGAAGGCATGAGTTTCAGGGATAAATAATAACATCTATATTTATATTAACAACATCAGATTTTATATTAACGACTTCACTTTCATGTTTCACAACTGAACTAAAGGCAATTTGATTAGAATTGAAATTTTCAGATTCCTACTTTAGTTCTGACCTAAAATTTTATAAATTCACAGCACCAATTTGCTTTTTCCTATTTTTAAATGTATTTTTCTGAAATTTTCCCTTCAAATTACACCTGTTTTGTATTTATAATGAACAAAAAAGTTGAAATTTAATTAAATTTAAAACATATCATATTTATTATATTTAATTATTAAGTTGTTATTTTTTTTATTTTTTTTAATTAACAAAACGAAACATATTATCTGACAGTTGTATTAATCAGCCGATATATTCGGTGTAAGAAAAGAAAATAGGCTAGTTGATACAATCCCTTCCCTCTTTGCTGTTAATGGAGTGGGATGAATTTGTTGGGAGCCTCTTTTGCATAGAAAAATATATCTGAGCAGGGGAAAAGGTGTGAAAAGGCAATTTTTATACTTTTAAGACCGGTTATTGACCGGTTATTCTAATAACCGGTCTAAAAAGTGAAATTTTTTTTAAAAAAAATAAATAGGTTTTTTTTTATGTTTGAAGGATTTTAAAATCATTCCAATAAAAAAAAAGTGTCATATTTTTTTACTAACATATAATTTTAAGTAAGTTATGACAACTATAATTAAATGATGAAAAACAACAACTCATAAGATAAAAAATTGACAATAGCTGTAACTAAATGCACACTCTTATTTCTCCCCAAGATTTCACCAACATCTTATAAAGCTTATAATATTTGTAGCATGGCAAAAAGACAATATCATATAGCTTTAAATCAGGTTACAATCCTTAGAAGCAATTCAAAAGTGTCTTTAATTATGACCGTAAGCGATATCTTGATAGTCATTTAACCACTTTTGATGCCAAGTAGCAAAGCATGCAAATAGTAAGACTATTGAATGTAAATAATTTCAGTAAAATATAGAAGCATAACAATGCTTACCAAGGAAAAATTTTTGATCATATGCAACATAAGAAACTGAGAAGTCAAAAAATTTCTTATCATATATATGCTTACTTATTAAGGCATGCGTTTAAACATCATATACATACAAAGAGACAAGAGACATAGAATTTGAAAGAAAACATTTAATTTGTCATCATCAGGTAATTTCTCAGTATTAGGAAACACAACATTATTTATAATTTGTAGGACACTTACTGGAGAGACCTAACGAGAGGCCAGCAATAACAACATAGGTATCAAATGCCATGAGAGGAATATTATCCGGAGTTAAATCCACCAAACAATTTGATAGTGCTCATACGGTATCTATTTTTGCTAGGAGCAGTTTTACTTGTGGGAGGCATCTCAAGTTCTAGTTCTGCGTCAATTGTTAGCATATCTCCTTTTCTTGGATCTGGTTTAATTCAATCATGCATATATTCCATCAACACTAAAAGGAATTTTGTTTGAAACAAAATGCAGTATGATAATTTGAGGGTGAATGGAATAAAACAGCATCTAGAAATGGTAACAAAAATTGGTCATTGCAAATTGAGAAAAATTGACTTGCATGTACTGTTTAGTAAACATTAAAAGAACAGCAAAGTGACCTCTTACCATAGAATACTACCCCTCTATGTTGTTAGCTATCATAGAGACCCATAACGTATTACATCGTGAATTCAGGCATCATTCAAACACTTCAAAGTTCAAATGCAAAGCTTGTAATAATCTTAAATTAATCATTCGCAAACACAAAAACCATCAGATAAAAATACCAAAAGAAATTACCAGGTACTCTAAATTATAGGAAGGAAAAGGAAAAGGAAAAGAAAGCTTACAAGTCCTCGAAGTCAAAAAAGGCTCGCCATCATCATTAAGCCGGAGAGAGGATCCCGACCTCGAAATGGAGGCTCCTCCAGCAAAGAAGTGAGGTTGTCAAGGTAGATTGCGATGAAGGATGGATGTCACGGGGAAAGAGAAAAGTCAGGACGAAGGAGATAATAGCAAGCGAGGTTGTGGCTGCGACAAACTCATTCAGTGTGAGGATGAGAGCATCATAGCAACAAACATGAGAATGAGATCGAGCGAAGATGACCAAGCTCACAGAGTAATCGCACTAAGAATAGAGGTTTCAGATTCAGAGAGAGAAAATTAGGCGCGACAAAGAGGAGATTCAATCAAAAATTTAGGGTCGATTTTTTAGACCAGTTATAAATAAAACCGGTCTTAAAAGGGTGAAATTTTTTTTTTAAAATTTTTTCATATTTAAGACATGTTTTTATTAAAACCGGTCTTAAATATTTGATATTTAAGATCGGTTATTATGAATAACCGGTCTTAAAAGTTTAAAAATTTTAAATTTTTTAAATATTTTGATACTTTTAGACCGGTTTTATTTATAACCGGTCTAAATAATTTTTTTAAGATCGGTTTTTTTGAGAATTGGTCATAGAAGTTCTATATAATTACAAAATTGCCACAGGTCAAATTTTTTAGACCTTATCCGCTATAACCGATCTAAATATGGCGGTCTAAAAAGGAAATTTTGCACTAGTGCAAAGAAAAATAAAAATGAAAAATGGTTCCTTAAAATTGAAAAATAAAAAAATGGTCTCATGAATTTGTCAATACCCGCTCTTGAAATTGTTAATGACCTGCTCGCAGAATTGTCAATTAGACCATTTTTTCATTTTACAATTTTAGTTGATCATTTTTTCATTTTTTTTTTTGGGATTTGGATGTAATTTTCCCTAATTTAAATGACTGAAATGTGTGTGTGTGTGTTTTGCATGGTTTTGTGGGTGCGGTCCATATCAAAAAGAGCAAGTTGAGTAAAAAGATGCCTTATAATGTTAGTGGAATAACGTCAAATGAATGACACACCTCTAATAAAAAGTCAATAAACTGGTCTCAGTCGCTATCTTGTCTTTAATACCAACAACTCAATGAAGCTCTTAGGCGTGCAAAAATTGGTCCTCTTCATATTACTTGTTCCTTCGTGATTGGTTACCATCCTTCTTTTGGAATCATTTACTTTATTTTCTGCATATTCATACACAAAACACACTTCCATTTAAATCATCAGTTGAGCAAAGAACATGTATCTGCATGCCTCTACTTTTAACAAAACTAGGAACCTCTATCCTTTCATTGCAAACGTATAATCATATCTAAATATTATTTCATGTTGCAGCGTTTATAATTCGTATAATCTCTCTGTTTTTTTAAAAAGATATATGTAACTAAAAAATGCGTTGTCAATAACATTAAATTAAACAATGTAATTTTATACTGACATGCCAAATTACATTTTGCCCACTGTTGATTTAAATAGAGTAAAATACTCTAACCTCCCCTCTATTTTGCCTTAATTATACAGACCTCCCCTCTATTTTGGAAACCCATATAAACCTCCCTTAAAACTAAAATGTATGTTACACAAACCTCCCTTATAGTTTGAGATTCTATTTCCATCCACCCAAATCGTTAGTTGACCGTTAAGTTTGACTTTTAAACTTTTTTTAAACAAAATGCCCTTCTTCAGTATTAGAATTATATATATATATAGGGGCTAATAAAAATTTATACAACCATAAATTTATTCTATTAGATTCTCTAAATTTCTAATTTTTTAAAAAAAAAATTTTAATGTTGATATTATAAATTAATTTTGACTTAAAATATATATTAAACACATATTTTTATCAAATATAATAAACTATATAAGTATGAGATTGTATGTGTCATTTAAATTTATAATTTAATATTTTTTCCACAAATATTTATAATTACATTTGATCAAGCATATTTTTATTTAAAATCTTACTTGAATATTCAACGTTTGTGATATTTACATTAACCAATGCTAAAATCATCAAACATGTAACTATTTGTAAAGATAAAAATAGAAATTAAAGAATAGATAAAAAAAACTCTTAGATTCTTAAAAACAACTTTAGCCAAAATGTGCAAGAAAAAATAAATTTAATTAAAAAAATATATTTTTGGAATTTTTTTAGAAAATTCTTAACGGAGTTAACTGTTTGGACTTAAGTGTATGTTTTCAAAATAGAGGGGAGGTCTGTGTAATTAAGGCAAAACTGGAGGGTGGTCAGAGTATTTTACTCAAAAAATAACTCAAGGTTATGGGTAATTCAAGTATCAAGTACATGGGGAATAGCAGGGCCATATGGCCCTTTGGAGAGGCCCAAACCGTACCTTGTCAGCCTAAAGAGTCCATTAGCTGTAGCAATGGCAACGTCAAGAGCTAACTAAATATGCATATAGGCCCGTTGGGCCAGTTAGAACGGCAAGGGCTTTGGACATTAAAGAAGCCACTCGGGAGCGGTAAACCCTTTGAAAACACATGGACCGAACACAACTTGTACTAATAAAATTGCCTTTCTTTAGAAAAGAGTGCATATTTTTTCTTTTGGATAATGAAATAAAAAAAACAGAATTTTGAAATTGTAAAATCTCAAATCAGGTATTTCTTATAAAATGAGTTTTGAATTATTTATCAAGTTTCATCATTATTTTATCGATTCTTGACAATAAATCTGATCTAGCATTTTGCAATTTTAGAGCTCTTTTTTGTCATTTTCCCTATTTCTTTTCTGATAACATAAAACAATGCATATTTGTTCTTGTTTTTTTTATTTAATTAAGGGTTTGCCTCTCGAGGCTTAAAGGGCAGACGGTTCCCACCTCTCCCAACAAGCACACTTTTTAGGATTCAAATTTGTATTCTCCTCTTTATGGAGTGAGGCCTCTTACCATCTCAATCAATAACTTGTTGATAAAACAATGTATATGTCCACATGTTATGGATAGACTATGCGGCGGCAGAGAAAATATATTGCACAAAATATTAAAGTTATTTAAGACAGGCAAGTGACAAACTCGCAATATTATTAATATTTTATACAGGATATTTTGACCTAAATATTGAGTCTATTTCTATTTGTTGGAATATTTTTTTAAACAAGATTGATTTACAATAATAATATTCTGATATGGCTGTGAGATTTGAATATTGTTAAACCTGATTATTAGGGGTGACTCTCACACGTATGTTTTCTACATTCATACGAAATTAACACTCACCACCTTTTACTTAAACGGCTAAAACTCATTCCACCTGGAGCAACGTGGCGGGTTGGTGATTTAGGGTGATAATGGCTGATGGAGAGATGGCGTGTATGGATTCCAAACATAGAGTGAATATGAATATTGAGCGCGAACCACCCAATACAGCAACGGTGGGGTTGGGACTCTTCATTATTGAAGGCTGAAGCACCAATACGTAGAAAGCTGGAATATTATTCCAACAGTTATTTCGTGTTTAGTTTTATATCTTTTGGCCAATCATCCAAATCCATTATCAATTGTCAGCTTCGTCCTCCACTTTGACTCAGCATCCATTACTGTGCGCCCACAGATATCCTCTGATCATACATAACAGTTTTGTTGATAAAAATAATGATGTTTATCTATTTCTGTACATGTTTTTTTTTTTAGCCATCATTTATACTTCCCTATAGTAACAGTTTCCAAAAAAACACCAGTTGAAAACAAAAAAAAATCAGTTGAATTGATATCGTACGTCCATATATATTTTGCCTCATCATGTATATATATGCTAGAGCAAGGACAGGAGATCCAGCTTTATGATCATCAGGGGATGAAAAGTGTCTAATTATATGATAATCTCAACTGCAAATCCTGGTTCATGACGAGGGGACAATAATAATTGCTTTGCAAATTATAATTAAATCAATTTCATACAAGCTCTGGCCAATCACGTGTCCCTGTGTCATTTGAAATCAGAAGACCTGCTCTCCATGCGGGATATATAATTAATAAACACACCTCTTTATGAGATTTCAATATTCCTGATTAATGGAAATTAAAATAACAGGACAAATAAAAAAGGAATAAAGTTGGAGTTCTTTTTAGGAAGAATAAAATAATTAAAGTCTGGAGAGAATGAATTAAGATGGAATATAGGTCCTATAATTTTAAATATACAGCGCCGGCCACCCCACCCCCAAAGAAAATAAAAAAGAACTTGTAATGCAAAGCACAAGCTTTCTATTTCTCATCACATGCCTAGCCGGCCGCTTCATTTTTTTTTAAAAAAATAAACCTTTATTCACTAGGTGAACAGATAGGAAGGTAAACAGATGGTGGTTGATCAATTATACAATTAATTTTTTTTATAGCTAACTAATTAGTAAATAACATCTTTTTTTTGTGAACATATGGCAAAAAAAAAAAAAATTGTTCAAAAACCCATGAACATGCATGTAACCTAATGTTGTCAATAATGTCACAAAACAGGTGATTATTATCAATTTCCCCAGTAAGTAGATCGATGGCCTCTAACTAGTCCGAATAAGAAGTTATATTCATGTACCCCTCGACCAATACAAATTGAAATTCCATTCAAGATATATCCCTTTTTTTTTTTCTTTTGATGAAAACGAATAGTATGAGCCACAGAGTATCTAAGTAATATGCATACATCATGTAAATGGTAAGACAAATTTCAAAGGACATTTTTGGTTTTAGTAATGATTTTTATATGGGAGCTCTTAACAAGTTTACAATGTATCATAAATCTGTTTGGATGAAATACTTGCTGCCGTCTAAGAATGAAAGTCATTGCATCTCTAAGTGCCTGTAGCTGCATTTGGAGGACTCCAAGTCTAATTTTAGGATTAAGAACCTATTCATGGAAATCATTGTGAGCAAAATAAATTTTGATAGATAAGCTAAGTTGTCCTCCCCTTATTTTGTTGATCTTGAAGAAGACGTCCCATTGTTGTAGGTTTGCCCCCTCCACTAGGTACTAGTTGGTCATCGATTATATCGGCAGTTTGATGATATTGTTGTAATAATTGAGATGTAGCAGTGTTTGCCCTAGTTTGTGCCGACTTGATCACTTGTTGTGCAGATATCTTCGTACCTACATGACACACCTTATTTCTCACAAACCACAAATATTCTAGTAATTGAAAAGGAAAAAATGTCATAAAATTATTAGAATCCTTGTTGTTTGATGTCCATGTTATTATCCATTATATTGTTGTATATGCTTGTCAAGGTCGGTGTCAAGTCTATAACCGGCAAAAGACAATTGGAGGCAGTATTGCGTGGTGAGCTTACAAGTGAGCCCACATATCTAATTGAGTCTCCTTGTCTTGTAAAACTCCTCCACATTATCTACTACTACCATCATATAAGACTGATTCATCCACCTCTAGTTTGACTTAGGTCTTCAAAATACATGTGCCAATAAGGCAATAACTCGTATACTCCCTCATTTCTACACCCCACTTAGAAAAGGCGAAATCCTTATCCAAACAAGCTATTGTGGACATCAGGAATAATCCTCCCTCATCCTTCCTTAGGAAAAATCTTATAACAAGCTAGCCAGATAGTCATGATAAATAAAATTCAAATGTATAGAATTTTTTGTTAGTCAATTATCACAAGTACATTGGGAGTTTATAAATTTAAGCAACTCTTCTAATCTAATATGCTAGCCTTATAGTAGCTAGGTTCTCTTTTTAAACTAGCTAGGTTCAATGCCATGGAAAATCCAACGGGCAATCTAGAGAACCAAAGTTATTTGCATGCGCGCACACACGCCCCAAGACACACTGTTCTATTAATATGATGAAGGTGTAGGAGTACAATTCCAAAGCGTTAGGAAATTGTAAAATGAAGATGACAAGTGAATAAGAATATATCAAAGAGAAGACTTGCAAATAGTGGCAATTTTTAAAATAATCTGGAATTAATAGTGTGCGCACATATATATATATATATATATGCAAGTTCAAAGTGAAGACAATAGTAGAAGATGAGAGGATAAAGAGGATGGCATCGCATTCGTGCACAGTATGTGAAAATGAACTTCACCAGTCATGAGCATCTATATATGGAATAATCACCAGCCACCACCCACCCACTTGACGACACGATCCAAATTAAGAGTTTTTGGCAACTCCCCAACCATAAGATGTGGGGCTAGCTAATGCAACAATCTCATCTTCATTCATGAATTTGACCTTTTTCTTTCTTTGTCTCAGATGCCATTATTATCCATCGATCCTTCCTGGCTTTTGTGGGAGCCCATTTATTATTGAAGCTTAATTATAGCAATAACCACCCATATATATATCGTAGGGACCAGTATATATCTGATCCTCTTTGAACCATGCCTCACCCTAGAATGCCACGTATACCTGTCTTTAATCTTTTGACTTAGCTTCCTCTCTCAGATCTGCAGATAATTCCCACCCATCCCTCACTTGGCCGAAAGTGTTTACAGCGTGCTTCCCTTCTCTCTAAAGTCCCATCATCTATTTAAAAATAACGACTTAGTGCATAAGAATTTGACTAAGTGGGATTTAGAGAGAGTAAGATGTACGTCGCGCTTTAATTTTTAGGATTTACATGATAACATGATAACAATCTTTACAATTACTATCAGCTAGAGTTTACCCTCTAAAATCCCATATCTCTTTATCCGCCAAAAAAAAAGCCTTGTACCTTACCCAAAAAGTAAAAGAAACATATCATCCTTCCACCCACCCCCATACCACAACTAGATCGATGCTTATCATCATGCTCGCTGGTCGTCCCAAGTGGTCCTTTAATAATTTCTTTATTCAACTAAAATTTAGACCTAGCTACATGTTTTCCTTTTTCTCTCTGCCAAAAAGACACACTCGAAATTAAAGAATCATCAGCGTGCTTATTACAATATTCATAATCCTCTTCCCCTCCCCCAAAATGGGTAAGTCTAGGAACACCCTCACACGCCTCTTCCTTATTAGGAAAGCCTTCCTTTTTCCCTTTGCTTCCTCGCACCTCATCCCATCATTAGTTTTGAACTTAATTAAGCTGTGACGATCTAAACAGTGATCACTATTAAGCCCTTAATTACATATATAACAATCATCTCAAGATTTGTGCAGCTATGTGTGTGATGGGGTTGGCTAGCTTTACTCAAACAATAATTGATGAGGCTATATGCTTCGTATCTAAAGCACAAGTAGGGATAGATTTTGCAAGGTGTCAATTTGGCCAATCAAAGCGGTTCAGGTTTGAGTTGTAGTAAATTAAGTAAAGTATTATGAAAAATGGGGAACGAATTTAAGAGGCATGACGTCCCGCAAACCACGCACTTGTTGCAATAGATTCGAACATTAACGTCAATGACCTACTTTTGCATCAATAATATAGGTTTAGATTAAGATAAAGTAAAAGCATATATACTTTAAAACGGCTGGGTATGTGTGTTGATGATCACTAATTAGCTGATTAGCTCTTTAATTTATTAAAGGAAACAGGGGACCAGACACTTTGGTTTCCATGCGTCGACCTCCAATTCGATTTCTCCAGCTCATATATCGCCAGAATTAATTACAAGAACGCCTTGGATATTCCTTTTTAAGATGGAGGGGTCACTACATTATTAATAATGTTTTGATCTGTCACATTATTCTTGGTTTTGACAATTCACAGCAAGAACGAACCTTCCCTTTCTCATTCCCAATCTCTCCTTCGTCGTTCAACTTATTCCTTGTTGCTTCAGTTTCGAATAAAATCATTGATGAAAATGCTGCAAACCACTTACTACTCCCTCATCTCCTTAATAATTAATATATAAGATGTATTTATCTAATTTAATTAGATCAAGGAAGTTTGTTAAATTAGTATAATATGATATATATTTTCTAAAATATCCCAATCATCTCTTTTAATTTCCTCTTTTCCTTGATTATTGCATGTTGAAAGAGTATCAATAGAGGTAAATTAGAAAAAGAATAATAAATATGAAAAATATATCTTATATATATTTAGGACTAAGTTCAACTCCTTAAATATATTTTATATTACAAATGGATGAGAATACTTGATATACTGGATATATAGAAGCATATACAGTATCCTCATATATTATAAGCACATACAGTTTCTAGCACTTTAGAAACTTTCTAGGGCTCATAATGATCAGATCTTTTTCTATATCTTTACTAACATAAAATTTCGTTACTCAAAAGGGAAAAAACAAAAGCTGATGGATTAATTAGTTGTAGTAGTAGTAATTATTATATACGTTTGTTTTGATTTGAAGACCTACTTTAGTAGTAGTATTTAATCTTCGAAGAAGACATATATAAACATATATTCTGGGACATCAATGACAACATAATACGTAGTATATTTTATGAGAGAGCAAAGCACAGGTGGAAAGGAGAGTAAGCTAATTACAACTTAATCCCCAGCATTTTCACTTACAGCTTTAGTGCCCGAAACTATTAACTTGATGCAAATTAGTAGTTTCTATTCGCTTCTCTTTCCGGAGTATAAAAAAATAATTTCTATTCGCTAAATATTTCCATACCATCCGAATTTGACTAAGCCGTGTTCTAAAACATCTATGAGGTGATCTACTCATCACTAACAAATCAAGATAGACGAAATTGGAACAGTTTCAGTGCTCATTATAATGATAAGCACTAAGAGCTAGTTGTTAATACAAATAGTTTAGATATGATTTAGATAGATCAGATTGATTTTTTTTACTTTTATTTTTTTTTTCAAAAAAAATTATCTTAATATGTACAAAATCTAATACAAATATAACATCTTCAAAAAAAATTATCTTAATATGTACAAAATCTAATACAAATATAACATCTTCACTGTCAGTTTTTTAAAAGATAATTTTTTCATTTAAATCATCATTTGAAAATATTAAATCTGAATCATTAAAATCCTATTTGAATGGTGTGGATTTCAACTTGTTGATTAGTTCTTGGTGCTCATATTACGATGAACACTGAAACTGGTTTCATTGAAATCAATCTATATTAATTTGTTGTATATAGTCTTTGCAAAATGATGAGATTGATCTAGTTAGTCATTTAAAAGAATCAGTTTCAGTGCTCATCATAATGCTCATCACAATAATGAGCATTGAGAGCTCTTTATTATTGCAAATCGTTTATATATGATTTAAATGGTTCAGATCAATTTTTTTTTTTTACTTTTTTCAAAAACGATTATTTTAATGCGTATAAAATCTAAAATGAAGATAATATTTTAATTGTCAGTTTTTCAAAAAACGATTTTTCAATTAAAAAATCATTAATTGAAAATTTTAAATATAGATCCTTAAAATTTTATTTGAATTGTGTAGATCTCACTATAATAAATAGCTCTCAATACTCATCATTGCCATGAGCACTGAGTGGGTTAATTAATACACAGCAGCAAATTTTGGATGTTATATGTTTAAATATAGTAATGATCGGACAGATAATAATACATGCATATATACGGGTTGGATTTCTCAAATGAATCTGGCCAAAACAAAGGAGCGTGTTGAGATTGTATTTTCCATCAATTGAAGAGACCATTGTCCATTTGTCCGAACGAAGCAAGAGAATAAAATTTGACAGTGGTGATTTAAAAAAATAGATATAAAAAGAACTCCCAGATAGAAATGCCTTGGGTAACATGAAATAAGGATAAGTTTTTGGTTTATTGCATATGGGTACAGATGATGATATATAAAGATATATAAAATAATGAACATATGTTTCCACACTTTTCTTTTGGTTTGTGCCTTCTCTTTTTTCTCTGGTGCAAAATGTTTAAAATAATATGGAATGACCAATGGGATAAACCCCACATATATTCCTTCCAAACGGGATGGTGGCAAACTGTCACTGGGTTATACCTCTATATAAACCCCACCATCCTCATGCCCTCTTCGCACAGCAACATTCTATGCAATTGTTCCATACAAATGCAACATATATATATATATATATATATATTTTGGGTTCAAGGGATTGAACAAGGGGCTTATCATCTTCCCCAAATTAATCCCTTAACTCTTTTTCTGCAGATCTAGAAATGATTTAATTGGAGCTATGTTAGTGCAGATGGACATATCCATGAGCTTTATTAGCTGCAAAATGGTGAGACTTTGAAGGGTAAGGGAAGTGACAGAAGAGAGTGAGCACACATGGTACTTTCTTGCATGGTTTATGCTTGAAACTATGCGTGCTCACTCTCTCTCTGTCACACCACCACCTCCTCTCTCCCTCTCCCTCTCTCTCTATTCCTATATCCCTAACCCTAACGTTGCTGCACATGATGTACGCTGGATATATGTGAGATTTATTGTATATACTCCATGTACGATGGTATAATAACTAATTACACCATACGGGGCTTATCATAGTTGTGCTTTTTTTTGCTGTTAATCTTTATAATTAGGTTCTTCTTACTGTTTCTTGATGTTCTAATCCTGGGAGATTTACTGGGTGCAGGACCTCAATAAGTACCATGTACGATGGATGTATTTGAGATTTATTGTATATACTCCATGTACGATGGTATAATAACTAATTACACCATACGGGGCTTATCATAGTTGTGTGTTTTTCGCTGTTAATCTTTATAATTAGGTTCTTCTTGCTGTTTCTTGATCTATATAGAAGATTGTTTAATTTATAATCCAGGGCGATTTACTGGGTGCAGGACCTAAATAAGTGCGAGTCTGTTGATCCAATAAGAGGTTGATCGATCTCTTACTGTAATTGATGAAGTTTGAAGTTTGATCTTCTGTGTTCTCGCTGATCACTCATATAGCTTACATTTCATCTTTAACTTTTGAATATGTGCAGTCATGCATGTCATGTCAGATACATACATATGAATCTTTATTTTATTATTGATGTTAATTACTATTTGAGTTTCACGCCTTGAGATAGAGAAGAACAAATTGATCTCCCAATGGTGGGCTGTATGGTTAGTTTTCTTACTGCTGATTCACTGTTAATTTCCATAATTAAGATTTGATTATTATTACTTTTTAGGATGAAGCTGATGATGATTTGTTGGCCTAAATTCAATTGAAGACAGCAAAGAGATCGACAAATATTGAAATATATGAAGGGTCTTTCTGGTGCACCATGGCGGATATATATGTAATTATATAATTATATATTCTTCTTCCTTCTGATTGGATCTGCCTTCATCCCTATTTGTGGCTTGTTCGACTGAGACAGAAAGCTTCATTAATATATGGTGGAACCACAAGGCCTGTTCTTCATCTTTTTCCCCATGTTGTCCAATGTCACCTTGGGTTGTTCCTCTTTAAAATTACTGAAAGTTAAAGCGTGTTAATTAAAGGTTTAATCTTTTACAATGAGTCATTCTTGATAGATATATATGGATTTTGACTTCTTTTAGTTTCATTGATGTGATTAATTCTCATTAATTTATACCAAATACAGCTACACGCACAGAAGAAAAAAATTACTTACTTTCCATCAAAATCAATCAATCAAAAGCTTCATTGATTTATAATACACACACATATTTCCCTGAATTTCCAAACTTTAAACATATAAAACAAAAAAATTAGTATTGCATAATAAGATGTAGCAACATGCAAGTCAATCTCAGGCCAGTAATCTTTAAACTGACGGTAATTTTGCATGTCATGAGATCATTTCTGCAGTATAGTATTTACTCCTATATGTTTAATTAGTTCATAAAGAAGCAAATTGCTCTACCTTTCAGCATTCTCCAAAACACACAAAGAATTCATCTCCATCAAGGCATCAAACCCCATCTTTTGATAAATACTTCGTCTTAGTTTTTTTATCTTAAATATAAGGCTTCAATCCATACTTTATTTATCATGTATTCATCATTTTTCTCCAACCTAATTTATCTAATGCATAAACTGATATATAACCGGATTCAGTATCAGCGCTCATCATCTTTGTTGAGCACTGTAATCTCTGAACCATTAAATTTAATTTGGATGGTCCAATTTAATCTTTTTTTACTTATTATAGTTTTTTAGAAAAATTATTTTAGTGTATACAGAATATAAAATAATGATTATCTACTGTCACATATATTAGTATTTTAGGGAGATAATGTCATTTATTATAATTGAATAATTTATCTGGTTTCCATAATCGAACCAGAGTAATTGAGTAGCTCATGTGTTAATGAGTGCAGGTATATTTTTTTGACCGCATGTTTTAAGGCTTGTATTTTAATGCTGTTCAACAATTATAGCGGATCCCATGCATTTACACATGGTTCAAGATAATAAAATCATACTCCCTTCGGTCTTAAATATAGGACATAGTTTGTAGTGCAATTTGCACTAGAAACTATATCTTATATTTAGGACCGGAGGTAGTACTACTTACATTATATATGCTTCTTACATGTTACATTGATAAAAATTAACTGATTATAAATATTTTTTGCATTACTGCATTTATAATTGCAATATTCCCTATGTTATGTTGATTAGATTGATACATGTGCACTTATGTGACAAAGGAGCTAGGTGTCAATTGCCCAAAAATGCCAAATGAATTAAAAGCAACTGAACATCTAATAGTACACTAGGATGAATATTAAGAAAACACTTAGTATGATTGGATGGAAAAAAAAGTGAGGAGAAAGTAAGAGGGGAGGGAATACTAGGAAAAAAACTTCCCAAAATTGTGAAAAAAATTTACTATTTTTGGGATTTTCCCCTCCTAATATTGTTTTCCTTCTAATTTTCTCTCCATCCACATATATAGGGTTATCATTCAATTGATAGAACTCGTTATAAATATAATTTTCTTAACTATTGATATTTATTTATTTATACTCTAACACCTTATTTAAATTTTAACAAATAATTTTATAATTTATTTGAAGTATAATTTTTTAAATTTTTAATAGTGCATGTTAGTAGTTACTTAATTTTTTATAAAACTTGACATGAAATAATGAGTTATTTCTAATCTAATCGTTAACCGAGCACAAATCATATCATCACAATGAAATATTAATTAGATGAATGACAATTTTCCCCCTTTTACATTAATATAGGTTTTGAAGACCTTACGCTTCAGCTTTGCCATATGAGCCATCGATATGCAGATAGAGAAGGTGTCAATTTTATCATCTATAAAACAAAATCACTTACATGCATACATTATTGGTGAGATGTAAATTGTATGGATATTTCAGAAAAATATTACTCTCTCCGGTCCTAAATATAGGATAAAGTTTTGCACTACAAACTTTGTCCTATATTTAGAACTGGAGGTAATATCTTTTTTCTAGCTCAGGAAAACATAAATGTACTTGAATCATATGATACCATATACATGTCCTATTTCATATCCTAAAATTGGAGAAACATTGAAAAATTTATTCCTCCCCTCCTAAATTTAATCTATCCAAGTAAGAGTAGGGGAGCCAAATCCCTCCCCTCCACATCTGTTGTACCAAATGCAGTCTTAGGATATTTGGTACAAATTGAAGAATATTTCAAGTGCTGTTTGCCCTTCAAATATTCAGAAAACTGGATCTGACTGATCGATTTAGACTAAAAATTGGTGGACCACCATTCCTCAAAGAGAAGCCCCTGCAAATCCTTTTGATCGCATCCTGTCTGTACATGGTACTCAAGAAAGGCAAAATATTCTTACTAAATGAAGACTCATACCTCTCGCTGTTGGAAATTGTGGTGAGAGGAGCATCGGTTTAACCTTGTGATGATTCAAGTTGTTGCTCTGGTTCAATTCTCTCAGATTTTTTGTTTTTCTACTTTGTGGGGAAACAGGAGAACCGAGAGCATCATCATGCGTATGCTCCTAACTCAAATGCAAACTAGCAAAGATTTGAAATAGCAGGACGAGTTGCTTCACATTATACAAACTGCTTTCCCTTTCGAATTTCTTTTGCTTTTCGGTTTGCACAAAAGAGAATGTTGTTTGAGCACTTGCTTCTTGGATTGAACTTCCTTTATCAAAGACGAAATCCGCAACACAAGCTCGCTCTGCCCTTTCTTTTTCTTTTTGCTAAGTATAGGTATCCTTCTATTGGTGGTAATCCTGTTCGAGATATTATTGGACACTAAATGTAGGCACTTCTTTTAACGGAAATTCAAACTTTGATTCGCCATGTTATAAGAGACATCTTCCGCCAGACCTAACCTCCTTCGGTCTGCCCATTCTGATCAAAGGGAAAGAATGGCTCTTGAATTCAAACAATGATCTACAACCACACTATCGTGTTTGGGCTCACTTTTGACGGGGTTGACTTGTTGGGTCAACTGGTTTCTTAATGTCCTGTTTTTTCTTGATTTTTTTTCTCGGAAAATCACTGACAGGTCTCAAGAACTCAAAAAAATGACAAAAAAATTCTAATCCAAATTCCCAAATAAAAAAAGTCCCTAGAGACTTTTTTGTGATTAATTGGGAATGACAAATGACTAAATTGTCCCCAATGACTAAATTGAGAAAGAGAAAATGGAGAAAGCTACATTGTTATAGGTCGTAGAGTAGCAGCAGGTGCGACGGCTTTCGATGGGGGGCAGCTCCGGGGGTTTCAGCAAAGCAAGAAGTGGCCAAAAGGCCCAAGACAACGAACACTCGAAGAGCAGCAAAAGCCATAGCGAGATCTGAAATTGAAACAGAGAGAAGAAAGAGAAAATTAAAGACGAGAAAATATGAGAGATGATGAGACTATGTGCTAGGAGCTAGGTAAGTTATGCTAAGATTTTGTTAAAGATATGATTTTAACAATTGAAGTTGGGATTTCATCGTAGTTGGGTTGTATGAATAAAATTGAGCTTTATTTTTGAGCAAGGAAACAAAAGGATTGCTTTGTTTTAAGTGGGAATGATTGAATATGATGAATGTTTGTTTTCTTACACGACACTGATATGAGATTAAAAAAAATGTTGTTAATATATGCAATTGTAGTTGTTAATATGACTATTGCAATTGTTAATACAAAGAGTAATAGATTGTGATAGGTGGGATATGTGAAATTCTGATATGTTAAAGTTAGCTTATCAAAATATGTCATGCAGTTGTGAATATATGCATTAGGACTTGTGAAAACAGGTGTAAACTCTTACCAAAATTGGCACATGTAGTTGTAAAATTTCAAAACTCCTCCGGGGAGGGAAATGACTCATCAAGGTATGAAAAAAAAGTTGCCAAAATAACTCATCAGGTTATGAAAATACATAAAACAAATTATTAAAATTATCATATATATTTGTGAAAGTTGAGACTTGTGAAACTTGTCATCTCAAGCGGGTATGAAAAAGTTGTCAAAATAATTCATCAAGTTGTGAAAATAAGTAAAACCAATTATTAAAATTTTTATATGCATTTTGTGAAAATTGGGACTTGTGAAACTTGTAATCTCATGCGGGTATTGAAAAAAAGTTGTCAAAATGACTTATTAAGTTGTAAAAATAGGAAAAACCAGTTGTTAAAATTGTCATATGCATTTGTGAAAGTTGGGACTTTTGAAACTTGTAATCTTACGCGGGTATGAAAAAAGAGTTGTCAAAATGACTCATCAAGTTATGAAAATAGGTAAAACCAGTAGCCGCCAAAAATAAAATTAAAAAACATAACGACAATGTAGGTTGAAGAACAATTCTGCTCTGCAGGCCAGCTTCTGTCCTTCAGATCCCTTTGCCATTATAACCATGGTTCAAAAAACCGGACCGGACCGGCCGGTTCGACCGGTTGAACCGGGAACCGGTCCCTGGTCCGGTCCGGTTTGATTAAAAACCGGTCAGACCGGTCGAACCGGTCAGAACCGGTCGGACCGGTCAGAACCGGTCAGAACCGGTAAAACCGGTGATCCGACCGGTTGACCCGGTTTCTTCCTTTTTTTTTTTTTTTAATTTTTCAAATTTTTATTTTGTGTTTTTTGATGGCAAAATGGAAAGTTGAAGACTAAAATGAAGAGAAAAATAGATAAAGAAAGAACAAATCTAAAAGAATGAAGAAAATAATGAAAAAAATTAATTAAAAAGATATAATAATTATAGGAAATGAGATATCTTTGTATAAGTATAGGTATTATAACTAATACTAATAGATTTTAAACATTTTTTTTTCTAAAAATCTTTATTTTTATCTATAGAAGTTTAAAAATATATTAATATATATTATCACTAATAAATTATAATATTTTAATATGACCGGTTATGACCGGTTCAACTACCGGTTAGACCCCGGTTGACCCATTAACCCTTGAACCTGTGCTGTGACCGGTTCATTGCCCGGTCCGGTTTTTCGTTCCTTGATTATAACTGAAACAATATCTGTGGTAGCAACATAACAGTCTTCCAAAAATGGAGCCCAAACAAATCGCTTCCTGCCTTTTGCCGTACCAACTTATATTTTACTCCTCACACTTTAGGGAAGGAGAGAATGAAAGAAGCCAAATTGAATGGAAGAAAGGATACCAATTTTAATTTCAATCTTTGTGGAAGAGCAGGATATGTAATGCCGTACTTGGAACATCATCCTTTAAACCATTATCTAGGAACCAATTGCTGATAATGCTTTGTGAAGTTGAGTCTCTAGCAGGCCACCTGTCCGCTAATCTGAAACCATATTGCCCGGCAGCTGAGAGTAGCGATGGTTCATCTACCCGTCGGAAAACATGGCAAAGAATTAGTGAAGGCTCCTTGTTATCTTTACTGCTTCCACTGGAAGCAATCAATTCTCTTGCGGTGGCAAACAAAGACAATATGGCTTCAGGAATGTATGTCACATCCGTCCCCACAATGACATCAAAGCCTGTATTACTCACTTCCTTCACTTCCTCTATATGATCCCTGTTTCCCCACTCGAGTCTCTTGGTAATCAGTTTAGCAAGCAGTGGCTGTGGAAGATTAGATGCGACATTTTTGGCAAGGAGTTCAAGAGCAAAAGCATCTCCATCGGTGGCAACTACAAGGCGAGCGTATCTAGCGGAAACCATCGAGCAGATGCCGCCACAGCCACACCCAAGCTCCAAGACCCGCTTCCCTTCAACAATATCGGGATTTTCTGCCAGGATGGAAGCCATCAACCGAGCTGATTCCCATAGCATCAACCCTGTTGATTTGCAGGTATGTTGGTACTCCTTTGATAGCACATTGATCTGAAAATTCCACCCTCTGGGGTTGACCTCAATAATCTAACATGAAAAATTTAAAGAGTGCTAAGAACCATGTGAGCATACTAGGAAAACAGCACTGGTGGCTAGGCTTATATTAATTAAATAGAGCCAATGGGCAATCTGTATTCAGACAAGAACAGAGAAAAAATTGCCATATCAACTCAAGAAAAATTTCCACTAGAAATGCTCCTAAGTTCCGAAGGATATTTTTTTTTGCTGAGTGGGGACTCTGACAATTTTTCAGATAGGACTTGGGAGAAATGACAAACACAAAGCAAAAGGTAAGAACCTCGAAGCTTACACCCATACCTCATTCTCACTTGAAGGTGAGACTCCAAACATATCAACTGCCAAACCCTCAGACAAGTCAATGGCAGAGTCATTCACGAGCCCCTTTACGTTATCTTCCTTGACTTCCTCAGAATCAAGACAATTGGCATTTGGTTCTGCTTCTTTACCATAGGAAGAGTTAGAATTGTCTGAGATCCGGAATACGGCTTGCACCCAACGACTAAACCAAAGAAAAAGGAAGATGAACAGGAAAACAGAGAAACTTCAGTCACTATTTAAGATGAACAGGAAAAGACTTTTTTGTCTAAACAGTAGATAGTGGGAGACCAATTAAATTCCAACTCTACACAGGAAAGCAGAAGTTCAGGCAAGCAAAAATAACCAATCTTTTAATTTTGTTAAATTACTACAAAAAAAATGCAGAATGAATAGAAGGAATGAGCCACGTTACCGATTCATCACCAACTCCCTTGAGCGGTTCTCCACTTGTTTGCAACACACACCAAGTTCTTCAACATCAAAACCATTTTCTTTGAATAAATTTGTCAAAAACTCATTTGAAAAATAGTAAGCACGCTGAAACAAGAGGAATATTACATTAAAAAACAAAAAGAGATTCACATGTGAACTAAAGTAAAAATAACATGGCAAAGTTGACTACTTACAGTGCCGTCACCTCTAACGTAGAAATTATCACCTATCTTTTGATCCTTGCCAGAGAATCTTTCCTATAGAATGGAACAAATGGAGATATCCAACATCAGTTGTTGAAAAAATGGATCAATCAAACTTTAATGGTCAAACAGTGACCCAACCAAGGAAAAGATATTATCATAATGGTATTAAGTTGATGAGAGACCATATAAAGCATTTAGTGTAAGCACTCGTAGCACAATTAGAAAAGGACATATCGCCTGAATTTAATGTCAGCATGTTTTAATTTCAGTACAAATCAAAGAACAATAAATATTGAGTGGGATTGTCAAATTGTCTCACCTTAGTCTAACCACAGATAAGAATACTCAAAGGAAATTTCATGTAGTTCATAAGAACTACAAAGAACTACAATGAGAAAGCTAATTTAAATTTAAATTATTCTAGCCATCACAGTGAATTATCTATCAAAAGAAAAACATCTAGACAACCATTTTGAGGGCTTATAAATTCTCTAGGAGAAGACTTAAATAGAAATGCAGAAATTCAACCTGAGCAAGGTCTCCAGTAGCATAGTCTCGAAACAGCACATAACCACTTGGCTGAACGAACACAAGGAAAATGGGAATGAATTCATGGTCCAAAACAAGTTATCATGAAAGATGAATGAAAACACAACCTATTGAGAGTAATAATTTTCTTACCTTGATAACCTTTCTAATGTTCTGCAATACTTGATGCATCTTTTCTGGTGATACTGCAGATAACACAAATATCTGCTTAACATGTCAGCTACTAAAACAACTGGGTTATAGCTAATTAAAAGCACAACACTACATAACCAACCAATAACAGAAAACGTAATCCTAAATCACTCTCCTATAGCTTTAAAATACCATGGTAACAATATCAACTGAAGATGGAGAAATCTGCTTGCACAGGTCATCAACTGTCAAATCAGAGACAAAAGCACTAACACGTGACTCCTCAAACTCTTTATGTGCCTGCAATAAGCAAAATGGGTTCGTTCTTGTGACATCTATATGATTAGTAATACAAATTCAATCCTGTTAAACCTAGAAAAAGTGGATCTTTTTTATCATAATATAAATTACTAAAGCAAGTTTCAATGAAGTAAACACCCAAAACGAACTTCCACTGAAAAATACCATACACTGCATATCCTATGAGTATAAAACTATGACAACTACAACACAAGACCATGATATGCTGTGTGCATTTATATCTTGTGGCTACAAGACATGGTTGCAAAGATAAATTGAATCAAAGAGCCTAGCCAGCTAAACTAGCTATACATGCATGCATAAATGTGGTTGATGATCAGAAGCATTATATTGAAGAAAAATTTCCAACCTTGACCAGCTCAATAGCTCGTGGTGAGAAATCACATGCATAAACAAAAGCATCTGGGTATGACGCAATCACAGGAAATATAGTATTTCCTGCTCCACAACCGACCTGCTCAGGAAACAGCATTACTTATTAAACGTCTTCATAGACCAAACACCTCCCGGAGAGAAGCATAAACAGCAGATAAATTTCAGTGATCAATTCACCCACCACAGATCTAATACATAATGAATAGCTAAGGAGGGAAACTAATATGGAATGGTTCTCACTCCATGACCACAGTATGAATTGAAGACAAGACTAATTTCATTTTCACGTATATCCAATTGTTATGCCGTGGCATGCAGATCCACTCAAACTAATTCAGTGACGTTAGGGAGGGGGAAAGAGCAAAATATTAGAGTTTTGGAATTAGTGGGATAAAAAAAGTAATACATGCATTTCAGCAAAAGTTTTTTTTTTGTTTGGGGGGGAGGGGGTGGTTATGTAAGTCCGCCAGTGGACCGAGTCATCGTATGATAATTAAAAAACCAAACGAAACAGCATGTGTTTAGATAGGGGCAAGCTATATTTGCGTCAGAAATGGGGAGGTGGGAAGAGAATAGCACAGATGTGTACGTGTATACCTCCAAAATCACTTTTCTTCCAGCTCCCTGGCGTTGAAAGTAACTTAGGCGATTAGAATCTTGAGCAACGCTTCAGAAAATCAAATCAAATTACAAATTAAGAAATCATTTCCTTCCACTCACAGAAAAATAGCTGCCCCACTCCTTATCCAAGTAGTGCCGATCTTTGAAAAACTGAAGGGAAAATGCCAGAAAAGAAAAATAGAATTAGTAGTAGTCAAACCAATTGTGGTGAAGGAGACTAATATGTTGCTGAGGGTAAAAAGAAGTGATGCAGATGAAGCAGAAAATAGACAAAGCAGCACCATCATTTGGATTAACAGAAAATAGAACAGGAAGAATTAGAAGATTTGCGCGGGCATGGGATAAAAACAGAAGAATTGGGAAAACAAACCCTGTCCTGGTGCCGCCGGTAGAACCAATCCCAATACTTTCTGGCTTCTCTTTCATACTTCTCTGTAAATAAACAACAATTTTGAATGCTTGGGAATTGCAAGCAGAATTATGAGAGAGAGAGAGAGAGAGAGAGTAGAAAGACCTCTCCAGAAGGCAGACACTCCAGTAGTAGTTGAGTAAATTTGTATCCTTTGCGCTGGTATTTGTTGCTGCTCAGAATCTTGAGTGCCTGATGCCATTTCCCCGCCTCTTTCACGGGGTTTTTCACGAAGAAGTCTCGTAACTTACAAGTCAATTTAAATGATTAGATCAAGCATTCATCCAAATTATAAGGGGATATCCGTGTAAGACTCTTTTGGTCAGTCCCCAACGCAAGTAAAAGGGCAGATTCAGGGTGTTTGCAAACACACATGTATATAAGGAACATCCAAAACCCTTCGCCTAATTGCCCTTTTTTTTGATAGAACAAAAAGTCTAGGTAAGTAGGTTCGGCACCAGTCCCCTATCAAGGTCAGGGCACGACCCTAGGGTTCTTTGAGCGCTTACAAGGGACTTACGAGATCGCCTACCAATGAGGTCTCCCCATCGGTCAGAGGGTTCGAACACACTCCCTTGTGATCGGGGTGGCAAGACCTTAACCAACTGTGCCAAACCTCATTGACGCCTAATTGCCCTTTTCCCGTGTTTTCCTTGGACGTGGGGATCCAAATCCGTTCACTTTAACTTGGTTAAGTTATATTATGTATCTAGTTTAATAATAAAAACAATATTTAAATATCATTTAAATTTTAAAATTTTAAATTAATTTTATTAATAATAAAAATGATGATATTAATAAAAAAAGTATAATAATTGATAATTCAAATTTTTAAAAATAACTTATTTGATATTTTAAAATTCAAGTTGTATTTAAGTATTTTTTTCTTAAAAAATATGCTTATAAATCTCAAGTAAAAAATTATATAAAATTGAAAATAGTTTCTTTTTTTATAAAAATGAAAGTTTAACTTGTAAAGATAAATTGATAGATTGGATTTGTAAATATGCATATGTAAATTTGATTTCCTCCAACAGTAACTTAGTAACTTGTTTGAAACTCATTATAGTACTCTACATTTATTATTCTCTTCCCACCCTCTTCCTCTCTATTATTGACTTCAACTTAAGATTTAATATCTATAAAAATATTTAAAAAAATAAACTTATTAAACAAAATAAATAAAATAAAAAATTGTTAGATTTTAATTATGATAATTTAAAATTACAATAAAAAATATAAAAAAAGAATATTTTTATAGGACATTAAATTTAAATCACTAAAATTTCAATTTAAAAGCTAAAATAGTAATAAAGGAAAAGATCATAGAAAAAAAAACAATAAAAATAGAGGGTCATAGCCAATTCCAACTTTACTCATGCATAAAATATACATAAATGCTTTCAAAATAACTGAAAATGACAGAAACTCAAAATTTATTTATTATTATATCAAACCCAACTCGAATATTTTGTTGGGAAAAAAACTTGAATATACTTGTATTTCATAGTATTTCGTTGGGAAAACTGAAGGGTTGATAAAAAAAAAAGAGAATTATATTTAGGTTCCATGAAAAAAAAAGAAAAAATGATCTATATAAATTATAAAATAAAAAAATAGTTGCATGAACAACTATAATTCTATAAGTTTTTTTATTTTATAATTAAGACCATTTCTTCTTTTTCTGAAGACCAGTAATTCTAAAAAAAGGAGGAGGAGGAGGAGGAGGAGGAGGAGGAGGGATGCTTCCATAATTCCATTTCTATTTTCTGATCTGTCATGGTAACACCAGACTTGAGTCCCTCGAACGAAGAAATTCTTGGTGGATCCAGATCCGATTCCGAGAAGTCGTAGCACTGTCGCTCCAAAGCCAAATGAAGACGACGAAGCTCGGCAATTTTTAATTTCTCGTCCACGGCCACATTCTTTGTGGTCTGTCACAACAGATCTGTGTCTCCTTCACTATTCAAACGGCAACTGAACAGCCAATTCGGACATCAACCAGTGCGGAGCTCCGACCATGGAGTCTGAAGTTTCAGCGGAGGGGACGTCGCCCGTCCCTAGCCTTCTTCCTCTCGCCTCCGACTCCCAGCAGCCCTATGTCTCTGAACTCCTATCCTTCACTCTCGATCGTCTTCATAAGGTCCCCCACCCTCTCCTCCTTCAATTTTATTGCTGGAATTATTTGGTCTCTTCAACAAATTGTACTTTGCATATTGGCGATCTTGCTTTGATAATTCCTGTTTCCGTTGGTAATAAACTTAATTTTAGGAACCAGAGCTTCTTCGGGTTGATGCGGAGCGGATTCGGAGGCAAATGCAAGAGGTGGCAGTGGGTAATTACCGAGCGTTCATATCTGCTGCCGACGCCTTGCTTGCTATTCGTGAGGAAGTCTCTTCTATTGACAAGCATCTTGAATCTCTGGTATTTATTTCAATTTTCTAGCGTTGTTTATCTACTTTATGTATTATATGTACTCTATATATATGGTGACTCTTTGCTTTTGCAGGCAAAAAAAAAAAAAAAAAGTCTCTTTGCTTTTAAAATGCTGCATATTAAAGTCTAACGAGCATAAATAGGAATGACTAGTAGTAGTAGTTTTACTTAATGGTTAAAAGGGGAAGCAGACGTCATAATAGTCATGGATGGTTCCATGATAGGTGTCGAGCTTTTGATGCATTTAACTTGTAATAATTTGGACAGAGATTGTTCTTTGATTTACTTTTTCGTGCCATAATGCAGGCTGATACATGAGTTTGTTTTCAAGGAATTCTGAAGTTCTTGAACTTTTACCTGGAGTATGTTTTTGTGTGTGTGTGTATTTTGCTTGGTTGGGGTTTAGGCGGTATAACTGGTGCTACTGAGATAATTTGTTCACTATTCCTGTCTTCATCGCAGTTTTTCTGAGGCCATTTATTCAGGAAGTTGTCTAATATTATTGTCCTTGGAGTTTTACATATGTACATAGGCAAGCAAATCCATAAGGTGCACTTAGATGCAATGACACCATAGTTAAGATCACAAAAGCATTCAATAGAAGTAATGTATGGTTGGGCTGTTAAGGTTTCTGATTTTTTTAATTAAAAGAAAGTATATAGATACATATCTGCTAATGTTGATCTGCTAATGTTGCAAGTGCCAGAATATTTTATGTGTAACTTCATTTAGTTGAGCATGCTTATGGATTACATATATACCTCAAAGTTTGAGACCAGGAAGAGAATATTTATATAGGCAAAAATGTAGCACCTCATGTTAGCCATCTTGGAAGTTTTTCTTTAAAAAATTGTGGGTCATCCTGGTGTCTTTTCCTTTCTCACAGATTAATGAGGTCCCAAAACTGACATCTGGATGCACTGAGTTCATAGAATCTGCAGAGCAAATTTTGGAGAAGAGGAAGATGAATCAAACAATGCTAGCCAATCAAAGTACTTTGCTTGATTTGCTGGAAATTCCTCAATTGATGGACACGTAAGGGTTCCCCCCCCCCCCCCCCATTTCTTCTTTTCTTTTAAAAATACATTTGCAGTACTTGAATTGCCCACATGGTTTTACTTGAATTGCTGTAGGATATAAACATTAATCCCTTTTTGAAAAAAAAAAAAATCATATAAATTTTTGTGTCTGCAGATGTGTAAGGAATGGGAATTATGACGAAGCTTTAGATCTGGAAGCATTTGTTTGTAAACTCTCAACGATGCATCCAAAGTAAGTCTGTGATTCATCTCTCACAATTTTAACCTATAGTTTTGCTGTGCTGTTTCCTGGGAGGAAAGTCTGTAGAACTTTCTGCTTACTTTTTATTCCCCTTTACCCCCGTGCACAGGTTGCCTGTTATTCAAGCATTGGCTGCAGAAGTTAGGCAGATCACCCAATCTCTTCATTCTCAGCTTCTTCAAAAACTTCGATCCAATATTCAGGTTCTTATATTTGCTATTTTAAATTTATCAATAAGTGATGCTTGATTCATCTGTGAAAATGGTTAGAGATGTTAGTGTCTTACTAGTGTATTTTCTTCACCACAGTTACCTGAATGCCTCCGCATTATTGGATATTTGCGTCGGATAGGAGTATTTAGTGAGTATGAAATGCGGTTGCAGGTGATGTTTAAGTAACTTTTCTGCATACTGTCCTCTAGCTTTATTGCTTGTATTTTTTCTGGAGGTTTTCAGATTTACTAGGTTCATTCTTTTATTTTTACTGCTTGTTTATAACTAAGCAATTATCTGTTTTCAGTTCTTGAGATGCCGAGAGGCATGGCTTACGGGTATACTTGAGGATCTGGACCAGACAAATCCATATGAGTACTTGAAAGGGATGATTAACTGTCACCGAATGCATCTATTTGATGTTGTTAATCAATATCGAGCAATATTTGCTGATGACACATCAGGAAGTGAGGAAAATTATGATGGTGGTCTTCTGTTTAGTTGGGCAATGCACCAAATTACCTCACACCTCCATACTCTGAAAATTATGCTTCCTAAGATAACTGAAGGTGGATCACTGTCAAATATTTTGGATCAATGCATGGTGAGCGTATTCCATCACTCTCATCCTTTGTGCTAATAAAGTGGTTTTGAAAAGCAAGGAATCTCTTTATGTATTTTTTGCCCCCTTAAAATTAATCATTCAGGAATGCAAAGGGAAAATAAAAACATAAAATTGGTATGCTTTCTTGTCCATATTAGTATTTTGGAAAATGACATCCACACACACACACATATAGCTTATGCTTGATACTGTGACACCAACTCATGTTCACTTTATTCAAATTTCTTTTCAGTATTGTGCAATGGGACTTGGTTGGGTTGGACTGGATTTTCGGGGCTTACTTCCGTCACTTTTTGAAGAGTAAATCATATTATCTTTTGTAACCTTTTCATGTTATATCATTTGTAATTCTTTCTTGACATGTAGGCTGGTTGCATTACAGGGCAGTTCTTAACTTATTCTCAAAAAATATGCGTACAGCAGTAGAGAATTTTCAGGTAAATGAACATGTGGTGAAGTTACAATATTTCAATATTAATTTCCTGAATCTGATGTTATGAATGAATCTGTGTCAGTTGCACAACTTAGTCAGCCATGGGGCTCTCATTTCTTCTCCTTTGCAACTAACGAATAGCTTGCTTTCATGTGATAATTAATCATCTAACTTCATGCTCTTAGTTGGTCTTGGATTCACATCGATGGGTTCCCCTGCCAGCAGTTGGCTTTCCTGCAAATACTGTTGGTGAAGAAACTCAGGAGGACGTCACCCCCCCTTCTTATTTGATGGAACATCCACCTCTTGCTGTTTTTATTAATGGTAAGTGCTTTCTTCTTTATTTTGATGATAAGGATGGGTTTCTGTAGCCTTAATCAAATGAAAATAATGATGCTGTTGTTTGTTTTGATTAATTAGTTGGAGAGGTCATGTTCTTCCTTTTTGGATAAATGGTGCACTAAGTGCTGTACTGGATGACGTTAGATTTATTTCAGAGGACTAGATAAAAAAGACTAGATTCAAGATAGGAATAAAGAGAAAGTTTTCATTGCCAGAGTCATTTATAGCCTATAGGAACCCTCTTAGATGGAACTTTAATGGATGGTATTTATCTTGATGCCATAAAGTTTTTATCCTATGCCGCATAGTTTTCTCTAGTTTTCTCCTGCTTGTCTATTCCAAACTGATGTGTTAACGTAAATGGATGGTGTTAACAGTATCTCTCTGGTGTCTGCAGGTGTATCAGCGGCAATGAATGAGCTGCGTCCCTGTGCCCCGCTAAGTTTGAATCATGTCCTTGGCCAAGAGTTGATTAAGGGATTACAAGTTGTTTCTGATTCTCTACTGAGATACAATACGAGTCGGGTGCTCAGAGATAATGAGTCAGGACTTTTCCTTTCACTCTGTCGGGCATTTATAGAGGTACTGGCTTTTGTAATTTTTGTTGGTTATTGCAACTAGTCTCAGTAAACTACTAACTCTATAATTCCTTCAAACGCATTTTGTAGGTTGCTTTTCCTCATTGTGCTACTTGTTTTGGGCGCTGTTATCCTGGTGGAGCTGCTCTTATCATGGACGCAAAGTATGTCTATGATGGAATTAGCCGCCTGTTAGCTACCTCTTCCGCAAGGGAACTCCCAAAACCAGTGAGTAATGGGGAACTGAGGAGCGTAACTGAGAATGGGGACCTGCAAACGGCGGACAATGGAGAAGTACCCGAAGCTAAACAAACTGAAGGCACCAATGCTGATGAGGAGATCAAAAGCTCTGCTTTGCAGACAGATATGACAGACACTAATACTGAAAATACGACGACATGAATTGCGACAATTTTAGTAGATATAGGTGTATTTTTGCCCCGGCTCCCTATTTGATTATTTCTTTGTTTCTTGTCCCAATACTCACTTAAAATGGGTCTGTAACTATGGCGTTGAATAATCCCATACGAATAGATTTTATACAAAGGATTGAGTGTGTTGGAAGAAAGAGGAAGACGCTTGAGGCACATTCTTATTTTTCAAAGGAAACATTTTTTGGGTCCTCTGGTTAATTTGCCTGATGATGGCCTGATGATGGACACAGATGAAAATGGCTCTGGTCGCGAAACGTTCATTGTTTTTTTTATTTTTTTGACATGTGAACCATTCATTATTATTTGATTAAAAAATTAAATAGTTTATATTAAGGAGAATTATATTCAGGTTAGGCACAGAAGAAGAAGAAGAAGAAATGGTTCCATTTATAAGTTCAGGAGTGTTATTGACAACTTCAAGAAATCATTTTTTTTATTTTTTCTTTTATACGGAACCTAAATATAATTCTCCCTTTATATTATAGTAAAATTAATTTTAATTGATTACAGTATTGTTATTATCATAATTGATTTTTAAACAAATACTTGCAACATTAATTATTTTTATTGATAAATAAAGCATAAAATAATAAATTTATAAAAAAACATAAAATAATACTGCAATTAACAATTAATGTTTGATTTTCATTTGAGATTATGAGGTGATAGTTATTTTGAGTCAGAACATATTAAAAAATGATATGGTACGATGGGGTGAGTTTCAAGGGATTGAGATCATTTAATTAACTCTTTCTATCATTGAATATTAATTGGGAAACCATCTAATGTTCTTGAGGAAAGTTTTTTTTTTTACCTGAAATGTTCTTGAGGAAAGTTACAAATTTGTTTTTTAAAAAATAGATAAATATTCTTATTTATTGGTAGCTTTTTTTTTTTCAATACCATTAAATTTATAATTTATAATTAATTTTTTTGGGATGGCCGTCCGGTAAAAAAAAAACGGAAACCCTATGACCTGACATTACTCAGATCAGGTTCCCGGTCTCGGCCTTGCGAGTAGTCATTTTTGTCAAATCCAACAATCCTCTTTCTCGAAGTTGCTTGTCCAGGTTCCATTCCGGTGGAGTGAAGCATTAGCAACTAGAAAAAGATGTCGACGGTATACGTGTTAGAACCGCCGACGAAAGGGAAGGTGGTGTTGAACACAACCTATGGTCCGCTCGACATTGAGCTATGGCCTAAGGAAGCGCCCAAAGCTGTCAGGAACTTCGTGCAGCTCTGCCTTGAAGGTTACTACGTCAACACCATCTTCCATCGTATCATCAAGGACTTTCTTATCCAGGGTGGCGATCCCACTGGCACCGGCACAGGTTCTTTTCTTTCTCGATTAAACCGGCTATGCCTATTGCTTGCGTGCCCATTGAATATTTACTTTTAAATCTTTTCCCAGTTGTTGATGACAGTGCATCTACACTGGTGCCCGAAGGTTTTTTTTTTTTTTTTAGCTGGTCCTCAAATAACTTCTTCAAAATGAGAACTGGCTAGCTCAGGATTTCGGTTGGGAATTATAATTGAAGAATTGCTGAAAATTTTACACAATTCTCTGTTTTTTCCCGCACACTGACAACTCAAATATAGTGACTTAAGGGATTTATTCATTCACCGAATTGTCATCTCATTTAATAGTTTGTGGTTGGAATTTGAAACTACACTAGTACATTCACCCCTAAAAAATGATGTCTGCTTCTAAATGAAGGTTGGTGAAATCGGCCTTTGCCTTGACTTCATGATTTTCTTATTACCGGCTAGTTTGTAACTTATCCTAAATATTGCAGGGGGTGAAAGTATTTATGGCGGTGTCTTCTCTGATGAATTTCATTCACGTTTAAGATTTAAACATAGAGGATTAGTCGCAATGGCAAATGCTGGGCCACCAAACTCCAATGGGAGTCAGTTTTTCATAACTCTGGATCGTTGCGATTGGCTTGATCGGAAGCATACAATTTTTGGAAAGGTAATAGATGGAATATTGTTGTTGCAAATCCTTTTACCACTTGTGTTAATTTTGTGGATCCATTGAATTCAGTACTTGTTTTTAGGTGACGGGAGATACAGTGTACAATCTTTTGAGATTGGGTGAACTTGAAACTGATAAGAATGATCGCGCTCTAGATCCCCCAAAAATATTATCAATTGAGGTAGGTTGAGATTTATATTAATCTTCAAGCAATAATCATAAATTTTATTTTATGTCCAGGAATAAGTTAACAACCAAGTTTCTTCTTGAAACGCTTCTTTATAGGTGTTATGGAACCCATTTGATGATATTGTTCCAAGAACAAGTCAACCTCAGATCCAAACTAGTGCCGATACAGACAGTAAAGATTCAAAGAAAAAAGCTGTAAAGTAATTCTTTTCATCTAAAAAATTGTATCTTGTTAGAACTTTAAATAATGATTAAGTTAGTGAAATCTCCCTCTCTCTTTTTTTCGGGGGTTGCTTTTATAATGCAGAAAACTGAACTTGCTTTCATTTGGAGAAGAAGCTGAAGAAGAGGAAAAGGAGCTGGCATTTGTAAAACAAAAGATTAAGAGCAGTCATGATGTATTGGATGATCCTCGTCTTCTGAAGGACGCAATTCCTGATAATGAACTGGTATCAAGGCCACTCCCATCATCCTGATTCTTATATAGAACTCTTTCTTAGAACATGCATATGTTGATTGATTAATTATTGGAAGCAGTAATCATTCTCATATTATCTCAAACAATCACAATTCGCTGATAACCTATTGCTGTAAATGATATGACATATGCCCACTTATCAGTTCTCTTGCATTATATTATATTGATGCTTTTTTCAGGGCTCATCTGGTGGTAAGTCGACAAGAGATGTGCAGTTATCTGTGAGGGATGCATTGAGCTCAAAGAAAGAAGAGTCTCAGAAAAAATCACAAGATAATGACGCCAACCTTGATGACAGTGATGATGATGATGAGGCAGACTTTGATGCCAGAATGCGCAGTCAAATACTTAAAAAACGCCAAGAGTTAGGGGATTTACCACCAAAGCCGAAGTTGCAAAATGGTATTTCAATAATCTTTCTTATAGCTCAGCTAATAAAATTTTCAAACTCTGATATTAAGGAGCACTTCTGGCTCTGCTAATGGAAGCTTTAACCAGGTCATATTATTGACACAATGCTCTTAGAGCGGTCCTTAGACTAGGTAGTGACCTTTTAATTTGTCTAGGAGATTCTGCTAAATAAAAAGGAAAATTAAGGGCATCATAAAGCTCTTCAAGTTTCTTGGGTCATTTTCAACCATTAAACATGAAGAAAATCAAAGGAATTGAGGCACTTTTGAACCATCATGTAATCAGTGGCAATGAATGCTTGAATCTGATACATACTATTGAGGTATTTGGTATAGGGAACTTTCTCCAGTCCTAAATATAAGACAAAGTTCATTTTTTGGAGAGATTAAGGAAGTTAATTAATTACTTTAAAGTATTTATATTTTTATGTTTTTCTCCAAATTAATTAGTTTGACTAATAAACTGATATATAATCTAAGGATATACAACATATAATGTAATTAAATAACTTATTTAGCTTCCTTAATCTTTCCAAAAAAAGTCAAATTTTTCTTATATTTAGGACCGGAGGGAGTATAAGATACCTTGTTTGGTAAGGCAGTTGCTGGTATTGTACATTTCGGGAATGCAAGATGCCTAGATTGGGTTGCATGTATCGATCAATGTTATTTACCCTTTTAAGATTGAATCAATTATCATTTTATAATTTTACTATTATTACTAGTTTTCAATTGAAAAATAACTCTAGAAACTCTTTAAAAAAAATCATGGTGCAATTTATTCTCGCTTGATCCAGATAAAAGTATTGATCAACATCATTGTTTCAAAATGTGTCTTATATTTAACACGCTTCTGATTTTTTTAAAAAACAAAAAATTGTTCTGGGGTTAATAATCATATCAAGACGAGGATAAAATTGGAAACATAAACATATTTAACAAAATTTACTCTGACATGAGAAGACAATATTTTGGCGGTCAATAAGTAACACCTTTTGTTCGCTGAGATATGATGTAGCTTATAATATAAGATCTCATATGCCACCCATATATCACATAACAGCACATCAATGACTGGTATCCAAATGGTTTCCAAGATATCATGGTATGTGAGATGACTGGTCAAGATCATGAGATACCTAAATCCTTCTATGCTGCTATAAGATGTGTATTTATCAACACTATAACCGTTAAATTTGTCTGAAATTGAACTTCTGATTCCTTGAACTGCTTGATGAAATCAGTTTCATCATATTCAAAATGATTATTTAATAGTTAAGGGTCACCATCTTGTGTTTTCAAGCAGGAAGCTCAAGTCCAAAGAACCACAATTCATCAGCAATCAGGTAAGGATGTTAATCATCGGAAATCATGAATTGATTTGGGGCTTTTATGATTATCTAAATGGTTTATTATCAGATTTCAAACTAAAGCAAATGGTCTAATTATGATTCACACTTGGCAGGTCCGATGCTGTAAGTGTTGATGATGATCAACCTAGGGTGGAAAAGTTGTCCATGAAGAAAAAGGGAATAGGATCTGAAGCAAGAGCTGAACGAATGGCAAATGCAGATGCAGATTTACAGTTGTTCAATGAATCTGAGAAAAATAGACTGTTGCGGAAGCAGAAGAAACGCAGAGTTCAAGGACGTGAAGATGAGGTATGCTATGAATTTTATTTCTACTATTTATCTTCCTTTTCCTTATTCTGTGTCTTCCATCTTCTGGCCTGTGTGCTAAATAGTCATCTTTCTATACTATCAAGAAATATTGTAAATAGGGAATTGATTGACCAATGCAAATTGAAACATGGAGAGAATATAGTAGGCTGGAGTTTTAGATATATACCATTTACCAAGTAACGTTTGAGAGTCAATTGAATGATTATTGAGATGTCAGATCACTTCCTTACAACTTTGGCCACTTTCTGGGAGAGGGCATATTGCTTAGGGCTTGTATCATTGCATATTTTTTTTTTTGTTTAGAAATGTTTTTTTCCCCTCTGGGTAAAATAATGTTTGAAAAGGGAACAAGTATTGTGAGGTGAAAAAGTAGCTGTAAGGCAAAGCTTGAGACTTGCAGATTGTAGTATCCAGCTTTTCTTGCAATCTAATCATCCATGAGATTCTTTCGATAACTATTTGTTATTAATGACCTAATTCTGTCCCTCTCGTCTTTTGGGTTGGATTATGATCAGGTTCTAGCAAAACTAGAGGAATTTAAGAAAGCTCGATCGGAAAAGAACACACCCTCAACTGATGGATCTAGAGATGTAAATGAAGAGGACGTGTCAGATTGGAGAGGAGCTGGCTTAAAATTTCTGCCTGAGTCTGGGAAGGTGAGTATTCGGTGATGCATATTTTTATTCAGTCTGTTCAAGGAGGCTGGCTTGGTCTCAGGAGACAAATTCAGCATATTTCCCTTCCTGTACTTGCCTGTATTTTCGGCCTGTATTTTCGGTCACCATATTAAAGTATAATGAAAAGCAATGTTACCACTCCATGCCATGCAGCAGTTGGTTGGCATTGAGATGAAACATTTTTTCTGGGTCAAAAAAATAGCATAAAGTTAAGACAATTAAAAAGATATTTCCTTGTTAAAATTCGCGTATGGCATTGGCCTTTGTCTAGTGCCTTCAATTTTGGGTGTAATGTGTTTTTGAACATGCAGGATCGGATGACCCGGAGCGATGACCCTAATGACTATGTTGTGGTTGACCCACTTTTGGAGAAGGGTAAAGAGAAGTTCAATAGGATGCAAGCCAAACAAAAGAGACGAGAGCGAGAGTGGGCTGGGAAATCCCTTACTTGATATTGTATTTACCCACATGGCTGTATCATATCATATGCCTGCAAGTGTGCAACAATAGGTGCGTCTTCTATACAAGTTCTGGGAGATTGGGTGAAGAGGCAGTTTTTGCACAATTGTTGAATCACTGCTGAAAAATGCGAGGGAGCGATCGGAGATTTTGGTTATTGTGATGTATAGACTTAGAGAAGTCAATCTGTACAGCATCTTATTAAATGTCTGTAATGACTGCTTCTGAGACAAAGGGTTGCATTTTTCTTGGTAACTTTGCCGTGTGGCCAATGTCCTAATTAGGTGGGTAAGATCTGTCAAAACTTGCAGTTGTTAATCACACGATGGAATGTGCCCAACAACTAATCAGGCGTGAGTTATTTGCTAGCTCCCTCTCTTCGTTTTATGAGGCCTATTTCAGGACCTTTCATGTGTCGAAATATATTACTCCATTTTGTGAGGACTGAGGGGAAACATTTTAAAATTATATTTCCCTGGAAATAAGAGTTGAGATCCGAATAATCATTAACCACTTGCTTGAGTGAAATGTGACGAAGCGCCTACTATTCATGTGAAGCTGTATTATTTGTAGAACCTCCTTTTCTTTTGTATAATCTCATTAATTTGTCGCCGTAGAATGTTGAACCGACTTGATAATGGGATATTTGTAAAAAAAATTATCACAACATTTTGTCAATTTATGGAAAGCAGTGAAGTACTTCTTTAATGGGTATTATTAGATTGAAGTATATTTTTTTTTAGGGAGCGGATCTGACTAAAATCGAAATGCGGCTAGACCGTTTCTATTTCTACTCAGGCCTGGGGTTCGTGCAACCCAAACATTTAAACTCGGTTTTTTTAGAATTTTATATTAATAACTCTAAAATTTATAATTTTTCATTGATTTGGTTTAGAATTAGCTTCTGACTCTGTTCTGATCCAATAATCCTTAACTTAATACTGGACAAATGGTTAGTCCGAATTTAATTAGTTTGATTTAAACACGCATTAGTAGTTTTGTTCTGAGAGAGAGAGAGAGAGAATGATGTTGCCAGAAGCTATCATTGCCGTATACGCATGGGGAATCTGGATTACGCTGAAGAAAAGCTGAGTTTCCAATATTAATCGGAACAAATGAAAAGCTGAGGTGCTTGTGGATGATGAGGCATACTGACGTCACGTATCGTTGCCATGAGTTCACGTGTCTTTGACTTACGTACATCATCTCCCAGTTTTTCTTTCACAGTTCACACGGGTCCGCATGCTGTGTTCATCTTAAAGATGAGCACGGCATACTCATCGCCCCATTTTGGGTTCAGGACCTTATTTTTTATTTTTTTATTTTTTTTATGTATTATACTACATTCTAAAATATTTTTGTCACCTGATATTTCAAATTAATTAATTTCTAGTCTTGCATTTAGAAATATTTTTTCTGCAACACCAATTTCTTAAAATATTTTTTCAGTAGCACTTAATATCTAAAATATTTTTTGAACATCCAATATTTTAAGCTAATTAATTTTTAGTGCATAAAATTTTTTTTTTTAAAGAAAAAACCCTTTTATTTGAGGATGAGCATTCCTTACGTATCTTGGATGAGTAAGGATTTTGGATTCCGGTTCACACAGGCAACTGAATGTTCACGAGTCTTTGATGTCCATCCCCCAGTACGAGTTTTTCTTTCACACTACAATCACCCGAATCATTTTCTTCTTTGTCCCATTCCCACGCCAGTTTTCCCTAATCACGTCCATATAAAAGCACTGAGGTTAAACCAAAGGTGTAAAGTACACAGAGACCAGTACAGAACACAATACAGAAGCTGAAACTTTTTTTGCAGACATTAGTACCGAGTACTTTTCAAGGACCAAATTTATAAATGACTGGCTACAATTAAAAATATATTTAACATTAGTACTATAGCTTAAGGGCTAATTTTGTCTAGGAGTTTTTACATAGGGGCAATTTTATTCGGGAAGTTTTTTGGGGATAATTTTACCACGAAAGTTTAAAAAAATGAGCAATTTTTCCCTGACTGTTATCCCAGTTAGTTTTACTATTAGTTGACGAAATATATTGAGCTGATAGTCCACATATCATCCACGTCATTTTTATTAAAGTATAAATTTACGCCAAAAGTTCGTGTATTATCTATTTCATCTTTTTTCAAAGTTAGATTTAATACTTTCGTTGCAATTTTGTATCTTAACAAAAATGACGTGGATAACATGTGTAATATCAGCTCAGCATATTTAGTCAATTAATGATCAAAATTAACTGAGATAATGATTAGAGAAAAATTGCTCCATTTTTTAACATTCTGGGTCAAAATTGCCCGCCGAGGTGAAAGCTTTCGGAGCAAAAATACCCCCAACCTTGGTACTATTTATTATCTAAACAGCCTAAATTTACCAATAAAATAATAAGCATTTACTGCTAATGATTATTTAAAATAAAATTTCCATGAATTTAATTTGGGAGAATGACAAAAAAATACCATTTGAACTTCAAAATTCTGCTGACAAGAAGAGTAATAGGATTGACAAAAATAATAATAGGATTGACAACGTAAATCTTTATCAAAAAAACTAATTTAAGATTTTAAAATTTAAGTGATATTTTTTTACCATTTTCCAATTTAATTTTCCTACATTTTTTTTCCTACAGAGAAGGAGGAATAAAGGAGAACTTGTTCTACCAACGGAAGTTGGCGCAGATGGGTAGGCATCTGCGCCACACCAATCCGTTCCTGGGTTCGATCCCAGGAAACGGAAGGTGTAAAGAATTTTCATTGGGAGCTCTCTCCCCTGGGGCGCCTCAAAGAGGTGAATTCCTGTCGGGCCTATCAGATTGGGGGCGCCAGGACTAGTCGGTTGTCAGGGGCCCATGTCGGTAAATCCGGCGTTGGCCTTCAGGTTAACGCCAGATATCTGGAAGGTGGGTGCACCGAAGGCCAAAATGGTCCATTAGAACCATCAAAAAAAAAAAAAAAGGAGAACTTGTTCTGAACCCAAAAAAACACAATATATATATATATATATATATATTTATAATGAGAAAACTCACCGAGGCGCCGCCAGAATTAGGCAAGGTTGATTTGTGGGCAAGCTGAGTCATGTCCCGTTGTCATATAAGTCAGACGCTCCACCTTCTCAACGCCACCCCTTTTCACACTCACTCCATCTTTTTTTTTTATCATCTTTGTCGTAATGTGATTCGGAAAATTTAAATTACAAAAGGATAAAAAAAATGGAATTTAAATTAAAGAAATTAGTTATGTTAATTATTTGTTACAAATACAAATTGATTTTTCTAAAATATTACTATATTTCATCATATCTGTTTTTAGATATATTCAATCTAGTAATGAAATTGAGGTCTTTAAAATAGATTCGATTCTCATTTATATTAATCACAAGAGGTACTACTACCAATTACCAAATTTTCTTCCACTAATTTTAGACTTGTCCGCGTCTATTTTTTATAGGGGAAATTAAAATAAAAGACTTAAAAAAATAATATTTAGTATAAATGATTATAAAAATTTTAATTATTTAGAAAGACTAAACATCATAATATAAATTTAAAATAACTAATTTGTTCCTAACCAATCCTCCTATATTATATCTTGTATTCATAATTAAAAAATAATTGAAATTTAAACTAAAACTACTCGTCATGACATGATCGTATGTTTTAGATCAAAAAAAATATATGATTGTATCTTTTTTTTATATTTTCAATTTATTATTTAATTAACAATGGTTGAACTCATATTTCTTTAATTTTTATTTTTCATCAATTAATATCATCAAGTTGTTCGATTTATATTATCAACGCTAATATCAATTAAGCTATTTTCTCAAGTAAAAAAAAATGCAGTTTTTTCATAAAAATAAACATTAAATTCATTTCATGTTTTTCAGAATGTAATAGATTACTTAGATTTTTTTTAAGTTATGAAAAATGAAAATTGAGAAAACTATTATTTAATTTAGTGAAACTTAGAATTTTGTATTAGTTTTAAAAATAGAAGGTGAGAGAAGATAGAATGGAATGTAAAAGATTTTGTTAGGGGTATTTTAATATTTTTAATTTTATATATTTATATCTAATTTTTTAAATAATTATAATTTTTATAATCCTTCCCCGTAAATATCCTTCATTCTAATTTCCCCATTTTTATAATCAAAGTCGTTACTTTGTCGGAACCCAACTGCATAAATTAAGCTGTCTTTACGTCAAGTCAAATCAAATACAGAGAATTAGTAAACATGGCCCTGTGGGGCTGTGTCTGTGTTCACATTAGCAAGACAATCCATGTTTTTTTCGGGCAACACCATTTACGTCCTAATCATATTTTCTTACCTAATTTATTTGTGCGAATGAGACGGACGATAAAACTTATTTTTTTATTTCATCATATTCTTAATATAAGAATAAGTTAAATTTTTTTTAAAGAGTTTAAGAAAATTGAATAAACTACTTAATTATAATATATATTATATATCATTAAATTATATATCAGTTTATAAGTTAAACAAATTAGTTTGAAGATAAACGATAAATATAAATAATTTAATATAATTAAATTAAATTTCTTAATTTATTTATAAAAAAAAATAACTGACTCTTATATTAAATACAGACCACGGACGGAGGTAATATGTCAAAAAATTGATTTCTGCATAGCATCGACTGTGCGTACAAATTTACATTACATATCAATATTTTCTGCATATGAAATCCTATTGATTGTGCATTTGGGTGTAAAACCTATTCCTTGTAAATAAAATTTCCAAAGGGACTTTCACCAATTATATTCACATCTGCACAGTAGTAGTTACTCCCCAATCTTAAATATAAGATAAAATTTATTTTTTTAGAAAGATTAAGGATATTGATTAAATTACTTCAAAATATTTATATTTATCATTTTTTGTCACACTATTTGCCTAACATATAAACTATTAAATACATATTTTTATATTAATTATCCTCTTCTCATTACTAATTCTCTTTCATTTATTCATTTATTACACATTCTCTCTCATATTTTATACACATGCTCTCTCATATTTTTTATTCATTCTCTCTCCTATATTCTTTTCATAAATATGAGTATATTTAGAAGAAATATGACATTTTTTATATATTTATTATTTTTAACTAACCTTAACACTCAATTTATTTTATACAATAAAAATAAATGTTACTTATAAAAAATATCAAATAAAATACATTACATATTATATAATTAAATAACTTACTCATTTTCTTCCATCACTATTAAGAAAAAGTCAATTTTATATTATTCCTGATACGACAGAGTAATATAGTGTGTTTTAGGTGTCCATCTAGTTAGTATATTTATTATATATATTAAAAACTAAAGGATCCTTCGTTTGCTGATTTTAGAATGGGCGTTCACACTATGGTTTCACACCTTTATAATCATGAGCTTGGAAGTTGAAACTGAACGCCAAGCAAAGACGATCTTGTGTTTTGAGTGAGCTGTGTTCCAACTTGGCTTCTTTCTACGTACGAAGCTCCAAACTTTTGCCGACCCACGATCCATCTCTTACATTCATACCTTGCTCCACCCTTCTTTACACCAAATGAATGCCAACGCCTCCGGAAAACGACGCCGGAAAGCTCAACGACGTCACGACGCCGATGACGTCGTGCCTTCGATTCAAAGCGAAGGAACTCATGAGAACGAATTGAAAGGCATTCTCACCTTGCTGCTATTGCCGGACGATCATGAAAAGGGGCATGACGACGACCTCGACCAGGTCTCCTCCACCGAGGATGATCAGAAACAGAGCCTCAAGAAGAACGCAAAAAAATCCATTGCAGAATGTAACTCCTATGATCACGATGAATTAGAAAGAACAGAGCAAACTCGCAAGAGAAAGAAATCCCGTCCGGAAGCTTCCGGTGTACCGGAGCTCAAAACCGGGGCATCAGCAAATAATGGACCCCACCACCACCACCAACGTAGGCTTTGGGTGAAAGATCGCTCAGGTGCTTGGTGGCAACAATGTAACCTCCCTGATTTTCCAGAAACAGAGTTCAAGAAAGCGTTTAGAATGGGAAAATCTACTTTCGATATGATCTGCGAAGAGCTCAATCCCACAATCGCGAAAGGAGATACAACACTCAGAAATGCGATTCCGGTGAGGCAAAGAGTGGCCGTTTGTTTATGGAGACTAGCCACCGGTGATCCTCTTCGTCTTGTTTCACAGAGATTCGGTCTGGGCATATCAACCTGCCATAAGCTAATTCTTGAGGTTTGTACGGCCATTAGGTCTGTGCTGATGCGTAATTACTTGCAATGGCCTGATGAATTTAAAATAAGGATGTTCAAATCTGAATTTGAATCCATCTCAGGAATACCCAATGTAGTGGGGTCCATGTTCACCTCACATATCCCTATAGCAGCTCCCAAGGTTAATGTTACATCTTATTATAATAAGAAGCGCACAGAGAGGAATCAGAAAAATTCATATTCAGTTACAGTTCAAGGTGTTGTTGATCCAAGAGGAGTTTTTACAGATGTTTCTATTGGTTGGCCTGGTTCCATGTCTGATTATGAAGTGTTACAGAAATCTGCACTTTATGAAAAGGCAAATAATGGAGGACTGTTGAATGGTATGTGGGTTGTTGGGAGTTCAGGGTATCCTCTAATGGATTGGGTTCTAGTGCCTTATTCTCAGCAGAATCTGACTTGGACACAGCATGCTTTTAATGGGAAGATTCAAGAGATTCAAAAAGTTTCAAAAGATGCTTTTGCAAGATTGAAAGGAAGGTGGGGTTGCCTGCAAAAAAGGACAGAAGTGAAACTACAAGATTTGCCTCTTATTCTTGGGGCTTGCTGTGTTCTGCATAACATATGTGAATTTAAGAATGAAGAAATGGACCCTGAGCTTAAGGCTGAGCTTGTAGATGATGAAATTATTCTGCCTGAAGTTGCTTTGAGATCAGTGAATTCCATGAAGGCTAGGGACCTAATTGCTCATAATCTTCTACACCATGGTTTTGCTGGCACGTCTTTTCTGTAGTTTCTTCTGTAGATGAAACTGAAGTCATTTATCATTATTTTTTTAATTTGGTCAAAGTCATTTATCATTATTAGAAGGGACCTTTGTGAAAGACTTGTGATATATCCACTATGAAAGTAAGGCTAATGTACTAAAATGCAATCTATCTTTGTATATATTTTAAGGATGAGCTCACTGTTATAGAGAATCTTCAATTGCAAAAAGAAATTAAACAAGTGCAGAAATGATCAAAGTCTATCAAATATTAGTTTTAACATAATGCAGGAAAAAAAAACAGTTGTCAGAAAGGAATAACAGAGGAGAATGGAGAATAATCAGAGAGGAATCTTCTCCCTTTTCTGCCGTGCCCCAAGACCCTTTTTAAGCTTCATTCACTCTTACTTTCCAACTGGTCCTACGCGTTCTGTTACTTCTACGTGGCTCCACAAGTGCTTCTCTATTTAGGTCACCTAGTCCTTGGGCTTTTTCCTTATTCTTAGGCCCATTCATTACATTGCTCCCCCCATCAAGAGAGACCTTGTCCTCAAGGTCAAAATTAGGATATTGTTACTGAAAGGAAGTTAAATCTTCCCAATTAATCGTCCCACTGCACCAACAACTGAGTTATGCATGTATCACAAACCTTGACTCGACGGGTATCCAAAACAACCTTAGGAGACAGCAAAGGGCCAGAGCTATCTGTCAGTAATGGCAAAGGCTGATGTTGTTGGTGTGGATCACCATAACATTTCTTCAAGAAAGAAATATGAAAAACTAGGTGAATACGGGTGTGCGGAGGCAATTGAAGACGATAAGCCACAGCACTAATGCGTTCCACAACCAAGAATGGGCCAAAATATCGTTGGGATAACTTCAGGTTCTGATGGCCCCGCATAGAATGGTGACGGCATGGTTGGAGCTTGACAAACACATAATCAGCCACTTGAAATGCAATATCAGTATGCTTCTTATTAGCGTAGAATTTCATTCATGACTGAGGTTTTTGTAAATTAGCCTTAAGTTGTAGTAAAATGTCATATCTCAGATCCAATTGTTCTCTAATTGAAACTGGAACATCAATAAATTGATCTAAATGAACAAGCATAGGAGGATCACGTCCAAAGACAATTTGAAAAGGAGTTAGGCCAATAGATGTGTGAAATGAAGAATTATAACAATATTGAGCCCAGGGTAAGTAAAGAACCCATAATCAAGGCTGTTGATGAACAAAACAACATAGATACATCTCCAAACATCGATTTAAAGCCTCAGATAGGCCATCACTTTGAGAGTGGTATGAAGAACTCATGCAAAGAGAAGTGCCTTGCATTTTAAATAATTGTTTCCAAAATAAGCTTGTAAAAACCTTATCACAATTGGAAACAATAGAACAAGGAATGCCATGCAAACTAACAATATGGGTAACAAAGACCTCCGTAACAAATTCAACAGTGTAATGAGTTTTTAAATGCAGAAAATGAGCAGATTTAGAAATTTTATCAACCACCACAAAAATAATAGTGTAACCTTTAGAAGTAGGTAAACAGGTGATGAAATCCATAGCCATATCTTCCCAAATCCGTGTTGGAATAGGAAGAGGTTGGAGAAGGCCATATGGAGAAGTAGGCATAATCTTACCCTATTGACAAATTGAACACTGCTGAATGAACCTTTTAACATCCCTGCGTAACCCCTTCCACCAAAATTCAGTAGCAATGCGAACGTGTGTACACACTGTACTAACATGATAGCTAATTTTGGAAGAATGAAATTCAGATAAAATAAGCTATATCAGTTCAGTATTTTCAGAAGGTAAAAGCAAACCTTGTTTATAAAATAATCGATCACCATGAATACTATAACCAGGATAAGCGATCGAATTTTGTTGAACTTGCTGTCTAAGATCATGTAAGGCAAAAGAAGTATTAGTTGCCTGAATCTGGGTAAACAAGCCATTAGTGATAAATGAAATAGCCATATAGGATCTAGATAAGCCATCAACTGCAATATTAGTCTTACTTGATTTGTATTCTATTTTATAGTCATAACCCAATAATCGCTGAAGACATGCCTCCTGCTCTGGTGTTTGAATAACCTGATCGGCTAAATGGCGTAAGCTCTGTTGGTCAGTATGAATAATGAAATGATGACCAACTAAATAATGCCAAAACTTAGATACTGCCTCTATCAAAGCATAAAGTTCACGAACACAAGCAGAGTAAGCTTGCATTCGCTGTGACAATTTCTTGGGAAAATATGCAATTGGGTAATTATTATGGCTAAGAACAGCACCAATGCTTGAACCTAATGCATCAACTTCAATTACAAAAGGTTTAGTAAAATACAGTAATGCTAACACTGGAGTAGAAATAAGAGCTTTCTTTAAGGCGTAGAATGCAGCTTGTGCCTCAGAAGACCAAGTAAAAGCATCCTTTTTAAGTAAATTGGTTAATGACACAGCAATATGGGCATAATGGCAAATAAAATGCCTATAATAACCAATCAATCCTAGAAATCCTTGAAGTTGAGATACTGTACAAGGAACAGGCCAATCTTGAATGGCAGCCAACTTAGAAGGATCCATTTCTACCCTATTGGTAGATAAAATATGGCCCAAATATTCAACCCTATCACGCGCAAATGAACACTTGGATAACTTAGCAAAAAGTTGATGTTCTAACAAACATACAAGAACTACTTGTAAATGTTGAAGATGTAAGTCCCAATTAGCACTGTAAACTAAGATATCATCAAAAAATACTAAGACAAAGCAACGTAAGAAGGGTCAAAATATGTCATTCATAAGTGCTTGAACGTGGTTGGAGTATTAGTTAACCCAAATGGCATAACTAACCATTTATAAAGGCCATGATGAGTCCGAAAGGCAGTCTTATGACAATCTGACTCCTTAACCAAAATTTGATGATACCCCGATCAAAGATCAAGCTTAGAAAAAAAATACAGCACCTTTTTATTCATCCAATAGCTCATCTACAGTAGGCATAGGATAAGAATCTTTAATAGTGACAGCATTAAGAACATGATAATCAGTACAAAAACTTTATGTGCCATCCTTTTTATGGACTAGTAAGATAGGGGCCGAAAAGGAACTAGTACAAGTCGAATAATGCCCTGATCAAGCATATCAGTCACCATTTGCTCAATCATAGCTTTTTGACTAAAGGGATAACGATAGGGTCGAACTTTTATAGCTTGTACAGCCACCTGAAGGGGAATATCATGATCATGCTAATGATGTGGAGGTAAACCCTTTGGTTTAGAAAAAACCACAGCAAATTGGGTTAATAGCTGAAGGAAATCCGGTGGTAAATTATCAGAAAAACTGAGAGGAATAGGGCTATCAGAGGAAATACATTCAATTGTAGATAATTCCTATAAAGCATCAGTAGCTTCAGTACACCTAAAATGATGATATTGAAGAGGTTCAGAGGAGGCCAATTGAGTCCCAGTAAGCGTAATAAATTTTTTGTTCAAATAAAACTTAATAGTGTCAGTACTGTAGTCAGCAATGTTGGAACCTAGCGTAGCTAACCAAGATGAACCCATAACTAGATCTAAACCAGCAATAAGCAAAACATATACAGACAAAGGAATATTATGACCTTGAATATTAACAACAAAATGGTGAATCGTACCTTATCCATGCATAATTTGATTATTTCCAACCATGACCTTATCACTAGAAGAATGCAATGGCAGCTTCAAGTGTGAAACGATCCAGGGATGAATGAAACTATTAGAGCTGCCGCCATCAAGCAAAATCTGCACAATGGTGCCATTAATGGAGCCAGAAAAATGAATAGTAGTATGACTCGAAGAACCATGAAAGGCATGAAAAGAGACATGAGGCGCCCCTTTCTAAGCTAGATCGGCATTCGGTGGGTCCAGCGGAGGAATTTCATCAGGTCTATCGGTGGCATGAGGCAGTTCATCATCCTTCACTAGCAGTAACAAATAGTGTCGATTAGGGCACTTGTGATTCCAACTAAATTTTCATCACAATGGTAGTAAAGGCCTTTATCATTGCGAAGCTGCATTTCAACCTTCGTTAATTGCTTGATCGGCGATGTCGGCTTGGTCGTCGATGTAGGAAGTAAACCAAAAAAAGGCTTTGAAGTCACTGAAGAACTCGAGGGCGCAGTTGTTGGAGTGCTGGCTTTGGGACTAAACAAAGTAGACCACATGGTGTGACTGACTGTACCCTTTAAACCCAACCTGATCGAGCTTACCCTTTCATCAAATAAGCGGGCCTAAGAAGCATCCTAATGAAGAGTAAATGGTTCCGAGGCCATCACCTCATGTCACAATAATGGTTTTAATCCGCTAAGAAAACAATCACACAAAGCTTCTTCTGATAACCCATCCACCCTGTTTTCTGCAACAATTGAAACTAAGGAACAATGGACCCCTCAAAATGCACCGAAGCAACCAGAATACGTTGATCATCTGGAATTTGATAAGACAAGAAATGCTGCTCTGCTCAGAATAACTAGCTCGACGTATCAATACCATCAAATCATGGCAGATCGAACTTAATCTGACAGCCAAAAGAAGGATAAGGATTAAAGCCCCCAAAAAGAACCAGAGGAAGAATTCGGTGATTTAACGGCATGAACTTGCATCCATCTCTCAAGCCCTCTAGTTAATGCATCAACCAAACGAGATAAAGAGGCCATGGAATGTTCAACACTCTGGAGTCGAATGGTGGCCGTCGTCATCGATAATTCCACATTAGAGAATAAAGTAGAATTCGCATGCTCTGATTCAGCTAAAGCTTTGCTCAAACATTGGATCTCAGCATTCAGAGTATGAAGATGAGGATTATCCGCCATGGAAGCAAAATGAAAGCACCAAATGATATAACCACTATGAAAGTAAGGCAAATGTATTGTAATGCAATCTATCTCTGCATAAATTTCAAGAATGAGTTCACTGTTACAGAGAATCCTTAATTGCAAAAAAAAAAAATTAAACAAGTGCAAAAATGATCCAAGTCTGTCAAATATCAGTTTTAACAGAATGTAGAAAAAAAACAAAGTTTCCAGAAAGGAATAATAGAGGAGAATAGAGAATAATTAGAGAGAAAATATTCTCCCTTTTCTGCCGTGGCCCAAAACCCTTTTTAAACTTCATTCACTCTTACTTTCCATGTGGCCCTACGCGTTTGGTTACTTCTACGCGGCTCCACGGGTGCTTCTCTATTTGGAGCACCTAGTCTTTGGGCTTTTTCCTCATTCTTAGGCCCATTCATTACAACTTGTTCTGACCTTTCATCAACTGTTTGATTATATAGTCTTAATGGAATGCTAAGTTAAGTGTAAAATTCGCAGACCAGGAACTATGGTTCCATACTTGTAGTTACAGACAAGAATGATAAGATATGTTAAAACCATATAGAATATTCTCTTGTGGCATTCCTTTGCTTTCCATAGATTCTTGCTTTTGCAGTTCAATGAAATCTTATGAGCAAAGGTAACCACAGACATGCTTGAAAATGCAGGGGTTTTATTGATCAGAATTATGCTAGTTCACTGATTTGGTCGCGTTTTATAGGGTTGGATTTGTTTGTGCCAGGAAGTGAGAAACACACTTACGCGTGATCTTAATTTATTGGGCTCTTCTTTGACCTAGCTAATAATAACAAGATCAACCTTGTAAATAGCAATATCTTTTTATGCAATGACGATGAATGCTTGTGTTTGATGAAACACGACGGAGCAGCAATTAAAAAATTTGTTTTTTTGCCAGGTACATGATTATTTTTTATTAATAAATTATACTAATTGACTTTAAAAAAACAAATATTTAATGCACAGCCTTAATATCAATAATAGTTGGTTACCTTATTTAGTGCTTGTTTCTTTAAATAAGGTTTTGAATTCAATTATGAGGCCCAACACAGTTAGCACTTAACAGGATTCTTTAAATATTTAATTAGATGTTTGATCTTTAACAGTATATATAGAGAGGGGAGAGGGGCCTCTCCACTTCCCTTACTGTCAATTTCCCTCCACTTCTTTATTCTCACCATTAGATTAACTCTAAACGGTTGAGATTCAATATCCTATACAAATTAAAAATTATACATAGAATACTTTAACAAAAATATAAAGGTATGAACAGTTATATCAAATTTTAATGATTTAAATTTATTTATATACATTTTTTTTATTTAATATTATAATGATATTTTTATAAAATATTAAATCTCAACCATTCATAGTTAATTTGACAGTGAGAATAAAGAAGTGGAGGGAAGTGGACGGTAAGGGAAATGGAGAGGCCCCTCTCCCATATAGAGAGAGTCTCATGACTAGCACTAAATCCCTTCAACAAGAAGTCTACTAAAAAAAGATTTTGAATTCAATTTTTATGTATAAAAATAAATGCAACTAAAATAGCTCTGCTGCACATATCTAACCCAACCCAACTTTATAACATCACATAAACTAAACATTTAATTATGTTTTGAGGTTTCCCAAAATCATGATTTTAAAAGGAGATTATTTTAACCTGACGCCCTTATCAAGTCTCCTAATTAAATGTAGCGTACAGAATCTTATATAACCTTACCCAAACTTTAGGGCTTAGGCCACATACAAATAACTCCTTAATATTTAAAATTTAATAGTAAATTAACCTCCTTGAACTTTCAATTATGTACAGATAACCCCAACTATTAATTATATACCTCATTTAACTTTATTTTTATATACCTTCTTAAACTTATTATGTAGGTAATCTCCCAATCTTTAAGCTGTCAGATGGATGAGATATAAAATTAACGGAAATTATCTGCATAAATGTAAAAATTTAGAAAATTTATTGTAAAATTGAGAAGTTGAGCGAGTCTATCTATACGTGGTACAAACTTCATGGCAATTATGTATAATACAGTCACTTCATGGCCATAATTACGTATAGTTTAGTTTAGAGTTAATACCTCTTTTGATGTTTGAAATTTCACCCAATTTTAGTTTTTGTTCATTAAATTTAAAACTGGAGGTTTTCGTCCTTCAATTTTACTCCGTTTATAACAGCTGATCCCTAAAATTTGAAAAGGACTTAGAGTTGCATTTGTTGGTGTTAATTTATCCTATGTAACACTAACTCTGTTAAATTGGCTTATGTGGCATGCTTATTGAGAAGTGATGTGGCAACTATAGTATAAACCTTACAAGCTGGCCATTTAAATTAAAAAACAAAAGAAAAGAAGCCTTCACAAAATTAAACAACGTGGTGACACACACCACACAAGGTAAAGGGGTTAGAGCTGTCTTCCGCGAAGCTTAGGCGAGGCTCCGAACTAGAAGGGGACTTGGGCGGGGGTCGTACAGAATACACACGCATGAGTTCTTTCAAACTTATAATATACTTGCCACGTTAGTTTCTCAATAAACATGTCATATAAGTCAATTTATCCGAGTTGGTGTCACATAAAATAAATTAATACTGTCAAATGCAACTCCAAATCTTTTTTAAACTTGAAAAACTAAAACTATAATTGGGTAAAACTTTAAGGACCAAAAGGGTCATTAACTCTTTAATTTATAATAAAATATCTCAAAATAACTGCACTTCCAAAAGCAAAATCTAGCGTGAATTAAAGTTTTTTGAACCTTTTTTTATGACACAAACAAGAGTGGATATACATACATCTATTTGCGGGAGTTTGAATGTAACCATCATAGTGCATGTTTGTTTAAGCTTTTTGCACAGTAAATAAGTCCTTATTACGCAAGCCGAGAAAAAACTCCTCTCACATACTTACCTCGTATACTGTGAATCACGAATTATAAGCACTTATTGCCCAAAAATAAGCTATTCCAAACGCACAAATATTCGTTTTTTTGGTAAAACGTAACTATAATATTCTTATTACCATTATTCAATAAAAACTGACTCTTGCATTACTCTTCATTTATAGAACATAACATTCTTTTATTCACAAAATTTCTCTCTTAATATTATGTCATTACTAGACTGCTCCACTTTCCGAATATGCAATTTGGATTCGTGAACCAAGGCTCTATTTCTCCTCAAAAGCGGACATCTCTGACAAAGTGAGCAAAGAGCCATTGTAGAAAAGGAAAGAAAATTGACATGGACGTTTTAGCCATGTTCCCCCAACAACATCATTAAGAAAGTGCCACAAGAACGTTAGAACATAATAAACAGGACATTAGATTATGACAGTTGCATCAGTGAAGCTTGGGGGACCATAACTAGGCACGTCAAGGGGCAAGTCCCTACATGTGATGAGGAATTCCAGCCTGGTCACCAATCATCTAGCTCTGCATCAGCAATCCACGTAATGCCCAACCATAAAGCTAGAATACTGAGGATTAGCAAGTTGCTTTGGGGCTAATTATCTGCATGCAACCGAACAAACCCTTTCAATCTGCCATTTACTGGACTATATGGACCAAAAACTACATGATTATGCCAACTGATCGCCAAGAGATTCAGCTTATAAACAGGTTCTATACCTATCATCCATATGTTTCTGTTTTTACCACCCAAGCAAGTGATCTAATTCTGGAATCTAAGAGCAAATTTCTCAAACTAATGTAGTCCATCTTGACAATATCAAGCAAGTTTCCATCCCATAATGGTCATTCCAATCACCGCGGCATAATAATGAGCGCCTTACCTTGATCAGGTGGTGGATGGAAAGGAAACTGAGCAAATTGCAATTTTAAGGTCTGTGAATCAGGTTTTTTATCATCAAACTTGTATCCTGCAGAAAACATCACATTTCAGCAAATGACTTATTTTTTGCACAAACGTTACGTGATTAAGCATCTTTTAATTTAAACATCATGACAATTTCATAGTTTAAGCTGGTTGTTAGTGTAGCGGTCACTTGTATAAATATCAGCAATTATACTTGAATGAGCATACATCAACATATATTTATAAAATGTATTTTTTTTCCCTTCTTTCTTTTCTTGGGGGTAAGAGGTGCGGAAGGGTTGGGGGGTTCTGTTGACCAAGAATAAAAAATAAAAACAGATAGGGAAGACCCATTTAAAATAATAAAGAAAGGAAGGAGGGAAAAAACAGGGCTGCAGATGGATTCACAGACATCAAGAAAATTTTCATTCTCAGACACTCTTTCAAATAATGTTAGAGAAACAATCATAACAAAAACAATATTTAACTCTCTAAAGGACAGGTCTCAAATTAAAATTACCATTATAACACAGAAGGAGCTTACCTTGCAGAGCTTGCATAGCAGTGAGAGCACATTTGGAGTCAATGAACTCTACAAAGCACAAAACCGATGCCTTGTCTCCACTCTGCAGCATGGTTGATCATCTTAAAAACTACTAATTACTAAATATTAATAAATCAGATAAAAAGAGATATTATGGATTAACATTACTATATAATTAAAACCCATAGCTATGCCATGAAACAGGGTGGAGGCAAAAGTCTATGGCTCAAAGCACATAGTAATAATTGGAATTATACTGTGCAATTCGTTTGTCTTGAGCTATAATAACACGCACTGAACAAAAAGAAACAGAAGATAAATAATCATTTTATAAGAGAAACTATCGTGTCCCATACTCCTATTATATTAAAGGTATTTTTTCAGAAAATATAATATTGCAGATCCAAATTATTTTAGCCACATTTCACACATATATAATTTGAATAACATTTTTTACAGAGAACTCAAGGCACGAGTCATAATATGCAACATTATTATATCTCCAAGTAAACCAGAAATAGCTCCAAGCCAATGGCTGATGAAAATCCACAGAGAATATGCATTTCAACCTCAGAATTATTTGAGCCTCTTGTTCAAACGAAAAATCTTACTTAATACACTTACACGTCTGGGTTCCTTGTGAACAACTCTGATATCCTTATAGCCAATAAAGGGGCGGAAAAGATCTGTAGATATGAGTCAAGGCTAATGAAGAAAATTAGTGAAACTTCAGTAACTTCCGCTTTCATTTCCATAACTTAGTGTGTGTTTGGAAAACTTCCAAACCATGGTTTCAAACCATGGTTTGCGAAACCCGAGACAAAACTCCTCTCACACACTTACCTCGTAAGTCGTAAAAGCTATTAAAAAAAGCTAATCCAAACACACACTTAGAAATGGCACATCATTTGTCTATGAAATGTTTTTAATATACCATAACTTAAAAAATCATGGTGAGAAAAATAATACAGATCCAACAAGAATCCATTTTCTACGAACTTCCTATCTAATCATTATCAATACTCCAAGGAGGCAATAACAGGAATAAAGAGGAGATACACGTGTATATATGCAGCAAAGGATACGGCCAACTTCCCTTCTAGTACAGTCACTCGGAAGTCCACCAACAAACAAAATGCTTGAATCCCCTGCTGAATTTGGGAGAGAATTGTATGTATTTTTAGATGCTGATCTTCCATTAGTTATATCAGGATCTCCTGGACTGATCCCTTGAGAGAGATCTCGTTTTTTCAGTACTAGATCAGTATATTCATGAGATGCATAGCCCTTTGTGTGATCTCCAGTTGCAGTAAGTTCAGGATGAAGTCTAGTTCCCACACCATCATCAATAGCATATGACCCAGTGTGAAACAAGTTTGTCTGCAGGCAGTCCAAGAGAAAAGTTTTCACTCACGTTTATTTCACATGAACTAAATATTAAGTAGTCTTAAGGTTTTACATCTTCATGCAGGTAATCTGATCCAATGCCCCGAAAATCTGTCAAGCTTGATGCACGGGGAGAAGCCAATGATGGTGCTTCAGATGGAATATAACCAGCAAATCTACTCCTCGGAATGCTTGCTGACACAACCAATGAAACCAGACAAAACATTACTTTGTGACCAACAATAAAATACGGCACAAAATGACAGGCAGCTATAAGTCATAAGGTCGGCGTCCAGTGAATTTAGGCATTAATAGTCTTCTAAATGTTGAGAGAGTAAGTATAGAGTGATTGCCAACTAATATAAGCATAGTAAAAAGAGCTTGCTTTGGAGGGAGGGTGGATGGAACTACACTTGGGTGGGAGAATATAGTTTGGACATTAGACTCTATAGTCGGTGATGAATACCTTGTAAAACTGTAATATTACATTAAGGATTTAGTTTGGCTTTGAACCTACATCAGAAATAACCCCTGCCCCAACCAAAAAAAATCCATTCCCGATTTCTAGATGAGAAAAATGTGAAACTGTTTCCAGGTAGAAAAAAATCTGTAAATTTCCTCAGTTTTTCTTTTGAATCAATGTAATCTATCAAAGTAATGCACAAGTACAGGCATTGCTGACAAAATGGTGCTTCCAGAATCATGTTGACCAGGCCTTTTTAATAACAATTAGAAAAGGCAGGTAGTCCACGCTGTAAATAGCTTTGTTCAGTGCATCATAATAGGTGGTAATTGGTAGAAAAAAATATGGATTCTGGTCAATTCAGAACTACAGGTCGAAACGATTAATAAACTCCACTAGCCACGTGAACGTGGAAGACGCACTAAAGTCTGAATCAAGCTTATTGCATGATTTTTAGTCTCCCTCACCAACTGACACTGATTAAGAACACGAAGATTTTATTTTCTGATGCCACCGATTTCCTATTGATATCAACAGCACCGTATCTGAATTATGGAATTATTATTGCCAATACCTGGGTCGGGGGGAGTGCCATATCTGTTGTAGTAGGGATCGGCCATAGACGATATCTTCGGGTGCTTCCCTCTCCTTCCCTCGCTCTATCAGCCTATTATTCCCTAATCGGTTTCGATGTTCCTCTTTTTCGCTTTCTCCACTTACTCGCGCTCTGAGCTCGGGGGCTTCTGAGGACAGCTCCGGCTATGAAACTGAGTTCGCTGTACTTCTGCCACCCCGGACCGTTAATTTACCCTAAACTTACGTCTATTTCTGAAGTAATTAGGGCCTAAAATGACTATAATGTCCCTACTGTAAAAATGAATTGATTGGTTTTTTAATACATGGAATTAATTGGTTGTCATCATCATCATTATTAATTTAAAACCATAACCTTTTTATAATAATTCATAACCACGATAGTTTAATTTTTTTGGCTGACACTAATTTAAATGTTATATATTTCTTTAGGGCCCGTTTGTACAATGAAATTGGAATTGGCATCCAATTTTATGACTTGAGCATGTTGTGTAGCATGGAATTTGAAATAATTCTATTTCTACATCTATCAAAATATAAGGATTTGGTTTCATGCTGTGACTTAAAGATTTCCAATTCCATATCCCTATGTTTCCATGTTTAACCTCTAATTCTTCCCTTTCAATTTTCACAGTTTCCCTCGACCATCTCCCTTTCCCCTGGCCCGGCCTTCCACTACAGGTGAGGTCTACCGGCGACTTATGCTTGCAAATCCGACGGCGAAGATCCTCTTCGATGGCGAGGACCAGAGATCATCTTCAAGCGCACAATCTTCTTTCAAGCACAAATTGGCCTTGCAACCACCATGGCAAGCCAAAGATTGTCTTTGATGGCGGCGATCTTCTATTATGGCAAGGGCCTCCTCAAACTTCTCATCCTCCCACTGTCTGTCGCATAGACTCCTTTGTCCTTCCTTCAAGCTTCAATAGTTCCGCATCTTGGTCTCTTCTTTTGCTCCAAACTGACCTTTTGAACCATTTCAGATTTACAATAGAAAGAGTCTGTACTGTTCATTTTAATATTTTGATGGACATGATTTTTTTTTTGTTGCGATTAATTGCAATAGAAAGAGTTTCGTTTTGAATCAATAGCTTCATCCTTGTGGTTAGCGACAATGCTTGTGAAGTTCTTTGATGGTGGGGGGAACATTTTTTTTTTAGGGCTTTATTTCTTTATTGGTATATGGTAGGTTTTAGTGTTGATTCAATGCATAAGCTTTTGGAGCTTCATTAATGGTAGCGAATTTGTCCTTGGTTATTCAGGTTGAAACAAAATTGTTTTTAGGGGCGTAGTTCGACTTTTGATGGTGACTGTATTGCGGCTATTTGGGGAGATGAGTTTGATTGTCTATAGAAGATTTTTTTTAACTTTTTTAATATAAGGGCATTTTGGTCTTTTGACCTAAAAATTAAGTCTTATTTTCAAAACATATCAAACATTAAGAGTGTCCATGTGATCCTGCTCCTACCAGTCCTGGCCCGATCCCGGCAAGACGAGGACTAAAAAATCCTGGTTATATCGAGACCGGGAAAAGTCGGGATTGGGATGGGATCTGGTCAAGCCTTCAGGATTCCCGGTCCCAGTCCCAGAATCTTATGTATACTTTTTTTTTTTTTGTGTTATTTTTTAATGGCGCTTGATTTGGATTTTGGTTATAATGGGGCCAAAAATAGGCTCAAAACTGATTAAAAATGAACATAATTGTGGCCAAAAGAAAAAAAAAAGCCAATTAGTCATCTGAATATCTAATCTCATTCGCAATTCGCATAAGTTCCAGACTTCCAGCCTTCTCAGTCTCAACGAGTCAATGACGATGAGCTAGGGTTCTCCATTCTCGATCTCGGCTTCGCCTTCTCCATTCGGTAGTTCCGTCTGCTTCCGCTTCATCAACCGGCAGTTCCAGCCTCCAGGTTGGCGTCCGCCTCACCTCCGCCTGAGCTTGCTCGTTGTCGCACCTTGTTGTCCCATCTCCCGTCACCCCTTGCCTTGTCGCCGTCATAGCTGAGAGGTATTCTCTAAATCCCCCTCAAATCTCTAATTTATCGTCTTGTAAGTCATCACTCTTGGTTGTAATCACTAATCGTTGTTGCTTCTTGAACTTGGTATGATGATTATTCAATTCTAGTCTTGTTTTTTTGGAGACTTGAAAAGTGAGCAAGTGAGCAACAATGGTATTAGATTGAGGAAGGAGTGTATGTAATTATTGGTCTTGTTCATTTTGTTGTTTGATTTCTCCACTTGCCATCTCAATCATTAATTTACCTATGAATATTTTAGGTTCTACAATTTTTTCCCCCATACATATGATCTGCAATTTTTCAGAGTCTTACGTGAATTACATGGGGAGAAGACATAAAAGCCATATACGTGTGTTTTTCCTTTGATTCTTTAATTGGGCTCATGTCATATATGTAACATATATATATATATATTATAAAAAAAAAGTAGGGGAGCGGGTAAACTGTCAGTAAAGAAAGAAAAAGAAAAGAAAAGAAAACATGTGGGCCCGTTGGAAAAAAAAAGTCAGGGAGGGTATTATTAATACCCTTTTTCCTTCATCACTTTCGTCATGCTTCACGAGCAGGCGAGTGGAGCAAAAGTAATTTTAACAGGTAAGATTCTGAATTTATCAGATAATTTTGATACTTAAAATCACTTTTTCTTAACAAGCTTTCTTCATAAAAGTTGTTCTATGTATTTTGATCTTTCTATTGGTGGTAATATTATACTGATTAACGAGAATTTTGGGGTTATGATTTTAGGAGAATTTTGAGTTTTTACAAAAGACGGTTATAGATATGTAGAGAATAAATAATAGTTGATTTTAATCGGTTTAGATTTACCATTTGGTTGTTTTATGATTTTATAATTAATTTCTTCTTAAATAAATAATAGATTATGCTTTAGGAATGTTTTTGACCGATTAAATTTGGATTAAACAATTTATTTGAGTTATTGGAAGTATTATTGAAATTTTGATTTAAAAGGAATTTGAGGAATAGATAAATTGTTGTTATTTTTAAGAAAATTGAGCCAATTATGGGGATTATTATTTGCTATTTTGTAATAGTTAACAATTATCATAAATTATATTAACATGTAAATATATATATTTATTGTAGAGTGAATTTGAATTTGGCTTGTTGGAGTTAAATTCTCAAGTTTAGTTGTGTCAAGAACTTGAGATAACCACTTTCCAATTTATCTTGTATGCTTATTGAAATGATTATAGGCGTATGTTGGTATTTTTAACTGCTATAAATATGTTATAGTAATTTATATATGTAAAACATACAATAATAGTATTAATCATGTTTTTAGTAAACTTTTTAGTTAGGTAGGCCTGAATGATTTATTTAAATGATTGATGATACATAGCATTAAATATGAAATATATGAATAAATTATTGATATTGAAGATTGTGATGTTGAGATGTTGAATGTGGTGAGTTGTGATTGGGGAGAGGTTTAATTCTTTTATACCACGTGGTATAGGCGCCACCATGCGCGCAGTGGATGGCTTTGGCATTCAGGGCCCTTGGTATCACCCTTTCCTTTTGCCGGGTTAAGGATCAGCTCAAGGGCAGATGACACCTTTCCATTTTCGACGGAAAGGGAATTCATGATCCGATATGAGTTCGGTAGCCTTTGGCTGGGTTACACCTCATTATTGGAGAGCTTGGTGTGGTCTTGTCAAAGAGACTAATCCTATTATATGTTATAGCTCATGGGTTTAAAGGAGGTTATAAGGATGGTTGAGGAAGTTTTATGCATATTGAATTATTTTGAAATAATAATGTTTTGGGAAGATTAAAATTTATGTTTTATGAATATATATATATATATATATATATTCCCGCTTAATTATCTTATAATCATTCCTTGCATACTTGTTAAAATGTAATTGTGGTTACTGAGTCCATGTGACTCACCCTATCGATATTTAAAATTTTTTTTAGGAGAGATTTCAGGAGGTGCTACCAAAGGAAAGGCAAACGAGACTTGATTTGATCCATCGTATGTTTCGTTTGGTTACATGAGTATAATGTGTTAGATCAAGCGTTTCACCCAAGAGGGGGGTGAATTGGGTGATACTGAAATTTCTTTCGAAAATATAAAACTTTGACAAAAGAATTAAAACAGTAATGAGTAAGGAGAAATATCACCGAAGTGTACACCGGGAGTTATACTGGTTCGGTCACAACCACTTTGACCTACGTCCAGTCCTCAGAGCTTCTCTGAGAGTTTCACTATAACTTCCAAGATTCAGTGGGTTCTTGGCACCTCAGTACAAGCAAGTTCCTTTCACCTGGACACTCGCTCCCCCTTACAGGTTGTAATCCAATCCCAACTCAAGGTTCCACAACCTTAAGTTATCTCAATAACAAATATTGAGTTTGAATGAAATATCTCTCTTACAGAGTAAATGATAATCACTGAAGCATAGAAATACAATTTCAACGTGAAAACAGAGCAATGAACTTAATGATACGTTCGTATGTGTGCTTGGTTGTTCTTCTCTGTTTGGAGGTTCCCATATTTATAGGTATGTTGGTGATGACCGTTGGAACACTTCCTTTCGTCCGTTGGTGAGTGCGCATCCACTATTGACTTTTCAAGTTTTTGAAAAATATCCGTTGGCGGTGGTTGGCATTTGAACGTTTCTTTTGACTTTCATCTCTTGATATGATTTCTTCATTGTTTATCTGTAAATAGACTAAGAATACTAATACAATGAAAGGTTAATCATATAGAAAACAATATAATGTAAGTTTGAATGATTTCTAAATTTCTGGGTATGCTTACTCGAGTAGCTCCTCGAGTAACCCTTGAAGTTTACTCGAGTAGCTCCTCGAGTAACATCGAAAAATTATTGTTTAATTGAAAGTCAATGAAGAGAAACAAGATTACTCGGGTAGTGCATGGAGTAAATTAAATTTCAGACCTTTGGGAATAGTTATTTACTCGGGTAGCTACTCCAGTAATGCTTTTGCAACTTCATAGATTACTGGGGTAACACCTCGAGTAATCCTTTAAAAAACTTTTGATTACTCGATGCTTTACTCCAGTAATGTTGGCAGGATTTCAAGGCCGAGAACAATTACCTTGTTATTCGAGTAGGGACTCGAGTAATGCATTCATTTTTGCATAGGTTACTCGGGTACCACCTCGAGTAACTATGACTTTTGAGCATGACTTACCCGGGTAGTGACTTGAAGTTTACTTTGAAAATATTTGAGCATACTGGGGTACTTACTCGAGGAATCCACTTAAATTAAACCATGAAAAACTTGTATACTAGAGTAAGTACTCGAGGAAGATGAAACAAAGAGAGATCAGGTTAATCGGGTACCAACCTCAAGTTTTTACTTACTTTAGTATGTTACTCGGGTAGCTCCTCGAGTAACATTGGCAGTGGTACAAATTGCCGAGAGTTACATATTTTCAGAACAGAGTTACTCGAGTAGCTCCTCGAGTATCATGGGGAAACTTGAAGGCAACTGGAAGTTTTCACAGGGTTACTCGAGTAGCTCCTCGAGTAACATTAGCAGTAGTATAAAATGCCGAGAGGTCCACATTTTCACAAACACTGGTACTCGAGTAGCTCCTCGAGTATCATTGGGAAAACTTGAAGGCAACTGGAAGTTTTCACTTGGTTACTCGAGTACCTCCTCGAGTAACATTAGCAGGCCGAGAGCAACTCCAAGTTTTACCTGGTTACTCGAGTAGCTCCTCGAGTAATGGTGTCAGGTTACTGGAAGTTTTCTTTGGTTACTTCAAGTTTTGTCTCATTACTCGAGTAGCGCCTCGAGTAATACCTTAGAAACTGTACTTCTGATCAAGTTCCTCAGCATTTTCTCTTGGCTAATCTTCAATATTTCCATGCTAACTTCAAGTAAACCTTGTTCCTGTCATTACTTAGCTCAAACTTGATTATTAATCATTTCTCTTTCAAACCATACTTTTGTTATCATCAAAACATGAGGTCTAACATAATGTATATTGCCAAACTCAAAGGCCTTTCTGGTTTACGTTGCATATGTTGAATACTACGCTGCATACTGGGGTTTGTACTGTGGACGGAGTCTCATAATATGTTGTATTATGTAATATTTAATGTTTTACCTGGTTTGGAAATTAATTATATGATAATTAAGAGATGTCGTTACAATATATGCTTCTTTAATGGCTTGTGATATATTGTTGGGCTCAAGCCTTTCATTATCACGAGCTTAAAAAATCTCCTCAAACCAGATTTACTTTGTGCCAACGAAAAAAAAGACTTCATATGTTGGTGTGTTAATCCGGGAATTCCCGGTCTTGGTCTCAGGATAGTCCCGGTTGTACCGGGATCGGGCACAAGTTCCCAATCTTGGCCTCATATCGGGACGGGACTTGGGATTGGGGGATTCCAGTCCCGGTCCTGGTCCTGGATTTGAACACCCCTACCAAACATACTTTTAAACTCTATATCTATTTCTATCAAAATCAATTTTGCATGCCAAATGAGCCGTTAATCTCTTGGGCAAAAAAAAAAAATCTTTAATCTCTAGGTTTTCGAAATAATTTATTTTCTCCTAGTTATTTTGAAAAATGAAATATGTAGTTATTTACTTATGGCGCAATTACTCCCATGGTGCTATTTATATGGCAGAGGAAGAAGCCTTTTTTGTCCTATTTATAAGGCTTCTATCTCTTTAAAGTTTTAAGGTGAATGTACTATTTACACTTCACTTGTTATTGTATTGATTTTATTTTCATTTGATATTATATATATTAAATTAGAATAGAATTGGAATATTGTTAAATTTTACGCAGAGTTAACAAGATTAAGATTTTTATTGGTCTCTGTGAAAAATGTTGTAAGTGTCCTATAAATAAAAAAAATATTACCTCCGACACCTATGACTCACTCACTTTGTAGTTCAATTTTTTTTTTTTTTGGGAGTATTGGGTTAGTAAATATTAATCTGTCATGCAATTTTGTTCTCGCCATGGTAAAATTATGGCAGTACTTCGCTATCCTTGTGCTGGTGAATTAATCAATCAAGAAAGTTAATTACTAATAAATCCCTTAAGCTGTCAATTAGTGCTTTAAGGTCCTCAGGAACATATATGTAATTTAGCAATAGAGTGAAGGACCATTTTATCACTGGGCTAATGTTGACTCTCGGCTTCTTTGACTAGAGAAACTGTTGGCTGGGCCCGGATGCCGGATCACCATGGGCCTCACCGGTAGGATCATCTAGAAACATGTTATAAAATTAATACTAGTACTGATATTTTTTAAATTTTAAATGGGGAAAATTGTGAAAAAATACCTCATTAATAAGTTAATTGTCAAATGGGACCCAAGTATGCGGACTATCTTTCGGGTGTGCACAATATCTTCTGTGTGTAATATTCTTCTTTATACGTGTGCAAAACATCTCCACCTGTATGCACAATATCTTCCCCCATGTATGCACGATCTTCCCATCTCCCATTTGACAATTAAGGTGTCAATAAGATATTTTTTCACAATTCTCCCTTTTAAATATTGTTCTTGTTTATACATATTCTGCAATTTAAATGTTAACCTATTTTAAAGGGATAATAAAATTTTAAGGCACACACAATAGCAAACCAGGATTCGAATTCTCGCCAGGAGAGTTGCCCCAATTTAGTGCTCCATATAAGATTAACTCCAATAATAGAATACATGTGTCTACGCAAAAAACATATTCAAACATCTGCCCATACATAAATACAAGTTAGAGCATGTGAAGGTTTACGTATTAAAAAGAAGCATGTACAGGTTTAGTGTTATTTTTTTATGAACAAGTTTAGTGTTATTAAACACAAGTTTGGGCACATATTAAATGTTAACCTACAATATTATCAAGTTATTTTGTACTGCATTTCATTCTTAGTATAAAATATAGCTTATAGTTTAATTCGTACTATAAGCTAGATTTTATATTAAAAATTAGGGGTGTTTTTTACAAGTTTACCCAATTTTGCACGTGTGTTTAAAAATTTTCTTCCGCATATTATAAAAAAAAAAAAATCCTTCCCAATCTTATGAGTTCTTAAAAATTTTACTACTTTCCTTTTTCCCTATTCATTTTATGCCTCACAAACAAAGTGCTTTTTTTTTTTTTACAACTTCCAAATCTCCTATAAAATTTACTATTAGTTTGTTTTTTATTCTTTTCATCGAATGTCTTACACACACATAAACATGTCAATGTTGTTTGTTTGACGCCGATATCTTATCTACATGAGATAGGCAGTGTTGTTATTGTGTTTGTGCTTCTGTGGTTAGGACCTCTTCTACTATGAATCTAAGACCAGCAACTATTGGTATGATTATTTTTTTTTTTCTAAAAAAAAGTTGCCCAATGACAATTTATGAAAATAATAGAATTTTAGAGTTTAAACTATATTCAAATTACACTTACATCCTGTTGGCAAAAAAAATTACACTTGGATCCCTTATATTAGATCTCATCAGAGTAACTCAATTATTATTAGAAAAAAAAAAGGAGTATCTCAATTATTCAAAAGAGCTTCTAATACGGTACTTTTTTTTTTTTTTTGGTTTAAGATATTTCTCTAGGATTTTACTTTCCTCACGACCGCATGCCGTCCAAAAGGTTGAATGGCTACGGATAAATTTTGTGCTGAGTCAGAAATGATTGAGACTGCTTTAAAATACTTCCGGTCCAAAATGGGAAAAATCGACTTTTTTAAACAAGTTCATATTGTCAAATGGGCAAAACAGGACACGATTCAATAAAGAAAAAGATGAAGGATGAATCGAAATTAAATAGGGAGAGTCAATGTGCAGCCATGACCAAGAAATATAATCACTAAAAATTTTTTTTACAAGGTTCATGAATTTAGACCGGGTATTGAATCGATCGGGGTATTGTGTTAAGGGTCAGTGGGTCAGATCGGGGCTAAACTGGAGCTCAACCGGGGCTAAACTAGTAAGAAATTGAAAATTTTAGGCTTATTAATATGAAATTCTAATTTTTTTTAAATAGGAGCCCGGACCAAATGGCGAACCGGACTGTTCTACAGGCCGATTCACTAATTTCCAAGCCAAATAGCCCAGTATGGTCCAGGTTCACGAACATTGGTTTTTAATGACAAATAAGCATCATAAACCCTTTATCATTTCCTTCATTATAACTTGTCAATGTCGTCTCCACAATTGTTTTGTTACCAGACGCTTGGTTAATTAAATCTCCCAGAAGTTTTATATGTTATTATTGGATGCATGTAGGACATGCATTTTCTCTTTACCACACAAGATAATTTACACTTATAAGGGGTGTTTTGTTCTTCTTATAGCTGATGTGAGATATAACACTCTATCCATCTTTGTGCTCGGCACTTCGCTCTCATTTTGGGGCTCCCGTCACCCCTCACGGTTTTAAAAACGCGTCGAGAGGGGAGGTATTCAGACTCTTATAATATGTCTTTCATTTCCCTAACCAATGTGGGATATAACATGATGCATTTTTTAAATATTTTTCCCTTATTTATAAATTTAACTTGGAAAAATAAAGTGTATTACATGTAGATATGTCATGTTAGCATATTTAGTTAATTAACAATCAAAATTAGTTTAGATAACAACTTTGTTAACATTTTTACCATTTAAAAACTTCGGGATAATATTACTTTTGAGTGAAAACTTTCAGGGGTAAATTTGTACTTTAGGCAAAAACAAAAAATGACGTGAATAACACATAGATTATCAACTTCACATATTTAATCAACTAACGACTAAACTTAACCTAACTCATGATCGATGTGAAATTGCTACAATTTAAAGACTCTTGGACGACATCTCTCTTCAAAAAACTTTTAAAACAATGTTACTCTTTTGTGACAATTTTTATAACAAAGTTGACTCTTAACCTTATTGTATGAGCCTCCATCTAGGAAATACACAACAAACTACATTTACTATCTAATAATCTAAAGGCGAAAGAGAAGCAACTCAACTTTTACAAACAGACGCCAATCCACGTAATGCAAGCAAAAGTTTAGATATGATTTCTGATTTTATCATAGGGGAAAAACTCACTGAAAAGCGCCAAGAAAAAGGAGGTTTGTGTGAAACATTGAAAAGGGCATGTGGCATGGCACTTGCATTTTAAGTAGTACAGTCGAGGCTGAAATAGTTTATTTTTGGGTAATAATTGTTTATTATGTAAGTTGAGATAAAACTCCTCTCATAATAAATCATGATTTATAAATAAAAAATAAACTATCCAAAAAACAAATATCGATTAAATGGGAAAACGGCGATGATAAAATTGGTAGACTCCAGATCTGGAAAAGAAAAAATACATGCAAATACGGCGACAGCTAGCTAAGCATAGCACTGGAACTTAACCCACAAAACAAGGATGTCTGAGCAGTGACAGCCAATCACAAGCCACAAAATTTAATAAGACCAACCACCTAAGCAAGGAGAGTGTGCAGCACGGACCAATCAAACCAAACAATGTGGGTCTTTCCTCGTTGTTTTCATGTCCTAAAATGCGAAAATGTGATTTATGGGCTGACAGCGACACTTTCTACTCCCGCAACGAAATGTGTATCACACGCTCACTTCCCCGCGCGTGAAGCCGTCACTCTGGTCGCCAGATACATTCTTGATTAATCTATTCCCAGTTTTTGCTATCCTACGTGATCACCCACCCCTGTCATCCGTAGGACCTCAGCCCACGTTACGCCACGTACGTATACAGTGAAGCTTTCAATGCGCCATCATGTACGTGGCCCTCGGCTCGCTGGCAAGGAGGACGCACGAGAATGGTGGCAGATGCATCGGATAGCGCGGCGTGCTACATTTGGGACAAATCTTAACCATTTTTAATGCCTCTTCCCTCGCATCATCTCCTCGCTGTTGCAACAAGAGCTCCAGAGTGTTTTTAGAGAGTGAAAGCGTTACGCTGTCTGTGGGTGATAGAGAGAGAAAAAAGCGGAGGCTTTTTGGGTGCGTATAGATACACCTGCAGTGTGACACATTATCACTCACGTTCAGAGTCGCTGAACCTGAGAGCGAGGTAGAGAGATGGAGGATCTCGAGGAGGAAGAAAAAATAGAAGAGGAGGTCCTCGGGTCGAGCTTGACCATGGAGAAGGTTGCAGCGGCGAAGAAGTTCATTGAGAATCACTACAAAAATCAGATGAAGAACATCCAGGACCGCAAGGAGAGGTACTTTCGTGGGGAATTATTTTTCGATTTTCTTGTGATTTCCGAGTAACTGTAGCTATGGGTCTGAGAATTCGCGGTATTCGGAACTAAAAGCGCCAGTTAATCGTGCATAATGTCAATTGACTGGCAGATCTTTCTATTTAATTACTTTTCCAGCAGTGGTAGCTGAAGTGTTCTCTAGGTATAGGAAACAGTAAGTAGTTGTTGTACACTGATAGCTGAGAGCTTCTCACTTTAATTGATCCCAGTATTGTTGTTAGGTTTAATGACTTGAAGTATCTATGCACTGTTTTAAGGCCGAGAGGCTCTAGTGCGCATAAATGCATATGATCCTCGAGATACGACGAAAAAAATTTCATCTCCATAAATGGCGAGAATCAATTAGATGGATTAGCTTAAATTTCTCTGTTTGAATTCCCGACATCATGAAATATCGTTTCTTCTCTTTTAGTGCTTTATTTTAATGATCCGTCGCATATGGTCCATGTTCTTTCGGTGGTTTATTCTAAGGCATATAGTCCATAAGATACGATGACAAATTTCTTCTCTAAAGATTGAGAGACTCAACAGCAGGGATTAACTTAAATGTCCATGTTTGAATTTAAGGCATCTATATGCTATCTTTTCTCCTCTTTTTAAGGTTTGTTTTATGATCCATCTGGTATGACCCAGCTTCTTAGCGATTATCCCCGAATTGGCTATCTGATTCTTTTCTTCGTAAGGTGTAATGGGTACATGCATCACATTGTCAATTAGATCAGTGAGGTGATACGCATTTGCAGATATTAGTATGATGACAATCCCCAGCCAAATCTCCATGCTCTTTTGATTAATAGGTTTCCTTGAGTAAACTCTGTAAATTAATTGGCTCCAAAACACCCCCTGGGCAAGCAGCTGGACATTTTGATCATTGGATTATCTTTCCTTTTGCCATATTGTCATATTTTTGCAGTATAGGTTTCTAGGAGTATCAATTGTGTTCGAGCTAAATTAATGCAATCAATCTTGATCTAGTAAACGTCCAAGCTAATCTAGATTGCGTTAGTTAGATGGCTTAATTATAATTAAATCCTTATAACTTCACCACACCTTCATTTCAGTCCCCATATTCTCGATGGACTTACTTTTGGAATTGTTGTTATCCTAAAGAGTTTGACATTTCCATTGAACCTTAAGATGCTGAATATTTAAAGAATCTTTTCAAAATTTCTAGTGAAACACCTTAATTACTCCGGTCATATTGTACTCTCTTGGTTACCTGATAGTGTACACAGAGGATTACACATTTACACTAAACATAAGATAATTTTAAGCTCATTTTTTACTTTTTTAATAGCTTCCTTTTGTTTTACTTCTATGCTATTTAATTTATAATGAACAGTCTCGTGAGCACCAAATGTGCTTATTTGATTGCAAGGACTGCATTGGCTAGGATTTAAAATTTGAAGGACAATGGCTAGTGGGACTAAATATGTATTTGAGCCAAGCAAAACCAGAGACAAGGCCATGCTTGTTGATTAGACCAAGCATTGCTGTCTATGTTTAAATTTAAAAATAAAAAATATCTATCACCTACAGCTGGAAAGAAACAAGTTCCATTCATTTCAATTTCTAGTTGTATTAATTGGTACCAAACACAATATGATGCTTTTATTGAAACAAGATCGTATAATTAATGGACTTGCTCATTAAAGCTCTTCAGACAGACTTTTTTTTTTTCTTTTTCACAAAAAAAAAAGTTGTAATAAACATCGTAGTTAATCTTATGTTTTTGAGCTTCATCAGAAATGGAAAAGATAAAAGCATAAAGCCACATATTTTCCCCTCTCTGATAGTTGATATTCATTAGCAAGCTGTGGAAGATCCATTCTGTACATTCTATATGCAGAAAAGTTCTCATTTGCAAACCCCTGACATGTGAATCATGCTTGTGCATAAATTCTTTCAGACAGTCTCTTGTGTGATGCAGATCACCATGACTTTTGGAGTTCCTGACACAATTTCCTTTGATTTTAGACGTTGGATTTTAGAAAGGAAGTTAGCTTCCTCAGATGTGCCAACTGAGGAAAGGATCAACCTCATCAAAGATTTAGAGAGAAAGGAGACAGAATATATGCGATTGAAAAGACACAAGATATGTGTTAATGATTTTGAGCATTTAACCATAATAGGAAGAGGGGCCTTTGGGGAGGTAAGAACTATTCCTGTCATATGTATATGTGCCATATTTTTGTTGGATACACAATTTTATTCCTTTGTGTTGTTCAGAAGCGGACAATTTTTTGCATCCTTGTTGTAGCAGTTATTTCAAGTGTATTTTCAGCTAACTTGCTAATTTACAGGTTAGATTATGTCGGGAGAAGAAATCTGGACACATCTATGCCATGAAAAAGCTGAAGAAAACAGAAATGCTCAAGAGAGGCCAGGTCAAATCTATAATAGATTGCATATACCTGAACTTAGAATTATGATGGATGTATAATATGGTCTTCAATTATAAATACGAATAGAATTTGGTATTTTACATAGTGATATCAATCATTTTACATCAACGTATTGGTCCATTTAAAATCCATTGTTAGGTCATGATGTCTTCATTTTTATTTTATTTTGTATTTTTGGTTGCATCACAATGGTTTGAACCTTAAATGTCTACTTACAGCCCGCCCCATTTTTACCACCTGAGCCCAACTGAGAGTGGTTTTTGTTAGATATTTGTATTATAGGATGTCTTGCAAAATGTCTCGTTTCTGTTTTATATACAAGGCATCCTGTTTTTTTTTTTTTGCAGGTGGAACATGTTAGAGCTGAGAGGAACTTGCTAGCTGAAGTTGCCAGCCATTGCATAGTGAAACTCTACTACTCATTTCAGGACGCAGAGTACTTATATTTAATTATGGAATATCTGCCTGGGGGTGACATGATGACTCTGCTGATGAGAGAAGACACTTTAAGTGAGAATGTTGCTAGGTTTTACATTGCACAAAGTGTTCTGGCTATAGAGTCTATTCATAGACACAATTATATCCACAGGTTGACTTTTACTGCGTTTCTATTTGTTGATCATTGATACAATTTGATTGGATCGGGTAGTGGCTCACTGTTTATGTGCTTAATCATTTAAATTTTTATTGTGTGCTTTTCAGGGATATCAAACCAGACAATCTACTTCTAGATATAAACGGTCATATGAAGCTCTCAGATTTCGGTCTTTGTAAGCCTCTTGAATTTACTACCCTGTCTACACTTCATGAGAATCAGACCATGGATGATGAAAATTTATCAGAGCCAATGGACATTGATGGGTGCTTTCCTGATGCGGACAATCGGAGCAGCTGGAAAAGTCCACGTGAACAACTCCAGCATTGGCAGATGAACAGGAGGAAGTTGGTATGTCATAAAATTTATTAATATATGATAGTTGAGATGTGGCAGGCAATATGTTCTAAATCATGTTACTGAATAGAATGCTGCTTATGTCTCAAAGATATAGTAATCCATCAGCGCAAGAGGTTGTGTTTATTAATTTATGAAGATGCGGAAAAAGGTCTTTTCTTATCTTGCTGACTGTTTTATATTGCTTTCAAAATGCAAGCCGTTGCAAGTTAAGCCTGCTATAATCTACTCGGTGAAAATCATAGACATGCGTTAATATTGTGACAAGATTCCTGGCCTTCTAATCATATGGCATGGGGTTATTAGTATTTCATGGTAGAACTAGGATCAGAGCATTGGAGGGCCAAATCATCAATGATGATACAGGGTATTTAAGTTGAGAAAAAATGAAAATTTTTGGAGGGTGAATGCATATATATATTGGGAATATGAAAAACTAAAGGGTAAAGGGAAGTTTTGAATTCTGGAAACTGTGGATCCCTTATTTGGTAGTGCATCTCTGCCTGTATCCCCTGAATAGCAACTTGGTTCGTATGAATATAATTCTTTATATAATATTTGAAAGTACCTGATCATGGCTGGTCGTACCCAAAGACTATTGGGGATGTATTATAATGCTGATGGGCATTAGCACATAGCTAATACTGCACTTGCTTTCATTTCCTCATATAGCTGTTAAGAAAAGGTCTTTCTGTTCTCTCATTCCTTTCCTGTTTATAAGGCATTTTCTACTGTGGGAACACCAGACTACATTGCTCCTGAAGTTCTGCTGAAAAAAGGATATGGGATGGAATGTGACTGGTTAGTTTTTAACTATTTTTGTTAGCCTTGCGATCTATTAGTCTTGAAGCTCCATGATTGGGCGCATTTTTTTCCTTTATATGGCGCAACTCTTCTTTGATTGAATACTTTGTTCAACATTTAAACCTTGTAAAGCTTTAAATGAGTATGATAATTATACAAAACAAAATCTGCCTTCTTAGTTTTCAAAAATACTTTATATTCAAAGATTTTTTATATTCTTTTGTTTCGTGTGCACTTGATTCCATATGGACAGGTGGTCGCTGGGGGCAATAATGTATGAAATGCTGGTCGGTTACCCTCCATTTTACTCGGATGACCCAATAACCACATGCAGAAAGGTAATGGGAGATGATAATTTTCAAATTGTGAAGTATTTTCTCATTTCATTCATTGTTTAAGCAGCTTTAAAGCTTGGCACAATTTCCATTATCTTGTGTAACTAATGAGATAAGATGACTAAGTCCCCTTTTCCTTGAAGAACAATAAATTTTGTAATCAATTTCAAGGACAGGCAATCGAATTGTTCTCCATCCATCATCCTGCTATATCTCATATTAAACCTAATTGTCTTTTGTTTGTTAATTAAATTATGTTTAAAGAGATTAGACAATTGGAATTTGTCTAGAGCAAATACGGAACTCAGAAAAGATTAGAGCTTGGGTGTCTCTTTCCTTAATGAAATGAGACAAACTGGACAAATTAAGCTTCACTGGTATTAAGCAAACTCTGTACTAACAAATGCATGGTTTGGGGGGAGGGACTGCTTGCACCAAAAGGGTGTGAAGCTATTACAGGCAGTTGAATGAATGAGGTTAAGGAGTTCTCCATACGTGTTCAAAGTGGTATGCTGAGAGCAGAAACCTACATGGGGACAGCATGTATTTTCTTCTTTCTCATAAAGTTTCTTATTTTATTTTTTAAAAAATGTGTATTGGTTAACTTGGAGGAGCATCAGTGACACTTAATTAGTCTTGGAGGGGATATTGAGCTCACATGTTGCCCTATTCTCACTGCCTCCCGCTTTGTGACAAATAGAGAAGCAAATATGAACTAATGATTAAATGGGCCGCACTGTGCTAGACATGTTTTGACCAACTTTGCTTCTTCTACTTGCTATAGCTAGTACATTCATTCGTACTCAATGATATTTGAAAGCTCTTCTCGTGATGTTTATGTTAGTAACCATATATTCTTTTGTATACTTGTTTCATTGACTGCTGGCAGATTGTTCATTGGAGAAATCATTTAAAATTTCCAGAAGATGCACAGCTGACACTTGAGGCCAAGGATCTAATATGCAGACTGCTGTGTGATGTTGACCATAGGTTAGGTACTCATGGGGCTAATGAAATCAGGGTAAGTTATTCAATTTATTTGAACGTTGCTATGCCAATCGTAAATCTTCTGTCTATTATTTATACAAATTTTGCATCTGTCAGGCTCATCCTTGGTTTAAGGGCGTGGAGTGGGATAAACTGTATGAAATGGAGGCAGCATTTAAACCACAAGTCAATGGGGAGCTGGACACCCAAAACTTCATGAAATTTGATGAAGTATTATGTTAAATCATCTTTCCCCCCCCTTCTACTGTCCTTTTTAACATGTTTTTCCTTAATGTTTTCCCCTTGATTTCTAATGTGGCTACAAATTACTACCAAATTGCTGGAACTGAATTTATCTAAAAATCACTTGTAGAGAATTGCTTCAAAATTATTGTTAGAATGTATGCTTTTGCGTGATATCACTGTTTTCCACCTATCTCTAAATTTAGGCTGTTTTTGGTCATATGAAACTATCCTTTTCACTGAACTAAAGGGATTTGTAATGTAAGAAAGAGTGATCTCATGCATGTTTTTATTCTAACAAGGTCAACGGCTTTTATGATACATGGCAGCCAGTGGAAACTAGGATTTCGTTTTTTTCTCTATTTCCATCTCTTATGTGCTATCCTTGCATGCCTTTATTCTGTTAATATGTACTCAACAATGTCGTGGGCTGGATTGTCAAAACAAGACTTACACGTTCCTTTTTTGTCTTTCTTTTTTAATAGGTAGATCCACCAACAGCAGCCATTACTGGGTCGGGTCCCTCACGAAAGGTACTCATGCTTGTGCTGATTTGCATGTTGCTATCATTTTCTTTCATTATTTAAAGCACTAGGCAACATGTTCTGTTCTATTGGGGGATAAAAGCATAAAAACTTTATTTCAAAACACATGAGAAAAAAATAAACCACAATCAACAAATTTACTACTCTGTTGTTAGGGATGCATGCTTCTTGGTGATCACATTTTGATCAATTATTGGCTTATAGCTCCGAAGAGTCAATGTTATTTTTCTTCTTATTAGGAGGTTGGACTGTGGACGATTTGAATCTGCTTGTCTCCTTGAACTTTAACACATTGGTGTTGATGATATTATGACTTCTTGTAATACTTAGAAAGTTTCTGGTATATTTATGATGTCCCATGAACTTCATGCAGATGCTACTAACACCCAAAGATCTAAATTTTGTTGGCTACACCTACAAGAACTTTGATGCTGTGAAAGGGCTTCGCCAATCTTTTGGTACTGAACTTCTTTCTCCTAATTACATGTACTGTCGCTTAGTTTAGTGTTTGGTCTTATAGACTTAGCTATAGGAAAAATGCTGGAATTTGTCAAGTCAGCAAGACAGCAACCATGCATTCTTCTTACATTAAACATGCACACATAACTATATTATAGTGATTAAGGCAAGGAGTTTTCATTTACTCAACGGAAAATGAACTCTGCATCTTGCAACTGACAAATTTTGTAATCAATTCAAGCCAGGCTTGGGGTCACAAAAACAACTGATGGCGACTTTTATTATAGCCAAATATTATGAGGGTTCTAATTATAATCATCCGTTTTATTTCATCGCCACTTTTAGTCAATATGAAATCGTTAATCAGTTTGACACCCTGTGATTCCTCAAACAACCGGAAGTTGACAACCCAAAAGTCACCCAAGCCCTTCCTTGTAAAGGTTATTTAGACAGTTCCTTGGAGCGACCATATTCACTTTAAATGATGTGATGGAGTCTTGTACTTGTTGATGAAAAAATGTTGACCTCCTGAATGGATATTGTATCTTCGCCATTTCTCATTTGAGGAATAATTTCTTACTGATGGTCATACTAAAATTCTGCAGCTGATTCCATGCAAGAATTCTCTTCTAAACGGGCAGCTGAGGAAACAAGTCTACAAATGCTTGCTTCTTCTGGGGATCCCATGTTGCCATGACGTGAGCTCGTGTAATATACAAAACGAAGCGCATCACTTTATAATTTTGGTGCACTCGCTTATGCTCTTTATCTGTGGTAAAAGCCCATAACCATCTTTTACTAGCACCTGAGCTCCCATGCAATTTGGCAGGAACTATGTGTACAGCAAGTAGGTGAACATCATTTTCAAAGCTTGTAGGGAACACCGTGTGTATTTGAATTTGCAAATTAGGAACGAGAGTTGCGCAACTGAGAGCACCTGGCTGCCCAGGTTGGCCTGAGGAAGACTTGCCTTCTCTAGTGGCAGTTTTTAGTTGTGGACAACTTATTGAGGAACTAAACAGAAGCATCTAGTGTTAATTATCTGATGCCATGTACACATTTATTGGACGAAAGCAGAAATGAGGTAGCTATAAAAGAAATGAAATGATGCTTGGGGATAAAATCAGGTAGTTTCTTTGCATGGAAACCCACTTTTAGTTTTTCCTTTCACCTATGATAAATTAAGGATTTCAAGGAGCCAATTAGATTTTTCTTGTTTTCTTACTCCCTTGTGATTTGCCGTTGATATGCTGTGATTAACGGCCCAAAAAAAAAAATATCCTATGATATCTTTTTAAGATTTTCTCGTCCTTTTTGTTGGATTTTTTTTATGTGGTTAAAGAATAGAGATGAAGTCTTCAGTGCAGGATAAAATTAAATGGTCCCATCACCAAGGGTACCAATTGTATCTTATCCTATATATAGTAAGTGACTACATGAGGGGATGCTCTCAGTGAACGATTAATGGTTTATTCGCACAGTGGCCCAAACCATGGTGGAACTCTATTAATAAATGGGTTAAGGTGTAAAAATATCTATATATTTTTTTTAAAAGACTATCTAACACCATAAACTTTATTTAAAGGTAAAAATGCTTGTAGGCGTGAAAATGGAATAAAAATGCTTACAGGCTTGTCAATGGAATAAAACATGTTCAATAAAGTTGATTAAGGATCTGTTTGAGTTGATATTTAAAAAACATGTTCATGCAAGTTGACACAAAATTCTATTCACATATTTATCTTGTATACGGTAAATAACGTTGGAAAAGCAGCTTCCATCACTTATCCAAACAAACACTGAAACCGTTGGCTTTTACTTTTTGTTAGATGGGCCCCCACATTATTGTCTTTGAAATGATTATTTTTTACAAAAAAAGAAAAACATACCCTCTCCCTTCCCCACCATCAAGGATTTGGATCCTTTCCTTTTTAGTTCGCTCACATCCTTTTCTCTCAAAATGTATTGTTTTGATGTAAAAAACATAAGCTCCTCAACTTTTTTTTAAAAAATAATATTGGCCATCTTGAAATATTTTTTAAGTATTAATTAGTGTTCTACAATATTTTTTTCATTATTATCCAGTATTCTGAACTAATCTTTTAGGATCTTAAAAAAATATTTTAGGGAATTGACTGATATTGAAAAATCCTTTAAGATGATCAGTGTTTTTTTTAAAAGAAAAATAAGGAGCTTTTATATTTTATTTTACACCAAAATAGTGTATTTAAAAAAAAAAGGATGGGGTTAATCAGGAGAGAAAAGGAAAGGATCCAAATCCCTTCTTCAACCTCCATTCGTCTCCTGTCCCCCTTTTAATTTCTCAACTTTCTCTCTTTCTCTTCCGCTCCATTACCCTCACCACTCCACTGCGATAGCCAAAATTTGCTCTTCTAGTGGATTCATAGCACAAAGATACGTAGTTTAGGTTGTTTTCAGTCGTCAAGCCTCACATGCGGGCGTTTTGCCGATTCTCACCACTCACTGCTCAAGGGAAAAGGGCAATGGAGCTGGAGAAAGAGAGAGGGAGAGGAGACGGACGGAGGTTGAAGAAGCCGGTGGAGCCAGAGGGAGAGGACATGGTTTTTTTTTAAATAATCATTTAAAAAAAATAATGTGAGGCCCATCTAACAAAAAGTAATGGTATAAGCATTTTTGCACCCAGATAAAATTTATAACGCTGGATGCTCCTGTAGAAAAAATATATAGTATTTTTGTACCTTCACTCTTAATAAATTAGCACGGAGTATATTTTAAATAATATTATATGTTTAAAATTATAAAAATCCATCACAAAAATAAAAAATACTTAACTAGCAAATGTGATATATGACAAGTGTAAATTTGTAGTTGTATCTGAATTAGTTTATAATGGAGTTATGTAACAAAATTTGTTATATATTTAGCTGTCTAATGTATATTTAATTATAAAAAAGGTAACATGCATCAATACTCTGCTGTCTTTATAATATCCTTAGTTGACAATTTATAATATATAAATATTAGAAAACATACTTCTTGCATATTTGCTTATTTTTCTTCCATATGGATTAAAAATAAAAATATACGGGCTATTCAACTGATTTTTAAATATGCTGGCTCTCCTCTAAGTCCATATCGATTCCCGATCAAATCAGCCGATTTGATTCGGGTCACATATAATTGCTCTCCCATGTGGGTTAATTTCAATTTTCATTACCTCAAAGAGGTGATGCAAAGCAAGGAACGAAAAATCGGATCGGGTAATGAACCGGTCACAGCACAGGTTCAAGGGTTAATGGGTTAATGGGTCAATCGGGGTCTAACCGGTAATTGAACCGGTCATATTAAAATATTATAATTTATTAGTGATAATATATATTAATATATTTTTAAACTTCTATAGATAAAAATAAAGATTTTTAGAAAAAAAATGTTTAAAATCTATTAGTATTAGTTATAATACCTATACTTATGCAAAAATATCTCATTTCCTATAATTATTATATCTTTTTAAATAATTTTTTTAAATTATTTTCTTCATTTTTTTAGATTTGTTCTTTCTTTATCTATTTTTCTCTTCATTTTAGTCTTCAATTTTCCATTTTGCCCTCAAAAAACACAAAATAAAAATTTGGAAAATTAAAAAAAAAGAAGGAAGAAACAGGGTCAACCGGTTGGACCACCGGTTTTACCGGTCCAACCGGTTTTGACCAGTTCAACCGGTTTACTGATCAAACTGGACCGGACCAGGAACCGGTTCCCGGTTCAACCGGTCGAACCGGCCGATCCAGTCCGATTTTTTGTACTATGATGCAAAGTTCAGTCCAAAAAAAAAAAAACAAGATGCAAAGTTCAGTCCAAAAAAAAAAAAAAGATGCAAAGTTCAAAATAAGCCTGTCTACTACCTTTTACAAAAACTAATTTATATATGATGCTACATTGCTACTTACTTATAGTTAAGCACTTTTGGGGTTCCATAAAAGTAATTCTCTTAATTTATCAAGTTTGAACATTTTATTTAAGGGTGTTTTCTTTTTTTCACTTGAACTAGTTTTTTTCTTTTAAAAATATGTTTTAATACTCCTCCTGTTTTTCCCAATTTACAGGGAAGGGAAAGTTTTCTTTTTCCCACAAAAAAGCAGGGTTGTTGCTTGACGCTGATAGCAATAGCATATTGTGTGTTGGCAAACCAAAAAACAATATAGCATATTGTGTCCTCCGTATTTGCGGTGTTATGGTGGGTCTCTCATTTTATTTGACAGGTGGGCCACCCCTTTCTAGAGCGTGTGTCCTTATTTCACGATAACCACGAAATTAATACATGGAATGGAATTCTAGAACCAGAAATACTTGCATACCACTTTAAAAATATCAAACCATTTAAATTTTGTCTAATAAAAATATAATAATTTAGATTATTTTAATTTTAATTGACAGCTGACTCTTATAAAGAATTCAAATTTTAATTTACTTTCAAGAAAATATACACATTTTAATTTAAAAAATAACTAAAACAAAATAATGAACTCATATTTTTCTAAAAAACAAATTAAAATGTGAATTTTTCAGATGAGTCAACTGTCAATTATTCTCTCTGGTTCTTATTATAAAGCACCAACTAACAAGTACCTTTGGTCCTTTTTATAAGGCACCTGCAAGTTTCCAAGAAGTATTTAATTTATTTTTCCATGTATGCTCATATTTAATAAGGGTAGTGTGAGAGAGTAATAATTAATGGATATTTGAATTTAGTGTAGTTGGTAAGGGTAGTATTGGAAAGTACTTGAATTTTAGGACAACTTTAATGCTTTTAATTATCTTTATTGATTTATGAGAATTGATAGTTGGTGCCTTATAAAAAGGACTAGCGGGAGTAGAATTAAAATAATCCAGGTTGTTATGTTTTAATTAGACAGAGTTTGAATGATGTAGTGCTCCTAAAATAAGTAAGTATTTCTCTTCTAGAATTGCAGATAACATGTATCCTCTTCTTATTTATGATTACAGGAGATATTTTTTTACCAGATTATTAGACTGGTTTTTTTTTTCTTTTCGGATTATACAATTTTATGATCCGTTTAACACGCGACAGTGGTTAATAGCCGACTTCCTCGATTTCATGAAAATGGAATGCCTACCTGTCTAAGGCCTAAATCTACGTGAACCTGAAAAGGAAAAGAAACTAATATAACTGAAATCAGCGCGAGGTTTGAGAATTTATTTTGCCTTTGCTCTGTTGTTAACAGAAGCAAGTACAAGCTCAGTCGTTTTAATTTCAGTACAAGGAATTCATCCTACTAGCTCTCACACATTCCTATATTTCTGGAATTGCATAAACCTCACCAAATAAGAACAAAATTACGCCGTAAACTTACCCAAGTGTGTCAAAACCCATAATACAGTCATTGATTCCTAAATGGATGAAAGATGGGATTGGGGAATAAAAAGCGAAGGTAGACCATGGGATGGGTGGAGATGTTTTAATATGCTCTTCAAGATTTGACATGTGTCCCTCTTCTGTCTTTCTTTCCTCTTCTCCGTCACAGCCAAGACTCTTTTTCTATTGTCCCTTTCACTTTCCGAAGCTTTTTTTTTTTTTATATGAATTTTAAAAAATATTTTTCCCCCACATTCTCTTTCTTCTCCACTCCATTTCTTGCGCTTCCACTGGCAAGTCTCCACACCCAGTCACCCACGCAGGTATGGATATAAAAGAGAACATCAAAGATAAAAGAACATAGCTGAGCTGTTATTTTTTAATGGTAAGCAAAACCCAAATCTTGTTTTCTTGATGCTTTGTTCTCTTCCATGGGTTTCAGGTGTCACAGTGAGATATAAGAAGAGAGAGGATAGGAGAGAGTGGGAAGAAGGAACAGGGAAAAGACAAGACCCTACAGTTGACAAAATTAGGTGGTGGCTCCTTTTCTCTTTTTCCCTTCTTTCATTGATTTATGGTAATAATTATTAGAGCGCGCGCGCTAAAACTAGATGAGGCTTAGATGCGTTGCCTCAGATCCAGGAAACTCAAGTGGTATGTGAGAAAAGGGTGTCATCTTTTTAGGGTTTCCCTGTGATTCTTGAGACTTCGCCTTTCATTTTGTTCTTTCTCGTGACCTCCTTTTGCAATCTCTTTCTTGTGTTAACCGATAAGGAGTGTCTTTTATCTTCTATTAATGTTTTCACTTCCATCCATTTTTGCTGATAACCAGTCTTCTTTTTCAGGCTATTTCTCTTTCACTTGAGTTGATGGGGGTATATAGAGACGAGTCCGGAGAAGTTTTCTTAATGCCTGATAAGGTCTAGACGAGCTACTTATGGATGGTATTTCCACAAATGGAAGTTCGGATCCATTGCTGTTGACCAGATCTGACTACCCCATTTCACTTTCACCACCTTTTAACTAGTCCATACGTTGCATCGCCTCAATTTGCTTCCTCTTTTGGTCGTATCGGCTTCCTCAGGCATGGAAAATGGTCTTTTAAAATCCACCGTTCGCATTCTGAGATTATTTTCAATCTTAAAAGGGAGTGATCAATTAATGGAAATATGACAAGCTGCGTGATACCAGAGGGGTGGGAGGGTAACTTTTCATGCTACCTAGACAGGGATTTTGATGGAGGAGATGTCTTATGCGATTGCAGTGCCATTAAGAGTAGGTAATTCAGTTTGTGATAACCCGACCATAGCTACCCATATGGATATGTCCAGACTTAAGCTGATGGCAGATACTGGATTGTTATCTAATTCAATATCTAAGGTTTCAACTGCGACAGTTGCAGATTCTAATGAGGATCGTAATGGTGGGAATCTGGAGAACCAAGTTAGCATTGTTGCAGTCTCATCACCGAAACTTGATAGGGGAGAAGAAATTCCTTTGTTGGATACGATAGCCCAAAATAATAGCACATCAGTTGCTGGTGCTGAAGTTTTAAACCCAGAAATTGAGGATGATGATACAATATCGTTGGAGGGTGATCAGATCATAGACAGCTCTTGTTCTCTTTCGGTAGTCAGTGAGAACAGTAGCATATGTGGAGAGGAGTCGGTCAGTTTTGAGGCTACTTCTGAGATAAAGACACCGAGTGTTATTGACATGGAGAAGAGCATCTGTGCACAGCCTGCTGATTTAGAGGATTCTAATGTTGAGCCAGAAAGTGTTGGTGAACCCCTTGCTGTGGCAGTGAGCCTTGAAGAAGAGTCTAGTGTTGGATCTGGCCCACAGCCTTCTGCAGTTGGTCTTCAGCTGCCTCTAGACAAAGTGATGGGTGGAACAGTTGGCCGTAGTGTTTTTGAATTAGATTATGCCCCACTTTGGGGATCCATTTCTATGTGTGGAAGGAGGCCTGAGATGGAAGATGCGGTTGCAACTGTGCCTCGATTTATGAAAATTCCTATTCAAATGCTAATCAGTGACAGGATGATAGACGGAATGAGCAAGTGCTTGAGCCAGCAGACAATTCATTTCTTTGGAGTTTATGATGGCCATGGTGGCTCTCAGGTACAGCTATTTTATTGTCCTTTATTACCTTATTGTTTAATTCATTTGTGCTTTTAATGTGTAACCTTTCTCACTGGGTTTGCTTTCATCATACAGGTTGCAAATTATTGCCGTGAACGTGTCCATTTGGCTGTGGCTGAGGAAATAGAATTTGTGAAAGAAGGTCTAATGGATGGAAGTATCAAGGATAGCATTCAAGATCAGTGGAAAAAAGCCTTCATGAATTGTTTCTTAAAGGTTGATGCCGAAGTTGGAGGAAAAGCTAACTGTGAACCTGTTGCCCCAGAAACCGTTGGCTCCACTGCTGTTGTGGCCATTATTTGTGCATCTCATATCATTGTTGCAAACTGTGGTGATTCGAGAGCAGTTCTTTGCCGTGGCAAAGAACCCATGGCATTGTCAGTGGATCATAAAGTGAGCTATCTCTATCAATAGTTTTGCATCTTTGAAATTTTAACTGCTTAGAGGAAAATTGACGTCTGTTTCTTATGTGGTAGCCTAACCGAGATGATGAATATGCAAGAATTGAAGCAGCTGGAGGCAAGGTGATACAATGGAATGGTCATCGTGTGTTTGGTGTTCTTGCAATGTCAAGGTCTATAGGTATGTGTTTCTTAATCATAATTTTTTTTTAACTTTGTACTGATTGTCTTTATCATGCACTATTGTGGTTTGCTGATAAATAGGGTCTCCGTGCACTTGTGATTTTCTTAGTTTATGAATGCAAACTATAGACACTGGTGGCTTTAACTATTTGAGGAGTCTGTTTTTGGCTACAATTTATAGTCTCTCCTCATCCAAAACATGTTACTTATTCACACACACGTAATTGATGGTTTTCATCTAGGTTCAATATTTGAAGTTACTCAAGAGTGTCTAGAGACAGGACAACAGAGTGCTGTGCTCATTGATAAACAATCAATTAGAAACTCTTTACAAAAATATCCCAAGACCAAAGAAACTGTACATTTGTAATAAGATATGGAAACTAATTTATAATCAAATTCATGTTACTGAAGTTATGAGTAGTGATGCAAGAAAGTAAAATTCTTCAAATACTTGTTCATTTTGGTAGGAAAGGAAGGTTACTGTTATTGAGCATATCAAACTTATTTCCTTCTAAGCCTTTTAGACTTAAAGAACTCTTGTTGGCATTCATATATTAATAACCTATTATGCTTCACTTTCTTGTTGTGTTAATTTAGTTATTTTAACCTCACGTGAAAGTATTTGACTATTTGTTATGTCTTGAGTTCTTCAACAAATTCATTTGAAAGGGTTTTAGTCTGTCCTCCCTCTCTTCCCAACCTCCCATAGACACCAAAATAAAAACTGTGGACTGGGCAATAGTATTACTTGAATGAAGTTTGAATTCAAGCATGTTTTCATGGAAATATTGTAAACCTAGAAGGTCTTGATGTGACTTCAAAATGTCTTAATCCTTTTTCTATTATCTATGGCCTCCTTCCAAATAGGTTCCTAATTTCTTGCTATTTAGCTTTATGCATCTTTAGATTGAGTATACTTAACATTCAAAGCTCTGCTGTTTGCAATCTCTGTATTTTCAACTTAGATATCATATCTATCACTTAATTTTTACCGCTTTTTATAGTGACTTGTGATCTTCCTACACCGCATGACATGAGGAAATAACTTTTATCTTTTCTCTTTTCTCTTTTGTGGAAGATAATAGCTTCTGTCTTACTTGTTACATCCATATTTTACAGTATTGATGTTTCCAACTTCGTTTTACTTCTGGAATGTGAGAAAGAGGGTGGATATGTTTAGTTCCCAGAATATTAAATTTGTTTAGTTCTGTTCAGCTAAACTGGATATTGGGCCGATGCAAATGAAATTCTCACTTAGATATCAGATTGATCTAAGCTGCTTTGGATGTGTGTAGCTGCAATAACAAAACAAGTATTTACTATTGACAAGAGATTGTGATTCTTTTGCTTGTTGAGGTTGTTAGTTTGTGAAACATACACCAGCATAGAGGAAAAATTGGCTCCCTTTATTCTGTGATCTTTCTGCAGTGGTTTGGGCTCCAATTTTCATATTATAGTTGGACAATGTCAAAATTTAGGAGCCTAGGTCAGAGCAAAGCTCAAAAGAGAATATCCAATGCCTCAGCTTCGTTGCCTCAGCTTCGTTTTGGTTGAATCAAAAGTTCAGGAAATTTAGTTGTCATCCCTGTGGAAGGTTGTTTTGTTTATACAACTCATGGTAAAATACTGGAACAATGGTTGCCTTTTACCCTCTGCATGGAATTGAAACTTCAGGGATAATCATGCAGTTGTTTGTTCAGCTGAAAGCGTTTTCACTTTCTAATAATTACCCTTGCTATGACTTTTTAGGTGATAGATATTTGAAGCCATGGATTATTCCAGAACCAGAAGTTATGTTTCTTCCTCGTGCGAAAGACGACGAATGCCTCATTCTGGCCAGTGATGGTCTGTGGGATGTCATGACAAACGAGGAGGCATGTGACCTAGCTCGAAGACGAATACTTATGTGGCACAAGAAAAATGGTGTCACACTAGCCCCAGAGAGAGGAGAGGGTGCAGACCCTGCTGCACAAGCAGCGGCGGAGTACCTAGCGAGCCGTGCCGTTCAGAAAGGAAGCAAAGATAACATTACAGTAATTGTGGTGGATTTGAAAGCTCAGAGAAAATTCAAGAGCAAGACATGATGAATAAGGCTTCTTGAACTGCAACTTGAGTGGTTGATGATGATGATTGTTACAAATAGAAAGGTTAGTATAAAATGAAAACTGGTTTTTGCCCACTAATTTTTCAGCGGGGCATGTTGGCTTTTTAATGAAGGAGAATTAGCGCACTCAGTGTACTATACATTCACCATTTTCACTGATAGAATTCCTAAAAGAGTCTCCTGTGTAACCCACTGTGCTACAATTGTTGCTATGTAAATCTTAGCTGCTTATAAATTTGTAAGGATAGGAGACCAATTTCCACGCCCCTGACATTTCTATCACCATATATTGTATTCATTATTATTATTATACCTCCGAGTACAAGGGCTCTGTGAGGGATTCACTTTGATATTATTTTAGCTGTGCGTTTTGTTGTTTATAAAATGCAGTAGTTTCTGATGATATTGGCTTTTTACAACTTGTGTTAGATCTTGTCTTTTTGTTGTTATTATTATTATTTTTCATTAAAAAAAACTCTCTTTGCTTTTGGTGCTCAGTCCAGTTGCTGTCGTTGTTGGAAGTTAGAACCATTTCAACATGTGAAAGCACTGAAGCATTACTGGTGGGGGACAATGTAAGACATTGTAACCCCATTTACTTTTTCATCTGACCACTTATATTTTTAAGTTGGGCATTTCTTAATAATGTGACCGTGACTGCTTTTTTTGTCATGTCTTGCGAATAATGTATTTTGTAGGCTCACCCCAATTATTTAGCAGCAGAAATTAAGCTTTCATGTCAACAATTTGATTGGGCATGTTTGTTTTGGCGTTAAGATTATTTTTAAGCTATTTTTAACGTAAATCAAGATAAAACTCCTCTCATATACTTATTTCGTATACCGTAAATCATAATTAAAAAGTTACTTTTGAGCATTTTAATCATTATTTCAAATAAATAAATAATTGTAAAGACCTAACTCACGGGTCAACCGAGTTTTTCCATGAACAGAATCTTGTACGCCTCAACCCCGTATTTTTGTGGGACTTGAGATCAGTCTGTGCTGACAACATATTTACGTACGTCCCAATGTTTATTTTTAATAATTCACAAAATTGTTTTTTTTTTTTTTTTGGTTTAATCAAATTCGGCTCTCTGAAATCTTCCGCTACCCCTCTCAATTTATCTCCCGATGATTGGTTTTTAGGAGCTTGACTATGGACGTAGGTTTTATATAACGATTCACGCAAATGTCCCATTTTCAATTTAACCTGGACGAAATTCAACATATCTTTACAATTAAATTTTTAAATAAACATATGATAGTGGAGAAATAAAAATGAAGTGGTATATTCCCTCCTGTCTTGAGTTTGTAAATTATTTTTTCTAAATATAAAGAATTTAGTTAAATGTTGAAAACTTACCGCTCTGACACTTTTGATTGGTATAGTTCATTTAGTAGGAAAAAAAGCCAGAAAAGTGCATGTTTTTATATATAAATAAAGTTGGGGCATTAGGGTCATATTATTTATTTGACAGTATAGTTACTTATGTATGGGCCTTGAAGTTTCTGGAGAAGCAGAGGCTGGACGATGACCTTTTATTACCCTCTTCCAATGAAGAAGGAAAGCAGCAAGCAATTTAACAAAGAGCAGAGAAGGTCACTGCAATACGAGGAATGTAATCCCTACAACGTTGTGGGAGTGCTAGTAAAAACTGCCGTGAGTGTGGACGCCTTCATAGGTAGTTATTACATACTTGGGATCATTACCATCTCTCTCCACCCTCTTCTTCACTGGGCATCCTTCCTCTGAACACCTGTAGTAATTCCTGTTTCAGCAACCCACACAATGTAATTAATTATCACACAAACAAGTATTACATGAACAACATTTCCTCATGTTTCCTCTTGTTTCATCTAGTATAGTCTCTCAAATACACCCTCCCTTATCCTAAATATAGGAGTTAGATACGAGTTTTGCTTTGTTTCTAAATATAAGATCTCAATCCACCTTATTTTCAGAATGTATAATTTTTTTCCTAGCATTATCACATGGATTGCATATATTAATGGGGTTTCTATATCAAGAAATAGAGGAAATATAATGAAAGCATACGCTTAGAGTCTCCACCCACCACACACCTTGGATTGGGGCTGTTCTTCACCATCTTCTTCCCATACTTTCTCCACTTGTAGCCATCATCCAGTATTTCAACCTCTGACCTTGTTCTGAATGCAAATCTCTCTTTACCTTCGTTCTTCTGGCTTCCATTATTTATCATGTCTCCTAATTACAACACAACCAATGGAAGTATTAACTCATGAATCACACGTTGAACTAGCTGTATGTATTTTTGTGTGTGTGTGTGTGAACATATTTATCAAGAACAGATTAAGTAAAGCACTGGGCTAGGCTTAGCTTACTGGTGCCACCACTATTAGAAGACCCTTCAAAGTAGCTGCTACTTCTTCCTCCCAAGCCACCTACTTCAATGGAGTTTTGATAGATCAATTGGTTAGCAACATGCCCACCACCAGAAACAAAACACTGATCTGGATCATCGTCTGGCCAATGATCACCACCATCAAATTTCAAGTAATCAGAGAGCTCCAAAGGCCACTGGTGGTGGCTAGTGAAGTCACCCTCAGATGAAATATCATCACTCATGTTTGGGACCATTCTGAATTAGGATGATGGTCCTCACAAATATAAGCACAATGCAGTGCAGCCATGGCTGAGTGAGGCGGCTTCATCCTCACCTTCCTATGAACTACGACGGGAAGCTTCAGGGCTACTGCGAAAGTGTCCAATATCAGTGAAAATGGACAGATATAAAATAATTAAACTAAGAGTTCATAGTGGGACCTGCCAAGGCATGACTTGGGGGAAGACTTCGAAAGGTTAACTGATGTACTAAAGTGCGCAACGGGTCCTGTACGTGGTGGGCCCAAGAATGATTAGTCAAAAGTGATGTTATTTAATTTGAGGTCTCTCGCGCACAGTAGTTTTCTCCAAGTCTTCTTTTTTAAGTCTTTGCATGGTGGTATCGGTTATCACAAGCTGGATTGACTGATCATCATCTGCAGATTTGGTTTTAACTGGCATGTTTATACTTTTCTTGTTCAAGTTCAATGTTAAAAACTTGGAAGTAGCAAGCAAATCGCACTGTTTTTTTCCACGTTCGTTGGGGATTTGGGTTGGCAGAGAAGATCAGATGGTAAAACAGACAAGAGTTTTAGGCAGCCAGGCCAAGTCATATTTTCCGGTGTGCGAACGTAGAAGAGTCAACCAGGATTCGTGGACTGGGATTAAGATTTGACAGGACTGGAAACGATGACCACTCAGAGGATCTATATATTCATGAGTTGATCCAAATACCAGAAAATGAAAGAAATTAAAAGATGAGTAAGCACTTTCTAAGCATCTTCCTGGGCCTATCTTTGTTTTTTTTTGGAGTTGGTGGCTACCTGCACTCACAGAAATCAAATTTGGATACGATATTTGTGAAGGTAGACCAGAAATAGAAGGTCAAAACTGGTTTAAGATTCAGCCTGATTTAATTTTCTTGCGGTAATAGCAATACAGCGTTTGAACAAAAGGCAGAGGATAATTGGTAAGCGTAATCACCCGATTTTGGTTTTGATCCTTCAAGTTTGAAATTGATGGTTTTAGTTCCTGAAGTTTAACCTGATTTTGGTTTTGGTCCCTCAACTTTAAAAAAGACTTGGTGACCCGATTATGAAACTCGACCCGACCCGGAAAAAAACCAAGTCATTTTTTAAATTTGAGGAACCAAAACCACCTATTTCAAACTTGATGGACCAAAACTAAAATTGGGTAAAACTTTAGAGATCAAAACCACCGATTTCAAACTTAAGGGATCAAAGTTAAAATTGGATTAAACTTCATGTACCAAAAATTATATTAGCCCAAGCAGTTTTTATTTAGTGGTGTGTCAGATCGAATATGCCCCATCTCAGCCTCCTGGGAAGCCACATGTTCCACTAACATTTACAGTTGCTTGGATTTTAGTTCATGTATTAGGGAAGATTTGAATTCCAATTCTACTTTTACACCCCAGCCTTCCTATTACTCTGATGGCTAATGATTGCGTGCTGTTATTGGAAAAACTTTATTAACAATATTTAGCTTGCTTTGTTGGTATTAATGTGTAAGATTTTTTTTTTTCATATTTATCAATTTTTTTTTTAATTTACTTTTATTAATGGCCTTCAATAATAATTAAGGAAAAAGGGAACGAAGGAATTAAGAAAAAAAATCTAGCTAGGGTGTTTTGAAAAATACGTGTTATATTAATTTAATTTTTTCTTAATTTAATTAAGTTAGATTAATATATCTTATATTAATAAAGGATTTTAAAGATCAATGTAGGAAAGAAGAACTGGGAGACGAAGATGGACATTGATCTTTCTTTTGTTCATGCAGTAATCTCCAAGCTCCAGACACTTCTTCATGTTTGGATTCATGTTTGTTGTTTGTTTCTCTGTTTTTTCATCATGCTCGTTACTCGTTAGTGTATCTGGTCTGGCCAGACCCATCCGACTCCTGAACTGGTTAGTCTTGAACTTTGTTCAAATCATTTTATTGTTAATATAGTTTGAGCTTTTATTTTAAAAAGAGGAAATATTTTTATTCTATATTTTAAATTTTAAATTAGATTATATTTTGAGCTATCTTGTTCAACATTTTAAATAGATATTTTCGCTTAATATTATATAAAATAATGAATGATTTTTGAAAAAATAGAAAATATGTATTCAACTTTTTAAAAAAAAAAAATTTATCAGAACCGATGGTATGGACTATGGAACATAAATCAACGATGTCGTTTCAGTTTGGGCATGACTCCATGTTGAACACTCGAACCCCTAACATCACTGAATCTCCGTCCTCGCTGCCAGAGGAAAAAATGGCGCGTCATACTCATGCCAAGAGTCCGGCCAAGAGGCCGTCATCTAGAGATATAGCCGCCGATAAAAACGATGGAAAGCGGCGCATGAGCGGAGCTGAGAGATCGGCGTACTTCGCAAGAAGAGAGGCAGCGAAAGTGTTGAGAATGGTTCTTCAGGGCGACGCTAATCGCCGAGCTGTTGCTTCCATCAAGTCTCTAATATATAGGCCTTCCGTCAGAAACAAGAAGGGAACTTTTGCTCTTGTTTGCCAGACGCTTAAACGTAAGCTTTTAGTTCCATTCCTTCCTTTGCCGCCGTATCTTCAGGGAACTTCTCTGTTCTTCTTCTTCTTTTTAATAAAGCAAATTCACGTCATTCCCACAAGAATGCAGGCGGAGAAGTAACTTCTGTAATTCTATGCCTGCTGTCTTAAAATCTTTTCTTTTCTCAAGTTCACATCTTAAGGTGGTTTAAAGTATTATAATGTTTCACGTAAAAAGAAAAAAATGACGACAACATTACTGCAGTCGTCATTGAGGCAAAATTGCTACCTTTATGGTGGTTGTGAAGATCATTCCAGACTTGAGTTGCATAAATCTGGCATCATTACTGTTTATTTCACACAAATAGTCAAGTTCAATAGTTCAACTCAACTACATGGTGTGTTTTGACGTGTTCACAGATCTACATGTCATCAAAGAAATCTTGGACGCTTCTTCTATCTTGAACAGCAAGTGGAAGGTATTACTATATCAACATTGCGCTTGTTCTCTCTCTGGGGATGAAATTCTGCCATGCTCATTATTATTGTTGATGTTAATTCTTACTCACTGGTGCAAGGTTTATGAATGTGAGTCATTTTTGAGTTGATACATTCTCTAACACAACATTTGCCTTTGCTTTTACAGAGGCAAGAAGAATTGATATACATTGTTGTTTACGATATTCTTTTTGGTCAGGTAATGTGTTTATGCGTGTAAATATTTATGCTTCCTCTAATTGCACCTTGTCCCTTTCTTTGTTTTTTTCCTTATGAGAAATTACTTTTGTATGTGATAATTTGTCAGCTTTTGAGGGTAGGGTGGGAAGTGGTGCTTTCTTTTAGGGTGATATGCGAGTGCAAGTGATGCATCTGAGTTATCTGTAGTCTTAGGCCATAGTGGTCTAGAACTTTGATACGCGTATGTTTTCTAATTTTATTGGAGAAGGGCCATCAAAATTTGGTAAACAAAATCTACTTAGAAGGTTTCCTTATTCTTTCCCTTCATGCTTCTTGGGGAAGCAGTGCACCAATTTTTTGTTTTTTGGTACAGCACCAACAAAATTTGTACTGAACTAGTATCACATTATCTAGTTTTAAGGTTGCAGCAGACTATGAGTGATTATTTAACTTTAATCTAGTAATTTCCAGGCAGTTTCATTGGTTGGTGACGTAGAGAAGTTTATCTCCCGTCACAAAGACGTCCTACAGTCAACTCTTAAACAGCTTCTGTTAAAGAGAAAAGTGACGAGTGTTAAACAATTGGTTGCGCTGTATGAAGTACCTGGTCAGTTTCAAATCTTTCCTTTGCACAAAACATTTATTTGAGTTCTTGTATTTTAAAGGTTATAGTTATTTGCGGATTACTTTTAATTTACAGTTGATGTTTGGCAAATTAATGTATTCTCGGTTGAAGCTTCTTAAATGTTTTAATCCAGATATTTCTGTACCTCGTCACGTTCGTGTAAACACACTTAAACTGGATGTTGATTCTGCCTTGCTTGAACTGAGCAAAAAATACACGGTACTTTCTGTCTCAATGTTTCTGATCATATCTAACTTATACTGATCCTTTCTTGAGATGAAAATGACATAAACGAGAGTTGATCCCAAAAAAAATGGGGTAAAATAGAAAGAAAGAAACATCTGAGCATAATTCCCTTATCTACATGCTTATCTAATTTATTACTGGCAGTGGCTTATCTTGATTAATAATTTTTACTTTGCATCAAATAGGTTAAAAAAGATGAATTGCTGTCTGACTTGCTGGTACTTCCATCAGGCACTGATTTGCACGACCATCCTCTTGTCAAGAATGGACGAATCTTTCTGCAAGTAAGAATTATATGGACACCCCCTCCACCAAAAAGAAAAAAAAAAAATGAGCCTATGACTTTTATGCGTATTATTACCTGCACGCAGTTGATAGAAAAGTAGATTTTTGTGATATGTGGAACAGGAGAAGTAGTTTTTTCCTTTCTGTTATTCATTCTTGGTGATCCTATATGCATAGGGTAAGGCCAGCTCCATGGTGGCACCAGCCCTTGCCCCTGAACCAGGATGGGAGGTGAGTTATGCTGCCTTGAATATGTTGCATGTGCAGAGTTCTCTCTCTCTCTCTCTCTCTCTCTCTCTCTCTTTTCCCTTTTTTCTTTTTTAAAGAAGATAGAAGTTCATTATCTTTCAGATATGCACGTTGTCTATCAGATCCACTTTTAATTTTTGTTGCTTATATCGTCTATTAAACTTCTATTTTTGTCTTTTTGAAGAGCCTTAGTGTCTGGCTTGGCACTCTCCATCGAATGAAAAGCAACTGAAAAAAGTCAACTGTTGTCTTTGACAATAACCTACTATGTCCTGTGTTCATGAATTGAGTTATATGGGCTAATCACTTGGGAAGCTCTGATACTCCATGAGCAACTTGCATTGCCTAAATTTTTCATTGGATGTAACTCATACCATGATTTTGAAGTGAAAATTACTCTTCCAATATACCAGAAATGAAAAACTATTGCTCATTCACTGTAGAAGAGCACTGTTTATCACAGACAATTTCTTTTCTGATAGCTGATCATGAGATTGGGAATTTGGGGTATCATGTCAAGCTTAACAAGATTGAATTTACATAATCTAAAATTTTTTAGCTTGAGAACGGTCACCATTGCTATGATGCTTTTGCCTGCCTCTTTTGTACTATCAATCTTATGAATCTTCCATTTTTTTCTATATTAGAACAGTTTCAGAAAGGAAAAAAAAATGCACGTCACTTCCATGATATTTTTATTGTTTTATCCAACCCTTAAGAGTTGTGCGTCTTGAAATATATGTGAAGGTTCTTGATGCATGTGCAGCTCCTGGGAACAAAACTGTCCACCTTGCTGCACTTATGAGGAGAAAGGGTAGGGTTATAGCATGCGAACTGAAGAAAGAAAGGATCAAACGTTTGAAAGAGACCATAACACTCTCTGGTGCTTCGAGTATCCTTTGATAATTATAGATGTTTTTCATTTTGCAGCTGCATAGTACAATAATCTGTGACCACATGTTGTCTGATCTTGTCATCAATATATGTAGTCATTATATATACTATGATCTATAAGAAACCACACTATTCATAAACCATGTACAATATAGCTCATCTCAGATTCCATATGAAATATAGGATCCAGTGCCTAGTTCACTCATATATGACAGATTATTGTCTGATGTTCCTAATATTAAATTGCAACGAAAGATGCTATTGAGAATAATGCGTTCTGCAAGAATTCTATTGATTTTGTCATGTTTTGGTAGTTTGGAGTTTGTCATGCTACCTTTCAAACTTAACCAAAGTTCAGATATTGAAGTTCTTAATGAGGATTTTTTAAACATAAATCCCAAGGCTCCTTCATATTCCAAGGTAAAATGTACTTTCATATTCTTAGTGTTGATTCCATGAGACTTCAACTCAAGGGGCCTATCACGATCAGAATTTAATATTTCAAAACTTCCCCCAACAATTATAATTACTCTTTTAAGTTTTGCACCTAAAGGATGGAAAATTATTTTTGTTGGTCATTTATATAATGAAGTTTACAATCCCTTGAATGCTCTTTAGTGATTTGGTTCCTGTCACTTCTAGTTCTTTCAGGAAGGGAAGTGTGACCTATGTAGTCACTGCTATTGTCTGTCTTCATCACTGCGGTGTTTCTTTGTTCATTTATTTCCTTTCTGTGTGTATGTGTGTGGCTACCATCATTCATCGTTGCAGGTACGGGCTATTCTTTTGGATCCCTCATGCTCTGGTTCTGGAACTGCTTCTTCAAGACTAGACCATTTGCTCCCTTCAAAAGCAGCAGGTAGCATTTAGCTCCAACGTTTCCAAAAAATAACTTTAAAACAAACTAGGCGTCAATAGTCAAACTGATTTCAGAAAATGTAGCATAGCCTACACTGTAGCTTTAACACAAGTCCTACCAAATTTTGCTTGAAGACAATTCTTCTTTTTAAATATCTATTTTGACTATACAGGCCAGGATTTTGACATGGAAAGATTGAACAAGCTTGCCATTTTTCAGAGAAAGGCTCTTCAACATGCATTCTCCTGTGAGTGACTTCACCCTTCTAAGCTGTACATTGTTTCTAAACTGAATACGAAATGTAACATTATTCTCCCTGGGCAATATTGAAAATTTCTGAAGGCAGTACATGTATTATTTCCTTTGGCAGTTCCTGCAGTTGAGAGAATTGTTTATAGTACATGTTCTATCAATCAGATCGAGAATGAAGATGTCATAATGTCTGTTCTACCTATGGCTGAATCATATGGGTTTCATCTGGCGAGCCCGTTTCCCCAGTGGCAGCGCCGTGGGCTTCCAGTGTTTGAAGGCTGTAAGTTCGATTTTTGGTTTCCCAAGTTATAATGAGACATGCGCATTATCAGCTTTTGATACTTAATTCTGCCTGCTTCTTATCTTTGCAGCTGAACATTTGCTTCGGACAGACCCTGCTGTGGATGGTGAAGGTTTCTTCATTGCTTTGTTTGCCAGAAAGGGTGGGAACTCTTCAGCAAGATTGAATAAAAAAGACACAAGAGCTGCCTGTAACAAGTGCACTAGAACAAAAAACTTCAGTAAGAGGAAACATAGGTTTCCTTGTATTCATACTAACATGTTCTATAGGTGGATATACCATCAACTCAACCAGCGGTCGTAGGTGGATGAAAACTGAGGCTTTGACATGATGAGCGCCTTAAAACGCTATCAATTTTCCTCTTAATCAGATTTAGGTTTAGTGCAAGTTCAAGCAGATGCTTTGGGGATGCCCTCACAACCTGGACCTTGCCTCTGCGTGTTATCAATTGTCTGCTTTGATTTGTTAAATTTAATTACATGCTATTAAGTTTTTGATGAATTTAGAATTATAAAAATGTATAAACTCTTGGTGCCAGTTGAAGTCACCCCTTAGAGATTTTCATTCGAGGTTGTGATGCTGCAGCTTGTTCCGTAAGAGGAGACGTATTTTGCATCCTAAATTATATAGCAAGTATCCGGACAAAGACAAATATTTACAGAAAGAAAGCAACCTTGAGCAACTTTATTTAAATATCGGAAAGCCCCTATCAAGAGATATCCGAAAGTCGCAACCATTACAAGCAAACATTACAAGCACTGATCAAACAAACGACGAAGCCAGCTAATTACCCACAAACCAGGGCTTGAAGCCCGTTGCAATAGTAGCCCTCAGCCTCTGTCCAGACCCAAAAGAGGAAAGGGGGAAAAACAGAGGAAAACTCTAAGAAACCATGATCTCAATAGTTTTGGGCTTTTTAGGCTCTGGAGGAGGCAATTTCTGGACGGTGACGGTGAGCACTCCGTCTTGGCATACCGCAGAAATGGCATCGGCATCGGCATTGTCAGGCAGCACAAACTTGCGCATGAACTTGCCAACCCTTCTCTCCATTCTCACGTACTTGGCTCCTTCTTTCTCTTCCTCCCTCTTCCTCTCCCCACTTATCTGAAGCACGTTGTCGTCCTCTACCTGAACCTTGATGTCCCCGGATTTCAAGCCCGGCATGTCGATGATGAACACGTACGAGTTCGGATACTCCTTGATGTCCGCCGGAGTGGCAGCCATAGCCTTCGCATCGCGCACATATGTCCGGCTCGGTCCATTGCCGGACTTATCGGCTGTGTTGTCCGTCGCGTCCATCATGTGCTGGAGAGCGTGGAACAACGGCGAATCGAGAGTCGAGAATCTGACATCCATTGATCTTCCTCTGCGCTGTCGCTGGATTTTTGTTTCACTCTGGCTTTGTATGAGATGATTTAACTACGATGGGATGAGAGCGGTGGAAGCGGGAATTTATAGTGAGCGGGAGGATGATCGATGTAAGAAAATGGAAGTTTCTGGATGAATAGAGAATGGTTAATACTTAATAGATTTCCAGGAGGTTCGGTTGCTACTTCTAGAACATTCTGGATATTTGCTCTACGGTTGGAACGATATGTTTCACTTTCCCTTCGCAGCGCGTTTTATTGTTTAAAAATAAAATAAAATCCGAACACGCCAACGGTATGGATCGCATCATTCTCCTAGACCTGAGCTCAAAATGAGATCATATTCATTCATGGTTTAAGATCCATTTTTATTTTGTTTGGCAAGTGGATTTCACAATTTAATAATGTCCACCAAAAGTTTTTTTTTTTTTTTTTCAGAAATTATTCTCGAAAATCTACTTTTGTAAATCATGTTTTTCATTTTTTCTTTAAAAATTATTCTAGAAAAGCTAATCCAAACACATCTCTAATCCAAATAAAGTTTTTGGGACAATCATAGTTTTTTATCCCAAACCATGGTTTTATTGCTAAAAATAGATTTTAAAGGAAAAGAATGTTTGGGTTGTTCTTCTCAAAACTATGGTTGCGCTGTATGAAGTACCTGGTCAGTTTCACATCTTTCCTTTTAACAAAACATTTATTTGAGTTCTTATATTTTAAAGGTTATAGTTATTTGCGGATTACTTTTAATTTACAGTTGATGTTTGGCAAATTAATGTATTCTCGGTTGAAGCTTCTTAAATGTTTTGATCCAGATATTTCTGTACCTCGTTACGTTCGTGTAAACATACTTAAACTGGATGTTGATTCTGCCTTGCTTGAACTGAGCAAAAAATACACGGTACTTTCTGTCTCAATGTTTCTGATCATATCTAACTTATATTGATCCTTGCTTGAGATGAAAATGACATAAACGAGAGTTGATCCCAAAAAAAGGGGGAAAAAAAAGAAAGAAAGAAACATCTGAGCATAATTCCTTTATCTACATGCTTATTTAATTTATTACTGGCAGTGGCTTATCTTGTTTAATAATTTTTACTTTGCATCAAATAGGTTAAAAAAAGATGAATTGCTGCCTGACTTGCTGGTACTTCCATCAGGCACTGATTTGCACGACCATCCTCTTGTCAAGAATGGACGAATCTTTCCGCAAGTAAGAATTATATGAACACCCCCTCCACCAAAAAGGAAAAAAAAAAAGAGCCTATGACTTTTATGCATATTATTACCTGCACGGAGTTGATAGAAAAGTAGATTTTTGTGATTTGTGGAACAGGAGAAGTAGTTTTTTCCTTTTCCTTTTCCTTTCTGTTATTCATTCTTGGTTATCCTATATGCATAGGGTAAGGCCAGCTCCATGGTAGCACCAGCCCTTGCCCCTGAACCAGGATGGGAGGTGAGTTATGCTGCCTTGAATATGTTGCATGTGCAGAGCTCTCTCTCTCTTTTCCCTTTTTTCTTTTTTAAAGAAGATAGAAGTTCATTATCTTTCAGATATGCACGTTGTCTATCAGATCCACTTTTAATTTTTGTTGCTTATATCGTCTATTAAACTTCTATTTTTGTCTTTTTGAAGAGCCTTAGTGTCTGGCTTGGCACTCTCTCTCGAATGAAAAGCAACTGAAAAAAGTCAACTGTTGTCTTTGACTATAACCTCCCATGTCTTGTGTTCATGAATTGAGTTATATGGGCTAATCACTTGGGAAGCTCTGATACCCCATGAGCAACATGCATTGCCTAAATTTTTCATTGGATGTAACTCATACCATGATTTTGAAGTAAAAATTACTCTTCCAATATACCAGAAATGAAAAACTATTGCTCATTCACTGTAGAAGAGCACTGTTTATCACAGACAATTTCTTTTCTGATAGCTGATCATGAGATTGGGAATTTGGGGTATCATGTCAAGCTTAACAAGATTGAATTTACATAATCTAAAATTTTTAGCTTCAGAACGGTCACCCTTTGCCATATTGCTATGATGCTTTTGCCTGCCTCTTTTGTACTATCAATCTTATGAATCTTCCATTTTTTTCTATATTAGAACAGTTTCAGAAAGGTTAAAAAAAATGCACGTCACTTCCATGATATTTTTATTGTTTTATCCAACCCTTAAGAGTTGTGCGTCTTGCAATGTATGTGAAGGTTCTTGATGCATGTGCAGCTCCTGGGAACAAAACTGTCCACCTTGCTGCACTTATGAGGAGAAAGGGTAGGGTTATAGCATGCGAACTGAATAAAGAAAGGATCAAACGTTTGAAAGAGACCATAACACTCTCTGGTGCTTCGAGTATCCTTTAATAATTATAGATGTTTTTCATTTTGCGGCTGCATAGTACAATAATCTGTGACCACATGTTGTCTGATCTTATCATCAATATATGTAGTCATTATATATACTATGATCTATAAGAAACCACACTATTCATAAACCATGTACAATATAGGTCATCTCAGATTCTATATGAAATATAGGATCCAGTGTCTAGTTCTCTCATACATGACAGATTATTGTCTGATGTTCTTAATATTAGATTGCAATGAAAGATGCTATTGAGAATAATGCGTTCTGCAAGAATTCTAGTGATCTGTCATGTTTTGGTAGTTTGGAGTTTGCCATGCTACCTTTCAAACTTAACCAAAGTTCAGATATTGAAGTTCTTAATGAGGATTTTTTGAACATAAATCCCAAGGCTCCTTCATATTCCAAGGTAAAATGTACTTCCATATTCCTAGCGTTGATTCCATGGAACATCAACTCAAGGGGGCCTATCACGTTCAAAATTTAATATTTCAAAACTTCCGTCAACAATTATAATTACTCTTTTAAGTTTTGCACCTAAAGGATGGAGAATTATTTTTGTTGGTCATTTATATAATGAAGTTTACAATCCCTTGAATGCTCTTTGGTGATTTGGTTCCTGTCAATTCTAGCTCTTTCAGGAAAGAAAGTGTGACCTATGTAGTCACTGTTATTGTCTGTCTTCATCACTGCAATGTTTCTTTGTTCATTTATTTCCTTTCTGTGTGTATGTGTGTGGCTACCATCATATTCATCGTTGCAGGTGCGGGCTATTCTTTTGGATCCCTCATGCTCTGGTTCTGGAACTGCTTCTTCAAGACTAGACCATTTGCTCCCTTCAAAAGCAGCAGGTAGCATTTAGCTCCAACGTTTCCAAAAAATAACTTCAAAACAAATTAGGCGTCAATAGTCAAACTGATTTCAGAAAATGTAGCATAGCCTACACCGTAGCTTTAACACAAGTCCTGCCAACTTTTGCTTGAAGACAATTCTTCTTTTTAAATATCTATTTTGACCATACAGGCCATGATTTTGACATGGAAAGATTGAACAAGCTTGCCATTTTTCAGAGAATGGCTCTGCAACATGCATTTTCCTGTGAGTGACTTCACCCTTCTAAGCTGCACATTGTTTCTAAACTGAATAGGAAATGTAACATTATTCTCCCTGGGCAATATTGAAAATTTCTGAAGGCAGTACATGTATTATTTCCTTTGGCAGTTCCTGCTGTTGAGAGAATTGTTTATAGTACATGTTCTATCAATCAGATCGAGAATGAAGATGTCATAATGTCTGTTCTACCTATGGCTGAATCATATGGGTTTCATCTGGCGAGCCCGTTTCCCCAGTGGCAGCGCCGTGGGCTTCCAGTGTTTGAAGGCTGTAAGTTCGATTTTTGGTTTCCCAAGTTATAATGAGACATGCGCATTATCAGCTTTTGATACTTAATTCTGCCTGCTTCTTATCTTTGCAGCCGAACATTTGCTTCGGACAGACCCTGCTGTGGATGGTGAAGGTTTCTTCATTGCTTTGTTTGCCAGAAAGGGTGCGAACTCTTCAGCAAGATTGAATAAAAAAGCCACAAGAGCTGCCTGTAACAATTGCACTAGAACAAAAAACTTCAGTAAGAGGAAACTTAGGTTTCCTTGCATTCATACTAACATGTTCTATAGGTGGATATACCATCAACTCAACCAGCGGTGGTAGATAGATGAGAACTGAGTTTTTGACATGACGAACGGCTTAAAACGCCATCAATTTTCCTCTTAATCAGATTTAGGTTTAGTGCAAGTTCAAGCAGATGCTTTGGGGATGCCCTCACCACCTGGACCCCGCCTCTGCCTGTTAATTAAGGATTGAACGTGGAGAAGTGCCAACCAGTGTTACGCAGAGTCAGCTTAAAGCCGTCCTCCGCCTCTTATTATCAATTGTCTGCTTTGATTTGTTAAATTTAATTACATGCTATTAAGTTTTTGATGAATTTAGAATTATAAAAATGTATAAACTCGTGGTGCCAGTTGAAGTCACCCCTTAGAGATTTTCATTCGAGGTTGTGATGCTGCAGCTTGTTCCGTAAGATGAGACGTATTTTGCATCCTAAATTATATAGCAAGTATCCGGACAAAGACAAATATTTACAGAAAGAAAGCAACCTTAAGCAACTTTATTTAAATATCGGAAAGCCCCTATCAAGAGATATCCGAAAGTCGCAACCATTACAAGCAAACATTACAAGCACTGATCAAACAAACGACGAAGCCAGCTAATTACCTACAAACCAGGGCTTGAAGCCCATTGTAATAGTAGCCCTCAGCCTCTGTCCAGACCCAAAAGAGGAAAAGGGGGAAAACAGAGGAAAACTCTAGGCAACCATGACCTCAATAGTTTTGGGCTTTTTAGGCTCTGGAGGAGGCAATTTCTGGACGGTAACGGTGAGCACTCCGTCTTGGCATACGGCAGAAATGGCATTGGAATCGGCATTCTCAGGCAGCACAAACTTGCGCATGAACTTGCCAACCCTTCTCTCCATTCTCACATACTTGGCTCCTTCTTTCTCTTCCTCCCTCTTCCTCTCCCCACTTATCTGAAGCACGTTGTCGTCCTCCACCTGAACCTTGATGTCCCCGGATTTTAGGCCCGGCATGTCGATGATGAACACGTACGAGTTCGGATACTCCTTGATGTCCGCCGGAGTGGCAGCCATTGCCTTCGCATCGCGCACATATGTCCGGCTCGGGCCATTGCCGGACTTATCTGCTGCGTTGTCCGTCGCGTCCATCATGTGCTGGAGAGCGTGGAACAACGGCGAATCAAGAGTCGAGAATCTGATATCCATGATTTTCCTCTGCGCTGTCGCTGGATTTTTGTTTCACTCTGGCTTTGTATGAGCTGCTTTATCTACAATGAGATGAGAGCGGTGGAAGCGGGAATTTATGGTGAGCGGGAGGATGATTGATGTAAGAAAATGGAAATTTCTGGATGAATAAAGAGAATGGTTAATAGATTTCCAGGAGGTTCGGTTGCTACTTCTAGAACATTGTGGATATTTTCTCTTCGGTTTGAACGACATGTTTCTTTCCCTTCACAGTGCGTTTTATTGTTAAAAAATAAAATAAAATAAAATAAAATCCGAACACGCCAACGATATGGATCGCATCATTCTCCTAGACTCTTCTTTAGGAGGAGCTGAGCTCAAAATGAGATCATATTCATTCATGGTTTAAGATCCATTTTTATTTTGTTTGGCAAGTGGATTTCACAATTTAATAATGTCCACCAAAAGCTTTTTTTTTTCAGAAATTGTTCTCTAAAATATATTTTTATAAATTATTTTTTTCACTTTTTTCTCTAAAAATTATTCTAGAAAAACTAATCCAAGTATGTCCCTAGTCCAAACAAAGTTTCTGGGAAAATTATAGTTTTTCATCCCCAACCATAGTTTTATTGCTAAAAATAGATTCTAAAGAAAAAGAGAGCGTTTGAGTTGTTCTTACAAAATTATGGTTTTGATGAAAAAATTGATTATAAGAAAAAAGAGATTGCTTGAGTTGTTTTTTTTTTAAAAAAAACCATGATGTTGTCTCCAAAACCATAGTTTTAAGCAAGTTTTTCAAGGTCGGACTGGACCAAACGGTTAAACCGGTCCGGCCGTCACCTGCTCAGCACACCAACTCGACTGGTGTATTTAGATTGTTTGAATGATTGATCTAGATTGGGCCGCCCAAAACCGGATGTTGAACCGGAATCCGGAGTTGAGCCGGAACCTAGGGCGAGTTTATGAAAACCGGATGGCTCAAATTTTCCTCCCTTACTGTGTTTTTTTTTACTGAAACGGGCAACAAATTTTGGTAAAAAAAACAGGGAAAGAGGAAGACGAATGGAGAAGAAAGGAAAAGGAGAAAAGTGGTGCTCCTTACTGATTTGACAATTATTGTCTTCTATTATCGAACATCACCGTCATCGCTCTAACAATCTTCTTCGTTTCGTTTCTAATTTCATATCTAAGCAAATACTCCTTCCGGTACTATTTATAAGCAATTTTTTCCTTAATTGTGTAAAACGAACTAGTAGTTAAAAGTAATGATTGTGTCAAAAATGTTATATTTTTTTTCATGTATGCCCTTATTTATGAAAAGAGTATAGGAAAGAGAATAGATAAAAAGTATGAAAGATAATGAGTATAAGATATGAGAAAGAATGAGTATTTAATAAGTGTAAAATAGGAAAGAAAAATTTATATTTATAAACAAAAAATAAAAATTACTTATAAAAAGGACCGGATGATGAAAAAATAAGTTACGGGAGGGAGTATGTTGATAGAGAGACACGAGGAAAAGGAAATCAATTCAAACAACAGTAAAAGTAAATATCAACGGCCTCTATTTAGTATTTACTTATTCAAATATCAAGGGTTCAGATTGTGTTGCACTTTCACCTATAGGCACATTTTCCGATACTCATTTTCCGATACTCCAAGAGGCATGATGTGCATCCTACTTTTCTCTACTCTCAAAATCTGAACCATAAAATCTATTAGGTATTTAGTTGTATTCTTTTTTTTTTTTTTTGGTAACTAGTTGTATTCTTTTTTAACCAACGTACATTAGTTGGTGTCATTATTCTTCAGATTTTTTTGACCTAATTCTGCATATTCAAAATACATAATATTATATTATAGTATTACTATTTTTTAATTATAAAAATATATTTAAATAATCATTTTTTTCTTCCGACTAAATAATCATATATATATATATATATATAATTTTCTATTATAAATATATTAAAAAATGTTAATGATCTATTCTAATTATTTTTCATGTATTTGTTATATTTATGTTAGTATATATGTATAAAATATTATTTTTAATTTTATTATTTCATATATATATATATATATATATTTGTTGAGCAGCAGGATAAGTGCTTCAAATCTGTCTTAGAGTTAGATGTACATGTTTAAAATTGTTTAAAATAAGAAGAATATATCAATTGAGTTATTTTATTTTAATAATTTTATACCAGAAGAACATATCAACATAATTAGATTTGTATAACCCTTGAGTGGTGAATATTTTAAGCACTTATCCTTATAGGTGACAATTGATGAGGCTTTTAAATGGTGTTCTGTGATTTTACTAGCTTCATATAAAATTAGACTAATGACTAATTATTGTAATAAATATATATATTATTTTTAAATTTAATTAGTACGTCACCAATCAAGCTAAATGGCTCAACCGTTCCAACCGGTTGAATCTTGACCTGCTGACTTTTCCGGCTCAACGTCCGACCCAGCTTTTAAAACATTGGTTTTGAGCTTCATCTAAACACACGGTAAATCTTCCTCCTGGCATCCAATAAAAACATACAGCCATGGATGGCAAGTGTTGTCTATAACAAGAGCCAAGGTGGGAATCAGACATGCAACCCAAGAAACAAGAAAGTAATTAAGTGCCTGTTAGCTTGACGAAATCCAAGCTTAGAGCCTTGAAAAGAAGACACAGAACGTAACCAGGCATCGCAGTGGTTAGCAACCCAAGATAGCCATTCCTCTCCGTTCATCTCATCTCCTTCCAAGTTGATACCCGATACGGGTTGTGGAAGGTCGGGAGGGAGAGGAACATCCTCAACTTGACAAAGAAATTGAAATACCACTCTTCTCAAACCTTGCTCGACATGGAATCACCTAACTGTTGTACTCTTTAATCTCAAATATAAGTCACTTGTGACAAATTCAAATGGAGTATTAAAAACAGTTAAAACATTAATTTTGTACCAATTAAAATTCAAGTACTTTTTAATATAATCCTTATTAAGTATAATTATAAACTCCAACATCATATTAATCTCTAATCTCTAGCTTGCTATCCTTATTATATATATATATATATATATATATATAGGTATATATGAAACAATACTCAATACTCCTTAAAAGATCTTGAGTGCAGGCATGGTTGCAATCAGTGTGGGCAACATGAAAAGAAGAAAATTCCCTTCTTCTATGATAATCTTGGCATTTTTATCTCCTTGCCAAGAATGTATGTACCATCAATATGATGCTACAGTAAGATATGTATATACACTAAATAAGAACATTAATATTTTGAAGAACAGACCTGTTTATTGATTTAAATTTGTTCATGATTATTGCGCATTGGTATATTAATTGGCACCCATGGTCCTCGTGCGCGAATATTTAGAGAGGAAGAAGAAAGTAATATAAAAAACATGAGCTGAATCGGCTAATCAATGAAACAACGTTGTTTCGTGTGATAACAGAGGCACTGTAGAGACTAGGGTAGTAGAGAAACCAAACACAGCCATACTAGTAACCCTAAAATAACCAAAAACTAAAAGCTTGTAATCACTATACAGATGATGCTCCATACTTTCCCTTTTTAAGAAACCTTGTAAGTAGAGGTCAATCTCAGAGATGGAAATAGAGAAGGTCAACAACCTCATACATGGTCATAAGCTCCCCAATCATATCATGCAGCCGTTGCCTGCACAAGTGGATCCCCTTAACAAGACACAAATAGGATGAGAACTATATATTCAAGCATTAATTAATTGTTACCGGACAAAAATAGGACCTAACGTCAAATTAAAGCTTCATCCAACATACAGCCATGGACGGACGTCAAGTGTTAAGTACCTGTCAGCTTGATGCAATCCAATAGAGAACAGAAGATTGAAAAAGAAATGAAGCTGAATGAAATTCATCAAGAAAAAGATATGTTAACACAGAATAGTATGAAAAAAACTCGTCACAGGGACCACACTGCCCATAGAACTCATTAACGTCAGCAGAAGAAGCATATGACAATTAAATTAAATTATATATATATATTGATTATGGCGGTAAATTCGGAGGTGTTGCGCAATTTGGGTGGATTTCTTCCACACCCATAAATAACTTCAATTATAATCTGGGAATCCGACGGTTTATAATCCCAAATGATGGCCAGAGGCTAGGTGCAATAGATTTGATGAGTAAGATCTAGAAACCATTTTCCAAGATAAACACAAAAGCTACAGCACTAAACTAACAAATAAAATCACTCCTTCAATGTAACTCCTGAAAAATGAGATTTTGAGATGTCAATCAGAAAACACTACTGATCCTGAATTAAAAAAAAAAAAAAACAGAGAAACTACATAACGTGAAACGAGAGGAGGTGACTAATTTCTGAACTAGAAGGGCAACCAATAAATATTAGGGACAATTTTATTGGTTAAAATAAAATATAGGGACAATTAAGTAAGTTTGATTAGGGACAATTTTCTGAAAAAAAAGCAAATTAGGGACAATTCAATATTCATAAATGCATAGCTTAGTATTCGGTACTTTTAAATAATTACAATTTTTATGATACATTTTCAAAAAGTATTATTTTTTCAAGGTCCTTCTTACTAATTTTTGCAATTTAAAATCTTACAAATGTATTTTTAAAATATTAAATTTTAATAAATAAATAAATTTAAATAATTGTATCAGTGTAGAAATAGAATATATACATCGTGGATAACAATATTATTTAAGAGTAACTAATCGCGCGCGTGCCTCTTTTGATTGGCATGTCAATTTTTTACTCCCCTAAAATTTATTTTATAAAGTTCATAGAATTCTAATATTTAAAATGTCATCGTAAATTTTAATTTGAAGGTCCGGAACCCCACAAAAGAAAAATAAAAAAGAAGAATACAGGAAAAAAAATGGAAGAAGAAGAAGAAGACAGGATTAATTCATTTAATAATGTCCTCAAAGAATTCTACATTTGCTCCGTACCTAGGGGTTACCGATAATTTTGCAAACTAGAAACTAGGAAGTAGGAATAAAAGGGGTTATCTTAATGAAGATATAAAATAAAATAAAAAAGTAATAAGACAAAATTTCTTTCATTTTTGGGTGAACATATATAATTTATCACAAAATGCTAAGTGAGCGGCGTGGTTAAAGCTAAGAGCTTCAAACCAAACATGCCAAGATTTGAATGTCAACACTTTCTTTTTTGGCACCCTTTTCAAGGATTGAAAAAGAAATGAAGAAGCTGAGTTTCAAGAAACAGATCGATATGGTAATGTTACAGATATAAAGGGTGATTGAAAGCTCATCGTGGGGATCACACTTGTCAAAGAACTGATCAACATCTGGATCGACAAGAGAAGCATATCATGATTATATTGAAACTGAGTTGGGAAATGAAATGAAATTGAAAAGAATGCGAAGAAGAAAGAAGGGAATATATATATCGTCAGTAACAGCCTTCATGAGAGCGCTTCTACGGGCACAGAAATCCCTCAAAACTGGTCCCGCCTTAGCATGAACACGGGACTCAGCCAACGCAGCGAGTCCAGCTTCCATTTAGAGCAGAAATCGTAGTCTGTAAACGGCCGGAGGGAAAAGTATTTGATCGCAAACAACTGATGGTGACGACGACACGCGTTCTTGAAGGACAGGATTTTATAAAGCTACGACGTCGTCCTTCCGGCAATAACCGCATTATGATGTCAGCCAAGGGCGTCGAGACTTGAGAGTGTTAAGTTGAGGGTGGCGCCAAAATCTGAGCCGTTGCTTCCATCAAGTCGGTTATCTACATACATACATACATACATACATATATATATATATGTATGTATATATTCCTTGTTTATGTGATAATTTGTCAGCTTTTTGGAGGGTACTGTGGGAAGAGGTATTTTCTTTGGATTCGGCTTCGGTCCTTTTCTCAAAAGAGAAGGACACAAGCCGGTTCCGTTTTCTTTCAGTGTGAGATATGAGTCCAATTAATGCGTCTGAGTTACCTATATTGGTCTAGAGTTTTTATACGTGTAATGTTTTTTGATTTTATTATAGAGGGGCCTTTCAACTTGATTAGAGTCAGTAATATGGGCTCAACCCGTGAACCCGCTGGTTTTGACGGTTAGGGTTCGAAAAATCCCAACCTGTAAAAATGTGGGCCGCACAGGCCCGCACCATATAACCCGCAAATGAATGCAGGCCACCCCGCGGGTTGGCCAGCAAAATTTTTTATTTTTTATTTACATATAATAATTTTACAAAACTTATAAGTTTTTCACTCTTATCTTGGTACCTCCCAATCCAAAGTAAAAAAATCTTAGCTTCTTCCCTTCTTCTTTAAACAAAATTATTATATTTTGGTTGCTTGAGGATGAGTTTATGTTTATTTTATAAACTTTAACAAATTTGATAACTTTATCTCTTAAATTTTAGATTATATTTTTAAATTTTTATAAAAGAAATGATTGATACTAGGAAAGTAAATTTAATTACTCATATATATGTGTCTCATATTTTTAATCCTCTTTAAAAAATATGATTTTTTTTTTTCAAAAAAAAAAATACGGGCCCGCAGGTTGGCCCGCAACCGGCACACTGCAGGTTAGGGTTGGCATTTTGCCAGCAGCAGAAGTGCAGGCCCGCACCGCGCGGGCTGCGGGTTGGTGCGGGCCAGCCTGCAACCCGCGGGCTGGCCCGTATTCCCAGCTATAAACTTGATGAACAAAATCTTCTCTAAATCTTTCTTATTCTTAGAGGTAAGGCTGAAAGCAGGCACCACAGTATACCATATTAGTCTTACAATTTCTCTAATACAATTGCGTAAATTTAAAAAATTCCTCCAGAAAATAACTAACATAACACCAATACCCATGTTCTAGTATTGGCTCATAAATACCTCCCACTATTTTTATTGGTTAATCCCTAAAAGTTCTTTTCGAATTTTAATTTAATTGCGAGTTTAAATTTAAATTTTCAAATTTTAATTTTTATTGATTAACCAAAGATCCGACTTATTTCCTCATTTAAGAATTTAAAAAATTCCTCGCAAAAATAACTACCATAACACCAATACCCATGTTCCAGTATTGCCTCCCAAAAACCTCCAACTATTTTTATTGGTTAATCCCTAAAGGCTATTTTTGAATTTTAATTTTTATTGGGTAATCGGAGATCTAACTGATTTCCTCATTCATGTGCTACACCTCTGGACAATGCCTGACAGGTTTTCTCATGACTAGATTTCCTCAATAGAGATAGTCTTTCAGGATGAGGAGGTTTATCTTCTACATTCCTAACTTCATGTCCTGTTGTCTTTTTATTTAGTTTGCAATCTATTCTTCTTTGCTTGCCTTAAGTGAACTTTTGTTCTTTCAACCTAGGGCGATCGTATTCATGCATCTGTTTGAAGTGGCTTCATCGCCCGTCATCGCACTAGTTTGCACAAAGGAAAGACTTATATGGTTTCTCACTTTGGTGTTGTGCCCAACATCAGTGCTTATCGAACTACTGATCATCCTTATAGGGTGACGTTACAGCATATACGTTCACATGCTTGTCTGTTCCATCTTTTATCATTCATTTTTGTAGACAGATTCACTCAATGTTGTTATTGACTTCAAGTTTCATATTCGTTCTTTTGCCCTCTTTTTTTTTTTAAAATTGTTTTTTGTCCTTCAACGCTATGCTATTTATTTGTTTTACATAAAAAGTTATAGTAATGAATATATATTTGCTATCTTAGTTCCAAAATTGGTTTTTAGGTTCTATTTGATTATTCGGTCAAAGAGGCTCATAAGTTATATTACATGCATGTATGTAAAATGGGGAGCTTATATTTTTATATGAAAACAACTATTGCCAACTAGGGGTGGAAATAGGCTAGGTTAGGTTAGGCTTTACCTAAATAGGCCTGGGCCTGCAATAGAGATCCAAAGCCTGAACCTGGGCCTGAGCCTGTATGTAGGTTTTTTTTTATGCCTAAGCCTGAGCTTTCAAAAGGCCTGACAAGGCCTGAAGCTTGTTTAAATGCCTACTTAAATAATGTAAGCTTTTAAACATCCTTTAAAACCTATACCTCCAAATTCATATATAACCCTTCACAGTTATATACAATCCTATATTATATCTTAAAAGCCTAATATCCATTCTCATAGTAATATTAGGGCTTAATAAGGAAAAGAAAAGAATGTCTAGTGACAACAATTGTCCGAGCAAATAGGAATAAAGAAAACTAATCGTCTGTTGACTAATGAGATATATTTTCTAAAATTGATTAAGCATAACAAATAACATACAAAACCAGATTTTACCTCTTTTACCTTTCCCACGTAAATTGGGACAAACTCCTCTTACGTAGATTATAATATTTCATTTGACACTAAAATAAACTCATAACAATTATTATGCTTTAGTGGAGGGTGCAAATTAGGGGAGAGTGAGTGAGTTAGTATTGCCATCTCGAGCGATCGAAGAGAAGAAAGGCAAGGGTGAATGATTTATGTGAAAATAATGGTTGAGTGTAATGACGATGTGATATGAAACTTAGAATTAAGGTTAAGTAGATAAATTTATAAAATTATTTAGATTATATTATATATCCTTATGTTATAGTATACATTAAAAAAAAAGCTAAATAGGTCAGGCCTGTAGACTTGTAGACTAGGGCTTATGAAAATAGGTCTGGCCTATTTATCTAAATAGGCTTAGCAATATGTCTGAGTCTGAGCCTGACTTATTTACTAAATAGGTTAGGTTAGGCTTTATGTAGGCTAGGCCACAGGGGCCTGACCTATTTCCATCCCTATTGCCAACTAGTAATTATTGTTGCACCGTCTATATGAAGTTTTCTTATATTCCTATATTAAAATTGTTTATATTATACATTTTTGGTTTCTCATTCCAAGTTAAAGATTTTGAAATATATTGTAACTACTTGTCCATTATCTTCGCTTATTTTCTGATTTAACTTCTGTTATGAATGCTTAATTTTTAAACTCCATATCAATTTTCACATTTTGAATTTAAGATTTGAATCTATTCTTTACCCACCTTCCCTGTATCTCTACTTGGTATATTTATTTGACAATATTTTGTTTTATGTTTCATGATCCGAATTTAACACATCCAGTCTTCACATATGGCAAATTACATGTTGCAGCCTCACGTGTGTTAAAGATTCTTATTTTAGATGTAGAAGAGAAACCAACAAGTTAAACTTCTAATATAGTTTATAATGAGGTTTTCTATAACCTTTTACCATATATTATATAAGATATATTATATTTATCTAATTTGACTAAATTAAGAAAGTTAGTTGAGTTCATTAGTATGATATGTATTTTCCAAAACGCTCTAGTCATCTTCCTTAATTCCCTCATTTCCTCTTCTCCTTGACTATTGTCAAGGGAGTAATAATATGAGCAAATTAGGAAAATATTGACAAATATAAAAAATATGTTTTATATTTAAACTAAGATAAACTCCTTAAAGTTGTCTTATATTAAGCACCAAAGGAGTATGTAATAAACAAGAACATTAATGTTTAATTTGAGAATAGAACTCTGTTTATTGATTTAAATTTGTTCATGATTATTAGGCTTTGGTATATTAATTGGCAGCTATAGCCCACGCCCGCACGCCCATTTTTAGCGAGGAGGAAGAAAGTAATATATAAAAAAATGAACTGTCATAATTGTTGATCAACCACTAATAAGTAATCCAGACTCAGAATCGGCTAACCAAACGACATATCGTTTTAGTGGGACAACAGAGGCATTGGAAAGACAAGAGTACATAATTGAGAAACCAAACGCAACTAAACTAGTAATCCTGAGGTAAAAAGTAATCGTCACAAATATTGAGATGATCGATACTTTCTCTTTACAAGAGGCTTTGTACTTACAGGACAAACTCAGATATATCCGGTCTTATTTATAAGTAATTTTTTTTTAAATTACGTAAAACGAATTGATAGTTAAAAATAATAAGTGTGTTAAAAATGACATATTTTTCCCCCATATATGCCCCTATTTATGAAAAGAGTATAGGAGAGAGAATAGATAAAAAATATGAGAGATAATGAATATAAGATATGAGAAAGAATAATTATTTAATAAGAGTAAAATAGGAAAAAAAACTTACATTTTCAGACAAAAAGTGTAAATTGTTTATAAAAAATATCAACCCCATAAAAAAAATCGCTTATAAATAAGATTGGAGGAAATAGAAATTATCAACAACCTCCGATAGTGTTGGAAGATCCTCAATCATATCATGTAGCTGCTGCCTGCACAAGTGGATACCATTAACAGGACAAAAATAGGATGAAAATCATATTCAAAGCATTAATTGTTAATTAGGTGACAAAAATAAAAGCTAACATCAAACTAATTAATGCCCCGTTTGATATATTGAAATTGAACGTAGGAAAGTGGAAGTAAAAATAGAATTAAATAATTGAGTAGCTTGTGGGATGATGGAAGTGGGTAGACCCATAAAACTGAGATGGGTTATCTTAAAAAGAAATTTTAACCAGTTTGACCTAATATATTACTTTTCCCCTCTTGTATTGTGACCTTCGTCTCTTTCCGCTCTCACTCCCTCTCCATCCCTTGCGGAGAGGGCGAGGCACCAACGACGGTGAGCCACCAGCAACAAGGAACGACGGCGAGGCACCAATGATCTCCATGGTTCCTCAATTTTCCCTTTTCCCCTTCCTTCAGCCACCACCAACCTCTGTCGCCCCAGCCTTCTCCGTCCCCTAGTGTCTGTTGCCTTAGCCTCTATCAACGCCATCCCCTCTTCTTCCTCGGCCCCTTCCTTCAGTTGATTTGTTGGTTTTGGTGGGGGAGATTTTTTTTATTGAGAGTATTTTGATATTTTCCTATGATTAATAGGATATTTCAATTAAATTCCATTTCCGATCCCATCATTTTTTATTCTATAAAAACTCTTCCAACGTGCCAAACCAAACGGGGGCATAAAGCTACATCCAACATGCAAATATAAGGACACACAACCATGGACGTCAGCTGTTATCTATAACAAAAGCCAAGGAGCCAAATCAAACAAGCAAGTATGCAACCCAGAAAATAGGTACGTAATTGCAAGTACCTGTCAGATTGACGAAGTCCAAGCACAGTGCCTAGGAAAGAAGCCACAGAGCGTAACCAAGCATCGCTGTAGTTGGCAACCAAAGATAGCCATTGCTTTTTGGGCATCGTATCTCTGACCAAGTTGATACCCGATGAAGGTTCTGGAATCTCTGCAGGAACATCCTCAGCTGGCACTTCCACGCTCCACCGCCCATTAGATTCTCCAATTAGGCGAAGAGCACTCCCCGCTGAATCACCACGTTTGTATACATTAATTATATATACAGCACAATAACAAGTCACTGTGTGGAGATACAATTGAGGGAAAGAAAACTCACCGTCGGGATCACACAGCCGAAAGAACACATCAGCATCTACACAAGAGAAGTATATTACAATTGAAACAGAGATGAAAAGAATGGAAGAAGTAATAGAGAAAGCTAGGAGGTGATACCGTCGGTGAGGGCCTTAACCAGAGCGCTTCTGCGAGCGCTGAAATCAGTGAAAACTTGTTGCACCTTATCATGAGCATTGTTGGTCGGAGGGGCTCCTTCCATTTAGATAGCTGAAATCGCAGTATGTGAACGGAGAGAAAAGTATTTGATCTGAAACAATTGATATCAATGACGGGACGCGTTCTTGAAGGCCAGGGACTGTGTGGCCCGGATTTTATGATGCTAAGTCGTCGCTAAGGCAGTAATCGTAGTATTATGATGTACTCTACAATAAGAAGTGGTTGCAGGATATTTTCAGATCATGTCTTCTAAACTTTAAAAATAAAATAACATTAAGATATAAATTTAAAAACAAAATAAGGATATTGAATCAAATGGTCTCAAAATAAGTGTATAAGAGATAAGAAAATAAAAAAAAAATCAAACAAGGATATTAGATCAAATTGTCTCAAAATAAATGTACAAGAAATAAGAAAATTAAAAAAAATCAAACAAGGAGATATTAGATCAAATTGTCTCAAAATAAATTAATAAGAGATAAAGAGAAATATTTTTTTAAAAAAAAAAAGAGATAAAGAGAGATAATGGGAGTGGTTGCAAAATATTTTGAAATCTAAACCTCAAAACTTGAAACAGATAAAATAAATATATAATTTAAAATATTTTCAAAATAAATATATCAATAATAAATGGGGAGGAAGTTACCGAACGTGTTGAAATCTCAAATTTATAAAGTGAAAAATTTAGTGTGGTCTTTTGATTTTTATATTTATTAATAATATCATAACTAAAATATATTTTAGATATTTTGAATTAAGATTTTGTATCTTCCTTGAATTATTACGCGTAGGACAACCTCAGAAATAGTGGAAATCAACAACCTCATATAGTGGTGAAATAAGTTTGGGGAAGTATGTGAGTTTCTTGAAAGAAAATTTCATGTAGTGCAAAGGAAGAAATTACATATGGTCATTTATTTCAAGAGATTTGAATCCTCCATTTTCTCATTCTTCTAATGAGTTTAACCATTGGCCACATTACAAGCCATCAAGTCCCATTGATTTTTAAATTGTGTGGAATGATCTATAAGTGAATAGAGAGGAGAATGCAAAAAGATTAAGCCCGGAGGTTGAGATTGTTTCTTACATGTTGAAGTATTGTATTTGATTTTGATAATTGAAGGAAAATTGTGATCCAACTCTTCTCACACACACACACATTCTGAAAGATGTTTGGAAGTTTGTTTTAAAGTGTGAATCATGAATTCCTTTATATTTTGTTGTTTTTCCTATTGAAGATTACATCTTGAGCAATCAATGAGGAAATCATCATGCTTAAATACTAAAGTGAGATTAATCATTCTAGCTCTTCATTCGCTCAATTGGTTTTGCTTGAGGATGAGCAAAAGCTCAAGTTTAGGGGTGTGTTAACCTCGTGAAATTCTTATCAAACTGGCACATTTCCCCTTATTTCTCATACATTTTAGTGTTCTAATGGATACTTGGGAGTGCAAAAGTGAAGGAAATGTACATGATGTATATTTGGCATAAAAGGAGCATAAATGTGGTGATATTATATGAATGTTTGTTATGCTTATCAATTGTGGGCTTTTATGGAGTTATTTGTGTTGACAATACCACATTTCAATCACAATTGAAGCCAAAGAAAGGTCAATCAAAGGAAAAGAAGGTGAAATAGAGTTTAAATAATCAATCATGCCTTGAAAAAACAAGGAAAGAATGAAAACAGACCTTGACGGAAGCTGAAGTTCAAGAAGCTTGGCTACGACCAAGGCTTTTCCTAGCCGCAGCTAAGACCTCCTTAAAAAGCTTGGTCGCAGCTAAGGAAGTTCAAGAATCTTGGCCGCAGCCAAGCCATTCCAAGGATCACGGCCAAGGCAATCCAAGAAGCTTGGCTGCGGCCAAGCATTTCTACTGGTCGTGGCCAAAGCAGTTCCTGAAGCTTGGCCGCGACCAAGTACATCATAAAGCTTTTTGGCCGCAACCAAGGCACAACTGTTATGCGTTTTGATTCTCAGAGCCTATAAATGAGGGATCCAGGGTTTAAAACTATATCTTCCAGATCCGAAAAACCCTTGGGAGGCGGCTGTGACATTCATCTGAGCTTGGGTGTGCTAAAAATCAAGGGAAATCAAGTGGAGATTGAAGATTTGAAGAGATTCAAGCTGATTTTCCTTAGTTTTACTGATTTCTTTCCCTTTCTTCTCCATTTTGCTGATATGGTTGTTGTTGCTCTATATTTTTGCATCATTTTCTGGATATAAGCAGCTAAACTCTTATTTTAGGATTATTTTAAACATTTGTATGGATTAATACTTGGATCTTCCTCTCTTTTATGTATGAATGACATATATGTGTTGATTTTCTTTTATGCATAAGGCTTCTGAATGCTTGGCCTTCATTTAAATTGTTATGTTGACTCTGTTTTGACTTGAGAAAACTAAATGTGAGTTAAGAACTTGCTGGAAATCATGCTTGCCTTAAGATTTACTTATTCTATGGATGGATTGTTAATGACATAGAGATATAACCATTAACCTTGCATTGTCAATGTAGATTGGTGCTAAATGCATATTCTCATTTGATTGTAGCAAGAGATTGAGCATATTAATTGAGTATATGAACTTGGTTCTAACTTGAGAAAGCTGAACTAAATACCTTTGAATCTAGACTAACACATATAATCATTGAAGACATTAAAAGGGAGGAACCTAATCAAATTTTTATGAAATACAAAGGGGATAAATAATCCTAGTTTCCATCCCAGATTTGATTTTACACACTTAGTTACCATTGTTTTTAAATACAGATTTTACAAATCCTTTCATAAATCAATAACAATGTTTTGGTTCAACTTGATTGAATGTACTAAGCTTCTTGTTTGATTTTAATTGTTAAAACAAATCCTCAAGGGAACGATACTTTACTAATCACTTTATTATTTAATATGATTTGTGCCTTGCGGAGGCGAATAGGGCAAGCAAGAACCAACAAGGGTTTTTGCTTGGATGAATATAGTAAGGGCTAAGGAGATCAGTTGCAGAAGCAGCCATGTCGAAAAAGCAATGGTGAAGAAGAAAGAAGGAGAGGGCAAATTGGGAAAGAGAAAGGGGAAAAAGGACAAAAGAACAAGTGAAAGTGGGAGAGAGAAAAGTAAAGTCCGAAAGGTGATGGAAAAGGGCGAAAGAGGGATCTGGTTTCCATGCTAATCAAATTGATGAGCAAAAAGAGCTAGCCACAGAGTGCACCGTTTTAATAAGTAAGGGAGAAATCTTGGCCGTTGATCGCATCACAATCCTAACCGTCCAATGTTTAATATTTTCTTCAGTTTTTTGTAGGCCCCTGGAATCCAAATTTTTTCTCCACGGAGGAAAGGCAGGGCATCTCACGACTGAACAACAGCACCCATAAGCCTCTTCGGTGGCAGTGTACGGCAAGAGTTCTGGTTCGGCGATGCATGGAAAGATTGCACAGATATGGTTTGATGGTGTAACTATTCATGAACCAAGATAGGATTGAAGAGAACACCAGAAGCCATTGCAGAAAAGTCAAAATTGTGGTTCAAATGCTAATTTTCATCGATCTCTACCTTTTTTATTTAAATGTTTCTAGAATCCAAAGCCAAAATCTGTTTATGATAGTAGGAATTTGGTTCTGCATTTTTTATCAGTCTAGTTCAAACTCTGATTCTTTTATATGTTGATTTTGTGGTGAGATTTATAGGGTTAGGAACCAATTAGGGTTTAATTAAGTTAATTTTTAGAACTGCACTTGGTTGCTCATCTTCAACCCAAGACTTCAAAGGATAGATAAGGAATTGATTGACGGAATGTTGTAGATAGAAGATTGTCGAGTATTAATGGTTCCATTGCTTTAGTGTGTTTTTACTTATAGTTAGCTGAATGAAAATCATTCCTTTAAAAATTACATGTTGATGAACATGTAAATTGACTGGACCTTTTGAGCAAAAAAAAAAAAAAGAATAAAAACTGACTATACCTTCTATGCATGAGAGGTGTTTAACAAATTGTTTCACTGTATTGCTCATGAACTTATGAACTTTTTGGTGCTAGAAATGTGAAAGCAGAAACAGACTCTTATTAACATGGAATGGGAACTTTAGTTGATCATGTTTGGCAGCAACATTATGTTTCTCTGAAGATCAAAATTTTAACTTCTCTTCACTAAATGGATTTATTTATGGGTTTGCCATACTAACCTCTGGGTGTTCTGCAGTTTAGTTACAAAAATCAGCTGCAACTACAACTTTTACCAATTTAGCATGTGGAGGAATACAAGTAAGGCCTTGCATCATTAATTGTGCAACTTTCTACAAATTGACAGTTTAGTTACAAATTGATCTGTTTGTTACCTTCTTGAAAATTGACATAAAAGTATAGTAAAAGATGGAAACTGATTTGCTTCATATTGATTTGCATATGTTGCAGATGGAAGATTGAAGCAAAGCAAATGCCACCCTACAAAAATCTGTCCTTTGAGTTGTGTAAGAAGTCAGAAAGTGTTCAATGATGCAAAGTAGACAAAACACGCAAAGCAAAATATCTCCAAAGCCAAAAGTTGTCATCCTGATCAATACCAAGCTGTAAAACAATGCCCAAAAGCCAAAAGAGTCCATTGTGTAATTTTACTTTCCTATATAAAAAACAAATGTATAGTTAGGTATGTAATATGTCAAGTCTGTAGAGAGACTGAAATGTCAAGTCTGTAAAATAGTCCCCAAAAGTCAAAAGGGGAATTGTATATGATATTATTGAAATAAGTAAAATATTATTTATTTTTGTATTCATTACCTTGTGTGTGGTTGGCCATAAGATCTATGGCTTCAAGTGATGGAATTTCATTAGCTTGTGCCTACATTTGCAAATGTTAAGTTCATCTTCCATGCTTCATTGAAACTTTCAAACTCTTTCTCAATTTCAAGGTTAAGTTCATCTTCCATTATCTGTTTTCCGCATACAATAGAAAATAATTTTAAAAAATTGCTTTTAAAGAAATTGGCAGCAATGTTATCCAAAAAAAGAAAAAGAAATTGGGAGCAAAAGATAAAAGAGACAATTACAGCTAATTTAATGTTTTAAACATAATATATATATATATATATATATATATATTAAAGAGGCAATCTGATTCAGAATGCACATAAAAAGCTTCAAAAACCTCAACCGAAAAAAAAAAGATTGAAAACCAACCTATATTGAGAGAGTGAAACACTGCCTTCAATCCCAATCCTCCTTTGTGCTAAAAAAATTGAAACTTTCGAAAATCTCATCCGCTGGAACACATTCTTCAATATGTAAGTATATTTTGATTCTTCAACGTGGAAGGTTTTTCAGTGGGTGCAATTTTTTTCTCTTTAATGGCAGCAAATTATCGGCTCGTTTCCCTCCAAAAATTAGCGCCAAGTTTATTTGCCTTTGGGCTTTTTATAATGTTAAGACCAAAAAATATGCTTCATTGAAACGGTGCGTTGGGAGGCTTATTTGTCTCATGGCACTTGACTGAATAAAGCTACTCTTGCCTCTTTTTAATTGAAACGCTGCGTTGGTAGGTGAGCGCTTTTTGCTCATCAATTTGATTAGCATGGAAACCGGATCCGCGAAAGAGAAGAAGGCTTTTTAGGAAAAAAATTATGCCCTAGATACCATGTTGCTCGATGTGACTAAAGGAAAAAGGGGCAATTACAATGAAATCCCATACAAGAGAAAAAATGAAGAAATGATCCCTGAAGTTGTCAGTGTAAGCTCCTCGACTTGTTAATGGACGCTCCTCAACTTGTCATTAACAACTTCAGGGATCATTTTTTCATTTTTTCTCTTATGTGAGACTTCATTGTAATTGTCCCAAGGAAAAATGAATATCATCTTTCATTACTGTATCACGGTTACTTATACCTATATTGAATCTAAGAATGGTTACACAACTTACATTATAATAAAATAGTAATAACAGAATAGTAATAGAATGATAACTTAATAACAAATATAACAAATGTGTTACACTATACTTGACACATCAGAAGCATTGCAGAATTTGATTTAAGTAATTAAATTTGTTCTATCTAACTAGTTCTATTTGTTATAATTTTGGTGGGGAAATCCCTAAAACGAATCCCATTTGATTTTCTAAATTCCGAAAAGGTAACACAATTTTCTACTATTCAACTTATATTTGTCAGTATAGTAACGCAATTGCACGTTAATTTGAAACTACTTTTTCTAAAACTCAAACTTGTTGAATATTAATTGATCAACACCCATATATATAATTCTTTTTTAAAAACATAATATTAGTCATCACTTGTAAATATTGAAATACCAATCTTCTCAAACCTTGCCCAACTTGGAATCGGAATCGGAATCACACCCAATTGTTGTTACTCTTTCTAATATCATATATTAGTCACTTACAACTAATTCATCAAATGAAGTACTAAAAACAATTAAAGTATTAAATTTGTAATAAAATTTAAGTGATTCCTAAATAATCCTTATTAAGTGTAATAAACTCCAACATCAGATTAATTTCTACTTTCTCACTACCCTTATTACATATATATGAGTATATATGAAAAATAATTCTCAATGCTCCTTAAAAGTAACAAATGCCTTATGAAAATGATTAAATGACCGAAAAAAAATTCGGAGATGTATTACAAGAGGAATATAAACCAAGGGGAGGAAAAAGAGCGTGAGTGGCATAATTGCAATCATTCTGCGCATGCAAGATGAAAAGAAGAAGATTCCTTCTTCCATAATAGTCTTAACATTTTTATCTCTTTGTCAAGAGATTGTACCTTCAATATGATGCCCTTTTTTTTGTAAGATATGTAATAAAAAAAAAACTTTAATGTTTAATATGAAGAATAGAACTCCGCTTATTGATTTAAATTTGTTCATGATTATCAGGCTTTAGTCTATTAATTAGCAATCATTATCCACGCACGCCAATATTTAGCAAGGAGGAAGAAAGTAATGCCTATCACTCATTAAGCACCAGTTCAGACTCAGAAACAAGTAATCAAACGACATGTCGTTCTAGTGGGACAACAGAGGCACTGGAGAGATCATGGTATGTAGTAGAGAAACCAGTCACAACTAAACTATTAATCCTAAGGTAAAAGGTAATCACTATACAAATGATGATGATCGATAATTTCTCTTAATAAGAAGCTTTGCACGAACAGGACTACCTCATATATGATAATCATCAACAAACTCAAATAGTGTTGAAAGCTCCTCAATCATATCATTTAACTTCTGCCTGCACAAGTGGATGCCATTAACAAGTCAAAAATAGGATGAAAACTATATATTCAAGCAGTAATTGTTAGTTGACAAAAATAGAAGCTAACATCAAACTAATTAAGGCTACATCCAACATCCAATAGGAACACGCAATTACGTTAGAACAAGTAAAATGAGTACAACATAAAATTGGGCCAGTTTACAAGAGAACCCAAAAGGCAATTACCGGTCCAAGAGAGTAAACGGAAAACACACCAAAGACAGCACACACAGTGACTAAAAAAACACAAAGGAAGGAATAGTACGATATAACAGAGAAATAAGACATGCAATGAACAAAAGTCAGATGTCGATCAACAAGGCTAATTGAACTACCAAAGCAAGGAGAAACCAGAAAAGGACTAGCTAGCAGGTGTTGCAGCACGACTCCCGGAGGACATGGGCCACCCAATTGCACCATCATGGTTCGAAGCTTCCCGTAGGAAGGGAGAAAAGGTTGAAGAGGTAATCCTACAACCATTTGGGGAAACTGGATCATGTTTGCATCAGAAGTTGATGATGAACTTGTGGAAACCGGTGACATCACATGTAGCTCGAAGAATAGGGCCAAACACTCTCTGCTATGGAGTCAGTGAAACTGAGCAGCCTTATTAAATCATCCCTGTCATAACATTGCCCATTCTATGAGAGGGCAAGATGAGTAGGATCATGGTACTTCCCTGCTAAACTCTTTGGCAAAAGTTTCACAGAACCCCAAAACAGAGCATCGCCGAGACATGCAACGTGGGCAAGGGCCTTTTGAGAGAGTCGATCCCTGACGACGTCGATGACCACCTCGGACGGGAAGTGTGAACTCCACAATGTTCAGACGCCTTGGTTCATGTGAGTTCGAGACATTAAATGAAGCGAGCTCATGCCCATAATTCAGTGCTTCTTCTCCTGTTATTGCCTTGATACGCATGTGTTCGCTGTTTAGCTTACTGCAAACAAATGGACGAACGCAAGTAATAAATTAGTGAGAAAAAGAGTATGGTCTTATGAGGATTATGACAAAAATAAATTAACTAATATAATCATATTTTTATTTAGATTGAATGGATTTATTTGGATTTGATTAAATCGAATAAATATTTTTGATGAAAATAATAAAGCAATACAGTGAAATTTGAGAAATTGGGTCTAACTTCGAGAAATATAAACTAAGAATTACTTTTCCCCCATTATATTTCATGAAACTATACAGCTATTCACTTATCTTGGTTAAATGAGTCTATATGCTAGTAAAGGTTCTAAAATCATTAATCAAGCTCTCTCAAATCAAGATTAATTTTTTAATCCTCATTAAAAATATTCAATCTCTTATTTATAATTAATGAAAATTATCCTTCCAAAACCATCATTTAATAGATTATGCTATCTAGGTTATTAGATGAATCTCTATTCTAACAACAAACCATCCATTTAATTCCTAAACTTTAAGTCTAATATGATTTTGCTTAAGTTCTACAATCAAAATAGCTCTCTCAAGCATTGTTCAATTGGACAACTCTAATCATGTGGTGATCAAGCACAAAATAGCATTAGGCTTAAAGGAAAATCAATATATATACTCATTAACCAACAAAAACAAGATAATCTAGTAATTTTAGTCCATATAATGGGTAAAAGTAATCATAATTAGGAGTTTTAGCTACTCATGATGATCAATACAAACCAACAACTAAGCTTAAGACTCATAACCATATCAACAAAATGGGAAGAAAAGAGGGAAAAGCTATAAAAAGCAAGAAAAACCCTTGAATTTCTTCACAAATCTCCTCCAAGAGCACCAAAATCTCCAAGAGCTCTCTCATAAATAGCCTTCTTGTGTTCTTGACCTCTCCTCTGTGCAGAATGTCCCCATTTCGGGTTAAAAGTACCTCAAAATCGTCACTTTTTCAAAACATAAGTTTCAGCATCACGACTTCATTTTTGCTTCGCTATAGCGAACACGGTTAGAAAAGCCTATTTTTAGAGTGTTTTTACTTTTGCTTCGCCATGGCGTATCAACAATGACCGCAGTCAGAAAGGTATATTTTTTGGGTGTTTTCGTTTTTGCGCTGCTGTGATGAAGCAAAAGCGACTGGAAGTACATTCCAGCTACTTTTTTAATATTTCTTTTTGACTTTTGTTCTTTTTTTCTCTACTTCCAATTATCTATGTAGGCTTCTACTTCTTGTCCTTATCCTCCTACAAAGAAAAGGAGTTTATGAGCTTCCTAATTTCTTCAATTTAATCAAAATTTCTATACACTTAGCTTAAATATGAAAATTTCAAAAATATTTTCATTATATCACCTTTTTCTTTACATGTATAAACTTTATGCATAATTTCAGTTTAAAACTAATAAATATATAAAAAAAAATACGATGAAATACAAGAATTTATTTCTGAAGAATAACAACATATATGTGGAATTTGCTCGATTATGTATAAGAAGAGATTTATCCAAGTCATGTGGATAAAAGACAAGGAGATAAGGAACAAGTTATTCCCTGAAGTTGTCAATGAAAGATTTTGGCGGTAAGACCACCGAGTAACTGTCGTGCATGAGCAACTCCCACCTCGATTCCTGGAAGCCATGAACACGCATTAAGCTGTATAACTATCGAAAGCCACTCGTATGGAGCATCAAACCAAGCCACCGATACAGCTGTGAGCACAGTATGTTCCACGGCTAAGTGTGGAACATGTTCCCTAAGAGAGGGATTGGGGAAAAAGAAGATGTCGCCACTTGAAATCCTCATAATCATTCTTCTCACTAGACGCCAACGATGAAGAAAAGAGTAGAACTCATGCTGAGAAGAAGGAAAAATAACGATGATTCATGACTTGAAAGCTAAAGGCCAGGGCTTAGTTAAACAGAGCACCTCCAATCGTAGACAACGAGCAAGCACGCCAGACTGTGAAAAAAAAGAGAACCAGATTTAGCAATTTATAAGAGCTCGATGTTTTCTTGTAGATGGAGAGAAAAAAAAAGAGCAACACTAAGGACTACAGAGAAGTTAGCGTGGCATTGATATACATCAGGGAAGAACTCGGGCAGCAAGTTGGTGTAGAGCTTGGGACGACACCTACGCCAAGGGAGCCAGAGATTATCATCATTAGAGGGACTCACGTCAAGTCGGCCTGATTGACAAACAATGAATACCTTAAAAGGCATTGAGACTGTTCTCATTCGTTTAACCGAACAAGTACTTTGATTAGGCTGTTTGCATTTGAGCAATTAGCCATGATCGAATGAGCTATAGTTGCTTGAGACGCAGAAGAGCTTCGGTGTGGGAATTGGGCTTAGTAAAATAGGGACGAACTATAAGGCCCAAAATCAAGTTTATAAAGCCTATAAACAATCAAAACTTTTTTTTTTTTTAAATACAAACTGCCAAAACGAAAGCTTGGAATTAGAAATACTTCTCTAGACTACATGTCCACCTACCATATCATCCCGCATGTACCCCATACAACCAGGATGCACCAGTGGTAACAGTACTAGACTACCAACTACCTAGTGAGCATCATTGGCCAAAAAATCGGCGCATCTAATTGCCTCTCTGGAAGCATAATGCAGCTGGGCTTCCCAATCCGAAAAGAGCAGTTCCCGAGCTTCCTGGATCTCCCTTTTAAGAGGATGATGAGAATGACCTCTGACATCTCGTACAATCCACTGATAAGCCTCTAACGAATCTATATAAGCCTGCACCTTCTGAAGACCGAACTGTTTACAGAGATTCAAACCAGTCACGACCCCAATAATTCAGCTCCTGCGGTCGAAACAACACCTAAATGACGTTGGAAGCCAACCACCCATTTGCCTTGTTCATCCCAAATCACCCCGCCACAGGACGCTAAACAATCAAACTTGCTGAATGCATTATGGCGTTTAATATGAGAAGACCTAGGGGGCCACCTAATGGTGACATGCAATGTTTTCAGAACCGAGCCGAACCGGACGATCCGACCGGTCCGACCACTAGCCGGAGTTAGAGATGGTTCAGATTAAGCTACAAAGCCGTTTTCCTTATCAAACCGGATTAAGCCGGAAAATAGCTGTTTTTAGGCCGTGATCCGGTATTGAGCCGGAAACCAGGACCGATTCTTTAAAATCGGACGGCTCCCAAGTATGCACAAAAACTCTCCACCATTTGATAATAGAGCTTAGATGTTTGAGGGAAAAAAACAAAGAACAGAGAAGATCAAGATAGAAGATAAAAAAATTCTAATAGATCCCATCATTTTAGAGAAAATCACTTCGAATACTCACTAGCTAAACAAAGGGTCAAGCCTTGAGGTACTCCTCCGTCCACTGGAAGAAGAACTTGTCTGAGAAAAAAAACGAAACTTAAATGAAAGAGAAGCTACAATTTCAAAGAAAGAAGAAAAGAGCATGTGATGTGAGAGGGTTCTGCACCTAAAGTCTATGGGGTTGTGGAGACATAAGAGATGGTGAAAGATGTTGAGAGAGAGAGAGAGAGAGAGGTCAAATCACAGCTTTCACTCTTTCCAAGCCATTATTTTATGGAAAATATAAGATATTTTTTTACAAGAATTTGAAATTTGAAATAATCTTTCTTTTGGTCACATTATTTTATTATAATAATAACTCTTTTTTAAAATAGTAAGTGGACTTTTTTTTAACGGAAGAATTTTGATCCATAGCAAATATTCAAAAAACAAACTAATATATGAAAAGGCTTCAAGAGGTCAAAGTAATATGCTTTTTTTTTTTATTTATAACTTATTAAATTAATTTATAATTATTTTTTATTTATCTTTTAAAATGTATTCTAATTTCCTTTTTTATAAGAAAATGTATTCTAATTTCTTTCTTGTAATATGTTTGTCAATATATTCTATGTATTGACTATCTGTGCTTATTATTTTAATTTATTTGAAATTTTAGTTCTTATATATGTAAATTATCTATATATATATATGCACACGCATATGTGTGTATATTATTTTCTAGTGTTTAATAATTTTAGTTCTTAGCCTAATTTTCTAGTTTTTTTGGACATGCCGATGATTTAATAATTAAAAAATGAAATACTATGCATAATGACAAAATTGACCATCTCAAAATTTTAAATATATTTTTACACCATTTATAATTTATTTAATTGAAAATTTTGTATATTATGGTGCTATTATCTTGACAATTAGGCTTTTATGGATTTATTTTTATATATTATTATATATAAAAGTATTTTTATTATGTTATTACGTCACCGGTCCAATCGAACGGCCTAACCGATCCAACCAGTTGAACCATGACCCGCTAGTTTTTCCAACTTAGTGTCCGGTTCAGCTTTTAAAACATTGGTGACATGCTTCTGCAGCCATGCCAGCGATGAACAGCAAGCAATCAGAAAACCAACTCTGCCACACCCAAAACATAACAATGATTGATGAACCATGCTTAAGAAGGATAGAAAGAGAGAGGGGCTTACCCGTGGGAAGAGTTATGCCGAAGAGATCAAGAAACAATAAACGGAGGGGACAAGCCACTTTAAAAAGAAAACCACCCAAAGTTGATGATGAAGAGAGATCCACCTGAAGCAGAGACCCAAACGGAGAAGCAAGGAATCAAGCAACATCTGTACTATAAAATTCTAATGGAAGGCCTAAGACTTGAATCCAAGTTGTGAAATATGTGAATGATAGATCCCAAACCGAGCTATTCGGATTCCAAGGATAAACCGCCAATGAAAATCCTTGAAGAAGCGAGAGACCATGCGATAAGATCAATCGACAACATTCTTCTCACTTTTGCGGAATCCCCTGTTCTCCACACCCATAACTTTTCTGCTCATTTCTGCATATTTATAACGTAAGTCTCATAACATTCTTCAACGTTGTCAACTCTCTCTTTTTCATATTTTTTATGTGATCTTACAGAATTAGAGAAAACTTTTTGAATAAATGGATGACTGCTTGCGTACCCAGCAGTTCAGTGCATTGTTCCAATGTCAAGTCGTCTAATTCTGCTATGTGCCTGGGATCTGTGGCGGCTTGGATTGTGTACTTCTTTCGAATTATTGAGCTTTCCTGCTGCAAGATACGTGCCTGCAATTTCACGGTGCTATAACCCCTTCTAACTTTCAGCCATATGGACTTGTTCTGAGGGTTGATCCTGCCAAGATGGGAGCTAAACTCGGACTTGGCCTTCACCGGCATGAAAGAGTCGTCGTCGTCATCCTCTGCAAATCCCTCAATGATGTCTCCGGGTAACGGCATGCTCTCCTCCCACTCATCGACTCCCTCTTGCTTCACACAAACAAGCTTCTGATCAGGTTCCATCTCCTTCTTGAAGATAATAATGCAGGACTAGACCTTGAAGCTGGATCAGCTTCAATTCAAGAGAAACTGAGATTTCTTCAAGAGACGCTATAACGAACTATGGACAAGAAAGCATTTCAAGGGGACAAAATGTGTTGCATCTTCACCACCAGACCATAGTGATTAACGTTTATATAATATTCTCTTTCTGGATTTACAAAGATGCCAAAGGCTATGCCAAGACGGCTTGCCGGCTCCACATCCTCTGTGGCTTGTCTATCTCATCAATGCAGTAGATTAATATTTTTTCCACAATATTAGACCATGTAAAATGGTCAAGATATTTGCCTTTTAAGAACTCCGATTGGGATCAAGCAACCAAAAATAATTGTGAAACCTTGTATATCTTATTGAAAATTATATCAGCTGCTCGCATGAACATAATCTCCATAGAGAATTCGCATTCTTGATTTACTTGTTCTTCCCTTTATTCAAATAGTACATGTTACAGTCAACAGATTACAAATTCATGCCACGAAGACCAAGCAGAGACTATTGTCTCAAAATATTTAAGCCAGCACAGCTGTGATCCCTCTTACAAAGCTCCTATCATTAGGAACTCAACCTCTGAAAATCAACCAGCTGGTAAAGGTCGCCACGCCGTTGTTTTGTCAATGGGAGGCTTGTCCTGATTAATCAAATCATAAAATTAGACAAATAATGACAATTGGCTTTTAAATTAAGCAGAGATATCAATGTGGATTAAAAAATAGTAATATATATGTACACAGTTGAGGGTAGATAAACTACCTCCTCGGCTCTATTATTGAATAGTCGATTTCTGCTATGATGATTGCCTCTTCGTGTTCTGTAGTTGCCAAAACTTCTCCAAACTGACACATATTGATATCTTTGAGTAAGTGCTTGTGTAGAAATCAGGTCAATTGCCTCTACCCATAATTATCAATAGGAAAAAATTTAGCTGCAAATTTTAGGTGTTTTCTACCAAATTCTAAACATATTGATATCTGTAAGTCAACAATGGTGCCTTGCCGACAGGAGCTAATGCAGGAAAGTCTTATAGTTAGGAAGATTAGGAATGGCTTGTCTAGTTCATACGTGTAGGACTCTTGTATATATATATCATATGTAACATTGAATCAATAAGAACTTTGATTTACCTTCGTACATGGTACTAGAGCCACGTTTGCTCTCGTTCTTCACTGTCTTCTTCTTCTTCCGGCCAAACCTCCATTGTTTCTGGTGAAGTTCATTGTTCAACACCTAAGTTCATTTCAGATTCGCCTTCCTTGGTGCACCATTAAGTGACACGCGCCAGTTCATCACGTTCCCCAGCATCAGGTCGGCCAGAACCCAGAATCCGGCCTCCATCCGACGACGCGTGTGCTTCCACGCGCCACCACCATCATCGCTGTCCCAAGCCACGCGCCGCGCGTGGGCACTGTTCCAGCCACCGTTTGCGACGGCGATTGTTGCAGACCGATCGACTTCGCTTCCTCTTCCTCCTCCTGAAGTTTCGTGACCATCCGAGATAGTTTGATTTTTGGAGATTTCTTCCTCTCACCCAATTCCAACATCCGTGAGTAGCCACTTATTGATAACTTCATAATTCTGAGTACATATTTCTGTCTGTGGGTCCCTTGGATTAATTAAGGCATACATCTTGACTCTATCTCTCTGCGGGGTTAGTAAGGGTGCTTTGTTTGTTTGTGGAATATTGCGACCTTTTCTACTCATTTGTTGATCTTGTTCTTTTGTGCGAATTGGTTGTGTATCACTGTTCAAATTGCATTATGGCTGATTCTAAAAATTCCGATATGTTGCCTATGTCTGCGAGGATTACTGCTTCACAGTTAAATTGGACAAATTATAGTGATTGGAACAAAACTGTTAATGTTTATATTTTAGGGATTGCGATGGAAACACATTTAACTGCGGATCCTCCTTCTGGTGATGAAACCAAACTTTTGACTTGGAAAAGAGCAAATGCTCAACTTCTGTTTCAAATTCGAAATTCTATTGAACCACGGATCCTGTCTTCTGTTAGCCATTGTAACACTGTCAAAGAAATTATGCACTATCTCGAGTTTATGTTTTCTAACAAAGGGAATATTACTCGGATTCATGAAGTCTGTAAAGGTTTTTATCGTTCCCAACAGCAAGGATATATTGACTTACACTCCCCCTCAAGTTGGAGCATATATATTGATTATGCCCAACTTGTTACAAAGATATTTAACCCGTGTCCCATGTAAGGCTTTTGTCAGAAGATCTGCCAGTTGATCGTCGGATCGTATGTGTCCCTGTAGATACAATATTTTCTTTGATCTTACACGAATAAAATGACAATCAATTTCAATATGGCTTTTCTTTGATTGTCATTTTATTCGTGATAAGATCAAAGAAAATATTGTATCTACAGGACACATACGATCCGACGATCAACTGGCAGATCTTCTGACAAAAGCCTTACATGGGACACGGGTTAAATATCTTTGTAACAAGTTGGGCATGATCAATATATATGCTTCAACTTGAGGGGGAGTGTAAGTCAATATATCCTTGCTGTTGGGAACGATAAAAACCTTTACAGACTTCATGAATCCGAGTAATATTCCCTTTGTTAGAAAACATAAACTCGAGATAGTGCATAATTTCTTTGACAGTGTTACAATGGCTAACAAAAGACAGGATCCGTGGTTCAATAGAATTTCGAATTTGAAACAGAAGTTGAACATCTGCTCTTTTCCAAGTCAAAAGTTTGGTTTCATCACCAGAAGGAGGATCCGCAGTTAAATGTGTTTCCATTGCAATCCCCAAAATATAAACATTAACAGTTTTGTTCCAATCATTATAATTTGTCCAATTTAACTGTGAAGCAGTAATCCTCGCAGACATAGGCAACATATCGGAATTTTTAGAATCAGCCATAATGCAATTTGAACAGTGATACACAACCAATTCGCACAAAAGAACAAGATCAACAAATGAGTAGAAAAGGTCGCAATATTCCACAAACAAACAAAGCACCCCTACTGACCCCGCAGAGAGATTGAGTCAAGATGTATACCTTAATTAATCCAAGGGACCCATAGACAGAAATATGTACTCAGAATTATGAAGTTATCAATAAGTGGCTACTCACGGATGTTGGAATCGGGTGAGAGGAAGAAATCTCTAAAAATCAAACTATCTCGGATGGTCACGAAACTTCAGGAGGAGGAAGAGGAAGCGAAGTTGATCGGTCTGCAACAATCGCCGTCGCAAACGGTGGCCGGAACAGTGCCCACGCGCAGCGCGTGGCTTGAGACAGCGGTGACGGTGGTGGCGCGTGGAAGCACACGCGCCGTCGGAAATTGGCATTACCACGATATTGCCTGCAAAACTATGGTGTGACAATAAAGCAGCACTTCATATAGCTTCAAATTCTGTGTTCCATGAACGAACAAAACATATTGAAATTGATTGTCATTTTATTCGTGATAAGATCAAAGAAAATATTGTATCTACAGGACACATACGATCCGACGATCAACTGGCAGATCTTCTGACAAAAGCCTTACATGGGACACGGGTTAAATATCTTTGTAACAAGTTGGGCATGATCAATATATATGCTCCAACTTAAGGGGAGTGTAAGTCAACAATGGTGCCTTGCCGACAAGAGCTAATGTAGGAAAGTCTTATAGTTAGGAAGATTAGGAACGGCTTGTCTAGTTCATACGTGTAGGACTCTTGTATATATATATCATATGTAACATTGAATCAATAAGAACTTTGATTTACCTTCGTACAATATCTTTGCGTTTTCTATCAAATAGCTAAGAAAACTGTTTGTTTGAATGTTATATATAATAATACAAAGCGAAGTTAAATACAATTAGTACTTGCTGGCCCAACAAGAGTGGAGTGGCCCCAAGCCACATAACCAGAACCAGTATCCCGAGCAGGTGAACAAGTCGCCACATATAACTGTAAAAACTCAACAGAGAATTTCCGAAAGGTCAAAAGAAAAACAAGGAGAGAATTTCGAAAAGGTGACCATGCATAATGTCTGACCTTAAAAATCAACAGTCCACAAATACACAGAGGTTAGGACGCAGATTAAACCAAGACTACAGCCCAGAGAAATTCCAATGACAAAATCAATTGCATGATTGCATCAATCTCACCACTTTATCTGGAAAAGATATGACAAGTTTTGACAGCCAACAACACCAAGTTCCTTAGTCAAGGTATGTGACTTAAATCTTTCCATCCATAACTAGCCCAGGAAAAGAGAGATCTCTAATTCACATGCAGAACTTAAAATACCACTAGAAATGCATTCAACAAAATTCCACAGAAATTTAAAAAACAAAAATAAGGGGTCATTACCTGGTTATCTGTAGCCCTGCAAATTAAAAAGAAAAACACACATCAGGACAGATTAAATCTGGTAATTATTGCTTAATGATGATTTTGAAACAACAGTAAAGTGATAAAGAAAAAGCATAATAGGGTAAACGGTGGGGAACACTGAATTGACAGGTCACCCCATCATATCTTTTTAAGCATGATCAGCAATTTCTGGCCATTTCTATGACCAAGGTTATTCACCTCCATAAATCTCCATAAGAAATGACAGGCCTAAACTTCTACTATTAGGTAGCTGGAGGTAGAGTGGGGTACAACTAATTTACCACTCAAACAAAAACCACAGCAAATGCTTGAAACGATCAAATTTGCTATTGGTGTATCAACCAGCAACTGACTAGCAAATTATTTAAGAATTACGAGAATACTGAGACAATAGAGAGGCTAAAGAGGAATATAACTTTAGAATTCTGCCACACACATCATACATTTAAGGTTGTAATGTGCACAGCAAGTAGAAATTATTACTACCTTGCCCTCTGCAATAACTCCCAATGCAATGGTCCAGTAGTCATGTTGAATGCCCCAGGATAGCAGAGCAAGTGAGCACCTGAGGATAAAAACAAACTTGTATTTCTCCCAAAACTTACAAACAAGAAAAGTAATGTGATCAAAGTGATGCAAACTCCGAAACAAAACAATGCAACTGTACAAATTAATCATCACTTGCGTTTTGCTTGAATTTTTCCGAAAACCCAGAAAATGCTAAATCCCAATTTGGTAAAACTGTTCACAACTCCAAAATAATCACCAATTTATCCAAAGAACCTATCCTCTGAACTCGGAGTCACCCTTGGCATCACAAACTTTCAACCTACCTAATTTCTACCATGAATCCATCCAAGAAAACCTTAAGATTGACCCGTGGAGTCCTGAACGATCTGTACTACGGCAACATTCTAATTAACGAGAGAGGGGATATATATATATATATACACAGAGAGAGAGAGAGAGAGAGGCAGAGAGCTATGCTCTAACACTACCTAGTCTGTTCCAACTATCTTGACACAAGCAGCAAACTTTACAGGATATAGACGTAAAGCCTGGGAATTTCAGGTTTACCAGTAGGACAAGATTAATTACTTCCAGCTAATGAACTAAAATAGATAGGAAAAAATTTGCAAACCAACCTCTTGCTGCATATATCATTGCCAATTCCGGGAATCGAATGTCATAACAAATGCCAATACCAATGCGCCCAACTTCTGCATGAATCAACTCTCCATTACAATTTACAATCATGAGAAACTTTACGGTGAAAATTTAATTTTGAGAACAACTCTCGGTGCACAAGGCAATCATGCAAGGATGTGCTCTGCAATAAGTGCAAAATATGATTGCATGGGAAGCCTTTAGACAGCTACTTTCTTTTTTCTAATTTTATTTTGGATAAACTCAAGTGCAATTTTTTATATCTTTACTGCCAGGTTCTCTAATAAAAACATAACAGGTGTAAGGAATTATTGAATTTACACGATATACTTTTATAGAATAACTTGATGTCAAGGATATAAGGAATTGTATTTCAATGTAATCATTCTATTTTTTACTTTTTTCAAAAGATGCATAACAAATTAGGTAATATATGCATAAATATCACTTCTCTTCCCTTATCATCAAAAAGAAGGCAGAGCTGCATAAAAACAAGTATGTTCTGAAATGTAATATCAATATGAAGCCTCGTTTTAAAAAAGATCACCCCTTAGGGCATCCAATCGCCAAATGAGACATAATACTATATGGTCTATGGAAAGTATAATAAATAAAGCTTTCTCGTGAATGACCTCATATTTAAACTAAAAGAATTAGTGTAATTTTCATTTCCATTTTCCCATCCATCTCCAACTGTCCAGCAACATTAGCATCAATTCTGTACTATGAATGTTCCTTTCTCATCTAAATTATGGCAAAAGTATTAGCATATCAAGAAAAGCATTATTGTGATTAAATGAGAAGTGAAAGAACATGTTAGACCTGTATCCACAATGGTTGGAGCCTCCCCAGCAGTGAGAGTTTTTGATTCCACAAAGGTAATCTTCCCAGGTATGTCAATGTCAAAAAGGTGTATCTGAAGTGGCACTAGACAATTAGAAATTACACAAGAAAGCAAATTCTTCATTTGAGTAATATGTCACACACACCATAAAATTTCAATCTAATTCCTAGAAGATCCGTGCAATTTGAACAATCATTAGCCCTCCTAAAATTCAATACCACAGTGCCATGTGGTCGCCAATACCACAGTTACAAATTTCATCTCAATACAAAATTAAAACTAGCTTCCTATGAAAAATTAACTAGCAAATCTAAAACTTTCTACGATCAGGTCCAGTTAGAGCTCCAAACATGTAATTTATAAAGAACGAATATCTTGATGATTAAACATGTAATCCCTGGATTGAGAAGCATCCAAATAAAGCCAAAAATTAGACCTTGCGATGTTTTGCTTTTAGCTTTCCATCGGTGCCAAAGACGCAGCAAGTGTTGTATATTCGGCCTTCATAACGTTCTGGTATGGAGCCTCCAACTATCGTGATCTTCAAGAGACGAGAGACTTCAGAAAGCATGGCAGTTGAAGGAGATGCATCACCACCAGCATCAATATCCTCGGCGTAGAGGGGGAAGCTATCACTTAAATAGGGACTATTCCATATTTCCTGACAAGTTATAACCACGCTTACTGGAATGCGCATTTCATATAGTTAATACAGAAGAAGCAAATTTCAGAGAACGCATATTTTATCAAGTTCAACAGGCATACATTTCAACAGGACAGCTAATAAAAGGAAAAGTATGCCGAGTAAGTAACTGATCGAGTGAGAAATGCTAAGAGCTTACAGGCAAGACAACAAGCTGGGCACCCTTCTCTGCAGCCTCCTCAATGGCTTTCCGAGTATGGGCAATGTTCCTCTCCTTATCGGGGGTTACTGATAGTTGACAGAGTCCAATCTTAAACTGAAATCACAGAAGGAGGATTCCGACAGTCACTTATTGTAGCTCCGAAGCGCGAAACCCTAAAATTCAAACATAAAAAAGAGAGAACAACTTGCCTTGGTAACAGGAGGAGTGGGCATGGAAATGGCAGGTGGGGAGCGGGCTCTTTCTGGGTTAAATGAAGCGGCCATTATCGGGGAAGAGGCAGTGTGAAATTGGAGCTTGGGGGTAGGATGGATCCAATTGTGATAACGAGTTGCAGGAGAGAAGCAAGGAAGAGGGGTAAAGAAGGATTTAGAGGAACAAAAAGAACGAGGGTGATAAGAGGAAGAGTGGAAGAGATTGAGAGACTTGGAGCTAAGCACAGATGATAACGTCGACGCTTTCATTTCCTCGTCCCAAACTATGGAATCCCTATCTTTGACCGGCGCTCTTGCGGCTTGACGCCCCAAAACCGTTACGTCATTTTAGGGCTGGTTTGGAATAGCTTATTTTTAGGTAATAAGTGCTTATAAATCGTGATTTACGGTATACGAGGTAAGAATGTGAGAGGAGTTTTATCACGACTTGCGTAATAAACACTTATATTCAAAAAATAAGTGTTCCCAAACATACAATTATTATTACTGCGTCGGGGCTTCAAAACCAAAACAAAAAAATGATTAATAAGTACATAATGAATAATGATCAGGTTTTTTTGGAAAAATTTCAAAAAAAATACTTAGTCCACTCCAATTTATAAACAATGTCTCTTCTATTATAAGCAACTTTCATTTTTTATCTGAAAATGTAAGCTTCTCTTTTCTATTTTACTCTTATTAAATACTCATTATCTTTCGTACTTTTTATCTATTCTCTCTCCTATACTTTTTTTATGAATAGGGGCATATATGGAAAAAAAACATGGCATTTTTGACACACTTATTGCTTTTAATTACCAGTTCTTTTCACGCAATCAAGGGGAAAGTTGTTTATAAATAGGACCGAAAGAAGTACATTGCAAATTGTAAAAGGACGATTCAGTACACCGAAATTTGAAAAGGACAAATCAGTATAGTGTCAGGCGGGATGATAAATCTAAGATTTTAAAATCTCGGCCAAATGACGAAAATGCCCTTCAGCCCTCAGTCGAAATAACAATATGGGCCTATTAATTAACAACTCCTTCTTCAAGATTAACAACACCAAAATTCCCTAAAGAATCCGCACTTATCAAACGTGAAAGAAGAAATTGGAGTTGTTAATGTCGAATTTGGAGTTGTTAATTAAGAGATAGGTGTTGTTATTAGCCCTGAAACTTGTCAAGTGTGAAAGAAAAAATTGGAGTTGTTAATTAAGAGATAGGTGTTGTTATTAGCCCTGAAACTTGTTAATTATAAAAGAAGAAATTAAAGTTGTTAATGTCGAATCCGGAGTTATTAATTATGAGGATCATGTTGTTATTCTGAAATAGAGGGAGGGAGGGCAAAAGGGCATTTTTGTCATTTGACCGAAATTTCAAAATCTCAAATTCCTCATCCCATCTGACACTACTGATTTGTTTTTTTCGAATTTCGGTGTACTAAATTGTCATTTTACAACTTCAATGCATATTTTTGGAATTGTCCCCCCTTTTTTTTTTGCCATCAAGCACATAATGATAATGCTACATATAAGAGGTTGACTAATGAAATTATAAAAATTACTTTAAAATATTTGTATTCATAATTTTTTTATAAACTAATTTAGTTTATTTGTAAACTAATTTATAATAGGGTACTGGTATAAATTTAGTAACGAATTATTTTTCTATGGACATCCAACACAATTTACTATTTTGATGTGCAAAACTAAATATAATCAATGTTTTTGGTAACAAATATAACAATGTTGTTAATTCTAGTTCACTTTCGTTATTTTTTGTAAATGGGTCTCATCAACCTTCACACTCATCTTTTATTTTAATATATTTTTAGAATGACAAATATGTAAATTTAGGAATAAACGATTTCATTATAAGCACCTAATACAATTATTTTTTGTTTAATCCAAAAGTAGACATAAACATTTTTTGTCTTATAAATACTCATATTTGTCTTGTAAATTATCTTACTTATGCTGTAAATGCCCATATTTATTTTGTAAAGGGATTTAAAAGAATTGAGGGAGTTAAAAAATTTTAGTCATTCACGTATTTATCGAATCAATGCCATATTTGTCTTGTAAAAAATTATTTAACCCCTAAATTATTTTAATCCATTTATTTATCTTGTAAATACCTTTATTATTTTTTAAATTCTCTTATGAAAAAATAAAGTAAAGATATTATCATCTTTTTACTCACAAAACTTAATTTTGTTTTGATTCAAGGGATGCAATTACATTTCAGAATTTTTAGAGGTTGACTGAAATAAGATTACTTCATGGTGTCTAAGTGATATTTTTCCATTAAAAAAGGCACATATTTTTAAAAGTATAATAAAATAATAAAGAGTGAGAAGGAAAGTGGGACCCACAATATAAAAAGCAATGGATGTTAACTATGGTTAACGGCGTTACTATATATACTACAAAAAAAAATTGATTATGTCTCCTTTTACAATCTAAAATGGTTATTTGTGTTAGGTGCCTATGAATTTTATTTTATTTTTAATAATTTTAGTTCTTAGCCAAATTTTCTAGTTTTTTTTGGACATGCCGATGATTTAATAATTAAAAAATGAAATAATACGCATAATGACAAAATTGACCATCTCAAAATTTCAAATATATTTTTACACAATTTATAATTTATTTAATTGAAAATTTTGTATATTATGATGCTATTATCTTGACAATTAGGCTTTTATGGATTTATTTTTATATATTATTATATATAAAAGTATTTTTATTATATTATTACGTCATTGGTCCAACCGAATGGCCTAATCGATCCGACCGGTTGAACCATGACCCGCTAGTCTTTTTAACTTACTGTCCGGTTCAGTTTTTAAAACATTGGTGACATGGCTTCTGCAGTCATGCCAGCGATGAACAGCAAGCAATCGAAAAACCAACTCTGCCACACCCAAAACATAACGATGATTGATGAACCATGCTTAAGAAGGATAGAAAGAGAGAGGGGCTTACCCGAGGGAAGAGTTATGCCGAAGAGATCAAGAAACAATAAACGGAGGGGACAAGCCACTTTAAAAAGAAAACCACCCAAAGTTGATGATGAAGAGAGATCCACCTGAAGCAGAGACCCAAACGGAGAAGCAAGGAATCAAGCAACATCTGTATTATAAAATTCTGATGGAAGGCCTAAGACTTGAATCCAAGTTGTGAAATATGTGAATGATAGATCCCAAACCGAGCTATTCGGATTCCAAGGATAAACCGCCAATGAAAATCCTTGAAGAAGCGAGAGACCATGCGATAAGATCAATCGACAATCGTCTTCATTAAAGAAATGAAGGACGAAATAAGAATTGTGTTGCTGAGATATAAAAACCGTTCCCCAAAGCTGCCAATGAATAGAAACAAGAGCCTGGAGCTTTCTAGCATGTACACTCCGAGATGAGAGAACTTTGGTGAACAGGAAGTGTGAACGACAATAGCACAATCTTGACTCAGAGCATTCTGAAAGCCTCCAAGATGAAGTAGTCGCCATATATGAGCATCCAAATAAAACCAGACTAAGAAAAATAAGAAAGAGAAACCACCCAAGATGATAAATCGATGGAGAAAGCAAATATGAGAGGAAGAACATGAGCAGTAGTTGCACCCCTATAGTGAGAACAAGACTCTCCTCCTCGATAATTGATTTATTTAAATTAGAATTAGAATGAAAATGAATTCAAACCTCTTACGTTGCTTTTACCTCAAACCTCTTAAATAATTAAATATGTTCTATCTAGCCAGCTTTATTTGTTAGAATTTTGGAAAAATCCCTAACAAATATCATTTGATTTTCTAAATTCCGAAAAGGTAACACAATTGTCTACAATTCAACTTATATTTGTCAGTACAGTAAGGCAACTGGAAGCTAATTTGAAGCCACTCTTTCTAAAACTCAAACTCGTTGAATGTCAATTGATCATCACCAAAATATATAGTTTTTTTTAAAAAATAATATTATTCATCACTTGTGGAAACTGAAACACCACTCTTCTCAAACCTCGCCCAACTTGGAATTGGAATCACACGTAATTGATGTACTCTCTCTAATCTCAAATATTAGTCACGTACAAGTATAACTACAATTCAAATGAAGTATTAAAAACAATTAAATCATTGAATTTCTAATAAAATTCAAGCGTTTCCTAATATAATCCTTATTAAGTGCAATAAACTCTAACATCATATTAATTTCTACTCTCTCACTACCCTTATTACATATATGAGTATATATGGAAAAAAAATCTCAATACTCCTTAAAATTAGCAAATGCCTTATAAAAATGATTAAATAACCAAAAATTTATAAGAAAATGTGTTACATCAAGAGTCATATAAAACAAGGGGTAGGCAAAAGAGCGCGAGTTGCAACACACCTTGCTACGCAGTCAATACTCTAGTTAAATTTATGAAAAGAAGAAAATTCCCTTCTTCCATAATCTTAACATTTTCATCGCCTTGCCAAGAGACTGTGCCATCAATATGGCGCCCCATTTTTCGCAAGATACTTGATAAACAAGAGCATTGACGTTTTGAAGAATTGAACTCTGCTTATTGATTTAAATTCGTTCATGATTATTAGGCTTTAATTCGGTATATTAATTGGCAACCATTGTCCACATCCGCTAATATTTAGCAAGGATGAAGAAAGTAATATATAAAAAATGAACTGTCAGAATTGCCGATCACCCACTAAGCAATCCGGGCTCTCGAAATCGGCTAAACAAAAGACATTGTTTTAGTGGAACAACAAAGGCATCGGAGAGACTAGAGTACGTAGTTGAGACACCGAACGCAACTAAACTAGTAATCCTAAGGTAAAAAGTAGTCATCGTACAGATGACAATGATTGATACTTTCTCTTTATAAGAGGCCTTGTACGTACAGAATTACCTCAGATATGGTAATCACTAACAACCTCCCATAGTCGTGGAAGCCGGTGAATCATATCAAATAGCTGGTCCCTGCACAAGTGGATACCATTAAAAAGTCACAAATAGGATGAAAATACTACTGAAGCAGTAATATTGTTAATTAGTTGGCAAAAATAGAAGCTAACATCAAACTAATTAAAGCTACATCCAACATCCAATGGGAACACACAGCCATGGACGTCAAACTGTTATCTATTACAGAAGCCAAGGAGGCAATCAAACATGCAACCCAATAAATAGGTAGGTATTTACAAGTACCAGTCAGATGGAGAGCGTACAGGCATAGAGGCTAATAAACAAGCCGCCACAGTCTGTAACCAAGAATCGGTGTCGTAGGCAACCAAATATAGCCAGTCCATTTTGGGCATCCTCTCTCTTTTAAAGTTGTAACCCGATGAAGGTTTTGGCATAATCTTCCTCCAGATCTCTGGAGGAAGATCCTCAGCTGTCACTTCCACGCTCCATTGCCCATTAGATTGTCCAAATAGGTGAAGATCACTCCCCGCTGAATCACCACGCTTTTTTATATATTAATTATACAGCACAATAACAAGTCACTGTGTTAAAGATCGAAAATGATATGTTAATATATCTAGAATACAACTCACCCTGGGGATCACACTGCCTATAGAACTCATCAGCATCTGCAGATGGAAGAGAAGCATATTAAGACTATGACAGATGGAGATGCAAAGAATGGAAGAAAGGAGGGGATACCTTCGGTGAGGGCCTTAACGAGAGCGCTTCTGCGAGCCATGAAATCAGTGAAAAGTAGTTGCACATTATCACCAGCATTGGGCGGAGGGGCTCCTTCCATTTTGTCTGTGAACGGAGGGAAAAGTATTCGATCGGAAACAATCTCTTACTATATAAAAGTGGGCTAGGGCTAGCTGGGAATGGGGGCTAGTGTCAGGATTTAAGATATAAATTAAAAAATAAAATAAGGGTTATTTTAAATCAAATTGTCTTAAAATAAGTGTATATAACAGGTAAAGAGAGATAATAGGGTCAGTTACAAAATATATTGAAATCTAAACTTAATAACCGGAAAGAGTATAGGAGCAAGTTTCTCTCCTCTCTGACACATAAGCACTCCCATAGGCCACTCGAGATAATGGGGAGGTATAGTTCTCTGGATATTTTTAATCATATGTTCCGAAATTTAAAAATAAAATCAGGATTAAAAAATAAAATAAGGATATTAAATCAAATTGCCTCAAAATAAGTGTATTATTAGAGATATCTAAACCTCGAAAGAAAAAACCTTTAGTCAAATCATAAAAAAGATAGAGAGAGATAACAAGGAGCAACTACAAAATATTTTGGAGTCTAAACTTTAGAACATAGAAAATAAAATAAATATATAAACTAAAGGCTAAAGTATAGTTTTTTTTAGTCTTTTAAGTTTACAAAATATGTTTTTAATCCCTTAATATTAATATTATTAATCTTATTAACGGAAAATGTTGACTTGGCTAGTGACTATGCAATTAAATCTTTTAATACAATAATTTTATTTTTTAAATTGTGTAAACTGAAAACGATTTTTTAAAAACTTTATCAATGCCAATTCTTTTAGAATTTCACATAAAAGACTCCCCCTAATTTATCCCTGCAACTGCAAAATCTCATCCCTGCAACGAATAACTCGTTAAGTCTCAGATTTGGCTTTACTTGTACCTTTGTAATGTCTGATTTGCCTTATTTGCGTCAACTATCATTCCCTTTGGAGACACCCAAAGACTCCAGTTAAAGTTGGGGGTGGCTATAGGAAAATTGAATTTCGGGAGGAAATTTGAATTTCTATGCTAATGCAAGCAACGGACAGGTTTGAGGGATTTGGAAGGAGATGCTTCTGATACCATCATCCAAGCAGCGAGTATGGTTAGATTATGTAGGTAGGTCAACAGAAATTAGTTATTTATGTTAGGGATTTGCTTAAGGAACGAAGCACCTTAAAATATGCGAGTAATGCCAATAATTTTTTCATTTGAAAATCATCAGTTAAAAAAAATAAAACCTGAACCACGGCCTATAGCTCATCTTGACGGCCCAAATGGGCCGAATCCTTCTTGTTCATTCAAAAGATGAGCAGGGAAAGAAGTTCCTCATTTAAATATTTATGACAAATACATATCTGACCTTGCAGCCTTGGTTTGCATACTTGGAGGGTAGCTACTACCACTAGGTTAGAAATATAACTTATTGTACTTCATGGAGTATAACTTTTGCCTATCATTCCCTCCGGTCTTTATTATAAGATAAAGTTAACTTTTTTGAAAAAATTAAGGAAACTAATTAAATTACTTTAAATTATTTATATTTATATTTTTTTCTTTAAACTAATTAGTTTGACTAATAAATTAATATATAATCTAATGATACACAACATATAATATAATTAAGTAACTTATTTAGCTTCCTTAATTTCTCCAAAAAAAAGTCAACTTTGTTTTATTATTAGGACCAGATATAGTATTTTAATTTCTCTACTAGATATAATGGGACTGAGATTAAGGTGATATCAGAAATAGGGCATGAAAGTTTAGGTAAGCTATATTATTTTGGTGTGTGCAAGAATGATGTGTTGAGAAAGACTAATTTAAATAACCCTATCAGTATAGAAATAAACTATATAAATTATGGAGAACAAAGATGGCGAGCCTCATTTTCTTAGCTGAACATAATTTATGAGTGAATGCTAAATGAGCGGAACTTAAGTGTGTGTGGGGCGGTTAAAGCATCAAACTAAACATGCCAATGTTTGGATGCGTGTACTTTCTTTTTTGGCACCCTTTTCAATATATGAAGCTAAGAACCGCATTGTGATATCATCCGCGCTCATTTGAAAGAATCAGCTTCCCTGCTTATCCTACCGTCTTGATGAGATATTGATGGTCAAGATTTATTTTATTTTTATTTTTTATTTTTAAGAAAAATTATTTTACTAGGTACATAATCTAAAATAAAAATTAATCTCTTAACTAACATTTTTTCCAAAAAAAAAAATGATTTTTTCATTTAAAGATCACTAATTAAAGAAAATTAAACATGTACCATCCATATCTTATCTTGATAGTCCAGATGGGCCGAGCTCTCCCTATTCATCTAAAGGATGAGCAGGGAAACGGGTTTCTCATTTGAATGTTCATGACAAATACATATTTAACCTCGTAGCCTTGGTCTGCATACATGGAGGGTAGCTACTACCATTCCTTAGAAATATAACTTATTGTTGTATTTCATGGAGTATAACTTTTGCCTATTATTTTAAGTTCTCTAGCTACTAAAATAGGACCAAGATTTAGGTGATATCAGTAATAGGGTATGAAAGTTTAGGTAAGCTATATTATTGGTGTGTGCAAGAATGATGTGCTGAGAAAGACTGATTTTGAACATGTAATTTGGACAAATAACTTTGTTGTGAATTTATTTAATAAATGGATAGAAATTTGCTGAAATTTCTTTCGGTTGAAAATGCTGAATGGATGCAAGTTCTTCGCGTGTTTTATTTTTTTATTGTATTTGGTAAACAGTTCTTGGTCTATTTTGAAAGAAACCACACTATTCATAAACCATGTACAATATAGCTCATTTCAGATTCCATATGAAATATAGGATCCTGTGTCTAGTTCACTCATACATGACAGATTATTGTCTGATATTCCTAATATTAGATTGCAATGAAAGATGCTATTGAGAATAATGCGTTCTGCAAGAATACTAGTGATTTGTCATGTTTTGGTAGTTTGGAGGTTGTCATGCTACCTTTCAAACTTAACCAAAGTTCAGATATTGAAATTCTTAATGAGGATTTTTTAAACATAAATCCCAAGGCTCCTTTATATTCCAAGGTAAAATGTACTTCTATATTCCTAGCGTTGATTCCATGGGACTTCAACTCAAGGGGGCCTATCTCGTTTAGAATTTAATATTTCAAAACTTCCACCAACAATTATAATCACTCTTTTAGGTTTTGCACCTAAAGGATGGAAAATTATTTTTGTTGGTCATTTATATAATGAAGTTTACAATCCCTTGAACGCTCTTTGGTGATTTGGTTCCTGTCAATTCTAGTTCTTTCAGGAAGGGAAGTGTGACCTATATAGTCACTGTTATTGTCTGTCTTCATCACTGCAGTGTTTCTTTATTCATTTATTTCCTTTCTGTGTATATGTGTGTGGCTACCATCATATTCATCGTCGCAGGTGCGGACTATTCTTTTGGATCCCTCATGCTCTGGTTCTGGAACTGCTTCTTCAAGACTAGACCATTTGCTCCCTTCAAAAGCAGCAGGTAGCATTTAGCTCCAACGTTTTCAAAAAATAACTTTAAAACAAACTAGGCGTCAATAGTCAAACTGATTTCAGAAAATGTAGCATAGTCTACACTGTAGCTCTAACACAAGTCCTGCCAACTTTTGCTTGAAGACAATTCTTCTTTTTAAATATCTATTTTGACCATACTGGCCACGATTTTGACATAGAAAGATTGAACAAGCTTGACATTTTTCAGAGAAAGGTTCTTCAACATGCATTCTCCTGTGAGTGACTTCACCCTTCTAAGCTGTACATTGTTTCTAAACTGAATACGAAATGTAACATTATTCTCCCTGGGCAATATTGGAAATTTCAGAAGGCAGTACATGTATTATTTCCTTTGGCAGTTCCTGCAGTTGAGAGAATTATGTTTATAGTACATGTTCTATCAATCAGATCGAGAATGAAGATGTCATAATGTCTGTTCTACCTATGGCTGAATCATCTGGCGAGCCCGTTTCCCCAGTGGCAGCGCCGTGGGCTTCCAGTGTTTGAAGGCTGTAAGTTCGATTTTTGGTTTCCCAAGTTATAATGAGACATGCGCATTATCAGCTTTTGATACTTAATTCTGCCTGCTTCTTATCTTTGCAGCTGAACATTTGCTTCGGACAGACCCTGCTGTGGATGGTGAAGGTTTCTTCATTGCTTTGTTTGCCAGAAAGGATGCGAACTCTGAATAAAAAAGACACAAGAGCTGCTTGTTTCAATTGCACTAGAACAAAAAACTTCAGTAAGAGGAAACATAGGTTTTCTTATATTCAAACTAACATGTTCTATAGGTGGATATACCATCAACTCAACCAGCGGCGATAGATAGACGAGAACTATGTTTTTGACATGATTGGACATGATGAGCGGCTTAAAACGCCATGAATTTTCCTCTTCATCAGGTTTAGGTTTAGTGCAAGCTCAAGCTGATTCTGTGAGATGCCCTCACAACCTGCACCCTGCCTCTGCATGGTACCCAAGGATTTAACTGGGCGAAGTGCCCTCTGGTATTATGCAGAGTCAACTTCAAGCCGCTCACCGTCTCTTATTATCAATTGTCTACTTTGATTTGTTAAATTTAATTACATGCTATCAAGTTTTTTATGAATTTAGAATCAACAAAATGGATCATCTCTTCGTGCCAGTTGAAGTCGCCCCTTAGAGGTTTTCATTAGAGGTTGGGAATACTGTTGCTTGTTCTGTAAGATGAGACGTATTCTGCATCCTAAATTATATAGCGAGTATGACAGACAAAACTTTACGGAAAAAAAGAAAGAAACCTTGAGCAACTTTATTTTAGCATCAGAAAACCACTATCAGTCGCAACCATTACAAGCACCGATCAAACAGACGATGAAGCCAGCTAATTACCTAAAAACCATGCAGGACTTGAAGCCCATTGTAATATTAGCCCATAGCCTCTCAGTTTCATCACTCACTGAGAAAGATCTCGAGTGAATGTCCAGACCCAAAAGAGGAAAGTGGGGAAAACAGGGGAAAACTCTCTAAGCATTAAGCAACCATGACCGTCTTGGGCTTCTTAGGCTCTGGAGGAGGCAATTTCTGGACGGTGACGGTGAGCACTCCGTCTTGGCATACGGCAGAAATGGCATTGGCATCGGCATTCTCAGGCAGCACAAACTTGCGCATGAACTTGCCAACCCTTCTCTCCATTCTCACGTACTTGGCTCCTTCATTCTCTTCCTCCCTCTTCCTCTCCCCGCTTATCTGAAGCACATTGTCGTCCTCCACCTGAACCTTGATGTCCCTGGATTTCAGGCCCGGCATGTCGATGATGAACACGAACGAGTTAGGATACTCCTTGATGTCCGCCGGGGTGGCAGCCATAGCCTTCGCATCGCGCACATATGTCCGGCTCGGACCATTGCCGGACTTTTCGGCAGCGTCGTCCGTCGCGTCCATTATGTGCTGGAGAGCGTGGAACAACGGCGAATCGAGAGCTGAGAATCTGACATCCATGATCTTCCTCTGCGTTGTCGCTGGATTTTTGTTTCACCCTGGCTTTGTATGAGCTGCTTTGTCTATGACGGGATAAGAGCGGTGGAAGCGGGAATTTATAGCGAGCGGGAGGATGATGGACGGAAGAAAATGGAAGTTTCTGGATGAATAAAGAGAATGGTTAATACTTATTTCCAGGAGGTTCGGTTGCTACTTCTAGAACATTGTGGATATTTGCTCTTCGATTTGAACGATGTGTTTCCCTTTCACTTCACAGTGCGTTTTATTGTTTAAAAATAAATAAAATAAAATCCGAACACGCCAACGGTATGGATGGCATCATTCTCCTAGGCTCTTCTAGAAGGAGCGGAGCTCAAAATGAGATCAGTTTAAGGTCCATTTTTATTTTGTTTGGCAAGTGGATTTCACGCTTTAATAATGTCCACCAAAAGTTATTTTTTAAGCAATTTTCTAAAATCTATTTTCTTAAATCACATTTTTTTTCAAAATTTATTTTCAAAATAAAATAAAATCCGAACACACGCCAACGGTATTCCCTCTCAACGAGTTAGAAGATTTTTTTTATTCCTATTACAATTTAACTCTTCAGGTGTTGACTTAATATTTATTTGATATTTTGTATATTAAATAGAGATGGAATTGGACGTTATTGAATTTTATGGTCAAATTAATGAGATTTAAGATTTTTTTTATGTGAAAAATGTTAAAAACGTCCTATAAATAAGATTAGAGGAATCGAATTAGTGCGTGTTTGGAATGGCTTATTTTTGTCCAAAACGTGCTTATAATTCGTGATTCACGGTATACGAAGTAAGTATGTGAGAGGAGTTTTTTCTCGGCTTGCGTGATTCGCGCTTATTTTTTAAGCTGCCGTGAAAACAAACACCCCCTTATTCTCCTAGGGGAACTGAGCTCAAAATGAACAATAATATGTTTCACTTTAACTTTACGGTGCGTTTTAATGTTAAAAAATAAAATAAAATCCGGTCACGCCAACGGCATAGATTGCATCATTCTCCCAGACCCTACTTTAGAAGGACCTAAGGTCTGTTTTTTTTTTTCCCGAAATTGTCAAAAAAAAAATCTCAGTTTTACTCTAGAAGTTTTTTGTAGCAATGCTGTAATATTATAAAAAAAAAAAAAAAAACTGTCGGCCGCTTTTCTTAAAAAACATGTGGGATTCGCTTGAGGAAAAAAAAAATATGTGGGACCCGCTGTGAAAAAAAAAAAAGCCACGAAAGTATTATTAATACCTTTGCTTTCATTCATTTCACGAGAAGCGATCAGCGGGGCGAACGCAGTTCAACAGGTAAGGTTCTGAATTTAACAAATAATTTTGGTACTTAAAATCACGTTTTCTTAACAAACTTCTTTCATAAAAGTTATTCTATGTATTTTGATCTTCGTATTGATAGTAATATTATATTGATTAACGAGAAATTTGGGATTAAGATTTTGGGAGAATTTTGAGTTTTTACAAAAGATGGTTATAGATATGTAGAGAATAAATAATAGCTGATTTTAATCGGTTTAGATTTACCATTTGATTGTTTTATGATTTTATAATTAATTTCTTCTTAAATAAATAATAAATTATGCTTTAGGAACATTTTTTACAGATTAAATTTAGATTAAACAATTTATTTGAGTTATTGGAAGTATTATTGAAATTTTAATCGGTTTAGTTTTGCAGATTTTGAGTTATGTGAAATTATAAATTATGATTTAATATTATAGTTAGAGAATTATGGTTATTAAATATTTTATTGTGAAATAGAGTTAAGAAATTTTGATTTAAAAGGAATTTGAGGAATAGATAAATTGTTGTTATTTTTAAGAAAATTGAGTTAATTATGGGGATTATTATTTGCTATTTTGTAATAGTTAACAATTATTATAAATTATATTAACATGTAAATATATATATTTATTGTAGAGTGAATTTGAATTTGGCTTGTTGGAGTTAAATTCTCAAGTTTAGGTGTCAAGAACTTGAGGTAACCACTTTCCAATTTATCATGTATGCTTGTTGAAATGATTATATGCGTATGTTGGTATTTTTAACTGCTATAAATATATTATAGTAATTTATATATGAGAAATGTACAATGATAGTATTAATCATGTTTTTAAAAATTTTTAGTTAAGTGGGCATGAATGAATTATTTGCATGATTGATGATGCATAGCATTAAATATGAAATATATGAATAATTATTGATATTGAAGATTGTGATGTTGAGATGTTGGATGTGGTGTTGTGATTGAGGAGGTTTGATTCTTTTATACCACGTGGTATAGCCACCACCGTGTGCACAGTGGATGGCTTTGGCATTCTCAGGACCTTTGGTATCACCCTTTCCTTTGGCCGGGTTAAGGGTCAGCTCAAGGGTAGGTGACACCTTTCCATTTTTGACGGAAAGGGAACACATGATCCGATATGAGTTCTGTTGCCTTTGGCCGGGTTACACCTCATTATTGGAGACCTTGGTGCAGTCTTGTTAAAGAGACTAATCCTAATATATGTTATAGCTCATGGGTTCTGTCAGCGGTTAAGGAGGTGGTTATAAGGATGGTTGAGGGAGTTTTATGCATATTGGATTGTTTTCTTGAAATAATAATGTTTTGGAAAGGTTAAACTTTATGTTATATGGATATATATGTTGCCCACTTAATTATATTATAATCATTTCCTGCATATTTGTTAAAGTGGAATTGTGATTACTGAGTCTGTGTGACTCACCCTATCAATATTTTAAATTTTTCAAGCGAGAGTTCAGGTGGTTACCAAGGGGAAGGCAAACGAGACTTGATTTGATATCAATCGTATGTTTCGTTTGGTTACATGAGCATAATGTATATTGCCAAACTTAAGGGTCTTTTTGATTTTATGTTGCATATGTTGAATACTACGCTACATACTGGGGTTTGTGCTGTGAACGGAGCCATAATATGTTGTATTATGTAATATTTAATGTTTTACTTGATTTGGAAATTAATTATATGGTAATTAAGAGGGGTCGTTATAAATGCCATCCTAAAATTTTTCAAATTGTAGAAATTTTCCTCGACTGTTATCTAAGTTAGGTTAAACTATTAGTTGATAAAATATGTTGAGCTGACAGGTTATATGATATCTTTATCATTTTTATTTTGAGTTTAGCTACAAAGTTGTTTTGGAAGTTTTCATTTAAGAGCTATATTGTCTCAAAAATTTTCAAATTATAGCAATTTTACATTGATTGTTATCCAAATTTAGTTTACTTGTTAGTTAGCCAAATATACTAATCTGACAAGTCCATATGTTATCTGTTTCATTTTCTTAAGATTAGATTTACAAATAATGATTTAAAAAAAATGCACTCATCTAGATCATTGAAGAAAATCAAAGAGGTGAAAGCATTTTACATATTGAATCCAGTAATTGAATATTGTTTCTTATTACTCTTTAGTGAACGTGAGCTTCTTTTCTATCTACAGTTGCTTCTTCAATGCTATTCTTGCTCCTATTTGGAAACTTAACTTTTATAATGACTAGGGTAACATTGCTATAATTTGAAAATTTTTAAGATAAGGTTTACTCCAAAAAATATCCTGAAACAAAAGTGAACTTTAACCTTTCATTAATTACAAGCTCAATGTGCTGCTGGCAAAACAAAAAGGCTCACTGTGCTGAGATTTACCAAATGACGCAATATGGAGCAAATGTTAATGTGACTTGTCAAATTCAATCAATTCTATATAGTATCTTCCATCCTTAACATAAGAAGAGTCGGTTGCCTTTTTTTTTAGAATATTAAGAATGCTAAATAAAATCAATTTATAAATTAAACAAATTAATTTAAAAAAAGAAGATAAATATAAATATTTTAATGTAATTTATTTAAGATCATTAATCTCTTCAAAAAAATAACAACTGACTTTTATATTAAAGATAGGAAATAACATAAAATAGAAATTTTAACAAATCGTACTTACTCTTGTAACCAAATCCCATCAATAGTTTTTTGGATTTTATAAATGAAAATAAAATAAGTGGAATTTTTGAGAATTGAGATGGTCAACTCGGTCAACGAGGGAGAGTTAACTGGGTTTGTATGTTGGTCCTCCAAAAGCCCGACGAAAACCTATTTCAATGCTGATAGCAATGATGAGTACTTAAAATTCATTGTTGTTCTAATTTTTGGTTTCCTAAGTTATATTTTGTTCCCCCAAATGAGACATGAGCATTATCAGCTTTTGACACTTAATTCTGCCTGCTGCTTATCTTTGCAGCTGAACATTTGCTTCGGACAGATCAGACCCTGCCGTGGATATTGAAGCTTCTTCATTGCTTTGTGTTGCCAGAAAGGGTGCGGACTCTTGAGCTATATTGAATAAAAAAGACGCAAAAGCTGCCTATATTAACAATCTTCTGAATCTTCCGTTTTTTATATAATAAAACTACGTTGGAGTGAAAAAAAGAAGGGAAAATAACAGAAAAAGAATTTTAAAATTATAAAATCTTAAATTAGATATTTTTGAGTTGTTAATTATTTATCAAGTCTCGCTATTACTATATCAATTTTTGATAATAAACTTGATTTGAGATTTTACAATTTTAAAATTCTTTTTCTATCATTTTCCAAAAAAAAAAAATACAAAGCAAGTCGATTTACTACACTTTAGTAGATATTCATCACTATAAAAATTACACATTTACCATAAAAGTAATATAATTAACAACCACTTTTTTCCAAATTAAATCTCAGATTTGTTAATATAAATGAATCATTATTCGATTTACTGTGTAACACAATTTACTATACTTGATTAGATATTTATCATAATAATAACACAATTAACAACAATTTTTTACCACATCTTAAGCTTGTTTAAATAAATGAATTCTTATGACCATGTATTACTTTTTTAACCAATTTACTACACTTCAATAGATATTTATCATTACGGTAATCCAAATGAAACCACATTTTTCTAAATCTCAAACTTGTTAAATATTAATAGATCCATCGCCAATATATACATAACCTATAAAAAATTATATTAATCATCACTTGTGAAAATTGAAATACCACTCTTCTCAAATCTTGCTCAACATGGAATGACACACCTAATTGTTGCTGTATATTCTCTTCAATATCAAATATAAGTCATTGACAACTAATTCAAATGAAGTACTTAGAACAACTAAAGCATTAAATTTGTAATTAAGTTCAAGTGATTTCTAATAATCCTTCTCAAGTGTAATGAGCTCCAACATCATATTAATTTCAAATCTCTCACTACTTTTATTATATTATTATATGTGGGTATATATGAAAACAAAATACTTAAACACTACTCCTTAAAATTAACAAATTCCTTATAAAAATGATTAAATAACCAAAAACTTCTCTTAGAAGATGTATTACAACAAGACTAGAGGTATTTAAAGCAAGGGGGAGGCAAAAGTAGCGTGAGTGGCATGGTTGCAATCAGCCTGCACAACATGAAAAGAAGAAACTCCCCTTCCTCCATGATAATCTTAACATTGTTATCTCCTTTGCCAAGACCATAACCTCAATACGATGCCACATTTTTTTGTATGATACGTAATAAATGAGAACATTGATGTTTTAATTTGAAGAATACAATTGTTTATTGATTTAAATTTGTTCGTGATTATTAAGCTTTGGTATATTAATTGGCAACCATTGTCTTTGCATGCCAATATTTACGAATGAAGAAGAAAGTAATATGAAAAAAATGAACTGTCAGAATTGCTGATCACCAACGTTAACCGGTCCAAACTTAGAATTGACGTTATTGTTCTTGTTGGACAACAGAAGCACTGCAGAGACCACAGTGGTAGAGAAACCAAACTAGAAATAGTGATCCTCAACAATATCAGCTAGTGTTGGAAGCTCCCCAATCATATCATTTAGCTTCTGCCTGCACAAGTGGATACCATTAGCAAGTCACAAATAGGACGAAAATTAGGTACAAGTGTTATCTCTACAAGAGCCAAGGAGGCAATCAAACATGAAACCCAAGAAACAGGCACATAATTAAGTACCTGTCTATTTGATGCAATCCAATAGCGGCAACTTCAAAAGAAGTCAGAGAACGCAACCAAATATCACTGTAGCGAGCAACCCAAGATAGCCACATCGCTTTGGGCATCGAAGCTCTGAAGTAGTTGATACCCCATACAGGTTGTGGAAGATCTGGAGGAATATTCGCAGCTGTCGGTCCCACTCTCCACCGTCCATTAAGAATTGGTTTCCATGCTCAGCAGATTTGATGAGCATGGAAACCGGGTCCCCGCCCATTAGTACCTCCAAATAGACAGAGATTCCCCGCTGAATCACCACGTTTGTGTGTGTGTATCATCATCTAATCTAACATGTAAATTATAATATATTATTGAAAAGTAACTAATCGCGAGCCTCCTTTCAGTCCTTTGACTTAGATGCATGTCAAGATTTTACTCCTAAAATTTATTTTATAAATTTGAATAGAATTCGAATATTAAAAATATCAGCTTAAATTTTAATTTGAGGTTCCGGAACCCAAAAAAGAGGCAGAAGAATACAGGGGGGAAAGAAAAAGGAAACAGGATTATATTAGCCCATTACTCCATTTTTTAATGTCCATTAAAAAGGGATAACTTAATGAAGATATGAAATAATATAAACAAGCAATAATAATAATTGCTTTCTAACATTCTTTCCTGGACACAATTTATCAGTGAATGGCGGAATTAACTGTGGGGTAGTTAAACTGGTAAAGGCTTAAAGCATCAAACTAAACATGCCAAGATTTGGATGCGTATACTTTCTTTTTTTGCACCCTTATTTCCCAGAATTGAAAAAGAAATGAAGCTGAATGAAATGCAAGAAAAAAGATATATTAATACAGAATAGAATGAAAAAAACTCACCTCTGGGAACACAGCTCATAGAACTCACTAACATCTGCAGAAATGACGCATATGATAATTGAAACAGAGAGGAAATGGGTAGGAGAAGCAACAGGGAAAGACGAAGAAAGGGAAAAAAAAGAAGAAGAAAGAAATAGAGAATGCACTTCAGTGAGAGCATTAATCAGAGCGTGTCTGCGAAACCTAAAATCCCTGAAAACTCGTTCCACCTGAGCACGAGCATTTCTACGGATTCTTGCAACCTCCAATACTTTAGGAAGCTGCTCCATCTTTTTATACAGCATCTTCCTGCACAAGTTGCTTCCATTAATTAACAAGTCATTATATATAGCATGAAAGTCATATTCAAGCATTATTAATTGTTAATTCACAAAAATGGAAGCTAACTTCAAACTAAAGCGAGCTTCATCCAACATATCCAATAGGAACATATATATATATATATATATGTACAACCCAAGAAACAGGTACGGACTTAATTATGTACCTATGTTCTTTACGAAATCCACTCCGCGCGCCTTTATGAAAAGCCACAGATAGTAACCAAAAATCGCTCCAATAGGCAACATAATTCAGCCAATCCTCTCTGGAGATCCCCTCTCTGGCGAAGTTAATATCCAATACTGGTTGTGGAAGCTTTGGAGGAAGATCCTCAGCATCCGCCGGCGGCACCACCCTCCACCGCCCATCGGCATCTCCAAATAGGCAAAGCTCCTCCACTGAATCATCACCACGTTGATATATATTATAACCCAACTCATTTCTCTCATCACCATTTCATCCATAATTTTTCAAGCCATCAACAAATTTTGCTTATTCTGCTCATGTAACAAGTAGTCACGATGTGAGGCTCTACAATTTGTATGTATCCCTCACTTCAACACAAATGTATTACTATCATATATCATTCTCTAATCTAACAACTTAACTTAAAAGTAAAAACCCACAAGATAAGAAAGTCAAAAACGTCGCCGTTTACCCATTTTAATTGATCCTCTCCTTTTCTCTGTTTTTTTCATCACTTCCATCTTATTTGTATATTTAAATTAAGTTTGAATAGCATAAATTTAAAATATTATAATTTTATTTTTAAAATATTAAATTTAATAAATAAATAAGTAAATTTAAATAATCATACCAGTATAGAAATAGAATAGATATACATCGTGCAGAGCAATATTATTTAAAAGTAGTAACTAATCGCGTGCCTCTTTTGCTTTGCATGTCAATTTTTCACTCCTAAAATTTATTTTATAAATTTCAATAGAATTCTATTATTAAAAATTTCATCGTAAATTTTAATTTGAAGGTCCGGGTCCGGAACCCCACAAAGGAAAAATAAAAAGGAAGAATACAGAAAAAAAAAATAGAAGAAGAAGAATAGACAGGATTAATCCATTCAATAACGCCCTCCAAGGATTCTTCATTTGCTCCGTACCTAATGTTCACCAATAACTTTACAAGCAAGAAACTAAGAATGAAGGGGGATGTATCGTAATGAAGGTATGAAATAATATAAAAAAGTAATAATATATAATTTCGTTCTTTCTTTCATTCTTGCCAGAATATAATTTATCCCAGAATACTAAGTGAGCGGAATTAACTGTGGCATGGTTAATTAAAGAGCTTCAAACAAAATTAAACATGCCAAGATTTGAATGTTTATACTTTCTTTTTTGCCGCACTTTTCAAGAAATGAAAAAGAAATGAAGCTGAGTTTCAAGAAACAGATATGGTAATATTACAGAATATAGAAGTGTTCGAAAACTCACTGTTGGGATCACACTGGTCATAGAGCTGATCAACATCTGCAGGAGAGAAGCATATGATCACGACCGAAGCTGAGTTGGGAAATGAAATGAGATTATGAAAAGAATGGAAGAACTAACCGTCAGTGAGGGCTTTGATCAGAGCACTTCTGCGAGCACAGAAATCCCTCAAAACTCGTTCCACCTTAACACGAACACCGAACTCAGCCAACTCAGCCAACTCCATTTAGAGAGCAGAAATCGTACCTACTCTATAACAATTGATAGTAATAACGAGACTCGTTATTGAAGGACAGGGATTATATAAAGCTACAACGTCGTCCTTCAGGCAATAACCGAATTATGATATCAGCCAAGGTGTTGAGAATGGTTCTTGAGGGTCACGCTAAAAGCCGAGCCGAGCCGAGTTGTTGCTTCCATCAAGTCGCTTATCTATATATATATATATATAGGCCTTATTACTTCCTTACGTGATAATTTGTCAGCTTTTTGGAGGGTAGTGTGGGAAGAGGTGTTTTGTTTCAGGGTGAGATATGAGTGCAATTGATGCGTCTGAGTTACATGTATAATAATCTTAGACAACATTGAGCTAGAGCTTTATTTGATACGTGTTAATGTTTTTTGATTTTATTAGAGAGGGGCCTTTAAATTTGATGAACAAAATCTGCTCAAAATTCGGTTTTAGTGACAATCACACTTTGAATAAACTAACTGGAAATGAAAAACTAATCATTCAAACTGGTTAAAAATTAATAGGTCATCGCCAATATTAATAAATTTTTTTTTAAAAATTATATTATTCATTACTTGTGAAATAAAATTGAAATACCACTCTTCTACCTTGCCCAATATGGAATCACACCAAATTGTTGTACTCGCCTCAAATATAAGTCACTTATCATTTATTCAAATGAAGTAATAATTCATTTAAACGAGGCAAAAGAGCGTGAGTGGCATACTTGAAATCAGTCTGCACATGCAACATGAACAGAAGATTCCTTTCTTTTATAATCTTAACATTTTTATCTCCTTGCCAAGAGACTGTATCATCAATATGATGCCCCATTTTTTGTAAGATATGTAATAAACAAGAACATTAATGTTTAATTTGAAGAATAGAACTCTGTTTGTTGATTTAAATTCGTTCATGATTATCAGGCTTTGGTGTATTAATTGGCAATCATTGTCCATGCACGCCAACATTTATCGAGGAGGAAGAAAGTAATATATATAAAAAATACGTTCTATCTAACCAGTTTATTTGTTAGAATTTTGGGAAATCCCTAACAAATACCATTTGATTTTCTCAAATCTTGCCCAACATGATTCACACACCTAATTGTTGTTGTACTCTCTTCAATATCAAATAGAAGTTACTGATAACTAACTTAAATGATGTACTAATAACAATTAAAACATTAAATATGTAATTAGAATCCTTATGAAGTGTAATAAACTTCGACGTCATATTAATTTTTAGTCTGTCACTACCCTTGTTATGTATGAAAAGAAGAAAATTCACTTATTCCATAATGATCTTAGCATTTTTATCTCCTTGACAAGACTTTACCATCAATATGATGCCCCATTATATTTTTTGTAAGATGCGCAATAATAAACAGGAACAATATTGTTTTAAAGAATCGAATTGTTTATTATTTTAAATTTGTTCATGATTATTAGCCTTTGGTATACTAATCGGAAACCATTGGCTATGGATGCCAATATTTACAAATGAAGAAGAAAGTAATATAGAAAAATGAATTGTCAGAATTGCCGATCACCCACTAACAAGTCTAAACTCAGAATTGGCTAATCAAATGACATCGTTATAGTGGGAAAACAGAGGCATTGCAGAGACAAGAGTAGTAGAGAAACCGAAGGCAGCAAAACTAGTAACCCTAGGATAACCAAAAGGTAAAAGCTGGTGGTATTCACTGGATGATGCTCGATGCTTTCCCTCTTCAAGAGGCCTTGTACGTACAAGACAACCTCAGAAATAGTGAATATCAACAACCTCATACAGTGTTGTAAGCTGCTCAATCATATCATGCAACCATTGCCTGCACAAGTGGATACAATCAGCAAGTCACAAATAGCTGGGATGAGAACTATATATTCAAGCATTAATTGGTACCCGACAAAAATAGAAAGTAACATCAAACTAAAGCTTCATTCAACACCCAATAGAAACAAAAAGCCATGGGCAATCAAAGGTGAAACCCTAGAAACAGGTACATAATTAATAAGTACCTGTCTACTCGATGCAATTCAATATCGGCAACTTCAAAAGAAGTCAGGGAACGTAACCAAATATCGCTGTAGCGAGCAACCCAAAATAGCCATATCCTTGGGGGTACCAAATCTCTTGTCAAGTTGATACCCCGTACAGGTTGTGGAAGGTCTGGAGGAACATCCTCAGCTGGTGGTTCCACTTTCCACTGCCCCTCGGTATCTCCAAATAGGCAGAGAATCCCCGCTGAATCACCACGTTTTTATATGTTATATACAGCACAATAACAAGTCACGGTGTGGATATTTTAATACAGAATAAAATGAAAAAATTAAACTCACCGCGGGGATTACACTGCCAATAGAACTCATAAGCATCTGCAGAGAAGAGAAGCATATGACAATTGAAACAGAGAGAAAATGAAATGAAATTGAAAAGAAAGTTAAAAAAAAAAAGTGCAAAAATATACACCATCAGTGAGAGCCCTAATCAGAGCTCTTCTGCGAGCCGTAAAGTCATTGAAAACTCGTTCGACCTGAGCACGAGCATTTCTATGGATTCTTTCAACCTCCAATATTTGAGGAAGCTGCTCCATCTTTTTATGCAGCAGCTTCCTGCACAAGTTGATTCCATTAATTAACAAGTCACTATATATAGCATGAAATTCATATTCGAGCATTAATTGTTACTTTACAAAAATGGTAGCTAACTTCTAACTAATTAAAGCTTCATCCAACATGTCCAATAAGAAACAGGTACGTAATTATATATGTACCTATGTTTTTTACGAAATCCACTGCACGTGCCTTCATGAAAAGCCAGAGAAAGTAACCAAAGATCGCTGCGATGGGCAACAAAATCCAGCCAATTCTCTCTGGACATGCCGTCTCTGGCGAAGTTGATACCCTGTACTGGTTCTGGAAGGTCTGGAGGAATATCCTCAGGTGGTGGAGCCACCCTCCACCGTCCATCGGTATCCCCATATAGACAAAGCCCCTCCACTACTGAATCATCACCACGTTTAGATATATTATAACCCAACTCATTTCTCTCATCATAGCATTCCGTCCATAATTTTGCAAGCCATATAACAACAAATTAATTTAATCTTATTCTGCTCATTAACAACTCGTTATGATGTGGGGCTCTACAATTTGTGTATATCCTCACTCCAACACAAATATATTCCTATCATGTATCATGCTCTAATCTAACGACTAAACTAAAATGTAAAAACTGACAAGACAGATAATGAAGTCCAAAACGTCGCCGTTTACCAATTATGATCCTCTCCTTTTCTCTGTTTTTTCCACTTATGTTTAAATTAAATTTGAGGAGCACAAATAAAAAATCTTATAAATGTATTTTTAAATATTAAATTTTAAAAAACACATGAATTTAAATAATCATATCAGTATAGAAATAGAGTATAGAAATGACGGAGAACAATATTATTTAAAAGCAATTAATCGCCATCGCGTGCCTCCTTTGAATTGCATGTCAATTTTGCACTCCTAAAATTTATTTTATAAATTTCAATAGAATTCTAATTCTGATATTAAAAATATCATAATAAATTTTAATTTGAAGGTCCGGAACCCAAAAAAGAAAAATAAAGAAGAGGAGGAAGAACACACGGGGGGAAATAGAAGAGGAGGAGGAGACAGGATTAATCCATTTAATAATGTCCTCCAATTCCATCAAAAAAAAAATAATGTCCTCCAAGAACTCTAATTTGCTCCGTACCTAGTGTTCACCAATAATTTATTACAAGCTAGAAACTAGGAATACGAGGGGATAACTTAATGAAGATATAAAATAATATAAAAAAGTAATAATATGTGATTTCTTTCTTTCTTGCCTGAACATAGTTTATCACAGAATGCTAAGTGAGCGGAATTAACTGTGGCATGGTTAAAAGCTTCAAACTAAAACATGCCAAGATTTGAATGTCAACACTTTCTTTTTGGCACCCTTTTCAAGGATTGAAAAAGAAATGAAGAAGCTGAGTTTCAAGAAACAGATATGGTAATGTTACAGAATATAAAGGGTGATCGAAAACTCACCGCGGGGATCACACTTGTCAAAGAACTGATCAACATCTGGATCCAGAAGAGAAGCATATCATGATTATATTGAAACTGAATTAGGAAATGAAATGAAATTATGAAAAGAATGGAAATTAAATGGAGAAGAAAGAGGGGAATAACTAACCGTCAGTGAGGGCCTTGATCAAAGCGCTTCTGCGAGCACAGAAATCCCTCAAAACTGATCCCACCTTAGCACGAACACGTAACTCAGCCGACGAAGCTCCCATTTACAGCAGAAATTGTAGTTTGTAAACAAACGGAGGGAAAAGAATTGATCGCAAACAATTGATAGTAATGACGAGACGCGTTCTTGAAGGACGGCGATTTTATAAAGCCAAGGTGTTGAGACTGTTTCTTGAGTGTGACGCTAAAGTCCGAGCCGTTGCTTCCATCAAGTCGGTTATCTATATGCTGTGCATATAGGCCTTGTTAAATTACTTGTTTACTTGATAATTTGTCAGCCTTTCGGAGGGTAGTGTGGGAAGAGGCGTTTTCTTTCAGGGTGAGATACGAGTGCAATTCATGCGTCTGAGTTACCTATCCAATAGTCTTACACAATATTGGTCTAGAGCTTTTATACATGTCATGTTTTCTGATTTTATTAGAGAGGGGCCCTTAAATTTGATGAACAAAATCTGCTCTGAATTAGGTTTTAGTGAAAAGCAAAGCACTCTTTGAATAAACTAACTACTACTCCTCTGATCTTATTTATAAGAGCTCAATAACTAAATTATACAGTTTAAAAAGGTAGTTAAAATTAGTTAAAATAATAAGTATATTTGAAAAAACTTTATTTATTTAAATATGTCCTTAATTAAGATGTGCAAGTAAATATGAGTATAACCAATATTTTAATTAATGTAATATTTATAATTAATGAGGGGCACAAAAATATCATTAAATATTCAGATAAGAGTTGTTGGGCTCTTATAAAAATAACAAATACAATTTAAATTTTAGGTTTTTATAAAAAAGACACGAAGGAGAAATGAAAAACTATTGCTCAATTTCTTTTTTGAAGGGTACTGTTTAATTATCACGGACAATTTCTTTTTTGATAGGTGATCATGGGATTAGGAATTTATTGGGATATCATGTGTCAAGCAAAAGTGGATTAAATTTACATAATATTGCTTCGTACGTTGCTTTTGCCTGCCTCTTTCACTTGAGGCACAGCGGGATTGCTGGGAGGCCAAGGTTGATATGGCAGTAAAAGCAGCGATTACAGTCTCTCCTCAGTTATTCTCTCTTTGGCTGACCTGATTTAAATAATTAAATATGTTCTATCTAACCAGTTTTATTTGTTAGAATTTTGGGAAAATCCCTAACAAATACCATTTGATTTTCTAAATTCCAAAAGGTAATACAATTGCTACACTTCAATATATATTTGTTAGTATAGTGGTAATGCAATTGAAACCACGTTTTCCAAAACTCAAACTCGTTCAATATTAATAGATCATCGCCAATATATATATATATATATATATTTAAAAAATAATATTATTCATCACTTGAGAAAATTGAAATACCACTCTTCTCAAATCTTGCACAACATGGAATCACACACCTAATTGTTGCAGTAGTACTCTATTTAACATCAAATATAAGTCACTAGTAACTAATTCAAATGAAGTACTAAGAACTACTAATACGTTAAATTTGTAATAAAATTCAACTGATTTTTGATAATATGATTAAATAAAAAAAACTGCTCTTAGAAGTTGTATTACAACAAGACTAGAGGCAAAAGAGCGTGAGTGGGCACGGTTGCAATCAACCTGCACAACATGAAAAGAAGAATATCCCCTTCTTCCATAATAATCTTAACATTTTTATCTCCTTAGCTTGCCAAGACTATACCCTCAATATGATGCTATATTTTTTGTAAGATACATAATAAACAAGAACGTTAATGTTTTGAAGAATTTGAATTGTTTATTTATTTAAAATTGTTCATGATTTTTAGGCTTTAGTATATGAATTGGCAACCATTGTCTACCCTCGCCAATATTTACAAAATAATAATAAAGTAATATAAAAAAATGAACTGTCAAAATTGCCAATCAGTCACTAACCAGTCTAGACTCAGAATTGGCTAATCAAACAACATTGTTTTAGTGGGACAACAGAGGCACTACAGAGACTAGACTAGTAGAGAAATCGAACACAACCAAACTAGCTAGTAACCCTAAGGTAACCAAAAGGGAAAAGCTGGTAATCACTATACAGATGATGCTAGATGCTTTCCCTTTTTAGAAGGCCGGCCCTGTATGTATAGGACAACCTCAGAAATAGTAATAATCTTGAACAATGTCATATAGTGTAGGAAGCTGCTCAGTCATATCATGCACCTGCTGCCTGCACAAGTAGTGGATATCATTAGCGCGCAAGCATTAATTGTTACATGACAAAAATATATTAGAACCTAACATGCATGAAACTAAAGCTTCATTCAACACCCAATAGAAACATACAACCATGGACGTCAAGTGTTATCTATAACAATAGAGCAAAGCAGCCAATCAAAGTAAACATGAAACCCAAAGAAACAGGTACGTAATTGAGTACCTGTCAGCTTGATGCAATCCAATATTATTGGCGGCTTCAAAAGAAGCCAGAGAACGTAACCAAAAATCGCTGTAGCGAGCAACCCAAGATCGCCACGTAAATGAGGGCATCGAATCTCTGAAGAAGTTGATACCCCATACAGGTACTGGAAGGCCAGGAGGAACATTCCCATCTGGGGGTCCCACCCTCCACAGCCCATTAGTTTCTCCGAATAGGCAGAGAATCCCCGCTGAATCACCACGTTTGTATGTATATATCATCATCTAATCTAACAAGTGAATTATAAATTGAAAAGACAGATAATAATACTAATTTAAAACGCCGCCGTTTACCAAGTCTGATCATTTCTGGTATTTTTCTCACTTCCATGTTACTTGTATATTTGAACTAAATCTGAGTAGCTTATATTTAAAATCTTATATATAGATGTAGTTTTAAAATATTAAAAACTCACCGCCGGGATCACACTGCCAATAGAACTCATCAGCATCTGCAGATGAGCAGCATATGACAATTGAAATTTTAAACAGAGAGGAAATGAAATGAAATTGAAAAGAATGGTAAAGACCAAGAAAGTGAAAAAAAGGGAAAAAAAAAATTACAAACATCAGGGGCTATATATATACCCTCAGTGAGAGCCCTCAAGAGAGCTCTACTGCGAGCCGTGAAATCATTGAAAACTCGTTCCACCTGAGCACGAGCATTTCTACGGATTGTTACAACCTCCAATACTTTTGGAAGCTGATCAATCTTTATATGCAGCACCTTCCTGCGCAAGTTGATTCCATTAATTAATTAACAAGTCATGAAATTCATATTCAAGCATTATTAATTGTTGCTTTACAAAAATGGAAGTTAACTTCAAAACTAAAGCGTCATCCAACATATCCAATAAGAAACAGGCACGTGATTATATATGTACCTATGTTTTTTACGAAATCCACTGCACGTGCCTCATAAAAAAGCCACAGAAAGTAACCAAACATCGCTGCGATGGGCAACAAAATCCAGCCAATCATCTCTGGACATGCGATCTCTGAACAAGTTGATACCCCGTACAGGTTCTGGACGGTCTGGAGGAGCATCCTCAGCTGGCGGCGCCACCCTCCACCGCCCATTGGAATCTCCATATAGACAAAGCCCCTCCACTGATCACCACCATTTCATCCATAATTTTGGAAGCCATATATTAACAAATTAAACTTGTTCTGCTCATGTAAACAAGTCACGATGTGGGGCTCTACAATTTGCGTCTTCACTCCACCGACACAGATGTATTACTATCATATATCATCCTCTAATCTAACAACTAAACTGAAAATGTAAAAACTCACAAGACATATAAGAAAGCCAGAAACGTCACCGTTTACCAATTTTGATCATCTCCTTTTCTGTGTTGTTTTCCCTTCCATGTTATTTGTTGGTTTAAATTAAATTTGAGTAGCACAAATTAAAAATCTTATAAATGTATTGCATAGAAATAGAGTATATAAATTATGGAGAACAATATTATCTAAAAGTAACCAATCGTACCTCCTTTAATTTGAATTGCATGTCAATTTTTTACTCCTAAAATTTATTTTATAAATTTCAATAGAATTATAATATTAAAAATATCATAATAAATTTTAATTTGAAGGTTCGGAAACCCAAAAAAGAAAAATAAGAACAAGAATACATGAAAAAAATAGAAGAAGAAGAAAGAGGCAGGATTAATTCATTTGATAATGTCCACCAAGAAATCTGCGTTTGCTCCGTACCTAGTGTTCACCAGTAATTTTACAAGCTAGAAACAAGGAATACAAGGGGATAACTTAATGAAGATATAAAATAATATAAAAAAGTGATAATATGTAATTTCTTTCGTTCTTTCTTGTCTGAACATAGTTTATCACAGAATGTGCTAACTAAATGAGCGGAATTAACTGATGCGGCGTACGTGGTTAGAGAGTTTCAAACTAAAACATGTCAAGATTTGAATGCTTATACTTTCGTTTTTGCCACCGTTTTCAAGAAACGAAGCTGAGTTTCAAGAAACAGATATGGTAATAAGGTGATCGAAAACTCACCGTTGGGATCACACTGGGCATAGAAATGATCAACATCTGTAGAAAAGAAGCATATAAAGATTGAAACTGAGAGGGTAATGAAATGAAATTATGGAAAGAATGGAAATTAAATAGAGAAGAAAGAAGGGAATATATATATACCGTCAGTAAGGGCCTTAATGAGAGCGCTTCTAGGAGCACAGAAATCCCTCAAAACTGGTCCCACCTCAGCACGAACACGGAGCTCAGCCGACGCAGCTTCCATTTACAGCAGAAACTGTAGTTTGTAACGAAACGGAAGGAAAAGAATTGATCGCAAACAATTGAGCAGAGCGTTCTTGAAGGACAGGGATTTTATAAAGCTACGTCGTCGTCCTTGAGGCAATAACCGAATTATGATGTCAGCCACGGTGTTGAGACTGTTTCTTGAGGGTGACGCTAAAAGCCGAGCCGAGCCGTTGCTTCCCAAGTAGCTAATATATATGGGCCTTGTTACTTAATTCAATACGTGATGATTGGTCAGCTTTCTTTCAGGCTGAGATACTAGTGCAATTGATGCATCTGAGATACTAATAGGTCATCGCCAATACATATATAATTTTTTTAATATTATTCATCACTTTGGAAATTAAATTGAAATACCAATCTTCTCAAACCTTGACCAATATGGAATGGCACCTAATTATTGTTGTTCTCTCTTTAATCTCAAATATAAGTCATTTATAACTAATTCAAATGAAGTACTAAAAACAATTAAAGCATTAAATTTATAATAAAATTCAAGTAATTCTAATATAATCTTTACTAAGTGTAACAAACTCTAACACCATATTAATTTCTACTCTCCCACGACCTTTATTATATATATGAGTATTGTTCGTCGTTTAGCTTCCGCAAGCGTACGGGTCGCAAGTAATAAAGTGATAAGTCAAGATCGTTCCCACGAGGACTATGACAAAAGCGAGTTAACTATTATAACTATGTTCTTAACTAGGTTGAATGAAATCATTTGAAATTGAGTATGTGAACTAAGAGGATTTGCTAAAAACAATAAGGTAAAACAAAGGTGATTGTAAAATGATTCTACTTGAAGGTTTAAAGGCTTAGGATTACTTCTTCCTCATTGTATTTCATAAAACTATGCAATTAATTCACTTATGTTAGTTGTGTGAGTCCATATGCTAGTCAAAGATTCTAAGATCATCAATCAAGCTCTCTCAAGTCAAGATTGATTTTTAATCTTCATTAACAATGTTCAATCTCTTGTCTAGCATTAATGAAAATCATCTTTCCCAAATTAATTCTTCATTAGACTATGCTAGGTTATTAGATATATCTCTATTTTAACAACAAACCATCCATTTAATCCCTAAACTTCAAGTCTAACATGATTTTTCTTAAGTTCTACAACCAAAATAGCTCTCTCAAGCATCATTCAATTGAACTAAACTCATCATGTGGTGATCAAGCACAAGATAGTAATTAAGCATAGAGAAAAATCAACATATATTCTCAACAACTAGCAAAAGTAAGAAAATATAGTAGTTTTAATCCATACAATGAGTAGAAGTAATCCTAAATGAGAGTTTTAGCCACTCATAATCAATACAAACCAACAACTCAACATAAAACTCTTGACCATATCATCAAATGAGAAGAGAAGAGGGGAAAAACCAGAAAAAGAGAAGAAAAATCTTGAATTTCTCCAAGAATCTCCTCCAAGAAGCACCAAAATCCTCCTCAAGCTCTCCAAGAAGCCTCCTTGTAGTTCTTGAGCTCTTCCTTGTGCAGAATACCTTCAATTCGGCGCCCCCATTAGGTTAAAAAGTCAGCTGAAGCATCAGTTTTTTAAAACGCACAGTTGCAGTATCGCGACTTCGCTTTCGCTTCGCTATAGCGAACCCACATCGTACGCGGTCAGAAGGGCCTATTTTTTATGTGTTTTCGCTTTTGCTTCGCTGTGGCGTAGCAAAAGCAACCGGGGACACCTTCAAGCTACTTTGATCTTCCTTTTTGGCTTTTGTTCTTCTTTTCTTCACCTCCAAGGATCCATGTAAGCTTTCATTTCTTGTCATCATCCTCCTACAAAGAGAAGGATTTTTATGAGCTTTTCAATTCTTCAATTTAATCTAAAATCCTATACATTTAACTCAAAATTTGCACTTTTTCAAGTATTTTCAACATATCACATTTTTCTTCATATGTATAAAACTTATGCATAATTTTAGTTTAAAACCACAAATATATGAGAAAAATGTGATGAAATACAAGAATTTCCAGAGAATAACAAGTATATATGAAAAAATACCTAATACTCCTTAAAATTAACAAATGCCATCTAAAAATGATCAGATCACCTAAAAAATTTAGAAGATTGACACAAGACTAGAGGCATATAAACCAAGGGGAGGCAAAAGAGCGTGGTGGCATAATTGCAATCAGTCTGCGCATGCAAGATGAAAAGAAGAAGAGTCTTTCTTCCGTATTCTTAATCTTAACATTTTTATCTCTTTCTCAAGAGACTGTACGTTCAATATGATGCCCCTTTTTTCATAAGATATGTAATAAACAAGAACATTAATGTTTAATCTGAAGATTTGTTCATGATTATTAGGCTTTGGTATATTAATTGACAATCATTGTCCACACACGCCAATATTTAGCGAGAAGGAAGAAAGTAACATATAAAAAATGAAGTGTCATAATTGCCTATCACCCACTAAGCTGTAGTACAGACTCAAAAACGGGTAATCAAACGACATATCGTTGTAGTGGGACAACAAAGGCTCTGGAGAGACCATAGTACGTAGTAGAGAAACCAAACACAACTAAACTAGTAATCCTAAGGTAAAAGGTAATCACTATAGATGATGATGATGATCGATAGTTTCTCTTAATAAGAAGCTTTAGTTTGCACGTACAGGGCTACCTCACACATGGTAATCATCAACAAACTCAGATAGTGTTGGAAGCTCCTCAATCATATCATTTAGCTGCTGCCTGCACAAGTGGATGCCATTAACAAGTCAAAAATAGGATTGAAACTATATATTCAAGCAGTAATTGTTAGTTGACAAAAATCAAACTAATTAAGGCTACATCCAACATCCAATAGGAACACACAGCCATGAACGAACGTCAACTGTTATATATAGCAAGAGCCAAGGAGGCAATCAAACATGCAAGATGCAACCCAAGAAAGAGGTAGGTACGTAATTACAAGTACCTGTCAGGTTGACCGAGTCCGAGCTTAGAGCCTAGGAAAGAAGCCACAGAACGTAACCAAGCATCGCTGTGGTTAGCAACCCAATATAGCCATTGCTTTTTGGGCATCGTACTTCTGACCAAGTTGATACCCACTACAGGTTCTGGAATCTCTGGAGGAACAACCGTAGATGGCGCTTCCACTCTCCACTGCCCATTAGATTCTCCTAATAGGTAAAGAGCCCTCCCCGCTGAATCACCACGTTTGTGTATATATTAGTGCTTGTTTGGGATACAATTTGTATCCTCACTTCAATGCAAATGTACTACTATGATATTACTTCCAGATTTTAATACAGGCTTTTATAAACCTAAAGAAATTATTTTGAAGTATTTATATCTATCGTTTTTCTCAAAACTAATTTGTTTAACTTATCAACTGATATATAATTTAATGACACACGGTATTTGGTATGATTAAGTAATTTATTTAGCTTCTTTAAATTTTTTTAAAAAAATCAACTAAACCCTATAATTAAGAGTACTATCACAGATCATCATCTAATCTAACAAGTAAATTATAAACTGAAAAGACAGATAATAATGCTAAAAACGCTGCCGTTTACCAATTTTGATCCTCTCTTTCTCTATTTTTCTCTCACTAACATGATAATTGTATGTTAAATTTAAAATCTTGTAAATGTAGTTTTAAAATATTAAAGTTTGAAAAATAAATCAATTTAAATAACCCTATTAGTATAGAAATAGAATATATAAATTATGGAGAACCATAATATTTAATCGTAACTAATAGATGGCGAGCCTCCTTTGACTAGCATGTCAATATTTTACTCCTAAAATGTATTTTAAAAACTTCAATAGAATTCATCAAATATTAAAAACATAAGCTTAAAATTTAATTTGAAGGTCCGGAACCCCAGAAAAGAAGCAGAAAAAAACAAGAAAAATGGGAAAAAGAAAATGAGACAGGATTATTCCATTATATATATTAAAAGGTGATAACTTAATACAAAGAAGTAATAATAATTTCTTTCTCACTTTCTTGGCTGAACATAACTTACAAGTGTGGGGCGGTTAAAGCATCAAACTAAACATGCCAAGATTTGGATGCGCGTACTTTCTTTTTTGGCACCCTTTTCAAGAAATGAAGTTGAGATTAAAGAAAGAGATATGTGAATACTATACTTAGAATAGAATAGAAAGAAAACTCACCGTGGGGATCACACTGTTCATAGAACACATGAGCATCTGCAGAAGAGAAGAAGCATATTATTATGACAATTGAAAGACGAAAAATGAAAAGGGAAAAAGAAAATAATACCGTTGATGAGGGCGTTCACCAGAGCGCTTCTGCGAGCCCTGAAATCAGTGAAAACTTGTTGCACCTTATCATCACCAGCATTGGGCGCAGGGCCTCCTTGTTCCATTTAGACAGCAGAAATCCAAGTCTGTAATAGAAACAATTGATACTAATGACTACGAGACGCCTCGTTGAAGGCCAGTTACTGTGTGGACCCCATTTCATAATGCTACGTCGTCGTCTTTAAGGCAGTAACCGTATTGTGATTATGTCATCAGCGCTCATTTGAATGTTTATGACAAATTAAATACATATCTAACCTCGTAGCGTTGGCCAGCATGCATGGAGGGTAGCTGCTACTACTACGTTAGAAATTAGAAATAAATAGTAGTTCATTAATTACATGATGTTTCGATTTCATGAATGACGAATACTCGAATACTATTTAAAAGATAAAAGTTTCAATATTATTTTTATGCAATCAAGGGAAAAAATGAAGCAAGTTGAAAGGGGGGAAAATATTCCGCTTTTAAAAAATGAAGCAAAGTGAGCACTGGGCATGCATGCAGATATATACCGCACTTTTACGTACTCTGCCGAATTTAAGTATGAATGCTCAGTTAAAAGTAAAACCCTTTCGTATGCATCTGGGTATATCTGCATGTATAATTAATTATCCCAAGACTAACTTCTTTATTATTACTAATCATGTCATCAACCGTCTACATTGCCATTTGAACATTGCCTTTGTCACTGTCCATTCTGAAGCATGTTAACGGAGTCAGTTCAATTGTAACTAGTTAGTTGATATGATTAGTTAGATGGATTAGTTACATTATTGTTGCATAACAGCAGTAATTAGTTGGACAAGTGTTTGTGTGAAGCTATGTATATATATTAGATATTATAGAATAAACAACAACTTTTTCCATCTCCACTGTCGTGTTGCGAAGCTAGCTATCACCCACAAACCGATCCAAGAGCAGCACCTGTGAAGAAGGTGTGGAGCAGGAGCGACACGTATAGCCATCGAGCGACGCAGAAGAGGAAATGTTGACACACTTGCCATGGAACCAGTCACGACAGGTATAACAACGCACCCACAACTCTTTCTCTCCACATATCTTACAGGATTTATCTCCTTCTATCTTCTTGATGGTATCCTTACTAGCAATGATATGTTTCTCTTTAGCTCCTTAATATCCTCTTCTAAAACCTCAGGCACTGTTGGAAGCTCATCAATCATAACTGCCGCCCGTACAGTGGATCTCATTAATTAATAAAGTCACAATAGGACGAAAATTACATCTTGATGCAGAGTATGAAAGAGGCAAGTTAAAGCAGGAAAGTACGCACCTATTAGAATTTCAGAAGTTCTTTTTTTCTCTATATCCAACAATTGTGGTATCTGAGCGAACGATCTTAGTCTAAGATAGTCTGAGAGAGCATCAGAGTGCGTTCTCATCCCATGAGAGAGTAAAATTGATCCTTCCCCCTCTTATCTCATTGAAGGTGTCTTCGGCTACACAACTTATGGCAACCAACACATGGCTTCAATTATATATGCACACTCATGACACGCCTAACTGGGCACGTACGCCTAGCTCCATACATTTATAAGGAAGAAGAGAGTAAAATAGAGCTAAAGTAGCAGCCTAACGCAACTCAGCTAATAATTCTTCCTCTATTTAGGAGGAAGGGAACATGTCAGACAGGTATAGGTAGGAAGTGAGGACGAGAGTATATTATTGTTGGCACACTTTTCATATGCACCCGACTGTCACAACAGCAGCAAAAGACCCACGAGCCTCTCAGGTGACAACAAGCGCAAACTCTCTCTTACGGTGACTTCTTCTAAATTGCACGAACCACAATTTCGGCACCGGTAAGAAGTTCCTGAATATTTTCATATAGCTTGTTCCTGCACAAGTGGATGGCAGGCATTAATCGTTACTTTACAAAAATAGAACCTGTATATCTTCAAACTAAACCTTAAATTTAATATACAAACCTCAAGAAACGTTTAATGAATTTAGTACCTATTAGCCTGAAGAAATCCTTTTTTGCCAGCTTGAAATGAAGCTACCCGGATTAACCATGTATCACAGCTCTGAGCAAGGCAGGTTAACCATCCCTCTTTGTTTTTAAAGATCTCACGTAGTTGACACCCAAAAATGTATTTGGAATTTCTGTAGAAGAATCTTATTGCGAGTACCTCGCGACGTGTAACCAGTTACACTTCCACTAGGGCTAAGGGATAATGGGAGGTAGTTTGGGATATTTCTGAACTTTAAAAATAAAATAACAATAAGATATACATTAAAAAATAAAATAAGGATTTAAAATCAAATTGTCTCAAAATAAGTGTGTAAGAGATAAAGAGAGATAATAGGGGCAGTTGCAAAATATATTGAAATCTAGACTTCAGAATTGGAAAGCTCTCCTCAGGATATAAATTAAAAAAATAAAACAAGGATAATAAGAGATAAAGAGAGATAATAAGGATAGTTACAAAATATTTGGAAATCTAAACTTCAAAAATTGAAAAATAAAATAAATTAAAATATTTTTAAAATAAATATACAACAATAAATAGGGACAAAGGTAGTAACCAAATATGTTGAAATCTTAAATTTATAATGTGGAAAATTTAGTCATAGTTTTTTTATGTTTATATTTTATGTCTTTATATATTTAGACTTAACTGATAATATCATAACGGAAATATATTTTAGATATTTTGAATTAAAATTTTGTATCTACCTTGGGTTATTTAAAATATTTAAATTAATATATTAATATAATATCATAATACCTAAATTTTTTTCACAAATCTGATAATATCCTTATTCCTAATGATCTTGGCGACTCTTTTGAGCCCTGAAACCCTGTAAGATATCCTTATTACAAATCTCATCAATAAGATGCCACATTTTTTGTAAGATGTGTACCAAACAAGAACATTAATATTTTGAAGAATAAAACTCTGTTTACCGATTCAAACTTGTTCATGATTATTGGGTTTCGACATATTAATTGGCACCTAATGTCCACGCACGCCAATGTAGACAAATGAAGAATAAAGCAAGGATTAAGGTGCATTTTTATTCTTAAAGTTGTTATAAAAGAACAATTTTACCCCGGAAGTTTTTTAGGGTTCAATGCCGCTCTGAAAGTATCAAAAGTAGTACAATATTACATTAACCGTTAGCAAATGTTAATTTTGACAGTTAAATCCCATGTTTGACCGACTTATGCACATGTGGCTTGCTGTGTTAGAAAATATGACTTACTGACCAATCATAATGTGCCATCTCACTTAATTTAAAATCCTAGTTGTCACTCATTTAATAAATTATTCAAACAAAAATAAAATTAAAAAATAAAATAGTCAAGGAAATTATTCCCTGTCTTCTTCATCCTACCCCCTTCCATCTCTAACCCAACTGACATCCTCACAAGAACGAATTGATGCAGCGACAGAAGATGAACTTCATCGATCTTCGACACCGATTCGTCACCCACCGTGATGACACCATCCTCATCACCCTTGCCGCTGGTGATAACCCACCTTCATCCTACTTCAGCCTGTTGATCGACAACTTCATTTCTGAACTCTGACTTCCTAACCCTCCTCTCCGACTTCCTAACCCTCCGGCCTCTCCCTTGAACTCAGCGATGGCTCTGGCTCAATTCAATCTTCGTCGCTCATTTGAAAAAAGAGGTATGATTTGTGAAATTTATCTCATTCCTTTTGTGCGTATGTTGAAGATTCGGTCTGGGTTGTGAAATTTTTGTGTGAGTATGACTTGAAGATTCTTTATAGTCTATTGATTCCAATGTTGCTGAGAATAATGGAGATGTGGTTGACGTAGGCGTTTAGTTTTGCTCTTTGATTTTTAAAGAGTGGTGTTGAGGATTAAATTATTGGGGTATGATTGTCCAAATCTGGAGAGGCTTGAAGCTCTTGTTGATGTTGAAAATGTGGCGTCTCAGAGAGTTTAAAGGGAAGGAATTCTCAGCAAGCCACCATTATAATCAATTGCCTTTTCACCCAAACTCATAAAAGCCCTTATCACTTGTACGTCTTTCTCCCATTGGAATTACATATTCACTACCCCAGGTGGACACTTCTTTGCAAATATTTCCAGAACCTTCCATGGAAACTCTTCATCTTTTTCTTCTACTCGTTCTTCAAAATATTGAATTTTCTCTACTGATTTTCTCAATTCGACATGTTCCTTCACTGCTTGCTCAAATGCTGCCAGCAAAAGCGGGTCAAATAGGCTATCAGAGTTCATGTCCAGTCACCGGAAAGACGAAATGTCAATCTCTGTTAACAAGTGTTTTGGGTTTTTTTTTTTAATTTTAATTTTGTTTTTATAATTTATTAAATGAGTGACAGCTAGGATTTTAAATTAAGTGAGATGGTGAATTATGATCGGTCAGCAAGTTATATTTTTCAACACTGTAAGCCACATGTGTATAAGCTGGTCAAACATGGGATTTAACAGTCAAAATTAACACTTGCTAACGGTCAGGGCAACATTGCACTACTTTTGATACTTCCAAGACGATATTGCACCTTAAAAAACTTTCGAGGCAAAATTGCTCTTTTCTTACAACTTCCAAGGCAAAAATGGATATTAACCCATAAAGCAAAAAATGAACAGTATCATTTTAGTGAGACAACAGAGGCACTGGCATTAGAGACCGGAAATAGTAATAATCTTGAACAACCTCATATAGTGTTGGAAGCTCCTCAATCATATCAAACAGCTGCTCCCTGCACAAGTGGATGCCATTAACAAGTCATAAATAGGATGAAAATTATATTCAAGCATTGATTAATTGTTACTTGACAAAAATAAAACCTAACTTCAAACCAAAGCTTAATCCAACATCCGATACAAACATAAAGCCATGGACATAACTTGTTGTCTATAACAAAGAGCCGGGGAGCCAATCAAACATGCAACTCAAGAAACACGTACGAAATTAGTTACCTATGAACTTGACGAAATCCAAGCTTAGAGCCTTCAAAAGAAGCCACACCAGGTAACCAAGCATCGCCGTGCTTAGCAACCAAATATAGCCATTGTGTTTTGGGCATCGTATCTCTGACCCAGTTGATACCCAATGCAGGTTCTGCAAGGTATGCAGGAACAATCTCAGCTGGTGGTTCCACTCTCCACTGCTCATCATTATCCCCAAATAGGCAAAGTTTCTCCTCCGCTGAATATTATGACCCAATTCATTTCTCTCATCAGCATTTCATCCATAATTTTGCAAGCCATCAACATAACCTATTCTACGTGCACATGTATCCATAATATAGCATGTAAGTTGCTATATAGAGCACAATAACAAGTCACCGTGTGGGGCTACAATTTGTATCCTCACTCCAACACAGGGGTACTACTATAACATATCGTCATCTGATCTAAGAACTAAATTAAAAACTGACAAGACAAATAAGAAAGCTAAAAATACCGCCGTTTACTATATATATATATATAGATTGAGCATTGCAACTTTCAGAATATCTCTTTATGAAGGAAAAAAAGCCTGTTGATCACTGTTACGGTATTGGAAGAAGAATAGAAAAGATACAAAGAGAGAAAGACAGAAGAACAGAAGATTGAGAGAAACAGAGAGGAATTAACAACAGAAGGTAGAGAGAGACTGAATAGTGCATATTCTCATTAGGCAATACAACAATGATCTGAATACAATAGGTGACTAAGAGTATATATAGGCTTAACCCCCTTTTTAATCACCACTTCTAACTATAACAGTATTTCCTAACAGCTAGTGCCTAACAGACTTAACTAACTAATAACTAACTTTCTTATTCACATTATTATTCCATATCAATCACAAAAGGATATCTAGTGTTTTTCTTATCTTGGCAAATTCAACCCTTGTAAATTTGAGTAGCTTAAATTTAAAATATTGTAAATTTATTTTTAAAATATTAAATTTTAACAAATAAATAAATTTAGATAATCATATCAGTATAGAAATAGAATATATAAATTATGGAAAACAATATTATTTAAAAATACTAATCGTGATCCTCCATTGACTTGCATTTCAATTTTTTAGTTCTGAAATTTAATTTATAAATAAATTTCAACGGGATTCAAATATTAAAAATATCTGATGAGGAGGAGGAGAGAAAAGGAAAAAGAGACCGAAGTAATCCATTTACTAAACTCCACCAAGAATTCTGCATCAGCTCCATACATAGTGTTCACCGAAAATTTTACAAACAAGAAACTTGAAACATAAGGGGATAACTTAATGAACATATGATATAATATAAAAAAAGTAATGATATATAATTTCTTTCTTGCCTGGTCATAATTTATCACCGAATGCTAAGTGAGTGAAATTAACTGTCGCATCGTCAAAGCGTCAAACTAAACATGCCAAGATTTGAGTGCTTATACTTTCTTTTTCGCCACCATTTGCAAGAATTGAAAAAGAAATGGAGCTGAATGAAATTAGACAAAAAAAGATATATTAATAATTAATACAGAATAGAAAGAAAACTCACCGTCGGGACCACACTGTTCATAGAACACATCAGCATCTGCAGAAGAGAAGAATATGACAAATGAAACAGAGATGAAATGAAATTGAAAAGAAGGGAAGGACGAAAAGAATAGAGAAAGGAGGGGATACCGTCGGTGAGGGCCTTAACCAGAGCGTTTCTGCGAGCCCTGAAATCACGGAAAACTCGTTCCACCTGAACAAGAGCATTGGGCGGAGGGGCTCCTTCCATTTGGAGCTGAAATCATAGTCTGTAAACAGAGAGAAAAGTATTTGATCGGAAACAATTGATAGTAACGACGGGACGCGTTCTTGAAGGCCAGGGACTGTGTGAGCCGGATTTTATAATGCTACGGCGTTCAAGCAATAACCGTATTATGATGTCATCAGCGCTCATCTGAATGTTTATGCCCACCGCGATGATAACAAATACATATCTGACCTCGTAATATTAATCTAAAGATAAAATCTACAATATTATTTTGTTGCAATCAAGAAAAAAAATGAAGCAAGGTGAGAACTGGGCGTGAAGATACCCCACAGTTACTCCGCCGAATTTAAGCATGAATGCTCAGTTAAAAGTAAAACCCTTTTGTATGCATCGGCGTCGGGTTCAGGTACAGGGCATCTCCTAAGCATCTCTTCATATATCATCTCAATCTCTTTGTTATATTGCTTCCCGCACAACACCTTGACCAAATTAGAGAAGCTATCTAAACTAACCACAAAGTTATTGCCAATCATGTCATAAACGGTCTGAATTGCCATTTGCTCATTGCCGTCCTCACAGTACCCTCGAAGCAAGCAGTTGTACATGGTAGCATCCGGCTCATGTCCATTCTGAAGCATGTCCCTAACCAGCTCTTCAACTTCTTGCATCCTACTCTTCACTTTACAAAGACCATATATCACTACGCTATATGATAAGAAATTAGGCAGGCAGCCAAATTCTGGCATCTGCTTTAAAAGAAGAATGGCTTCTTGAAGCTTCCCCATGTCCACAAGAACTCTAAACACAGCATTGAAATTTGACGCGCTTGGTTTGATGCTCCTCGCCCTCATTTCCCTTAGAAGTGTAATTGCTTCAGCCGGTTTTCTAATTTTGCAACACTCGTTAATAACAATGCCGTATGACTTCACATCTGGATTCATCCCTAGACTAACCATTTCCTTCATGTGCTTGATTGCTTCATCAGACTTGCCTGCTATGCAAAACCCCTTCATTACGCTCGTATGTGTGACAATATCGTCTTTTAAGCCATTTAACCGCATCCTGGTCATCATCCTCTTACCTTCGTCTACCTTCCCGCTCAAACAGAGACCTTCTATAAGTGCATTGTAGGTCAAGACATTAGGCTCAATACCATGCTTCGCCATCTCCATCATACAGTTCATGGCCTCGTGCAATTCACCTTTCTTAGAGTAACCATCAATCAAAGTCGTGTAAGTTACCACATCTGGTACACATTTCTTACTTTCGATCATTTGATAAAGAATCCTCTTGGCACTCTCCATATCACCTTTCTTACAAAATGCATTGATCATGGTGTTGTAAGTGACCAAGTTGGGGTCACACTTCATTTCATCGAACACCTTCCTGGCATGCTCCACCATACCCATTTTACAGAAGCCCCTAATCATCGTGGTGTAAGAATAAACATCGGGAATCACCACACCTTCCTTCACAAGTTGATCGTAGAAGGCCTTGGCCAAATCGACTCGATTTGCTCTCACCAGCACACCTAAAATCGAATTATAGGAGCGCAAACAACAGCCTCGTTCAAACGATTTAATGTAGTGGAACCAATGAATGGCACCCCTAATGTCGCCCCGATCACCCAAAGCTTTAATGAATCTGGCGATGATGAAGTCAGAGACTCTGTGAGAGTGGTGAAGGAGGGAGAAAGCCGTGCTGAAAAGGGAGTGAGAAAGTAAGATGTCAGTGATGGCGACGTAACAAGAGCGAGTATGGAAGTAGTTGTTAGGGTTAGGTTGAGGGTTGGAAGCCCAATTGAAGAAGAAGAGAGCGTGGAAGGGGTTGTTCTGCTTCTTGATTACTTGGATGACCAAGTCTGGGTTGAGATGAGAAGCGAATTGATTAAGGGGTTGGGAACTGATGTTAGAGTTCTGGGGATTTAGGGTTTGAAGGAGTGAAGATATGGAGGTTACAAGGGAGGGGTTTGGAGGTGCCCGCCAAGGCTTGGCGGCAGCCATTCCCTTACAAGATGCTCAATGCTCTGTTACGCCTACATTTATCAAGCGCACATGAAATTTCACGTCTTCGTAATAGAAATGCCCTAATTTTCCAGACCAACGACGTAGAACTAATTAATAATTACCGAAGCCAGGGCGTTCAAACGGCGGAGCAAAATGGAAAATACTCTTCACTTGAAGCACTGAGGGATTGCCTACTGGGAGAGTGGAAGTCGAACGATGAGAATTTTTTTTTTTTTTTTGGACTGAGAGTCGAACGATGAGACTGTCTTGACTCTTCACCGACTCGTTTTTGAATATCTAGAATAGCTTCTATGACTTATGAAATAAGCATGTGAAAAAAATTTTAACTCGATTTAAAGAAAATGATTTTTTTTTTTTTGAATTAAAGAGTGGCCAAGCAAACTTGGAAAATACATATTACAAGGCACTAAATACATCAGAAAGTGGGACTAATATCTTCCCTAATAATGGAAATACACCCAGGCGGGGGAACCCGTAAAAATACCATACCCTGAAGAAGATGCTGCACATCTCGAGCCAGAAAATCCGCACACCTAATCGCTTCTCTCGGTGCATACCTCAATTCGGTGTCCCATTCGGAATAAATCAAGTCTCTCACTACATTAATCGCAGTCCTGTACGGGTGACTAAGACCACAATCTCGAAGAACCAGATGATACACCTCCAGAGAATCTGTGTAAGCAATGATCTTCTGAAATCCATAATGCTTACACATCTGCAGACCTGTTTGTAAAGCCAGGAGTTCCGCGGTCGTCGACGGAACAAACCCCAGCTTCCTTTGGAATCCCAGGACCCAATTACCCCTGTTGTCTCGAATCACTCCTCCACATGCCGCCTCCTGTCTGCTGTTGACTGACCCATCCGTATCCAACCGCACACATCCTTCCGGTGGCGGCTTCCATATGATATTATCTTCATCTTGAAGGGAGAAACTCACATGCTTCACCTCCATAAGCTGATACATAATGCCATGAATGATTTCTTTTGCTCGACGCCGAACTCCTTCCATGACACCCTGGCATCTGTTCTTCCATAATAGCCAACAGATAGTACTAAAATTCCGAATCCAGGGCCAACGCTGAAAATAAGCCTTTCCCAATGGGGTTGACATATTCTCCTTCAGCCATACCTGCAAATCAGAGTGAAAAAATCTAAACCGAGAGTTAGGAGCAAGAAAATGTAACCAAACTTCTCTCGCTATCTCACAATCACGGAGTATATGCAAAATAGTCTCAGGTCGGTGGCACTCAAAAGGGCACTCCTCACTAGCTGACAACACTCTCCTAGCTCTGAGTGAGTTGGTCGGTAATCTCTCGTGAATAACCTGCCATAAGAACATCTTCACTTTCTCTGGTACAGCCATCTTCCACACTTTCTTCCACAGGCTCGGCCGATGACAAGCCCTTTGGCCAGACAAAAAAGTGTAAGCAGCATGGACACTAAAATTACCATCTGAAGCACCTCTCCAACAGAAAGGATCATCCCCATGTCCACGTGGAGGTTCAATCCAGCTGATGATATTAATCACCCATTGTGGGAGAAATTCTCTCCACTTGCAACTGTTCCACGTACCATTTTCCAACATAAAGTCCCTAATCTTGGCACTTGGATTCAATATGTGGAAATCACTCTCAAAAAAATGGATTAATGGCTCCTGGAGCAGAGTCCATAAGTCCCACCAAACATTAGTTGTGGATCCACTCTTCAAGGTCCTACCAATTCCTTGGTAGAATGTGTCCCAGACAGCAGAGATACTACGCCACACACTTGAAGAGTTTTGTTTCTTACAGACCATTGGGTAGTCCCCATCTCCACATCCATATTTTCCTCGCACACATCGAACCCAGAGTTGATCAGTCTTGGTAAGTAAGCCCCAGCAGAGCTTCATAACAAAAGCCTTATTTTGACGTTGAAGGTCTTTAATACCGAGCCCCCCATCCTCTTTATTCTGCTTAATCTGGTCCCAAGAAATGAGGTGCATTTTCCTACCTCCCTGCCCTTGGTTCCAAAGGAAATCACGGCTCGCTTTTTCTAATTCTTTCAAAATACCTTTGGGCAAAAGCATGGTTTGCATCTGATAGCTAGGCAGAGCTGACAAGACAGACTTAATCAAAACAGTCCTTCCTGCCATGATAAGTAATCTTCCTTTCCAGTTGGATAACCTGTTCTTCACCCTCTGAATGATAGGGAAAAACATAGCCTTAGTAATACGACGATGAATCAAAGAAATCCCAAGGTATTTACCAAGGTCACTCGTGATCTCAATCCCAAGATATTGGCACATTTCAACAGCTCGATTAAAGTGCACCCTTCTGGAAAAGAAAACTTTGGACTTGACCAAATTAATTTGATGCCCAGAAACCTCACAGAAAGCCTTCATTGTGTCTCTCATCACATCAATCTGATCCATGGTGGCTTCACCAAACAGGAGAAGGTCATCTGCAAAAAACAAATAAGAGATGACCGGGGTATGCCTATTAAACCGAAGTCCCTTCCAGTTACCCTCCTGCACTTCCTTATTAATCAAATGTCCTAAGCGTTCCATGCATAGGACAAATAAGTAAGGGCTAAGGGGGTCACCCTGGCGAACTCCTTGTGTCGGTCGAAACGTGGCTGACTCAACTCCATTCCACAAAACTTTCATTGACACCATAGAAGTGCAAGACATAATGAGATTCACCATTCCTTTTTTCAACCCAACACTGACAAGAGTGGACCGGATAAAATTCCAATCCAGCCGATCATAGGCTTTTTCCATATCTACTTTAATGGCCACCAGCCCTTTTTTCCTATGTCGGCTCCTCATCGTGTAGATAGCTTCTTGCGTGATAATAACATTATCACTGCTTTGACGGCCAGCAATAAACCCACACTGCTGAGGTTGAACCAGGTAATGCATCGCCCTCTTCATTCTTTCTGTAATTATTTTCGTGATGATTTTGAAGATGACATTGCAAAGAGATATAGGCCGAAAATCCCTAAGAGACGTAGGGTTATCGATTTTCGGAATGAGCACAATGTGAGATTGGTTGATATCTATAACTTTCCCAGGATCGTGCCATATATCGTGTATAAGAGTACAAACCTTATCCCCAATATGATCCCACTGTGTTTGGAAAAAATGCGCCTGCATACCATCCGGGCCAGGAGCCTTTAAAGCACCCATCATAAAAGCTGCATTTTTAATCTCAATGTCATCCACTTCCTTGTGGATCAGCTCATCATCTCTGTTTTGTAGTGGTGGAAATTGCGCAATCCAATCCCTGGAGTCAGAAACTCGGTTGTCTTTGGTGTAAAGATCTCTAAAAAAGTCCACAGCCATCTGTCTCAGTTTATCCTGGTCAGTAACCCAGTTTCCCTCTTCATCTTGGATAGCCTCAATGCGCTGTTTCTTTCTCTTAATCATGGCCGAGGAATGGAAGAATCTAGTGTTTTGATCACCCCAGGCAAGCCACTTGCACCTAGACTTCTGAAACCAGATGAGTTCCTCTTGTGCACATAACTTGCTATATTCCTGCCAAAGCTTCTTCTCAAGTTTAAAAAGGCCATTGGAAAGACTATCTTGTCTAGCCCTGTCAATACCCTCCAATCTTTTGAGAAGATTTAACTTTCTCTTAGGAAGACTACCCAGAACATTCGAATTCCATTTAATAGCCTCAGTTTCGAATGTTAGTCTTCCCTGTTCCCAATTTCTATTTTCCCAGGAATTCACAACGACTTGAGAGAAGCTATCTTCCAAAACCCATGCAGGATGATAACTGAAACGGCGCTTGGCAAACGGAATCACCGGGGTCGCACCGTCAGAGACGAGCACAAGCCTGTGGTCAGACTTGTACCTTAGTTTATGGAAAACCTTACTTTGAGAATGATTTAACTCCCACATAAGATTACCAAACACCCAGTCAAGTCTCTCCTTAACACCTCGTTGTTCCCAGGTGAAACGATGTCGTGATTTGAGTATAACCCAAATACACATTTAATGCCTGTTTGGATTAGAGGTGGAGAAGAAGCTTTTTTTTGCAAATGGGCTTTTAAAAAAGTCATATAGAAAAAAAATTAGATTGCATATATGATTTGTGTTTGGATTACTGGTGGCAGAAGTGACTTTTTTTTATCTCCATCTGAATAAAAGCAGCTTTGGTCTCTATCTAGTAAAAACTCCATTTTCTACAAAAGTTCAGCCATCACAAACACTCTCCCAAACATACCAAATAGGTTTTTGGGGCTTTTAACCCTCAAATAAGCTTTTTTAACTTCCAAACGAGTTCCCAAACAGACATTTAATTGGTTCTATCGAATGGGTTTTTTTTCACCTTCTAGGGAACCAGTTTTATTTGTTTAAATTTCAATTAATTGTTTAAAGGAAAAATTTTAATAAAATATCATTTGAACTTTAAAATTGATTTGACAAAAATTTGAGTTGTCAGTCCCATTATCCTTATTATTAACAAAACTAATTTAAAATTTTAAAATTTAAATAGTTTTTTTTTTTTTGGTTGAATTTTACCTGATTTAAAACATAGTCGCTGGGTTAAAACATTTAACTACCGGTTATATGATTGTTTCTCCAGTGATCAAACACTTGCTTGATAATATATAGTAAAAGGTATGAGTTAATAATGATATTTGTCCTCGTATTAAAATTTTAAATGACAAAAGACATGATTTAGTTTGATAACTGGCTGACTAAAATCTAAGCTTACCAACCCCACTCTTCTGTTTAACCAAATTATGAAATCATCAATTAATTAATTAATATTATCATTGTTGATGGTAGTAGTAAATATGGATATATCTCTGGCAAAAAAAAAAATCAATATATCATTGCCAACATTATACATAATACATAAAAAATTATGCTATTCATAACTTACGAAAATTTAAATACACCTCACCTTCAACCCCACTCAACATGGAACAACTCATTAATATACGCCATCTAGTTTTGTTTTATATAGTTAACTTCTATTTAATTCACACAAACTAATAAGACAGATAAAAGCATTGCCTTTTTATAATTTTTTCATACTTTCTAATATCATCCTTATTAACTACAATAAACCCCATTATTATATTATATTATACTCTCTCTACTCTTATTAAATATAATGTGTGTTTGGGATAGCGGTAGGAAAAATGACTTATTGTGATTCTGACTTATTAAAAATGACTTAAAAAAATTCAATTTTTGATTCGTGATTTATGTTTGGATGAGCGATTGAATAAGTGATTTTTCATAAGTCAAAACATGTTTGGATGAGCGATTGAATAAGTGATTTTTCATAAATCAAAACGTGTTTGGATTAGCGATTGTATAAGTGCGTTTTTAAAAATAAAAAATTGAAGGGTATTTGTATATTTTTCAAATTTTAGATAGATCATATATGTGATATTCAATATGTGTGTATATAATATATATATATATATTTTTTTTTTTTTTTTGCCATCGTATATAATATATATAATAATATATATTATATTTAAATATTGGAAGAGAGATGAAAATCGTTGATGATAAGAAAATTCGTGAGCCCCACGTATCTCTTTATATAAAAAGAGATAAAGTTGACACTATGTTTATTGGGCCCCATGTGGGATTCAGATTTCACCAAAAAACGCAGCTTATTTTCAAAAAAAAAGCCTCAACTTTAGTCTTATCAATAAGTCAGTGTATTCGGGCTTTTTTTTTTTTTGCAAAAACGCTGTACCAAACACTCACAAAATGAGTTACAGTTTTATTTGGGCTTTTTGTGTTGAAAACGGACTTATTGGGTTAAAAACGCTGTACCAAACACTCCCATAAGCACATATAAAAAAAAAATTATACCCCTAAAACCAGCAAATGCCTCATTAAACTGACCAAATGACCAATAACAACTTCTAACTAAAGATCTCCTACAAGTCTACAACAGAAGATGAGTATAAATTTGGATATTCACACGAATTTTCAATCAGATTGAGGGAGTGGGGAAAACGCAGGGGGAGGCAACAGAGCCTGAGAAGCAAGAGGTTGAAAAGGAGTGAGACGAGTTTGATGAGGCCATGCCATTATATGCATCTCAATGGGATCATTTCCGTCTAAGGCCGAACAGAGAGAGTCCTTTATGTGAGAGTGATCACAACAGTGTATAAGACCCTCAGAGCAAACAGTGGAGGGCATCACACTCTTGCCATGCAACCTAGAGATCACCAGAAGAAACCCTCTCGCCATCGCTTCTTCAAACAGTTCTCTTATCCCACCTCTCTCTGCTGCTGATCCTTCTATCACTGAGTATATGCACACAAACCCCTGCACAATTTCAAGCATTTCAGAGTCCCAGTATGATCATGAAATGAACTAACAACAATCCAACCCCTTTTCTCAAACTGGATCAGTCTGGTTGGAAATACCTCTTCTGTCCGTTTAATTTCCATCCCAAATCGCACTTCCCTGGGTCGAGGGATTAATTCTATCGATATTTCTGCTACTCCTGGTAGATACCACAATCTTATGCCATGCATAATCTGGGCATTGACTGTCTTGTCTTGTTGTTTGCTCCTACTTCTAGTTTCCCTTCCATGAACCTTGCTTTTCTCCTTTTCACAAGCAAACATGATCAGTAGGCACATCAAAATTGTGGATTTTTCTATGGATTCTTACTGGGAAGGATTATGATGAGGAAGTACATTACCGTGTGGGCAATCTGTTCTGTCTGGATATTCACAAAAACAAGAGGAACCCCTGAGGAAACTGCTGCACAAAACCATGCCATGCACCTACCAGTGGTTGTGTGGACGCAGCGTTCGCCCTCTAATGGCATGAACAATATGGAGCTAACCACTGAACACCCTGTGTCAGGCAGATGCACCCCTGCTTTCATCTTCCAGTCATACTTCATCCCACTTTTGCGGAATCCCCTGTTCTCCACATCCATAACTTTTCTGCTCATTTCTGCATATTTATAACGCAAGTCTCATAACATTCTTCAACGTTGTCAACTCTCTCTTTTTCATATTTTTTATGTGATCTTACAGAATTAGAGAAAACTTTTTGAATAAATGGATGACTGCTTGCGTACCCTGCAGTTCAGTGCATTGTTCCAATGTCAAGTCGTCTAATTCTGCTATGTGCCTGGGATCTGTGGCGGCTTGGATTGTGTACTTCTTTCTAATCATTGAGCTTTCCTGCTGCAAGATACGTGCCTGCAATTTCACGGTGCTATAACCCCTTCTAACTTTCAGCCATATGGACTTGTTCTGAGGGTTGATCCTGCCAAGATGGGAGCTAAACTCGGACTTGGCCTTCACCGGCATGAAAGAGTCGTCGTCGTCATCCTCTGCAAATCCCTCAATGATGTCTCCGGGTAACGGCATGCTCTCCTCCCACTCATCGACTCCCTCTTGCTTCACTTGCTTCACACAAACAAGCTTCTGATCAGGTTCCATCTCCTTCTTGAAGATAATAATGCAGGACTAGACCTTGAAGCTGGATCAGCTTCAATTCAAGAGAAACTGAGATTTCTTCAAGAGACGCTATAACGAACTATGGACAAGAAAGCATTTCAAGGGGACAAAATGTGTTGCATCTTCACCACCAGACCATAGTGATTAACGTTTATATAATATTATCTTCCTGGCTTTACAAAAATGCCAAAGGCTATGCCAAGACGGCTTGCCGGCTCCAGATCCTCTGTGGCTTGTCTATTTCATCAATGCAGTACTCGTTTGAAAAAATTTACTTTTAGATAATAAGTGTTTATAAATCGTGATTCACGATATTCGAGATAAATATGTGAGAGGAGTTTTATCTCGACTTGCATAATAAGAACTTATTTTTTAAGAAAACGCTGAATCAAACAAACCTGCAGTAGATTAATATTTTTTCCACAATATTAGACCATGTAAAATGGTCAAGGTATTTACCTTTTAAGAACTCTGATTGGGATCAAGCAACCAAAAATAATTGTGAAACCTTGTATATCTTATTGAAAATTATATCAGCTGCTCGCATGAACATAATCTCCATAGAGAATTCCCATTCTTGATTTACTTGTTCTTCCCTTTATTCAAATAGTACATGTTACAGTCAACAGATTACAAATTCATGCCACGAAGACCAAGCAGAGACTATTGTCTCAAAATATTTAAGCCAGCACAGCTGTGATCCCTCTTGCAAAGCTCCTATCATTGGGAACTCAACCTCTGAAAATCAACCAGCTGGTAAAGGTCGCCACGCCGTTGTTTTGTCAATGGGAGGCTTGTCCTGATTAATCAAATCATAAAATTATACAAATAATGACAATCGGCTTTTAAATTAAGCAGAGATATCAATGTGGATTAAAAAATAGTAATATATATCTACACAGTTGAGGGTAGATAAACTACCTCCTCGGCTCTATTATTGAATAGTCGATTTCTGCTATGATGATTGCCTCTTCGTGTTCTGTAGTTGCCAAAACTTCTCCAAACTGACACATATTGATATCTTTGAGTAAGTGTTTGTGCAGAAATCAGGTCAATTGCCTCTACCCATAATTATCAATAGGAAAAAATTTAGCTGCAAATTTTACGTGTTTTCTACCAAATTCTAAACATATTGATATCTTTGTGTTTTCTATCAAATAGCTAAGAAAACTGTCTGTTTGAATGTTATAGATAATAATATAAAGCGAAGTTAAATACAATTAGTACTTACTGGCCCAACAAGAGTGGAGTGGCCCCAAGCCACATAACCAGAACCAGTATCCCGAGCAGGTGAACAAGTCGCCACATATAACTGTAAAAACTCAACAGAGAATTTCCGAAAGGTCAAAAGAAAAACAAGGAGAGAATTTCGAAAAGGTGACCATGCATAATGTCTGACCTTAAAAATCAACAGTCCACAAATACACAGAGTTTAGGACGCAGATTAAACCAAGACTACAGCCCAGGGAAATTCCAATGACAAAATCAATTGCATCAATCTCACCACTTTATCTGGAAAAGATATGACAAGTTTTGACAGCCAACAACACCAAGTTCCTTAGTCAAGGTATGTGACTTAAATCTTTCCATCCATAACTAGCCCAGGAAAAGAGAGATCTCGAAATCACATGCAGAACTTAAAATACCACTAGAAGTGCATTCAACAAAATTCCACAGAAATTTAAAAAACAAAAATAAGGGGTCATTACCTGGTTATCTGTAGCCCTGCAAATTAAAAAGAAAAACACACATCAGGACAGATTAAATCTGGTGATTATTGCTTAATGATGATTTTGAAACAACAGTAAAGTGATAAAGAAAAAGCATAATAGGGTAAACGGTGGGGAACACTGAATTGACAGGTCACCCCATCATATCTTTTTAAATATGATCAGCAATTTCTGGCCATTTCTATGACCAAGGTTATTCACCTCCATAAATCTCCATAAGAAATGACAGGCCTAAACTTCTACTATTAGGTAGCTGGAGGTAGAGTGGGGTACAACTAATTTACCACTCAAACAAAAACCACAGCAAATGCTTGAAACGATCAAATTTGCTATTGGTGTATCAACCAGCAACTGACTAGCAAATTATTTAAGAATTACGAGAATACTGAGACAATAGAGAGGCTAAAGAGGAACACAACTTTAGAATTCTGCCACACACATCATACATTTAAGGTTGTAATGTGCACAGCAAGTAGAAATTATTACTACCTTGCCCTCTGCAATAACTCCCAATGCAATGGTCCAGTAGTCATGTTGAATGCCGCAGGATAGCAGAGCAAGTGAGCACCTGAGGATAAAAACAAACTTGTATTTCTCCCAAAACTTACAAACAAGAAAAGTTATGTGATCAAAGTGATGCAAACTCTGAAACAAAACAATGCAACTGTACAATTAATCATCACTTGCGTTTTGCTTGAATTTTTCCGAAAACCCAGAAAATGCTAAATCCCAATTTGGTAAAACCGTTCACAACTCCAAAATAATCACCAATTTATCCAAAGAACCTATCCTCTGAACTCGGAGTCACCCTTGGCATCACAGACTTTCAACCTACCTAATTTCTACCATGAATCCATCCAAGAAAACCTTAAGATTGACCCGTGGAGTCCTGAAAGATCTGTACTACGGCAACATTCTAATTAACGAGAGAGGGGATATATATATATAGAGAGAGAGAGAGAGGCAGAGAGCTCTGCTCTAACACTACCTAGTCTGTTCCAACTATCTTGACACAAGCAGCAAACTTTACAGGATATAGACGTAAAGCCTGGGAATTTCAGGTTGACCAGTAGGACAAGATTAATTACTTCCAGCTAATGAACTAAAATAGATAGGAAAAAATTTGCAAACCAACCTCTTGCTGCATATATCATTGCCAATTCTGGGAATCGAATGTCATAACAAATGCCAATACCAATGCGCCCAACTTCTGCATGAATCAACTCTCCATTACAATCATTAGAAACTTCACGGTGAAAATTTAATTTTGAGAACAACTCTCGGTGCACAAGGCAATCATGCAAGGATGCGCTCTGCAATAAGTGCAAAATATGATTGCATGGGAAGCCTTTAGACAGCTACTTTCTTTTTTCTAATTTTATTTTGGAGAAACTCAAGTGCAATTTTTTCTATCTTTACTGCCAGGTTCTCTAATAAAAACATAACAGGTGTATGGAATTATTGAATTTACACGATATACTTTTATAGAATAACTTGATGTCAAGGATATAAGGAATTGTATTTCAATGTAATCATTCTATTTTTTACTTTTTTTAAAAGATGCATAACAAATTAGGTTATATATGCATAAATATCACTTCTCTTCCCTTATCATCAAAAAGAAGGCAGAGCTGCATAAAAACAAGTATGTTCTGAAATGTAATATCAATATGAAGCCTCGTTTTAAAAAAGATCACCCTTTAGGGCATCCAATCGCCAAATGAGACATAATACTATATGGTCTATGGAAAGTGTAATAAATAAAGCTTTCTCGTGAATGACTCATACTTAAACTAAAAGAATTAGTGTAATTTTCATTTCCATTTTCCCATCCATCTCCAACTGTCCAGAAACATTAGCATCAATTCTGTACTATGAATGTTCCTTTCTCATCTAAATTATGGCAAAAGTATTAGCATATCAAGAAAAGCATTATTGTGATTAAATGAGAAGTGAAAGAACATGTTAGACCTGTATCGACAATGGTTGGAGCGTCCCCAGCAGTGAGAGTTTTTGATTCCACAAAGGTAATCTTCCCAGGTATGTCAATGTCAAAAAGGTGTATCTGAAGTGGCACTAGCCAATTAGAAATTACACAAGAAAGCAAATTCTTCATTTGAGTAATATGTCACACACACCATAAAATTTCAATCTAATCCCTAGAAAGATCCGTGCAATTTGAACAATCATTAGCCCTCCTAAAATTCAATACCACAGTGCCATGTGGTCGCCAATACCACAGTTACAAATTTCATCTCAATACAAAATTAAAACTAGCTTCCTATGAAAAATTAACTAGCAAATCTAAAACTTTCTACGATCAGGTCCAGTTAGAGCTCCAAACATGTAATTTATAAAGAACGAATATCTTGATGATTAAACATGTAATCCCTGGATTGAGAAGCATCCAAATAAAGCCAAAAATTAGACCTTGCGATGTTTTGCTTTTAGCTTTCCATCGGTGCCAAAGACGCAACAAGTGTTGTATATTCGGCCTTCATAACGTTCTGGTATGGAGCCTCCAACTATCGTGATCTTCAAGAGACGAGAGACTTCAGAAAGCATGGCAGTTGAAGGCGATGCATCACCACCAGCATCAATATCCTCGGCGTAGAGGGGGAAGCTATCACTTAAATACGGACTATTCCATATTTCCTGACAAGTTATAACCACGCTTACTGGAATGCGTATTTCATATAGTTAATACAGAAGAAGCAAATTTCAGAGAACGCACATTTTATCAAGTTCAACAGGCATACATTTCAACAGGACAGCTAAAAAAGGAAAAGTATGCCGAGTAAGTAACTGATCGAGTGAGAAATGCTAAGAGCTTACAGGCAAGACAACAAGCTGGGCACCCTTCTCTGCAGCCTCCTCAATGGCTTTCCGAGTATGAGCAATGTTCCTCTCCTTATCGGGGGTTACTGATAGTTGACAGAGTCCAATCTTAAACTGAAATCACAGAAGGAGGATTCCGACAGTCACTTATTGTAGCTCCGAAGCGCGAAACCCTAAAATTCAAACATAAAAAAGAGAGAACAACTTGCCTTGGTAACAGGAGGAGTGGGCATGGAAATGGCAGGTGGGGAGCGGGCTCTTTCTGGGTTAAATGAAGCGGCCATTATCGGGGAAGAGGCAGTGTGAAATTGGAGCTTGGGGGTAGGATGGATCCAATTGTGATAACGAGTTGCAGGAGAGAAGCAAGGAAGAGGGGTAAAGAAGGATTTAGAGGAACAAAAAGAACGAGGGTGATAAGAGGAAGAGTGGAAGAGATTGAGAGACTTGGAGCTAAGCACAGATGATAACGTCGACGCTTTCATTTCCTTGTCCCAAACTATGGAATCCCTATCTTTGACCGGCGCTCTTGAGGCTTGACGCCCCTAAACCATTACGTCATTTTATTATTACTGCGTCGGGGCTTCAAAACCAAAACAAAAAAATGATTAATAAGTACATAATGATAACGTTTTTTTGGGAAAATTCCAAAAAAAAGTATTCCATCGCTTTTATTTATAAATAATTTTTTCTTTTATAGGGATTTATAGGGATGTTTCCTTTTATAAGCAATTTTTACTTTTTATCTAAAAATGTAAGCTTCTTTTTCCTATTTTACCCTTATTAAATATTCATTGTTTCTCATACTTTTTATCTATTATCTCTCCTATACTCTTTTTATAAATAGGGGCATATATGAAAAAAAATATGGCATTTTTTACGCACTTAATGACCAATTCTTTTTGCGCAATCAAGGGAAAAGTTTATAAATAGAACCGGAGAAAGTGCATTACAAATTGTAAAAGGACGATTAAGTACACCGAAATTTTAAAAGGACAAATCAGTACAGTGTCAGAAGGGATGAGGAATCTGGGATTTTGAAATCTCGGCCAAATGATGAAAATGCCCTTCAGCTCTTAGTCGAAATAACAACATGGGTCTCTTAATTAACAACTCCTTCTTCGAGATTAACAACACCAAAATTCCTCAAAGAATCCGTACTTATCAACCGTGAAAGAAGAAATTGGAGTTGTTAATGTCGAATTCGGAGTTGTTAATTAAGAGATATGTATTATTATTAGCCCTGAAACTTGTTAATTATAAAAAAAGAGATTGAAGTTGTAAATATCGAATCCAGGATTATTAATTATGAGGATCATGTTGTTATTTTGAAGTGGAGGGAGGGAGGGTTGAAGAGCATTTTCATCATTTGACCGAAATTTCAAAATCTCAAAATCCTTATCCCGTCTGGCACTGTTGATTTGTCCTTTTTGAATTTTGGTGTACTAAATTGTCATTTTGCAACTTCCAATGCATTTTTTTGGAATCCCCCCCCTCTTTTTTTTTTTTTTTTTGCCATCAAGCACATAATGATAATGCTACATATAGGAGTAATGCTACATGTAAGAGGTTGACTAATGAAATTATATAAATTACTTTAAAATATTTGTATTCGTAATATTTTTTCAAACTAATTTATGATAGGGTATAAGTATAAATTTAGTAACGAACTATTTTCTATGGACATCCAACACAATTTACTATTTTGATGTGCAAAAGTAAATATAATCAATGTTTTTGGTAACATATATAACAATGTTGTTAACTCTAGTTAACTTTCGTTATTTTTTGCAAGTGGGTCTCACCAGTATTCACACTCCTCTTTTATTTTAATATATTTTTAGATGGGTAAATATGTAAATTTAGCAATAAATTATTTCATTATAAGCACTTAACACAATTATTTTTTGTTTAGTCTAAAAGTAGACATAAACATTTTCTATCTTATAAATACTCATATTTATCTTGTAAATTCTCTTACTTGTGATGAAAATGCCCATATTTATTTTGTAAAGGGATTTAAAAGAATTGAGGAAGTTAAAAATTTTTGGTCATTTACATATTTGTCAAATCAATGCCATATTTGTCTTGTAAAAAATTATTTAACGTCTTGAATTATTTTAAATCCATTTATTTATCTTGTAAATACCTTTATTATTTTTTAAATTCTCTTATGAAAAAATAAAGTAAAGATATTATCGTCTTTTTACTCACAAAACTTAATTTTGTTTTGACTCAAGGGGTGCAATTACATTTCAGAATTTTTAGAGATTAACTGAAATAAGATTACTTTCATGGTGTCTAAGTGGTATTTTTTCATTAAAAAAGGCACATATTTCTAAAAGTATAATAAATAATAAAGAGTAAGAAGGCAAGTGGGACCAATAATATAAAAAGTAATGGATGTTAACTATGGTTAACGGCGTTAGTATATATGCTACAAAAAAAAATTGATTATGTCTACTTTTACAACCTAAAATAGTTATTTGTGTTAGATGCCTATAGGAAAATAGTTCATTACTGAATTTACATCATAATCCTTTATAATATAATAATATGCATTTTAGAGAGGTCATATAATATGATTAAGTAATTTTTTAACTTTCTTAATCTCTCTGAATTAATTAACTAGATTAAGGACTTGAGGTAGTGATCAGTAACAGTTTAATTTTTCTAATAATATTATTAAGTTAATATTCTCAAAATTATTTTCTTGTCTCTCCCTTTGAGTATGAGTATAATCGTTTTATAGTTATTTAAATAAAATATACTCCATCCCACACCTAATGTAAAAACGACAGGTATTAATTAATTTGAGTAGATTGAAACATAAAATAAATTTTTTAATTAAAATAAATGTAATATAAACTTTCTATAAGTATTTTAGTGTAACATTAGATTATATATTAGTTTATAAATTAATAAATTAGTTTTAAAAAATAATAAATATAAAAAATGAAATGGATTAATTGATATGTGACATGTCCAACCCATGTCCAAGAATGGAGATGCCAAGAATATTTATTTTAATTCAAATTTTTTATTTTTCCTCCTCATTGATGATACTCTTAAATTTAGCCCCGCTTTTATCTTGGACACTCTAGAGGACTTGGGATTATTGTGTGGATAAATGTTTTTATTTGGGGTCAGAGTAGTTAAGGAGAGATTCCATTAAAATACAATGGAAAATATAAAAGGACGATTTAGAGCTTTACAATTTGGAAATCCCAAATTAGTGTGGTTCCAGCATGGAGGAAGAATATGAAATTATGAAATATCGGTGAAAAGACGTCCATGCCCTTCAGCTATCATTCTCTCTCAACTCGGAATAACAACACCGGCCTTTTTATTAACAACACCATATTCTATATTAACAACTCTACTTTTTTTTTACAATTAACAAGTTTCAGGGCCAATAACAACACATCTCTCATTATCAGCAATACCGTATTTTATATTAATAACTCCAATTTCGTCTTTCATAATTAACAAGTTTCATGGTCAATAACAATAAATATTTTTTTTATTAACAATATCGTATTTTACACTAACAACTCTATATTCGTCTTTCATAATTAACAAGTTTCAGAGCCACCCGAGAAGAAAATAAATGTTTTTATTTGGTGTCAGATTAATTAACAGCATTTAAAACAGATTCGATGAAATCAAAACTTGGCTAGTTTGGAACACATGAAACGATACGACTGATCATCGCGAGTCTCACAATCCTGGTACAAACGGTCACCAACTGCCGATGGCGCCTCTTGCCTCATTATTAATAACCCACTTTCACACAAACCCTTCACCTACAAAAAAACCAACTCTGTTCCCTCATTTCAAGACAGACATGGCAGATCCCAACCCCATAAACATTGTTCCCTATGTCGACGCTCTCCATGAAGATCCCAACTTGATCCTTAATTTCGACGAAAACTTTAACCCCACGCTTCTAAACTCATCCAATAACCACCATGTACAAAACTTTCCCCCCAACTCTTCCCAGACGGTGCCGGAAATGTATGATGATGCAGCTGTACAAGCCTTACTCGCCGACATTAGCCCATATTTAGATCATATGATTCCTTCCGACAACTTTAACCAAACCGGCCCTTCTCATCAATTCCCACAGCAAAATATTCCAGAAGTCCCTCAACAGATTAATAATCAGAGTGCAACAACATTGTGGCCTGACTCACCAATCCCATTGTCTTGCACTTTCTGTCAAGTTCTTCGTGAAATAGTTTATACTGATGGTGTTGTTTTAGTCTCCAGACTTCAAATTCATGGCAAACCTGGAATCATCTCACATGCACTTCTTTATCAGAAAACCGATGCGGGTTCTTCTTCGGCCCAACCACAACAACAACAACAACCTTTTCAAATAATCGAGTAAGTCAAGAGTTTTAACTATCTCTCTGCTGGTTCTGTTTTGCAAGTGAGTTAACGTTTTTGTTTTTGTTCTGTTGGACTAGTTTTACCAATAAGAACATGTCCCAAATCAAGGCTTTCTTAGCCCGACACTGTTTGAACCAGAATTCAATGGGTTACTTTATGTTGCAAGATTCACTTTCTCTCTATTATGAAACCCTGTGCTGTGGATTGGATTGGGCTGAAGACTTCAAAGATGACCCCACTGACCAAAAACCTGATGATTCAGGTTCATGACTATATTCTTGTGTTCTTCGTTCTGCCTTGTGTTTTCTTGAATCCACCATACATACATGATTCATTAATCAACCGTAACATTTCTGTGTTTCTGATCTGGCAGTGTATCTATTAGTTTATTTTGTTTGAATGGTTTTGTGTATCTGTAAAGGAGGAAAAACTGGTATGGAGCCGGAGATGGAGGCCGGGGATGACATGCAAGCAGGGACTTCAGACACTTGCCTTGCAGAACAGGTTATTCATCAGAAGCCTACTAATATATATATATATATATATATTGTTAGGAGTATTCTAGTTTTAATTTGTTGGTACATGGGAATGCAATGCAGAGGGAGAGGGTGGAGAAGATGAAACTAAGCGATATGAGAGATGTGTTTGGCCTGCCTATTCAAAAAGCAGCCGAGAGGTTGAAGTTATGTCCCACACAAATGAAGAAGATATGTCGTAAGCAAGGATTAGAACGATGGCCTCGCAGAAAGGTTCAGTTCTCACCAGTCAGTCTCATTTTATTTTATTTTCTTCACAACTCGTGAAGATTAATAATGTGTAGCCACTGATGAATATGATGTGTACGTACGTGCAGGTGAAATGCATAGAGAGGCAAATGTCGATATTGAAAAGAGCTTTAGAATCAGAACAAGGTGCAGCAACAAGGGCACAAACTGAAGTAGAAATCGAGAGGCTTGAAAAGGACCTGGTTCGGTACTGTGGTGGATTCCCTCCAACTTCACTGAATATCGAATCAAAGTAGTAAACGGAATATGTATTTATAGAGAGAGGAAGGCCTTTTCCCTTTGGAAATAATTAGATTTGTTGAGGAAATTTCTTTCATTAACTTTATGAAATTTAAATTCTCTTTCCCAACATGTTTGCATGGATCGCCAAATAAGGCTTATCGTGAGGGGTTGATAAAGCTGTTGTAACGCTGATTTTATTGCACAGTTGTTGAATGTTGAGAAGAGAGTAATGAAGCTAGTAATGTGGGTGGGGCCACTTCTCGGTTAGGCACCCAGAAAGTAACTGTATGATTTTATTCCAAAATGTCGAAAACTAAGTCACAGGGGTTTTGTGAAATCTTTCAAGACGTTAGTAAAAAATTTAGGGTTGGTTGGATGTATTTACCAAAATAAATTAATCCTTATTTTGAAAGACTCGGCTAAAATATGCTACTGATATAAGAAAAGCTAATGCAATAGTAATATTTATATCATTTGTAGGTGTAGCTAACTCTCGATGAGGTAATTGTATGATTTTTTAAGGCAAAAGAGCAATGACCAATTAGAAACAAAAATAAATAGAAGCAAAATTCTAATAAAAGGAACCCATGGGACTATATTCTTTTCTAATCTGAGTTTTGCTCACTTACAAGCACGCGGTAACGCTTCAAAATAATGAAGAAAATGAAGCCTCAGAAGTCAGAATTTAGAGTAGGATTCCCATACTGGAATCAAAGCAATGTCAGGTGCATGGTACGTGGTATCCCTCTCCAGAGATCCCACCTCTGGGTCCACCATCACCTTCTGACTCTTACAAGCTGCATTAATTACAGAAACACCCTAAAGAACAGTTCTTGATTGTGTGTTCCAATTTGCCAAAACAAGTTGCTGGCTTGGTTAATGAAAACTTCTCTGCTTTTAAATCCACCCATTAATGCATCTTTGAATCTTAGTTTAGATATGATATCTATGTCTGTTTGGTGGAAGCCAGGCTCAGCTTAGCTATACAAAAGAACCATATCATCAGAAAGCCGAAAAAATAGAAAATAGAAGGGTTTCGTGAAAACAAATTAACAAGATAGGGTACATGATAAAGATAAAAGGGAAGGTGGGGAGGTAGTGGGAGGGGATATTGTAAGTATGATTTGAAGGGACCCTCATGCGTTGATGCAAATGAACAGAGACAACTAGACCAAAATACTGGAGGACATGTGATGCTGACCAGTATAATGGGAACAAATCCAAAAACAAAGCTGATGGGGCTGAGGCAGGGGATTTGTTGCATCTTTCCTTTTTAAACACAGTCAATGATTTTGTTTGCTTTCCATATCTAATTTAATATACACCCATATCTCACAAGCTTACTGGAATTGCGGCTTCCCAAATTTAACTTTTTACCATTTACTAACGCAGACTTGGGGTGGTATATTGGTGAGTATTCCCACCCGTCAAGCTAGCTATTCGGGTTCAATCTCCGACAACGACATCAAAAACTTATTCGCCATTTAGCTTACTGCAAGCGTACGGGTCATAACTAATAAATTAATGGAAAAAAAAGTATTGTTCCACAAAAACTATAACAAAAACGAGTTTACTAATGTAATCATGTTCTTAATTAGGTTGAATGGATCCATTTGAATTTGATCAAATTGAATAAATATTTTTTTTTTTATGAAAACAATAAAGCAACATAGTGAAAATTGGGAAATTGGGTCTAACTTCAAGAGGTATAGAGTTATGATTACTTCTTCCCCATTGTATTTCATGAAGTTATGCAAATATCCACCTATGTTGATTAAATGAGTATATATGCTAGTCAATGATTCTAAAATCATCAACCAAACTCTCTCAAGTCAAGATTGATTTTCAATCTTCATTAGAAATATTCAATATCTTATTTATAATTAATGAAAACTATCTTTCCAAAGCAATCCTTCAATGGACTATGATAGGTTGTTAGATATATCTCTATTCTACAATAAATCATCCATTTAATCCCTAAACTTCAAGTCTAGTATGATTTTAATGGCTCTCTCAAGCATCTTTCAATTTAACAGCTATAATTATGTGGTGATCGAGTATAAGATAATATTAAGCTCAAAGAAAAATCAACATATATACTCATTAATTAACAAAAGCAAGATAATCTGGTAATTTCAATCCAGACAAATGGGTAAAAGTAACCTTGATTAGGAGTTTTAACTACCCATGATCAATATAAACCAACAACTAAACTTAAGACTCATAACCATATCAGCAAAATGAGAAGAAAAGAGGGAAAAACCAGAAAAAGAAAAAAAAACTCTTAAATTTCTTCACAAATCTCCTCCAAGAGCCCCAAAATCTCCATGAGCTCTCTCATAAGTAGCCTCCTTATGCTTGACCTCTCCTTTGTGCAGAATTACCCTATTTCGGCACCGCTCTTAGGTTAAAAGTCCCTCAAAATCATCACTTTTTCAAAATGCGCAGCATCAATATTGGAGCTTCACTTTTGCTTCGCTATAACAAAACCACAACAAACGTTGTCAAAAAGGCTTATTTTTAAGCTGTTTTCACTTTTATTTCATTATGGCGTAGCAACAGCGACCTCAATCAGTAAGGCCTATTTTTTGAGTGTTTTTGCTTTTACGCTGTTGTGACGAAGCAAAAGCAACTGAGAATGCATTCAAGCTATTTCCTTGATCTTCCTTTTTTACTTTTATTCTTCTTTTCTCTACTTCCAATGATTAATGTAGGTTTTTACTTCTTGTCCTCATCCTCCTCCAAAGAGAAGGAATTTATGAGCTTTCTAATTTTTTCAATTCAATCAAAACTTCTATACACTTAGCTTAAAATTTGAAAATTTTCAAAGTATTTTCATTACATTACATTTTTTTTTTATGTATAAACTTTATACACAATTTAAATTCAAAACTAACAAACATAAAAGAAAAATGTAATGAAATACAAGAATTTCTTTAAAATAACAGGAGCTATGCACACACACATATCTATTTTATGTGAAAACTTTGAGTGTTTGAGATGAAAGAGCCGTTAAGTGATTGAATTGAGGCTCCTTGGGGTGGTGAATGGTGATAGTTCATGATCAAACAGTCAAATTTACAGGCTCCATCTCAGTGATTTCTCGTGGTTAAAAGACTAAATTGATAAAGCAGATGATGTGTCTTTGTGTAGTGAAGCAACTTGTTTCTCCTTTTTACCTTTTAACCTCCCTACGTCACTTGCCATTTTGTTTTTGGGTGCAACAGCTGCCATCACTATCAAATGGGACCCAGAAATCCCACAGCATAGGCGTTAACCAAGTGGTTTTGGATTGCATGATTATTCATCTCCACCCATAAGCTGTAAACTTTTAGTTGTTAAATCTTTTTTGTTGGTAAAAAGCAGAGCAAATTGTGCTTAGGAGCATCCATTTCCAATAATAACAAGTCCCAACTCAAGCACGTAAAATGTTGTTTTCACTCGTTACACACAGTAAACTAAACTAAACTCTCCCCCACACATACTATTTGTCCTGCAACGTGATCCACTTTTAGTTCCCATTTCTCTGTCAATCATTGTAATTTTACAATATATACCAACCAACCTCAATTCCCATTCGTCAACCATATACATATATGAAAAGGGAATATGATCTGTTTAATGATCTGATGGCCAAAAAAAAAAAAAGTTTAATGATCTACTGTAATTTTAAACAAAGCCATAAGAGTAGCCTTTTTTTGCCCATATGCTCAAAGTGAGTGAGTGAATGAGCACAGGATATAATTCTCCTGTCTCTTCAACATGATCAACGGCTAAAAATTCGAATTTGGAAGGAGCAGAGAGAAACTAGAAAAGTAGGAGGGGGTCCAAGGTTTGATTTGCTTGACACGTAAGCAGATGAGGCGCGTGACGAGCCTTTATAAAGTGTTCACCTATTCCTGTTCCCTTGGCCTTCAAAGCGTGCCATTGTGTTCTCATTGCTTCTCTCTAAACTTTTCTCCCACCTTCTTCCTCTTCCTCTTCCTCTTGGACAAAGCCATCAATTACCTCTGTTCACGTTTCTTCTACCATCCCCAACAACCACTTCTCTCTAATCTATCCTTCTCTTCAATAATCATGCCTCGCAGCTTTTGAATCTTCCCTCTATCTCTCTAAAAGCTCTCTCACCTGCTTAACCTCCTTTTGTTCGTGCTTGCCCTTGTTCATCATTCTCTTTTTGCCCGTGCTAATAATCATTCCTTTTGGCCGATTTATTACCAAATACAAACCAGACATGTACATGTTGGAGAAGACACTCAGGGATCATCCCACTTTTCCTAACAACCCTAAAAACCCCTCTTTCTCTTCCACTCTTCTCGACAAGATTTACCGTTCCATCGAAGAAGGCGAGAGGGAATCAGAGTCGTCCGGCAGTATGAAGTTCCACAGAGAAACAACAATGGCGAAGAAACAGAGCAGAGGCGGCGAGAAATGTAACAGAACCGTTGAAGAGGAAGAAATAGCCAAGGCAAATCTTCGCCGAGCTTGTTTGATAGAGAAATGGATGGACAAAAAGATGAACGAAAAGATCAGCACCAAGAGGACCCATCAGCCGATCCATCTGGACACAAAACTACATCTTGAGCATGATCATGACCAAGATGTTCAGTTTTTCAGTTCCACTTCAAGTTCTTCTGATTCCAGTTCTGGAGGATCCTCTTCCTCTGACACAGAGTCCATGTACGGAGTGAGATCACAGTCCTCGTGCTTCGCTCCACCGAGGCCAAAACCAGTGAAGACCAGTGTGTCTATCAGGTCTGAGCGATCAGAGAAGAAAGAAAGAGCACAAAAACAGAGGCAAGCGCGTGCTTATGATGTTCATGAAGAAGGATTAATAAAGAGCAAATCCAGGGCTCTCAAGATTTACGAGAATATTAAGAAAGCAAAGCAACCAATTTCTCCAGGTGGGAAGCTCACGAGTTTCCTCAATTCTCTGTTCACACCAGGGAATGCAAAGAAAAGCAAGAGCTCGAGCACTACATGCTCTGTTGTGGGGTGCGAAGACGTAAACGCTGAGAGGAAATCAAAGTCAGGTCAAGCTTCAACATGTTCGTCGGCGTCTTCGTTCTCACGGTCTTGCCTAAGCAAAACGTCGCCGTCTTTGCGTAAAGATGTTAAGAGAACTGTTCGTTTTTACCCAGTAAGTGTAATCGTGGATGAAGATAGTCGACCTTGTGGGCATAAATGTTTGTACAAAGAAGAAGACGCTAGTGTAATGCCTGTGTCGGTGCCTGCGGCATGGAAAATTGGAGGGTCACAGGGTAGTTATAAGAAGAACATTGATGAAGAACTCAAAATCACAGTCATGGAGAAGAGCAGGCGAGTTGAAGAAGCTGCCAGAGAGTTCTTGAAAGAGTATCATCAAAACCAGAGGAAAAGTGATTTGGTCTTGAGGGATTTTCCTATCAGGACAAATAATGTAGTTGAGGAAGAAGATGATGAAGAAGAAGAAGAAGATGGAGATGATGATGCAGCAAGCTGTGCAAGTTCTGATCTTTTCGAGCTTGATCACTTGGCAGTTATGAGAGACGCTAGGTACAGTGAGGAGCTTCCAGTGTATGAGACTACTCGTGTTAGTACAAATCGTGCCATCGCGAATGGCCTCATATAATGTACTAGTTGATCTGTTCGATCAGTAGGTGCATGTTATAAACTATACACAACGACCATTTTAAACTTTTGTTTCTAGTGTTCTAGTGAAGTGTGAATTCTAATTATAAGTTTGATGATATTCTGATGATGATCCAAAAAAAAAAAAAAAACCGTGTTTAATGAGCTTGATGATATATGAATTGTGAGCGTTGCCAGGAAAATGTAGAATGTATACAAAACCATTCCAAATGGCCGTTTTTGTAATAATATTTAGAGAGTTTAATTTAATTGATTGATCAGTGTCTATTCTGTGAGTTAGTATTTACTACTTCACACATTTCTGGGTCCATGTGCGCATAAGCAACGAAGTGTGAACGTAACGTAACCGTACGTAGAATCTTGAAATTTCTTGACCAACGACGACGATGACGACGAAAGTGTTTAAGAAAACAGTACAAATGCGATATATATTTTTTTCCTTTTAAAGAAAAGAGAACAAGGTTCTTGATTTTTAGAAAAGGGAGCAAGTGGTGGGATGCGTTCATTCTCGATCGCGATTCGATCATGTAACGTTAAGATTGATAGATACTGAAAGCTGGAGAGATGGAAGGTTTGAAGGAGAAGGAAAGGAAAGTGATCATAAGAAAAAGAAATTAAAGAGAGGGAAAATGAGAGATTCGAGATGGAAATCGGGAGCAAAATGAGGTGGTGGGTGTGATGGTAAAGGCAAAGGCAGATCTTCGTCCATGGGAATAGAGAAAGTGAACATCTTACAAAACCTTTATCTGCTTTCTTCCTCCCTCCCTCACTCCTATTCTAATATATTTCTTCTTCTTCTTTTTACTGGCCCATTACTTGCAGACTGTGCTTACCATCACCAACCCCAACATATTCAACATTCATTAAAGGCATTAAAACAATGTGTTCGATCTGTCAGGAAAAATTAAAAAGTTGGCAAGTATATATCGTCTCATGAAAGCATATAAGACAAATATTCCAAGTGTTTGGTGAATTACTCCTATGGTCTTATTTGAGAAAATTTTCATATGATTATGTATCATCTCAACTCAACATCCATTATTTATTATTGTATTGATCCTCTTCTTATGTAGCATAATATATATTAAATATGGATAAGGTTGAAAATTTATTGAATTTTAAAATACAGTTAATATAATTTAAGATTTTTCTTAATTTATGTAAAACATGTTAAAGATGCTTTATAAATAGAAATTCGTGGATACGTTTGATAAGGGGAAGGTTAGGACACCGAAATAGAAGTTATTCGCGTAGTTTTAGACACTGGCTTGATCAATCGGTCTCTTGTATGTGGTATTGTAATAATATATGAGAGGATTGGATAAAAAATTAAATGATGGAATATTAGTATTTTAAAATGATGAATGATCACTGAAAAGATACCGGGTTAGTAGGGTTGATGGTTAGTAGACGTAATAATGCCCTACTCACGTAAAGCAATTAATATATATAATTAAGATTAGTACGTGACGATGAGCATGCATAAGGCTGGTTCTGAGAAATAAGGCAGACCCACTAGAAAAGAATCGCTCCTTATAGTCAAAAGTATATATAAACAACTAAGGATCATATCATTAGAAATCTATTATATGTTCTACTATATATTTACATATATAGAGGTGTTCATTTTTGTTTGGTGGGTGGTGCATCCTTAACTGGGTCTATAGATGGGAGGTAGGGAACACTAGCTTGCCAATTCTTGAAGGTTTTGATGCACTTACTTTAAGGCGTGGAGGTGAAAATGAGTGCAGCAATTAAACCCTTGTTTCTCTCTCTCTCTCTATATATATATATTTAAAAAGCATGTATAAATTCTTTGAAAGCTACCCCAAACATGATAATAGAATTTTATGTACGAGGGGTGGCGTATTGTTATTAAATATTCCCAAACTATCCTAGATGCCCACATGGAATAGCCCTTATGGTTACATAGGCCATATATAATTGCTCGAACCTAACGTGTTTTTTTGGTAATATGCGAGATGGCAAAATAGTAAAGAGAGAGGGAGAGAGGGTAAGGGGGCAAAAGTGTAAAAAAGGAATAAACAGAAGTGGGGGTATTTGAAGCAGAGAGAGGGAAAGGGAGGAAGGAGTAAAGTGAGGAAATGGAAGGAGGAGAGAGAAGGAGCTTTTGCTTTAAGGGTAAAAAAGACAAAGGGATCATGGACCAGGTGGCGATCCCGAGAGAGGAGCTTCTAATTCTAATGCCCACTTACTGCCTCACTTTCCCTTTATCCTCACAAGTACACATCCCCAAGTTTTTAACATGTTCTTCTCTAGTTTTGATGCTCACTCTCCCTCCTTTTGTTTTCTTCCACACCCTTCCCTTGACACTTGTCCATTTCCCGCGTTCCATACTGCGTTGTTTTTCTTGTCTCTTATACTCGTTGGTTTTAAATATAATATCTTAATTCATTTTCTTCTTAAGATAATTACAATGGCCACAATGACAAAAAAATAATAATAATAATAGTAAGATATGATTGAATCAACTCAATTATAATGAAAATATTTTAATTTATTTAAAATATTAAAAAATTGATATACGAGACTAAAAAGAATAATGTTTAAATTAACAAGCTTAAATTCATGAGTGAATAGGGACTAAGCATAATCTGAAAAATCAAAGTTATAACTGTTATTCTTTGACTTAAAGTAACATAGTTTCAAACTCGGTAAGAGGAGAAAAAATATAAAATTCAGCTTGTTCAATCCACATCCAAAACTTTAAACCGATTACCCATTAGACTGGTTCACCAGTTCACCTGTTTTGACGGACCAATCAAAGCTGGGTTTTTCAACACCAGGAATATCTCCCATGATTCATATTTCACGGTGCGTGGACTAAGAAGAAAAAAAGATCATTACCATTGCCCAGAAAGAGAATGAGCGAGGTGGTTGGTTAATGGGCCATGACCCAAAGTGAGGACATTTGGGCTTCGGTTGGGCCAGATACGCATAATAGCCCACTCTCTCCTCCAATGTGGGCTGCAGGGTTGATTAACTGGCTTCCAACTTCCAACCCACAAAAAGAGCTTCATCTTCATCCCCACGTTCCCACTGCGGCTCAGCAGTGCAACGATGGGCTCTATAATTAATGCCTCTGAGTCAATTATTGTTCTCATTTGGAAGTATGATTGAAATACTTAAAAATAGTTTTTTAATTATCATTTATAGTATATGAGATAAATATGTAAGAAGAGTTTTATCTTGATTTATGTGAAAAGCAGCTTATAAACAATCTTAACACCATAACCAACATACTCATTATCCATCACAGTCTTCCCTCTAATATATTCCTCTAAAACTGTACCATCCTTTTTTTTTTTTGGTCAAGGAAATATTACTTCATTCATTCACATCTAAACCATGCATACTACTATATCAATGCATTAGTTATAATACGAACAAGCTATATTACATCAAAACATCCAGCCCTCATAAATAGCAAGCAATCAGTCAGGCTCTCTTGGTATGAACTTCCGATCTATCACCAGCAGCTTCTTCAATTGTTCCGGGGGACTATCAACCTAGTTGCTAAGTGTAGCTTTAGCAGCCCAGTCCGCTACTAAATTTGCACTCCTGAAAATCTAATCACATGAATGATTCCCATTTAGCTTCCTTGATTCTTTAACATTTTCAAGGATATTTGCACACCTCCAATCTTTAGAAAGTAAGTCATTACAAATACAATTAATCAATTCCTGATTATCAGACTCAAAGGATATATCCGAAAGGTTATTGTTATGGGCAAATTTTAAGGCTTCAAGAAAAGCAATTGCTTCGGCCATGAACACCGATTTTGCTTCTATGATTTTTGCCACCCCCTCTAATAACCATCTGTTGGAATCTCTCACAACATAGGCCACAGCAGCAATATTCTCATCCATAGAAAAAGCACAATCATAGTTAATTTTAATTCTATTACCTTTCGGTCCTTCCTATTTCTTCTTCTCTTTCCTCTGGGAGTGTGAGTTGCTGCCTTCCATGTTTTGTTGATTGATCCAGCCATTAGCCTCCCAAAACTCCTGAAGTACCTTACTTGCTTGTGAAAAAGTGAATACTGGGTTAAGGGTAATGTTTTCATACAAGAATGCATTTCTGCTTTTCCAAATCTTCCATAGTGTCATCGCAAATAAGGATTTTTGCCAAGAATTAAAATAAGATTCGCATAAGCATAAAGTCACCCATTGCTTCAAGTTACTAATTGAATCCGTGTGCCTCACATTGAAGTTACTCCCAAACCATGTTAAAGACACCCATTCACACTCTACGAATAAATGAACTCCTGATTCTTCTTGCTTATTGCATATTAAGCATCTGTCTACAACATAGCACCTTCTTTTGCACAGATTGACTAGCGTTGGTACAGCGTTATTCAATAGTCTCCAAAGGAAATTCCTGACCTTGTACGGTATTCTAAGCTTCCAAATTTCCTTCCATAAATTCTTCTGTGCATTGTTAAAGGAACTCGGCACATCTACCTCCCTTCCCAGTACATTTCTTCTAGCACTCGCATACCCTTCCTTGACCGAGTAAATACTTCTTTTCCCACCTGTCCACACCCATTTATTTTCCTTATCCCTTGGAGCTAATACCGTATCACATATTACTTTTCTTTCAGCCTGCGTAATCCATCCCTCCACTGCCAACAAATCCCATCCATCCCTTCCCATTAAATCTGCTACTTTCATCTTTTGCAAACTCTCATGAGGACATATTGAAAGCATTTTCTTCCTTGGTAAATCACTAAGCCATGGATCTTTCCATACTCTAGTTTCATTTCCCTTCCCAATACATCTAAAAACTTGGTCTTCTAATACCCCCCTCCCTTCTAATATACTACTCCACAACCAAGACGCCCTTCTACCCTTCCTAGCATCAATGAAACAATCTTTAGGGAAGTATCTTGCTTTTAGGATTGTTACCCACAACTGATTTGGATTGTTTATTATTCTCCATCCTATTTTAGCTAGAAGAGCCAAATTAAATGCCTCCAAATCCTTAAATCCCAATCCCCATTAAGCTTATTATTCTTCATTTTTTCCATTAACACCCAGTAGATTTTCCTTTTTTCATCCTCACCTCTCCAGCAGAATTTAGACACTATTCTATCTAATCTCTGAAACACACTCTTAGGATACATAAAACATGAAATAGAATACACCGGCAGTGAATTAGCTACAGATTTTATCAACACTTCCCTTCCTGCTTCTGATAAATAGTTCTTTCTCCATCCCTGCACTCTTTTCTCCATTCTGTCTATTACAAAATTAAGTGCTTGGACCTTTGATCTTCCCCAGATTATAGGCATCCCCAAGTTATTACCAAGGACATCTACTGCATGAATATGAAATATGTGACCAATTTCTTCCTAAATTAATTCTGGAGTAGTTTTCAAAAAATATAAACATGATTTCCTCACATTTATTTCTTGTCCCGAAGCCTCACAATAGATGTTGACTATACCCTTCAGCTTCCTACAGTTTTCTATATCAACCCTTAAGAAAAATACAGAATCATCTGCATAAAAACTGTGTGTGACTTATGGGCAACCTCTTCCCATAGATACTCCTTTCAACCCTCCTTCTCTCTTTTCCTTTCCAATTAATTTAGACAAGACATTATTCACAATGATAAAGAGATAAGGAGAAATTGGGTCCCCTTGTCGTAGTCCATTTTGAGTTCCTATCTTTGCTAATCTTTTCCCAGCAATCATAACCAAGAATTTTACAGAATTCAAGCACCACATTACTCTATCTACCGATTCCTCACAAAACCCCAATTTTATTATTGTAGCTTGTAAAAAATCCCATTCAACCTTGTCATATACCTTGTTCATATCAAACTTCATTGCCATTTCACATTTTCCTTGCCTTTACATTTTCAAGTAATGAAAAACCTCATGAACTACAACAATATTATCTTGTATTAATCTACCGGGAACAAAGGCTCTTTGGCTTTCATCTATTATTTTGTCAAGTAAGGGTTTTAACCTATTGGCCATTATTTTTGAAAATATTTTATATGATAAATTGCACAAACTAATTGGCCTATAGTCATTTACAGATTCCGGGCAGTCTACTTTTGGTATGAGGACTAAATCCGTATCATTAGCTTCATCTAATGGGAACCCATCACTAAAGTAGCTTTTAACTAATTCACATACCCGGTTGCTTATTATCTCCCATAATTTCTGATAGAACAGTCCAGTGAAGCCATCCGGTCCTGGTGCTTTTTGTCCTCCCATTTGAAATACTGCTTTCTTTACTTCTTCCTCATTTATTTCATCCATGAGCGCATGATTGTCTTCCCTTGAGATCTTTTCTTCCACGCATTCCAGCACTGGTGTAAAACCCCTTCCCCCCACTAAATCGAAGAAAGATAAATAAAATTCAGTAAAGTGCTCACTAATTTCTCCCTCCTCCTCTATCTATTCCCCATTTCCTCCCTTTATCCTTACAAATTTATTTCTGCATCTCCACTTGATGATAGATATATGGAAGAACTATGAGTTCTTGTCTCCATATTTTGGCCACTCAATACGTGCATTTTAGGCCCAGTATATCTCTTCTTGCTCCCATAACACATTTATTTCCCTCTTTAACTCTTCTACTTCCTTTACCACTACTTCATTCTAATACGTGCCTAGACATTTTTGCACTCTTGTTACAAGTTTGCAGATTTGCCTCTGACTGTTTTTGAACTACCTCTTCCCCCACTCTTTCAGGACTTCTCTTAGTTTACCCAATTTATCCACAAATTTCTGTAGCCTTATTTTGTTATCACCAGGACCCCAACTCTCCTTGATCACTTTAGATATATTAGGGTGTGACAACCATCTTGCATCAAATCTGAATAAGGGTACCCTTATCTCTACATGCTCAAATTCAATAAATATTGGGCAATGATCAGACCCCATTGCCTCTTATACATGCCCTTGACCCTTTTGATTATGCATTCTCCAAGCCATATTTGTTACTGCTCTATCTAGTTTCTCCTTTATTAGCCTATCCTCCCTCCTATTATTCATCCACATAAACGTACACCCTTTGAACTCTAAATCCAGTAACTCACAATTCAACATAAAGTCACAGAATCTGTCCAGGTCCCCCTACACGCATTATCTACCTCCTTCCTTATTCAATGCATATAATATATCATTGAAATCCCCCATTATAATCCATGGGATCTCATCCTCCGGTTTTAGTCTCTCCAGATCACACCACCGCTGTCTTTTTTGTCTTCTTTTCATGGGTCTATAAACCAATGTAACATTCCCCTTGTCTACCCTGTTTACTTTCACCTCTTCTAAATGTATAATGAACCTATCAATAAATCCTATTCGGAACATAGTCCCTTCCTTCCACCAAATAGCCATCCCCCCAGATCTTCCTATCGATTCACAGTACTCACCAAAATTAAACTTTTCTTCTTATCTTCTCTATTTTTTCTTTTTTCATCTTCGTCTCTGAAAGGAATACCATATTCGACTTCAATTTCCCATATTGGAACCTTAAATTTTGGACAGTCAGGGTAGTTCCCAACCCCTGACAGTTCCATCATATGCAATTCATTGTTCCCATGTGATTGCTTCTAGCCAGCCACCCCACCCTTGGTTCTCCTGTTCCATTTCATCCTCATTTGTCTCCTCTTCAAATCGGTTCTCATTAAATATTTCAGAGTTCCAGATTATTTCCACGTTAGAGTTTCTATTCAAGAACAAAGCTTTTCGTAACTTGCTTTTCAGTTTGCCCTTCCCGGCTGCACCGTCCCCTATACAGAAGGCGAGCATTCCGTCATAGTTATACTCAAAAGATCTTGGTCCTTCCGCCTCCTCTAGAGCCCTCAATTCTTCAACTGCAACCTCCCTATCTCCAACACTTTTTGGTGATTCCTGTGAATGGTCCTTCCTCCTCTTTCCCAACGGTGATTCATCATTTATGTAGAGTTTCCTTTTCAATGAGACATCCCTTAGACCCTGGGTAAGTTCCCCGATATCCCCCTTCTGGAAAGGCACAATTGCATTATTCTCTTTTTTCTTATCCTCCTCTTCCTCAGCCAGCTCGACCCAGTATTTTACCTGCCTCTTCCTTAGTTTTTCCCACCAGGCCCTAAGTCTCATGTGGGATCCAATCATAATCATATCCTGCCTAACACCCTCCATTCCTTTATTCTGCCTCACAATTAATTCATTCGGCCGATGTTGACATCCTTCACCATACCTCCCACATGGCTCACTGGAACAATCTCCTCTCTCCTCTGTGGCCCACGTCAGTTTCGAGATGTCACTCGCTCCAGTTTTGATATTTGGATGCCAGCGCTCGACATTCTTCTCCAGCTGCACCCGCCCACTCTGGTCATCTGGATTCATGGCCGACCCACGAGTTGCTTGTACGCACAAGCTCGCATCATAGCCCCTTACCATTCCATTAAACATGAATTCTACAGCTTCTTCCTTACAACTCTTGCTCTCATGGCCAAGCCTTCCATAATTATAACGAAATCTCGCTAATTTTTCATATTTCACCGAAATCCATACACTTTCCAGTTCATCATCCGGCCTAGAAGCCACGAATCCTGGTACTAACGAGTTTTCATTATTTACTTCCACCCTTGCCCTTCTAAAGCTCCTGTGTGTAAATCGCATATCTTCCGGGTTTTCTGCTTCGATCACCTCTCCCACTAAGCTTGCCATTAGTCTAATATTCGACTCCATTCTTCCCTCCCATGACAAGTTATGAAACTGGACCCAAAAATGACAAGTGTTTATCTGAATTTCATTATCACTCAAGAACGGTCTCCATTTCTGTAGACTTAGCATATAGTTCCTCACTACCCACGGATTATACTTCAGTATTCTTTTAGCTTCTTCTGCATTTTTTAGGTCAAACCAAAACATGTTAAATCCTAGACATCCAACCCTCCATGTACTTTCCATGCTGCCGTTACCACTTCCCTGACAATTCCTAACCCCACTCTTGTTTTTGAGACGATCTTCCCAATTAAGGCGTGCCCATCCTTTGTTCCTTCCCCCTTCTTTTTCCATTGGAGATTGATATCCAGACAACCCCTCTCCATTTATTTCCACCCTATTAATAATTCTACTCTGAATCGATTGTTCACAGTTACTCTGGCAACACTTTCGGCCGAACTCACCACTCAGGCAATACAAAGAAGGAAGAACCCTAACGCTCTCTCACTCTTGGAGAAAACTCTAATGTTGCAGTTCGAATTTTGTACTATCCTGTTATAATTAAACAAGATATATACCCCCAATATATATTCTCGTTTCACTTCTATTTACACCGAGATTTTTATTCTTGTTTATCGCTTTCTTTTCTTTGTTTTTCCCCCCAAACCTTGTTTATCGCTTTCTAATTTTATTATATATGCAATAATAACAATCATAATTTATTGCCAAAGCTAAAGGTTTCGATTTCTAATAAACACGAGACTGTGATTCCCGTGCGTTGCACGGAGAGGTTTTACATACTGATACATTTTCTCTTTTTTTTTCATACTTAATCGGTTATACTGTTTTACTTGAGGTATAAATAATTACTGTTACATCATATTGAACAATATTGTTTATTACAATAGTGAATTTAAGACATTAATCTATGCATAATATGACAACGGCTATTTTTACACTTTATTCTACCATGCCAGCAAATGAATGGAGATTCTTGTGCAATGATTTTGGCTTCCATATTTTTTCACTATCCTCACTTCAAAGTATAACAGCATGGTTAGATCCTCCAGTCACAAAGCAGGTATCTTCCCATGACATAAAAACAATGCTATTTATGACACCTTTAGATTGAGGCTTGTCCTCTAAGAAATTCACACCTTCTCTCTGACCAAAAAAATAAACACAAATATAATATAGATTTCAATCAGTTAACCTGATTCCAAAGTACGATTTACAGGCCATGTTGCTTCTGTCAGTATTTATTAAATATTGATAATAAGCCTTACCCCATGTCTTCTGTTTGAATTTATAACTGATGATATTTGAAATTCTCCCGCATCAGCAGTGTAAGCTGAATACAGGCTACTTCCATCCGGATGCCAAGATATATCTTCTGGCCATCTCCTCTGTTCTGGGGATACACAATCAGTAGAGCTAAGAGAAGACACTCCTGATCTACAGTTTAAGATGGAGAAAATAAATATGAAACATATGTAAGATTTTTAAAAAATTTAGGAGTATTAAATCATCAATTACTTATACAAAATTTCATTTATTGTGACGAAAAAACTGTCACTCAGAACTAACCAAGAAATCAAAAGTCCCTATAATGCATCTAGAGAGAATATGAAAATAGATAGCTCAATGCCTGTATGCATCCAAGGAAATAGAACGCCTTAAACTTTATTTATATTTGCATTAAACCTGAGAATAAAAAGAGCTATCACATCCAAAAAGAAAAACCCGTACTTTCATATAAAGCTTGCAAGCAAAGCATTCTATGATTTCTATGTCACATAAGTTTGCTAACTATTGTTTCTAAATAAAGGTAAAAAATCAAGGACAGCTGTAAATGAAGCAACAGTACTTTGATAAGAAAGGCTGAAATGTTGAGTAATCTTGCTTTACTGCTAGGACGTTTACCTCCGGGCCCGTTTTATTGAGTAGAAACTGAAACAAAAAAAGGCAAAAAAAAAAAAACCACAACAATTGGGGGGGATGAAAAGCATTAGATCGAATATGTAGAGTGGGATCCCTGAAATCCAGCTAAATTGTTCAAATAACGTGAAATTAAAGTATCCCAAACTTGGCCAAAACTAATAAGCCTCAATACTATCAAGTTGCAAATATCATGAATTGTCATTATTTCACACTTTTCCATTTTCTTTTCATTGCAAAACAGCATCAAAATCTTGCAGAAAATTATCTCTAGCAATAAAATTTTGGAGAATAGAATAAGGTAACATGGGCAGCAAGCAAAACCACCTAGCGGATCAAATAAATTCAGACGAAAGGTCAGGCACAATTTGATAACAGACCTAGTAAGCAACTTCTTTACAGAAAATCAATTTACTGAAACCCAACAACCACTGAATAGCTAGCAATCAAAAAACTAATTAATCCATAAGGCCGCAATGGATAATAGCAGGCACCTGATAGCAAGATATTAGGGAAGTGACAAATCCAAAGGCTCCAGTCATGTGGGCAGTAACTTTCTTGGGTGGCAATTGAAGCAATGCAACTGCTACAACTATATCCACTGCTGCCCTGACAAATACTCGGTGAAAATTTTGTATGAATAAGCCAAGGAACAAAGTCAAAAACTTATGGAGACATTTTGAGTCTTACTTGGTCGATGCCTGATCTTCCAAGCCACACAAATTGATCAAGAAAGTTGACAGCAATGCATTTTTGGACTGAAAATAGCATTAAACAGCATATGAAAGATAAGAATAAGGAACAAAATAAGTGGGTGATAAAAAGGTTGAATAACTCTTATAAAGCTTGTACCTTTCCCAATAAAATTAAGGGAAGGGGAGTTCCGCAGGGAGGTAGACTTATTAGAGCATGCAGATCATTGACAAACTGCATCTATTAATAGCTGTTGACAAAGTTATACCAACCTGAGAACGTAGATTAATAGAATAAGTGGTAAATACAAGAAATTTTGATTTCGATGGATTGGAATACACTAAAGGCTTGAGATTTTGTTATCCCATAGTAGAGAAAAGTCAGAAGACATGTGCTAACCAAAGAAATTCAGCTGTTAAGAATTTTTCTCATAATAATTAATTAGTCACTTCATATCATCTAAAAATATCACTTTTTGACAGTCCGGATGCATATTATGCAGATTTCATATCTCCTTGAACATACTATCCTCAGGAGCCAAAAAGAAAATTGAATTAAAAGGAAGTAACAAACCAAAACTATTTTCAACAGCAAACCAAGAAATAGAACCTCATGCAACGATGCCCAGATCAGTTTATTAGAGTTAAATTTGCTAACTTCCGTAAACCTTTTTTTAGGTAAAAAAGGAGAGAGAGATTTGAGTTTAAGGTAAGAAACACAAAGCAGGGGAATTAGAAAAATTGGTGCATTTCACATAAACAATTGTCCTAATTTAACATCAGAAATATTTAGCTCTTACTATAGCACATAAGAAAAAGGGGATTAAACCACTGGCAATGTCATTTGAAATTGCTTCACAAAGTAAATCAGGAGAAAGAGCATAATTTGTGGAAGGATCAGTCCTAAGCAACCTGCAGAGCTCTGGATTGAGTCCTGCTATCTGACAAGCGACAGAAAATAACATTATTACTAAACCACAGAAATGATCTCGTCTAGATCAATGCAAACTTCAATATTGCCACTGAGTAACATTATTAGAGTTAAATTTGCTAACTTCCGTAAACCTTTTTTTAGGTAAAAAAGGAGAGAGAGATTTGAGTTTAAGGTAAGAAACACAAAGCAGGGGAATTAGAAAAATTGGTGCATTTCACATAAACAATTGTCCTAATTTAACATCAGAAATATTTAGCTCTTACTATAGCACATAAGAAAAAGGGGATTAAACCACTGGCAATGTCATTTGAAATTGCTTCACAAAGTACATCAGGAGAAAGAGCATAATTTGTGGAAGGATCAGTCCTAAGCAACCTGCAGAGCTCTGGATTGAGTCCTGCTATCTGACAAGCGACAGAAAATAACATTATTACTAAACCACAGAAATGATCTCGTCTAGATCAATGCAAACTTCAATATTGCCACTAAGTAACATTATTAGAGTTAAATTTGCTAACTTCCGTAAACCTTTTTTTAGGTAAAAAAGGAGAGAGAGATTTGAGTTTAAGGTAAGAAACACAAAGCAGGGGAATTAGAAAAATTGGTGCATTTCACATAAACAATTGTCCTAATTTAACATCAGAAATATTTAGCTCTTACTATAGCACATAAGAAAAAGGGGATTAAACCACTGGCAATGTCATTTGAAATTGCTTCACAAAGTACATCAGGAGAAAGAGCATAATTTGTGGAAGGATCAGTTCTAAGCGACCTGCAGAGCTCTGGATTGAGTCCTGCTATCTGACAAGCGACAGAAAATAACATTATTACTACACCACAGAAATGATCTCGTCTAGATCAATGCAAACTTCAATATTGCCACTGAGTAACATCAATGACTTCTCCTTTTTCATTATGCAAAGTTTAAAGCAAGACTAATCCCATTCATTGTCACCCAGTTCCTCTAACACTTATCTCAAGTCAAGGAATATAATGTCAGCAGCGTTAGTTTAATTTCTCCACTCACATAGAAAGACTATTAACATAGCAAAAAGAAAGGCTGAATCCAAATAACCAACCGCCCAAAAGTATGCATCTCATCATTGTTCAAATAGTTATTTCTTTAATATACCCTAAAGGGCATAAGCATTAATTAAACCTAAACCTATCCGAAAATCATCCTAGAGTGTCTTTCAGAATACATGCTAAATCCCAGTGGCAATTAATGGTCATGCAGTAATCAGAAATGTATAGCTAGAGTGGAATGTACACACATGGATTCCATCTATAGCTTCTATAAATGATCATCCACCGATGTACACATGGATTCAATATTTTTTTCTTGATAAATCGAAGAACCTAAAAGCTAAGATCACCTTACCTAGACATGGGCAAAGAGAGATTAGCCACGGCCACAAAGAATCTGTCGACCTTGTCGTTGCTTCTTCAACACAGAGCAACAAAAGAGTTTGCAACTTACAACTGGAAAGGGAAAAATGAAGGCTTTTACACACTGATTGAGATCTGAGCTCTCAGAGAAATGAAAAAATCGCACGGAAATCGAACCTTAAAGGAGCTGGTCCAAGCTTTCAAGCTCCTCCGCCGTTTCTTCTTGATCTTCACTCCTCTCCCGATCCATGTTAGACACAGAAGTGGAAAAACTATGAATCGGCGGGAAGGATAAATGCTGGCTTTTGATGGGAGAGGAAGTAATAGGCCGTTTTAATGGAGGCGCACAAACCGAATGCTAAAGTCGGGGAAGAAACTGAGCACTAAATACGATTTGGAGACGCAGAAAATATGAGAACGGGAAAGACAACAAAAAAAGCAGAGTTGTGGCTCGGGGAAGAAAAACATGGGGTGAAGCTTTTGGAAGGAAGGAATAAATCAGAAATATTGACGGAAGAGGCCACTGAAAATCTGAAACCCTAGATTATGGGAGAAATAGAGAAAGAAGGGAAGTAGAGGATGAATAATCAGGTAAGGACGTCCGGAGATTGAATTTCAAATCGCGAGTGCCAAGCCCAAAACGAAGCCGACAACTGTGTATCGACTAAACGGCTTAACAACAGTACTTTCAGCTCTCTGAAAAAGGGGAAGGAAATATATTATATATTGATACACCGTTTTTTAGTGTTTTCTATCAGTAGTTTGAACCCTTGATGTCTAACATACACGCATGTTCTTTGAGGTGTGAGTTGTGACCCAACATATACATTAAACAAGATAACTCCAAAACACCATTCATATTTGGATTATATTCTCTTTTCACCTTTATATGCACCAAAATTTTTATTCTTATTTAACTCTTTCTAATTTTATTATATGCAATAGTAACAATCATAATTTTATTGTATAATTTGGAGATCCAGATTTTTATTAAACATGCACCATTGTTTTTAATGTTTTCCATCTGGAGTTTGAACCCTAAGGGTGTGTTTGGTTTGAGGTGAGGGGAGGGGAGGGGAGGGAGGGAGGGAATGAGAGGGTGGGTAAATTAACTTTTTGGGTTGAAAGAATTTAAATTTTGGGCGGGAACCCAAAATTTAAAAAGAATGAGAAAATAAATTTTGGGAGGGAAACCAAAATTTAAAAAAATAAGAGGGTAAATTTTAGATTTCTTTTGTCCAAAATGGTAATTTCTCCACCCTCCCCTCCCCTCCCCTCAAACCAAACACACCCTAAGGGTCTGTTTGGTAGGAGGGAAGGGAAGAGGAAAATTTGTATGAGTTGGATTTAAAAAAATTGAAGAAATGAAGTTATAAAATTTTAATAAATATAAAATGTAAAATAAAATAGTAAGAAAAATTAATTAAAAGCTTTCGATCTAATTTTTTTAATTTTTTTTAAATCCAAATCCTAAAACTTTTTGCTCTCCCGAATCCCTCTTACCAAAGAGCCCCTAATGTCTAATAGATACACATTTTCTTTAAGGTGTGAGTTGTGACCCAACATATGCATTAAGGGGCGTGTGGGTGGGTGGGAGGTTTCTTTTTTTTTTCAGCAAAAAAATAGAGAGACAATTAGAATTAAAATTAGTTTAGATGTTGTATTTTGATTCATCAGAATGCAAATGATATGATGCTTAGAGTATATAAATATTTCTCTTAATATATTGTTCCGGTACTCAACTGCTCCGCTAGCTCGCTTACCCACGAACAGATCACACTTTCATGACGTCCAGCCGCGTGATAGTGTGAATGTGTAATACATATATTTAATACACGCAGGTTGGTTGCTTTATGAAATCACCATGGTTCAAAAAACCGGACCGGACCGGCCGGTTCGACCGGTTGAACCGGGAACCGGTCCTTGGTCCGGTCCGGTTTGAGCAAAAACCGGTCAGACCGGTCGAACCGGTCAGAACCGGTCGGACCGGTCAGAACCGGTCAAAACCGGTAAAACCGGTGGTCCGACCGGTTGACCCGGTTTCTTCCTTTTTTTTTTTTTTTTTAATTTTTCAAATTTTTATTTTGTGTTTTTTGAGGGTAAAATGGAAAGTTGAAGACTAAAATGAAGAGAAAAATAGATAAAGAAAGAACAAATCTAAAAAAATGAAGAAAATAATGAAAAAAATTAATTAAAAAGATATAATAATTATAGGAAATGAGATATCTTTGTATAAGTATAGGTATTATAACTAATACTAATAGATTTTAAATATTCTTTTTTCTAAAAATCTTTATTTTTATCTATAGAAGTTTAAAAATATATTAATATATATTATCACTAATAAATTATAATATTTTAATATGACCGGTTATGACCGGTTCAACTACCGGTTAGACCCCGGTTGACCCATTAACCCTTGAACCTGTGCTGTGACCGGTTCATTGCCCGGTCCGGTTTTTCGTTCCTTGGAAATCACACAACCTCGCTTCTCATCTAATCCAATAAACAGAATAAATAAATAGCCACATGGATGGGCTTATTAACAGAATAAATAATAAATAGCCACATTAAATAGTTTAATGAATCAGAGCTTCTTTATTTACTAAATAACAGCGAAGATTCTAATACAGAACTTAGAGCCCCAATCAGAGTTCAGTTCAGACGATCACAAGTCCAAGTATTTAGTTTAATAATAAATTTGAGCTTGACTTTCTTGGGATGCGAAACCACCGACTTCAACAACCTTTCCCTGGGCCATTTTGCGTTCAAGCATAATATAATATCCAGGCGGGAAAAAAAAAGAGAATTCCTCAAAAAGAACTCAGAATATTTCAAATCCACCTGCAACCATTCCATTTGACTTTTTCGCAGCTACATCAACTACTGGTGCGTGTTTTCGACCTTTCCTGGATTGCTTTCCTGCCCACGATACTCGGGTAGTACACGCTGGTAAGTTTCTGAGATTCCAGAATTCTCTGTTTTCATTTTCATTTCCCATAGCAAGTTAAATTCAGTGTCTAGTTAGTACAGTTCACAGTTCACACGCGAGTGGGTTTTTCCTCTTAGAGTATTTATGCTTGATCCTCTAGTTTATTTCTAAGAAGGCTTGATTATTGTCACTTCGCTATGCATAGAGATCTTCATGGATGGCGATAATAGGAATCGAGTTCCAAAACCAGAAGAAGCAAGCATGACGGAGAAGAAAACAGCTAATGCAGGCGAAGTGGTGGTGGCGATCTCTGTGCAAGACTCCAAAATGGCTGAATGCAATGACGTCATCAACACTGGGTATGTTGCATCGAAGTCTCCGCTTTTAAACATTGCTTCCCCTGAAATACGTTTGAGTCCCAGCCCAAGGAAGCCACCCAAGCACCCTCTCGGCAACGAAAACCCTGTTCAAAGAAAGTCGCTGATGAGGTCAGTGTATTCCAAACCCAAATCAAGATTCGGTGAGCAATCTTATCCTGTTGATGCCACATTGTTAGAGGGTAACAATGATTTCACATTGCAAGAACAGATGGCTGTTAATTCACCATTTAGAAACTCCTTCAATAAGGGTTCCCCAAATAACAAATCTAGGATTGTTAATAGGACAGCGTCCATAACTTCTTCCATCACTCCCAAGACACCATTCATGGCATCTCCAGGGCCTGCTGGAGAGGATGAGGGTGAAATCTTGTATAGGAGAGTTGAAATGAGTAAAGGGAGGCGCAAGAGAGTAACCGCTAAGGTTTTGATAGAGTGGATTGTATTTGTATGCATTATGGGGTGCCTAGTGGCTAGCTTGACTGTTGATAAACTGGAAAACACTATCATTTGGGCCTTGGAGTTTTGGAGATGGTGTGTGCTTGTGTTGGTGATCTTTTGTGGCATGTTATTCACAAACTGGATAATGCACATAATTGTGTTCTTGATTGAACTGAACTTTTTGCTGAGGAAAAAAGTGCTATATTTTGTTCATGGACTGAAGAAGAGTGTTCAGGTCTTCATTTGGCTGGGTTTGATTCTTCTCACTTGGGTTCTGTTAATCAATCAAAGGGCCCAGAAATCTGAACTCACCACAAAAATTTTGAATGGGGTAACACAGACTCTTATTTCTCTTCTCATTGGAGTGTTCTTGTGGTTCCTTAAGACATTGTCTCTAAAGATATTAGCATCAAAATTCCATGTAAGATCCTTCTTTGATAGAATTCAAGAATCAATCTTTCATCAGTATGTTCTGCAGACACTGTCAGGGCCTCCACTTATAGAGGAGGCAGAGAAGATAGGGAGATCACCTAGTATTGGTCAATTTAGTTTTAGAAGTACAAAAGGTAAAGGAGGCGTAAAGAAAGAGGTCATTGATGTGGCAAAGCTTCACAAGATGAAACAGGAGAAGGTTTCAGCTGGGACCATGAAGATTTTGGTTGATGCTGTGACAAATTCAAGGTTGTCCACTATCTCTAATGCACTGGATGAAACTTTTGAACAAACTGACAAAGAGATTAGCAATGAGATGGAAGCAACTGCCGCTGCCTATAACATTTTCAGAAATGTTGCAACCCCTGGTTCCTTGTAAGAATACTACCATTCTTCTTGAAACAAGATCAGCTGTCTTTTACATTGCCTCACTCTTATAAAGTACTTTAATTATGAATAGGTACATTGATGAGGATGACCTTCGGAGGTTTATGATCAAGGAAGAAGTGAATCTGGTGTTTCCCTTGTTTGATGGAGCGGAAACTGGACAAATTGACAGAAAGGCCTTAACAAGCTGGGTGGTAAATTTTTTTTTTAAAAAAAAAAACACAAGCAATGCACCTACTATATTTATTGAATTAGTTTATGATGAACTGAGATCCTGTTTTCTCAGGAAAATTTTCATTCATTAATGTTTGTACATGTCATGTTCTTTAGTTGAAGGTTTATCAGGAGCGCAAAGCATTGGCACATGCCTTGGGTGACACCAAAACAGCAGTGAAACAGCTAAGTAAGCTTGTGACAGGGATTCTGGTGGTTCTTACCATAATAGTGTGGCTTCTCCTGATGGAGATTGCCACTACAAAATTACTTTTGTTCTTCTCATCACAGCTAGTACTCGTTACTTTCATGTTTGGAAACACATGCAAGAACATATTTGAAGCTATCATCTTTGTGTTTGTGATGCATCCCTTTGATGTCGGTGATCGATGTGTTGTTGATGGTGTTCAGGTAATTTACACCAAGCCATGTTTTTTTTCTTTTTCTTGAGAAGTTCATGTACTAATAGATTCTGATAATCTGGTAGCAGCTACTGGTTGAAGAAATGAATATATTGACCACAGTCTTCTTGAAGCTTAATAATGAAAAGGTGTATTATCCAAACTCAATTCTAGCGACAAAACCCATAAGCAATTATTACAGAAGTCCAGATATGGGAGACACTGTTGAGTTCTGTGTTGACTTCATGACACCATTGGAGAAACTTGGGGCTCTGAAAGAAAAAGTAAAGAGGTAAAACCCATTGCAACTTAATCTGAGCAACTTCTTTTATCCTCTGACTTATTTCTGCTTCTGTTGTAATGCATGGCGGTGTTGAAATCAGGTACTTGGAGAGAAATGCACAACATTGGCATCCTAATCACAACGTTGTGCTAAAGGAGATTGAAAATGTGAACAAGTTAAAGATGGCTCTGTATGTAACCCACACAATGAACTTTCAAGAGTGGGGAGCGAAGAACACGCGAAGAAGTGAACTGGTGACGGAGATAAAGAAAATATTTGAAGAGCTCAATATCAGATACAATCTTCTTCCCCAACCGGTTCATCTCAGCAATACTGGATCTGACACAACTCTACTCACGAGATGATTTCATATCATCTGTCTAATCACTCAACGTTGTGACCCTTTAGGATAGTTGAGTCTTCATTGTGGTCACTTTTTGTCCATGTTATTTTCTTAAATTTGTTGCGTGAGAGAGGCATGAGTTTGAGCTTTCCCCCAAAAAACCAAGTGGGAGAGGATACAGAAAAGTAAAGCAAAGGAAGATAAAAGTGACGCCACACACATCATCATATACTAACCTCAGGTCGATCCCCTAAGTTCAAAGTTCCTCTAAAATTGCCAATTTCAATATATAAATTGCATCACCGGTGATATTTGTTGGGACCAATGACCGTTGAGCCACCAAAACCTTTAATAATATAATGTAAAATAATATATAATACAAGTTTTAAATTATTTACCACACACTAATATTTACTGCACTTTCAATGCGTTTTACCATTTGATTAATGCCATTTATAACAATTTTTCTTTACAATTTCAATATACTTGGGAAAACGAAAGCTGGCCATCTTTTAAGTCATTTACTACACTACAAACTACAAATGGCATTTATATTCCTTCCAATACATTTCACTATTTCATTATTGTAATTTGCAACAACTTTTTTAAACATCAAACTAGTCAAAAGGTTATCATTGAGAAACCACTGAAGCAACCTCGCAAAACTAACGAACAATTTTTATAGACTAATTGAATGAAACAGTAGTAAATTGCTAATTGATTCCTTTGGTTTTTGTTCTTATGCTAATTGTTGAACACATCCAACCCTCCCATCCCTTTATCATGTGCAGCCACTCCTTCAAGTTGTGGTGTAAAACCTCAGTCCTGATTCGCTATACCGTGTCCATGGACGAATCTAGGATCCTCTTCTGTTTCATCCAGCAACCTGAAAAAACAACCACGTTTTGGTGTTAAAATCAATTAACAATTTCTTAGAAGGTCCAAGATACAAAGGCCTACCAAGTTACTATTTCGTTTGTAAATTGGAAGTAACATCATGTCTATAAAAAAATTGGAGCATGAAATTTTCAATCTGTGTAGAGAAATTGACTTTGAATGTGACTTGACAGGAAAATTAACTCACGATTGAGCGACGGTCTTATTCATGGTAGAAGAGAAGTTAAACCAGGCTTCATTCAGATAGCGCAGTTACCCCTCTATCCTTTCCTCAATCTTTTGTCCATATCCCCATTTTCAACCGATAATGGATGGTGATCCGAAGCCTAAGAGAAAGTATAGAGATTCATATAAATATGAATTATCATAGCTTACCTTTAAACCTGTAGCTAATCCCAACTATATTACAGCAAAACTATCTTCATGCATACCATAACCCATCCCCAAGGATCAGCAAAAGACGGTACGTGAGCTGTGTATGCCTTCACATCTGTATAAAAGAAGCAGACCACATAAAGGGAAAAAATATACTGATTTTAATTGAAGGCTTGAAACTAAAAAACGTATTCTTGTGTTCTGTTGACATCGTTATTTATTGAGTTGTCGAAATAATCTGAACAGCGGAGCAAGAGGTTCGAAATAGAATATTACGTTTAAAGACCTGTTTGATCGTATAATGGATGGAGGTGAATACCTCCTTGTGGGTGGAGATGCCAGCCGGTCCAGCCTGAAGAGACGATAATTTACTGAACGTTATCATGGGTTATATATGTCTTCTCCCCTAATAAAGGGTCTTATTCCTAATTAATAACCTACCTGAGTCACAAAAATGCCTTTGTCATGAAGTTTAGGCTTGAGTATTTCCTCATAGAAGGATTTAGTATAGAGTTGGTAGCAAGGTCCTGCGTCAACAGGGTCTGCCAAGTCTCCAACAATAATATCAAACTTCTCATCTCTCTTCTTTAATTCATCCCTTCAATGCAAATTTTATATAAATATTTTAGCCTCATGAATTTTGAAAATAAAAAAACTACATGGATAATTGTAAATAATTCTTTGGAAGCAATGGATATTACTTTGTAGTATATATTAACTACAGTAATAAATAGGGATGATTATATTGTTGGGAAAAAAAAGAATAATAAAATGGTGATCAAACCTCCCGGCTTTAATTATTTCAAATAATGGTCAAGAATAAAGAAAGCATCGGACAGAATAAGAAGCATGCATGAAAGAAGGGATGTTTACTTGGCATCATTGAAGTCTGAAGACAAGGTCTAGCTTCTGATGTTGAAAGGCTTTCTTATTTCCCTGTAGGTATTTTCGACAGAAATTTACCACTACCTGAAAAAAAGGAAAAATACAGAGAGTGGCGTTCAATTTTGAATTCTCAATACCTCGATCAAAAAATTATTCAACAACCGTGTAATAACACTTGTGAGTTGTGATTACAAAATGGACGGCTGAGGAGTGACTGTTGTGCAGTAGTAACCTCGTCTATATCGCATATGACCACTCTCTCCAGTGACTTGTGTTTTAGTACTTCTCTCGCAGCATATCCGTCGCCACTCGCCACCTCCCATTATAAAGACAGTTTTGGGGCTGCCATACCAAACAATTATGTTAGCATTTTCCACTTCGTCTTAGTCAAAAGACTTATAAAGAGCCATTCAATACACGAAGAAGCATAATAATCCTCCGCTAAACTTGTAATTTGGACGCTAAATTATGAAGATAATATACCTGATACCGCATTCGTGATTAAGTGAGTTGTTTTATACCATTGCCTATGATAATTGAGCTCGAACCTGTCACAATATATAGCAATGAAGAAGTGCGAGAGGGAGGGAGGGAGGGAGGGAGAGTAGAGCATGTACTATTTCAACTCAAAATTATTAGTGCGGGACATTTTTCTGAAATTTTATCGGCTTTTCCAGTACCGCTTGTGTTCATGGCATCTAGTTCATTCATTAATTTATAATCACACCAGATCGATACATATCTGATGGCCAACACATGCACCTGCCGACGACTAAGCCGCTATTTGTAAGATAGGGAGATTGCACAAATCAAAACGCATATGCATAATCGAACATGCTTAAATCAATATATAACTGAAACTTACTGTGAATGGCATAAGAGAGAGGGATGAATCAAGCATTCGTGATAAACGAATTCATCCTTTTCAGCACACTGCATCTTCCCATCAATCACTAGCGCCTAAATGTTGTTTAACAAGAACTGAGTTGGTAATTCTGGCATCCTTATGCTTAATCTGAAAGAAATATATTTAAAGTTTAGAAGATTAAAGGAAGCTACCAAACCTTCCCAAAATGTTTGGTGTCTAAGAGCTTTATCTCCTGATGCTGGCTAGTCGCTGTACCTAGCTCCCTGACGAGAAAACTAAACAAATTAAATGAGTGTAAAAGATAGATCGAAGTGACAGGGATAAAAGATTGAATGGAGAAATGATTTAAAGGAAGAGAGGACTCCAAAACCTGTTGAGAGCAAGAGACCATCTAAGATCGTGGTCGAGATATTCCCTAAACCATATGGGCTTAGACTTATGATCACGATCACGATCTCGTTTTCTTTTGACCTGGCGCTCAGACTCATCAAGAGCCATATTGATGGGTATAATTCGTTGAGTTTGAAGATGAAATCAAGTTGGGGAAGCAAGTGACGTAGAGAACCTGAGGAGGTGATCGGCCAAGTGTGATGGTGCAGAGTAGTGAGGGAAATGTTGCGAAGCGTGCTCGATCCCTTTTATAGGCAGTTACACACACATGATCCGACAAACTAACACCATGCCATCCGCATGACCCTCAAGCAGTGGTGGGCCATGCCCAGCTTGGAGATGAGAAGAAGAACCTGTAAAGATATTTAAATTTAAAACAAAAAAAATAAAAAAAGTTATTAAAACTACATTGAGCTTAAAAATTAAATTAAAAAAATGTTTATCATTCTTTACTGTGTATGTAGATGGTTAACCAACCGTATATCAGTTACAACAGAGTACACCCGTCAGCTATGTAACAGAAGAGCGCATTTGAAAGCAAAACAGTTGGATAGGGGTGTTCATGAGGTCAAATGCTCGTCCGAGCCCGATAAAAAAATATCCAGCTCGATCCTAAAAAATATGCCCATACATCATTTGGGCATCTTTGGGCCGGGCCGGGCACCAGGCAAGGTGTGCTGTCCTGTCCATTTGGCCTTGCCCAATATGTGTGTATAATTGTATTTAAAAAAATATATATATTGTATATATAATTGAATAAGTATTTACTTACAATTCAATAAGAATTTAATGAATAAACATATTTTGTATTTACTAGGCATATAGGTATATTTTTTCATAAACATATTTAATTAAGAAGTTGGTAAATTGAGTTTTTGAAAAGTAAATTATTTTCAAATAATAAGAAAATAATCTCTATTGAATTAATTTGTTTTATTGCCCATGAATCAAATCTAAGTAATAAAATTTTAAAAGACTATAATATAAAATATGTTTTTGAAATACCAAACATTATTATGTAATACTTCATTATTTTTCAATTTTTGAGAGATTTTTGGACATACAAGCCCGCCTTGCTTAACCCCGCCCGAAAATACTCAGATTTTTATTGGATAGGCAGGGCAACGAGCCTCAAAATACCGCCCATTCTTTTTCCGGACTGGGCATCGCAACCCAACCCTATCCATGTACACCCCTACAGTTGGAAAATACGGCACGTACAAATCAGCAGCGCCAGCGCGCGTAAACTAGGTGGGAAAATTGAATGGGATCGCAATGGTTTACTTCTACTATTTTTTTCTTTTTAATTTTAAATCAAGTTATCCTGATATGAAACTATGGAAGTTAAGAGTTAATCCGTAATAAGGACCATGACTGTGTAGGTGTGAGTATTACTAACTAATAGACGGGAACAATTGCAAGGTTTAAGAGGATGGAGTGTGCATAAAGTGGGCTAAGGTTTATAAAGTTATCTCAAATCAAATAGAAAAATTTTAAGTTAAGTGGTTAAATTCAATAAATTTTTAATTAAGTTATTGATCTAATTTAATATTTTAAAACATATATTAAATGATTTTACTGTCCTCTTCAGTTTCTTCTTTTCTATTAAAAGAGTTTTATTGTTTTATAAATTATTTTTTTAACAAGTATATACACACATATATATAAACATTAACATATAATAAAATAAAACATGATTCCCTTGAATCAAAGGAATTTTTTGTGTTTCAAAAGGATGATCAAGAACAATTCAAGTTAAAAAAAGAAGCTTTAACCTCAATATCAATTAAACGATTTTAAGTTTAATATTAAGAATAAAAAAAATTTTGAATTGAATTTTTGGGAAAAAATTCGAGTTATGTTAATCCCAAGAAAAAAAATATGACATATGTGTGATTTATCAAACTATATATTAAAGAGTTCATTACCTATATATAATAAAAAAAGAGTTTTATTAACAATGTAAAAAAAAATATCTCATCATCATTAAAAAAAGCAACATATATATCACACAAGTTAAAATTGTGTGATTGATGTAGTTTGATTTTCTTTTTCTAAAAAATAATTCAAATTCTTTCAAAAATAAAATTTATTATTCACAATATTTTACTAAAAATAATTTAATTAATATTTGGAGTTATGATTTTCTTTTCACTTTCTGGCTTTAATTATTCTTAATGATTCTTCTAAAACACAAAAAATTTCTTTAATTTAAGCGAATTATATTTTTTTATTATGTATTAGTGTTGATATATATATATATATTGAAAAATTAAGTTACGAAGCAATAAAACTCTTTTAAGAGAATAAAGGAAACTAGGAGAAGAAAATAAAATTATTTTATCCATATTTTCAATTTTAAATTGGGTGAATAACTTAATTAAGTATTTGTTAAGTTGAATACCTTGATTTTGAATTTTCCTATTTCAGTCAACTTGATGGGATTTTCTCTTTTATAAAAGTGGAAATGAAAATGTTTATAACTAGAATAAAATTAATTAAATGTGTATAATTCATATATTTTTTATTAGGAAAAAAAGCAAAACGTACTCTTTTTCTGAGGAAAATTATACCATGGCCCATAAGTTTAGGGTTATACAAACACGACTAATAATGGAATCTAAGTTAAAAAAATAAAAAAATAAAAGGTAGTGTATTTTCTCTTGGCAAAACATTGGATTAATTTTTTTCCTTGGTAGATTAATAATAATAACTCAAAATTTGTGACTTGAGTCGAAAAATATAGGGGGAAGATTGGTGATGGTAAGCCTTCAAAAACAAGTAAAATAGGCCCCAAGTGTTCTGGCAAAAAAAAAAAGTCCCAAGTGTTGAACAAAATAAACTAATTGGGCCCAAGGTTAGAAAGGAAAGTGCCGAACGAGGGCTCCCAAATAAGCCCAACCTTTGATTTCAATTACATCTGTAGCCCAACATCAAAAAATCAACCAGCATAAAAGAAAAACGCCGTTGCCGGGGATCGAACCCGGGTCACCCGCGTGACAGGCGGGAATACTCACCACTATACTACAACGACTTGGTTGATATCAGGGTGGGTTTTTTATTATAAGTCTTATGACTACTTTATCATGCTGGTTGTAGCGACAAGGCGTATGGTGACCCAAAACGGATAAATGATGAAGGGCGTGGAATAGAGGGTTGCTTAGTTGTCTTAGGCGAGAGAGGCAATGGCTGTGTCGTCCACCACCGCCACGGTGTCCATCGCCGGCAACAATGTTCATCCGACTCCGGCACTCAAGTTTGGATTCTCAACTTCTGTCAGCTTCAGCGTCAAGCCCCGTAGATTTTGCATCAGACGCTCCACGGCTAATGATTCCTCCTCGACTGACACTGCTGATATACAAGCCGATTCTGAGACTGCCATTGAAGTTCCAGAAGAATCTTCCTCTCTGATTTCTGCCCTCAACGTCGAAAGGGCTCTCCGTGGCATACGTATATAATTCCTTCTTCTATTTGATTGCATTCCCTTCTTTCTTCTTCATCTGTTCGTTAGACATACATTCCATTGATTAGTTTTAGTTTAGGAATGCAGCAATTACAGATGTTGACCATTATGGCAGACTCGGCATTTCCAGAGGAAGTTCATTTGAAAAGGTAGTGATAAGTTAGGAGGACCGTTCATTAATTGCTCTGATTTGGTTTTCTCTGCTCAAGTTTTCAACTCATAAATGTTCGACAGGTGGCAGTAGCATATAACAAAAAGGTTGAAGAATTGAAGAAGGAAGAGTTGGAGGAAGACGAGCTTAACAAGAAACTGGAACATCTCAAAGTCAGTAAGTAGTGTATAAATATATATTCATAAATATTTAAACCAGGGTAGATTCCATTGACAATCAGTGATTTGGTATGTTGTGTGCTGTGTTCAATGAATAATAGGAATCATATTCAATTTTATCGTCTAAACAAGAGAGGAGAATGTACGACTGGAGCTTGGCTAGAACAGACAATACAGAACAATACGTTTGGCCCTTTGAGGTTGACATAACACAAACTCCTCAAGGCACTCCTCCTCCACAGGTATTTCTTCCTCTCTCTGTCCCTTAAGTTTTGATTTTGAAATATTAACTTTAAAATTACTTATCAGCATGATGTTGAATATGTGTAATATACTAGAATAAGTAGTACAAGTGGGATCAGATTATCGTGCATATAACAATATAAATTTAAATTATGAAATTACATAAAGTAGAATGTAATGATTTTTGGTTTCATGACACAGGAGCCAGAGGACGAGGGACCAACCAGAGTGGTTGGGTACTTCCTATTGGGATGGGTATTAATATCATTTCTGCTATCAATCGCACTAAGTTAGTGAACAGAAAGTGTGAGGATTTATGGTTCACAGTTCAGAAACGTTCCCTCCATCTGAGAGTACGTGTACAAATACTTGGTTCTTATATCAGTTTAAACTCGTGGATTTATTGTTCATCATTGCACATGGTTCGTTAACAAGCACTAAAATACAATGTGTACCAGCAAACCTGGTACAGGAATGAATGAAACAACAGAAAGGTATGATGAATGCCACGAGAATCTATGACTTAGCTAAAGTAGGGGGGATACGAACTTTCCTATTCATCAGGTCATGTTTCCCTCCTTGCTTTAGACTTGAATCAGAGAAAATGGAGTCGAGATATAATGAAGCTTTAGCTTCTTAGTCTCTCTCTCTCTCTCTCTACGACGAGACAGCTGAATCCACTGCCTGTGTACTCTGTCAACAAGCTTCCATCTCTGTTAAAAGCTGAGATTCTTCGCGTTTCCACAGGCAGTGGATTCAGCTGTCTCGTCGTAGAGAGAGAGAGACTAAGAAGCTAAACAAATGCTTGTCCAAGGAAGTCACGGGGGTGTGTGAAATGAGAAACAGGAATGAAACCCAGACATAATAATATCTTGAAAGAACCATGCTCATACTGTAAACTCAAGGACCGTGCATTTCATTAGATGTGAGAGGAGTAACTATGATGAATGAATTGCGCAATTCACAACTTATGCATAATGCAATGGTCTATTATAATTTTTGTAGTTTAATTATATCAAGTTACCATGCAATAATGAAATATTGAACATTGAATTATATGCAATAAATGTCAAACATATGGCAGTACACTTGCCTATCTTTTAGCTTTTTTGGGGGGCCGGGGGGGGGGTCAAAACGCATTTATTCACACTGCAGCATTTCAATACAAATAATGCCAGTCCATGATGAGTACTCAGAGATTCCAACAAGGAGGAAGTGGAAGGAATATAGCAATAATTTCAATTGAGAACCCAATTGTTCTGGGTTAGGTCACTTTCTCAGAAGACAACCCAACCAAGCTAGGAATTAAAGTAGTAGTAATGATCATGAAGGCCACCATGTATATCCAGCACGCATTATAAGCGATAACATTAATGGTGGCTGGGTTGGTTCCAATCCAAAATTGATCATTTGCCAAATAAAATATTCAGACGATCCATTAATATTCACGGTTACTTTTTGAATCATCTGCTACTTTTTAATGGGTCTCTCTCTCTTGTTTATACATGGAGGGTCCTCATCCTGAACGAGATATATGACAGAGACAAACCCTTATGATCGGAGTTTTCCCACATTATTATTGCCTACCTTTCGGGATAATATCCACGCACATGCGTACATACCCCTCTTTTTCTCATTTCCCTTTTCAGAATTTCACGAGAACGTATTATGACTAACCATTTGTACATTTCCCTTTGTCTTATTGTACGCGCCTTGGCATTTTCAAGGTTTTACCATTCTGGGTTCTCAGATGAATTCCAACTATTGAATTACATGGCTTTTCTTCTTTAATACCACAAGACACACAGAAGCTGAGATGTATCAATTATTCAACAACGATATAGTAGCTTTTAAACCAAGGAATAATCCCCTAATTAAACCGCACGTAAAACACTGAAACATTTATAAACTTTGACACAGACAATATAGAAGGAAACTAGGAAAGTTGATGATGGAGTTCACGGATCTGCAAATCCAAGCGAATTAGCTTCGTCCATTTCAAGAAACTTGCTCACCCATTCCAAATTTAGCGGTCCTTCGCTGCCACAAGGAATAATGAACAATTCATCATGGTTTCCAACAAAGCCAGGCTTCGATTTCTCCACCACCACCTTAGGGCCCTGTTCTTCATTGTTACTAATTACTGTAGCTTTCTCCGTCATGGAATCTTTTTTAGAACCTTTGCTGTTTTGTTTCCTCGGACTTGTCTTCTTGCTCAAATGAGAGTTCCAGTAATTCTTAATCTCATTATCAGTTCGACCTGGGAGTCTTCCAGCTATCAAAGACCACCTAGTACACACACACACACACACTAAAGTGAGATCCAAGAAAAAACGGATTCGACTGTAGTGCAAGATTGTTATACCTGTTGCCTAGGAGTTTGTGGAGCCTGAGTATTAAGTCCTCTTCTTGGTCTGATATATTGCCTCTCTTGATATTGGGTCTAAGGTAATTTAACCATCTTAGTCTGCAACTCTTGCCACATCGATTTAGACCTGTTATGGTATATATGACAGTTCTCATCAAGCAATAGAAAAGGTAGAATCATGAAGAACAATACTAAGAGGAGGATAGAACAAATATGTGATGATTCAGTTTTTGGAATATATGTGCAGAATACAGATATATATACCTGCTTTGGCTGATAAAAACTTCCACCTCTTGGGGCCATGTAACTCAATGACTTGAACCAATTTCTTGTCTTCCTCAGGTGTCCAGGCTCCTCTGCAATGTTCCTTCTTCCGTCCCTGACTTCCCTGCGGATCCATTGACGTGCTTTTCTTCTTATTGTGCAGCTCAGAACGTACTGGTTTGATCTGCATTCCAATCTCAGGCTTATGTGGGCTTGTGTATATATAGATAGACACACACATATATAACACAAAGCCTCAGTTTAGCCACAGAAGAGGAGGCAAATACGCACGTGACCGTACGTGGTGATGTATGCATTGAGATAATTAATACCACCTCCTATTATGTAAGGGTCAATTGATTTTCTTTTTTCAATACTAAGGAAGTTATAAATAAATTATTTAATCATATATAACATATGTTGTGTATTATTAAGTTGTATATCAATTTAAAAATCATCTGATTTTTATATTAAAAAGTAAAGGGAGTAATTATGAATGGGATCAAAGTTGAGCTATGCAAATATAAGGCAAAACAAAACAGGAGGAGGAGGAGGAGGGAACTGGCTTCCCTTCGTTGCCAGTTCTATCCGTTGCCATCATTTTCTTAAAATTACATCGTTTTAGTGTGTTTTGGGTGTAAAATGATAGGGCTGAACTTTTTTCCCCCTAAAAAATGGTATCTAGCAGTTTTAAGTATTTTTTTGAACATATCAAATATCTTAAAATATTTTTTAACTAACATATAGTATCCTAAAATAATTTTTAGTGCTTTTAAACCCTTAAAATATTTTTTCAGTTGTAACCAGTGTGTTAGCTGACTGATTGCAATTTTACCATTAATGAATTTTTTAGCTCCAAAAATTACTTTAAAATATTAGATGCTACTAGAAAAATATTTTAGAGCGGATGAAAATCAATAAATCAATATCCTAAATTTTGGGTGCTCGTTACTATTAAGAAAAATACATTAACGGTAAAATTGTAGTCAGTCTTTTAAAATATTGGGTACAATCAAAAAAATATTTTACAAGGTTAAAAGAGCTAAAAAAATATTTTAAATTAATTTTTGGAGTTGAAAAAATGTATTAAGGGTAAAATCGCAGTCAGTCTACTAACATGCTAGGTACAACTGAAAGAATATTTTAAGGGGTTAAAAGCACTAAAAATTATTTTAAAATACTACATGTTTCTTATAAAATATTTTAAGATATTAGATATGTCTAAAAAAATTACTTCTAAATACACTATACTTTTTTAAAAAAAAAAGTCAACCCCATTATTTTACACCTAAAACTACGCCAAAACAATATCACTTTGAGAAAAGAATTGAATGGCAGTGGAGAGAAGTCAATTCCGGAGGAGGAGCGTGGGTGGTGGTGGTGGTGAAATCACGTGGTGGATTTGATCCCACATCGTTGGGAATAACTGGCAGTAATAAACTGGTAACTATATAAGAGTGAAATATTGTACGAAGGTTGATGGCATGTAAAAGTGCTCAGCGTTGCCGTAGATACGATATGATGAGAACAAGAACAAGGAGCGACACGTTCGTACGAAACGTCCAAATATTTCAATTTTGCAATAATAGTCAGACGTAGGGCTTGTTTGTTTAAGCGTTTTATACAGTAAAAACGCACTTATTACGCAAGCCGAGAAAAAACTCCTCTCACATACTTACCTCGTATACCGTAAATCACGAATTATAAACACGTTTTGGACAAAAATAAGCCATTCCAAACGCACACGTATACGTGAAGTTCAATGTACGAACGCCTCAGCGCACTAAAATTCCAAGCAAGAATACCATAAACTCGCCCAGCAAACTTGTGGTTTCTGATAACATGTACATGCGTGCTTCACATACGTTAGGAACAAATCACCTTGGCACCTAAATGCCAAAGTTACAGCACTTTTTTTAAAGTCAATGCTCAATGATTACTTCTCGACTTTTAGACTTTTAGCTAGCCCATAGCACGGCACGAGCATGCACCAGGAAAAATATCACACGAAATATTTACTATATTATTAGATTTTGAATGGAAATTAACTTATCAAATTAGACATGCAGCCGGGACTGAATGATCCAATTGACATCAAACACTTTCTTAGGCCTTTTTTTTTTAAAAAATAAAAGATATTCTATAAATACATCAGAAGCTATCCTCCTGAGTCAACATGAAAATTCATCCTGTTTACATCATTAATTAAAAGGGCGGTAATAGTATCAGAGGGCGAAAATGTGATATAAAGATCAATCGCCATCTTCCAAGCTTCTTTTGCCATAGCGTCTGCCACCGTGTTAAACTCCCGAATGCAATGTGAAATTTCCACGTCCCAATCTCTATCCAGCAGCGTTTGAATCTCCATAATAAGCTGAAAATCAGGGTGTTCCCGAGAAACGTTTCCCTGAATTATATCAATTACTTCACTACAATCAGACTCAATCATGATTTTTCTGTATCCTCTATCCCATGCAACTTTTAGTCCCCACAAAACACCCCAAGCTTCTGCAGATACTACCGTTCCTTGCCCAATCTGATACATAAACCCCATTAGAAATTCACCATTGTGATCTCTCAACACACCTCCACACGTGCAAGTCCCTAAGTTGTCATTCCTAGATCCATCGGTATTAATCTTCACCCACTCAAGCGGTGGTGGCATCCATAGCTGTTGATTCCTTTCTGCACTCTTATTTTGAACCAAACTTGTATTTCCCCATGTTAAGCAGGCACGAGCACGGGCTAATATGGCATGACTATTCCAAGTGTTGTTATTAAAACATCTGTCATTTCGAGCTAACAAGATATGTCAGCATAGTACCGAAAACCAAAGACGAAACTCGAATCCCTGTATAACTTCTTTTCTCCCCGCACACCATGTAAGCCAGTTATTTCTCTCAAAAGAGCTAAAGAATTGATCACGCCAATCCAGAGGTAAGAATCATTTCCATAATTCAGAAGTGAAAGGACAATCCCGCAAAACGTGGAGTACCGACTCGCTTGAGTTATGGCATATATCACAAAAACCCGTCAGATGATTACCTCGCTGATAACGCATTAAGTTTGTCATTAGACGACCATGAAAGCACAACCACAAGAAAAAATGGTACCTTTAAGGGACTTTCAATTTCCAAACACATCTCCTCCAGTTATTACTGTGAGTTTGTGGGGTGCCTACTAGATATTTGTAGGCAGATCTGATGTTGAACATTCCATCTGAAAACCATCTCCATACTGGAAAATCCTCCCCATTACGCTGATTAATATTAACACGTGCAATAGCTGTACATACATGACTTGAAAGTAGGTGCTGAAACTTTCTCATATCCCACTGTCCGGATGAAGTGATACAATCAGCTACTCTCCATTCAGTAGCATCTCTAGGCAATTCTCTGATTATCAAACTCTGAAGCTTATCAAAATGCGGGACCCAAATGTCATTCCAGAAAGAAGTGTTCTGTCCATTGGTAACTCTCCATGTTAAGCTATCTTTGATCTTGTCCCAACAGTTACGAATACCCCTCCACGTACTAGACTCAGACCGGCGCTTCTCAACTTTAGGAATAATATCATTCCCGGCTTTATATTTTTCACGCAAAATCCTAACCCAGAGCGAATCTCTTCTGTTAATCATATTCCATCCAAGCTTCATCATGAACACCTGGTTCTGGTACCGAGCCAACCTAAGACCAAGGCCTCCATTCTCCTTACGTGCACACACACTATCCCATGAGACTAGATGAGGTTTTTTGCTTGCTGAGCTATTACCCCAGAGGAAGTTACAACAACGTTTGTTAATTTCATCACAAAGTCCCAAAGGAAGAGGCACTGTCTGCATAGCATAAGTTGGCATAGCTGACATAACAGACGACACAAGAGTATGCTTGGCAGCCATCGATAACATGTTAGACTTCCAATTGGCCAGGCGAGTATCCATCTTATCCAGAAGAAAACTGTACGTAGCCTTTGATCTTCGTTCATGTAAAATTGGCATTCCCAGATATTTCCCCAGATTTGACGTCGAAGTAAAATTTAGAAATTCACTGATTTCTCTGCTTTTTATATGATTTACATTCTTTGAGAAGTAAATTCTTGATTCTCCAGTATTTACTTTCTATCCCGAAATGTCACAGAAGTCATCCAAGATAGCCTTAATAACCCCTGCGTTATCTAGATCTGCTTATTAGGCGTAGGGTTGTGAGTTTTACTCCCTCCTATCTTTTTTATAAGTAATTTTTATTTTTATTATATAAATTAAACTAACAATCAAGATTAGTTAAAAATAATAAATATATCAAAAATGTCATATTTTTTTAAATATGCCCTTATTTATGGGGTATAGGAGAGGCAATGATTAATAAATATGAAAGAGTATTAATATAAAATATGAGAAAGAATGTGTAACAAATAAGTAAATGAAAGAGAATTAATGATAAATAGGGGATAATTAATATAAAGATGTGTATTTAATATGGATAAAAAAGGAATAAATAGTTTAATAAATATAATCATAATTAAGATTTTAAAATATAGATAATAATAGTTTTAATAAAAATAGAGTAATTATAAATAATATAATAATGAGGGAGGGACAGTTTGGAAATAATAGAAATAAGTAGAGGTGTGGATATATAGTGGTATTCACGTGACAAAATATCACATTTCCCCCCAAATCCCCCCCAATTTGGGAGGGGAGAGTTTTGAGGGGCGAAGAGGGAAAATTTCCCCTCCTTAAATTTTATTGTTGCTAAACAAGGAATGAGAAGCAAAATCCGCCTCCTCCCTTTTATTCCCCTCCCCTCCCTTTAAACCAATCAAACCCTAAAAGAGAGAGTTGTCCATGAAAAAGATAGAAGGGAGTATCTTCTATATCACTCTGGTTCTATTTATAAGTTTTTTTTGACAAAAAAAATTTGATCCTGTTTATAAGTTCAATTTCAATATAGTAAATGCGTTTTATACTTTTTTACCTCTATTAATTACAATAAACAAAAAGAATCTATTCATATTGACTTTTGAAACCAATCATAGATGAGAGCAAAATTGGAAATTTAGCTCATAATTAATGAGTTAACTAACTCTCCTTGGTATATGAAAATTAGTTAAAATGGACTTATAAATAGAATCAGAGTGGTATATGAATATAAAGAGTTTGAGAGTCCTTTCCACGACCAAAAAAAAAACAAAAAACACACTAGACATGGGTAGTAGTGCTGGTGTGCCTTGTATTAAATATTGTAGGTTGGATTTGGTGTGAGTTCCTTATTATTACCCTCGTAATATTGGTGAGTGGTTTATAAGTAATGAACCAATGATCACTCTATGAAGAGGAGATATTAATAGGGAACTAATTTAACTGGATACGTCAATAAGTCATGATTGAGGTTAATTGCTCGCCCAACTCTTGTTCATAAATTCGCGCCTCATCATTTTCGTTTGACCATGGAGATCTCAAATCTCATTTTTATTATAAAGCCCCCACGATTAGTTGAAAGTTGAAACTCACTTTCTAACCACCGGAACTTAATTACAAGCACACTTCTACACTAACATATCTTTAAATATTACTGCTTCACAGTAACACTATTGATTTACTCCGGAGACAACATTTTTTCAAATTTTTTATAGGCAGGTGTTCAAGTTAGTGCATCGATACTTTTTCTAGAAAAAAATTGTAACAGCCTTACATTCTACATTATTCACAGAAAATGCATCGTATATATTAGCTACATTATTATAGAACAAACTGGGGGTTCTTTATTTCAGGTTAAAAAAAAAAAAAAAGCTGGGGTTTTCTTTATATTTTTCCATTTGCATAAAAAGCAAGCTTATGGACCGGCCTGGAAACCAATGAACCGGCCGGTATAGCAGTCCGGTTCCATTTTTTTTTTATTTTTTTTTTAGAATTTCATACCAATAAGCTTAAAATCTTCAATTTCTCACCAGTTTTGCTCCAGTCTGACCTACTGACCCTTAACCCAATACCTCGACCGGTTCAGTACCCGGTCTGGGTTTCAATACCTTGATAAAAAGACAACGTAATACCTCAAATTTTAAATAAAAGACTTATTTGACTATTTTGAGGAGATTAAGAGGCTAAATAGATTAATTTAAAATATTTATTTCATCATTTCGCTTCAAACTAATTTGTTTAACTTATAAACTAATACTCATTCTGGTCCTTAACATAAGACATATTTAGAGAGATAATCTTGATCCTAAATATAAGATATTGTTTTCATGTTTGTCAATCTTTTCCTAATCTACCCTTATTGATGCTTCATCAACAATAATAAATGAGGAGAGGGAACGGAGAAATTAAGAAATATAACTATGATGTTTTAAAAAATACATATCATATTACTTAACTTATATAATCTAATCAAATTAAGTAAGTATGTCTTGTATTAATTATTGGAGGGAGCATATAATTTAATAATAAATATAAGTATTTCAAAAGATATCAAGTAGCATATGCGATAATCAAGTAATTTATTCAGCTTTACCAATCTTCCCAAATTAGTCAACTAAATTTTGTATTAAGGATCAAAGAGTATTAATTAGCCTTTTCCTAAATTATTGTTGTGTGAGAATTCGTATTTCTTATTCATGCTTTTTAAGGATGGGTAAATACATAAAATTACTTTATTTTAAGTCGTTTGAATGATTTACCTCCATATTTTTAATTCTTGATAGTTATGAGTAGCATATATTTAGTATACAAGAGAGGGTGCATTCACACATGTGTCTAAAAAATGTTATCCTTCTAAATACTGATCTCAAAATTTCAATTCATAAAAAATTATCAATCATACAAAACTTTAGAGATGCTTTTTTTTTTTTTCCGTTTTGATATTTTGTTATTTTTGTTTGATACCATTATCCGGAATATATTGTCATTTTAGAAGAATCGTGATTATTTCAGAGAGTAATTTAAGGTCAACTTCATCAAACTCAATCGAATCAAAACATGCATTCTTAAACCACCTAACATAATAAACTAATAAACCCTCTCCCCTATTAATTGAAACTTAATATGTTGGATCGAAGCTATCACTTTTATATACCATCATATTGTTAATTTGGATGGACGTACGAGTCAGGAAAGAAGGAAGCGTAGGTTGATTCGCGTACATCAATATAATAGTTACTGGTCAGTTTTCACATACAGATGAAAGTCGCAGACTAATCAGTGCATATACCTCAACCATTTTATTGGTTAAAGAGACTTGATTATGTGGAGCTAAGCCTAAGAGGGTAATAAAATGAAGGCTTAGATCAGCTGGACACGCCATACTGGTCAGTTTTCACACCGTCAAGGCGAGATATGATTTTTTTATATATAATTCAAAATTTAAATAAAGTGTAATATAATCTTTGACCACTTAGGTTTCATTTCATTCAAAAAATTGGTTTTTTTATATTTTAATAAGAACTTAGATCATTTTCTCTCTGGAAGGACTAAAACCAATATTTTGAAACTTTATAGACTAAAACCTCAAATAATAATAAGGATAAACTTTGCTCTAGCAAAAAAGGTGTCAACCCTTTAAATCACGGGTCCCCTACAATATCCCGACATCATCAAGCCATCGTCAAATTGTCATTATTGCCGAGGCAGCTTTCTATTCATCATAATTTCATACTATACGTTTTTCCTTTTCTGAACATAGCTTGATTACCCACCTCTTTTGGTACTAAACTCCCTGCTCATTTATTTATCTCGGCGAGGAAGACACCGTGGAACATTATGGACAAAGCAAGATCAGTGCACGCAATTTCCTCATTGATTGCTGTTGAGGCAATAATATACTCTTTGAATGGTGTTGCTGCAATATTTCATGGCTTCCAATCGATCAGAATGTTGCTTGAGCTTGGGAAAGTCGGGATTATAATTGACATCTCAGTTGGTGTTACATGCAATGTTTCCGTACTTTAAAAGGACATAAGTACGACATCACATTGTTGAAGAACCCTTGTGTTTTTATATTATACCAGGAATTGCAGATTGTGTGGTTGTGAGTTGCAAGTTTATATAATATACAAGCTGTTTGAAACAGTGACGGCTTAGTTTTATTGACATCTGAAAGAAAAACGCCTTGATCTCTCTTGTTTAGCGCCACGAGTTGGGGGTATATATATGCTGAAAGAGGATGACAAATTTGGAGCAACTTTTCCGAGGCAAACTATGAACTTTGAAGCTGTAAACTATAATAAAAAGGAGTACACATACAGAGAGGAACCATGAAGATTTTTTCCAGCTTAGTCAGTAGTGATTGTATCTTAATTCGATGATAAGTTGATTATACATTAGTGGGTGAAAAAGGATTTATCTAGTTATTGGTAATATGATGAAGTAGAGGGGGGAAAAACAAAGCTAGTAATCGTAGATAGCGAGATCGTGCTACTAAACTAGATTAGCTAGGATAAGTTCCCTGTATATTATAATAGATATATTGTGATGTGTTATGTTATTTTACTTGCAAAAGCACCGAAGGAGAATTAGTCATGAAATTTTTAATGCTAAATATAAGATATAATTAATTTTTTTTTGAGATATTAAAAATGATAAATAAATTACTTAATTATATAATATGTTGTATATTATTATTAATTTATAAATTAAATAAAATAATTTTAAAAAAATATAAGTATAAATATTTTAAAATAATTTAATAAACTTTTTTAATATTTTATGAACTTTATGTTATATTTATAATCGAGTGTATTATCAAGAACGTTGACACTGACACATGCTGAACGTCGCCAGTGAGTGAAAGTCGCTTTTGTTTTTTTGTTGTTGTTGTTGTTGTTGTTGTTGTAGTGAAGTAGTGAACGACCGAGACTGTGAAGAAGCAAGGAGAAGATTAGGCTAATGCAATTTTCCTGTTGCCCGTACTCATCAGCAGGCCACGCATGCCGCTTTCTCTTTTCTTCCTCTAGAATTTTGTCCTTTTTTAATTCTTACTCCTATGAATTAATTGAGGAATTAATCTGAATATTAAATATAACACATATTTTATATTTTTGTGATTCTTTTTATAATTTAGTTATATTGCTATTCTTTCAATGATAATCAAATATTTTCTCCGATCTTATTTATAAACAATTTTTTTTATTGCGTAAAATGAACTGATAGTTAAAAGCAACAAGTGTGTAAAAAATGTCATGTTTTTCCATATATGTTCCTATTTATTACTCCCTCCGGTCCTAATTATAAGACATATTTACCTAACTTTGGAGAAATTAAGGATAGTGGTTAAATTAGTTAATCATATTTATTTTCCTAAAATACCATTTTTTAAAATTTAAAATGGTATCCAATTACGTTGATTCTCTGTTTTTTCTTGTACCTCTCCTACCTCACACATGACTTCTCCAAGCTCTCACACAATCCGGTGTCATCAATCTCCCTCAACAACTTCCGATATACTCTTATTAAATTATTATTGTATTTAATTATTATTGAGAAGTATCAATAGGGGGTATTTGGGAAGAAATTAACAACAATTATAATTTTGTCCTATAATTAGGACCAAGATAAACTCTCAAATGTTGTCCTATAATTAGGACCGGAGGGAGTAAAAGAGTATAAGAGAAATAATGGATAAAAAATATGAAAATAGTGAGTATAAGATATGAGAGAGAATGAGCATTTAATAAAGATAAAATAGAAAAAATAAGCTTACATTTTTAGACAACAAGTGAAAATGCTCGTTCGGGATAACTTATTTTTTACTTATAAGTGTTTATAAATCATGATTTACGGTATACGAGGTAAGTATGTTAGAGAAGTTTTATCTCAACATATATAATAAGGACTTATTACCTAGAAACAAGTGATGTCAAACACAGGCAAAGTTATTTATAAAAGGGACCAGCCTTATGAGAAAGGAAATTGCTTATAAATAGAACTGGAGGAAGTAATAGAGAAGTAAAGGGAACTAAGAAAAATGATTAAAGTATTTTTAAAAAAATATTTCATATTAATTAATTTAAGTAACTTCCTTAATATAATCAAATTAGTTAAATAAGTCTCCCATTAGAGATTGGAGGAAGGTTTTTTTTTTTTTTGAAAAATTACATTCAAGTCCTAAAGAAGAACAGAAATGAAAAAATGGTTCTATTGACTACTCCACGAGCAGGTTATTGACAATTCCAGGAGTGGATATTGACAACCTTATAGAACCATTTTTTTATTGTCCCTTTTGGGACTTGAGTGTAATTTTCCTTTTTTTTATTTGGGCTTCAATTGAAATGGTCGTGGGGTTAGGGTCATTGGGCTTTGGTTTGACGAAGATGTACTAGACCTGTCACATAGTAGCCCCACTCGCTCATATTAGTATGCTTTGATCTATGGGCTTGGGTTCTTACGGCCCACTCTCTATTCTAAACAGATGCTACCTATGACAGTCCCTAGCGTCCGCTATTGAATGTGGGGCTGAATATGCTAGGGATCAGCTCGCTCCTAGTCGCTAGCCTGTTCTCTCTTATTGTAGTACTCGTTCTTAATATATATGAAATATTTATTTAATTTAATTATATTATAAAAGTTAATTAAGTTAGTTAATATGATATGTATTTTTTAAAATCCTCTAGTTATCTTTCTTAATTCTCTTCTTCTCTCTCTTCCTTGATTATAATTGAGGAATTATCAATGGGGATAAATTAAGAAAATATTAATAAATATAAAAATTATGTTTTATATTTAAGATTGAGATTAACTCCTTAAAAATATCTTATATTAATACCAGAAGAAATATTTTATTCTTTTCCTCAAACTTGTGCAAAGTTGCAGTTTATACTTTTGAAAAAACAAAAAGAAGAAGACAGACAGACTGGGCCTAGGCTCCCTCAACTTTATTTATTTATTTTTTCTTGCCAACTCCCTCAGCTTTATTCATTTGAGCGCAGAACAATCAAACTACTTGATTTTAGGCCTCTCTAGTTGTGGTCAAGCTTTCTGTGTGGCCTGTGCTACTTGTCTAGTGTTGAACTTTGGGTTGAGCCCTGTTTGTGATACGCAGATATTTAATTAGGAAATAAGTAACCTTATCAAATAGTAAGAAATAAATTAATATTAATTATAGATTTGTTAGTTGTGAAACAAATAATTGTATATTAGAAAATTAATTAAGAATTAATTTATTGATTATTATTCAGAGGGCAATTAGGAATACACAGAACTTTATAATTAGTGGACTCCCTATATCTCTACAAATAGAATGCGTCTCTTTAATTGAATCTTATCATTATTAATAATTACGTGATCATTATTATATTCAAATTATGAAGTATTGGAACATTGATCTAGATCCAAATATAAATTCACCCAGTATGCAAGTCTCCACACCCTCACTCTCCCTCTTAATTTTCCTCCATCTAGTTATACTAGATAACTTGGACAAAATCAACGCGGCTGGTTTGGATCCATAGGGAAGTCCAATTGACATTGACAAATACAGGCAAATCAAACCACTCGTGGCCAATACCAATGTACCCCCCAAAATAGAATGGTACGTGCCATGGCACACCACGCGCGGGGAACAATGTAATCAGTAATGGCAGTGTGACATGCGAGCCTGAATCATGGTTAGGCTGCCCAAAAGTCTGTTCCTCATCACTTCACCTGTCGCTGTTGCCTCCAGATACTATGAAACTCAAAGTCCCTAACACGCAATTTCTTCCCTCATCATATTTTCCTTTCTCTGCTTCATTCTTCCTTTCATTCCCCCGAGGAAAAAGTGCCAGTAATTTAATAAAGAAATGAAATTTTACCTGATAATAGCTGTCAAAGTCAACGGTCGGCCATCTCTCCCTGACCAAATCAACCATGAATAGAGACTGTCTTCCATTTCATAAACCAGCAACCGCCTGTTTGACAAGTCTCAGCCTTTTTTTTCTCCCCCCTCACCCTCCTTTCATGGGCCCCACCTGCTTCCTTCCTGGAACCCTCTCTTTAATTTCCCTAGTTAATTCCTCATCATCACTCCTCTCTCCCTCTCCCTCTTCCTCTTCCTCCCTATTTTATTTGAAAATTCCACTATTATTCTTCCCAGAGCACCCCAAAATTCTAACTCAGAGGGCCCCACAATTAAACTACTAAATCATTGTTTCATACTCATCTCGTATTAAGGTTTCTGTCGCCGTTTCTTCCAACACTCCACACTTGTCTCTCCTACACTGTTGTTTGCTTGCGGCGGTGGGCTGGCACTATCACACGCGGTTAATTTAATTGGGCCTATAATGGGCTTTCGGGATAATCCTAGGAGGAAGCCACGTGTACGGGGGAGATTGAAGCAGGCTCATGATGGAGCTTGTCTGCAAAGCGAATAAAATTGTTGGTGATGTCCAATACAAAGCGAGCACACGGGTAAAGGGCAAGAAAGAGACCTGCCACCTCCCTCCTGCGCAATCGACTGCTCCCTCTGCACATTTTTGGCCGCCTCTCCTCCTGCACGCCACCAATTTTTTTTGGTAAATTCCAAATCCAAATATATTAATATAATAATCCTTACTTCCAACAACCTTTACGCCGTCAAACACCACTCCCCATTTGATACTGTTTAAATAAGGCGGATAATAAAATTTTGAAATAGAGACTCACCGATTTTTCTAAAAATAAATTAAAATTAATTTTTAATAAGTTTTCTTTCATGTATATTATATATATAAATTGGACATTGATTTTGGGGAAAAGCTTGAAATTCGTAATGATAACGGCTGACTGATTTGGTCTGGACATGTCCATAAGTTATTCGGTGCGAGTTCGAAGAAATAATAAAGGTTGTCTAGTAAATTCTGTAATCGACATAGTAATTACCCAAGTTTTGAAGGATAAATATTAATTAGAATATTCCTCGGCACATTTTACGTTTGAAATTACTATCATTATCAATAAAACGGATGGCATTGAAAATCAGAAATATCAAGGATGTTTACAATCACAATAGAAAATCCTGTCATTAAGACATCATATTAAGAAAGGGACAGGAATGTTAGGAAACCCACTCAGGTAGCTTCAAAATAACAAAAACTTAAAAAGGGATAATAATAAAGTTAAAAATTACCGCCCGAAACGTCGTCGTTATTGTCTCGCAGCCCTTCACTTCCTACAATTTCCACGAGAGTAGTAGTACGAATTTCCCATTCAGAGATATCCAGCAACCAGGAAAAACATCCAAACAAAGCAGCTCCCAAGATCCGATCAGATCCATTCGAGTTACTCTCTCCCTCCCTAAACCGTCCCCCATCCCTCTCTTCTTCACCCTTCCTACACGCTCTGAAATTTGATCTCTGCATCTCTGTTTCGAATTCCGAAAATCGCCTTTGGCATTAGGGTTTCCAGGCAACGGGTCTCAGTGCTTGAAATTCTACTAGAAATGTGTTGGATCGACGCGTGGGGTTCTTTAAGTTCTCAGTTCCGGATGCCAAAGGCATGAAGTTTTGGTGCAATTCACACTTTAACGAAGGAGAAGACGAGGTGATGAGAGAGGGTAATAATCTTCCAAACCCAATGGAGGAGGAGCGCATATTCGGAAATGATGGTCTATCTGACGACGATGTTGGAAATGATGAGCAGTCGTTAGTCGATAGTGATGCGGCTCTAGTCGCCGAGTTGATTGACCGTGAGCCCCACGAGCAATTCAGGGTGTTTGAGGAGATGGTTAGGGCTGGGCGGGTGGGTGGCTTTGCTTCTTGGTCCAACACGGCGCTGTCCGAGGGCGAGAGTAGTTCGGCTGCGGCAGTTGTTGCCGCTGGTTTGGAGAATGGCGTGGAGGACAGTCGCGATTATCACCACAAGCGCGCCAAATTTCACTCCTGTTTTGAGTGAGTTTCGAAGTTCAAACACGCATATATCACCCAAGCTTTACTTTGAATATGGAACATTGGCTTTTGCCGTCATTTTTATTTGAAACAACTTGAAAGTAGTTTGTTTTTACTATAATTCTCTATCCCGAGATTGAAAGCATCTTCGTGCTTATAGTTTCTTGTTTTACACACTAATGCTTATACTCACGCGTTTGATCCGATCACAATCGAGGAGTTCTAGTATGCTATAGGATCAGCAAAATTAAGTTGCCCTTGTTTATTGCTCAAACTACAATAGAATGTGGAGAACGAGGAGGATTGGAATTTTTTAGTTTAGGATCTCATCATGTTGTTCTCTAGTTCTTTTGGGTTCGTTACTGGTATAATAAGAATAACCAACGTCAACACTCAACAACAAGTAGACTGTTGGTGCCCGATGAATGCAATAGCTCATTGCTGGCGACAGTTTTGTTTTAGAGTTATGTTTTTTTGGTTGGATTAATTGCGCACAAAGGAGTTCCATCTTGGATAATTTTGCTTGTGATCACTTAGCATGTACATATCATTTGATTTTTTTTTAAAAAAAAAGGAAAAATCAGGGGAGTATCATGGGATTTATAATATATGGCCATTGTGGAAACCACGTCCTTCATGTCAACTTTAGCGGTGTTAAAGGAAGTGGCTGAAATTACACACACGTTATTTAATTGTTTACACCTTTTTTTCTCCCATCTTTTGCAAAGGATTTTTGAACACTTACCGGAATCTTTGTTTTTATCATTTCATTGTTTCCTTGTAAACTACTCTATGCTTAGCATACTAATAAGATATTTACTTCACAACAAATGTTGGCTGAAAGTGGGCTTGCTTTTTTCCCCTCTTCTTTTAAATTTTTGTTTTTTGTAAAAAATATGATCCTTTGACACCTCCTACACGGACACTATAAGAAGACGTGGACTTTCTGGCTCCTTATTGCAAGTCACTTGACATTGGAAGAATCCTCACGCAATCTACTGTGGCTTGGCAACTTTAGCCGGGAATTTACTATGTTCCTTTGGAAATATTTGGGGCTAATAATATTTAATTATAAATGCTATTCATGTCTGACATGGAAACTAGCACACCACACCGAGATATGTCCTGTAACTGATGATAATGACTGTGTTCTGCAGTAAATGTCAATTTGCAACCTCAACATCTTCAAATTCTGGGAAATCAAATACGTCTATTGACTATGGAGATTTTGATAATATCCCAGGATCATCTCTTCGATATGATAATGACTCATGTTATGATGCTTTTGCATTGATGAATACCGGTGAGGAGAATAACTTGGATTCTAGCCTTGTGAATGACAGTGAAGGAAATGACAATGACATCTCAAAAGTAGAAGATCTAGAGGTCAGGATGGATCTGACGGACGACTTACTGCATATGGTATGCTTGAGAAAAAGGATTACCTTTATGTTGTTATTTCTAGTTTAAAAAGGAATTGATACTCTTTTAATATGGAGTAATGGAATGTAAACCAACATCGTTTGCCCCTGTTTAATCTATCTATTACATCTCTGTTTCTTTACCCATGTCCTCAGGTTTTTTCGTTCTTGGATCACCCCAATCTCTGCAAAGCTGCCAGAGTTTGTAGGCAATGGCGTGTTGCTAGTGCTCATGAAGACTTCTGGAAGTTTTTGAATTTTGAAGACCGGAATATATCCGTACAGCAATGTGAGCCTGAATACACCGATGTTGTGATAATTTTTTTTTTTGAAATTTTATTTAATGGAAAGCCTTTTGAAATTCAACTAATGAGATTTTTATTGTAAAAGAAATTTTGTTTGGAGTGCATGCTTTGGCTGTACCTTTTTTCGGGTCGATGTGCTTATTTGAAGCTTTATATGGATTTACAGTTGAGGACATGTGTAGCCGTTATCCAAATGCCACTGCATTGAGCGTTTCTGGTCCTTCTATGCACACGCTTGTTATGAAGGCTATCTCTTCACTAAGGTAAGTAATTTTCTGTGATATTTATTTGGTCAGAGTTCATCAACTGATCTGTGACTCACTGATTTGTTTTCATCATTTTCAGAAATCTTGAGGTTTTAATGTTGGGAAGAGGACAAATATTGGACAACTTTTTCCATGCTTTAGCTGACTGTACTATGCTGAGAAAATTAAGCATAAACGATGCTACACTTGGCAATGGAATACAAGAAATCTGTATTTACCATGATAGATTGTGCCATCTTCAATTGACAAAATGTCGTGTAATGCGTATATCAGTTAGGTGAGAGGATTTGAAGTGTGGCTTAAACTTAGTCAAATGCTTGCCGATGAGCTAACTTTTGATTATCTATCTTTCCTAGGTGCCCTCTGCTCGAAACCATGTCATTGAAACGCAGTAGCATGGCTCAGGCTGTGGTTAATTGCCCCCTGTTGCGTGAGCTTGACATAGGGTCTTGCCACAAACTTCCAGATGCTGTTATTCGCTCAGCTGCAACTTCATGTCCTCAGTTAGTGTCTCTGGATATGTCGAATTGTTCATGTGTCAGTGACGAAACACTGAGGGAAATAGCCCAGAATTGTGCTAATCTTAGTGTTCTTGATGCGTCCTACTGTCCAAACATATCTTTGGAGGTGGGTTTAGAATTTGCAATAATCTTAGGCTGTATATGATTTGGATTTGCCTTTGTTTGACGGGCTTATTTGTTTCTCTTTGAAGTCTGTTAGACTGCCCATGTTGACAGTTCTCAAGATTCACAGCTGTGAGGGCATCACTTCTGCCTCAATGGCTGCAATAGCTCATAGTTTCATGTTGGAGGTATGGAATATGACTTGGATATTGATGTGATCAGTGTGATACATGGTGATTGTAATTATCGAATTTAAACTATGGCATCAGTTTTGAATCCATATCAAACCTCTTTCACTTATCTTTATTGTTCCTTTACTAACACATTCCTAATTTCCCATGGGGCAATACTCCCTCCCTCAAATTGATCCTTGTCCTCCCTGTTAGATCCCTTTGAGTCTTGAGTTCAAGTCTCAGAGGAGACATTTGTGTTGAGAGGGGCAGTCACGAACCTCAAACCAGTCACCGGATGGTAATATATAAAAAAAATCATTACTAAGGCCGAAATTCAAAAAATTGTTGCAACAATACAAATTTTCCTCCCTCTCTTGGACCTTGATTCATTTAGGGTTTCTGCAAGACAATTTTCTCAGCTACCCAACATCAAGGGGCCATGGATACTATATGTTAGATGTTAAATACATATGTTGAATTTAGACTATAGAACTAGTACAGAATCTATTTCACACCTCTTACACTTATACTTCCTTCTGTTTATACTAATTACTATATATGTGACAATATGTCTGAACTCTTGGGCATTGATTTAACTGGCACTGCAGGTTTTGGAGCTTGATAATTGCAGCCTATTGACTTCTGTGTCTTTGAATCTTACACGTTTGCAGAATATCAGATTGGTTCATTGTCGCAAGTATGCTTCTGCCCTATCTTTCCTTCTTCGTCTGGAAATTTTTTTGGTTCTTTGGCTTTTTCTCCCATCCCTTGTTAACTGGATGCTTCTTTTCATGTGCTTCCCTGTTTATGTATTTTATATTTTCTAATATCTTTTGTTGGATTGTCTTTGTCTACAGATTCGCTGATTTGGACTTAAGAACCGGGATGCTATCTTCTATACAAGTCTCTAATTGCCCTGTGCTCCACCGCATCAACATAACATCGAATTCACTTCGAGTATTCATTTGCTCTGTCTTTTTGTTTTTGCCATGCTGATGCAGATATGGTTGAAATTTTGATGGGCTGATTGTGTCGATGCAGAAATTAGCATTACAAAAGCAGGAGAGCTTAACCACATTAGCTCTGCAATGCCAATCTTTGCAAGAGGTGGACCTCTCCGAGTGTGAATCTTTGACAAATTCCATATGCAAAGTTTTTAGTGATGATGGAGGATGCCCTATGTTGAGTTCGCTTGTTCTTGATAACTGTGAGGTATGTGAATAAGTCTATTTGAACTTATTTGCTTTATCGCCTACTGAAATTGCTTATGCTTGAGCTGCACTAGCTTTGTGTGGTCATAAATATCTCATTCCTTTCACTAGTTTGTAGATTTTAACTTTTAAAAAAATTCTTTGTTTTAGTCAGCTTATCAAATAATTGTGCCATTTGGAATTTTTTTGTTTTCTCTTGGACCCTTTGAGTTTCCCTTTGTGATTTTTTAATTGGGAGAGAATAATTAATATTTATCTTGGATAATTTTAAGTTTAACTGGGCTAGGTCTATCAACATCCTTCAAATGGAGTTGATGTTTAAGATCCTGTTAGAAAGTCCGTAATTGTGTGCCTACATTAAGAGTCAAAGTGTTATGTTCTACATTTAAGAGGGTTCTTACTGAAAAATAGTGGGAATTTTTCCTACTAAAGCTTTTACTTTTCTGAAGATTAGCCTTTTCTTTTCCCTGATTGATGTATTAATTTTGAAGCCTTTTTGGGATTTATCTAACTGTTAGCTACTCATGGAAAGTGCTTAAGATAGATTTTGTTTCTCAACTTTTTTCACTATTGTGCTTGTGAGACATAAGGTTTTGAATTTCGATTGATGATTTAATTATTGAAATGTCTAAGTACTATGATTATTATTTTGTATTTTTGTCTCAAACTTGGTGTTTTAATTTATTTAGAGCTTGACATCGGTGAGATTTGTCAGTACCTCTTTAGTCAGTCTTTCCCTTGTTGGTTGCCGGGCAATCAGCACTCTTGAGCTCTCTTGCCCAAATCTTGAGAAAGTAAATTTGGATGGCTGTGATCATTTGGAAAGAGCATCATTTAGTCCTGTAAGTGATATTTCTTCATGAATTGCTTTAAATTTTGCTCTATATAACAAGCTTTTGCATTCTTTGTCTATTTGATTTGATTGTCTATTAGAAAAGGAGGATAAATATTTAATTTGCATGTATGAGCTTTAGCTTATATGAAGCTCCCTACTTGTTTGCTTTATTGTTTGCATTGTTACAACGCAAGTTTATAATGGGGTCCTCATACTATGCTAATCTAAAAGATGAGCACAACATGCTCATCCCTTTAATTTTGGGGTTAGGGCCATTTTTTTTTAATTTTTTTATGTATTCTTATTTATTTGGATTAAATTGTAACTGCACTCTGAAATATTTTTATCATTCGGTATCTCAAATTAATTAATTTCTAATTCTGCATTCAAAAATATTTTTCCTGCAACACCAATAACTTGAAACATTTTTTTAATAGCACCCAATATCTAAAATATTTTTTTGACACCTAGCGTTTTAATCTAATTAACTTTTTGTACATGGAGTATTTTTTCAAAAAATAAAAAAAATAAAAAACCCCCCAAAATTGGGTAATGCTCATCTTTGGGATGAGCATGGAATGTGGATTCGTTTATAATGTGGTATGGGAGATATCTGATGTTCGTTTCTAAAGGCTTGGGAGGGGGCTACAGGGCTACTACTGCATAAGAATAAATTAATATATGGTAGTGTAATCTGCAGTAGCTAAAGACTAAGTACATGTTTTTCTCCTGCTTCTCAGGTTGGTCTTCGATCTCTTAATTTAGGAATATGTCCAAAATTAAACTCACTCGACATTGAGGCACCAAATATGATCGCACTTGAATTGAAAGGATGTGGCGTACTTTCTGAAGCATCTATTAATTGTCCCCTGCTGATTTCTCTAGATGCTTCCTTTTGCAGGTTATGTTGGTTTTGTTTTTACTTCAGTTATCCTCCTTGCATGCAAACTAACATTTGCTGTTTGGTTGTACAGCCAACTAATGGATGACTGCTTATCTGCAACAACTGCCTCATGCCCACTGATAGAGTCATTGATATTGATGTCATGCCCATCAGTTGGTTCAGATGGACTTTGTTCTCTGCATTTGCTTCCAAATCTTACTGTTCTTGATTTGTCTTATACTTTCTTGACGAACTTGGAGCCTGTTTTTGAGTCTTGTGCACAATTAAAGGCAAGAACTAACATAGATATTCACGTGCTTACTGTTCAAATCCCCCTTTCTTAAGAAAATGAAAGAAAAAAAGAAACAAACACCCAAAAGAAAAAGGCATCCTACGAGTTAATTATGCTAGAATAAAATATCCTGTTTAGTTCTCCCCATTTGGTGGGGGAAAAGTTGTTGCCTTAAGCATTTTCTTTGATGCATCTAAAAGGGTAATATATCCCACTGCTCTATTTTGTTTCCCCTCTTTTATTTCACTCCAAACAAAGGGTTAATTTATTTTTGGTGTTAAATAAAATTTGTGTTTTTAATTTTTTATTCTTCCTGCCAGCATACATTTTTGTGTCTTATAATTGAATATGGTATGCATGTTTTACAGCTCTTCATTTGTCCCTAAACCATGGAACATGCAGTTATTTGTGACCTTTGTTACTTTGTCCTTCACTTCATCTTTTCTGACAATATTACTGTTATTTCTTGAAGGTATTAAAGTTACAGGCATGCAAGTATCTCACTGACTCGTCACTTGAGCCTCTTTACAAGGGAGGTGCTTTACCAGCACTTCAGGAGTTGGACTTGTCATATGGAACTTTATGTCAGTCTGCCATAGAGGAGCTTCTTGCATGCTGCACACACCTCACGCATGTGAGCCTGAATGGCTGTGTGAATATGCATGATTTGAATTGGGGTTATAGTCGTGGACGGATCACTGAGCTGCCTGATGCAAACATCTCTAGCATGATCTCACATGAGGATGTCCATGACCCAAGTGAGCAACCCGGTCGTTTACTGCAGAACCTCAATTGCGTGGGATGTCCAAACATTCGGAAAGTTCTCATTCCACCTTTGGCACATTGTTGTCATTTATTATATTTAAACCTTTCTTTGTCGGTTAACTTGAAGGAGGTTGATATTGTTTGTCTCAACCTATGTTTTCTTAACTTGAGGTATGGCCGTCTTTCTAAAAAAAATTTAATTGGTCGTACACTTCTCATATCACATGCAATGACTTTTAACTTCTCTATTCAGCAATTGTTCGTCGTTGGAAACTTTGAAGCTGGAGTGTCCAAGATTAAGCAGTCTATTTCTTCAGGTATTAGTCTTACTTCCTATGTCAATATATTGATGCATGCACAAGTTTATATTTTAAATTCTAGATTGAAGCCTGACATTTTTTCCTTTCAATTTTTTTTTCCCCACCGGGTGGGGTAAACCATGTGTGGTTTTACAGTCCTGCAACATTGACGAGGTAGCGGTTGATGCTGCCATATCCAAATGCAGCATGCTGGAGACTCTTGATGTTCGATTTTGTCCAAGGGTGAGAATATCTGCCTATCTCCTTTTGTTCCATCAGAACTGAGTGGTCTGATGCTAAGTAATTTTGGGCGACTAATGACAACGCTTTTGTTCCGAGAGACTGGGTTTGACCTCAAACTTACATCTGTAGTGTCCATGTATTAATTTGTGGTTTGCTTTACGATGGCCTGCAGATAAGCTCAATGAACATGGGTAGATTACGGGCATCTTGTTCCAGTTTGAGGCGTATATTTAGCAGCTTGTCAGCTTCATGATTTCGATCTTGCATAAAAAATGTTTTCCGTGTCAACTTGCTTTGAGTTAAAGGCACACACCTTGGTAGATTTGGTGATGTCCTTGTATTGTAACCGTTAACGACTCGATTGTTTAATGTTTGGCATGTAAGTTACGTAGCTATATTTATGTATTACATAATATTTATTATAGAGTTCTGGTAGTTATTCGTGTAAATCCCAGTTTTGTCAATTTTGATGATCCTCGTGATCTTCGCAGCCTCAAGCTGGCCTATTCCCTTGTAGCCTTTGCGACGGTATGAGATTGACAAGGGTGCTCCCTCCTGTCCTAAATATAAATACTACTATTTACTAATTTGGATGAATTAAAAAATGAAATAATTTAGTTAATTATGACCAATGTGATTTGGTCATGTTACATATTGGATTATGTATTAGTTTGTAAGTTAAGTAAATTAGTTTAAAGAAACATGATAAATATGAGAAATAAAATTGATGGAGATTTCATCTTTTATGAAGTTTAATAATGAACTGGTTCGTATGGTAGAGATTGGGAGTAGTATTTGGTGATTGGGTTTTGCTGGGTGACTACTTATATTTGAACTTTTATTTGAATAAACTCGAGGGTTGTTTATTGCAAACTCCTTTAGTAATGCGATGCAGTCAATATAAATCTTGATACTTGTGGTTTTTGGTTTAGTATGTTATATTCAAATGATGCAATAAAATTGTGAAAGGACTCTTGCCACTTGTTAAAACGAATTCCCTTTTCTTCCCCATTGTCAAACTAACAAACACTTGTATGGTAATGGGATCTGAATACTGTAATGGGGTTAAACCAAGTGATTTTACATTAATTCTTTAAGAGAACAGTTAAATATCACCTTGGTATAATTTAGATTTTTAAAAATTATGTATATATAATAGCAAGATTCACTGCAATTTATTTTCCCTCTCCCTCCGATCCTAATTATAAGACAAAGTTGATTTTTTTGGAGAAATTAAGGAAGCCAATTAAATCACTTTAGAGTATTTATATTTTTAGTATCTTTGGATTATATATTAGTTTATTAATCAAATTACTTAGTTTGAAGAAAAAAATATAAATATAAATATTTTAAAATGATTTAATTGGTTTCCTTAATTTCTACAAAAAAAATTAACTTTATGTTATAATTAAGACTGGAGGAGTATATACTTATCTCCTTGTTACTAGCTGTGCTGCGAGACCCCGCCGACAAGAGTATCCGACCCGACTTCCCCTATGTCGGTAGGATGCCCCTGATGTTGTAGCTGTCCTTCAGCTATCATCGCGCCCGGATTTGGTCAGGAACTTCTCGCGGTAAAAAAATACAAGTGGCTGATAATTTATTAAGTTTGTTTAAGTTATCTCTATAGTAGGAAAAATCACTATAGTAAGAAAGAGAAAATTAAAAGCAAAATTGTCATCTTATTTTCGTTTACTTCTTACTACAACTCTGTGTACTCATCGGATAATTTTCAATTATATTATCATTTTCAATTATATTATCGGTCCTTCGTTGTGAAGATAAATGTATAAATTCTTAATAGCGTTAGGTGCAATTTTATTAATAAGGTTTTTTTCGATAAGCGTATGACACAAATAAATTTTGGAAGGGGAAAAAATATTAATAAATAATTTAAAACTATGCAAATTTACCAATACTATTAAATTTCATCAAATGTCCGTTAAATTTTATTTCAAATTGACCTTGCTGAATCTAACGGATGTTTGATAAAATTTAATGGTCTCAGTAAATCTGCACTATTTTAAATTATTTATTAGTATTTTTATCCTTTCCAAAACTTATTTGTGTCATACGCTACTCCTAGGAAAAACTTTATTAGTAAAATTGCACCTTAACTTACGCCAATAGCAAAAAAAAAAAAAACTATATACGTGCATAGTGAACATACTTTTAAATTGAAGAAGAATTCATGAATTTTTATAAAGATAATGAACTTTTAATCTTTTATACAATTATATTGTTTGAGGCATCTTCATTGATCTTTCTCCTCATTTCCTCTCAATTTACTTTCCCCACTATTTGATCAACTTCCAATGATTGGGATATAATATTTTATAATAATATATTGTAATTTTAAATAACAAAAAATAATGAGAAAAAGATAAGAAATTACCATTTGAATCTTAAAGTTCCAAATCAATCTTGTTGTATATAAAATTATAGCAATTGATAACTCATTTTAGTAGCAAATAACTGATTTAGAATTTTAAAGTTTAAGTGGTATTTTTCTCCCCCAAAAATAATTTAGATGTTAAATGACCTATGGTAACTATGCAAAGTTTGCGTATTGCGCTGAAATATTACATCATTTCGTTAGATTCATCATTTCCAACTGATATATTCCTAATCAATTTCTTAATTATTATATCCTCTGTTTGTATTTTTAAAGTATTTTTTGTTGTTTAAGATATAATTAGTAATTTTTTTTTCTTTCAAAATTGCCCCTTTTAGGGATGTAATTAACAAAGTTTTCTGATTGAGACATCCTACACATCAAACAAGAATAAACATAAAAAATATATAATTTTAAACACCATTAATTAACTTATTAAAAATATAAATTAGTTAAAGGTGTCTGTAATAGAAAATACTACCTCCGTTCAATATTTTGAACTAGAGAGAACGGTAAGAATAGAGAAAACATTGAATTTGAATTGAGGAGAAGAGGAGGGGATTTAGCAGTTTTTGAATTTATTATTCAATAATTTGATATTTTAATAAAACATTGAATTTAAATCAAGCAAATTTTAATCTAAAAGTTGATAGGAGTATTGAGGAGAAGAGAAGGGGAAGAGAACAATAAGAACAGAAAAGGATAACTAAGTTTGTAAGTTTGACTCTTATATTTTAGATCAGAAAGAAAACATAACAAATTAATGAGACTTACTTCTTATATCTCAATGGCTCAAATACTTACATTAAAAAAAAATAAAATAAAATAAAAAGCTCAAATGCTACTCATAAACTGGACAGATTCAAACTATAGATGGCCTGTCCTTGCTGCCAGTAAATCGACGCGGACCCGGTTGGTGCAACTTCCATGAGCCTTATCCTAGAAGACAACCCGATTGAGGGTGACGTTTAACTCTCTCACTCCTCTCTCCGTTCTCTTCTCCTGCCCCTGCTCCTCTCTTTTCTCAGTCTTAACAATGGCGAAAACTGTGTGTTCTCTACTAGCCATCGTTCTCTTCCTTCACGCTGCTGCTGCTGCAGGTGCTGTTAACTCTCAAAGTAAGTCAACATTTACTTTCCATATAAAGAACTATCTCTCAGTACTATTTGTTCATTTTGCTTCTGCTGCCAAACGCTCCCAGATCCTTTCTCCTTTTCCTGGATTTGTCTTTTTCAATGCTTTCAAATGTAGCTCTTCACTCAGGGCTGCGTCTTGCGTGTATCAATGGTTAGAGTGAAATGAGACTTCGTCATGTTAGTGTTTGCTGTTGAAGCTGTTCTCTTGTTAGATCTCAGTTAGATAGAGTTCTTGTGTGCGGCTGATCTCCTAGCGAAAGTTCTTTCTTTCAAGATGTTCTATTGTTCCTGTTGAATGCTCTTTGTTCCGGAAGAAATTGATTGCAGAGAAGATCATCCGCATTGGATCTTAAACTTATAGTATCGAGGGGGAAAAGTAGACAAAGGAAAAACAAGTAGACTTCTTTGGATCTTTTCCCATTCCTGTTTTCTCTGTGACCGTGTCTCTGAACCAAATATAGTTCAGATCTTCGTCGCTCTTAATCAGACAACAAATGATATCAGCTTAAGAATTCATTTTCTCTCTATGTCTTTGGAGTTGGGAGGGCGATATTTAGGTTTTGCCCTGATCTGCTTGGGGGCTATTTTCTTATCAGAGCATGAATTTGAGTGCGTTTTATGGGCCTTCGTCTTGGATCTTGTGGCACTTTCATATAGTATCAGCGGTCGGCCTTTCTTTCCTGTGTGTAAAACGGACAATCCATTTTCAGCTTTCACTTTTAATTGAGTAAAGAAATGACAGATGAAAACATCAAGTAAACATTGACCTGATGCCCTTTTTACGAGTATCTATGAGCTCGTAGGATTTAATGTAGTTATTGGCGAACTAGACGAATTAACTTCATTTCAAATTCTGACTTTCCTGTAAGTTACTAAGATCTCTATACTTCCTGGTTCCTGCTAATCCTGTGCATAGATCTATTTTTCTTTTACACCATGGACTATATCTGCTTTTGGACAGCAATGCTTGAGCAAATGTAATTTTATTTGTGGCGACTATTTGACCTACAATGTTCTATATGGGCGCAGTGTTAGGAATGTAGGATTAAGATCAAGCTACTTTAAATCCCTAAAATAGCGAGTAGAAATCCAAACACTTGTTTAGGCTCCTATAATCAGCAAGCCAAGCTTGAGTGCAAGTTCAAGCTCGTTTAATAAATCAGCCAAGCCCCAGCTAACATATTCGTATTAGATCAGCTTGGCTTTTTTTCTTTGCTCCACAAAGATTAGATGAGAGTTAGGGGTGGTATAGAGCGGAGAAATAAGAAAGGAAAGGAACATTAGCTGCTTGTTTGAAACTTTTTTCTTGGTCTTTTCAGAGTAAATAAAACCAATGTTCAGTGAATTTTTTTGCCTTTGAACTGGTCAAAATGGCCACTAAAGTCACGTTTCCTTGCTTGCTTGTTTGAGGTTGTGGTTGTATATCAAACACATTCAAGTCATATGAATTTTTAAACCATGTATTCTCATTTCAAATCTAATTAGTTTTCTCCATCAACTGCATGATTTCTTTAAAAGGAGAACTGATGGGAATTAATCTTTTTCCATTATGGCCTTCTGGGTACTCGGAATTTTGATTCATGTAAAGATCATTTCCATTTATAGTCCTTTCTGTGTTTTCTTAAATCTCCCGTTTGACATAAAAAAAATGAACTTGGCAGTTAAAGTAACTGATAACCCAGCAGACAAGTTGGTAGCGGCAATCAATGAAAACAGAACTGCTCACAAGGCCTCAAGCTTGTATGACAACCCGGGGCTTGCCTGTCTTGCCCTACAATACATAAAGGCATACCAAGGTGATTGTGGTGCTGTGGGAGGAGCTGATGCTAAGAAGCCACCAGAATCTCAATTCGCTGAAACCTTCGCCCCTAATTGCGGTGTTAAGGCATCAACACTCGCCACTATCACCGGCCGTTTCCTGGGCTGCGAGACTAAATATCTGCATGCACCAGAGGCATTTTCAGAAATTCTAATAAGGAACCAGAGGAGCTTGGATATACTTTACAGTAAGAATCACACTCAAGTGGGAGGCGCCGTGACCGGTACTGATGGAGGATCTCCTTACTTCTGGTGTGTGTTGTTCAGCAATGGCAAACCTAACAGCACCTTTGTGTTTGAGGATGGTGTGGCTAAAATAACAAAACCTGGCTGCTTCAGTGGAGCTAATGATGAGTGCAGTGGGGCTTATGATTGGTCTCAACTTGGTGGTATAGGGCTTTTTGCCACTACAGCTCTGGTTGCTTTGAGTTTTGCTTTGGCTTTGTGATTACACTGTGACTGAAATTTGATTGATTTTATCCTCGACAAATTTTACTTTGATTTAATTTTTTCTGTGTAGATTCTCTATTTGGAGTTTCTGTTTGATTTCCTTGGATTTGTATTTGAATGATGGCCAGGAAAGGGGAGACGCGTATAAATTGTTTTACATTATCTCTTGATTACACGTGAAAATGAAATTTGTATTTGCCACATCATTCGCTTGTTTCCAGATCTTCATCTCTCCACATTCTGTATTCTCTCTCTCTCTCTCTCTCTAAATCCAATACCCATGATTGCTGATTAGTTTGGATTTGAATCGGTTTAGGTCTTAATCATAAGAAATTTCTCTTGTTAGTAAAGTTTTTTCAACTTATAAGGTTCGAACTTGAAACATTATTACTCAGCTAATTCGGGGTTGGTCAATATTCCTCATCATTCAGTCGTGTTTGATAATAGTCGCACATATTTTTGACTCGAAGTAATAATAGCGGATTTTCTTTAAGGATTTTGATCTGCTAAAACAAATCGAACAACCATATTGTAGTAAGATGATTGATAGCCAATTGTCAGATGAATTCTAACAACCACAACAAAAACAGAGGTGAATAATAGGAAAATCAATTTATCTGCAAGTTAGAAGGTCTATCTTGGGAAATGTGAGACTCTTGAAGCATTAAATATGGACACAGGATTGGAGACACCTGTGGTTGAGACCAGGGGTCCAAAAAAATGCTTTCATCAGCAAATCCTGCCACATATTTGGGCTTGTTTGAGATGGTATTTGAAAATTACATTTATGTATGTTGAGAAAAATACATTTTTATAAATTACGTTTGAAAAATAACTTTTACTGCTAATCTAAATAAGTACGAAGATGAAGATAAGACCGTTAATTAAGTTATCTGCCGTTGTTTGTAAGTTTGGAGCAACCGAGATGTATAGCCTTTCAATGCAGAAATTACTTTCATGTACTTGTCAGTTATTGGTTGCAAGTGAATTTTTTGATGGAACTCCTGGAAAAAGCAGATGAACCGTGAAATGAAATTTACGGAATTGCGGAAATTGAACTCCAAAAGGATGAAGTGACGTACTTCTCCATCTCATCTCAAAGTAGTAGTATTAGTATTATTATATGAACTCCACGAGGGCCTCCCACGCGTAACGGAGACGCTGATTTTAGCATCTTTTGTCTCCCGCTGTATTAGTACATCTTTGCATTCCCCTCCGTTCGTGCCTGATTATCAACTGCTATTACTGTAGCAATTATTTATTTATTTTGAAGATGTGGCCCGTTAACCCCCACCATTCGGAAACAGAATAAATGTGAACCAAAGCTCAATTTCATCATGCATGATTTATTAAAACATAATACTCCGGATGAGGTACTCCGGATTAGGTTGTGTTCTTATCAACTTTTGGAGAATAGTTTCTGGAGAAAAAATGAAGAATAATTTTTGGAGAATAGATTATGGGAAAAAAGTGATTTTGATAAAATGAGAGTGTTTAGATGATTTTATCATAATAGCTTTTTTTCATGGTCAAATGACTAAAAAGGACATTAACTTTTATGCTAATTACATGTAAAGAATAAGATTATATTTTATATATTATTTAAGGGTTAAGATCCAAATTTAACAACCAAGTTTTTCCTAAGGGGTTGTCTGGTACAAGTAAGTTTTGGAAGATAAAAAATAATAATGAACAATTAAAAAGGATGTAAATTTAACAAAACCGTTAAAATTTTACCTAACGATGTTAAATTATAAGAGAAGAAAACCCCCAAACGGCATTAAAAATGATGCATCTTAACCCATTATTTAACATTAAATTTCATAATTAATACCAAAAATGAAATAAATTTGTTTATATGTAATGTTAATTAACTTAATTATTTTTTCTAATATAATTAAATTAGATAAATAGATCTTATATTAAAGATAAGAAGGAATATTAAAATTTTAAAATCTTTTTTTTTAAGTGACGGACGAGATTGAGAAAAATTGTGAATTTTTTTTAAAATAAAACAGAAGAGAGAGTGTCTGTGGTGTGGGACCCACAGTGAAAAATGACCAATAAGAAATAGGCAGTGGGGCCCACATAGCATAAAAAGCTAAAAAAATCAGCTTACGGACAAAACCATAATTTGGTTTTAGGCTAAAAGCATGGTTTTGGTAAAAAAAGGGGATTGTGCCTTTTTATTGGGTGTTCAGTGACTTTTTGCCAAAATCTTGATTTTGGGTAAATAATTGGTTTTCAATATTTATCCAAACACACTCTGAGTTGTGTTCCTGTACTTTTGATGCCAATCAGATACTCGTTCGGTCATTTATATAAAATATATTTATCTAATTTAATTAAATTAAGGAAAGTAGTTAATACGATATGTATTTTAAAATATCTTAGTTATCTTTTTTATACTACCTCCGATCTTAATTATAAGACAAAGTTGACTTTTTTTGGGGAGATTAAAGAAACTAAATAAATTACCTAATCATGTCATATGTTATGTATTCTTATATTATATATTAATTTATTAATTAAACTAATTAGTTTGAAGAAAAAAATAAAAATAAAAATACTTTAAAGTATTTAATTAGCTTCCTTAATTTTTCTAAAAAAGTCAATTTTATCTTATAATTATAATAAGAGGGAGTATTATTTAGGACCAAAATCATCTCCCTCAATATAATATTCAATGAAAGGAATGAGGTGTACTTTAATTAGATTTTCATTCTCTGAATCAGATATTTTAACCAGGAACTATAGTAAAAGAATAAACAGTAATGGCTGGCGGCCGTTACGACATTGTAACGTTTATTTTGGGGAGCGGGGTGCGGGTTATTATAGAATCGGTCCCGTGGGGCTAAACTAAAACAAAACAAGAGTCGAACCAAGGCTGAAAAATAAAATGGAGTAACAGTCGCGGACCCAGGTGAAAACGGTGAAAAAGTTGCCTTCCAAGATCAATCTCACTCTGAGTACCTTGGTGACGTGTCCAATACGAAATAAATACTCTTTCGCCATTTTTGATTCTTACTCTACCCTCTTGTAGGGCGGGAACCCAAACTCTCACCTCATCTCTCTCTCTAGGGTTTTTCAATTTTGAATTCCTCAGTTCTGCTCTCTGTTACTAGCTACACGATACCTAAATTTTCTGGCTCCCCGCTCATTTTCTGTTACGGGAACACAAGATGAATCTCCGTCATGGCACCAAAGTTTGGGTTGAAGACAGGGATTTGGCATGGGTGGCTGCTGAGGTCACCGGCTTTGCTGGAAAGCAAGCCCAACTTGTCACTTCTTCTGGGAAGAAGGTGAGGAGCTCGTTAATGTGATATTTTACATAATAATGAATAATTGTGGATACATTTTCAACTTTCTGGTTTTGGGAGTTGTGGTGTGTAGGTTTCTGCACTACCGGAGAAACTCTTCCCCAGGGATGCAGATGAAGAGGAGCATGGGGGAGTGGAAGATATGACGAGGCTGGCTTACTTGAATGAGCCGGGAGTTCTGTATAATCTTCAAAGAAGATATGCCCTGAATGATATATATGTGAGTCTGCTACATGATGATCGATCCCTGATGTTTGTTATTCTTAGTGATTTATTACTCCAACGCTGGTCAACCAAGCTTAGCCACAGGCATTATCATGATGACGTATTTTATGATTGAACTTTGTCAGTATCTTCTCATGAGACTGAAAAAACAAAAACGTGGTTGTAAACTTGAAATTAGAATGATAGTGCTTGGGAACCAAGTGGAGCATTTGGGATTCGTGAACTACATATTATTTGCCGCACAACTAACCGCATGAGAGAAGCCATGAAAAAGAGAGGTCCAAAATAAATTGAAAGTTCTTTTTTATTTAAATGTTATTTTTTAATTAAAGGTCTTGTATCTAATTTTACTTTATAGTTGAGATTATCAATTTATTTGTACAAATTCATATTGCCAAATGAACCAACCAGCAATTTAAATCTTGTCACTTTCATAAATTCTTTGATTTGCACATTTTGCCTAATGTTAAGGCCTATGTTAATGAGGACTTAATGACATGTCTTGATGGACAAATCTTATTCAACTGAATAAATTAATAAATAATTCAGTGTTTCATGCTTCAGTTTCATTTGTGGCGATTTCATGCAACAAGCTAGGTCAAGTGGGCCAACATAGTATGGGGCATGAGGTTGTCATAAATAATAATTCATGAATGTTAAACTTTTTGGATTGTCATGCTGTATCTTAATAGGATTTTTAAATTCGTTCCTGTATGTTCTATGCTGTTTTATGATTTTATCTTGAAATGCTTGTCTTCAATAGACATATACAGGGAGCATTTTGATAGCTGTAAATCCATTCACAAAGCTTCCTCATCTGTATGATATCCATATGATGGAGCAGTATAAAGGAGCTCCATTTGGTGAGCTTAGTCCACATGTATTTGCTGTTGCTGACGCTTCTTATAGGTTAGTGTGCATTTATGTGTTTATATTATATGTTTATTGTGACATATTTATTTATTATTATTATTATTATTCTTTCCATGCCCTATTTCATGTTGTGAAATGTGAATTAGCGAGCTTCTGTTGGTCATGATCTAGAGCAATGATGGATGAAGTTCAAAGCCAGTCTATTTTGGTCAGTGGTGAAAGTGGTGCAGGGAAAACTGAGACAACAAAATTGATTATGCAGTATCTTACCTTTGTCGGTGGACGTGCTGCTGGTGATGATAGGACAGTTGAGCAACAAGTCCTTGAAGTATGATAGTAATGAATCCAATCAATTATGAGCTGACAATCAAATCACATTTTATTTTTTAATTTGGGTATAATAGATACTGATTCCACTTTCTGATGCATTCAGTCCAATCCCCTATTGGAGGCTTTTGGTAATGCAAGGACTGTCAGGAATGACAATTCAAGGTGAGTTTGACTTCTTTTCTTGCTGGCCTGTTTATTCCAATCAACCTGCTTCTTTCCTCTTGTTTGAGTTTCTTATTTTGTTACTCAATAGGTTATCAGTTTTCCCCATAGAATCTGAGGGAAAAATTGTCTTGTAATTCTTGGCCATCTTATGTTGTTATCTCATTATCTAAAACATGCCATACATAGCAATGACATACAATAGCCATGTCTGTAATACTATTCCATTGAGACTATCATTGCTATAGTACATAGTTGAATGAAATTTCAGTCACAAACTGTGAGTTTGGTGTTGCATTCACCAAATCTGTGTTGTTTCCGTTGCAGTCGCTTTGGGAAATTTGTTGAGATTCAGTTCGATTCAAATGGTAGAATATCTGGTGCTGCTATTCGAACTTACTTATTGGAAAGGTCACGAGTAGTGCAGATAACAGATCCTGAAAGAAACTATCACTGCTTTTATCAGTTGTGTTCATCTGAAAGGGTATTCAAAGTCTTATGTTGCATCTATCTGTTTTTATTAATGGTTCTTCAGTTCTTGTGTTGCAGTTTTTTGCCATGCACGTTAACCCTTTTTTTAATTTTTTGATGGGGGATCGCATTTGACTGATTAAGAGTTATACCTTATGATTGTAATGCACTGTTGTTCAGGATGCTGAGAGGTATAAGTTAGGACATCCAAGCCACTTTCACTATTTAAATCAAAGTAAAACCTATGAATTGGAAGGAGTAAACAGTGCTGAAGAATACATGAAGACAAGGAGGGCAATGGATATAGTTGGTATAAGCCATGAGGATCAGGTGTAACACGGTTATCCATTATTACCCATCTGTGTCGCCTTTTCTGTACAAGATAAAATTGTTGATGGGCTGTGTTTTACTCATGGTTATCCTACATTCTCATTATCAGGAAGCCATATTTCGCACATTAGCTGGAATTTTACATTTGGGGAACATTGAATTTTCTCCTGGAAAAGAACATGACTCATCAGTAATAAAGGATGAGAAGTCAAGGTTTCATTTGCAGATGGCAGCAGATCTCTTCATGTGGGTAGTTTATCTGAATTCTTGTTTTTCTTTATATAAAACTTAGGATGGCTGAATTATATTTCATTTCCCTCATTCACACACGTATATGTATAAATATGCATTCATCAACTTTTCCTGCACACTGTGTTGATGCCAGTATAATAAGACTTGGTTTGTTTCTTTTAAAACCATGTTATGAGGCAGCTTAATAATAAGCATTATTTTTAGGGAATTTTGTTTGTAACAAGCTGTTAAGGGTAATTAAAGTAGTTAGTGTGAGCCCTGGTTATACATAGGGGCCAGATACTAATGTGAACGTGTAATATGAATAATAATGTGGATTTGGATATAACCCAATCCCTAAACCACTGTTAACGTTGCAAAGTTAAATAGTACAGGTATTAAGGCACGGAAATTAAGATAGTGACATAGCAGTTGTATCAGAATTAGCTGCATTGATCTCTCTGTTTGGTCCCATGCAATGTCAGATCTTTTAAGATTGAGTGAGGCTGCTGAACCACAAAAACTGGTGAATTATAGTGTTGATGTGTGACAAGCTGTTTGATTGGTTGAGGAATAGATTGTATTATGATGATGATGATCGTCATTGTTAGATCTTTATATTTTTTTTGGTCTGCTTAATTTGATGGCTATACTTTTTTCCTTTTATAGGTGTGATGTCAATCTATTGTTAGCAACATTGTGTACTCGCTCAATACAAACCCGTGAAGGAAGTATTGTGAAAGCTCTTGATTGCAATGCAGCTGTTGCTGGTCGGGATGCTTTGGCTAAAACTATTTATGCACGCCTGTTTGACTGGTATTTTTATGTTCAATGGAGAATCAGTGGTCATATTCGATATGCATTGATTAAGATGGCTATATTATTGTTTTTGTTTTGTCAGGCTAGTTGAAAAAATCAACAAGTCTGTTGGTCAAGATAACAATTCCCGGTTACAAATTGGAGTTTTGGATATATATGGTTTTGAGTGCTTTAAGGATAACAGGTAAGTCATCAATTATATGCTGGTGACTTTGAGCGGGAGTTTTCTTTTTCTCATGTGGACTGTGAAGAAATGAAATGAATGGTTCAACTCTGCATCTGTAGGCTTTAGCCGACACGTCCTGATCGGTTGATCAGGCATTTGTTCTTGTGATCTTGTTCAGAGTCTGATTTTTTCCTTTTCCTGGAGTGGTTTAAATCTGCATCTTTCTTTATGGGACATTCTAATGTATGGGTTAAATTAGGCTTTGTCTGGTTAGAATCCTGCTTAATGCCATTTGCTCGGACTTTGTTTACATCATCTGTTTTTGTTGATTTCTTTTCATGGTATATCCAATTTAGATTTTCTTTTTTTATGCTTCTCCTGTTGAAGGAAATTGTTAATTTTTCTCTATATGATCTCCACATAATCCCACAACGTTTTCTTCCAACAGTTTTGAGCAATTCTGTATCAACTTTGCAAATGAAAAGCTCCAGCAACATTTTAACGAGGTATGGAAGTGTTATTCATTATGATGTAAGGAGCAAATTCAGTTTGTAATTTGTATCTGTTTGTATTTTGTGTACGTAATTATCTGTCACCTTGCTTGTTGCAGCATGTATTCAAGATGGAGCAAGAGGAGTACAGTAAAGAAGAAATCAACTGGAGTTACATTGAGTTTATTGACAACCAAGACGTTTTAGACTTGATTGAAAAGGTTTATTTGGTTTTTTTTCCTATTCTTTTTTAGGTCAATATATTTATAATCTGTACTTCTATGTTCCATATGGTTCCATATGGTTTAATGCATGATTCTCTTCCTGTTTGTGCATATTGGTAAGATGAGAATACGTGTCTCTAATAATTGTGGGTGAAAAATATTGTAAAAGCTATAGTTGTGTTGAATATTAGAGCAGGTTAGAGATATCAAAGTATGTATACGAGGATTTCTTTTAGGAAGCCCGCTAGTCATGCAGTCCACAATGCATCAAAACCCTGTTATTGTCTTATCCTGCTTTCTGAGCCTCAAGTCATGAATCATATATCTGCTATCATTCTAAATAAAGTAATATAGCATCTTAAGATTGTATTCTGTTTGTTTGTTTGCCATTAATTTGGTTTCTTCTGGAATGATCTTTGCTGTCATTTGCTCTTAAGATTGTATTCTGTTTTTATGTTTGCCATTAATTTGGTTTCCTTTGGACTGATCTTTGCTGTCATTTGCAGAAGCCCATTGGTATCATTCCACTGTTGGATGAAGCTTGGTACAATTTGAGATCTTTTATATGACATTATGAATATGAATAGTTTTGTTCTTCATTTATTTATCTAATGCACTCCAGCAAATTAACAATAAGATTATATTTCCTGTCTTTGCAGCATGTTTCCAAAATCAACCCATCAAACATTCTCAACCAAGTTGTTTCAGCATTTCCGGTCCCACCCAAGGTTGGCAAAAGAAAAGTTCTCTGAAACTGATTTTACCATCTCTCATTATGCTGGAAAGGTGAGTTCGTTCTACAGCATTTTTGCTTCTTTAATACATGAAGATTTTAAATGCTGCAAATTTTTCAATGATCTGCTATTTTTATGCAGGTTACTTACCATACAGATAGCTTTTTGGACAAAAATCGTGACTATGTTGTTGTTGAACATTGCAATCTCTTGTCCTCTTCCAAATGCCCCTTTGTGTGTGAGCTTTTCCCTCAGCTTCCAGAGGAATCTTCTTCTAGGTCGTCATACAAATTTTCTTCAGTAGCCTCCAGATTTAAGGTGTGGGGATCTATACCTATCCTTTTGACTCTCTCTCTCTCTCATCCCCTTCCGTTTTGTAACTGAGGATCAGCTCAGTTGATTCTGCTGAAATCATAATCAGTTCCAAATGAATGAATAATATTAAAGATGAGAGTAGTTTTATACTTTATAGGTTCTGTTTTTTTCATAGAAAATTTCCCCCCAATAGAATTTTATTTCAACTGTTAAATGATTTTTTTTCCTAAAAAATGAGTAAAGGAAAGCATTCCCACTTGTACTATAGCCTATCTATATGCTCACTTTGTCGTTGTCACCTACTATGGGCCAGCATCATCATCAAAGCTTACCATGGACTTTGTTTGCACCCAAATCATGGAATTTTTCTCGAGAAATTTTCATACACTACAAACAGACTAAAGTTTTTCTATTATAGAATAATTTTCAAGATTTTTTTTCATTTTCCTCTCAGATACTTTTCCCATCATTGTAAGTTTGTGACACTATCTGTTTCCTTAATGATATAAAGATCTCTTTTTTGCTGTTGGTTGAGGTAATATTTTTGTTCTTGGGTACTGTTTTGCTCGAGGATGAATGTCATCTATTATGAATTGTTGAACCTCTTTTATGAAGAGGAATGGAGCTGTAGACTGTGCTATATGTCTCTTGTTGTTATGTCACTCAAAAGATATCATGGGGTTAGATAAGATGGCCCTCTGGTATGTTAAAAATTTATGGCAGAATCGACCCAGTCAAAAAGGGCTATGGTAGAATGAAGTATTTGATCACTATTTCTCCTGTTTTTGACCTTTTCTTTTTATTTTTCATTGGAACCTTAGCAACAACTTCAAGCATTGATGGAGACTCTTAACACGACAGAGCCTCATTATGTACGATGTGTGAAGCCAAATTCTTTAAATCGGCCGCAAAGGTTTGAGAATTCAAGTGTGATACATCAATTACGCTGTGGGGTCAGTAGCTCAATTTTTCTAGCTTCCCTTTGTCAGAGTTGTTATCTCAGAGACATGGATTTCTTCAGTGTTATTTATTAAACTTTGACTGCATTGGTTGCTGTCTTTTTGTTTTTATTTTCATTTGTCAGTGATTGCAATTGTTGTTAGACTATGTTCTTTATTGTTAAACATTTTGTGGTTAACTTTTCCTAAGAGTTGCATCTTGCAAGCTACTCGAAGCTAATGAGTCATTATCAGTTTCTTGTCTTGGTGATGCTGTGTCGGATTGAGATAAATAGCACTAAATACCCTTGTATAACATGTGTTCTTAAACTTTTTCCCATGATAGAAAACTTGTTCCTCCAGTTATAATTCATGATAGTATATTTAAAAATTATAAATACAGTATACAAATTGCAAAGGTTTGACATGGTCTGGTTGAATTGTCTGTTTGAAACTCTTAGTATTGGCTTAGTTTTAACAAATGTTTTGCAAAATCCGGTGGAGCAGATGGATCTGTGGTGAATCTTTTTTTTCTTTTTTTTTGGTTTTCAAATCAAAATGAGGATAAGGTTGTTTTTTTTTGGCAGCAATGACAACACTATGCTGAAAAGAAAAAAATGAAATGAATTGCATCTAAATCTGTTCGTGTATACTTTGTTGTGGCCCTCATTTGAATTTTCATGCAAATAAGTTGGCATAATGCAAGTTCAATTGTGCATGTATGCTTGGTTTACTTCCTAAAAGGATTCAGCTTCGTTAAGCACTTCTATTTCATGTTTTCATTTATTGTTTCAGGGTGTTCTTGAGGCTGTTCGAATTAGTCTTGCTGGCTACCCCACTCGTAGGACTTTCTCAGAGTTTGTTGATCGGTTTGGGTTGATAGCTCCTGAATTTATGGATGGCAGGTCAGTTTACTAAAAGTTCAGAATCGCAGGTCTTTAACCCTTGTATTCCTTATATACGTTGAAAACATTTCTGTTAGGATTATTGTTTCCAAAATAAAAATGATAAAAGGTGAGGGTCAGGGTGGAAGTTTTGACCCAGGTTGAAGAAGTAGGCTTAACCAGACTGCAAGCTTCACAGTTTCAATTAAAATTTTGTGAAATTTTTCAAACTACATCAACATAAGATTATACTTTAGTAGCTTTGCAGTTCAAACCTTTAACTATAATAATTTTTATTATTTATATTTTTAAAATAGTAGCCCAAAATATAAGCATGTAAATTTAAACCATTTATATTATTAATAATTTTATGGTAGTGATAGTAATGGCAGTGTTATTTCATGAGGTTGATGGATGGAGTCTTCACCCTGCGCTCCTTCTTTATTCTTAATGAGTTCATTGGCTGTCTTTAAGCTGTTTTGGAAAACCTAATGCTGGTTACTCAATTTACTCCTAAACTGGAGAATTGCTTGGTGATTTAGCTGATCTCATGCAGTTCTAGGAAGAAGATCAGTCAATCTTGTCTGTTTTTATGAACACGGTTGGTTCAGATAATTATGATCTTGTTAGTTATAATTTGCTGAACCAAAATTTGAATGAGAAGGACAACAAAAAAATTGAGATGGTTTTACGTCATTTTGATTGTGTATTATGATATCTTGTTATCTATAATTATCAGTAAGTATGAAAAGATCCTAATTAGTAGCAAAATTTGTCTTTATTTTTCTGCATTAAATCATGTACTTTGGTTGTAAAGAATTTGAGTGTAAGTACTGTCATTCATTTGTTCAAGTATTTTTTTTTTTTTTTGTGTTGCCCTGCAGGAGGGCTCTGCTTTCCTTACTCTACAAATTTTCATACTTATCTCATCCATAATGTTTGTTATCAGTTATGATGAAAAAACCACCACTGCAAAAATTTTACAGAAACTAAAGCTTGAGAATTTTCAGGTATGCTTTGTGGTAATGGTGCATTGAGCTGATGTTTAACAAACTTGGGGTGCAAACACATGGCTATGCCTCTAATGATTGATTTTATTTTGCTTCTCTTTTGCTGATTCAGTTGGGTAGGACAAAAGTATTTCTCAGGGCTGGTCAAATTGGCATTTTAGATTCCCGGCGTGCTGAAGTGTTGGACAATGCTGCAAAGTGTATTCAGCGCCGACTGAGAACATTTGTTAAGCACAGGGAATTTATCTCCATCCGAGCTGCTGCATTTTCTATTCAGGCATACTGCAGGGGTTAGTTTTTTTCATCTGTTTTCTACCCCTTAAGTTGATTATTGTGTTAAATAGTTTTTCATCACTGCGTTTCTTTTTTCCCCATCAAAACCCTTTGCTTTGCCAACCTTATGTCATATCTCACCGCTTCCATCCTATCTTGCTGTAAATTTGGCACCTGCTTATCCCTGCACTCTGCCAATATTATGGTTTATGAGGGCCTTTACTTTTACAACGTTTAACTACCCTTGCACAAAATGAGGACTTGTAACTTTGAGGATGTAAAAAGTTGTGCGAGTTTTTCAGAGTCCATCCTGAATTAATGCAAGGTTTGGTGCTATGTGCCTCACGGCTGGTAGTTTATGTTTGTTTTGATAAGCATTCGACATTCAGGGTTTGTCCTTTTGTAGTTGCTTTGGTTTGGTGCTCATTAATATTGTTGTTGTAGGATGTCTTGCTCGAAAGTTGTATGCTGCTAGACGGGAGACAGCTGCTGCTGTTTTCATTCAGAAATATATTCGTATGTGGTTAATGAAGCAATCATACGTGAAACTATATTCTTCTTCTATAACCATACAATCCTTTATTCGTGGTTTCACAACTCGCCAAAGGTTCGTTCATGGAAAAGAACACAGAGCTGCTACTGTTATTCAGGTATTTTTTAACTGCAAGATGATTTCTTGCCTCTGCCAGGATTTGTAATTTTTAGAAGCCATGACTTCTTCATCTTCTTTTTCAATAAACACGATTAAATTTACATATTATTCCAGCTATCAAATCCATATGCAGTTAATTTTATTGATCATATTTCCAAAGGGATTGAAGAGCCCTTTTTTAGTTCACGACCTTGGTTTTTTCTTTCCTTTGTGTGCACACGCGAGCACATGTGTGTGTGTGGAGGAGGATCTTTATTCTCTGTTTCCTTATTTGTCTCTCTTCTCATAACTAAAAATGCTTGATTTGATTTTAACATTGTGTTTTCTATGCAATTAATTTCAAATCCTCATCGTTTTTATTTTATTTTTGGTGTATGATGCAATGTATTAAATAAGTGAAATTGATTTTATAGGCTTGTTGGAAGATGTACAAAATTCGGTCAGTTTTCCAACATCGTCAAGCTTCAATTGTGGCAATACAATGTCTATGGCGGCGTAAGCAAGCAAAAAGAGAGCTTCGTAGATTGAAGCAAGTGAGGACTTTGTTTCTCTTGCTGTCCTAGTATCAAAATTTTGGTGTTTAAACTTACTGGTTACACATTTGCAGGAGGCTAATGAAGCTGGCGCCTTGCGTCTGGCTAAGAATAAACTTGAAAAGCAATTGGAAGATCTCACATGGCGATTGCATCTTGAAAAAAGATTAAGGGTATTTCTGAATAGTGATATTTTTATGCAAACTCTGCTTATGTCAAATGTGTTTTGACTCGTTCTTCAGCTGCTTAGTTAATTCTCCAAAATGTTTCACTCTTACTGAAGCCAGCATTCTCTGCCCAATTCAAATGTTTTAAGTGACCTTGTTTTTTATGTGGGGTTGTTTAGAGAACCAGTGGTAATAATTTCTTTAATTACATAGATCAAATAGATCAAAATTTTCATATGTCAAGATACCCTATTTTACATTGCTATTAGTTGTCAACACTCCTTGTGTGCAATTACTGTGTTGTTATCGTTAGTTATATTTTCTACTCTAGTCCCCTCTTCTGCAAAACTTGTGAATAAGCTCTGACTTGTAAGATAGACTCTTTCTGGTGATATTACAGAATTTTTCATTGTGTGCTGTCCACTGTTTTGCAGGTTTCTAATGAAGAGGCTAAACTAGTGGAGATGTCAAAACTTCAAAAGATGCTAGAAGCTCTAAATCTTGAATTGGACGCTGCTAAATTAGCAACAATTAATGAGTGCAACAAGAATGCAATGCTTCAAAATCAATTGGAATTATCAGTAAAGGAGAAATCAGCTTTACAAAGGGATCTAGCTGCAATGGATGAACTGCGGAAAGAAAATGCTACGCTAAAGGTGTTACTAGTTTAGAATTATGATATTCATTTATATTGGTTATTCATGCCCTAGAAATCACATGCATTATTTTAGATATTGCTTGTGTGAAGGATTGAACAATTCCTACTTATGTGCAACATTGCAGGCATTATATAATAGTTGCATTTGCTCCTTTGTGTAAAGAAGCCCATCATGAACCTTAATGCTATCTGGCACTGTCTATCGCTTTTTAGTTTGTTAGGAAATCTAAGATGGTTTATCTTTGGGAATACTGGAGCCGTGTTCACATGGTAGTCATGATATCATTAGAAGAAATATTTGAGTGGGGAAGTTTCATCAATTGCTCAGCTGTTTGTCTGTTTATCTTCTCATTAATTAAAGTAGATTTCTTGTTTTATATTTTTAGAGTTCTTTGGATGCCTTTGAAAAGAAGAATGCAGCTTTAGAGCTTGAGCTTATGAAGGCTCATAAAGTTAGCACTGAAACCATTGAGAAATTGAGGGAGGTTGAGCAGAAATGTTCTCAATTTCAGCAAAATTTGAAAAGGTGCTATCTCCATTTCTTTTCTTTCTACTGGTGTGTCTCGGTTGCGTTTGTTAGAATCTGGATGAGTGTTCTTATAGGGTTTTATTATTTTGCAGCATTATACTTAACTAAGGACTCGTTTTTTTTATTACATGTATTTGAATGCAGTCTTGAGGAGAAGTTATCAACTTTAGAGGATGAAAATCATGTCCTCCGTCAGAAAGCCTTGAATCCATCTCCTAAGAGTAGCCGACCAGCTATGGCAAAGTCATTCTCAGAAGTAAGCTTTATACAATGAATATATCCATGCCCAACTAGAGACATTTTTATAGATTTAATTTAGCTTCCCTACATCCTTATCTTTGGGTTCCTCATTCTTGTTAGATAGATGGTTTTATTTATTTAATTCTTAAGTCTATACTTTGGATGTGTTAAGAACTGCTGTATAGTAACATATTTAATTACCTCCCTTTACCTTTTGAAACAGAAATACTCGAATTCAGTGGCTCCCCGTACAGAACGAACAGAAAGAAAGCCTATATTCGTAAGCTACCTACCACTTATTTTTAGCTCTGTTCAAAATAATGGTCATGTGTAACTGTAATTGTCGTCATGTGCTCTAATTTGATGCAGGAGTCACCCACACCCACAAAACTTATTGCCCCATTTCCACTTGGCTTGTCAGACTCTCGTAGATCTAAGTTAACTGCAGAGAGACATCAGGTAGTTCCCTTGTTGCACTTGTGTCTTAATTCTATAATTTAGTTACATATTTTTTGCGTCATTGTGGTTACATGCAATGACACTCTTCCGCTTGATGACTTTTTTTATAAAGCATAGCTTTCACCCTTCCGTTTCCCCTAGCATGCCTGACTGTTCACTATGCATATTTCGCTCTGGTAGTTTTAGCCACCATCCTTTTACATGACATAGGATACTGAGACCTGAGCATGACTAGAATATCTATGTAAAAAATTAAAAGGAAAAGGTTTTAGTTTTTATTTGGCTACAGTAGCACAATCATAAACTAGTGGAAAACCAAGATGAAATGCCTGTATCCTTCTAAGATTCTAATGAAGGAGTTAAGTTTATTCTTGACAGTCCAAGATTACATACAGGTTGTTTTCTGCCACCTAATTTGTGCACTTCTGGTTAACATGTACATATGCAGGATAACTATGAATTCCTCTCTAGATGTATAAAGGAAGATTTGGGGTTCAAAAATGGTAAACCATTGGCAGCATGCATCATATACAAGTGTCTTCTTCATTGGCATGCCTTTGAATCTGAGCGAACAGCCATTTTTGATTACATTATTGAGGGAATTAATGAAGCCTTAAAGGTAATTAATATATCATTACTTGTTTTCAAAGTTCCCTTTCTTTCTTATTGTAACTTATGCTCATTGTTGTGACTAGTGCTTTGGCATAGTAAATAATAGATTTAGTTTATAGTCATTTACACTGGGCCCTTTTGTTGTTTTTGGTTTTATTCATTGGATATGCACCTCCTTCAGGATAGAGATGATGATTCTCTCTTGCCATATTGGCTGTCCAATACCTCCGCACTTTTGTGCCTCCTACAGAGGAACCTACGATCAAATGGCTTTCTAGCTACTACTGCCCAGCGCTACACTGGATCTTCTGGCTTGACGAGCCGAATTGGGCATGTGAGTTAAACATTGCCATATATATTTTCTCCGAGAGCAATATTTTTTCTATGACTACATGGGTGGCTTCTGACCTAATTTAAGTGGTATTATTATTCTGACTTCTTCATCATAACTTTCAATCGAGGTCAAAATTTCCTAGGAAGTATGGGAGCTGGGAAATTCACTAGTTTAGCTTGGAATGAATGTTAGGTCTTAGCTTGTTGGTTTTTTGGATTTTGTTCCATCAGCACTTGTTGATGTTGCTTTTAAAATGTTGGTCGTAACTGTAGTTTATTAATCATACTCCACATTTGATTATTCTATTTACAAAAATGAAAATAAAGTCATTCGCCTTGTTATTATTTGTGTCTTTTACTCTATTAATATTCTTTTTTTGTTACCTGTGTAAACATTTATAAACTGGAGTTTATCGATGTATTAACAAGTTTGTACTTTGTGGTTTTTTAAAATCCTCTCCCCACTCTGGGCTGCTCTTCTTTTCTGTCTCTTGTCGATTTTAATTTTAATCATTTTTATCAGGGACTGAAATCTCCACTAAAATTCATTGGATATGATGATGGTATGTCACATGTCGAGGCTAGATATCCGGCTATACTTTTCAAACAACAATTAACTGCTTGTGTAGAGAAGATTTTTGGCCTGATACGTGATAATTTGAAAAAGGAGCTTTCTCCACTTTTGAGTTCGTGCATCCAGGTGATTGCTTTTATTCTTGGGAAACCTTAACCAGTACTAAATTACATATGTGGAGACTGATGAATCATTCGTTCTCCATTCTTACTTAAGTTGACCATATTGGTCATGATGATCATAGGAGGATCTAATTAAGTGCAACCTAGTGCTGATAGCTGACGTTGCTTTTGAATTTGTTTCATGAAAGTTACCCGGGAGAAATTGTTCCATGCACTTGAGATGCGGTAGTCTATCATTTTTCCGATATGTAGATTTACCTTTGTTACATTATTTATTCATCCGTCCATGTAATCTATTGAAGAAGTTGAAAGTTTAAGACTCATTTTGTTGTTACATAATTGAAAGATTGCTTTGTTACTTGGTTTCTCACTTTATAAATTTATAATTTGATGTGATATTCCCTGGGCCCTATGGGGCACTTGATAGGCACCAAAAACAGCACGAGTGCATGGGGCAAAATCATCTCGGTCTCCTAGTGGACTTCCTCAGCAATCTCCTGGTGGTCAGTGGGACAACATCATCAGATTTTTGGATTCACTTATGGGCCGACTACGTGGGAATCATGTATGTTTGTCTTCCTTTTAGAGTGCACCTCTATTTGTAAAAGCTTCAGAAGACTTTTATTTCAGCCTTTTTTATCTCAGGATGCCATGCTACGCCAAGAAGGCAGCTTGGTTATCCCCCAATCCTACCTCATTTGATGATGTTTTTTCCTGACTGGTGAAACTTGTTACCTTGCTGCATAATGCACTAAACTTGACAGTGGCTCAAAATTTTACATTTCCATAAAAGTTTTTCATACACTGAAAACAGATGGACCTAAGTGACTCCTTGCAAAAACAGTTATCTTTCCTTTTACAGTAATTCCACTTTGTAATGCCATCATCCTCCTAGAGCCTTATATTTTGTCATCTCTCATTGGTTCTGGAAAAAAAAAAATCAGCGGTAACTCCTTAAATCCATCGGAGTAGTATACCGGTAAAAGTTGGTAAAACTTTCTGATTCATGATCACATGGCTTCTGGCCTTTTCAAATGTTATCTTATTTCCTTTTGAACTTTGAAAGTTGAAGTTGTATAGAACAGATGAGTCTAAGGCCGAAAATAAGGGCTATATGGAAATTTCCCTTTATTTGTACATTCTGGTGGTTGGCTATGAAACCGTATGATTAGATACCATATTATTGAAAGTATGTGATCTTATTTATTCTGAAATTAGTGCAGTTGAAATATCATGACTGCTATTTTATCATAATTTTTTATGCCAATTTAATTCAATTGTGCTACTTTGAAATTGTGTGCTCAGGTACCATCCTTCTTCATACGTAAACTAGTTACTCAAGTTTTCTCTTTCATCAATATTACACTCTTCAACAGGTAAAAAAAACTTGATTACTTGACATGGTTTTTTGTTGCATCAAATTGCCAATATGATAGCTTGGTTTATTGATTTGATGATGGTAAGAAAGAGAGAGACAGAGAGACATGATATTTGGAATCTGGGATTGACTAATCGGTCCAATGCAATCTCCCTGATACAAGCTAATATAAGTTCTTGGCTTACTATACTCCAAAACATCACTACGAATAGAATTGAAACTGTTCTTTGATATTAACTACTTCCTAACACTTCCATTACACCTGACATTTAACTTTCTTTGATTTAATGTTGTAATCCTATACATTATTCTACCTATCCTTTGTAGCCTTCTCTTGCGGCGTGAATGTTGTACATTCTCAAATGGGGAGTATGTGAAATCTGGTCTAGCTGAACTGGAGAAGTGGATAGCTAATGCAAAGGAGGAGGTAAATTGAATTTACTTGCCCATAATTTTTCATGGTTGGAGCTTATGACGTGACTAATTTTTTCAGTTAAATGCAGTATGCAGGAACATCCTGGCATGAGCTAAACTATATAAGACAGGCTGTTGGGTTTCTGGTATAAGCAATACCTTAATCTATTAGGATGCCTGATACTTTCAAATAGAACCGCATGTCTTATTTATGCTCTCATCTGTTTGAATTTCACAGGTAATTCATCAGAAGAGGAAGAAATCCTTGGAGGAGATTCGACAGGATCTTTGTCCGGTATGATTATTGTATTTATTGATCACAATCTCAGGCCACCACTAATTGATCCTAAAGATTAGCCCATCATTCGTATAGATTACAGAATAATATTTAATTATATTTTTATGGTTAAAATGATAACAATGGGCCATCATGATTTAACTTTTCTTTCTAGTGATTTAAAATATGGGCAACATCCCTCCTCGAGATTTGAGTGAGGAAGTTGTGATATTTATAACACTTGTTATATTTGAATTTCAATATTTACTCAAATATATTTGATATTTATTTGCTGGTGAGACTGGTAGTTTTGTTTCAGAACATGAGAGGGTTCAATTGTCGGCATAGCATGCTTAGCTGTTCTGAGATTAGAGGAGGGATAGTATTGTTGTAGTGGAAACATACTTGTTCCTAAGTCATAAGATCGTCAGACTTTGTTAATTTGTCATCCTTTTTATTGCGTTTTATCTGATTGTTCTGTACATACTATGCGAGCAATTTAGCTGTTTTAGGAATATATGAGGAACAGTAAAGACCTTCATGGTATTATTTTAGTAGGATTATGCTTGGTCCTCAGTCATAAGATCTTCGTCTTACCTCAGCAATAGGGCATAACATACTATGCGAGCAATTTTTTGAGTGGAATTTGTCTCAAAATATTTGAATGAAAAAGGAAGCTTAAGTTATAATTTCAGCGCACTTCTTTAACAGGCATTGACTGTGAGGCAAATCTATCGCATCAGTACTATGTATTGGGATGACAAGTATGGAACGCAGAGTGTATCCAATGAGGCAAGTAGTGTTTTTAATTGTTTTTCTAACTAAGAAAATATGACGCTAGTTTGCTCAAATCTCCTAGTCATCCATGTGTGAACAGGTAGTTAGTGAAATGAGGGAAATTGTGAGCAAGGACAATCAAAACCTGACTTCAAACTCATTCTTGTTGGATGATGATCTGAGGTACTGATTTTCTCTCTTGCATCCATCATTTGTTTGCGGATTCAAGACCTGATTGTTGAATGAACCTATAGGATGAACTGGTTTTTCTTGTTTGCTGATGGCATTGACTAGTCTTTTCTTGGCAAGTTTTACTGTACAAAGCTCTTATTCTGTTTTTAATTTTGGCTGTAATGTGTTTTCTAGTCTGAATGATTTTTAAACTTCATATTGCTATAGATGCTAAATCAAGCGGTGTAGTTGTGTCAGTTAACGAAAGTTCTCGTTCTTGTTTCATGTATGATGCAGTCTATGAACCATAATAGAGTTGTGTTTGCCACATAGATGCTTAGATTTACTATGCGGTCAACCTGTCGAAACTGCAATCCGCTTACACAAATTCTAGCCTGAAATGGTTTCTCTTGTCAGCGGCACATTCTAGTGGAAAGGATGGACTATTCATTCCTACTCACCTGATATTTCTTATTAGGATCAACCAAAAATGGAATCGGTGGATCTCCAAATGATGATCATACCCTATTTAAAGCATATGCTTTGCCCTGTCACTAAAATTACAATCTAAATACCATTGCAAGTTTTCATTTTGAAAAGCTCGTGATACAATGATTACTTCTCAGATTACTGCTCGATAAACAACAACACCTGTATGGGCATCGAATGCAGAGGTCTACCCCAAGAAAATGAAATAAAAATCCTATAGCAATATCAGAATCAAAGCAGGAAAACATTAAAATCTAAATGCAAATTAAATATAAAGGTTCAGAATTCTAGAAAAGGCAGCTAGCTGCTAGTTGACTGCCTAGATTCTCCCTCAAACTGAAGATTAGAGCTTTAACGCTTATTAGAGCCTAGCAGAGACTTGTGTTTAGTTGAGGTAAGTATAGGGCAGCTCAATAATGTCATGAATTCATGATACACTCTCTTTGACGATATGATGGCCAATACATGGAAAATGAAAATAAGTATCAGCTTCAATTTTAGTTGTAATGTTGCTACTGGCATGTCTTAACCTCAATTTTTTTATTGCAGCATTCCATTTTCTGCTGAAGACATAGATATGGCAATATCTGCAATAGATCCTGATGATATTGATCACCCACGATTTTTGTCCGAATATCCTTGCGCCCAGTTTCTTGTTGCACACTAGAAGGGGTTGATCGATTATAGTTTCAAGATTGTTTCTAAAGCTGAGTCAGCTTAATGTATTGCATCTCTGGGTCTTGACCGCTGTGCTCTGCACGTTGGAAACACAAGTTTTCCTTCACATGGTTGCAAGCTTAGCCGTCATCAGATGTTGATAATCCCAATAGATTTTCCAATCAAGAATTCCACCAATCAATTCGGGAAAAGTTGTTTCATAGGTTCAGTCTACAATTTCTCACATTAGTTTTATCCAGAAAGTTGTAATTAAGGGATTGGTGGAAGTTTAGGAATGAAAGCTTCCTTGTATTTTTAGGTCGCTCCTCCTCTTAGCTTATTAGGGAATCAGCATGTAATGATGTAAATGTATTTGTTAACAGGCCTAGGGTTATTCAAAAGGAATGAAGTATTATTTCATTCATTGATGTAAATACTGATCTTGTTATAGTATTATCCTACTACGTTGTTGTCTTTTGGCACCTTGTAGCAATTTGATGGCGGTGCTGAGTTCGTCAAATCTTAGTTCTAATTGGTAGCATTTCTTCATGTTTCCTCGCTTGTTTTGGTGCATATTAACGAAATACTTTATTTTGATTTATCAATGCGCAAACATGGCTGAGAAATGCGGAAACACCAACTGCTCAATTTGACATTTATTTGTAAGATTAGCCAAGACTTGACTCAATAACGTATCTGAACCGGTCTAACACTCCAGTTGACAAAACCTTGCTTTCTACGCAGCAAGGACATTTTGAACAAGTTGAAGGAAAAAGGTAATCCCATCCCTGGGAAGGCATTTAATTAAAAACGGGCTGGTCGATTCCGTCGGATCCTTCTCAAAGAACTGTTGAAGTCTTGACCCCAAGTTTTGACCAAGTTTTCCGTAATGGAAACTGTAAGAAAGTTTCACCGTTTTATAACAAACTCTAGATATAGCAAAATTGAAAGGTAAAGGTCGCCGAATATCCATACAATCAATTCCATTCAAATTCAAATTCAAATCCTCAAGTGAAAGCTCTTTACCACTATGATTGTGATCTATGAATGACACAATCGGTAAATGAGTGCACAACGTATCATTTTTACAACTAAAGATTAATTATGAAAAAGGGAAGGGGTTAGAGCAGACTATGCCACAGGGCCTTCCATGTCGGTACTATGATTAAACCAGAAGATCAGAAGCGATGATCTTCAATTGTATGGTTCCTCTATACGATGTTGCGTTGAATCAACTAGCACCGAAGTTATTCGTTCTGGGAAGTTCAAGCACACAAGAATTCATTCGTCAGATTAGTTTACTAAGCTGCTTCATTGCTGAGAGAGGAACTCGACATATCCAATTTCCCAGCAGTGGCACAATGATGTAGATCAGCTAAGGAGAATGATCGAGAAGCAGAGAAGTTTTGAACAATCAAAGGAGACGAACTTGCCATTGTAGATGCAGGTACCCTACTTCTTGGATGCAGTGGCGGAAGAAGCGGTGGAGGTGACCTTGAAATCGAATCCTCGCTTGTACTACTGCTACTGTCACAGTTGTTCATGGCGACAGCAAGAGCCAGAGTGCTTCGACTATGGCCGATTGATCTCTTAGAAATGCCCCCACTATTGCTTCTTAAAGGGAAACTTCGGCTCTTGTCCCAAACGTGATTGGAGGCCAATAAGTTTCTGCGTCTCCTAGTGTAGGCATTCTCTGGTTTAGCAATGTCTTTGACAGATGGTGAAAGGGAAGCTTCTGCCAGGCTCGTGAAGGACTTGGATTTGCCATTGTAAAACTTTGAGATCCCTCTCCTGTCAAAAATTTATTCTATACATGAGAAAATTGGTCGAGCTCACATTTCACCATTTTACCTAACTATTGAATATGAATATTATCTTCTCGAGAACCCTCTCTTGCTACAACCAACTTTATCTCATAAAGAAACTTGCCTAAAATTCTAAGAAATCATTGTAAAACATGGCAAACTTGACCAAATTTACATAATCTGTTCCTTGTTTCAAGTATAAATCCGACTTAGAGAAGGAGTGAATGATGAAAGGTGGATTATTTACACAGCAAGCGCAGAAAACAGAGAAGACGTGAGTAATAATTACTACGTTAAACTTGAACCTTGAACTAGGGTATATGAATTTTATTTTCAAAAAATAAAAAACACAAAATAGTGAGTCAATAGGGATCTGAGAAGGATAAGTTGGAAATGCATGATACCTGATTGGCAACGTCTCTTCTAACGACTCCATCATATCCAAAGGTCCTTTATAAGCGCTCTGAGCCTCATTTTCACCGCAATCCTCATCCCCGGTAGACCTTTCTGAGGACAAATCGCTGTTTCTCCCGATCGAAGAAGTTGAAGACGACGACGTACTGCACAGATCATCCGAAAACTCAGCTGGCACCGCGGAATTTCCACCGATCCTGGTGCACAACTTTTGATCCTCCGGCGACTGGAAAAACGCCGGTGCGCATGTGCCCTCGCGCTTCAATCCAGAAGGTTCGATCCGCATGTTAACCAAACAAAATTCACCGGTACTGATCTAGTAGAATACTTCCAGAAATGGAAACTCAAAACGATTTAAAAATATAGCAAAGAGACAACACACAGCGCACAACGGATGAAGAAGAAACGTTGTGATAAAGCAGAGAGATGGAGAGAACGAACAAGGCAGACAAGTGTGAGAGACAATGGATTTAGGGGAAGCCCACAGAATCAAAGTACAGGGAAATGGTGGTCTTTATTTATTTGTTTCGTCGTTTATTTATTTAGTATATTATTATATTATATTTTATTATATTATTGTACTAGATGGAGATAGGGATGAAAGAGTGGAACAGGATAATGGCAACGAATTTAAATTTGTTGTTAGGCTGGGGCCTGTGGAAGGTGTTATCCTCATCCTCTGGACGTTAAGAAAATACGTGTGAATGAGCCGCGATCGCCTGTTCCGGCTTTTCTCGTACAACCACTTGTCCCGCCTATTAGCTTCCCTTGACTTCATTAGTCAAAGTTTTGATTTTATTGGTTTATTCTTTTATTGAAATAATTTTAATTCATGCAAACATATTTAGTACTCTTTTAGTCTTATTTATAAGGCACTTTTAACATTCTTCACACATACTAAAAAAACCATTAACCCTCATTAATTTTATCATAAAATTCAACAACGTTACAAATCTGTCACTAAATAGGGGTGTTCATGGGCAAGGCGGGTTTGTGTGCCCAAAAATCTCCTAAAAATTGAAAAATAATGAATTATTAAATAATAATAATACATAAAAATATATAATTTAGTATTTCAAAAACATATTTTATATCATAATCCTTTTAAGATTTTATTACTTAGATTCAATTCATGGGCCAATAAAACAAATTAATTCAATAGAGATTATTTTCTTATTATTTGAAAATAATTTACTTTTCAAAAACTATATGTGTATTAAAAAATATGTATATATATGCCTAGTAAATACAAAATATGTTTATTTATTAAATTCTAATTGAATGGTAAATAAATACTTATTCAAATATATATATAATTGAAATTTTCTTAAATAGAATTATATACACATATTGGGCAGAGCCAAATGTGCAGGATAAGGTGTGTAATCCGGTGCCCAGCCCTGCCCGGTATTTAACCCTACTCGAAGATGCTCAAATGATTTATGGATGTATTTTTTTAGGCTGGCTGAACATTTTTTTGTCAGGCTCGGGTGGGTATTGCAGACATTTGGACGTCATGCACACCTTTACTACTTAATATGCATAATACCAAATAAAAATAAAGTCATCTCAATAATAAGTAAAGAGTTAAATTGTATATTCATTTTAAAATTTTAATGATAAGTGTCAAAAATAGGGGGGAAAGATTCTCTCCCACCAATAAATAGGAGTAGAGGAGTATGTTTTTTTATTATTCGACAGAAAAAAAGTAGATATTATTTTGTTAAATGTATTGATATTTTTAGCGAATTATACTTGAGTACGCTTTTATAGACTTCGATGTAAAAAATAAATAATTTTCTTAACAATCACCCGTTACTTTTTTACATAATTGTACCAAGCACTCAATACAAATATTTTATTAAGATAAAACAATAAGAAAATTTCAAAAATAATTAAATTTTAATATATTTTTTTTATTTTAAATGTATCTGTAAGTAATATAATTTACTAAAGATATTGGTCAATTAATTTTGGGAGAATTGCACTTAAGTCCCAAGAAATAAAATAAATGAAAAAATGATCCTTGGAGATTACAAAATACAAAAATGATCCCATTAACAATTCCAGGAACATGTATTAACAACTCGTTTGTATTCACAACTCTATGAGACAATTTTTTCATTTTATAATCTACAGGATCATTTTTTTATTTTATTTTTTACTTGGGACCTGAGTGTAATTCTCCTATTAACTTTTCATTCTACTGTATATTTATTTATCTATTTGAAAAAAAAAAGAAGAAGCTTGTGATGTGTTGTTTTTGTGGGTAGCAGGGAACGAGATATATGTGGCTGAGAGCAGGTGATGATGGGAGAACCACGTGGACATGAAGCTTATCGGGAAAGAGGGCGGTAGTGGGGGTGGGGCCCAGCGAGGGTTCGACGTTGAAAGCTTTTTGTTGCGGAACACGTGCTCCCTACTAGTCTCCTTCGTTTCTTGTGGGGAACACCAGAGCATGGTGGTGCGCCCTCCACCTTATCCCTATCCGCCTCTTTTCAATCACGTGCCCTCCCCTCTCCCCTCTTATCTCACCTAGGGGTGTTCAAACCCGGGACCGGGACCGGGACCGGGATTCACCACTCCCGGTCCCGGTCCCGGTTTTTGGCCGGGATGCAAATTGCATCCCGGTCCCGGTCCCGGTAATCCCGGCCGGGACCGGGATCAAACCGGGAAATCCCGGTTTTTTTAAAAAAAAAATTAAATTTTAAAAATATTATTATTTTAGTTAAATTTTCTATAATCTAGTGTTTAAAGTAATTATTTAACATCTAATAAGGTCATAATAATCACACAAATTGATCTAGAATTGAAGAATAACATTTTATTATTATTATTATTATCACCTTCATCATTTTTGCTATTATTTTTATACATTATATAGTAAGATTAGTATCACGATATATACAATTTAACTCCAACTAAATATGTTATACACATTTTATCAAATGATAACTTAAATTATAGGATAAAAAATATAAAAATAAAACAATAACTTAGTTTTTAAGAAAAAAATAAAAAAAAAATAAAAAAAAAACCGGGACCGGGACCGGGATCACAAAGTGTGTGGCCGGTCCCGGTCCCGGTCCCGGGTCCCTTAGATCCCGGTCCCGGTTTTCCCGGTCCCGGTCCCGGCCGGGACGGGAAATTCCCGGGAACAAAATTCCGGGACCGGGACCGGGATATTTTGGACACCCCTAATCTCACCATTACCAACCTCCTCTTTCCGACTTTTCCCTTATCCATCTCACTAAATTGTATTACCTCCCTCCTCGTAATATAAATTGTCTTATAAATAAACGAGATGGTATATCAATCACACGTTAATATAAAAATGTGGCAATATTAATTATATTCAATTGGTACAGCTAACGTTGGACGGTGTTGGATCATTTATAATGTTGGCCTTATCGCCTCATGCGGCAATTCTCCGGACAAAGGCAACCATATATTAATTGGTCCACTTTCCCTTCAAACATCGGCATTGACTATGACTTGGACATATACAACACCAGAGGCTTGCTTAAATATTATCCAAATCAATATTCGAAACCGATATATATTACATATAATACCCATTATTCTCCGTACACAAATCTCCCAAGCCAGAGCTAAGTTAATTTCAGTGGCTCGGCCAAAACAATACAATGAAGCTACCAAATTGAAACTACGTACATGAGAATATAATTCTTGCGTGTAAATGTATGTGATGTAAATATATGCCCAGGCTCAAAACTTGCGGGGCTTAATTACGTGAAGTCATCAAGGTAATTAAATATAACTGCCCCCTTGTCCAATTTGAGACAAACACGTGATGAACAAATTTATGCGTACAATGCAACTCTGGGATCTAGCTAGCTACTAGATACATCATCATCGATCATTATAGTGTGTGTGTGTGTGTTTTTTCCCTTCTTTTGGGAGAATAAATTATTTATTATGGATAGATGCGAGCTTGGCGAGGGGGCCCACGGCGAGAGAGTTGACGTAGGTGCATGGCTCAGTGGCTGAGGAATCGGTACGTTTGTCGTTGAAGTGATCGTTTTTGTCGGGTCCTCCGAGTATGGCTCCGGTGAGCTCGTTAGGGTTTGGTCCTTCGCGTTGTAACCATTTGGCGAAGCTCTCCGGACACGACACCTCCTCGTTCGCCGACGACATCGGCACAGACGCTCCTCTGTGGTGTGCTTGCATTGGTGGGTTGTTCCCAAACCCTACCATTATAGATCTTCCCTCTGGGTTCTTCCCCAGAATGTAATCCATCTGCAATTAATAACCCAAACGTAACAATTAGTCTCTTTTTAAACTGTAATAATTAAACGAACCTGTTTTCCTGCTAAGTATATTTGGGCCGTCCAAATTTGATCTGGACGGTCCAGATCTGAGGATGATTCATTAATTACTTGGCTTTTTGCGAAGTTGAAGAGGTCGACTGAGGTGAATTTTTTAGTTCCACAAGTGACAGTTTGTTTGTGTTCTTCCAGAATATCGCCGTAGAAGATGAATATCATTGCCGTGCCGGTCACATATTGCGTGTTGGCTCCATCCCTCAAGTGAATCACGCCACCTATATATAAATTGAATACTTAATAAATATACCACAACATTAATTAATTAGTGCATAAAAAGAGTTATATATATATATATATATTAACCTGGAGTTAATTTAATCTGATTGTAGGGACTCTGAGGATGGACGGAGCATATGAAACTATCGGCTTGATATTTGAATGTTTCCAATTTCGGTACTCCTTCATAAAGTAACTGTCCCATATATTCAGAGATCATCAATTAGGTAATTATAATATGTAAGAAACTTAAGTTATTAGAGAGGAATAGTTTTTGAGATATAAGAATGAAACCCTAGTGAGAAGAACTTGAGCTCCAGCGTATTTGAGATCCCAACTAAACTCATTCACATAAGCACTGATGGCTTCCTCTTGAACGTATTTCAAATACATAGGCTTCTTGGTTGCAATAAAAAGCCATGTTGCTGCCCACAACAACTCATCCTGCAGTATCATCCCCACTTGAGATTTCACATTAGATAATCAAATTAATTAATCAAAGAGTAATCTGAGAACAAATTAATATTACATTGTAGCCAGAAAAGGAGCAGTAGAAGGGACATTCTCCGTCATAAGTTCCCTTTTGGGCTCTTGCCATTTTGAACATCTGCGCATCGATCAGTAAAAAGATCAAAGAATTATTACAAGATTGATATATCAGTGATTATGAATATATAGGTTTTATTCCAAAGTTGACAAAATATTTGAATGGTACGTACCAGTTTGGCCTTGTTGAGGAGACGGCGAGCATAAGCACGATCGACACTCCTAAAAACAATAGAAGAAGAGGCAAAAGCTGCTGCAGTTTCAGCTGCAATCTCTGTACCTGGCGTCCCATCACCAATATGCAAAACTGTTCTCTTTGTCTTCATTTTCTCTGGTCTAACCCAACAATGGTGATCCTCCTCTGGGTCCCCCACCTTCATCAAATTGAACAAATTAACAAAAACACATAAGCATATATGTGTGTGTGTGAAGCAGTAGTACTAGTTAGAAGATTCACCTGCACATATAAGCGATTGCGTCGGGAAGAACATTTGAGAAGATAATCGGTGCCCCATTTAATGGCGTCACGAACATTATTCAATTCATTGGCAGCTTGAATCTCGTCCTTGAAATAAACCGCAGCCCATGAAAGTGTAGTGACTGTGAAAGCCAACGGGAAACCATATTTGACGTTGTCCCCTGCATCATAATATCCTCCAGAAAGGTCCACCTACAATATAATATAATATCCATGCATGCATGCATGCGTAATAATTAATAAATTAGCTGATCAAATGATTATATAACAATAGATTTCAGAAAATTTAAAAAATATATATATATATATATATACATTGGCGAGTTTTCCATCATCAAGTGCAGAGTCTCCTCTCCAGGGCACTCTGTTATTGGGAGGGAGCTTCCCTGAACGTTGTGCCTCTAGAAAAATGAGGGACTTTGTGAGAGCTTCTTTATAATTAAGTTCGCCATTGACCACAACCTTTGAACATCCATCAAACACAGCCAGCCATATCAAGAATATGGCCAGCGATTCTCTACGTATACCCATTAACCCCACAAGGAATTTTTCAATTCAATAATCTAAATCACAATTGATGTACTACAATGAGAACAAATAATTAAGTTCTCATATATAGAAGAAAGGGAATTAAGGGTTTTTTCGTTTGGTTGCAGAATCTTTGGATATATATAAAAAGGAAGGAGGGGGTGATTGTGAGGTGGAGGGGAATGGCTTTAATTGGAGAATTGAGATTTTTTTTTTTTTAAATTTTTGTTAGACCTAATTTACCGAATACTATACATAAACATGTACAATTATTAACATGCGGTGGTAAAAGATCCGTCAACTACACCAGTAAATGAGGTAGCTATATTTTTGCCGATTCTGAGGAAAACAAGGATACACCACACGTCTTTAATTTTCTCTTCTCATCACCAGTATTATATTATTTCACTATGGATTTAGATTTCATTGTGTCTATGTTCAGCAATTCAGCTTCCAATATATATTAATTGCATTAACCGTATTTAATTAATTCCATTATTAGTTTCTGTATATATTTCTATATTAATACTGCGAACGTATTGGATAGTATTTGTCATCCAAGATTAATTAACATGCATGGTTACCAAAAAAAACCAGAGAATTGATTGAATAACATGAGGCAGCACAGCTCATCACTAACAGAGTTTCTAACAGAATCACGTGGGGTAGTTTGACTCTTTGACTAACTTCTAACCAACTGACACGTGTACACATCCTACACGTCAGAATACTTTTAATATCCACGTAACTACTTTTTTGTTGAAATTCATCGACGTGCGAGCATAAGCTGCAACACTCAGACGGTCACGCATAGGCTGAAGCTGAGTTTTGTGTAAGGGCTTGGCAAAAACATCTGCCACCTGTCGTATGTTTTTTTTTTTTAAATTATAAGGGCTGGATTGAACCTGCAACCTCCAACTAATGAGAGAGTATCTATATCATTAAACTATAAGTTTTTTGATAACATACCCAATCTTTAATAGCCTTGATGATACTTTTTCTCTAAGGAAATGAATATCTAGCTCAACATGCTTTTAAAAATAATTTATTAAAAAAATCATAAGTTTTGTTGATATTTGAAGTCACCTTGTATCCGTATCACAGAACGTCTACATGATTAAATATTTTTTTCTGTAAATATCCCTCGTTAAATGAGAGAGACTGGAGAAGATTAAAGATAATTAAATCTAAGTTGGAAATGGAATCATTTGATTAGGAAAATTAAAAAAAATAATTATACTGTAGGACAACTTTAAAAGGTGAAACTTTTAACAACTTTTTTTTAAAAAAATATTTACCCATATGGGATTGTGGATATGAGTGGATGTAAAAGAAGAAGCTTGTGGAATTAAAACAGATGTTGGTGTTACAACATATGAGGCAAGGAGTGAGGTTTTCAGATTTGTTGCGGCCAGCAACCACCAACCTATCTGACCAAAAAAAACATGTTTGGTGTTTTTTCTGGCTAAACCCTTGGTCAGGAATATGCTGTGTGGGGCCCTAACCTCCCTTCGATTTTCAGTTTCTCAAAATATATATGCGGGCCCAAAATAAATATATGTGTGCGGCTTTCCATCTAAATTTTGCTCCCCAGTTAAATTATGTTAGGCTTTAACCAATTAAACACCATATCTTTAATTTTTAAGTTAAATGTAAAAATATATATATGACGTACTCCTTTTAAAAGAGCTACCCTAATTAAGTTAGACAATATTCAAATTTTACATAATTAGATAATTATATAAAAAATAGTTGAAAGTGCTTGTGTGCAAGAATGGGTTGACTCGGCTACGTGCACGTGTTTTTTTGAGAGAATTACACTAAGGTCTCAAGAAAGAAGAGAAATAAAAAAATGGTCCTAATAAATTACAAAATGAAAAAAATGGTCTCATTAAGTTGTTAATACAGGCTCATGAAATTGTTAACGAGTTATCAATACAGACCCCTAGAATTGTTAATGGGACCATTTTTATTTTTTTGCAATCTACAGGGTTTATTTCTTCATTTTTTTTACTTCCTTGGGACCTCATTGTAATTCTCCCTTTTTTTTCCGATGACAAAGGCAAGCTTATCGATTGAAATACAAAAGATAGGAGTTACACCTCCCCTACATATTGAAAATCCACAAGAAATCCATCCCTACAGTGTATAGTGACTTCTGGCACTAGGGACACTTGACTCCCAACCTCATGAGCTTCCCTTACTAGTATGTTTGTACATTCTATAACTTCTCTATAATAGTGGAACAGTTCAATAGTCCAACTCTCATATATGAGATCTCATGTTTCGTCAATCTCAGATTGAAAAGAGTGATCAGCTTTACTATACCTTATTACCATGTTAATAGCTACATACATTGACGAACATGTTTGACAGAGACCGGCATAAGTCATGTCCTTTAGCACCGTTACCACCTAAATTGGAGAGCACACACAAAATAGCCCAAAAAAGAAAAGAAAAGAAAACTCACCAAAAGAGTTTGATCCTTCTTGATGGGTAGATGTTTGTTTTAATTTTTTAAAAGTATTTTTATGATTTATGAAATAAATAAGTGATAAAAGTTTTATCTTAACTTACAGAAAACGTTTTTTTGAGTTTCTCAAACAAACACTAGATATATAGAGGGGCAATATATACATTCTTCATTTTTTTTGTTAATGTAAAACGGAATCCAGATCCAACAATCATCACGTAAAGTGAAAAAAATCCTGGGGAGTTTGGTTTCAGTGATTTTAGCAGCTAGATAAGTGCGTTTGAAAAGTTTTAGGGAAAATCCCTTAAAAAGAAATTTAAAAATAACAAAAGACAAAAAAATATCCCGAATATTCATAATATCAAAGAGGTAATATGGTTTGATTTGTTTTTTTCAAAATAAAAAAGAAATAACAAAATTATCTCTCTAAGTTTAAAATTAAGAACAAAGAGGAAGACGCAATTTCACAAGTTCTAATAAAAGTTTTCACAAGTTTGAATTAAGTTTTTGCAATTCCTCATAAGAATTTCATGAATTGCAAATCAAAATTCATAAAATCTGATAAGGGTTTCACAAGTTCGAATAATGTTTTCACAGGTTCTCAAAAGAATTTCACAACTTCCTTAAAGAATTTCACTAGTTGCAAATTTTGATTAGGGCTTCACAAGTTCTGATAAAGGTTTCACAAGTATAAGTAAAGTTTTCACAAATTGCAAATTTTGATTCACAAGATCTGATAAGAATTTCTGATAAAGGTTTCACAAATTCTCACTCCCTTAAAAAATTCCACAAGTTGCAAATCAAAATCCACAATATTTTATAAGAGTTTCACAAGTTCTGACAAATGTTTCACGAATTTTGATAAGGTTTTCACAATTAATTCCGTCAAAGTGAAAATTAAACTCCAAAGATAATTCTGTTATTTCTTTTTAATTTTAAGAAGGACGAATTAGGCACTAACATCTCTTTAATATTATAAATATTCGGAATGCATTTTTGTCTTTTAAATTTTTAAAATATTTTCTCAAAAGTTTTATCTATTAAAACAAGAATATTTTTTAAGAAAATAAAAGCAAACATTTACTAGAACGAACAAACGACATATCCCGCCTTCTTACAATTCTTTTTATAAATTAGATTCATTTCCTTGAGTATTATTGAGTATGAAATAAGTTGCCCTTATCATGACTCACAAATAATGTAGCATATGATATATTGATTAGCACTTATAATTAAGGTGGTGTCAATAAAAAAATGTTCTAGTTTAACCTTTTATACTGTTTGGTTAACATGATTGTCAAGTATTATGTTCATATTTTCAATGATTAAGCTAACTACCTTTCAATGCATCCCTTGCTAAGTTATTTTATTATTTGTATGTACTATTCTGTCGGCTTATAACATGCTTTATTTTCATTTACACGCATGCGAGTAAATTTCGCTCACCTGGATGACTGGATCAAAAGTAAAACCAACCATTCGTGGGATCACAAACTAGCGTAAGCCTCAAAACAAGCCAAATAAAGAAACGAGTGACTTCAATTAGCAAATCTGAGAACCAGAAGCACCAAGCATATAGATAGAAAGGCCTTTTCAGTTTTCATTAATTCATGTTTCATGAGTTCCCATACACGTTCCTGCTCATATCATATCTTCACCTTGCTTCTTTACCTTTCTTAATGGCGAAGAAACACTCAGCACATGTTCTGGTCAAGCAAGTGAACAATTTGTTCCCAGCAGTGATATTGCAGACACAAGACAATTCTCTAGATTAACAGAGCGTAGTCACATGTAATTTTGGAAAAAACCATTCAAGGCATGGAATTTGAAATACATTAGTGGGTTTCGATGGAAAGATTATCACAATTCACAAATCAAGATGTCGTTCCTGAGAAGCTTCAGTTCGACTAATTCGACCTCCAAATATACCCCCATTCAACAACATTAATTACCTGGCCTTAAAATCAACAAATTGGATTAAAATATTTAGTATACCTCTCCCCTAATGTACCCAAAATCTGACAACCTCTTCCACTGTAAGAGGATTACTTCATCCCTGATGCATATTTTTCTCGGTCATAATAACCCCGCTTCAAACAGATTCCTCCGCCTCAATGACTCATCCACAAGTTTGAAAGTCTTCTTCACAAGCTTCTGATCCAGGGCTGTGGTCCGATATATTTTGAAGACGCGATCCACACGATCAGGTGCTGTGCTCTGAAAATACAATTCCTCGAATTTTTTCTTCACAAACCTGCAACCATAAATTATTATCCAACTTGTTTAGCTCTACAACAATGAAATCATGAAACATCAGGCATATTGTTTCATATTCTCTTCAAATTTCTATGAAGTTACTTAACAGCAGACTTCAGGCTTTCGGCATCAACTCAACGTACAAAATTTAAGAAAAGTATGACGACTAGAGTTTGTAAGGTTTTCAATAGCCAAAGTCAACTATATGCTTTTGATTAATTGACATCACTTGAAAAAAGTTGCTTACTCGTATGCATGCTCGATCTCTTGTTTACCAGAGGAAACCGGCTGGTAATCTTTGAACCATTCGCATACATTCAGTGGGACCTGCATAATGCAAGACTGGAGTCAGTAGACAGACATGATTATGGCTTCCGCAATGGAAGTGTACAATGTTCGGACTAGTCTTACCTTAAGGATCTTCTTCTCAAATATGTCAAACTTATTTAAAAATAGCATGAAGGATGTTTTCTGCACAGGAGCAAAAAAGACATCATTATTAAAGATGGGTACCAACTTTATGAATGCTAGTTGTCAAAAGATAAAAAGCCCTCAACAGCAAGTATCATATAAAGGAACCTAGGTAAGGAAAAAGGTAAAATAAGAGTTCCCCACAGACATTATAAATAGAGCATGAAAATTGAAAAATACCTCAAAACACGGTTGCTTTAAAACCCACTCAAAAAGTTCCTTAGTCTCCATCATTCTGTTCTTGTGTTCATCTTCAAAAAGTGTTTGATCGTACCTGGAAAGCAAATGTGAGGTCAACACTTCAACTTTACACCAACCGTAATGATAATTGCCAGTAAGATTGAAAGGACAGAACTATTAGCCTACTCATTGATTAAACCTGGTGCAAATTAGTTTATTACTAATAATATTCACAACTGCCAGACTAGTACAAGCTTAGCCTTCAAATATACTATAAATGTCTCCAAAACATTATTTTATTGTAATTTGGGTTCCAGTCAGGGGAACTATAGAAGAAGTTCTACTAAATCTTACAGTCTTACTCACGGAACCAACAGATTTAAAACAGCCAACAAGTGCCAAGCAATTCATAATAAGTACATAATCAAATGGAAGGTCAGCTTACTCGCTTATAGCAGCACAGAATATTACGGCAGTAACTCCTTCAAACAAATGAATCCATTTTCTCCTCTCATTTCTCTGGCCTCCAACATCAAAAAGCCTGTATACCTCCCCACTTTTCTTGTTTTCTCCAACTGGACTGTCAGAAATCAAAGATATGCTCGTCAAGTCAGTATATTCTGGGTAGGAAATCATGATTAATAGGTCAGGAAACTGTTAATGCTCCGTAGCATGACAGAAGGCAGCTTGACAGAGAAATACACTCAGTAGCGAGAATAATTTACCCTTACTACCTGGATATATGTATAAGATCCTTTGGAGAAGCATAATCAAACAAAGTTAAGAAAAAGGAGTCAGTAACCAATTTAGGTACTTTTTGATTGTTGAGTTGAAATGGTTGACAGACAAGATTAATAACAGAACATAAATGAAATGTGGGCATAACTACAAGCAACAAGGACCAATTACGGTAACAAAATATGAAGTCAGTACAATGATAAAATATACAGATGGATGGAGGAAAGGTGTCATTTATACACACGATCAGACGGGAACACGATCTCTAGGGCATATACTTGGGAGCAAGAATTTTAAGCTCAATCATAGAACCAGACTTTGTGATTGCCTATGCTCCATGTAATCATTCACAAGGAAAACAATTGCATTTAGAACGTAAATACACATAAACCTAGTTTCTTATACCCATTAGGGGGCTGGTGTAAAATGTACACCTCAAGAAAAAGTAGTATCCACGGTGTTACAAGGTTTCTACGCAGACTATAAAGACTTTTAATCCTTAACCCCAAGGTTATATAAGCCCCCATTTGGAAAAGGCAAAGTATGAATTAATGAGCACTGCTACTTGCCACTCAATATCTTTTCACTCAGCAAATTCAGAACAGAAACATAAAACAGGAACGCTCATATGCATCTTTACATGTTATTTCAGACTTCCATTATGACAACTCATGTCAGATGAAGCATATTCACCTGAACTGAATCTCCACAACACCAGTGGTGCGAACTCTTGCATACAGAACATCCTCCTGTAGTTATAAATAAAACAGCAATTAGAAACTTACTTTCAAACATGAATTCAAACTAAAATGGGAAAAAAGGAATACACAGTTTAGATACCTTTGTTGGAACATAATCAGCATCAGACAGTCTCTGCAAATTTTCCATGAAATAATTGGCACAATCTGGAACTTGGAGCTCATTACCACGGACATATGTTTCCTACAGTCACAAGTAAAATGCATGGAACATAAATACTGAGTAACTAATGTCAACACCCCCTCCCCAACAACACACACACACACACAAAGGCAGGAGGCAAGAAAGGATAGAGAAAAAAGATAACGGCAACCAAATTATGCCATCCAACCCACCTGAATTGCAGCATCTTTCCATAAAATCTCTATTTCCTGTGCTAGTTCCCTGGTGAGACGTGGGTAATCCAACCTGCCTCCTATTTCTGATAGTTTCTCCCCAATATCCTGCCAGAAATAACAAGCTATCAGAAATTAGAAGGAAGAGTCTTCAGAATATCAAGCTCTATGAATATAGAAGAATCTTCGGCATGGAAATTTGAAAAAAGTAGAAAAAAGGTTAAGTGGTCAATTACATATTAGTTTTTAATTTCTCATGATATATTTGCATGACAAGATAACACAACATGATATTATCAGATGTTTTCGGTCCAGCAGATGACTAAACCATATTAGGGCATAAATTAATTTGAGTAACCTACCTTGTTTTCATTTGATATCGCATACTTTGAAGACTCAGCTTCATTCTGAGCCAGTTCTTTAGATCCATCATGAAGTATCTGTTCAATAACATCATATTATAATCAGAATGGCAGTTTTCTCAGCTACTCCATTAAAACTCGTCTCACATACATTCTAATGCCAGCCAGCAGACATTTGACTCCATAAACTATGCATATTAAAAAGAAAAATAATCAACACACCCTTTCAAATATTGCGTACTTTTATTGTCTGATACACATTTGCATGAATGACTGGTGCATAGCTCTTGAGCTCTGCCTCATCAAAACCGGTTTGAAACAAGAGTTTTATCTGCATATCATAAGCAGAAAATAAATATCAACAAATCCCCAAATAGATATCATGCTAAGCACAGAATCCTGCAATTTCTTGCCTGTTTAAAGATTGTAGACTTCCCTGACTCTCCAGCACCTAAACCACAGAGGTTGATTTAAATCAGTTTAGACGAGAAATAACAAAAGGAAGAAAGCTGTCAAGCAAAAATAACACAAGAGATTCGTTCAAGGGAGCATAGCAATAATGCCAAGGACAAGACCACTTATAAAAAACTCAACTATGTCAGAATCACATCAAGGTATTCACCATTTTTTTGGGAAGCATTTTACTAGCCAGTAGACACTGCCAACAAATTATATGTGTCATCCAACAAACCACAATAACCATCAGCCCTCATGTGATACTTGATTTTAAAATTTCCACAAATACTAAAATTAACAAGTTTCAACTTTAGAAATGCACATGAAGTACACACAACAAAAATAAAAGGCACTGCCCAAGTAACATGTACCAAGTAGTAGAAGTTTCTGAATATGCTTTTCAGCCTTCGTTTCTTGCTCTATTCTCTTTTCAATTTCAGCAGCCTGTGAATGCATGTCATATCAACCAGATTAGGTACATGGAGCCCTTCAGGGTTAATAAATAAAGTAGGAACACCCCGATCATCAGCTAACAAGGAAACTTGAGCAAGAACCCTAGAATGGCATATCAACTCAAGCATAATGAACCTGTGCATTTTCTTCGGTATCAGCATCATTATATCTACGGTTTCTGCTGCAGAGTAAGCCCATGCTATCTGTTACCAAAAAAAAAAAAAAAGCAAAGAAGAAGCACAAGTCAAGCTCCACCAGAAATCAAACGTACAAAAGTGGGATTTGAGCTCACCTAACAAGAGAATTAGGACAGTTTGAGTGGTTAGCAAAGACAACAAATATCCACTCCCAATGTACTAATAGATTATGCATGGCTAATATATTTAGTCCACCGACAGACAGCTGAATAAAACAGAAGAGACTCAGGAGCAAAGAGGAGCGGGAGCATGTGAAAACAAATATACATGTAGCTTGAGCCTAAACATCTTTTTCCCCTTTGAATCTAAATTGAAGGTCTTACAGAAAATCCCGAGCAAGCTAAATAGCCAAAATGCAAGATTTAATGAACAATCGAGAAATTTACTCTTTCACAACCAGAGAATAATTTGGCGTCACGAGAACACACCACTCCAATCAAAGACAGATAATGAGGATTATTTAAAAACAAATAAGTAAAAAAGAAAAGGCACACAACTCTGCTATGTATCTACACGGAACGGATTGTTTCGCTACGTCATTGCGTGCCACCGCATGCTCTTTTTCGTTTTCTCCAGAATAATCAAGTTATAAATTTCTTAAGCCTCAAACAGTAATCAATACAAGCGAGCAATACTCTGTTTTTTCATTGTTTCCCTTCCCGTTACAATCGACACAAGAACCATACACTAGAAGCTATTTTAAGTTGGCCTCTGCAGTAGAAATCAAGAAATTTTGGCATAGGAACAAGCATGGGCATGCAGAGTACAATCAGCCCATCAAATTTTTAAAGCCGTCAGGGAATAGAGACGAAAATGCTACAAGAATCAAATTCAAAAACCCAGAAAGCAGAAAGGAAAGAAGCAGGAGCTTGCATCCTTATCTGCATATACAGTCTCGATTGCGGAGATCTCCTCAAACAACAAAAGAAAATAGGGAAAAAACAAAAGCAGCAGAAATAACGAAGGAATGAAAAAGATCCAGAAAGAGAAGTAGGAATGTAACCAAAAAAAAAACAGATGATACCTGAGAAAAGGAGAGGGGAAAGCAGCGAAGTGGTAACTTTTTCAGAGGTGGGGAAGCCGGATATGGGGGAGCTAGATTTGGCGGATTGGCGAAGGGTGAGGGCAGAAAGCGAGTTCAGTTGTTGGGTGAAGAGGAAGATATAGTATTCTAATAGCAAAACAGACCCAAAAAAAAGAAAGAAAAAAAAAAAAAAGAGGAGGGCGATGTTCGAGAAAATGGATTCTATATAAAAAATGGGAGCTGGAAGGAAGCAACACAAACGAGGAAGAAGCAGAAGGATAGAGGGAGTGTGAGAACGAGGGAAATGAGGAGAAGGAGGTGGAAGGAGGGAAGGATTAAAGAAAAAAGCGCCGAAAGCTGGCGAGGCTGCTTCATCCACAGCGAGCTTCGGTCAAAGTTGGAAAAGACAGACGCAGAAGAATACTACTTTTTATATGTGAGAGTATTATTATATAAAAGAGTGTTCTTGGGAAATACACTTCCTTACGTTCAGAAATAGAGTACATAAGCATTGCCCCGATGGCACTGCCACTCTCTCTCTCTCTCTGCGTCACCTTTAAGACCACATTTGGACTGTCGTCACCCATCGTTGAATCTCAAATGAATCTATTGCTATTTGCTACAGCTCATCCCAAGCAGAAAAGCCAGGGCTTCCGTAACTGTGTGTGTTTAGTTGGGTTTATATTTGGATAATAAGTCTTTATTACGTAAGCCGAGATAAAACTCCTCTCAGATACTTATTTCGTATACTGTGAATCACGACTTATAAATACTTATTGCCCAAAAATAAACTATTCCAAACAAAAACATTATTACAAGTTCCTACCATTTTCCAACATGTAAAAGCTTACAGCTGTATTAGCCATTGCTTAGCATTAAAATTGAGAATTACTATGAGTGAAGATTAATATCCAAGAGGTAAAAGGAAAGGGAATGAGGAAAAGGACGAAAGAGGGAAGACGACAACATAGGACGCCCCTCCCCTGCATTTGGATGCTGCATCCTCTGTACCTGCATCTCCTCCTTTTTAAAAATCAGTATATACCATGCATATAAAGTTATATCTGTTTTTAACAGAATTAAATGTGTTTTTAAGGTGATTCAAACATAAATCATCTTAACTATACTTTATAAATAGTGAAGGTAACAAGTAAAAACAATATCCTTTATTAGTAACGCAACTTATTATGATATTATGTATGTAGAAAAATATATTTCTTTTATACATTATACAATGTCTATTACACTCATGTTGTCTCTTCTAGTTAATATTCAAGTGTAACATCATTTTATAAGTTATGTAAATTGATTTGAAAAGAATAATAAATATGAGAGGTAAATTGGATTAAGATCTTTTGTTTTATACCAAATTCAGCCTTCTTAACTTGCTCTTATATTAAGAACTTTTTTTTTTTATGCATAAAAGTTTAGGTAGGTTCGGCACCAGTCCCCTACCAAGGCCAGGGCACGGCCCCAGGGTTCTTCGAGCGCTTACAAGGGATTTACGAGATCGCCTACCAATAAGGTCTCCCCATCGATCAGAGGGTTCGAATACACTCCCTTGTGATCGGGGTTATATTAAGAACTTGAGCCTAAGGATTTGGGTCATATTTTAAGTTTCCAAGCTAAGGATTTTATTTAATACTTTTGGGCTAAAACAACCCTAAGCATAAATGGGCCGGCCCAGTTCCTAGATAAACTTTAACTGGACATTAAATTCCAGACTTAAATGCGCCTGCGCTTCTCCAAGATGGTCGTCTGGTAAGTAACTATTACTCTGTCACAAGTGTCATAAGCAGAGTCAAATTCAATGGTGTAAGGATCATGGAGCGTACTAGCTTGCAGAGCAAATGAATGGATTTTGACCAAACACTCTCTTATTTGAGTTGGCGTATCAGTAATCACCAGTCCCAAACTGTTATCACTTTCTCCTCCTTTTTCTAATCATTCAATCACTGACGCTCAACTTCAGTTCTGTTTCTGCTTCTTGGTAGCATTCTGGTATATGCTTTTTCACTTTCAACTCTTTCACTTTACCTACTTCAATTTGTTCATTTTTTTAATCCTTGTCTAACCCAGAAAAACACTTTTTTAAACACTTTTCCACAAGCTGAAACAACTCGTTTCACATACTTGCTTGTAAAAACACTTCTAAATTGTAAAACAAGCACGCACACGTTTCATAGCACACGCAGATAATCAAGTCTGCGGTAATCACTTGTGTTGTGTGACATGGAAGCTTCAAAGTTGGGCATGTTTTCATGAGGGGTCAAAGTGGTTGTGGGTTAGATTGATTAGTTGATTAGTTCACCCTTTCTATTTGACTTTCTCAACAAATTCCAACTATAATTTTTCTTATACTATTAATTAAATGCGTCGATGCATTTTTTTCCACACAATCTCATTGAATTCTCGGCCGTTTTGATTCTTTCTTTTATTCATAATGATATCATTACACGGGGAAAAAAGTGTTAGGAGAGAAGTCTCGTTCTGATTGATTAGCCTTTGGTAGTACAAGTTCTAGAAGCAGCGTTTTTTAAGCCAATTTGAAAGCAAGAATCTGGTTGTCCTGTTGTTATTGTGATATTATCTGATCTTGACATGCCGACAACAATTATTCCGAGGAACATTACCAACCAAAAACAAGCAGATATTCAACCATCCCTTATCAGCGATCACATTAGTTTTCTTCTGTTGAAACACATTGTTTTATTTTTGTTGGAATAAGGAACATGTCCAAAAGACAACAAAGGAATAATTGAATTATTGGATCGCAATTGAGATGTTATACCAGACAGCTTTATTAGTTTATTTTGCGACCTTCGCGGAACATGTACATCAACTTCTAAACAAACAGAATTAAAATGTACATACAGAGAGGGAAATTCTGCTGTTAATATTACATTCGAGTCACGGGTGGGCAAGTTGATTGGCTTCTAATTAACTAATCACTCTATAATTAGATTATGAATATAAAAGTCATGAGACTGAGAATAAAATAAAAGAGATGGTTTCTGTATATGTTAGAACTCTTGTATCCATAATCAAGTGTCTAGAAGTCAACGAATCTCTTTGAGGGTAGTTTGGCGAAAGTGGGGCTATAAATTCCTCTCCTTGCACTAATTTTACGTTGTCATTTATGTCGTCTTCCTCTTTCACATGTCAAAAGCAGAGGTTTTGTTTGTAAACTGTGTCTATAATGATTCATGAAAAGATTACATGGAGATCTGTCATCTTAATGTTCAGTTGTTACAAGACTAAATGCCCATTGAAGGAATCCAAAAAGAAGATCTCTAAGCAAGGTTCTTTTCAGAGACTAAGCCTCTCTGATATCAGCATTTCTAGCTCTGGTCAGGCCATTGATGATCTTTCCATCTCCCTTGTTGGCCAAAGGCTTTATCCATTTACCCTTGAAGAGCTGAGAGAAGCAACACATAATTTCTCTTGGGGTAATATGATAGGTGAAGGTGGGTTTGGACCTGTGTACAAGGGATTTGTTGATGACAAGATTAAACCTGGTTTGAAAGCTCAATCTGTGGCTGTGAAAAGACTAAACTTGGATGGTATGCAAGGTCATAGGGAATGGCTGGTTAGTTTTCTGAAATGACTAGCCTTACTTTTCGTTTTTCCCATTTCTTTATCAGTCACTAATTAATTTCCATGAACATGTTTGCTTTTTCCAGGCAGAGATAATCTTCCTAGGACAGCTAAAACATCCAAATCTTGTTAACTTGCTTGGGTACTGTTACGAGGAGGAACACAGGCTTTTAGTGTATGAATACATCCCAAGAGGAAGCTTGGAGTGCCAACTTTTCAGAAGTATGTTACTTTTCTTAATATCTTCCTTCTTTCTAGTCACTCTTAATGGCATAAACAAAATATAGAGTCCTGATGTGTAACATCCAACGCCTCGCTTCCTTTGGCAAAATTACTTGTAGGATACACTGCAGCCTTGCCATGGTCAACCAGGATAAAAATTGCATTGGGAGCAGCCAAGGGCCTAGCCTTCCTTCATGAAGCAGACAAACCTGTAATATATAGAGATTTTAAAACTTCAAATATCTTATTAGACTCGGTATGTTGTTAGTCTTACTTCTCAAAGAATGATCTTCTAATCCAAGTTAGGTAATAAACAGCAAAGATTGATCTTTCATTGTGTTTTAACAAGTCCAGGACTATACAGCTAAATTGTCAGACTTTGGGTTTGCAAAAGATGGACCAGAAGGAGAAGCCACACATGTAACAACAAGAATAATAGGAACACAGGGCTATGCAGCACCTGAGTACATAATGACAGGTCACCTAACAACGAAGAGCGATGTGTATAGCTATGGAGCGGTGCTATTACAACTGATAACAGGAAGAAGGATAATGGATAAGAGCAAGCCAAGTAGAGAGCAGAGACTAGTGGAATGGGCAAGGCCTCTATTGAGAGATCAGAGAAAGATTCATCAGCTCATAGACCCTAGACTTGAAGGACGATTTCCTATCAAAGGAGCTCATAAAGTTGCGGCCTTGGCTTACAAGTGCTTGAGCCACCACCCACAGCCTAGACCCACTATAAGCGATGTGATCAACATTTTGGAGCCACTTCAGCACTTTGATGATGCATTCATTGAACCCTTTGTGTATGTGGCCATCAATGAAGATGGCAGAATCAACTAACAGCATGACTCAATATTATTTATTTATATGTATTATAATTTGATAGATAACGAATTTTTTTATGCTTGTCTATCGACTTAATAGTTGTTAAGCTGAATGTAAGTTCAGATATCCAGCTGGACCAAAAAGTCCAGATATGCACAAGGCAATTGTAGATTGATGTGAAATAAGACTATCAAGCTTGTAATAGGTACCCTACTTGTCTTAGCGTGAAAGAAAGCAGGGGAATAGTGAATCCACAGGAAGTTATTTGCATTTGCATAACAGAACAACTACAGGGAACTGTCGGCACTAAACCTTAACATTTTTGAGTCATGTTAATTGATTAATTATTGAGGTAAACCTACCGCATGCCTTCAGCATGCTGCCAAAAATAAATGGTGTAAGAAGCATTAATTGATTTGAGAATATTATCATTGTCAGGAACTACTCAACCACTAGTTGATGGTTCTCCATGAGAGAAAACGTTACTTACAGTGTCCCATGTGTTTTTCTGAACTGTCTGCATTCGATTCTCTTCAAAAAAATATTATCAGGGCATCCATCTATGCTTGCTTCACCACCCACTTTATTGTGTGGGCGCGAGTTTGTGTCTTCCGCTTCTATCCTGTGACTGGCAAGATTTAAATCTCTAATTACTTCGCTTCTTCAAGTTACTGCTGTTTTAATTTGAATCAACAATCTACAATCTCATGTGGGTTTGCCGTCATGAGAGACAAAAACAAGAGAAGAGAAAAGCTTCAACTCTCAGAGCGACTCACCTCTTTGCTGTTGCTAGGGGTTCTTATGGACATCTATTTGTAGTTCTTTTATCCATTTTTCAGATGTTCGCTGGTTTTTGCTAGTGTAACAGGCTAAAGGCACTGCAAAAGCATTGCGAATCACTGGTCATTTCTTTCCGGATTAGCTTTGTATTTAGTTCTAAGAAAGATTGGTGAAGTGCATGCGCGTGAAATCCTGAGGTGTTGCCTGATTCTCGTTTTTTTTTTTATATATATTCTTTTTACAAGTAAAATCTATAATTATTCCGCAAAGAGCCCTTGAAGCGTGGTCAGAATTCTAGTTTGACGTTGTTGAATACAGTTGAAACTTCTACTTTAGTACCACGGGTGCCCTCTCTGATTTCTCCCAACCCAACCAATGCATTGAATCGAGGCCCTGCCTACTCTGCAAGAAAAGCCAAACTGTTGTAACTTATGCATCTTTTGACGAAAATAACACATTTACCTGAGTGCTTTCTGCAGCTTGCAGGTTGCAGCGTTGTCTTTGTCCCACCCTAACATCGATGGTATATGAGACCACAATGACTGGCCTATATGTCCCTCAAGAACATGAAGTATAATGATTCAAAGATGCATGATAATTTTGCGTGGCCATAGAATCTTAATGCTTCACTACATATCTCTGCTTAAAGGATTCTGACAAAGTCCATTAGTCCCATAGAACTTGTGGGTTACTTCATAAAACGCCAAGTAAGAACTAAAAGTTAAAATTGCTTGTGTCTTTTTGACAGTCCTGTCAGTTGACCACATGGGAACTTCTGATCTCCTTGGAAACAATATTCGTTCTTGGGAGGATTACATAAAAGTTCAGTTGTGGCATCTTTGCCAAATAGGTCAACGACATTTTTACTGCGACCACTATCAAGTATAAAGCCCCTCAAGCAATAGAAACAAGACGCCACTGAAAAAAAAAAAAAAAAAAACTTGACTCCAGATTAAACAGTGCAGTATAAAACAGATTATGATAGATATAGAAATATACAGCACAAAAGTTACCCAGAATACCAGATCCAGAATTCATAACATGAAATCGAATATATAATTACTAATACGATTAATCATTCTGTATGAGGAAATCCAAAACACAGTCGATCTTCCTCAAGCCTTGGTATTTTCAAAACTAAGAACAGGCACAAGAATTGTCAACAACAACTGAAACATCCTCTCCTTCACTCCTGAAAAAGAAGTAGCCGATGGCAAGGCCTACCACGATCGCAATAAAGACGCCTCCGTTGAACGACATGATCGTCAACATCAGCAAATATCCGATGGCCGAGTTCACCCCAAACAGAATCGCTCCGGCGAGTTTCACTCCCAACCTGGCTTCTTCTCCGTCGATATTCGATTGTAGAAGAGGGATCCTGATCTGCGGCGTCTGAGACTGCTTGCTGGATAAAATTAGCTTCAGGCGAATTCTGCGATTCTCCAGGTATTGGTAGAAAGCAGAGACGAGCAGGCAGGCGAGTAAACTCAGGGCGTAACTCGTCCATGAACGAGTCTTCCAAGAGTCGATCAGGAGGGTGACTTCGTAGCCCCAATAGAAGGTCATGTGCATCATTTTCGGTAGAGATTATTGATCTGTTCTGAAACTTAGTTGTTGTGGGCGATTACAGCGAACAATTTTGCGTCCGGAGGTCTGAACTTTTTCCTCGAAATCGTGGGGATTGGGTTTCAGGGATCAAGAAGATCATGCACACGATTCACACGAAGATTCGTTTAGCTATCTAATTGTCTTATCTCGACAGAGACCAGTTGGTGAAATGCCCTCTGGTAATGCCTAATTCTGGGATGTGTTCAATCTAGTTGTGAGAACCTAGCTCGTATTCTGGCCTTGATTGCCTCGAGGCGTCAAGGTTATTTTGGGAATTCGCAAATCGAAAACGGACGAGCAACGCGACAGCATTAATTTTTTTTTTTTTTTTTGTTCAAATGCATATTGATTTCCAGCTAAAGAAGAGCAATATCATCCAGTACAAACCAATATCCAAAGAGAGAGAGAACAAATTAAATAAATACATCAAAAGCATAACACACCATGGATAAAAATGCAAAAAAAGAAATTAACCAACACCCGTTCTATGGTCTGAAGCTGAGGTATTTTCAGTCGTTAAATGGATCTCTGGAGTGTCAGAAGTCAGAATGATGGTCAAAGAGAGTGATGGTTGTTGTACCCACCCCGAAGGGCACACTCCCTTACAAGCCTCTGCTGCTAGATGGTCAGCTGCAGCATTTCCTAACCTTGGAGAAAAACTAAGAGAGAACCCAACTGTTGATGCTAACAGATGCAAGATCTCCTGAACAATACCTCTGCATCTCCATTCATATAGAGTAGGATGTTGTGTAGACACACTATTATGCAAGAATAGGGAATCAGTTTCAAAGACTACCTTCTCATGTCCTAAGTCCATGGCTAACATCAATGCACGTTGCGACAGCATTAATTAAGGAAGGCATCGTGAGCTCTTTTTTGGGGCAACATTATGCTCTGCCACTATGGCCAGGAAAGGTCCCGTAAAAATTAGGGCAATCACACTCCAAAACCCAAGTACAAGAAAAAATCTCAAAGCACATTCTCCTGTAAAAAAGCTCCCTAGGACATTGAAATTAATTCTAAATGAGAAATTATATTTTTACCTCATTGATTAAGTTATATGACTATGTGTAGGTGATTTTCAATCACCACTCCATTCATTATTAAAATAAGTATAAGCACTTATTAACGGAAGCTATTTTACTTAATATAAATTAGCATATACATTTGTCAAAATATACATATATATTTGTCAAAACAAGCACATAAACCCTAAACCCTTTTGTTGTCAGGTTTACTTAAACTTATTAGATGGCTAGTTTATTTGCCTATTGTAACAAGTTAACGTGTGTAAAATTTGATAAGTTTATATGCCTATTTTTATAAGTTAATGTGCCTATATTAATAAGTTATAAATTGGCAGTTGTGTGATTATTTTGATGAGTTTATGTGCCTACTTTGACAGCTTACAAAATAGCAAGTATATATGCTTAGTTTGACAAGCTTATGTGCCCACTTTAACAACTTATAAAACAACAAGTTTAATTGCCTGTTGTGACAAGTAAACATGCATAATTTGATAAGTTTATGTAACTACTTTGACAACTTATAAAATAGTAAGTGTATATGCCTACTTTGACAACTTATAAAATGGCAAGTTTATTTACCTATTTTGACAAGTGTATGTGTCAATTTATGTTAAGTAAAACAACTCCCGTTGTCAGGTGTATATACTTATTTTGACAATCCATAAAGTGGCAATTCACTGATATCAATTTTTGCCACTTAACCAATAGGGGCAATAAGGTAATTTCACATTTAAAATTGATATAATTGAAGTCCATGGGAAGCTCTTGATAGGGGAATCTGTTTTGGGCCTTTTTTGTAATTTTTTGCATCATTTGGACCAAAGTGTAATTTTCCCTAAAAATTATATCGATGTTGATGTTATAATGAAAGAATCAAGTATGGGTTGTGCTCGAGTTCATCTAACGATATAAGATCATTCTAAGTCTTGAATTCGAGTACACATATAAACTGTGGGTATACAACTTTACAAACATACTCCGTATTAGACGATAGAAATAACTTTTACATGAAATATTGCATTAGATCTCTTCTTCCTTGCTCAAGAAAGTGGTGAAAGTGATCTTAAATATACATTTCAAGCAAGATAGATTCGGTGGGGAAAAAAAGGAAATTTTTGCTACTCCATATCTAACTACAATAAGGTGAGAGTGTTTAAATGGTTAATGTATCACTTCTTTATACATATAACTCTAGATTAGTTGGATCTTATAGCTTACAGGGGTTAAGGTATGCATTGGGCTCAATGAGGGTACTTACAGACTACCCCAAATAATACCCTCACATTGACATTTGGCAATATAATCTGAACTCACGAAGTTGTGAGTTAAGAATCAACCACTTACTAACTGGATTCAATTTTTCTAGCATTGTAACCCAGGTTCTGAAATATAGACTAGTTACTGAACCGGTCAGAATATTGGGTCAAAGGTCAGTGGGGCAAATTAAAGTCAAACCGGAGCTAAATCGGCCAACTGGGCCTAGATCGATGAGGAAGGAAAGATTTTATGATTATTTATATAAAATTCTGAATAAAATATTAAAAAAAAGAGTCAAAACGTGAGAAAACCAGGCAAACCGGGGTCAGTTACCAGACCAAACCGATCAGATCGCCAATTCGACGGTTTCAAAGTCGGACCGGCCGGTTTGGTCCATTCATAAGAACCCTGGTTGTAACTATATCGCTTTTTTCATTTGCAAAATAATTAAAACATATCAATAATGTACACATGTGCAAGAATAATCTATTATTTATAAAATTCATTTATAAGTCATATGTGTGTGTTCATAAAACGGGAAAATTCCAAAAAACTACAGTGAAATTTAAAAAAGGACAGAAAGGTGCAGTGAAATTCACCTATCCCAAATCAGTGAGGTTGTAGGTGTAAAATCCTTTCCTTATACACAATAATTAACTATGGACTTGATAAAACCATTTTTTTTATACACTATTATAATCATTTACAACCTCTACCATGGTAATAAAAAGATTTCAAATCATCTTTCAAAAGATTACCATGGTAGAAAAGAATTCAACTAACTATTTAAAAACTCTTTAACTAAATAATATCTCATCATATATTAAAATATCCATATCAAACCAAATTATGGTTCCAGCAATTCAAACCACATCATCAGGCCCGCAAGCCATCCAACCTCATCAAGAGTAATTAAAAATATATAGTTAAAATATCAAATCTCCAAAATAAATCAGAGTATGCAAAATGAGCCCTAACGTGGCAATATACAATAATCCAACATATATTATAAAGATAGAAGCACTACTTTTAGCAGAAGTAGTTTAAGCTTCCGGAGTCTTCCCTGATGGACCCGCACAACAACTATTACCTGGAAAAATGTTAAATCAACGGGGTGAGACAAAAGTCTCAGCAACCAACAATCCATCTCATTGGGCATAAGAGTAAGTGCCCATGAGGTGCCAAGTGGGATAGTTATTAAAATCATATAATTATTAAAATGTCACATATCCACATGTATATATACACATTAATTTACCATATCATAATCTCGTTCTCATATTTATCACAAGTATATAAGAATCAATATACAATAATTTATTCTTTGTCCTCCCTTATTTCCTCTCCTGCCTTATTTCCTCTGACCGAACCCATGGGCTAGCACTGACCCATATAACTGGTAGTTTAACTTAACAAGCTCACCAATCAAGTGATATGGACCGGCCAAAATCCACAGAGCACGAGACCGGACCATGGGTTCCCCCTTTAATTATATTAGTGGGGTGTCAAGGCCCTACTGAACACAATTGGGCGAAGGTACTAACCAGTGTACACCTGGAAGTCCACCACCTTATTACCTCTTTTTGTACAAAAGTTCACCCCCTTATTTCCTCTTTAAGTAACAACCCGTCAAATCAACATCCACCATCCCCTCTCATATTAATATGTGTGATTATAACAAATCATTATCAAAAGGATATTTTCAATCTCATAAATAAATATCAATTCATATAATAAATATCACTACTCATTTTCTCAGCGAAAATAAGTCCCACAAGACTATTTCATTAACAACATATTTTCAAAGTCCACATCATATATCAATAGCCAAATTTATAATTCTATGTAATTAAAAATCACTCACAAACACCATACAAATATGCACAACAAGAGGAAAGTGGTTACCTCTCGCCAAAGCAAAATTATAACCACAAGCTCCTAATCCAAGAGCTCAAATACACGCCAAAAATCAATCTACAACAAATAATTTATTATACATTAATAACTTCTTGAGTTATTGGAAAAATTAATTTATTTAACTAAATTCTAAAATTTCTAAATTTTGAATTAATTACCCCTAAAATTCCAATTATAAAATTTAAATATTATTATTAATTTAAATAACCTATTCAAGTAATTGATTATTGTTAATTTCATTCCAATACATGAAAATCCCCAAATTTTAAGTTTAAGATCTAAAATACTAATTTATAAAACTTCATCTAAAAAAAAAATCTAAACCGATTAAAATTCATTATTAATCAACCTCTACATTCCTATAGTCTTGCTCTTTAAAAGTTGAATTTTTGAATAAATATTTTACAAAACATTTATTTGAATTATATGGAAAATTAGATATAAAGGACAAAAAAGTAAAGAAGCATAAGGACTAAAGAAGAAAATGAAATTCTGCATGTGAGTAATGGTAATTGTGACAGAAATTTGGGGCCCTTTTCTGTAATATTATCCCCTACTTTCAGTGAAACCATATCCGCAGCAATTACAGAAAATTACCCCGAATTTCCAAAACTCCATTTTGATCCAAAAATCCGAAACTACCGTCTTTCACTATGGAATATATCAGCAAAAATTACGGAAAATTACCCTGAAGTTTTAAAATGACCGTTTAATCTACAGATCTGAAAATCACCGCCCTTCACTGAGGAAAATTTCAGCATAATTTACAACAAAGACCCTGAAGTTTTAAAATGCTAGCTTAGTCTAAAACTACGAAAATCACCGTCTCCCTACACTGAAACTGATTTACTAACTGCTGAAATGCTGATATAAAATGGGGAAAAATCTAAATATTACATATCACAATTTAAAATAAAGCATTGAGAGTCTTTTTGTTCATTTTATCCATTGTTTGCCCAAAATTCTAATTCTAGATTATTCTCTAATCAGTAAGAAATCACTATCATAAGAAAGATAAAATTATTTAGAACATTTTTCATAAAAAGAGTTTTGTGATCAGAAGAAAATTTAAGTACCTTATTGATCTCTGAAGAACTAAATTTCTCCTGTCAGAACCTCACTGCGCCTTTCTGAAGACTTCACGCCAGACGTGAAGTGAAGATTGAGGGGGGTATTTATAATACCCCTCCTCATTCATGCGCCACTTTTATTTATTTATTTTTAATTAATTTATTTATTAATTAATTAATTTTTTTAAAACCCAATCATTACCCTTTTCTTTTTTTTTCTTTTCTTTTCTTTCTTCTTCCACCACCGAATACTTTCGGTGGTTTGTCCCCCCTCCCCCTATTTTTATAATATATATATATATATATTAATTAATTAATTCTAATTTATCATTATATTATGAAAATAAATAAATAAAAATGAGGATGTTACAGTAGGAATCTGGAATATGAAATCTTAATACAATTATCCAAATACCCTCGTAAGTGAGAGCCAAAAGGGAAATGAAGAGACACGCAGAGGCAGAGTTTGAAAGTCATAACAGAGAGTAACGGGAAAGCTCGGGGAGACGGGGAGACGACGCGAAGGGCGGTGGGTTGACGGTTGTCGGTGGTGATCTGCGGCGTCGTCAACGGAGGTGAAGGCAACATTGTGCGGTTGTACATTCAGCACTCGCTCTGTCGGAGGTTTAGTGTTCAACCATTTCAGTTTACAAGGGGCAGTGTGCAACTCCTTTTTAGGCTTTGTATGATTGGTGAATGTAATTATGCAGATTGTGATCTGACGGCAACTGATAAATATATCAAGGTGTTAATCAACAGAGCCATGTTGTTAATATAGAGCGACGTGGTGTTATTACCCATGGAACATCCAATTTTTTCAAACTTTTTCCTACACATGTCTTCTGTTTTCTGTGTGAATGGAAGATATGAAAGGTGTTGTGTTTGGACATCGACGCTAAAACTTTCCCATTTCTTGTTTGCCAGATGTTAATCAATGAAAAAATGTCGTTAATAATGAATATGATCTTGTTAACTGTGGGTGAGGTGTTGTTTTGGGCATCGAACTTGTGATTTGGCAACTTCATTCCTTTTAAGATGTTAATGAAGGATGTCGAGTTGTTAATAACGAAAATTATGTTGTTACTTGTGGGTAACGTGTTGTTTTTCTCCATCTACATTAGTTTCAGAAAACTATAGTGGAAAACACAACATGTCATCATCGATTAACAACATGAGTTTCTTCATTAACAACTCATATTCCTTCATTAACATCTTCAAAGGAACAAGTTAGGAACGCTGTAATGTAGATGAAAAAATACAACATCTCTCCCCCTATTAACATCATTATCTTCGCTATTAATGACTTAGCTTCTCCATTAACATCTATTGATGAACAAGTTGGGAATATCGTAATGTAGATGGGAAAACACAACATCTCCCCCCATATTAACAACATAATCTTCGTTTTTAACTACTCCGATTCCTCTATTAACATCTTGTAAGTAATAAAGCATGAAGGTCGTAATGTAAATGGGAAACCACAACATCTCTCCACGTATTACCAACATCAGATTCATTATTAACGACTCGACTTCCTCTATTAACATCGTAGGAGGAACATGTTGGGATGGTCTTAATGTAGATGGAGAAAAACAACACGTTAGCCACAAGTAACAACATAATTTTCGTTATTAACAACTCGACATCCTTCATTAACATCTTAAAAGGAATGAAGTTGTCAAATCACAAGTTCGATACCCAAAACAACACCTCACCCACCGTTAACAAAATCATATTCATTATTAACAACATTTTTTCATTGATTAACATCTGGCCAACAAGAAATGGGAAAGTTTTAGCGTCGGTGTCCAAACGCAACACCTTTTATATCTTCATTCACACAGACAACAGAAGACGTGTGTAGGAAAAAGTTTGCAAAAATTGTATGTTCCATGAGTAATAACACCACGTCGCTCTATATTAACAACATGGCTCTGTTGATTAACACCTTGATATATTTATCAGTTGCTGTCAGATCACAATCTGCACAATTACATTCACCAATCATACAAAGCCCAAAAAGGAGTTGCACACTGCCCCTTGTAAACTGAAATGGTTGAACGCTGAACCTCCGACAGAGCGAGTGCTGAACGCGCAATCGCACAATGTCGCCTTCACCTCCGTTGACGACGCCGCAGATCGCCACCAACAACCGTCAACCCACCGCCCTTCACGTCGTCTCCCCGTCTCCCCGAACTTTCCCGTTACTCTCTGTTCTGACTTTCAAACTCTGCCTCTGCATGTCTCTTCGTTTCCCTTTTGGCTCTCACTTACGAGGGTATTTGGGTAATTGTATTAAGATTTCATATTCCAGATTCCTACAGCCTTACTGATTTGGGATATGTGAATTTCACTGCACCTTTCTGTCCTTTTTTAATTTTCACTGTAGTTATCTGGAATTTTCCCTCATAAAACCATGGTTTTCCAAACAAACAAAAAAAAGTACGGCGAAAAACTAGCTTCAAGGAAACCAATACTTGTAGCTTTTTTTTTGGATCAATCATAGTTTTAGCCTTGAAATCATAGTTTGGGCATAGTTTCGAGAAGTACATCCAAGCACACATGTGCCACGCAGTTGTTATTGAAATTATTCATTTCCTTTTTTCAGGATTAATAGGTAAATTTATCTCATAACATTTTATTTAAAAACAATGTTATTCTAGAAATTTTTTTATATTGAATATCATTTAAAAATTTCAAAACATAACAATATTACTTCAATCCGTAAGAAATCTAATCTAACTATTAGGATTTTTAATGGTAAGGAAGAACGTTAAATTAAAAAAATCTTCCAAAATAATATTGCTACTAAACGAAAATTTCAATAATAAATATCCGATTTAGCTCTTTTTTCCCCCCTTTTTGGGGTGGGACTCTTCCCATTTCATTGCATTATCATGTAATACAACAGAGAAATGTCGGGTTGACAAAATTTCTGTTTAAATTATCGTTTTCGGCACAGACAAATCGCTGCAGCCAAGTGTAAAATTCTCTGCTGCTATTTTCTGTATGCTCCAAGCAACTCAGACCAATCAGGGAGACCAATAATTAGTTAGAACCCCACAATCACAGTTTGGCGCTCGTTAATTGCAATTATGTTTGTATTGTAAGCAGTGCACAAACACTATAAAATACATCTGCTAATCAGACTGAGACATGCTAACAAGACACAGTTACACTCTCCCACACACACACATATTGTTGGCATTTGGCTAAAACACACACACACACATACAGTTGTTACTGAGATATCTCAGGCAAATAGAAAGATAAACCATCAAATCAAGAGTAGCTAGGAAGATAAACACACACGTCAGAGATTAGTGCTAATTACATTCCTTTATGCTTCCCATGCTAAAAAGCTTATTCCTTCCTATGTCAGAACGCTTTCATTTCCCCCCACCTGCAAAAACACAACAGAAAGGTTCCTCCTTTAAGATCCTGACCACACCATATTATTAGCATCATCATGTTCACAACGTATGAAGCAAACAGTTCAGGCACATAGCAAGCCCCGAATTAATGCAATAACAGCATATGAAATCAAATAAACACGTTTGGGATCACACACATCTAGGGAGTTAGCAATAGGCCACATGAGAAGCAGAGGATAAGATTTCGTGGACAGGGTATCCCGATCAGGAGGGGTCCAGTACTCTCCAAATTGCAGGCAGTGGGGCCATAAAGTCCTCGTTTTTTTTGAAAAATTCATTGATACACATGGACCCCAGCTCTCGTTTCCCCGTTAAAACAAAATTTCCCCATTACGTTCACACCTCATGTTTCAGATATTTTCTCACCAGCCTTCCTCTTCTTCCTACATCGCATCGCCTTCTCTGTTCGAATAATCTATTCAGAATCTTTCTAGGCTCGATATAATGATCCCCTTCAATAAGGGTAAAAACAGCAAGAACAACAAAAGACCAAAGGAAGGGGCTTTCATAGTTAGTTATCCGCTTTGGGGCCAAAACATAACGAAACCACATTTATTTATAATTGATAAACAATTAAACACATAGAAAACCAACTTCAATTGAAGTCAGGGAAGGAAGACTTGTCCAACGGTCATCCTTTCAATCGCATATTTCTGATAAAAACATACGACCAGCGGCCTAAATCAGGATCCTAGAAAACCAACTCCTAAACAAAGTACTAGTACTAAAGGCACCTAAACGACAACGACACAAGACACTGCGAAAACTAGGTTTATAAAAACTTAAATATGTTTAAGCCTTTGATTATGGAGACGCACTAAACCGCTAGTTATACCTTCACCATATTAATGGCGGTCACTCAGTGTGGGCTTCTGGGTGAGTAGTGCCCGGCAAGGACGGGTAGCAACTCTGAGATCTACCCAACGGACGACATGTCAGCCTCTCTTTCCTCGGAGAATCCAAAGTCCGAAGCAGGAGCTGTTTCATTGCCAGAATTAAACCCTCGGTGGGATTATTGGGAGGGCTTGAAGATCTGAATTGCTGGCAAAACTTCATGTGACGCCTGAGCGCTTCATCGGTGGTTATATCCATTTCCGATCTCAATGACTCGTCTTTCACAGCCTCAGTGCAAAGCCCACAAATCCAACGACCTTGGTATCTCTCTCGCACCAGACTAATGTAACCCGGCGTGCATTCCTCCATTAATCCACAGCAACAGCACTTCACCGATACAGCTTCAACCACTTCTCCGACGAATGCCTTCGCCGCCGTTTGAGCATCCGCCGAGGATAACGATTTTGTTTCCTTCAAAACCGTAGTAGTAGCAGTAGCCATGTCGACACTCTCTGTTTTATCGATCACGACGCTTCGTTTCGCTTGGCAGAGACCAGCGTTTTCGGTTGAAATAGTTGGATTCAAACTTGGAAGTGAATTAATTGCTACGCAAATTTGTAATAACGTTTTAGAAAGGGGGGAAGTACTGAATTTAAAAAAAAATAGAGATATGTAAGAAAGGAAACGGATTTAAGAGCCTTCTTTAATGGAGGTGCTGAAATCACTCTTAATTGTGCCAATCCAAAATGGGTGTGAGATATAATTTCGGGAGAGATTATCGCTCCTTTTCCCACTCGGTTTCTTGTGCTTTCTCGCCTCCAAAAAGCAGAAATCCAAATAGCTTACAGTACATATCTCAGAGCCTTCACTGGCTCTCTGCGATTCCTCTGCGGTTCGATTTCTCCGGCGATAAAAGCTCCTTCCTTCTTGTTATCTCTTTGACGAGTAGATCTCCTCCCTCACAATCTCTATTATCTCTCTCGCGCATAAGTAGTGCCTAACGCGGAAGTGAGTCGGATCAGGTGTATATAAGGGGCATATATTTCATATTTGTCCCTCGTTTTATTAGCGTGAAGTTACTATAGAAAGTTTCTTTCTCCAATCATTGGCGGTAGGTATCTGTTTTACTGCGCCGGTCTCAACATAGGATCTCCGTGCCTCCAACCCTTGCCGTTGATCTAATGATCGACAGGCATGTGCCACGTTTGCTTGCGGGTATTTGGAATTTCACTGTGGGAGGAGGAGTACTAGATTTCTCCGAACGGCCCTCGCACCTTGCCAGCTATTACAGGCTACAATCCTTTTTAGGAGGGATCATCCTGATCAGAATATACGTATGCGTGACTGTGTATATATGTATATAGGCTAAATTAGCTATATTTTTCAATGTATAAACGAATTGAACTTATAATAATCCAAAAATAAGTAAATATGTGACGTTCAGGATGAAGAAAAGTTAGATGGTTTATTAACAAAATTTAGCGTATATTAGACTGAATCGTGCTATAACTAAAATATTGAAAGTCTTGATTGAAATAAAACATGACAGTGGCCTTTAATTGTATATAAGAAAAAACATTTCATTTGCTCCTATTTAAACTAATAATTCGTAGCTAGCGTTTATAAAGAGGGATCAAGTTCAGGCTTGCGCGCGCCTTATAAAGGTTGCAGTGTCAAGAGGATACTCGCATTTAGTACTCATACTCAGAACTTAAAATATGATTGTCTCAAATTATATATGTCTTAGCAAAAGTTAACAAAAGTTAGTTCAATTGATAAAGAGGTGCTTTATAACTCACGTTCCGTGAATCCAGATCTAACTATTAATGTGAGAATCTTGTTTATTTTATAAGTTCCTGTTTTTCAACCTAAAAAGTATGTTTGGGCATGATAAAATTTTAGAACCCAACTCATTCAAACTTTTTGTTATCGGAAAAACAAAATACATAAGGCTTAGGTTTTGTTCAGTTGGAGATTTTATTAAATTAGGTTAGGTTGAGGGTGGGATTGGAGATTAAAAATAGGTGTTTGGTTGAAATGAGGTTAAGCTAGGTGTGTAATATTTTTTTGTTTTCTAATGGTCACCTAACATAAGTTGTAAACCCTCTAAAATTGGGGTTCTTTTAGGTGGGAAAATTTTTGTTTCCAATTATGACTAAATTACCTATGATAATTTTTTAAAATTTCAGCACTGCCCTCCCTAATAAGTGGTCACTGTCTAGCTCTGAGTAGGTGCAACAAAACTGTTGAATCCTTTCCACCATTGAAGCTAGAGGCGGGCTCCTATATTGAGTATGAAGATAAAGCTCTTTGAATAATGCTGATTGACTTCTCGCATTTGGTGTGAAGCGTATCATCGTCACTCTCCCTGATTGCTTTATCAATCTCCATTTACCTTGGGTTTTTGTTTGAAAAAAGTAAAGTAAAATCCCCTTTTGCCAGCCAAGAAATGATGAAGCCCTGTATTCTGGGCAAGCTGAGAATCGCACTGAACTTATAAGGCGAACTGCTTTCTATTTCATTCATTGACTATCGGCCTTTTTCATATTTTATGTTCTTTCTTTTTTTCCAGGACTCTTTTGAAGTCTTGGGATTATTGGAATGATTAGTATTATAAAACAGAAGAATATGTGAAATAAGTGTATATAATTGTTAGAATAATTATTTTATAAATAATAATTTTATAAATTATTATTATTAATAAATACATTGTAAAAGAAGAAGAAAAATACGTAGAAGGGCATTATAATTAACTCGCCTAACCTAACCTCATGAACCAAATAAGATACCAAACATCACCTAGCATATGTTTAAACCAAACAATATTATAACCTCCTCTAATTTAACTTAAATAAATCTCACATAGCATAACCTCCATTGAACCAAACACACCCTTAAGCCCTGGACCTTATAAGTCTAATGTCATGAAAACTTATCTCTAAGTGGAGGTCAGTTGCTAGTTTGATCCCACTAACAACTTCAAATTGTGAGTATCCCTCCATTAATTAAGACATGTAGTCTAAAATAATATTTTTGTTCCACGGGACAAGAGCTATTATCACATGTTTACCTCTTACGTCGCATAAGTACTTTTTTACCCTAATCCAGTGGGAGATATTTTAGTAATTTTGAAGTTTTAAAATTTAAATACTGTACTTTTATTTTTCACTTTTTAGAGAAAAATACAAACTTGTGAATTTTTTCTAGAACTATTCGAGGGTGCAAGACCCATTTTATACAATCACGCGTACACATATTTAAAATCACTTTTGTTCGTGGTGATTAAAATTGGTCTAGATCATTCAATTTGATCAAAAAAATCGGTGAACTGATTATCTAACCAGTTCATTTGACCGGTTTGACTAGTTTAATGTTTATTTAAAATTTCGTGACTTTAAAAATTTACATATAATTCTACATATTTCAAAAAATTACAAACTAATACTCTATGAAAAATTTAAGATGTCTTCCTTCTAATGCAAAACGAACTAGTAAAAGAATGTTATCATCTAATCCTCACAAAATTCTTAAATTCTAAAACTATTCAAAAAACCTGCAAATATAATTTCAAATAATTGTCCTTAGCGTTCCTACATCTCAAACATTCAAATTACAGCTCTTGACACCTCAATCTCATCAATAATTAAATCTTAATCCCTTTGATCCTGAATATAGGATAAAGTTTGTAGTGCAAATTACACTACAGACTTTATCCTATATTTAGGACCGGAGGTAGTACTTAATTCTAAATATCAACATTAAAATTTAGGATATTACAATTGAGAACTTGAATATTGTAATTGGTAACTATTCCATTTTGAGGTCGTTGAAGTTCACTTTTGTATCAGTTTGGTTCCAGGTTAACACTAGTTTGATTTCGATCTTAACCTATTAATCCTTAATTCATTACCCTAACTGATCTATTCGCCGGTCTGATATTCATAACCTGGGTTTTATCATGAATATGTAATACAACATTTACGTGCTCGTTTGGAATAGTTTATTTTTAGGCAATAAGTGCTTATAAATCATGATTCACGGCATATAAGATAAGTATATAAGAAGAGTTTTATCTAAACTTACATAATAAATACTCATATTCAAAAAAATAAATATTCCCAAACATATACGTACACCTGAGCTGCATTTCTTCTTTTTAATACTCTTGTTGTTATGGACATACGATAAAATACTCAGTGCTTCGTACGTTGTCTGGCGCCAAGTCACGCGTGTGAGGGGAGAAGGCGCGAAGTAGAGGGTGACGAAGACAGGTGCAGCAGGTTGCTGTTGGGTTCGTTTCTGTGAAGGAGTGGAGGATCGGTGGAGGGCGAATGTGTCGGCATTCGACTGCGATCACGCGCGGGTAATTGCACATGACATGAAGACGGTAGTGCCAACAAAATAAGCCAGCTGGATGGGCATAAAGACAGAGAGGGACTTGTCCAGGTCGTTCCATGGATAGGTGGAAGAAGGTTATTTCGGTAAATCCAAATAAAAAATTGCTCCAATAAAGCGCCGCCTCACAAATTCTGGACTTTTCAGCTGGTTTCCGTACTCTTCTTCTTTTATGGCGTATGCAAGAGGATTTGTGCTACTCTCGTTGTCGCGTTGTGCTTTCACACGCTATCACACGTTCCAAAGCTTTCCCACCACTTTTTTTTTTTTTTTAGCTTTATCCCGATTACTTCAGGATTCAACCCGCATCGCGTATCAGACTATGGTGGGAGAGTCTCCCAATAAAATTTTTTTGTATATACAAGATTCAAATCCGAGACCTTACTTAAACGGAATCAAACCGCTTAACACTTGGACAACCTCTCATTAGTACTTTCCCTCCACTCTTGATTCTTAAACAATGAAGCTAGCTTAAGAGTACATTGTTTTTTTTAGAGATAAATCATGGTTCTTTATTTTAAAAAAAAGAAATTTAAAGACAGATTCACTATGTACATCTTTGAATTAGTTTTTAAGAATAATTTTTACTATTTATGAAGAAAGTATGTGAGAAAAAATTTATCTCAACTTATAAAAAATGATCCTAAAACTATAATTTTATGGTTTGCCGATCATGCACCATGTTGCAAAAAGGGAGAAAGATTAGGGGATATCACTATAGTTGGAAAATGGGCCGACCTGTGACGGGCTCGGGCCTAAACGGGCTGGCCCGTTCACGCCCTGAGTCCAACAATGTACCCTTTTATAGCGGCCCGACCAGTTTAAGGTAGGCCCGTAAGTCAGTTGCGGGCTTTATGCCCGTTTAAGTTTTTTTTTGTCCTGCCTTTTTTTTTCTTATTCTTTTAAAGACTAAATTACCTAATTTAAAATATAAATATCATCAACACTAATTTAAAACATAAATTTTATCCAAGTTTAATATAACACAAACACTAAAACTTAAGTCTAAACCATAATTAATGTTCATAACCAATCAAATAAGTTCATAGCCACAATCAAACAAACCTACAAACTTCAAATGTTAGTAATAATAGAACACCTGATTTGGATTTTAACGTACACATGCAAAAAAAGAAAAAAGAAAATCAAAGAAGAGAAGTTTCAAATGATGTTTGAGTCAGTGTAAGAGCATTTCTGATCTAAAGGTTAGGTTAGGTTAACTCTACCATCTGACCAATGCTTGCTGGCCATTGCCTTGTGCTCATTTAAAAAAAAGTTAAATAGGCCTAAAAGGGCCAGTCCTACAGGGCTACAAGGCTGGCTCATTTAGACCCGTTTCCATTTTCAGCTTCTAAATCATAGGCCCGCCTTGACGGGCTTGGCCCAAATTCCCAGCTCTAGATATCACTGACACTACAAGAAAAATATTTATGCATTCTTTAATTCTTTTAATGAATGAGTCAATTAGCAAACCTAATCACATTGTCTAAAAACACAAGTATAGACATAATTTTTCTGAAATAAGAAGCTTTCAGTTTGAGGGTTAAGGGCCAATTTTGTTGCAAAAGCTTTCTCAAAGGTAATGTTGTCTTGGAAGTTTCATAAAAAGGGTAGTTTTGCCCTCGCTGTTATCTTAGTTAAGTTTAACAGTTATTTAACCAAATTTGTTGAACTGACAGTCCACATGTCATCCATTTCATTCTTGCCAATATACAAGTCTGCCTCAAGAGTTTTAGATATAACTTTAAAAAAAAATGAAGTAAATGACACACAAACTTTCATGGCAAATTTACATTTTAACCAAAATGACGTTGATGACATATGGACTGTTAGCTTAACATATTTGGATAATTAACAATCAAAATTAATTGAGCAACGGCCATAACAAAATTGCCCCCGTAAAACTTCCGAGGCAAAATTATCTCTTAGCCCTTAATTTAATTTAAAATTGTCATTGAAATATTTTTTTTCAACCTAAGTCTGTCTTTATTGTTAAACAAAATAAAAATAGTCATATACTCACATTTTATTACTGTTTTATTTAAAAATACTCCCTCAAGCCTTAATAAAAGAGTTAGCTGATTTTTTTTAGAGAGATTAAGAAAGCTAAATAAATTATTTAATCATAACATGTGTTGTATATCATTATATTATATATATCAGTTTATAAGTCAGACAAATAAATTTAAAGAAAAATGATAAATGTAAATACTTTAATGTAATTTATTTTGCTTCCTTAATCTTTTTAAAAAATCAATTAGTTTTTATATTAAGGATCAAATATAGTACATAATATGTGTTTTTAACTCATGTGTCATCATATAAAACTATCTACTGATCAAATTTACAAAAACGAGAAAAAGTATAAAATTATGTTGTTGGAATATAAATTAAGAATTTATGTAGCTGGATTGTTTAGTTTAATTAAAATAATAAAGTGTTTCACATCCCATTTGATTTAAAGTATTTTTATGAAACTTTATATAAAATTTTCAAAATAAGAAGGTACATAAATGTTAAAAGTACAATTTCATACTCGCGTGATGGGGAAGCTAAGTGTAACTTCAATGAAAGGAATAAATTAGACAAATTCTGTGTCTGCTGTTGTGGCCCGTTGCTTGGAGCATTTGCTGTTGTTTGTGGCCTGTGAGTCCAAAGGCTAATATCCGTGGGCTGTGAATGGGATAGTAGTGGTACAGTGTAGTTGAGGGGTCACATTTGTAAGGCTCGTGGGCATTATAATTGGGATTTAACTAGTTTTAAATTAATATGATTAGTGTATAAGATACGCAAATGCACACTATGCGGTGGAGACAATCTTAAGATTTGCAAAATCATTTTGGGGTATGACTCTATTAAAGTATTGCATCAATGTGGTCAGAATGAGTATGACGCAAAAGAGTACTACTCGTAGTATAATTTAAAATTTAAAAGGGCCATGATTGTGGTTAGTTTGTGTACACATTTATTCACGTAGGATGCAAGGTTTTGTTGTGAGTTTTCCCACGGCTAATCCTCGTTCACTAATTTGGCTTTATTCGTGGAAAAAAAGTACTCTTTTGGGTGCATAATATAGTATCTCTATAGTTAATTTATAAACATTAAAAAAATTAGTTAAGACGACTATTTATTAACATTTAAAAATGTGCTGGTATCCTTATAACAACCTCTTTAATGATTCGTGGCAAACCTATTCTTGGTAAAGATATGGGGTCCGATTGTCTCATAAGCTTTTTTTTTTTCAGCGTCTATCATAATCTCTTAATCATGTCCGTTCAGTTGATCTCAGGGGCTCAAAAAAAGACACATCATGCAGCTATTAAAATTGTATATCCATCGCCCACTTTATTTAAAAGAATCAATGAATGAGTTTTCTGAGAATGGTTTTGGGGCTTTTAAAGCTGAATCAAATTTTATTCAAATAAGATTGACAATAAAGACATCAATTATGTGTTTGGCCTCATCGTTCTAACTCTCTGTGTATGAGCAACAAGAATCGCAAAGTGCTCGATGGTATTCTCTCACTCTATGATAGTATTCAGCTTTAGATGATGATCCGCTCCAATTCCGCCGACAAGAACGTTAGAAGGGAAAGCAAACTTTGGGATTTGAGGGTTTCAACAGACAGTCCAGGTTATGTCATATTTTACTTATTTACATTTGGAGTAGACATTTTTGCGGGGATCCACTATTGCAGTTCACAAGTCTCCTCATAGAATGTGCAAAGCCTCATCTTTGGGTTCCAAACTTGAGCAGGAGAGCAGTATGGAGGCCGCCCCTAGATTTTCAATTGGAAGTGCTTTATGCTTCCTATTTTTGATGTAGCAGAGATTGCACAGGCTCGAAAGGAAAGAGGACACTGGACGAATGAGGTGTCAAACAAAGCTGCAATTGACGCCATAGGAGGTGGAATGTAACGACCTCTCTTAATTACCATATAACTAATCTCCAAACCAAGTAAAACATTAAATTTTACATAATACAACATATTATGGGGCTCCACCCACAGTACAAACCCCAGTACACAGCGAAGTATTCAACCTATGCAACGTAAACAAAAAAGGCCCTTAAGTTTGGTAATATATATTATGCTCATAGAACTAAATGAAACATACGATTGATATCAAATCAAGTCTCATTTGCCTTCCTCTCGGCGGCACCACTTGAACTCTCGCCTGAAAAATTTTAAATATCGATAGGGTGAGTCACATAGACTCAGTAACCACAATTCTATTTAACAAGTATGCAGACAATGATTATAAGATAATTAAGCGGGCAAAATATATATTCATATAACATAAAGTTTAATCTTTCCAAAATATTATTATTTCAATAAAATAATTCAATATGCATAAAACTTCCTCAACCATCCTTATAACTTCCTTAACCGCTGACATAACCCATGAGCTACAACATATAATAGGATTAGTCTCTTTGACAAGACTGCACCAAGCTCTCCAATAATGAGGTGTAACCCGCCCAACAAACTCATATCAGATCATGGATTCCCTTTCCGTCGAAAATGGAAAGGTGTCACCTGACCCTTAACCCGACCAAAGAAAATGGTGATACCAAGTGCCTTGAAAATGCCAAAGTCATCTACTGCGTACACGGTGGCGGCTATATCACGTGGTATAAAAGAATCAAACCCCTCCTCAATCACAACTCACCACATTCAACATCACAATCTTCAATATTAATAATTTATTCATATATTTCATATTTAATGCTATGCATCATCAATAAATCATTTAGGCCCACTTAGCTAAAAATTTATTAAAAACATGGTTAATACTATCATTGTACATTTTTCATATATAAATTACTATAACATATTTATAGTAATTAAAAATACCAACATACGCCTATAATCATTTCAATAAACATACAAGATAAATTGAAAAGTGGTTACCTCAAGTTCTAGGCACAACTAAACTTGAGAGGATTTAACTCCAACAAGTCAAATTCAAATTCACTCTACAATATATATATATATATATATTTACATGTTAATATAATTTATAATAATTATTAACTAATACAAAATAACAAATATTAATTCCCATAATTGGCTCAATCTTCTAAAAAAATAACAAATATATTCCTCAAATTTCTTTTAAATCAAAATTTCTAAAATTTCTTAACTCTATTTCACTCAATAAAATATTTAATAACTATAATTCTCTAACTATAATATTAAATCATAATTTATAACTTAAAATATGCAAAACTAAACTGATTAAAATTTCAATAAAACTTCTAATAACTCGAATAAATTGTTTAATATAAATTTAATCGGTAAAAAACTTTTCTAAAGTATAATTTATGATTTATTTAAGAAGAAATTAATTATAAAATCATAAAACAACTAGATGATAAATCTAAACTGATTAAAATCAGCTATTATTTATTCTCTACATATCTATAATCATCTTTTGTAAAAACTCACAATTCTCCAAAAATCCTAACCCCAAAATTCTCACTATTCAGTATAATATTACCACCAATAGAAAAATAAAAATGCGCAGAACAACTTTTATGAAGGAAGTTTAATAAGAAAAAGTGATTTTAAGTACCAAAATTATCATAAATTTAGAACCTAACCTGTTAAAACTGCGTTCGCTCTCCGTTCGCTTGCTCGTGAAACTAGAACGAGACAAGTGAAGGGAAAGGGTATTAATAATACCCTCCCTTTCACTTTTCTTTTAAAACAGGCCCCACATGTTTTTTTTGAAAGCTGCCGACAATTTTTTTTTAAAATATTACATGGAAGACTGGTTGGTTCAGAAATGGAGAAAGAGAAAGATCAATTGAAACATAAACAAAAACAAAGTTTCAATATTCTTGCTACAAAGGTCAGTCAGAAACCCAAAAAACTGTGCTGGAGGGGAGGAAGTGATGCTAGTCATTAGGCTCTATGGGAGGGAGAAGTTGAGATAATAACTTATGATGTGGTGCAATGTAAGCAGTTGAATTATTTGAATGGAGAGGATTAAGAGATATCGAGGGTCGCCAAGGAGATTTGCTTCCTAAAAATCCCTTTTAACATACAACAAATATCGAACCATTAAATTTTCAATTTCATCATCTTCTTCTATTGCATTCATCATTTTTATTTGTGGGTTATATATTTTAAAAATATCTATTACATCTTTTGAATATATTATTTCTGCAATTTTACTTCCTTCTTCAACTTCTTCATTCTTTTCATAATTTTCTTTTTTAGCTTTTCCTTTCGTTATTTCAATTAATTGTTTTTTCTCTTCTTCTGTAATTCCTAAATTATTAAGCTTATCATTAATCGTCCATAAATTATTATTCATTATTTGTTGTCCTTTTATTACCTGTTCTACGATTAATCTTGTTTGTCTTACATTTTCATCCATATTTTGTTTATATATTTTTTCTTTAACATTTTCTAATTTTTCCATCTCTTCCAATGCTTTCATCATATTTAATTTTCTATGCTTATGAGTTATAGGTTCTAATAATTCATTTTCTTGTTTTATTTCGGGTTCTTCAATTTCCATATCTGTTACTTCTAAAGAATTCATTATAGTTTTCACATTTGATTTTATTATTCTCAAATCCTCTGTATTACTATCTATTCTCTTTTTCATGTGATATATTTTTTCTTCTAATGATTGACTTAAATATTCTAATCTTTCTTTTCTATTACTTGGCTTTTCTAATTTTACTTTTTCTTTTATATCATCTGGGACCATTTCTAATATTTCTTCTAAATTATATATTTCCATTAAATCATAAATATTCGGGTTTATATATGTTCCTATCTGTTTCATCATATACATATTATTCCAGTTTATTAAATTCCAAATATTATCTCCATTTCCTCCTGGCATAAAAGGTGTAAATATACACGTTTCTTCTTGATTTCCTATTAAAGATAAATGAGAACTTACAGGTAAATTATTTATTTCTACTTCATATGTTCGAGGTTCTAATTTTCTTATAATATTCATCTTATATTCCTGAAAATATATATCTTTAATTTCTAACAATCAGATAAACTAATTAAGCACAAATTTATCACAGACTTTAAAGATTTCTATCAAAGCAAAATATCTACCGAAAGTAGTATGAGAATTAATAGGGATCTAAAAGTTCCATTTTATCGAACCATAAGCTCTGATACCATAGCTTATGCAGACCTGGGCAACATGAAATTTTTGCAGAATTTAAAATAAAGATATAAACAAGGACACACTTGCAAAATCAAAGTCTGTACAGATATTTACTAAGAAGATAAATAAAACTAGGATGATTTTTGACCGATGTTGATCCGGGTCATAGAAGGAACCATGTCCTCTTTCATACATGGACCATTTACAGAGAATTCCTTCTGAATCTCGCACAGAGCATTCATTTAATTGGAATCTCAACCTTCTTCCTTCAGACCATATCAGCACAGCCTTCCTTCGTTTCCTACTGGAGGCGTATTCATCCTGTTTTTATTCATCCGAACAGAAAAAGACTCTTTTTTTTTTTTTTACATATTGCCCAGTAACATAATCTATAATACTTCCCTTATGATCGAATAAAATTTCCCTCTTAGATCCCTAAAAAGATTTTAGCCTATCATACCTGATTATCCTTCAATAATTGTTGATTAAAGATGATGTTGGTTGCAGCTATCACAGAGAATTGTTCGCACAGCTCAGAGAGACAAGAGAGAGAATTTGGAAATTCTGTATATTGCATTCAAGGATTGCTTACAGGAGGGGTGCTCGACTAAGGAGCTTACAGGGGCTTTTATAGACTCACGGACTCAACTCTATTTACATAACTAGGATTACAATTGACTCAAGTAACTACAACTCTAGTTACTTTTTCAAGACATTACAGGACATCTGACCTACTGAAGGACGATTACAGATAAAATAAAAGATAAGGTTACATGACTCAACGTTGTCAGCCACCATCTGCCTTTACTTGTATATATCTGCCGACACCTTCATTTGTCTTCTTATGCCGACACTTCTTCATAGTATACTTAGATCCAAGGTGATAGAAGGACTCTTATCATTTCCTCGGAATTCATGGCAATATTCGCATTCATGATTTGGATAATCATTGATTATTTGGCATATTTTTCTCTTAGTATCTGGGGTATTCTCCATTTTATTCTTCTTTATATTATCATACCAAAACCCGAATTGCTTCTCATTAGACCTATCATTAGAGGGCTTTTTCTTTCCCAAGGCATATACACATGTTTTATCAGTGGAATAATATACCCATGGATATTCTTCTTTTCCAGGTGTCATATTGGCAACCTTTATACGACTCATTTCTTGGAAAATTATATGATAATCCTGAGCTCTTATATTGGATACTCTGAACTGGAAGTCTTCATCATCAGATATATCTTCTTTAACCTCTGGTTCATACTCCAATGGCTTCTTAGTAGTTCCCAGCCTAATAAGATTTATAGGCATATAAAACTTCTCTGAAGTGATCTCAGCTACAGTTGAATAACACCTGATGAATACTTGATTTTGGGTTACAATATCAAAATAATCTCCAACAGCTTTTACTAATTTCTGCGGTAATTCTGCAATTTCTTCCAAAGATCTGGATGGATATATACTTTGGATTAAACCATATTGATACAGAGTTTTTACAATTCCTGAAGGAGTTCCTGGATATATGATGGCTTTATTGAAAGCATAATGGGATACATATTTAATGGTTTTATGAGACAAAGAAAGCTGGTTCAACTTTTTGATAATGACTTTATAGAAATTATACTGTTTGGGTATCTCAAAGAGATCATTATTTGATTCTTTCTGAGGATGGTTATTCTTCTTGGTCTGGTCTTTTTCTTTTTCTTGTATGGACATTATTTGGGAAAAAGATAAATTTTCTGGTACAGGCTGGCTTATAGGAGTTGAGGTTACAAAAGAATTAGAGGTTAAGAGTGACTCAAGTCCAAATGACTCAATTAGATTCTGGGTATTGCGAATGGATGACTCGCCTGGAGTGTATGACTCCATTATAGGTGCACTTGGCTTATAAGGTTCAACTTCTTTTCCTTTATAGTTCATATCATGGACATCTGTCCTTATAGGTGATTTGGCAGTATCCTTACAAGTCTCATTTTGGACATCTGTCCTTATAAGTGGATTGGCATCAGCCTTACAGAGCTTCAGATTCTCAAGCTGAATATAAATGTCATTAAGTGAATCATTAATACCAGATATAAAGCTTGTAATCCCTTGTATACTGGTACTAACTTGACTACTTAATAGACTCATATTCATTTCAAGAATATTCATCTTCATTATAAGTTGGTTCATCATTGGGGAAGAATCATCTTCCTTATTCGTCTGAGTTATAGGACTTCTTCTTCTTACTGGCTCCATCTGCTTAAATAATCAGCAATTAAATTATTTTTTCCTTTTATATATTCAACATCATAATCATAATAGGCTAAATCAGATTGCCATTTTATTAACATTTTACTACTTAACTTATTTTGTTTTATTCCTTTAGATAACCAATGTTTTACCTGTGTGTTGTCTGTTCTTATTATAAATCTATTATTCACAATGAATAATTCCAATTTTTCTATAACTTTTACAACAGCTAATAATTCTTTCCAGTTAGAGTGGTATCTACTTTGAGAGTCATTAAATTTTCCACTAGTATATCTAGTTATTTTCTCAGTTCCATCTTCATCTTCATAATATAAAGCTGCTCCCCAATAATTATCAGAGGCATCAGTATATATAATCCATTTTATATTTTCTTTTATAGGTATAGTTAACTTTGGTAAATTTTTACACAAAGTTTTTATATTTTCTACTATTTTTTCTATATTATTATCCCATTTCCATATAGTTTTTTCTCCTGCTAACTTAGATATTTTAGAGGTTAATTTTGATAAATTGGGTATATAGTTCCTAGCTTGATTCACTATTCCTAAGAAGGATTGCAAATCTTTTTTATTATTTATTTTCTTAAATTGTAATATTTTTTGGCTTATATGATCTTGCAATTCTATTCCATTTTTTGTTAAGATTTGTCCTAAAAAATTTACTTTTTCTTTTCTTAATTCCATTTTGGATGGTGATATATTTAATCCTTTCTCTTCTATTATGTTTACAAATTGTTCTAAATGACTTTCATGTTCCTTTTCATCTTTTGAAAATATTAATATATCATCTATATAAATTACAGCAAAATCTCTTATTGGTAGTAACATTTTTTACACATATTCCTGAAATATACTAGGACTATTATGAAATCCCATTGGTAATACATTCCATTCATATAATCCTTCTGAGGTACTAAAGGCTGTATATTTTTTACTATCTTCTTCAAGTCTTATTTGAAAAAATCCTGATTTACAGTCAAATTTACTAAATATAGTTTTTCCTCTTATTAAGTTAAACAACAAATCCATCTTAGGTATAAGATATCTATTTCTTATGGCTAATTCATTTAATTTTTGATAATTTATTACCATCCTAGTTTTCCCTCTTTTTTCTTCACTATGTTTAGACACAATTATAGCTGGTGATGAATATTCTGATCTACTTTCTCTTATAAGATTATACTTTTTCATTTCCTCTATATGCATTATAAATTCTTTTCTATCTTCTTTAGTCCATGCATAAGGTTTACAATTTATTTCTTTACTATAATCTTTCAATTATATTTTAGCCATAGGCTTAGATTTTTCCCAATGTATTAAAGGATTTTCACTGTAATTATCTATAATTCTTTGTTCTATAGTTTTTACTTCTATAATATTCAATGTGGCTAACATATGTTGAATTTCTACTGGGTTATTATTTTGTAAAAATTGTACTTCATGTTCATTATTCTTTTTCTGGAATTTCTCATCTTTTCTTCTATATGGTCTAGTTATTCTTATACCCCAAGCTTCATGTTTACAAGGAGTTGTTAATATTATAGCTTTACTAATCATATGCATAGGAAAATATTGTTCTAAGAAATCTAGTCCTAAAATTACATCACAAGAAGGTTCATTATATTGGTTTAATTCTTTTATTATTAATTCATAATTTCCTATTTGAACTTTTACATCTTTTGCTTCTAATTCTAACATATGAATTTCTTTTCCTGCACTTTCCATTCTTAATGTCTTATTCTTCCTCTTCCACAACTCAGGTGGTAATACATTATATTTAGCTACTGTCAAATTTGCTCCAGTATCAACCAAAGCATGATATTTTCTAGATCTATATTTTGCATATATAAATTTTATAAGTATGTAATAGGTCTACTCATATCCTAGATAGTACTTCTAAACGTTTCTTCAATGTCTCTTTAATTTCTTTTCTGTCTTTTCTTTCTCTCATTACTCTAGCATATTCTTCTTCATATAATAAATAATGATTATCATAAATAAAGTTTAATCTTCTCTTTTCCCATTTATAGGTTTTACTTAATCTCTTAATTATCATTCTCAAAAAGCTTTTATCATTCTTTGGTATAATTGTAATATATTCTTTCTTCTTATATGCCCAATATTCATTATCTATAATCAATCTACTTTTATTTCTTAACTCTTCATTTAACATATGAATGTCTCCCATATTAACCTCTAGATAATAAGTCTAATTGTTTCTTTAATTCTTTCTTTATACTTCTTCTTTGTCTTTTCCTAGTTATGACTTCATTTACTAACTGTATATACATTTGATCATTATATCTAACTATTTCTAATAATTGGCTTATAACTGTATGTTCTATTTTATCTGTTCTGTTTGTTTTATTTATTAAGTACCTTAATAATCCTATATTACTTTTAGATATTCTTATATCATTATTTTCTTTATTGTAATACCAATTATTTTTATCATAAAGTGTGATTCTTCTATCCATTAAGCTCGTGATAACAGATTTAATTGTTTCCTAAATTCATCTTTTACTTCTTTTCTATGATATATCCTATTTACTGTATATCCTATTAATCTAAATCTCAATTGTTTATTATCTCCAATTTCTTGTAATGCTTGATTTAATGCTTGCTCTTCTACTTCTTCCCATTTTCTCAATTTATTAATAAAACTTCTCATTAATCCTTTTTCTACTTTAGGTATTCTCATTCCTTAATTGTCTTTAAAATAATACCAGTTATTTTCATCATACAATGTTATCTTCCTGTCCATTTAAGCTTTAGATAATACTTTTAATCTTTCTTTTAATACTTTTTTAATATCATTTCTATTCATCATATTATTTACTACTGCATTATAAGCTTCTACAAAGTCTTGTGGTTGGTTATGATATACTATTCTTAATTTTTTTTTTTCTTTTTCATTACATTTATTTATCTTATGTACTATATGATTTATCATTGCTTTATCAACTTTTGGTATTACTATTTTTTCATCATCTATATAATAATAATCTTTATTTTCTTCTGATAATATTATTCTTATTATTTTCACAGTTTGGTGTGTATTTATCATCATATTAGCTTTTGAATTATAATTGTCTGATGGTTTATGTTAAAAATTATTCTATCTTCTTGATTTCTATAAGGTTTTACTCTTTCTAAAAAATCTTTTCCTAACACTACTTTATATGATTTATTTGAGTCTTGCTCTATCCATAAAGTTAATTGTATTACATCTCTCTTATTAAATCTTATCACTATATTTGTCTTTATACCTTCATCTGTTTCTTCATACTCATTTTCTATATATCCTAATTCTATTCTACTTTTTTCTACATGTTCATCTACTAATGTTATTATTTCTTGCCATATTCCTTGCTTTTTTATTTCTATTATTATTTTATCCTTTTTATTTTCTTTTGTTATATCTAAATTTGTTATCTTTTGATTTATTTCAACTAATTCTGTATTTATAGGATTCATTAGGGACATTTCAGCTAACCGGCTACTACTTGCTATATCAATACTTCTCCTTGGATTCATTATATTTATTTGTAAAGGTTTATCTAGCGTATTTATTTTTAATGATCTGTTTCCTATATTGTTATTTGCTATTAATCTTTTTCCTCTATTATCATGGATACTTATAGTTTTATCTAGTTCTATTTCTAATATTTCAGGTAAGGTTATATTTATAGGATCTGTTTTTACTTCTTTTAATATAGGCATGAATTGTTTTTCTATACTTACTCTTCCTATTGATTTATTATATATTTTATGTTCATTTGTAAATACTAGTCCTACCATTGCTGTTATACTTATTGTTTTAGCACCTTTTAATAATTTAATTCCTTTTAATTTATGGTATATCATTATTGATTGGTCTATATGTTCATCATTTCTAGATATTGCAAAATTTGTATTTAAAGTAAATTTTAATTTTTGATATATTAAATTTCCTGTTAACATTCCTAATACACTATTTGTACACTACTTATTATTCTTCCATCTGTTATTAATAATTCTATAGGTGAATCTATTCCTTCTTTAAAATAAGCTTTTACTAATAATTGTATTCCTGCAATGTAAATTTCAGTTACTTCTTCTTTAAAAGGTAATTTAGATATTTCATTTTCTATTAATCCTTTACTTATTAATGGTATTCTTAATATTCCTTCTGTTAAAGTTGATTCTATTGGATGTTTCTTTTGTAATATTATACATTGACTTTTAATATCCTTTTTTGATTTTAATATTCTATTAACTCTCCTCATAAAATTTTCATTAACTATCTGATCAGGCCTTAAATTTAATTTCATATCTTTTATTTTTTCATATTGTTTTGCATTAAAAGTTAATCTCTTTTCTACACTTCCTTCTGATGTATTTCTATATTCTTCATAAGTTTCATATTCATCTTCTTCTTTTGATTCTTCTATTTCTTTTCCTTTCATCATGTAAAATTTAAATTCTTCTTCTGAGTCTTCTAAATATTCTATATCTGATTCTGATTCTTCTGTTTCACTTGTTTCCGATTCACTTATTACTTTTATTTTATATATTTCTATTTCAGGGTTTTCTATATCACTGTATATCTCCTCATCAAATTCTAATGGTTCTAATTCATATTCTTGGGCTTGTTCTAATATATTCATAAACTTCTTATCTTTTGGCTCTTTACATTCTGTTGATATATGACCTATTTTTCCGCAATTATAACATCTACATTTTCTAGGTTTTTTACTATAATTTATTTTATTTCCTTTCTTAAAATATTTTCTAAAATACTTCTTAGGTTTGTACTTCTTATAGAACTTCTCTTTTGGATATTTTTTGAATTTATACCTATACTTATTATATCTCTTCATAGGTTTCCATTTCTTATCTTTATATTTTCCTTTTTTATATTTTCTCCTTATCTTTTTATTTTCATCTTTACATCCCCATCTATGTGGTCTCTCATATTCTGCACATCTTAAGATTAATTTATTTTGTTTGTAATATTTCATATTTCTCCAGGCTTGTTTACATTTTTCAGATAAATAATTTCTTAAATAATCTATTCTTCTTCCTAAAGAATCTATATATGGTATTAATTTTGGATTTTCTTTGAATGTTTTTATATAATCATCTATTATTTCATCTCTTATTAGTTTTGGTAGTTTTCTATAAAAAAGTTCTAAATATTTTATTCTTTTCATTTCTGGGTTTTCTTTTATTTCATAATAATATTTCTGAAATTCACATATATAAGGATTTAAGTATTTTGGTTCTAATGAGCATATTTCTATTTGATATAATCTTTTTATTGCTTCATTACTCGTTATATGTTCTTCTAATGTACTACTTCTTCCTACAAATTATGTTCTAAGCACATATTCATATCTTCTTACCAGTTTTACATAATATTCTTTTCTACTATTATATTCTTCTTTTGCTATATTCCTTATTTGATTTCTCCAATTTTCTTCTTGACTTCTCCACCAATAATATACATTTCCTAAAAAGCTTGATTCTATAAGTAAATTAGTTGATTGAAAATCCAAATTATTCCTTCCTATTAGTGCTATTATAGTTGCTCTTGACCATTCTTCAATTATTTTTTCGGGATCTAATACACAATCTAAATTTAACCATATTCCAGATACAGGTATACTTTTACTTTCATATTGATCTATAGGTGTTGGAGTAAAGCCCTTTCCTCTTGGTATTTGAAATCTTATATCAAATTCTTGATTTTCTGTTTTCTTATCATGTGATAACTCTTCTCTTTCTATTTGATTTTCTCTTTGTTCTTTATGTTTAGCATAATCTGTTTCTGTCCTTATTTTAGATGCCTCCTCTTCTGACTTTTTACTTCCATCTCCTGTTTCATTAATACCTACTCCTACATTTAATTCTTTATATTCTTCTATATTTCCTTTTATATTTGTCGCATCCTTAAAATCTCTTTGAATTTTTTCTAACTCTTATTCTTCTAATCCCATTAAATTTTCAATTTCATCATCTTCTTCTATTGCATTCATCAACAACAATAATATCTAATTTTGGGTGATGAAGTGGATTAATTAAGTTCCTGTACAACAACAATAATAGAAAAGCATTATCCTACTATATGGGCAAAAATAAGATCTTTAGGGCCTGTTTGGTTCAACGCAAATGGGGGGAAGGAAAGGAAAATAGCCATTTTTTGTTCTGCGGTGGCTGTTTGGTTCCCATTTTCTTCTGAAAATGTTTTCCAGCAGCGGGGGCATCTTCCTTTATTCATGGGAAAATCAGTTCCCACTAAAAATGGTGGGAACCCATTTTCAGGTAAGCTTACAAAATGGAAGAAGACCAACTTACCCCTCTTTGACGTTGGTGATGATGCGGAGAGTTTGCTGGAGCCGTTGTCATTGCAGATCTGTCATGCGAAGGAGGAAGAAGAGGTCGATGATGGTGATGGAGAGGTTGACGGGGGAGGAGGAAGAAGCCAACGGTGGGCTCTTTGCCGGTGTCGCTGCAAATCCGTCAGTGCGGAGGAGGAGGAGGAGGTCGACAGTGGTGATGATGTGGAGAGGGTGACGGTCGGATGAGGAAGAAGAAGAAGTTGACAATGATGAGGAACTGATGATGTCGACTGATGGGGATGGATTGATGAAATTAACATAATAATAATAATAAGGGTAAAATGATCTTTTGCCCATTTTCCTATGTCATTTTCTTTTAACCAAACAAAGATTTTCCTATCAGCCTATTTTCTTTTCCAGTGCGAACCAAACCAATTAGTGACAAAATATTTTCCCTTCCTTTCCATTACTTTTTTGCATTTTCCTTTCCATCTCAACCTCTTCTTTGAACCAAACAGGCCCTTAGACATATTAGTAATTAAAAGATCACACTTTCTAACCTCATTGAATGTTGTCTTTATTCTTCTTCTATTTCATGTCAGATGACTCTATACTGTTTGATATACCATTCTTTCCGACATATCCAATTATCTTCTTTAACATGTCCTGACAACATTAAATACTTTTTCATTACCACTTTGATCCTATTTATAAGTCATTTTTGACTAAAAAATCTTGTCCTATTTATAAATTCAGTTTTAGGGTAGTAAATGTATTTTGTACTTTTTTACCCCTATTAATTGCAATAAGCTAAAAAAGTTTATTCATGTTGATTTTTGGAACCAATCATAGATAAGGTCGAAATTGAAAATCTAGCTCATAGTTAATAAGTTAACTAACTCTCATTAGTATGTGAGAATTAGTTAAAAAAGACTTATAAATAGTATCAATGTGATATATTTTACTCAATAGATATTACTCCAACATGATCATTACGAATATATTTTCTTTTTATGACAACTTCCATCTAAGCATCCTGATATCGACGGGCTCACTTTAAGCGAATTAAGTTCCTGACAGGCTTTTAGAATATATAGGATGGGAGGAGTGAATATAGAAAAGCGGGGGTGACAAAAAGATAAAGAAACAAGGACCGGAGAAAGGGTGGGGGCGTGGGGGCACATCGGCCATCCACCCCTCCTTTATGTATATAGACACGCAGATCATAATTTTTTTTGTCCGGGTCTCTGGTATTTCATGTTAGATCATCTATATGTTATATCAATAGACTCAGACTAATTTAAATTGGGACGAGTTGGGACTCTTGCTAGCAAGACTCCTACCACCTATATTACTGTTTTTCTAAGACTCAAATTTAAGATCCTTAATTAAGCTGGAACAACTCTTTTATCAGAGACATGCAGATCATAATTATAACTATAATGCGAGGTCTAAGAGGGGGGCTGCTTTGGTGCGTTGCAGATTATGGGATCGTTGGTGCTGCCCGCCCATGAGCCACGTGGATGTGCCTCACTCCCCTCAACTTATTTGATTCCTATATGTTGTGCTCGTTTGGAATAGCTTATTTTTGGATAATAAGTGCTTATAAATCGTGATTCACGGTATACGAGGTAAGTATGTGAGAGGAGTTTTATCTCGGCTTACGTAATAAGGACTTATTATTGGTCAAGACCATGATGTGCGTGGGGCTAACATAATTCCCTTATTTATGATTATTCCACAACTCTTTTCTTCAAAACGTTCTCACTCCTCTCAACATGCACGTCCCTACACTGTACAGCAAGTTCACAACATAATCAGGATTTTATCACGAAACATCTTATAGCATATTTGGGATCACTTATTTCTTAGATATAAGTGTTTATTACGTAAGTTGAGATAAAACTTCTTTCACATATTTACCTTATATACTATGAATTATGATTTATAAGCACTTATAAATAAAAAATAAGCTATTCCAAACAAATACTAACCCTCGACAAACATATTTTAGTGCGGTAGTTGTCATCTATTGTTCCCCGTTCACATTCAGTGGGGTCACGTGACGTGCCTCCATCAAAATTATAAAATTACAAAACCATCCTCAATCAGCTAAGCGTGTTTGGATTAGTTTTTATAATAGATTTTATAATTTACGAGATAAGGATGTGAAATGAGTTTTGTCTAGGTTTGAGGAAAAAAATTTCTAAAATCATGATTTTATGGTTTGCTAAACATATACTAAAACTAGGTAAGGTAATATTTCTCTTCCAATAAGGTAAACTAATCCAAAATAAGATTTGGCTGTATCAATATTCAATAATTCAATATTATATGTACACCCCATGTGAGAGAACAAAATTCACTCATATCTGGAGGGAGACTCTTATTAGTGTATGTTTGGATTAGTTTTTGAATAATAACTTTATAATTGGGACAATCACATTTAAATCCCACACAAAAAAAAAAATGAAGAAATTGTCCCTCAACTTGTCAATCGACGCTCTCGACTTGTCATTAACAATTTCATGGAATATTTTTTCATTTTTTTCCTTATATGGGATTTGAATGTAATTGTCCTTTTATAATTTATGAGATAAGTATGAGAGGAGTTTTACCTTAACTTAAAAAAAACTTATGAAATCACAATTTTATGATTTCTCAAACACTCACTTAATTGTTATCTACGTTGTTAGGCCCATTTGGCAAATGGAAGTAGAACGGAAAAGTGAGGAAATACCTTATTTATTTAACATTGTTGTAAACAGCGGAACAAAACTTATATCATTTTATTTATATATATTATGTTCAATTTTTCAATCTCGTGTGATTTTTGTCATCAATAATAGTCTAACGGAATTTTAAAATTTTATCCATATGAATTTTTGTTATTAAGAAAAGTGCACATGATAATATTTAATTTATTAGAGAATTGTACTGTATAGAAAAATATTATATAAGCAGGTTTAACTTCATGTTTTAATTCAAAACCATAATACAAGCTAGTAGAGTTTTTTCAAATCACCGTGGAAAATTACAATGCATCGTGGAATTAACGTGAAAAGGATAAAAAAGATAATAATTTCAAATTTATTTTCTTTTATAAATGAGACGGACACTTCAACCATTCCGCTTAAATTACTTTCATTTTTTAGTACCAAACACTGTCCTGAAAAAAAATTGGCAAAAGAAAAACACTACTCCATAGAAAAAGATTGTTTATTTTTATGATTCAACAATTTCAAACCCATCACACAAGGCCACCCCATTTTGTCTCCTTGTGGCTAAAAGCCCACGACATCTTCCATGGGAGGAATTGAGTGATGTCACGTGAGGTAGAAGTTCATGGCAATTTTTTTTAAGGAAAATCCCTTAAAAATATCGTTGAAATAGAAAAATGTCGATTTAGTACTACGAAATTCCAAAACTTTTATTCAGTGTTGTGTCAGTATGGATGAACAATGCGTGGATGCGAAAAGAAGATTTTGCCCTTCAGCCCTCTATCTCGCCACTTCAGAATAATAACACGAGATTCTTAATTAACAACTCCGCTTTATCCTTTCACATATTCGTATCTCAAAAATATAGTATTGGTAATGTAAAATATGGTGTTGTTAATAAAGAAAGAGGTGTTGTTATTAGCCTTGAAACTTAAATTACGAAGTTGTGAAACAAGAAATGAGAGTTGTTAATGTAGAATATGGTGTTGTTAATAATAAAACCGGTATTGTTATTGTGAAAGTAAAAAGAAGAAACTGGAATTGTTAATCAAGAAGCCGGACTTGTTAATTCAGAGTCTCGTGTTGTTATTTTGAAGTGGCAAGATGGAGGGCCGAAGGGTAAAATCGTCTTTTTGCACTCGCGCACTGTTCATCCGTACTGACACAGCACTGAACAGCGATTTTGAAATTTCATAGCATTGAATTGGCATTTCCCTATTTCAGCAATATTTTTAAGGGATTTTCCCTTTTTTTGCTATCACATACACAACATTAATTAAATTTTCATATTTATTTTTATTTCATTATTATCTTCATTACATTAAAAAAAAAGATAATTAATCTACATGTCTTTATAGTTTTTATCAATTTTTAATTAAGTCCATATTTTTTTTTCTTTTTGTCATGTTCTTATTATTTTATCGGATTTTTAATCAGATTCTTATAAGTTTTTTGGATCTTAATTTATTAATTTAAATGAAATTTAAATTAATGAATAATATTTAAATATAATTTAAGTATAATAAATTTTAATTAATAATCATATAATTAAAAATAAATAATATAATTAATTATTAATTAGTTAATTATAATTCTATTCTATTTTTATAATTAAATTTAAATATTCTTCAATATTTTTTTATTGCACATGTATTTATATTATTTATTTGTAATTCTAAATTTTATTTATTTTTATAATTATGAAATTTGAATTATGATAATACATTTTTATAAAAATAGATATAATTACAACTATTTAATTAATAACTACTAATTAATTATATTAATTATTTTTTGAATTATTTAATTATCAATATAAATTTATTATGCATAAATTATATTTTTATATTATTCATTTTTTTAAATTTAAATTAAATTAATAAATTAAAATCCAAAAAATCCTACAAGGACTTGATTAAAAATTTGGTGAAACAATAAGGACCTAATTAAAAGAAAAAAATTACAAGAACTTGATTAAAAATAGGTGAAAGTATAAAGACTTGTTAAAAAAAATTATAGGGTCCAAATTAAAAATTATTTGAAACCATAAAGAGTTACATATTAATTATCAAAATAAAAAACTTCATCTAAACTAGACGGGGCTCTAGATCCCTTCTTTTTTGGCCTAATAGATGGGACTTTAGAAAAAAAAAAAAAGGGAAAAACACGCCTTATTTCAGTCAACCAAGTGCTCGTTTGTAATAGCTTATTTTTAGGCAATACGTGCTTATAAATCGTGATTCATGGTATATGATGTAAGTATGTGAGAGGAGTTTTATCTCGGCTTGCGTAATAAGCACTTATATTCAAAAACATAAGTGTTCCCAAACATGCACTAAGAGCCTGTTTGGGATGGTTGGGGCTTTTTTTTTTTTTTGTTGGAAAAAGCAAAAAAAGGTTATTTAACTTGAGTATCTGGGTTGACGTTTTGACAACTGAGTTCCCCCCTCCCAAAGTAGCTTATGAGGAAATGCTCAAAAGTTTGAGTGCTCGTTTGGATTAGCGATTGGAAAGCTTAAAAGCAGTTTTTTAATCATGATTTATAATATACGAGGTAAGTATGTGAGAGGAGTTGTGTCTCGATTTATGTGAGAAACAGCTTATAAACAATATGATGGCTAAAACAAACATGCCTTGACTTTTTGAAAAAAAGTCACTTCTATCATCGCTAATCTAAACACAACTCATATTTACAACTTATCTTTTATCCTATTTTAAATTTATAAAACTCCAATTGAAAAAAAAAAACCACCTCCGGCACCATTAACCTAAATAGGCCCTAAACTATCGACCCTCTTTCTCACGTTACACATTTTTCAAAAATTTTGTAGCTTTCGGCAGTTCCACTTTGTGCTCGCGGTTTTACCTCTACTAAACACTACTCCCTCTGGTCTTTATTATAAGGCACCAACTACTAATTCTCACAAACCAATAAAGGTAGCTAAAAGCATTAAAGTTGTCCTAAAATTCAAGTAGTTTTTCAATATCACCCTTACCAACTATACTAAACTCAAATATCTATTAATTATTACTCTCTCCCACTACCCTTATTAAATATGGGCATACATGGAAAAATAAATTAAATGCTCCTTGGAAACTTATAAATGTCTTATAATAAGGACCAAAAATACTTTTTAGTTAGTGCCTTATAATAAGGACCAAAGAGAGTATCAGACTATTCAAAAGATCACCAAATTATAATGGAATTGAAAAGCAAGGTTTTTTTTTGGTCGACAAAAAGCACGGTTTGTCTCTTATAAACATTACGAATAAAAGCAAAGTGACATGAAATCAGTAACAAAAAAAAAAAAAGTAGGGAAAATCTCAAATAAATACTATTTGAAAATGTAAAACCCTAAAAAGTCCATTAATACTTAAAAAAAACTTAAAAGTACCAAGTATTAAATTGAGTTTTTTAAGTTTTGACATATCTATCATTTTACTTCTCTCTATTTTTTTAAAATAATAATGGTGCCCCTGTCATAACACTACCACCGGTCGGCCACCGCTCCTGTGGCGGGGCGGTCGGGACCCCCGACAGCCTAAGCTCCAGTCGTCGGTGGCAAGAGCTCTGGCTGGCGGGAGTTTTTTTTTGTGGGGAAGGGTTTTTTTTGAAAAAAATTAATTGAAAAATGGCAAGTGGAGGGATGGGTTAGCAAAGGAGCATGGTGGCCACTGGGCCACCAAAGCTCCTTTGCCATATATATATATTATTAAATATGTATAATATAATTAAAGGCGTAGTAGTTTTGACAAAGTCAGTAATGGTTGACTAAACCGTTTGCTGATAAACCTTGACTTGCATGTTTTCATCAGCAATTTTTGCATAAAACGCTTTTGTCAAAACCATTACAACTCTTGTCAAAATCATTACTAAATTTGTCAATCTCATAACTGAATTTGTTAAAATTTTTTATTTATATTATGAATGTTTTCATACTGGAATCTCATAATGGAATTGTCAAAACATTACAATTATTGTCAAAATCATTACTAAACTTGTCAACCCTATAACTGAATTTGTTAGGATCCTTTTATTTATATTATAAATGTTTTGATACTGGAATCTCATAATGGGATTGTCAAAACCATTAAAATTTTTGTCAAGATCATTACTAAACTTATCAGTCCTGTAACTGAATTTGTTAAATTTTTTTTATTTATATTATAAATGTTTTCATAATGGGATTGTTAAAATCATCACAATTATTGTCAAAATCATTACTAGACTTGTTAATATAAATAAAAGGATTTAAACAAATTCAGGAATGAGATTGACAAGTTTAGTAATGGTTTTGACAAGAATTGTAATGGTTTTGACAATCCTATTATGAGATTCCATCTTGAAAACATTCATAATATAAAAAAATGATTTTAACAAATTTTGTTATGAGATCGACAAGTTTAATAATGATATTGACAAAAATTGTAAAGGTTTTGATAACCCCATTATGAGATTCCATTATGAAAATATTCATCATATAAATAAAATGATTTTAACAAATTCAGTAATGAGATTCAGAAGTTTAGTAATGATTTTGACAAAAGCGTTTTGTGCAAAAATGTTTGTGAAAACATGCAAGTCAAGGTTTATCAACAAACGGTTTAGTCATTGGCCAAAAAAAAAACAAACGATTTAGTCAATACCATTACAAATTTTATTATTTTCATTATTGACTTTGTCAAGGCTATTATTGACTTTGTCAAAGCTATTACGCCTTTAATTACGTTATATATATTTAATAATACAAATATATATATCAAAGGAGCTTTGGTGGCCTAATGGCCACCATGCTCCTCTGCTAAAGGGGTGGGGTGGGTTTGATCCCACCCCCTACCATTTCTCAAGTAATTTTTTTTTTTAAAAAAACCCCTTCCCCACAAAAAAAACTTCCGTCGGCCGAAGCTCGGGCCGTTGGGGGTCCTGGCCGCCCTGTCCTCAGAGCTGCGGCTGGCTGGCGGTGATGCTTCGGCAGGAGCACCACTATTATTCAAAAAAAAAAAAATTTGAGGAGTAAAATAGAAAATGTGTCAAAACTTGAAAAAATCAATTTGGTATTTGGTACCTTTAAGTGTTTTTAAAGTGTTAATAGATTTTTTAAGGTTTTATATTTTCAAATGGTATTTATTTAGAATTTTTTTTAAAAAAGTATCAATGACAAATTGGATGGGAAACCAGAAAAAATATTATATTACTTGTATAATTTACATTAATTTATTCATTGCACATATTATAATTTATTTAGAATTTTTTCAATATATAGGGAAGTTTAAATCCTAAATTCCTAATTCTTTTTTGGTACCATAAAGGATAAATTCCTAATTTACTAACCACACGGCACAACCTTATCCTACCAGGAGTACCAGCTCACCTCAGTTCCTTTTTTTGTTTTTTTTGGGTCATACCCAAGATCAGGTTCAGTCTTGTATTTTGGGCCTAAATTCTGGATCTTAAATTTTGTCTATCAAAAGGTCAATCCGCAGCCGAAGGAAAATAATAATAGAATAATGAAATAGGGTTTGTGCTGAGTGGTGACATTTTTCTTCCCAAATCCCAATCATGCAGAATAATTAATTATACAGTACTGTACAGTTAAGAGGGTGAAACTCGAGATACCGATAGAGAGAGAAAGAGATAATTGTAGAGAGAGAGTGAGGGTACAGAGAGAGGTCAAATCGAGTGGCGAAAGTTGGGTGTCTTGTTTTTAGTATTTTTTTGTGGTGGTGGTGGTATTAGCTACGAGGGTTTCCACCAAAAACCAAAGAGAGAGAAAAAAGAAGGAGGGGGAGGGAGGAAAGAGAAACAGATAGAAGAACTAGCAGGCCCTGCGAACTGAGATAATTATACTAGAGCCAGAGTTCGTAGCTCGTTCCCCGAGGAAATAGAAAGAGTCTACCAGCTTCACTTTATCTCATCTTCTCTCCCTCTCGCACCTTCTGATCTCAAGCAATCCTGCAGATGGATCCCTTTGATTTGATTCGGAAGGGTATACCTCCATAAATTTTAGATCTTCCTTCTGTGTTGCTCAATTTTTCACTGATTCTCTGTTTTTATTCTGTTTGACTATTTTTGCTGGGTCTCCTTAATTTTTTCTGTCGAATATTATTGGGCGTTGAATTGTGCAAGATCTCTTTAAGTTTACGGCTATGTTAATGGGACTATGGGAGGTTCTGTTTACTTGTGATTGTGCTTTCACCGATTGCTATTTTTGCCTTTCGAATCTGTCGTGCTTTATTTGTTTGATGTTTGTGGAATTTGGGGTTGAATTTCATGGATATCCTTTCGGTTTTAATGGGCTTTCTTCGCACCATTCAAAAAATCCCCCGTTATTCTTTAATCCTTATCGAGAAAAGGAGTCCTGCTTGGAAGATTTTGAACCATCCAGCAATTTTTAGGGTTTTCACCATGTCTTGCATTTTTGTCTAGTTCTAGAATCGTTCAATATTTTTGAAAAATTTTTGTATTCGTTTCACTAAAATTTGTGTACAACTCATCTATGGGGCATCTTTTGTTCAAATTAATTCATATGAGTATGCATACCAGGTCTAACAAGTTGCACTATTGAAAACTAATCTACAGTTGATTACTGTGATAATCACCCTAACTTTGCGTCTTTTTATACCCTCCACTACTATGCTATTTTGTCAATGTGGTGAACCTTTTTATGATTGTTTCTTTCTAACTGAAACTAAATTCGCTTGTCTAGTACACACACTCAAAAACTTGTACTGCAATTGTTTACTGCCCCTTTACTCATGGAAGCCGGCTGATCAACGAGTCTGATCATTTTGAACCATTTTGCAGGGTTTGGTTGAAGCTGACTGGACTTGTGGTGTTACTATTTAGATTCTATCCATGTTGTTGTAAATTTTGTTCATATTATAGTTAATGATGAGCTTGATCCAGAAACGATCCCAACCAGAAACAAAGCTAACCTCCCCAAACAAGGTTACTACTTTGAATCCAAATGCTGCGGAATTTGTTCCTTTTGCCCTCAGATCAGTGCCATCTGGAAGTACCAGCACCGTAGATGTAACAGCAAGGTTTCCTACTGCTGGAGCTCTTGGGAAAGCAGTTTTAGATCGATCAGAGTCATCCATTTCAAATAATTCTGATGATGAGGTCCACCAATACTGGCGTTGTCAGCTCCCTGATGATATCACCCCTGACTTTAAAGTCATGGGAGAGGATGATCCCCAAGGTCTTAACAATCTCTCTTTAGCGAGCTTGTCTATACATGATGATCATGAAGCACCAAGGTTTCCTTCTTCTAATGGAAGTAGATATCTATTAAATGAGCAGCAGGAATTGTCTCAATTCCACCTTAATGGCAATAGCTTTGCTGATAAATTAAGGTTTTCCAATTCAACCTATAGGGAGGACCCATCTTCAGCAAATTTTCTGAACACACCAGCAAAGCCTTGGGATATGCAAATTGGGAGTACCAACCAGCATTTTGGTAGTGGTCGAGAGGGGCTTACTTATGACGATAACTCTCGACATGGATTCTTGAATGATCTTTTGAGTGAACAAGCTATAGTGGATGATACTGATATGAACCCTTTGGAGTTTTTGGCTTCTCAGTTCCCGGGTTTTGCTTCAGAAAGCCTTGCGGAAGTTTACTTTGCTAATGGATGCGATTTGAATCTGACCATTGAGATGCTTACTCAGTTGGAGGTAAGACTGACCTTTTATTGGTAACTGAATTTGGGTCTGACTGGGGTTTATCATGAGCTGTTTTTATGTGATCTGTGAAAAATTACTTTTGTTTTTCAATTATATTTTCACCCACAACCTCTGTCTTCTAGCTTTTGCTTGCAATTTTTGGTTGGAAATGCATGCCTGTAATATAGTCGGTGCAATATTAAGTTTTATGTGATGGATTGTAACCTCGTAGAGCAACAACTAACTTTGGGCAGGGAAGGGCTAGTTTCCCGTAAAATGAGATGATTCAGATGTGATTTTAGGCAGACTATTATTTCTTGTTTTCAATTCTAAATACCAGTTTTTGACCAATTCTCTGCACAACTTAGTTCTGTGCTTCATGTTATCAATGAAAATTGATTTTTTTTTTTTTTGGTTCTATGTCATTGTTTCATGGCGGTTGATCAAGTGTTGCAAACATGCCTTTGTTTGATTCTTCTTTCTGTGGATGTCCTTACCATTTTCATTGTCTTGATTTCATTGATATTCTTCTTGAGGCAAAATCTTATTTATATAATGCGCCTTTGTAGCTTCAAGTTGATGGCACTTTCAATCAGAATCTGAATTCAAAGACTGTTTCAGCTCCCGACCTTAGTGCAATGGACTTCCCTGCACTTACTTCACCTGATGGCCACAATAGTTCTGTTAAATATGCTGCAGATAATGTTCAACAAAGCGGCAATCCTTATGGATCATCTGACAAGGACATGCTTCTATTTAAGTCTAGCTCTTCAATTCCTTCTAGAGGTGCTATTGACTTTGCTTCTGCTGTCAGGAAATTGGCTTCCCAGGACTCTGGTATTTGGAAGTATGATAAAAATGATTCTGGTGATGCCACTATTGGCTCAAGTAGAAGTTCTCATGCTCTAGCTCATGCGTATAATGGCGGTCAGGGAAGAGCGAGTTTTGGTGATAGGTTGACAACCCGCGGTTCAGCTCGAGCAGCTCCTGTTTGGCTTGAAACTGGTGATGCAGTTGGTAAATATTTATGTTGTATGCTTCTATTCTGCAATGAATTCCTTTTACACTCTACATTTGATCATACATTGGATGGCAGCAAATATGTATTCTGAACTGCGGGAGGAGGCTCGTGATCATGCACGGTTGCGTAATGCATATTTTGAGCAGGTGGGTCTCCAATTCTAATATGGATAGTGCATGATATCTCATAATGTGATGCTCTTGGCTATGACCTTTGGTTGCTTATTCTGACACACATTTCCGAAAATTCTCTCCCATCTTTCCCTCCATTGAGTAAGTCAATAGTATTATCCAATTTTCATTTTTTTTTGGGTAATCAAGTTGGAATAAGAACTTAAGGGAGGACGGGTTTCCTCTCAAAACTGTTGCGTGATTATGAAACAACAACATTAGAAAGTCTGGGAACAATTGTTGAGAGGCAGGCACGTTCCTATCAGAACCATCTGTTCTTGTGTCTGCTTTCATATGCAACTGGAGAAATTTCTGAAACTGTCGATTGGAGGATTTTTCTAACAGATATTTCTGTAATTTGAGCTAATTAGTGATCATTTAAAATCAGGCACGGCAAGCATACCTCATAGGAAATAAGGCTCTAGCAAAGGAACTGAGTGTTAAAGGGCAACTGCACAACATGCACATGAAAGCAGCTCATGGAAAGGCTCAAGAATCTATTTACCGGCAGAGGTTTGTTGTTTTTTATTGCTCTCACTTAGCTCTTTTTCCTATTGGTTAAAATAATAAACTTGTCCAGGGCCTTGTTGATATAACATCTTTTGCTGCTCCCTCGCAAGCTGTATATAAATTGGCAAGATTGTTACCTTCTTTTTACAAGTTGGGTCAACGCTTTTTTAAGTTTTCCATTTAAGCATACCTTTACCTTTTGCTTGTTGCTTTTTGCTATCAATAAATTTTTTATTATAAAGAGTGTTGACGGTCGGCTTTCAAGAACGTGCTGCTACACTCTTCTGCTGCTCCTTTTTCCCCGTTCCCCACTGTATACAGCCTGTACAATCTACTGAATAGTTGCCATCTGGAATGATTACATGGTCAAAAGTACATAATCATTGTATGAGCTAGAGTTTTCCACATTACCGGGGTTATTTTAAGGGATGGGTTCTGTCTGACCCGCAAATGTTGAATGTTCAGGAATCCAGTTTCTCCAGAGATGCAGGGCAACGGAAGAGGGCATGAAAGAATGATAGACCTACATGGACTACATGTTAGTGAAGCCATTCATGTGTTAAAACATGAATTGAGCGTGCTAAGAAGCACTGCCAGAGCCGCCGACCAGCACCTGCAGGTTTATATATGTGTCGGCACTGGTCATCATACCCGGGGTTCACGCACACACGCAAGACTTCCAGTAGCTGTACAGCGTTATCTACTCGAAGAAGAGGGTCTAGACTACAAGGAACCCCAGCCAGGCCTGCTTCGAGTAGTGGTATGTTGAACAAAAATGACAGCAGAGGTATACAAGTTTTTGACACAGTAAAAATCCAAGAAGTCGTAGTACATTGTAGTCATTCTTGTATCTGTACATTGGGAAGAAATGGCGATGTCCAAGCCTGAAGAAAAAGGGAAGGCAAAAAAATGTTGAGAGAGTAGAGAAAAGGAACGTGGAAAACGTTAGAAGGAAAGACCGGTCTGTAGTAGCAGAAGTGTATCATTAAGGTTTTAACCACGGCATCTGGTTACATTAGTCAGCAGGGACTGCATACGTCAGTGCATGTCATGTGATCATTTTCCTTCTGTTAATTTTGTACCCTAATTTTCTTTTTTCTTTTCTTCTTTTAAATCCCTTTTGTTTCTTATTGATTCAGATGTAACTGATAGAATTCAATTACATGATAGAACAATTCACTTTTGCCAATTTTCGGTACGCACTGCAAATGCTCGTACACGACGAGTGCAGGACTCTAACGAACGAAGGTTGCGTTTTTCTTTGCTCTCATTGTATCGATTTAATGCTCAGCTGAAAATTCGCCTGCTGACGCCATACAGTTTGGTTGGAAGAGAATTGCTGCCCCATCTGCTGAAACTATGCTAGTCACCTTTTAACTTAAACAAAGTACTCCCTTGGCTCCGTATTTAGAAATTAGAGTTGGTCTTGTTTCTATACGTAAGATATTTTTTTATATTTATCTATTTTTTTTACTAATTTATCCCTATATTGCCTCTACTGATGAGTCTTCAATAATAACTAAGAATGTGAGGTAATGAGAGAATTAAGGAAGATGACTAGGGCGTTTTAGAAAATGTTTTATATTAACTAACTTAACTAACTCTTTTAATCTAATTAAATTAGATAAATATGCTTTCCATCCATAAGTCGATCAGCAGCTGCAGCTTGCCGTGTTATTATGTATTTACGGAATCAATCGATTCATTGACCTAAAATTACCAAAGTATAAGTAAAGTTTAGAAGTTCGGAAAAGACTGTTTGATCGAACTCTTGCTGGCTGTTAACGTTGTTAACAGCTTCGTTTAGATTAGAAAACTGCTTTTATAATTGCGCTAGCCGCTAGGTTTGACCAGAATCTGGAATGGTTTTTAGAAAATTGGACATTTTTTTGTCCCGCAGAAAAAAAATTATAAATAATTGATCCCCGAAAAGCCTGATATTATATTTTTAGACCATATATATAGTATTATTTTATTAAAAAATTCATATATTGTGGACTTGTGTTAGTATAATGACAATAAGACTTGTTATATATTTACTTCTTTTATATGTTACATATACAATAATTATTTTTTATTAACATTTTATTTAATTGTTACATCAACAGGTCCAAGAAGTGACAACAGATACAAGTTTGCAAACTTTATATTATATATTAATTGATTGACAAGCTAAATGGAAGATACTCCCTCCTTATTCTAATATTAGGTAGAGTTGACTTTTTTTAAAAAAAAATTAAAGAAACTAAATAAATTACTAATTCATATTATATATTATGTATCTTTACATCATATGTTAGTTTATAAGTTTGACATAATAATTTAGAGAAAAAAATGACAAACATAAATATTTTAAAGTAATTTCATTAACTTCTTTAATTTCTCCAAAAAAATCAACTCTGTCTTATATTTAAAACCGGATTGAGCATTATTTTGACTTTGGGATCATGGGTGCAATATAATTTAAAATGCCACAACCATCTCATAGTATCTATATGGTAGTATAACAAATATTCTTTTTTTATTGCTAAATTAAAAGTCATGTTCGGACTCATCCTAGTTGCTTCTACATGGGTATTAGAAACGTTTTGGCAAACAAATATACTCTTAATTACATATTAAAGCATCAGAGGAATGCAAAACCACGCTTTTTAGCTTCTCGCTATTTTGCTTTTGATTAAGTTATTTCATTCGCTCATACACATTTGGCAACGCTGAAGAGAACAGGACAGGACACCATTCAATAATAAAAGTCCAAAGGAGTTGGAATGGTGTTAGGCTCTGAGCAATAGTTCGTAGACATTAGAGTTGTTGTCCCCGGTCACACGTTTCAACATTTCAAAACTCGTACGACTACCCAAGAACTCGACCCTTTTGAACATCACAAACCCACATTCTTCTGTTTCTTTACTGCTATACACTGATCGAAGCCTATCCGCATGTCTTGAATCTGTATGAATTGCAGCTTCTATTTCATGCCCCAACATATTCTCCTGCCACAGCATAATACAACACCTCATAATCACTCAGATCCATGAGACCATAAGAAATAAACTGGATTAAATAGAAACAGTTTTCTTGGAGAACAGGTTCTAGATCAAGTATATAGCTCGTAGGAGCAAGTCAGTTATGACATAAATCCATTTAAGAATATTTCTGTTCAATAGAAAATTTTGTAACTAGCAGAAAACAAGAGCCTGCAAATTCACTTCAATGGATGCTTCAGCAATAATAAAAGCCAGGAAGGCAAGAGAAGTCTCAAAAGAATAAATCTTGCACCTGATAAAATGCATATATATGAACCAACACCTGAAGGCATGTAAAGCCGTTGTGGCTGAAAAATGTTCTTGATGAAGGACCCATCTCAGCAAATCGATCAATTGGAAAGAGAATGGTAAGAAAATGGTTTTTAAATATCAGTTCAGATTTCTCACTGCAAAGGACAGAAAATTCATGAGATATGGTAAGTCAAACTTTCACTGGTGAATATAAAAATCAGAAACAACATAAATGATAGACTTATTTTGTACTGCCTACTATGCCGACATTTGTTAACAATGAACTCGGAAACACAAGGGAAAATCTCATTTGCTTGTCGTCTTAACTGACTAAGAGCAAACAATAGATAGAGTCAACAACCTTTCTCTTAGAGGTCTAGTAGAGTTTGAAAATGAAGCTTCTAAATCTTTGACGGCCCACTTTGCATCACCAAAGGTTGAAAAGTGATTTTCACTAGCATCTTCAACGCTGAAAGAGTCAGTGTAAATGGAAGCTGTTGAAGTTGGTTCAGATATTGACCAGCAGATAGAATCCAGAAGGTTGTTTGGTGTTATAGGACGCATTGGAGTCTGACAAGTCTGGAAGAAGGAAAACTCTACTTTAATATTATTGAAAAGAAGCCGCAATCTCCCAAAGCCCACTGCCTTCTGCTAACTCTGACAAACCAATAGAGAAACAGTATACATGCTGCAGAAGAATATGAACTTGCCTCCCACAATTTACTCAAAAAAGGTAGCAGATAGGAGTGTAAAAGGGTAGCAGATCAAATTTAAGTTGCAGCATCTTAAGCATGAAATTACAGTAGGGACTGGCAATATAAGGGTAGAAGAATTTGTACTTTCAGAGAACATAGCTGGTAATTTACCAGCTAGAGAAGGAACAAGCAATAAAAAACTTGCCTGCATTCGACGACCACGGCGATTTCTGACACCTATTTTTGCAGAGTTCACAACTTGCTGCCGTTCTTTGTAACTTCCTTTACTTTTAACGCCCTGAAGATCTTCAGGGAGAATATGCTCAAGTGATTCCTAATATGTCAGTAAAATACACGTCAAATTTCTATGGAGTTATAAAAAGCACAGGCTCTCGGGATTATCAATTACAGAACGATTAAATGAAATTAGTGGGTTGACAAATTAAAAGCGGAAAAAAACTACAACGTTTAGTACCGGCATGAAGAAAAAAGTATGATTGATGTGACATTTCAATAACAGTTAAACCTAAAGTTTGACTCAATGAAGTGGTTAATACACAAAACAAAACTATCCTTGACGACTCTGGAGTTATTGACCTAAAGTATATTCCTTGATTAGTGATTTCACTTACAACATCTTTACTGGTCCTAAAAGCTCAATTATGACCAATATGTCATAAATGGTACATTGCTTTCTGCCAATATCATTAGCAGACATAAAAGTGCTTAGAAGAGATTGCCACTGTACTCTAGGTAGCCTAATGTTAAACCATCAAACGATCAATCATAAACATTTTACACAACAATTTACTTACAAAAAATAAGAGGTAAAGAGTGACGAAATACCTCCCCTGTAATGCCATTATGAATGTCCTCAAGCACCAAACCCACTTGCCTCACCAAATCAGCAGACATGTGAACAAGCCTTTGCACTTGTTTCTCCTTGGCTGTTTTTAGAATCCACAGTGGCTGAGACATATCATGTATCAAGAATTTCATTGTGAATATAAATAATACCATAGAGACCCTCTATACCGTATAACAACACAACAAGGCCATCCATACGGTTAGATAAGCAGTATATTGAGACAACCACAGAGTCTAAGGCATCAAAAGGTTCTATGCCCCCACAATATGTCTCAATGTTTGCATAAATAAACAGCACTTACTGTAACAAAGTTACTAGAATATCCAAGATATCTTTGAATTGACGCCCCTTCGGTAACTACATGACTAGCATTACAACCAACAAACCACTGTTCCATCAAACTGGCACCTTCTCTGGAAGCAGTCTCGACGACCTATTAAACATGCAAAGCATCTGAATCAATTAATCTAGAGCAATGAAATCATAAACCACCTTAATTCAAGCAGCAAAGTCAATCCAATAGAAACTGACTTGTTCACAAGAACCTAGTACAATGACAACTGCAAGCACGAGAATTTCAAGAGAACGCCAATATTTCTTGTCAGAGCACATATGTATACCTTAGCTCGCAATTCAGGTGAGATGTCTGGATCAACATATATAGAGCAACCAGATAAAGGCAAATCCAAATTCTTGCTAAACTCACGTCCAGAAAATCTTTGAAATTCTTCGGCTCTATCATTTCGCTTGGTTTCGTGAAAATTTACAGGAAGACAAGAATTTTCAGCATTTGTATAACCGGAAAGCAGTTTATAATCATCCAAGTTTGTACTGTTATTGCCATAATTCTTCGCACTGTAAAGTGATTCACTCAACCTCACTGCAGCAGATGAAAACAACGAAATTCAGGTCATAGGGATTACTGATAGGTATCAATTAAATTCTTAAAGCTTCCTCATTAAATCAGTACTATTTGGTTATTGACATCGTTAAAAAAAATCACAGGAAACAAAGTCATCATCATTCTTCAAAATTAGGAACCAAAGACTTCTTCCTTCATAGACCAAATCTGGAAGCACCTTCTTAACAATATTTAGGTCAAGTGAAAAAATATATCACCACAGATAATTGCTACTAAATACATTTCCCATGGGCCAAAAAAAAAAAAAACTGGTTATTACCAAGAAAATAATTAATTCCTCAAATTTAAAATAACCAGATACACTGATCTTGTGCCAACTTCTACACAAGGTAATAAAATGATGAGCATGAGAAAATTTAATGAAGTTCCTATCTTGCTTGGTACCATAGAAAAGGGACCGTATCATTTACCAAAGGAGTTGAACAAAATTAAACCAAAAAAATTCCTCAGCAAAATACAAAAAGAGCTCTACTGACCATTTTTTCTAACACTATCGACAAACCAACCCAGTGTGACAATAAAAAGACCATTTCTTGCGCCATGCTTCAGTGCATGCTCAAACTTGCGCCCGCCAAAGCTGTAACAAGTGTTAAAGATTTCATGCATGGATTGGATCGATCAAGAAACGCAGAATACTAGAGGAAGGTGAGTGCTGGGACAAATGAAGGCAAGAGACCATGAAGCTCAAAGCATAATATAATCAGGTCTTTCTAAACACAGAACAACTAAAATTAAACAAAGTCAAGCTTCAGACCTGGGAGGGGGTTTTGTCACACCAATTATTATGTAAGAAAATTCAAATAATCTCATTATTAAGAAAGGATATCTGAACCACCAAATGGGTACATTGAGGATGCAAATGCGGGCTATACTGGCCACCTAATCTCTCTGTCGCCTCCATGACCTGTTTCCTTGCTTCTGTAACAACAAAATTCCAGAGAACAATAAAATAAAGAATAATTCTACAACTGTTCACACTTCACAGACACCAGGGAGGGGGGCTGTAAGGGAAAATATGTACTATCAACTCAAGTAGACCCTCTTGATCTCTTTTCTATATGCAGGTCTTTATGTGAAAAACAGCAAAACAGTAGAAGAGCATAGGATGCCATGACATACTGAACATATATCATCAACTATTAAGATAATTATGAGTGTGCTCCTCTCAACTTCTTTTGACGACTTCTAGACTCACGTGTTCATGCAAATCAAACATAGAAAATTGAAGAAATTAAACGACAAACACATATAGTAGATAGTGATAGCCTCAATCCATCCGTATCTACCCCTCAACTTTTTCTAACTTACTCTAGTTCATAGCTTAAATTCTGTCATTTTGTTCGAGAAAAGATTCAAGAAAAGGTCATCTCCACAGGGAGTGTCAAGACTGAAGATTATATTTGTTAGGCATGATTAACAGCTATACTCCAACTTGAAGCAACTGTTAGAGAACATTCTAAGTTCAATGTAAGTATCCTATAATTGGTGCTAGCTTGATTTTAGGAATCAGTCCTAATGATTAAATTATTCTGTAATGAATACCAGAGTCTCCCAATGTATATAAATAGGCATGTTCATATGGATGAGAGAATTCAGATTTTTCTCCCGTCCCTATATCTTATCAGTCACCAATTCCTCTTTTCATCTCTGCCATGAACCAACGGAAAAGGAGAGGAGCAGTACGAAAAACAAAAATGACATGTCAAATGAAAACACATAATCAGATTTTTGCTAATGACCATGGAGTGACTGGCTGCTATACTCTTCTATATGAAACAGTATCCCAAGAGAAGAAAACAATTGCATGCAAGGCACCATTGAGATATCAACATAGGAAAAGCAATAAGCAAATCGGAAGCATGGATGTTAAAAAACAAACATACCTTTAGATAGACCGGTTACGCATATAACAAGACCAGAAAAAGGAGCACTTGATCGGCCTTCCACTGGTTCAGAACCGTGAAAAGATGAAACAGGAGTCATTGGCTCCAAAGGTTGCAGATGCAAACCCCTGAATAAATGCGATGAAGGTGAAAACAGTCCAGAGCATCCCTTGCTACTCACAACTGCAACTCTACCACCACCCCCCATAACCGCCACTAAAATTGTGAAATTTTTAATTACGCGGCAGCAGAATTAAAACAAAAAATAATTAACACAACGAAATATATTTGAACTTCAAGTCCGGAAAAAAAAAACAGAGCGAAATCATGAACCGAGTTGCCGATCATTCGCAGGCAATGACACATTCAACGCTTCGATAATTAAATACATCATTGGGCGGGAAATTTTTCTTGAGAATAACACAGAAATGAATGATTGGACAAACGCAGGATCACGTAATGTAATCAAGACAACCCCGAAAACGAAAAGGGAAAAAGAAAGAGACAGCAAGGAAGGGGTAAATAGAATCTTGAGTGAAAGGGAGAAAGAACAGAAACAGCGAAGAGATATATATTGGTGAAAACTCAAAGGCTTAAAGACAAGGAATGGATTTTGAAGGCGCTAGGTTTGTACTGCATGGTAAAAGACATTAGGAAAGCGAATTTTTTTGAATGTTGCGCTCTGACTCTGCGTTTTCTGTGTATGTACGCGAAAGACTGCTACCTTGGTAACTTTTACTACTTTATATCTCTGCTTTTGCAACGCATGTGAGAGGGTGGGCTTCACCGTAAAAGGCATTACTTGGTGAGTCGCAAGTCTACAACGCATGAAATTGAAAGTTGGCGAGAGCCAAGGGTTTCAAAAGTTTCCGCTTCGGGGTGAATTCTTGAAGTAAGGGCAATCAAATGTACCAATACCATGATTTCTGAGACTATGGAGCTAGGCTAACCTGGGTCTGGTGAGCGGTTCAGCGAGAGCCGTGTCAGTCAGGTCCATGGTGGTCTGATGATGAACACTTGATTTGAATTGAATCGGTGAATCACTTCACACTTGGCTGTTGCAGAGTAATTTCAAAGTTTTCAGGACCAATGAAATCTTCCCTCGTCTCATTCTCTTTACTCCAAATTTCTAATATAGGAAAAAAGGTTTTAAACATAGAGGGATAAATATTAAATTTCCCCTGCTGCGGTGAGCCAAGCTCTCAGGCACGTTCAGATGACAAGAAAAAGCAATCTCGCATTGCGAGGCATTTTTGTTTGTGATCATGATCCAGACTTTGTAAACAGAACACAAATTTAAAAATGGCAATCATTATCCAATTAGCTGAACATCACTACCGCTTGTCGCACAAGATTGCTACAATTCTTTCAAGGCATTGACTCCTACAATTACAATTTTAGAAACATGGCGATTTGTGCAGAGATTGGGTTTGCAAATCGGGGCTTAGTGGTAAATACAAAAAGAATACCGAGTAGTAATCAGGTTTATTCAATTTTTTAGCGGCAATTGCGAGCAACAAGTTGGTGCTTGAACATGGAATCAGAAATGATTATCCAAAGACTCGTCAAAAATTAACATTGGCACTGTCAAAGTTGATATGATAGCCTGGTTAGGATCCAAATACAGGTCGTGATCATGATAATTTTAAGCATAGATGGATTGGTGTTCCTTTCATCATTAAATTTTGGTTGTTCTGTTTCGTGAATAAGCCAGTCTTTTCTTACACGCTCCAATTGGAACTAGGGAAGTCTCCTATTTGGTTATTTACCCTATTAAGCTGTGCCGTGTGTGTGGCTAATAAACATCACTGGGCAAGCCTATTAGAGTCAACTTCATTATCTTAGTGGGGAAAAAAGATGAGATTAACAACATGCAGTGCCTAAGTTTTATATTTCCTATTACACATATCACGAGTACGTGGGTTTGGATTAATTTTTTTTAATAGCTTTTACGACTTATAAGGTAAGTATGCGAGAGGAGTTTTATTTCGGGTTGCACAAATCATGGTTTGAAGTCATGATTTAGGATATTGACAAACACACGTAGAGTCATACAAATTCTGATTGTAAAGAGTTGCGTCTTTATCAAGTTTATTCAGTCTATGAGGTTGCATGGACAAGTAACAGGACCACGCTTTACATTGAAAGACGCCAATATGAAGAAATACGAGAGCAGCTGGCAATTCAGTTGTCCCTCGTGTTCTGAGTCACAAATGCTCTAGTCCCTTTCCTTGCCAGCCCCTTCCCACTTTGCCTGCTTTCACAAATCAGAACGCTGTGGCTGATGATATTACTGGAGATTTTTAGATTCGGCTTTTATTGAGACAGTAACAGACAATCCAAAAAGTGAGAGAACTTGGGCTTCAAACTCAGTAATGACTTGATGTTGGGACTTCAAAGTTTCCAGAACCAGGAAGTATAAGAAAGAACACGAGTACAGGTAAGTGCTTCATCTGAATGATTTCATAGTTAGAAATGGAGAGGTCTGAGGTTGTGTGATTATAAGAGGATTGGCCAATTTCATCAGAAGTAATGGACGGAGCCGTGGACTGTTTAGAATTCAAGCCAGGCAAAAAGAAACAAAAGTAGAGGTTAAGGGAGGCACAGTAGTCAACGAAGCTGTCAATCGCCGCAGGAACAAAAGTAAAGACATTTTGAGTGGTGGTGAGCCTGCACTTGGGAATTGTTGTCGCCCCCCTCTTTTTTTCAAAGCACGTTATTTAATTCACAAATATGAATATTTTACTTCATTTATTTGATTTCATGTAGTACACGCATTTGTCAAGTGTGGTTTCCCAATGCCCACTGTATTGGTTTGGAACAGTTGTTAGAGTCTTTAAAAACAGTTTTTGTATGATATACAAAGTAAGTATATGAGTAGAGTTTTATCTCGATTTATGTGAATAAATACTTTTGAGTACCTTAAACATGATCCCAAATAAGCCCGTTTTTTGGCAATAAGCACAAATAAAAACGTGTTGTGTTTTTGCAATGTTTGGTTCAGCTTATTTTAATTGTATTACGGGTAGAATAAGCTATTTATTAAAAGCTCCTCACAGCTTTTCTATTAAGTCACTTATTACGTAAGTCGAGATAAAACTCCTCTCACATACTTACTTCGTATATCGTAAATCACGATTTATAAGTATTTATTGTCCAAAAATAAATCGCTCATCCAAACATAAAATCACATTGCAAAAACTGACTTTTCTATTAAGTCATTTTTAATAAGTCAGAATCATAATAAATCATTTTTTCTACCGTTATCCTAAACACACACAAAACAGATCATTTATCTCTAGTACATCAACCGGAGACCCGTTACTTTGCAAGCATGCATGTGCGTATATGAGGCCATTGCACAAAACTCAGACCAAAAAAATTGAAATTTGAAATTAGATGTAAACGCCCAATGTGCAACAGTGATGAGATGATGATGGAGGTGGGAGACACCGATGTAGAGAGAGAACTGCAAAATCAGCATAAATATAGATTTTAATGTTTGTTTGGTTTAGCGTTTTCTTAAAAAATAAATTTTTATTACGTAAGTCGAGATAAAACTGCTTTCACATACTTACCTCACATATCGTGAATAACGATTTATAAACACTTATTGGTAAAAAATAAACTATTCCAAACTAGCATTAAAACGTTGGCATGGGGTATCCAGGCGACCTTCAACTGAAAATTTTAAGCGACGAAACTAAGGATAAACATCCCACTAAAACTTCTTAAAAAGAATGACCTAAATTAAAATACTAATATTAGGTCTGAACAAATAGTATAAAGTAAGGATATTAAACTTGGATCGGTCACTGAACGAACAAGGGTACTGGATCAAGGGTCAATAGGTCAGATTCAGTGAGAAAGTGAAAATTGTAGAATTATTAATATGAAATTCTAAAGAAAATAAAAAATATTGATTTGTTTTTAAAGAAAGGCGAACGGGATTGATGCCTTGACTAGACTAGTTAACCTATTGGTTTACCGATTTTTGGGCCAAACTAGTTAGCCCGGTCTGAATTTAATTACCTGGGTGTAAAGTACCAATACATTTTATATATAAAATTTCATTCGATATTTCTCACCAATGAAATTTTTAATGGGGGACTTTTTTCCATTTTCTCAAATTTTATTGCAAAATATTTTTACAGAATAGGGCAAACCATCCTCTTGAAAATTACTTATTTATTTTTGAAAAAAAGATAAATAAATATCACTCGAATTTGAAAATCCTAAATCAATAATTTCCCAAAAACCAGAATTGTTAATTGCTAAACTCTTTTTGTCAATTCCATTGCTCTTATTATCAACAAAATTAATTTTAAATTTTGAAATTTAAGTAGTATTTAAGTGTCTTTTTTTCCTTTATTTTTTAAATTTTAAATTAACTTTATAATTTTTACTAAAAAAAGAGACGACATGCCTTGCACGCTGATAATTTCCCTCCATTTTTACGCGCACCGTCATAAAATTTGAAAAATTGAAAAGGGCTTCGCTCCACCGCGCAAAGCTCAAGGCATTCCATCTACCACACTGCCGCACTCAACCTCATCCCTCCAGAGAGTCGCCACACGATGAGCTCCTTCTTCAATTTAGACCGCAGTCAGAGGCAGCCTCAGCTGGATTCTGCTCTACAATCTCAGCTCGACTCTCCCATCTTCTCGCTGTTGGACGACGACATTGATGATTTCCAGATTCCTCTTACTCAGACAACGGTTTCCCACAACTCATTTTGCTCTCAAGGACCCCTTAATGCTTCCAATCTTAATCGCCCCCAACCAAAGAGGCCCAAACGCTCTGTTTCTTCCAGCTACCTCGGTAAGGAAAATGAGGTCCCTTCGCCCTTTCAAAATTCTGGCTTTGAATCTCAAAATTCGTTGTCATCTAAACAAAACACCACTTACGAATCCGATGATACATTGGGTTACACTTGCGATATTCCTTTAGTTGATGGAGGGGTTTGTAGACGCGATGAAAACTGTAGTTTGGATTTCATTCCGTCGACCATAGATTGCGGCCAAAACGAGGGCGACCCTGGACCCGAAGATTGGGCAGAAGAAGGTTCAGTTTCTGACGGGTGCGGGGCATGTTCTTCTGAACCCGATGGCAAGAAGAAATGGAAATTAAAGGAGGCTTACTCTCTCAATTCAATAGAATCGAAGTTGTTGGCACCTCGAATGGAAAGTTTCAACGGAGGGCATGGAAAATCTTCCAAAGCCAATGTGAATAAAGATTTTGAAGCAGCTGCGGAGCTTCATATGTTGTTGAATTTTGGTTCTGAATTTGACGAAGTTGATAGCTCTGGGGCTGTGGCATTTCCTCATCAGGATCGTGATGGTTTACATGCTAATAGCGTCGAAGGACTGGTTCAATGTCCTCTCTGTGGAATCGACATTTCTGATATGACCGACGAACAGCGAAATATTCATACTAATAATTGTATTGACGAAGGGGAAAGTAAAGCTCAGGATGTAAGTTCCTCATTTTCTTTTCCGGCTACGCATTTCCTCTCTTCTATATAATTCATCGATGGTAATTTCGATTTGGAAGCATCCTGGATTACATTATTGCCGAACTAATCCGTTTTAAGTTTTAACGTCCGATAATGCAATCATGTTACATTTTTGTGCGGTTTAGTATCGCTGTCCATTGATTGAGAAGAATATAAGCGTTTTATATTTTTGCTATATATCTTCCCTCGGTGGTCAAAAACTTTCCAGGAGCTTAGTTAATACCGTATTAGGCTGCATAGTCATGTGATAAGTGATGGCACTATAACAAAAATTATCTAAATTATCACGAGTTAATGCCACAGTAATCTCATGCAGATTACCCTTCCGGAGGATGAGACGGGTCCTCAACATGTGCCAAAGGCTGCCACTATCTCTCCTGTTGTTGATTGGCTGCGTAATATGGGTTTATCAAAATACAAAGATGTTTTCGTGAAGGAAGAAGTTGATTGGGACACGTTGCAGTGGCTGACAGAAGAGGTGAGCCATGTCTTGTAACATGATCTATATTTTCATCACTTATGTCTCCTTGAGTTTATGCGTATGTGCTTTTTTTTTTTTATGTTTCATGTGCTTCAAAAGTTGGTTTTACTTTGCTTTATGAAAAGATAGCGTCCCGACATTGTATTACATTTATAAATCTACTTGCCGATGAGAAATTGTAATCTTACCTGAAACTTGAGAGAATCACACAAAGACCAATATCCTTCAGAGAAAGAAACGTAAAATCTGTCTCTCTCCCTCCACACTCCAGGTAGAAAGCTCAATCTGTTGCTGTCCAACTCCTTGACTTAGAATGACATTGAGGCAGTACTCATCGGCAATTTTATCTTGGAAACCTAAAAAATGTGTTTGGTAATAAGAAATTGTTCACTTCAGGTTTTCTGTCTACTGAAAGAAGTGGTATGAAACGCTACATTGCCACTTTCTGTTACTCTGTTTAATTACTTTTATTGTCGAAGAATGTTTTATAACTTGATTACCTTTCTTTTTTTTCTATATCTGAAGGATCTCTTAAGCATGGGCATTACAGCAATTGGTCCCAGGAAAAAAATTGTGCATGCTTTGAGCGAATTTAGAAAAGGGATTGCCTCTTCTGATGAGAAAAAAGACGAAGGCCTTGTAGAGCCTAGAAGAATTAGAACCCAGAGAGTTAAATTGCATAATGATCAATCAGAAAGAAAAGTTGATGAAATTAGCAAAGCAGCAGCAAACAAATTAATTACTGATTATTTCCCCGGCTCTGCTACTAATAGGAAGAAAGTTACTGCCACTCCTGGTGAACAGCATGGAATAAAGAATAACAGTTTGGATTCAGGTCGTAAGCATAAGGCAAAAAAGCCATCAACAAATAAGAGGTCTCGTGATATTCCCTCATGGTGTTGCATACCAGGAACGCCTTTCCGGGTGGTAAATACTGAATTGCTGCATTATTTGTTTTGTGTAGTCTATTTCCTTGATGAAAAGCCTTTAGGATTTTAGATATGTGCTGTCTGTCGGCGGAGCTTCAGCTTATTTTTTTCTGTTTTAGAAATTTGACTAACTGAAAATGGGGAGTTTTCCATTAATGCACATGGCAATGCATTTATCATTTCCTGTCAAACAAACGCTCATTAATTATAGGGCTGGCGAGTGCTGTACATACATGCCAATCATAATGTATTTTTATGATTCTGCTGCCTCCTGCTCTGAATTATCACCAATTGAGAGTAAGAAAAACAGTGTTGATGAATGCAGGCATCTAAATTAAAAAAGACAAGTAAAGGATAAGATGAGAACATAGTATGAATTCATGGACAAATACCTATGATGAGGGTTTAAATCTGGAACTTCTGATTTTCCATCACAATCCCAGTAATTTCATGATGTGGTTCTGACTTCTGATTGCCTCGCAACTACATTTGGATATTTACAGGATGCTTTCAAATATCTCAGAGGAGACTGTTGTCATTGGTTTCTCACACACTTCCACTTGGACCGTAAGTTTGCTCCTGCTCGTTAGCATTCATTTTCACTTGCCATCTATAAATTTTCCATCGCAGCTATCCATTTCCATGTTCTTTTCTCCATATAGTTTCTGGCAAAATTTATTAGCATTTACCCTCACTCCAGTTGTTCCGTTTTTTGTAATAGAGCATTTTAACATATATCTCAATCATATTCTGAAACTTCAGTTTTGGGTATTAGATCTTTTTTTACACCAGAGACAGATTTTCTAATCATATTTAGCACAGATCTCCATTATCCATCGAATAGGCTAGCACAATAGTGGCTTTGGTATGTTAGATTCAATAGTACCTGGCTTTGCTACAAAATGGTATATCCATATTGATGGAATACATGTTCTGATGTTCATGACATGGTTACCGCACCACGACAGGCATCTATTTCATTATTTGGTATCAACAAAGAAAACGTAGTTTTCACTCTTATCTGAAATATAGAAGCACGTCTAATACTTTTAAGCGTGCATTATGTTTACTGCCAACTTTGGTATCTACTCAAGCCCATTCCCCCAGTGAGAGAAAAATTATGGAGGTTGAGATCATTTGTCATTGTAGTTGCATGTTCCTGATTTGAGATTGCACAAAAATAATAAAAAAGGAGTTCCTTGTATTGAGCTTCTACCCTCCTATGCTTCCCAAAAAGCTTCGTATTGTCAGCCTAATCAATCCATTTTACGCCCTTGCTATTGCTCCGCATTTTTGTATGCAGATTATCAAGGTCTCACCAAGTCCTTCAATCATGGAAAGATCTATTGCTCCTCTGTCACGGCTAAACTTGTAAATATGAACATTGGGATTCCTTTTGAGACATTACATGTTTTACCTCTAAATGAAACAAGTAATATAGCTGGAATAGATGTGACTTTTTTGGATGCCAATCACTGTCCGGGTTCTGTAATCATACTCTTTCAACCTCCCATTGGTAAGGTCTGGCCTGGATTGACTTCCTAGTGAACTTATTTTTGCCGGTTGCCCCATTGTTATTTTTTCATTGACTAGATATTGTGCGTGCATTTAGGCTGTGCTCCATACGGGGGACTTTCGATTTAGTCAAGAAATAGCAACCAGTTCTTTTCTCCAGATGTGTCCTATTCATACATTAATTCTTGATACAACTTACTGTAACCCACAGGTAATTCTATATCCGAATGGTGAAATTTTCTCCTTCAAATAACTTGGCTGACTGATTGTGGCGCACCCTAGCATCCTCAGATAGTGTCAAATTGAAATAATTTTGGTTTGAGACAACTTTTCCTGAATCTTTGTTAGAATCTTACTTATGAAATTAAACGTGTTCCTCAAATAAGAGAAAGGTGTAATTGCCAAGCCATTCAATAGTTATATATCTCATGTTTTATTCACGTAGTTTGTTTCCATCTCTGCTCTGTATGTATGATATATAAATCCTAATCGTTTTGTATCTCATGCTGTTTCATTGCAGTATGACTTTCCAAAACAAGAGGCTGTAATACAATTTGTTATTGATGCCATTCAAGCAGAGACTTTTAATCCTCGGACTCTGTTTCTGATTGGGAGCTATACAATTGGTAGAGTTTACCTCTCAGCACTCTATCTGAATATGAACACTACATATGACATACTTCACATCAGTAATTTTTGCCATTTCATAGTTGCTTGACATAAGATGCAGTTTGACAATTAATTCGCAAATGTCTTTTTTTTTTTTTTGTATTTTCTGATTCTGTCATTACCTAGTCCAAACTGAAAGAATAAAGTGGAAGAAAAGTAAAGACTTCAAATGAAATGCATTTGTTTTCCACTTAGGGAAAGAAAGGCTTTTCTTGGAGGTTGCTCGGGTGCTTCGCAAAAAGGTATTCGTGAATGCTGCAAAGTTGCGCCTTTTGAAATGTTTGGGATTGGAGGAGGAAGACATGCAGTGGTTTACGTCAAATGAACATGAGAGCAACATTCATGTTGCCCCTATGTGGACGCTTGCAAGTTTCAAAAGACTTAAGCACCTATCCAGTCAATATGCGGTAAGGGCTGCTTTTTGTTGTGGCGTACTTGTTTGCTGTAAAGATGTAATGATATTCTATATACATTCATCTAATTAAATGAGAGGGTTACACGATATATATACACAAAATAGAGATAAAGGGAGCGTGATTAATGGAAGCAATTCAAAGAGTGGTTGAAGGAATAGTCAACAAACTCCACCACCAAATTACTTCTTCAACAATATCATGCCACCGTATTAATCTATATTCATAACACTCCCCCTCAAGTTGGAGCATGAATGTTAATCAAGCCCAACTTGTTACAAAGATAATCAACACGATGCCCATTTAAGGCCTTAGTTAGAAGATCTCCCAATTGATCACTAGATCGCACATGACCTGTAGAAATAAAGTTTTCTTTGATTTTATCACGTACAAAGTGACAGTTAATCTCAATATGTTTTTTATGTTCATGAAATATTGAATTAGAGGCTATATATAGGGCAGTTTTATTATTACACCATAGCTTTGCAAGCAATGACGTGGCAAAACCAACTTCCTTCATTATTTGGTGAATCCACATAATTTCTTGCGTGGACTGAGCCATGGTTCTATACTCAACTTCCGCACTAGACTTAGATACCACATCCTGCTTCTTGCTCCTCTAAGATACCAAGTTTCCTCCTACAAACACACAGTATCCTGTGGTGGATCTCCTGGTTAGAGCCGGGAAATCGGGCCGGCCCGTTTAAGCCCTGTTAAGTCTCGGGCCGGGCTTGTAAATTAGAGCCTCCAAAGGAAGTCGGGCCTAAAAGGGCCAGCCCTGTAGGGCCGAGGGCCCTGGAGGGCCAAGGGCCGGCCCGTTAGGCCCTTTTAATGTTTTTTTTTGCCCCTACCCCCTCCTTGCCCCTTGTCCAGTCGCCCCTTGTCCAGAAATTCTTGATATTTTTACTCCTCAAGTAGAGCCTACTACACAAAGTGAAGTACAATCAAATGTCCTTAAAATTGATGATAGTGGTGAAGAAAATGAAAATGATAGTCGTCATACTAATGTTGTGTAGAGGTTAGAGTGTTTAATTTCTTGCCTTCTTATGCTTTGGTCTTTATGTGAGTTATTATGGGCATAATTTTACTTTTGATTATGCATTAGTAACTGTATTTGTTTCTTTTGTGAGACATGTTTTAAACTTTAATGTTGACAACATTTATATGTTAAATTAGAACTTTGTATATCTCTCTAAAAGAAAATATGCAGGAAAAATAGTTAAATATTGTGAAAATGACTTCCGGGCCCTGCGGGCCGGCCCTGGCCCTGATGCTCTCGGGCCGGGCTTTGAAAAACTGCAATTTTCCTTACCCCGAGCCCTTTAGGGCCAGCCCTTTTAAGCCCTGGCCCGTCAAGGGCCGGCCCTGATTCCCAGCTCTACTCCTGGTAGACTTTGATCCAGCAAAATCCGCATCACAAAAACATTCAATTTCGGTGTGGCTATGATTTGTATAGAGTATACTATGATCAGGTGAGCTCTTTAGGTAATGTAAGACATGCTCTAAGGCTTCCCATTGAGCAACAATTGGTGTTGTCATGAATTGGCTAAGTACACTCATTGAAAAGGTCACATCGGGACGAGTCACCGTGAGATAGTTCAGCTTCCCAATCAATCTTTGATATCTCTCAGGATAGGCAAACGGCTTGATCTTCTCAGGATCAACCCTTTTTCTTACATCCTCAGGTAGTTCATCAAATGGTATGGTATCATCAACGTCCAAAAAAGGATTAGGAATCATGGGAAAGCTATTTGGTGTTGCCCTAAGTTTTCCAGTTTCCTTTAGTAGATCCAGAACATATTTCCGCTGTGTCAAGAGAATGCTTTTCTTGCTTCTCATAACCTCGATCCCAAAAGAGTATTTTAATTGACCCAGATCCTTTGTTTGAAAGTGAGAATTCAAGAAGGCTTTTAATGCGGAGATTCCCGAAGTGTTGCTCCCTGTAATAACAATATCATCAACATATATCACTAAGAGGATCATGCCAACCTCCGTTCGTTGATAAAACACAGAATGGTCACACTTTGATTCAGACCAAACTCCTTAATCACCGTGCTAAACCTGTTAAACCACGCACGAGGACTCTGCTTCAGACCATATAATGACTTCTGGAGATGGCATACCATCCCATGCTCTCCCTGAGCAATAAAACCAGGTGGTTGCTTCATGTAAACTTCCTCAAGAAGATCACCATTCAAGAAGGCATTTTTAACATCCAATTGATGAAGAGTCCAGTCATAAGTAGCAGCTATAGAAATAAAGAGACGAACAGAAGACAATTTTGCTACAAGGGAAAAGGTCTCGGAATAGTCAACACCATAGGTCTGAGCATAGCCCTTAGCGACCAGCCGAGATTTCAAGCGCTCTAAGGTGCCATCGGCCTTGGTTTTGACCGTGAACACCCACTTACACCCAATAGCCTTCTTGCCATGAGGTAAAGGAACAAGATGCCAGGTTTTCATCTTTCATAGCAGCACGCCAACCAGGATGGGCTAAGTTGTAGAATGACAGATAGGTCCTTCGAATTTGAAAAATGACAGATAGGTCCTTCAAATTTGAAAAATGACAGATAGGTCCTCCAAAGTTGTAAAATGACAGAATAGTCTTACGAATTTGCAGAATGACAGACAAGTCCTCCAAGTTTGAAAAATGATAGAGGTTCTGAAACACAAAGCTCACGAACAAAGCCAGAAGCAACAAAACAAATAAACCACAAGTTCCCTCACATGCACAAAACAGCCCCACAAGAATCAGAAGGAATAAAAGGCCGCTGCAACAGTAAGAGAAAAACCAACTAGAGTGCGAAGAACGTGGACCCAAAGCATGAAACCACATGGGCAGGCCAGAAATGAAAGTCGACACCGGAATACCAAGTACGGCCAGAAGAGGAGTCGTCACGCGCTGCCACGCGCCGGGAAGAGATGACTGTCTCCAACGCGCATGTGTTCCACGCGCCATCCACACGCTGCTAGGGGAAGATCGGACCACCGGGAAACGGCCGAACAGAGGACGGAGAGCACAGGTATGGGGCGCGTTTTTCAAAAAACGTGCTCCACCAGAGACAGAACACACAATCACTCCTCCTCTCTTTCTCTCGTTGTGAACCACCGACAGAAATGGAAAATATATGCAGTCTAAGGCTCTGATACCATATAAAGATGTAATGATATTCTATATACATTCATCTAATTAAATGAGAGGGTTACACGATATATATACACAAAACAGAGACAAAGGAAGTGTTATTAATGGAAGCAATTCAAAGAGTGGTTGAAGGAATAGTCAACAAACTCTACTACCAAATTGCTTCTTCAATAATATCATGCCACCGTATTAATCTATATTCATAACATCTGCATATCTAAACTCTTGGGCATTTAGGGTATGTTTGTTTTATTATACAATCTGTGGTTTACTTTTGAATACATACTCTTACACTAAGCAAATATTCAGTCCGTTTTTTTTCCTTACATCTTCATCATTCAATATCTTGGCTGCAAACTGCAAACAACTGTGCATGGCTGCCAGCATCTGCAGCTTCTAGGCACTAATACACCAAAGGCTATTTTTCTCTTGAAGACTAAAATCAAAGTTATGGTTTAAGTCTTACACTCGTATTTTGATTAGGGTCGGTTCAGTCTGATTGTGGCTTTCTCTCCCACGGGTTGGACATTCGGCAAAGGTAAAAAGAAGTCTCCAGGGAGGAGGTGGCAACAGGGTACCATTATAAGGTGATGTTTCACTTACTGCTTTGATCTCCTTCCTCGTTTTTTCTTTTTTCTGCTCGAGGGTTGAGGGTTTATTGAGTGAGAACGCTCAATAAGGTTATTGAGTGAGACCTGTTTGTTAATAATTGATCCAGAGATTTAGTTTTTTATCTAGCTCAATGATATCTGTGTTCTATGTAATCATCCCTGGATGAGGCTTTATTGTTATTTATTATGCTTTATTAAACTTTTAAAGAGAAACTAGCATTTCTTCACCTTAATTTTCACCGACTTTCCAGTTAGTTGGTAGTTGCAATACAAGAGAACAAGCTTTTTGACTGAACTTGAGTTCATTGGACTGACTTGAGATGATTTTTGATTGATCAGATACGAAGTGCCGTACAGTGAGCATTGCAGCTTCACAGAACTGAAAGACTTTGTCAAACTGATATCTCCAGATACCATCATACCAAGTGTGAATAATGATGGCCCTGAATCTGCCAATGCAATGATTTCCCTCTTGTTGTCCTGATTTGCTCACAACCTCGTACCCTTCGAATCAATTACGACATCTCGTATGTTATGTTACAAAATTTTAATTAAGTCAATGTTTAGTGATCGGTCCATTCCGTACATCTTTCTGCATTTGTCACGGTTTTAAAATGTGTGTTGGAACCTAGTTTTGATAATATGCTTGAAGAAGTCATGATTGAAAATGATAATAACCGAACAGATAGAACAGGTCAAATATGCTTGTATAGCTGATCACTAACGCGCAAATTCAGTTAAAGTCTAACTAGTTTTTTTTTTTTTTTAAAAAAAGGCTGATTATAAAATAAAACTAAAAAACTATGGGATTTCTTGTTAGAACCCAGTCCAAGTACTTCCCCTTCTACGTTTGGGATATTATTATAAAGCATAAGAAAAAGAATTCACCACCATCCTTCATCCTTGCAAATCAGGGTTTACAGCTCTATTTCCTCGGTCTCCCATAAAACGTGATAGCAATGCAGTGCAACTTGCAATTAAATACTACATCAGAGCCATTTCATGTATCGTATTATTTAGAATTAAACTATATAACTTATTCCATCGCAACACAATTCATTGGTTTACAGCTGTATTTCCTCGGTCTCCCATAAAACGTGATAGCAATGCAGTGCAAGTTGCAATTAAATACATCAGAGCCATTTCATGTATCGTATTATTTAGAATTAAACTATATAACTGATTCCATCGCAACACAATTCCTTGGATCTTCATCGTATCCATATCTCTCTATGTGTACGTCATAAAATTCATAAAAACTTATACACAGTCATAATATAAATATTTTATTTGATGATTTTGAAAACATGTTATCAACATAAGTTTATAGGGAAAACTTAATCTCAAAAGACTAGCATGTTAGAAAGGTTGAGTTTCTTAAACTTACAAAATGCATCACATTTTGTGAGTTTTCCTGAGTTGAAAGATCTAGAGCTTTTGATTGAGTGCAAAAGTTCTTGAATGTCAAACTCATTGGATGTTTTACAAACAAACCCTGTTATAGATTTTAAGGTCATACAGTTAGTTGGTAAGAACTGCTAATTGTTTTATTTTTATAATGGTTATATTTAAATAACCGTGAGGTATGTTATTAAAAAGTCTACAATATTTAAGGTCTTACATATGCATAACGGTTAGTTGCTAAAAACCGCTAATTATATTTTCACCTTTATAACGGTTATTTGATTTATCACAGTTCTTTAAAACCAACCGTAAGGTATGTTATTATTATTTTTACATATATTTGAGTTATTATATTAATATATTTTTATATATAAAACTAAAAAACGAAAATAAATAAAACCTACCCATCATCCTCAGATGAGTGATCTAAATCATTTGATAACATAAGGACCAACGAAGTGGAAGTGGTAGCAGCATTGGCCGCAAGCTGGAGGTGGAGGAAGAGAAGCAGGTGAAGGAGCAGGTTGGGAAGGAGGAGCACAAGGAGGGCGTGGGGGCTTGGTGGGAGGAGGAAGAGAAGTAGGTGGGAGTTGAAGTTGGGGAGGAGGAGGAAGTGAAGTAGGCGGAGCAGGAGCAGGTTGGGAAGGAGGAGGAAGAAAAGCAGGCGGAGGAGGAGTAGGAGGGTGTGGAGGTTGGGTGGGAGAAGGAAGAGAAGTAGTTGGAGGTACATATTGAGAAGTAGCACGAGGAGGAGGAGGAAGAGGCGGAGGTTGGGGAGGACCATTCTCTAGCATTTCTACAGTGCATCACTTGACCATGATGATGAGGAGAACAAAGGAAGAGGGTGAAAAAAATATATGAAAATGGGGAGTTTAAATAGATTAGAAGTGAAGCGTGTGATAGAAGTTGAAGATCGAAGATCAGTCCATGCAACTATATTATGTTCTTTTTCTCGTGCAATGAGTTTCATGACGGTTGTTTCGAAAGAACCATTAACGAACCGTTATTTATTATATTTCATAACGATTGTTTCTAGTAGCCGTAAGTAATGTTCTATATTTTTTTTACAATACGTTTAAAACAAAAAAATGTAAAAAACAGAACAATGGCGAGTAGCTTGATGAACTGATGAGATCATCAAACTACTCGTCACCGAAGGAGTGACCAGGATCATGGCCAATCCCAAACTCATCAAGTATGAGATTGACCTTCCTATCCATACTTGAGATGTATAAATAAAGCCTCTTCATGGCATGGTTAGTATGTTCTACATGCCGCAACATTGCCTCCAGTTGTGAAAGCATAAGATGTTAAGGCAGGGGAGGAGAAGGATAGGGAGGAGGTGGAGGATGACGCTAAGAGCTTTCTGGCTATTATTCTACATGGCGTTTCATTTTTGTGATTGAGAGAACAAAGAGAAGGACAATGAAGAAAATATAGGAAAATAAATGAAAATAGTGAGTTTAAATAGATGTCTGGAGCTCTGGAAGGGATGGAAAAAACATCATTGTACTCATTAATTAGAAGTTGAACAGGACGTAATGAAAGGGTACCTAGTTCTTCTGATGATCATTAGATAATGAGGAGACACCTAGAGCCAGTGCGGGAAAGAGAAAAGGTTTTGAAAACTTTACTTTACATTTATTAAGTTAGAACTGTTAAGTACGGTACAAGAATACTTTACGGTCATACATAATGGTTATTAGTTAATTAATAATGTGAAGTATGAAGTTGTTTTTTTTTCATAACTTATTTTTTTAAAAATACAATAGCGGTATTCAATCATCATCACCACCGCCGTCCTCCTCCTCCTCCTCTTCATTCTTATCATTTGAGGAAGGAGATGAAGGGTCTGAATATAAAGCATATTTAACCTCACTGTGATGAAGTATGAGGTTCAACTTCCTGTTCAACCTGTTGGTGTATGCCGTGAGACGCCTTATTAGGTGGTCAAGGCCTGCTAACAGCTGTATCAAAGCCTCCATTTCAGGAGGAGGCAAAGGAGGAGGAGGGGGTGGCGACGGTGGAGGAGGGGATGGCAGCGGTGGAGGAGCTCCCTGGGATGTTAACATTATGGAGAGAAGGAGGAGGTCGATAAAAAGTAGTAAGAATCATAAGGAATCTGTGAGTTTAAATAAGGTCTAGCGGATATTATGAAATATGAAGGGTTATGACCTATGAAAAGTGTTACATGACAATTGTTTCTGAAGATCATTATGTTTTGTTTTCGCTGATATAAGAGGTTGGAAGTCGAATCATTTGTAAGCGCTATATGGCAGCTATTCTGAAAGAACTATCACTTTTGTTCCTAAATAAATGACGGTTATTAATTATAGCAGTTATTTTTTTAATTTTGTGAATTCCGCCTCTCAATACATGACGGTGTGTATAATTAACCGTTATTTTTAAGCGTTATATATCCTTACGTGACTTTAGCCTCAATATACATAACATTTATTAACTATAACGAGACTTTGGGAAGAGCACAGATATTAACACAATAATAATCACCGCTAAATATGAACTACCCAGCAACGTCCAGGAGAGACGCTACTAGTATACATTTAATATATATATAAATATATTATATTCTGTATATATACTGCATCAACCCTAGGCTGTAGCCTGTAAAAATTCATCCACCTTAATTGGTAAAGTTCACGAGAGAGATCTGTGATTTGTGTGGGCGAAACAAGCTATGAAGACTCGTATCCGAAGTTCCAAAGGATTAATGAATTGTGAGAATAAGCATCTTCGTATTGATTCTCTTGGGCATTATTGTAGTCGAAAGGCACAAATGGTGGTGTGAAGTAATCTAACTCAGAATAGAGTCCATAGTCAATATCGGAATCCAGCGAGTTCAAAAATGACCAATCTATGGTGCTGTCACCACCGTGCTCCTGCACTTCAACTTGCATACAAGAGGACGAAGAAGTACATGCGCTGGAAACAGTTTCAGACACCGACACAGGACTTACAGATTGAAATTTTGCAGATGGTTCTGCTTCATGGGGCGGCTCCGGTAGCGGCGGCGGCTGGTGGTGGTGGTGGAGCTGATTGGCGAAGGAAGAAGCAAGAAGCTGAATCTGGTGATGTGTAAGAGGTTGATTTTGATGAGGAAGACGAAAGAGGAAAGGAGTGTCAGGGAAGTTGAAATTGGCACGATCCCCACGTAGACAAAAGAGTGCAGCATCAAAAGCTCGAGCAGCTTTTTCTGAGCAATCATAAGATCCAAGCCATATGCGTTCACGGCTGTTGGGAAGTCTGATTTCAGAAACCCATTTGCCCCATTTTCGCTTCCTCACGCCTTTGTACTTTGAACACTGATCATGATCGCTCATCACAGTTGCAGAATTCGGAGAAGCCATTAATGGCTTCACCATGCATGCGTATGAATATATACTTATTAATTAGCTGACGATTGAAGAGGGTGAATTGTGCATGCGTATTTATATACAAGTTGTGGGGAGGATATGATGATCCATCACAATTTTGTTGATATGAGGATGAGGGTGAAGCAGCGGTGGTGGACACGAGTCGTAACATGGGTGATCACGTTTTGAAATAAACGAGGTGGGCCCCTCTTGAAACAACACGTTTGGATATTCAGCTCATTCCTTGCGTTTTTCGGCTCGTTTCCTAGGATAGGAACCTCTTCAGGCTAGAATTCTCTCTCTCTCTCTCTCATTTTCCTTTCAGAAAATTCTATTTTAGTTGTGATGGTTATGCAAAAGTAATATTTTAATTGGTTAAAGTGTAAATTTATCAATAAAGTTTTGTTTGAGGAGCGTCTGGCACAAATATCTTTTAGAATGGGCAAAAATACCAATGAACAATTAATAAGGGGCAAAAATACCAATGAACAATTAATAAGGGGTAAAAATACTAATGAACAATTAAAAAGGGGTATCCATCACAAAAACTGTTAAATCCGTACTAACGCCGTTAGAGGTTTTCTTCTCTTATAATTTAACACCGTTAGTACGGATTAACGGTTTTTGTGGTGGATGCCCTTTTTTAATTGTTCATTGGTATTTTTGCCCTTTTTAAAAGATATTTGTGTCAGATGCTTCTCGGACAAAACTTCGTTGGTAAATTTGTACTTTAATACTATTTTAAAAGTGACGAGGTATTAAACCAGAAAGGTGAGCCATTTACCGCTTAACTGATAAAAATGTGATGTACCTAATAGGGAGGGTTATAAGTAGCACCAGTAAAATGGGTTGGAACCTATAGGCCCTATGGGTGTTTAAAGTATTCTAGTCTCAGCCCGATCGTGGACATTTTATCTTGAGAATTTCATGTCCCGGCCGAGACCGGGATCGGGATCACATCTTGTGATCCTGGTCCCTTTTTATTTATTTATTTTTTTATTTAAAAAATAAGTTATTCTTTTATTTTTGTATTTTTTACCCCATAAATTAAGTTATCATTTGATCAAATGTATATAACATATTTAGTTAGAGTTAAATCGTATATATCGTGATACTAATCCTAACTATATAATGTATAAAAATAATAACAAAAATGATGAATATGATAATAATAACAACAACAATAACAATAATAATAATAATATGTTATTCTTCAATTCTAGCTCAATTTGTGTGCTTTTTATTACCTTATTAGGTGTTAAATAATCACTTTAAACACTAGATTATAAAAAATTTAACTAATATAATAATATTATTGAAATCGAGAATTCCCGATCACGATCTCAGTCCCAGGAATTCCCGGTCTCGGTTATACCGGGAATGACTTCCCACTCCCAACTACCCCCCGGGACGGGAACCAGGAATGGGTGATCCCGGTCCCATCCCGGGATTTGAACACCCCTCAGGCCCAACCATTCAAAAGTGACAGACTAGTTTTGTTCAAATCTCTTAATTTTTTTTTTCATTTTTCCTCAAAAAATAAATCCAAATACCCTTATCCCCTAACTACTTCCTCATACTTTTTTATTTGACACTTTTATTTTCATATTATATTATTTATTCTATAATTATTAAATTTAAAAAGGGAGGTGTTTATACGTTTTTATGATGTGAGTAAGTGAAAAAAGAAAAAGAAAATGAGAATGAAATTGGTTACCTAACACAAACATCTAAAAGAAAGCAAATGTGATATAAGTAGATGAAAAAAAAAAGAGTAGTACTATAAAAAAAGAAGTATAACAATTTTTTTTAATAAAACAATTAATATTTGGGCTGGCGCCTTGTCATGCTAACCCAACTTATTCAACCCGCGGGCTGTGGAGGGTTAGCCCACATCCCATGGGCTAGCCCGAATTACCAACTATAATTATACGGTGCCACTATGCCAGCAAAAATGAGATTAGAGAACATGTCTCTTATGAGGAACTCCGTGTCACTATTACAAACTTTCTCTATAGATTTTCTTTCCCCTTTGTTTGTTTTTCCTTTCGTTCTTTAATATAAGAGTCATTTGATTTTTTTTAGACGTTAAAAAAGATAAATAAATTACTTAATCATAGTATAGGTTGTGTATTATTATTAGATTATTTATCAATTTATAAATTAAACAAATCAATTTGAAAAAGAACAATAAATATAAATACTTTGATGTGATTTAATTAGCTTTTTTAATATCTTCAAAAAAAATTCATTGACTCTTATATTAAGGACCGGAGTTAATATATTATATTTTTAACTTAATTAGCCCGGTAAGATTGGATTCAATTCATATGAATTTGTCACTTTTTAAATGAACTATTTATCAACATTAATATAAAGAAGTATCTAAAAAATACAGTCACGTACAATATCCATAAATCCTAGACAACATGATTTATTGTCTTTCGTACAAATACTCACACGCAGGAACCCACTTTAATGGCTACTAGGTACCACATCCGGTTTCGATCTTTAGTATAACATATTACAAGATATAGTTGATTTTTTTTAGATTAAGAAAATTAAATATGTTAGTTAATCATAACATGTCATGTATTATTTGATTATATATCAATTTATGAATAAGACAAATTAATTTAATATAAAAAAGATAAATATTAATACTTTAAAATAATTTATTTAATTTTTTTAATCTATTCAAAAATATCAACTACGTCTTATATTATTCTCGAAAAAGTACAATTTACACTATAAATAATATCTTATATTAAGGATAGAAGGTAATATAAGTTATTTAACAGTTTTCTTTCAAAGAAAGTAAACAATCACCATATATATTCCGAATATTATTGCCCTCGATCGTGATGTGACAATGCTAGGTATATATAACTAAATTGGCGTAATAATATTAATGTTGATAGTGGACAACATCAGATTAGCTATTCACATTATTATACTATAATATATATCACAGATAGTGTATCAGTTGCTAACTACAACGTGAATAATAATATAATGTGTTGAAATCAAAGATATGATATGGAGAAGTTAAATTTGAAGCTGTCACTCATCATCGTACCATAATAAACAAACTGGGGTTTCACGTCATACAGCTCAAACTTATCCATCATCATTATTTCTTATATTTTTTCGGAAAAATATCCATCATTTGATTCGCTCGTTTTGTTCTGTACATGCGAAAAAGAAAAAAGAAAACTTCTTGGCGAGTAGCCGCAATCGCTACAATATTTGTCACTCATTTTACATTGGGATTTTTGGTAAGTTGAATCATGTGGGGAAAATATATAAATTAATTTGAGTGGAGACCCTCAAATCAATATTCCAGGCGGTGTTGACTCGATGGGACAAAAAAGGTTGACTCGCGGGGTCGGACAAAACAGTGATCTTCCCTTTTCAAACCCTCAACCTCGGCTCTCCTGAGGGGTCCACTTTAAGCCTAACTATATCGCAAAATCACGCCCGTTGCCTTCAAATTTCTCCATTTCATTACATAAAATAGGCAGTCAAAGTTAAACCTATACCATTCTGACAACAACATATTCATCTTCCATTGTATTCACGTCACGGCGTTTCACTTACTCTCTTTCAGTTAAAAAAGCGTATTTGAAAAGACCAAGTGTTAGGTGAAAAAAAAGTAATTAACCTTTTAATTTATAAACATCACTTCTCTTATAAACTTCTTCACGCGTCAAGAAGATGAATACACATACATAGTCCTTTTTTTTTTATAACCTAGGCAACGTGTCCTAGGATATTATGTTTAAAGGATTCATCCATCTATCAACTTTGTCAGAGGCTTTATTAGTTAATACAAGTCAGTTTTTCTGATATGGCATTGCATGAGGGTAACAATAGATGGAAAGAAGATATTAAATGGGTGATATAATAGTGATACCGACCAGATTTGAGGTGGTCGTGAGATCGATTGAGTATTGATAGGTAGATAGAGTCTATATATGAGCTTGCGTAGGGTCAACATCGGGCTTGTGATTATAATATCCTTGAAAATTACCACGGATGAAGATGGATTCATCTCCACGTGACACGTGTGTTCCTTATGAGTATTATCTCCCGCCGACTTTCCTTTCGATACACCTAAATCTTCGTCGAATCAAATGCCTTATTCAGAGATTTCATCTGATGATATATCTGCATCTTATTGGTCTGTTTATAACGTCAGTCTCTTAGGGCTTGTTCGGTCTGGCGGAGGGGAGTAAAAGTGGGTGAAGGGAATAATTTTTTGAATTGAATTTAAAAAAAGTAGAGAACTGGGGTTAAAAATTTTTAATTAATTTTTCTTACTTTTTTATCTTATATATTTTCTTTATTAAAATTTTATTACCCCACTATTTCTTCAATCTTTTAAAATTCAACTCATAAAAATTTTCCTTCCCCTCTCTTCCTCTCTAAATCCGTCACATCAAAGAGACTCTTACTTTCAACTTTCATTTTCATCACTGCTGCAGCCAGTTTTCATGCGAGTTACTCTCTGGGTTCAAAAAGAAATGTGCCACATTGTCCTAAAATCACATTTGTGCCATATTTTGAGTTGAAAATTATATGACTATGAAACTGAAAACTGTAGCTAATTGAACTCAAATTCATGGCTGGATTTTATTTTTGGCCTAAGTTGCTGGCATGTCTAAAATTCAGTCCACGTGGCTGCTGATTGGATGACAAGAGCAAGACATTTGACTTTCATTTGACCCAAAATCTGACGACTAGCTAATTGATGGTCCCATTATACTGGTTCGTGCAGTTGCCGGAAATGTTTCTAAAGGGGAGAGAGAGATCTTGAAGGATATATATGTACTAGCAGTGAACGTGTGTGTGAGCCACGTCAGCCATTTTAAGATAACTCTTATAAGCTGATGTAATGGACTATGTTTGTTTGCCGGATTAAGTGGCTTGCCCGTTGTCCAGTCAGCAATCTCGTGGACTAATGTTTGAACTTGTTCGTGAAAGTTTTCAATTGGTGGGATAAATTATAATGAATAAAAGCTTCATTATTCCCGAAAAGAAGAAAACACAAGATAAGGAAAAGTTGGAAGCGTGATTTGATTGTTGTAGTGTGTGTTTGGAATAATTTATTTTTGATTTATAAGTGTTTTTAAATCATGATTTACGGTATATGAGGTAAATATATAAGAAGAGTTTTGTCTCGACTTATGTAAAAAACATTTATTTCTCAGGAATAAGGTGATCCAAACATGCTTGTAGTCTTCTTTTTGACATCACAATAGTGAACGTGTTTTTCCCCCTTCTCTTCTAGCTAGGATGTGTGGTTAAGAGATAAACTTCTAAAGCGGCCTAGTGATTGCTTGAAATAATGATTAGAGTCTTAGAAAATAATTTTTCAATCGTAATTTACGGTATACGAAGTAAATATGTGAGAGGAATTTTGTCTCGATTTTCATGAATAAACACTTTTGAGGGTTTCAAACATGATCTCAAACAAACTTTTAACTATAAGTGGTTAACACATTAGATGCTTGATATACTCAACTAATTAGTAATGAAGATTTAAAATAGCTCAAGTCAATTATATGATAATTCGTAATCCAAATATCCAACAACTTTTTGCAGTACCTGTTTTCATCCAAACTAGATAATTTCCTGCTGCTGCTGTACATATTCAATGAATAATAATTTAATAACTTATGGGATTGAGTTTGAGTGCAATGAAATTAGGGGTTAGTTTCTCCCAACATGTCAAATTAATATTCAAATCTCTATCCAAAAAAGTGTTCGCTTTTAGTTTGGGCATCAAACAACACTATCTTTAAAAGCATTTGCGAGTTATAATAACTAATTTACGGTGAAATTCAAGATCCATACAAAATACTAAAAAAAAAGAGCAAATAGAAGAAATAAATAGGATTTATTCCAAGTCTTTTTATACCTTCTCGATCTGTGCGTGTAATTCTTGGGTAAGGGCCATACTAATCTTTTGTTGGAGGGGCTAGATTTCTTAGGAGTACAAGAGTAGGGGATAAAAAAAAAGTAGTGCATAATGTCTTTAAGGCATGGTCGACGCTTTCCTTTAGGGTCTGTTTGGTGTGAGGGATTTGGAGGGAAAGGGAGGGGAGGAAAAATTTTTATGAGTTGAATTTTAAAAGATTGAAAAAGTGGGGTAATAAAATTTTAATAAAGAGAATATATAAGAGACAAGAGTACGAAAAATTAATTAAAAATTTTTAAACCCACTTCTCTAATATTTTTAAATTCAACTCAAAAAAATTTTCCCTTCGCCCACTTTCCCTCCCCTCCTCTCACACCAAACAAGCCCTTAGGGTGTGTCTGGTTTGAGGGGAGGGGAGGGGAGGGAAGAAGATGTATGTTAAATTACCTTTTTGGGTTGAAGATATTTAAATTTTGGGCGGTAATCTAAAATTTAAAAGGAATGAAAGGATAAATTTTAGGCGGGAATCTAAAATTTAAAAGTCATAACCATATGTTTGATTCGTGAACCCTTATGAGCCAACCTAACTTCAATAATCAATAATTATTTAAAATAACTCTTCCATGAAGAGTTACGTCTTTATAATATGTGGAGTTTTCTTAAAACCAACACAACTTTTCTCCAAATAGTAGCTACTATAAACCTTTTCATAGGTGTCTTTAAAAATTAAAAGAATATGACCTTAGTGACTTTGAGAAATACTTATGAACTCCTAGCATACCAACACATTTATACTCTACCCAATAAAAATGCTCCACTTCAAATGTTTTTAATCTACGTGTCATCCAACTAATTTTCCTTAGTTTATTGTTTTAGAAATATAAAAATACTTGGGGTTCGTTACTTTACTTCACTGCCCCTACCCCTATCCCATTTCCTCCCCCTGCTCCCAATCCCTTTTCCTCCCGCTTGAATCTATGTTCCTTCGTCCCTTGCATCTCCCCCACTTTCTTGACTCTTCAGTATTGTTGCTTTCGAAATCGAAACCCAGAACCAGCATAATGCGAAGGTTCTCTTCTTTCTTCTAACACATCTACCTCTTTTTGATTCTATATATTTTCCTTAAATATCCCTTACCCACAAGAAAGTGATCAAGAAAGGATTCAAAAACTACCCTTTTATCGGAGTTTTACCAGTGCCAAAATTCAGCACCTATTTTTGGATTAGACCATCAAAATCCTTCATGAGAGGCACTGGGTTCAAGATGTTGGGAAAGACATTACCTTTGTCGCTGGTGGAGAATCATCAAGGCCATCGCTGGGGGAGGATGCGACCACCATCACCGCTACCTAAGAAAAAATAAGGAGACGAAGGGAGGAAGAGGGGCATTAAAGAAAAATAATAAACCCTAAGTATTTTTTGTTTTTTTAAAACAGCAAATTAATAGAAATTAGTTAGATAACATTTGGATTAAAATTATTTGAAGTGGAGTATTTTTATTGGATAGAGTTCAGATGTGCTGGTATTATAGGAGTATACAAGTATTTCTCAGTGATCTTTAGGGCTTGTTTGGTTTTAGAGGAGGGGAGGGAAAGTGGGCGGAGGAAAATTTTTTTTGAATTAAATTTAAAAAAATTAAAGAAGTGGAGTTAAAAATTTTTAATTAATTTTTCCTACTCTTTTATCTTGTATATTCTCTTTATTAAAATTTTATTACCCTATTTTTTCAATCTTTTAAAATTCAACTCATAAAAATTTTCCCTCCTCTCTCTTCCCCTCCAAATCCCTCACACCAAACAGACCCTTAGGATGTGTTTGGTTTGAGGGGAGGGAATGAGAGGGTGGGTAAATTACCTTTTTGGGTTGAAAGAATTTAAATTTTTGGCGGGAATTCAAAATTTAAAAAGAATGAAAAAGTAAATTTTGAGCGAGAACCCAAAATTTGAAAAAAATGAGATTTGAGTGTTATAACTCCAATCCTTACAAGATTTGAGTGTTATAACTCCAATTTGCCCAAAATTTGAAAGAATGAAAAAGTAAATTTTGAGCGAAAATTCAAGATTTGAGTGTTATAACTCTATACACAATTCTTCATATAAATTTCTTAATTTATAAAGATATGACTTTTCAATAAACACATCTTTTTATTTTAAAATATTCCAACAAATTGTTATGTATCGTTCCAAATTTCATAGGAGGTCCCCAAGAGGAAATTTTTTTATATCTTTTGTTAGGGTTTTTATATTTTAAGGTTTTTCTCCAATATTTTAAGTGGCTTGATATAAGTAAACCAATATGAGGCCCAGGCCCGAAAACACTGTGAAAAAAAAGCTGAGGCCGACTGTGTCCATAAAAGAACTTCGAGGACAATTGAAGGCCCATCCAATTCGGGCACGGCATCGAGATTTCAGAACGGAGTTTCGCGCCTTTCCGCTGGGTTCTCACTTCTAGGTCGCATTTCCGCGAGCACTTGGAATGCATAGTTTGATGGCGCGCTCGCTCCTATACTGGGGCTTTGATGTTTCTCATTCCTCAAAGGTTCCATTTGACCTCCTTCCTATGATTCCTCTTACATAGCTTCCCTTTTATGTTTTTTATTCCTCAAATGGCCGTTTCACCCCCTTTAGTTTTTCGGACGAATCAGTTAAATGTAGCCGGAAGCCTCTATCCTGTTTCGATCTTTAGCGATGGCTCATGTTTTTGTTGGGGAATAAGACGGTTGTATAACAGGAAATTACTATCCTTTCGATTTTGGTGGTCTCATTGTCCGAGTCGATGTATGACGACCAGCAGACGAGTACAAGACAGAAGCCGGAAGAAGAGGGTTCATGACCTTGAAATTGCGACCGAGAAGTGGAAGATAGCGTCGAAGGTGCTCTTTTTAATGGAGACTCTTAAAAAAGAGCCAGAGATGATCATCCCCGTTCGGTCGCTTGCACAATACCGGAAGCAGATTAATTTACCCAAGCCCTATAAGATTTCCGATTTCATTCAGAAATCACCCAAGCTATTTGAGCTGTACAAGGATCATAATGGGGTATTATGGTGTGGGATGACTGAGAAAGCCGAAGACTTGATAAAAGAGGAAGAGAAGATTATTGACCAGCAAGCAGATAAAGCAGCTCAGTACGTTGCGAGAATGCTGATGATGTCAGTTGATAAACGACTTCCATTGGATAAGATTGCCCATTTTCGGCGAGATATAGGTTTGCCGCTGGATTTCAGGATCAATTGGGTACACAAGTATCCTCAGCATTTTAGGGTGGTTAAGTCTGTAGATGAAACAGAGTTTTTGGAGCTTGTATCTTGGAACCCTTCTTGGGCAATTACAGAGTTGGAGAAGAAGATAACAGGAATAACTGAGAACGATTCTCAAAAACCGGGTATGCTCTCACTCGCATTCCCCTTGAAATTCCCTTCAGAGTATAAAAAGGTATATAGATATGGTGGCAAAATTGATCATTTTCAGAAAAGGTCTTATTTATCTCCTTATGCGGATGCTCGGGACCTGAAAGCTGGGACACTAGAATTCGATAAGAGGGCTGTTGCTATTATGCACGAACTTCTTAGTTTTACTTTAGAGAAGAGGCTAGTAACTGATCACCTCACTCACTTCCGACAAGAACTAGTGATGCCTCAAAAGCTTATGAGACTTCTTCTGAAGCACTTTGGCATCTTCTATGTCTCGGAGAGGGGTAAGAGGTTTAGTGTATTCTTAACTGAAGCTTATCAAGGTTCGGAGCTTATTGAGAAATGCCCTTTGGTCCTTTGGAAGGAAAAAGTACTGAGTCTTACTGGTTACAGAGGAAGGAAGAAGAAGATAGAGACATTCAGTGACATGTCTGATACTGATGATAATTGTTTGCTCCAGAGTGATTCTGACGAGGAGGAGAAGTTGCAAGTAGAATTAGAGCAACAGGAAACCATGGATTATGAGGATGCTTTACTTTCGGACAACTCTGATATGGGTGTTGAAGAGGTTTCCAGTGTATACCAAAATTTTTAAAACTTTTATTTGAGGTCATGATCATTTTAAAATTTTCCCATAGTCACTTATTATGTAAACTAATTCATTTGGCTGGAGAATGTAAATTTATACTTTCGGATGTATTCATTGGCCTTTTTCTTCGATAATTATGTAATGAATAATAACCTTATTTGAATCAGTAGCAAACACGGTTGTTGTAGTGGAGTGTTTGGTGGTTGTTTCTTTTGCCTTTATTCATTGCTCCTCTTGCTTTATTATCATGATGTTTTATTCTGTTTGCTTTCATCATTATGTTCTGGATAATAAGTAGTATAAATAGGTGTGTTAAGAACGTTGTAAGCATTGAGATTGAAATGAGAAGCAGAGTGTATGGTTTCTGAACCATTTGGCATCAGAGCCTTGTTCCATAGGGAGAGAAAAGGAGAGAGTGAGGACTAGGTTGAGAGAAAAAAAACGTTGGAGAGACAGGGTGTGCGAACTCCATCCTGTCGATTTTTTTCATCAATCTAAGCCCACCATCGTCTTCGGAAGGTCCCAAAACCCAGGACAGGCTTCGACCACCATGGTGAACCGCGGTCACGCGCCCTCACACGCCGCCTCTGTGTCACACGCTCCATCAACGGAGTACACGCTCTGGCCATGCGCTGTTCTGAGGTTGAAGACGACCCACGTCAGCAAGTCCGTCCAGTCACCGATAGATGGTCCACTCGTTGACTGTCACGTGTCACCAACGCCACGTAATCATCGCCGTCAGCCGTTTGCCGTGTAGAGCCGGGAATTCGGGCCGAGCCTATCGGGCCGGCCTATTTAGGCCCGAGCCCTTCAAGGGCCGGACTTATGATTTAGAGGCTAAAAAGAGAAGCGGGCTTAAAAGGGCCGACCGTATAGGGCCGTAAGCCCTGTAGGGCCGGCCCTGCAGCCCTGAGGGCCGGCCCTTTTAGGCCCGTTTAATATTTTTTTGAAATAAATTAATAAATATAATATCATTATATCAAATTATCAATATGAGAGACACCTAAGTATCTAATAGAGTATTAATAACAGGCAAACACTTATTAATTGGTTTGATTTATTTTATTTTCTACAATGATTTATTAATTTAAACTTTAAATAATAGGCTAATTTGGACATTGGATAATTATTTTAACTAAAAATTTTTGATTTTTAAAAATAATGTATCTCAATTTAAAACAAAATAATAAATAAATTGTAAAACTTGAAAAAGAATTTTTTTTGAATTAAAATGAGTTTAAGCCCGTTTAGGCCCGAGCCCGTGAAAGGCCGGCCCTGTAGGGCTGGGCCGACCCGTATTCCCGGCTCTATTGCCGTGTCATCAGTCCAGTCAGAGTCCACATCATCAGTCAACTCCAGTTCATCCAATGCCCGACTGACACGTGTCACTCTAGCCACATCAGTATAACGGTCAGCCAGAATTTTGTTTAAATTATGTTTTGTGCCCTAAATTCTGTCAAAATTAAATTAGGCCCCTGAACTTTCAAAAATTAGATTTTTACCCCGATATTCTGCCAAAATTACATTTTGAACCCTAAACTTTCTGAAATTACATTTTGACCCCAGATTCTGTCAAAATTACATTTCAGACCCCTGAACTTTCTGAAATTGCATTTTGACCCCAGATTATGCCAAAATTACATTTCAGACCCCTGAACTTTCTGAAATTGCATTTTGACCCCGGATTCTGCCAAAATTACATTGTTGCCCTTAATTGCCCAAATTTCCTATTTTACCCTTGACTTTTCTATAGACACAAATCCTTCCCTTATCCTTTTACCTTATACCTAATAACTACGTACTTAAGTCATAACCTGTCAAACAAACTACAAAATGCCTCCAAGACGCAGAAATAGACACGAGATTGGGATGGAGGAGATGAGACTCCGGATTCAAGAACTAGAGGCCACTATAGCAGAACAGCAAGCCTTGCTCGAAACTCGCAGAGACCACTCAGAAGATGATTTGAATAGCCACAGTTCGTCATCCCCTGACTACCGTCATCATCCTCGACAACAACCATTCCGCCTTAATGACATTAAGGTAGACATTCTTGAATTCGAGGGAAGACTCTAACTGGACGAATTCATTGACTGACTACAAACAGTTGAACGAGTCTTTGAGTACAAAGAGATTCTAGATGAGCAGAAAGTTAAAATTGTCCCCATCAAACTGAAGAAACATGCCTCCATATGGTGGGAGAATCTCAAAAGAAGGCGTGAAAGAGAAGGAAAGAGCAAGATACGAATGTGGGACAAGATGCTAGGCGAGCTCTCACGTAAGTTTCTTCCCGAAAATTATTATCAAGATAATTTCCTTCAATTACATAATCTCTGCCAAAAGACTATGTCTGTAGAGGAATATACCAGGGAATTTGAGAAACTTATGATGAAATGTGATATACAAGAAGGGGAGGAGCAAACAATAGCTCGTTATCTCGAAGGGTTAAATACGAACATTGCTCATCCAGTACAACTCCAGCAATACTGGACTCTGGACGACGTCATTTATTTAGCCATCCGTATCGAGAAGCAGCTGCTCAGAAGGCCTCCATACCAATTGTCTTCCTCAACCAGAATTCCTTTTGATAGGCGTAAGCCACAAATGCATCATCCTAGCTCTTCAAGCACGCCTCCACCTAAGGCTACTAGGGAATTCAGCTCCAAAGCACCTAAATGCTTCAAATGTCACGGGTTCGGTCATATCGCTTCTAACTGCCCTAACCGCAGAGTTGTCACCATTATTGAAGGGGAAGCTTCTACAGTATTTGAAGAAGAAAGGGAACCTATGCTTGAAACAGAGCTAATATTTGATGAGGAGCCAGTATTTGATAAGAAAGTTACTCCTGCTGATCACGGTGAATCACTTGTGATTAGGAGAAGCCTGTATACAACAACTGTGAAAGAAGAGCCTTGACTACGTCACAACATTTTTCATACTCGTTGCACTACTCAAGGTAAAGTCTGTGACATCATCATTGACAACGGAAGCTGTGAAAACGTAGTTTCCAACTATATGGTAGAAAAGTTGCATCTACAGATGAAGATCCAATGGCTTAACCAGGATAGCGAGGTAAGAGTTTCAAAACGATGCCTTATTACTTTTTCTATTGGTAAAAGGTATCATAATGAAGTTTGGTGTAATGTTGTTCCCATGGATGCCTATCATCTTCTTATGGGGAGACCTTGGCAATATGATCGACATATTCTGTATGACGGTCACGCAAACACATATTCCTTCCAGAAGGATGGCGTGAAGATCCAGCTCGCTCCTTTGCCACCTGATAAACACAATAAAGGCAAAAATAAATCCAAACCATTAGTGTCTTTAGTCGAGAAGGTGACCAAAACAGAAAGCCAAGTAATGGGTTTTCTTCTCTTGCTCGAGGCAAATAACGGAACTGACATTCCACCTGAAGTGCAGCCATTATTAGATGAGTTTCCTGATGTAATTCCAAATGAAATGCCGCCAGGATTACCACCCATTCGAGACATTCAGCATGCTATGGATTTCATTTCAGGAGTAGTAATTCCTAACCGGCCAGCTTACAGAATGAGTCCTCGAGAAAATGCTGAAGTTCAAATCTAAATTGAAGAATTGCTGAAAAAGGGATTAATCCGAGAAAGTGTCAGCCCTTATGCCGTACTTGTACTCCTAGTCCCCAAGAAAGATGGAAGTTGGAGAATGTGCATAGATTGTCGTGCAATCAACAAGATCACAATTAAGTATCGGTTTCCGATACCCAGACTTGATGACATGTTCGACCAATTATATGGCTCTACTACTTTCTCTAAGATTGACCTTCGTAGCGGATACCATCAAATCCGAATTCACCCTGGAGATGAATGGAAGACAGCTTTCAAAACTAGAGATGGGTTGTACGAATGGAATGTGATGCCATTTGGGTTGACAAATGCTCCTAGTACATTTATGCGCTTGATGAATCAGGCCCTTCGCCCTTTCATTGGCAAGTTTGTTGTTGTTTACTTTGACGACATTCTTATCTACAGCGATGGACCATTTGGAGCATCTACGACAAGTATTGCAAGTTCTTCAAGAGCAGAAACTTTATGCTAATTTGAAGAAGTGTACTTTCTTGACAAATGAAGTTATTTTTCTGGGCTATATTATCACTGCAGAGGGCGTACGGGTTGATCCAAGCAAAATTGAAGACATTAACAGTTGGACAACACCGCAATCCATTCAAGAAGTCAGAAGTTTCCACAGATTAGCTTCCTTCTATAGGTGATTCATTCGAAACTTCAGTTCCATTGCCACACCCCTCACGAATTACATCAAGGGAGACAAGTTCTAATGGACAAAGAAAGCTAAGAAAAGTTTTGAAGAACTGAAGAAACGCTTGACAGAAACTCCTGTACTAGCCCTTCTTAATTTTGACTAAGTGTTTGAGGTCAGTTGTGATGCCTCTAACACTGGAATCGGTGCCGTCCTGAGTCAAGAAGGCCATCCAATTGCTTTCTTCTGTGAGAAGCTTAATGATGCTAAGCTCAAATATTCTACCTATGATAAGGAATTTTATGCCATTGTTCGTGCTCTACAACATTGGAGTCATTATCTCCTAAATAAAGAGTTCATACTCTTTTCTGATCATGAAGCCCTCAAGTATCTAAACTCTCAGCAAAAGATCAGTCGTAAGCATGCGCGTTGGAGTGAAATCTTACAGTCTTATCCGTTTCTGATAAAACATAAGGCTGGAATTTTAAACTCAGTAGCTGATGGTCTTAGCCGCCGTCATGCATTACTATCAACAATTCAAGCCAAAGTTGTTGGGTTTGAATGCGTCAAGGAGTTGTACCAGGATGACCCAGATTTTCGTGGAATATGGGAGGCAACTGCAGGTCAGCCTTTCCACCAATATTACAGATACGATGAGTTTTTATTTCGAGGTAAAACCCTGTGCATCCCTCAGTGTTCTTTACGAGAGGCAATAATTTAGGAAGCTCACGATGGAGGTTTAGCTGGTCATTTCGATAGAGATAAAATAGTTGCTTTAGTCAAAGAGAATTTCTACTGGCCAAGACTTGAACGAGATATCAACAGGCACATACAGAGATACAGAATATGTCATTTGGCCAAAACCAAGGGTCAAAATACAGAATTATGCCTTTACCAGTCCCAGAAGCACCATGGGAAGATGTAAGCATGGATTTTGTGCTGGGATTACCACGAACTCAGAGGCAGAATGATTATGTCATGGTGGTTATGGATCGATTTTCAAAGATGGCCCATTTTATTCCATGTCAGAAGACTAATGATGCTGTGCAAGTTGCTGAACTGTACTTTAAAGACATTGTTCATCTCCATGGCATTCCCAAGACTATTACATCTGATCGTGATGTTAAGTTTCTTAGTCATTTTTGGAGAACTCTATGGAAAAGGATGGGTACTAAACTTCAGTTTAGCAGTGCTAGTCACCCTCAGACGGACGGACAAACAGAAGCTATAAACAAGATTCTTGGCAAGCTTCTACGAAGCTTTATTGGAAAGAATTTGAAGCAGTGGGATCTTATCCTTGCTCAGGTTGAATTTGCTTATAACAATTCAATCAACCAAGCCATTGGAAAGTGCCCTTTTGAAGTTGTTTATGGTACTCGACCTCTCAATCCATTCGACCTGATTCCTTCAGCTAGCAAACAATATTACAGTGCAGATGTAGACCAAAGGGCTGAAGAAATCAAGAAACTACATAAGCAGGTACGAGATAGGATCCAGAAGCAAAATTTGAAAATTAAAGCACAAAGGGACAAGCATCGAAGGCAACAAATTTTTAATGTGGGAGATCTAGTTTGGATACATTTGAGGAAAGAACATTTTCCTAAACAGCCAAACGCCAACTTGTCTCCTCGAGCTGATGGTCCATTCAAGATTGTGCAGAAAATCAACAATAACGCCTACAAACTGGAATTGCCAGGTGCCTATGGTGTTTCAGCCACTTTCAATGTTGCGAATCTATCTCCGTATGTTGATGACGTTGACGGTTCCAACTCGAGGACGAGTTCTGTCCAACCCAGGGAGGATGAAACAATAGCAAACAAGTAGGGTAGCGGTTGTTGTAGTGGAGTGTTTGGTGGTTGCTTCTTTTGCCTTTATTCATTGCTCCTCTTGCTTTATTATCATGATGTTTTATTCTTTGTTTGCTTTCATCATTATGTTCTGGATGATAAGTAGTATAAATAGGTGTGTTAAGAACGTTGTAAGCATTGAGATTGAAATGAGAAACAGAGGGTATGGTTTCTGAACCATTATTATTCACTTTCAAGATTTGTGATATTTTGATGTGTGGAGTAATTACTGGTACAGATTTGGTTGATATATCAGAAGATAAAGAAACCACGGTAATTAAAAGTGTGACTGAAGATTTAATTGGAGATCAAAAGGCAGAAAAGCGTCAGAAAATTTGAGGTATTCGGCCCATTAGGAAGAGAACGATTATGTTATCATCATAAATCACCATTAATTTGTGTCGTATTGTACTAGATTTATTTATATTTCATAAGTGAGGCTTGGTAATTTGGTATAGGTGGGGCCAATAATAATACATGCGGATATGATTATTTTAAGGGAAAATCACTCTGAGGTCCCAAACAAAAAAGATAATATCAAAAAGGTCCCTTGAGGTTGTAAAAACGCACTCATCAGGTTGTGAATGCGCACTTTGGAGGTTGTACCCAGAGACCTTTCTGATATTATTTTCCTTGTTTGGGACCTCAGAGTGATTTTCCCTTTTAAACTCATTTATACACTCTCTGTTGTTGAGTTTGTGTTTCAAATAGTCATTTCTACCTTAATTTAGACGTCACAATTTATCCGACAACCGTTTTCAAATGCTTTAATGGCCCTCAAGCCCTTGAAAATGTGCGGGGACAAGCAACAATTTTTTTTTTTTTTTTTTTTTTGTGGTTTGTGCAGTCCTTGAAAAATGCTAAGTGTGTGATTGGTGTGCTTTAATCAGTTATGTAATACTCCCTCCAGTCCTAATTATAAGATAAAGTTGATTTTTTTGGAGAAATTAAGGAAGTCAATTAACTTACTTTAGAGTATTTATATTTTTAGTATCTTTATATTATATATCAGTTTATTAGTCAAACTAATTAGTTTAGAGAAAAAGATAAAAATATAAATACTCTAAAGTAATTTAATTGGCTTCCTTAATTTCTCAAAAAAGTTAATTTTATCTTATAATTACAACCGGAGGGAGTATAAATTAGCATAAGCGAAGGGTATTGAATGTCAAAGCGGGAATTTAGCTTGTGTTATTAAACTGCATTGTTGCTGTCCTAGATGAGTTTCCTTAGCCTTCTTTGTTAAACTCTTAAATGATATAGTGAAGAAGATAGCGAATCTCAAATCAGACTGTCTTAGGCTTGTTCACAAATCAGATTGTCTTAAGATATCCCTGTGTAATCATAATTTGAAGCTGTGCGGATTAGCTATTTAACTAATTTAAGGACATTGTCCTCTCAATTGTTTGCAAGCCCAGGATTTAGATATGGGCTAATCAATCTTAACAATGTTTTTAAGGAGCTGCTGGTTTATCTTACTGCTAATCAACATATGTATCTCTGTTTTAGATAAATGCATCACTTGTTTTTCACAGGGGGATAATGTACTCAAGGGGAATAACTTGCGACATCAAACAGGACAAGTTAAGCAAATTCGGTCTAGAGCAGCAGCCATTTCTTTGTTCAACTTCAAACATTCTAATTGGTGTTGCAAATAATTCTTTTTTGGCAGACAATCACGAGATGCCCTACACCAAATTTTTTTTACTTAATAGTCCTTTTCCTTGCACCCATTTATGTTTCTTTCTTTTCCTGAACGTTTTTATTTTGTGGTTAGATCTGAGAAGTTAGAGCTGTTCATGTTTGAGATGAGTCATCACGACAGGAAAAGTAAATGGCCTTGAAATCTTATCCTTAATATATTTGCTCGTAAAGCTAAAAATTCTTAAGCCTCTTATCTTTTTGATAAGATATCTGACTCGCTCGTATTTGAACATTGTTTGGCTCAATTGGAGTTAGCTCTTCTAGAAGGGTGTACTCACTTTACTGTATTTGCTTGCATTCAAACTTGAGACGTTTTAGTGGCTAAAAAGTCTATTGGTTATGTCTTTTTCTTATCTTATTATAGGGTTAATCAGATGGTTCTGCTTCACTTATGACAAGTTGATTCATATCTGCCATCATATTCATTATTGAACACATTTACTTTCCTCCCATGCAAGCTGTATGTCACTGTCAAAGTAGCCCGAAATCAATAACATCCCACGTGCCTAGCCCACTCCTATTAAAAATAAGTGTTGCTTTCAACTTTCAATTTCCTTTTGATAGATTAGACACTCTTATCCCAAATCAACAAATGGCATGCCAGAATTACATCCACATGTCACTCGTTTTTTAGCAAATCATTGTCTAAATCAACGCTACGTTGTTTGAGAATTTTTTTTTTTTTTTGAATATAAGTGCTTATTATGCGAACCGAGATAAAACTCTTCTCACATACTTACCTCGTATACCGTGAATCACAATTTATAAGCACTTATTGCCCAAAAATAGTGTGTGTTTGGGATAGCGGTAGGAAAAATGACTTATTGTGATTCTGACTTATTAAAAATGACTTAAAAGAAAAGTGAATTTTTGATTCGTGATTTATGTTTGGATAAGCAATTGAAAACGTGCTTTTTCATAAGTGAAAACATGTTTGGATTAGCGATTGTATAAGTGCGTTTTTAAAAATAAAAAGTTGAAGGGCATTTGTATAGTCTTCAAATTTTAGATAGATCATATATGCGATATCCAACAGTAACATATCATCTGGGCCTGGAGCTGGAAGATATCTAAAATGCAAACTTGTAAATCGTAAAATGAAGTGCAAACTAGGAATGAAATTTCAGAAATTATAACAGCATAAACATATTGTGATTCACTCTATTATGCCACTAGAGCAAATAATTCCCAATCTAGAATTTCAATGGCCACAATTGTAGTACGAAGTCCAAACGTAGGTAACGTTGAGCTCAAAAAACCAAATAACTTAGGAAATTACATAATTTCACAAAAAACTATTACATAACTAATTGGGATCATAAATTCCGTACAAGTTGTTGTGTAATCATGTCACGAATGCGATTCATTCTAGTTGAAGACGTCGCAGCAACATTGGACGAGGAAGCCGCATCGTCTACAGTATTATCATCTCCCTGAGCTACATTGGCACTTTCTGCTTCGCCAAAATCAACATCACTCTGAGAATTTCTCCTAATAAAGTTATGAATGGCCATAGTTGCCACAACTAAGCGGACTTGCGTTGGGTAGGAGTATTTGCGCATTTTTTGCAATAATTCGAATCTATTCTTCCACACGCCAAAAGTCCTTTCAATAGTTGACCGCAAACTTGAATGATAGTAATTGAAGGTCTCTTTAGCATTTGCCAAACCAGGACGACGCTGAAATTCTGCCAGGTGATAGCGGTTACATCTGTATGGACCAAGATACCCAACTGGTGTGGGATATCCAGCGTCGACTAAGTAATATTTGCCTAATGAACGTCTCAAATCATTTTGAAGGTGTTAGATTAAGCAAAGTGCGCACAGAAAGTAATTACACTGAGTGGGCTTAAAATATACCTGCAGGTGGATGAGGGAAATTCTGAGCTGGATTTGAGACAGCAGCATCAAACACACGAGCGTCATGTGCAGATCCTTTCCAACCCGCCAACACGAACGTAAAACACATATCCCAATCGCATACAGCCATTACGTTCTGTGTTGTATAACCTTTTCTCCCGATATATCTTTCCCGGTTGGGACCAGTGATCACACACTTGATGTGAGTTCCATCTATGGCTCCAATGGCATCCTTAAAGTAGGGATAATAGCGAGGATCGTGGAGGATTTTTGGGTGGCATCCTTTGAATTCGGGATCAGAGGGTTTGATATATTCTCGAGCTAGGCTAAAACAAGCCTCTAGTATCAAGTGCAATAGCCGACTGACAGTTTCCCCTGAATGCTGAAACAACTCTTGGACCATCCTATTACCGACGCCATGGCCAACTGTGAGCAAAAACATCGCAACCATTTCTTCGACCCCGACATTCTTAGAATGTTGTAACCCATGTTCGACCAATTTACTGCACAACCGATAGAATACATGTTTTTCAACTCTAAACATGTCATGACATTGTGATTCATGCTCAGCCAAAATATCTTGGACAAATAAATGACCGGGTCGTGAACCCGTTTTACGAGGTTCTTTACACATGAACCTCGTCCAATATTGACACACTAACGCAGCTGTTTGTTCATACTCTGTTATCTCTTCATTGATAAGAGCTAATATCGAAGAGTCGTCGTCTTCTTCTTCCTCCATCCAATTTTCCATTGCAGCTGTAACCTGTGCATTGGTTGCAAACGTATATAACATAAACATAATTCATAAAACGAACGTCGAATTAAAATATACATAATATATCCGAAATTAGCATTGTTGGTCTAGTAAAAACAAAAGACGAAGCATGCATACAATAAACACTAAACTATTTAGCCATAAAGTTCAATACAAGGGTCGTTAACAATAAACAAAATACGAAGCATGCATATCGATACTTAAGAACATAATTCGTAGCGACTCAATCAAGGGTCGCAACCATATAACGTAGCCACGCAATCACGCTATCCTTCTTCCGCTTAACAAGTGAGAAAAACGTGTCCCGACTAGTCTTGTCCATGATGACCTTGAAGCAGCGGATTTGAAATTCCTCATCTTCTTACACTTCATCCAACTCAAGCAAGGCTGCAATAGCGGCATCAACACTCCTTGCTTGAATCTCACTGATGGTTGTAGATCTACTCTTCGATGCTTCTGCCATGACACTAACCGCATCCGCAATCTGCTTTGCCGCTGGGATCTTCTACTTCTTTTTCTTCCCGAAGAGATCAAATCGTTTCCGCTTTCCCTGACTTCCGGAATTAGTTGGACCAGATGATGCGCCTGGACCAGAGGGAGGAGTTTGGGATGATAATCCCACGCTCGCTAGCTCATCCGTCACTCCTATGCTAAGTGCTGGGTCAACTCCAAAATTCTCGTCCTCGCTGTCCCCTGACCCTTCCTCCTCGACCATTGTAGGTCGGTACACATCCTCTTCCTTTGCATCCTGTGTCTGTGTCTGTATGAACGACGGATTCACTTCATCCTCGCCTGTTGCCATGACGTCCTTGAATATAAGCCTTAATTCTCTTTCGTTCCTGAGGGCTGAACGGCGAAACTTTCTATACGCCGAATTCTCCTGCATACAGACAAGTAACAAATCCATTAACTATATTACAAAAGCTGATTGAGGCAACTGAATTACTATTTTGCAACATTATAAGTTTCAGTAGGAATCACTAACCTGACATTTGCGCTGCCACCACTCGGCGGAAGCAACGACATTTCCGGTTCCAGGCTCTCGGCCCACACCGGTCTCTTTTATTAACGCATCCCAAGTCCTCAAATCCTTCCTTAACATATCAAACTTATTTTTTAACTGTTTCTTGTCATACGCTTTCCCAGTTTTCTCGTTGAATGTAGCAATAATAGCTTCCCAATCATCTTTTGAAAAAGACAACCCTCGTCGTTCTTTTCTTAAGATTTGGTCAACCATGGCGTATACAAAAATCTCAGTGGACGCATCATCCCATAACGTTCTGTCATTCATCTCTCTATGGAAAAGTTTCACTTTACATAAATGTTGATGACATATAGAAGAATCAATATCATGCAACTTTAGGCAACATAACTACATAATTCTGCAAAATACTCGTTTCCCTTTTTCTTAAACATAAAGACAATGCATGTTCATATCCTAACCGGCTCCCCTAAACTAGTTATCCTAACAATGCATGTTTGTTACAATTTTTCGTAAGAAGTAACCAAACACGTCTCCCCATCCTGAACTCCGTGTAACTCTACTAGGTATTATCACCATGTCAAAATTGAGTCTTAATTTAATTCAAGCAATTATATTTATGATTAGCCACATTCCCGTTTCAGTGATTAAAAGTACCACTACTCTGTATATTGCTTCTGTTCTTGAATAACAATTAGATTCTAGCGATATACTAGTAAAGCTTCATGGCGTGGTTAATGGTGAGTTTGGTGAGGTTGTAGGAAGTTGAAAGCTTAATTATTGTGGTGTGATGTACTAATATATATATTCACTACGTATTGATGAATCAAGATAAAACTAGACTAAGAGCTCGTTTGGTTCAACCACATTGCATGCATGCAATGGTAATCATGATTGCATTACCAAGAGAAGAGTGTTTGGTTGCTCTTTAGCATAGTAATAGGGTTTACCATTGTAATCCTCATTCATACCTCCCCCCTATGAATCCTCATTACCATCCCATTGCATGGTCTAAAAAGTCCAATTTACCCTTTAGTTTCTCTTGTCTTTGTTTTACTTATTTCATTTCACTTGCCGTATCACGTCACAACTGCCACCGTCACAACCTCTTCCTCTTCCACCGCCGTCACCTCCACCCTCTGCCGCCACCACAACCTCCTACACCGCCGTACCTCCACCCGTCGCCGCCACCCCCAGCCCCGCCACCGGCCCACCGCCACCTCCTCCTCTGCTGCCACCCTAACCCCCGCCGCCCGCCGCCCACCGCTACCGCCGCCGCCGCCGCCGCCGCCACCCTCACCCCCGCCGCCCCCACCGGCCCATCGCCCACCACCACCTCCTCCACCCCCGCTGCCCACCACCACCACTACCACCTTCTCCTCTGCCGCCACCCTAGCCCACTGCACACCGCCACAGCCACCACCTCCTCCTCCCTTGCCACCCCCATCATTGCCACCGCCACTACCTCCTCCCCCATCCCCGTCATAACTGGCTTGTAACTATTTTTTCTACAAAGATTATATTAAGGGGTAAAATAGACTTTGTGTAATATATTAATTTTAAATAATTGTTAAAATATTAACTCATTGTACGTTACTTAAAAATCAAACCAAACACTACCCCTGTAATTAATATTGCATTGCATTACCATTGTATCGCATTGCACTGCACCGCAGGGTGTAATGGGATCAAACCAAACGGGCCCTAAGTTCACAAGACTACAACAGCCAAACAGAGAGCAGAATTAGTAACAAACCAAAAAGAACACCGAAGTGAAACAAAGATAACTCAGCAAAACAAATTAAACATAACACTAAGAAACAAGAACTTCCCAGCCTTAGCCACCTTAACAAACCAGCAAAGAAGAAGGGGTTATATATATATGTAATAATCAAGCTTTCAAAAACTTCTCCATGCAAGCTGCACAAGCACACCAAGTCTATGGTCAAGGTGTCTTAAATTAATCCTACATCTGGTCCTTCATATATTACATAAGAGCATAACGAGTTTAACATCGAGGAGGTTCAACGAGAAGAAAGAACCAGAAAATGTTACAGACTTCACCGACGACCAAAATAGAGGAACACGTATAACACTAGATGGAATTCTGCATGTTGTCCAGATATCGCACATGCTCAGAAATACAAGTCGTTATTATTATGGTTTTTGCTTGAGCCACGTTCCCTTAAAAAAAAAGGCAATATATGCAGCAAGCACGGCCTTCTGTTGAACCCCTTGTTGAGCAAAGATTGGTTACAATAATTCTCGCATGTTGAATATTGAATGGTGCATTTGTTTTAATAGTATTGACTATGAATGTTGCCCACTGCCTTTATCAAAAGTTCAAAACAGAGAAGCAAGGTTGAAGCAGAGGAGGTTCATTAATGAGTCTATAAGAGGCGAGAGGTTTATTAATGACAACAACATTGATAGATCAGAGGTTCATTAATGACCGACAAAAATGCTGCATTGGAAAAAAAAAACCAGACAGCAGTGCTCAAAACTCAAAACTCAACAAAAACTCAAAACTCAAAAACTCAAAAAAACCAGACAGCAATGCTCAAAACTCAAAACTGAAGCTTACCTTGCAAATGGAGGGAGGACCGACAGCAGTGCAGACTCGCCGACGGACGACCGGAGGACAACTTCGCAACACTAGACTCTTCACTGGCCGAAAATGCCAAGAAACAACAGATCCACCACCGTGTGTGTTAAAAATGGCTGAAATAACACCTCAACACACCGTCGAAGCTCACCTCCGGCAGACTGCAGATCGGAAGATTCTCGGAACTCGAACGACCAGCCACACTCGGAACTCGGCTTCAACTGCTCCAACATTCACCAATTTCCGGCCGCCGAGCGAGAGAGGGACGAGCTTTGTAGATCTACTCTTCGAAAATGGGAGACGAGCTTTGAGTATTGGTGATGTTTAAGTGAAGACGATGGAGGAACTGATGCAATTCGTACATATACAGTAACAAGGCATTAAATGCCCATAATAACGGTTATACCCAAAATGCATTTGAAAAAGCTTCACTCCCGAGCTTATTAAAACGGGGTTCATTTCGGGCTTTTTTTTTTCCTTAAAACGCTGAACCAAACTCTCACAAAATGTATTGCATTTATATTTGGGCTTTTTGGTGTATAAACGGGCTTATTGGATCAAAAAAGTGATCCCAAACTCTCACATAAACTATTCCAAACGTGCACGAACATGTTACGAAATAATTAAAACAGGCTTTAAGTAAGAATTATTTCAGGACCAAAATATCTCTCTCTGGATTTATATAGGCCACAACTTGAACTATAACTTGATGACCGGGGTTGATTTGTTTTCTGAGGTTGAATCTTGGGGAGTATCCATATGTGTTTCCATTTTTCCTAGAGAATTCTTCTGGACATTTCTATTGCTGTCGGCTTAGGTGCTCCCTTTAGAGTTTAGACCATGAAATGGATGAACAGGGGAGAAGGGACTGTTCTAGGCAGGTCACGTGTGTGACTAGCCTTTTCCATGCAACGTGTAAATGGGGTCCATGGACCGTGGAATGTTTAACTATACGAGGAAGAAGCTTTATGTGAATTGCTAGTCACATTAACCTTTTTGGGGCTTATGAACATGGACTACTTGCCTTCAACTAGGGAAATTTGGTTGTGGGGATCTGTATTCTGGTCTTATGCTTGCTCATCTTGATCTCTTAGAAAGTGAAGTGCCCATACCAAAATCTTAAAATTCAAAACAGGACAGCTCGCTGATACACTGAACAAACTGACACCCTAGCTACTTCCAATTTCCAGATGCATTATTTTATAGAGGCCACTCTTGTTAGGTTGTTAGGGGTTGTGGTTTAGCTATGGATTGCCTATTGTGCTCTTGCTGAATTTCTTTTTTATGTTATTCATGAGAAATGAATAGTATAACTCATTTCTTAAATTCAGTGCAATGTGAGGAACCCACACCAATTATATAATTACACAAAAGAGAAATATGCCGAGCGAGAGGAGTAATGGAGAGGGAAATGTTGTGTCATGACAAATTTTGGAAGATCTCGCAGACCAACATTCACAGTCTTTTTATTCTTGTTTTCCTATTAGAAACATGAATTACAATCTTCTGTATCATTATGTCCAATTTTAAACAGTACAGCATATACACAAATTTTGAACATCATATCTTACGACTAGCCACTTTGTTATTTGATTAACCGGTTCAAACGATTGTGTTACGGAAGTGACATAAACCATTAGAACACCGTTGCTCTATTTGTTCAGATGTGAGAGAGAGAGAGAGAGAGAGAGAGAGAGCGCTGACTGAGTCAGATTTATAGAATTGAAGAGGTTAGTTGATAACAAGTAAAATATGAAAAGTATGAGTAAACAGATAAACAGGTGTATAAGATTAAAGTGAGATGGTAGCCTAACTGTAATCTATAAATAACCAAGGAAAACCAGCTAGTGGGGGTCCCCTAGACGTGTGACTATTCATTATTCACAAGAGACACAGCTGGTCGATATAAATGTTCACAAAAGGATTTTTTTCCTTCAAAAAAATTATTAATTGTTGGAAAAAAATCAAAGGAAAGGGACCATGCTCCACTTTTCATCTCCCTCTTCCTCTCATGAACTTCAAACTGTGTCACCCACTTACATTCAATGAAGGAATTAAATGGCGTTGAAAAACCTCAACTACGCTCAACTTCAGTTAGGTGCATTGCATTAACTATACTCACCTACCGTCCTCTATATACACACGCACATGATCTGCTTTATCCCTCAAACCTCTTTTATCACTGATTGTTTTGTGGTGATCATACTACAGCAATCAAACCATGGCCAATAATGAACGTGATCTTTTTTCCACAGAGATTGTCAACCGTGGGATTGAATCCTCCGGCCCCAATGCTGGCTCCATGACCTTCTCCGTCAGGGTGAGGCGGCGGCTGCCGGACTTCCTTCAGTCCGTCAACCTCAAATACGTCAAGTTGGGTTACCACTATCTCATAAACCATGGCATTTACTTGGTCACCATACCAGTGCTTCTTCTGGTGTTCAGCGCCGAGGTTGGCAGCCTCAGCAAAGAAGAACTATGGAAGAAGCTCTGGCAAGACGCCTGCTACGACCTCGCCACCGTCCTCGCATTCTTCGGCGTCTTCGTCTTCACCTTGTCTGTTTACTTCATGTCCAAGCCTCGCTCCATTTACCTCATCGATTTTGCATGCTTTCAGCCCAACGACGACCTCCAGGTTTCAACTTCTAACTAAATTAAAACTAAGTTACTTAATAATTATACTATACTGTAATGAGTCCCACATCATGTGGATTATCTATGAAAGAGGGGCCTTATAGGGTCTTGAGTCTCCTAACTCCAACAGCCAGCGCTTTTAGGGTGTGGTTCTTTGAAGGACTTGTGCCCCTTACATACTCATAGAGTCTTTGTTGAAATATATTTGTATATATTAATGCAGGTTTCAAGGGAACAATTCATTGAGCTGGCAAGAAAATCAGACAAGTTTGACGAGGAAAGCTTGGTCTTTCAGAAGAGGATATTAATGTCGTCGGGCATCGGGGACGAGACTTATATCCCAAAGGCAGTGATAGCGTCAAGTGAAAACTGTGCAACAATGAAAGAAGGTCGAGCTGAAGCATCTATGGTTATGTTTGGAGCACTTGATGAACTGTTTGAGAAAACTAAGGTTCGTCCCAAGGACGTGGGTGTTTTAGTAGTGAACTGCAGCATCTTCAACCCAACACCATCACTCTCAGCCATGATCATAAACCATTACAAGATGAGAGGGAATATTCTGAGTTATAACCTCGGAGGCATGGGCTGTAGTGCTGGGATTATAGCCATAGATTTAGCTAGAGACATGCTTCAATCGAGTCCAAACAATTATGCAGTAGTGGTGAGCACTGAAATGGTAGGATTCAATTGGTATCAGGGCAAGGAGAGATCTATGCTCATTCCAAACTGTTTCTTTCGCATGGGTTGTTCTGCTGTTCTTCTCTCCAATCGTCGTCGTGATTATAGGCGTGCCAAGTACCGTCTTGAACATATTGTTCGTACCCATAAAGGTGCCGATGACCGAAGCTTCAGGTTAGCGTTGCTTTATTACTTTTAATCTTTGCTTTTCAAGTCTTCTTATTCATTAGTCCATGCATATACGTCTTTGATCTTTTAAGATGGGTTTTTAAGATGGATATTGTAATATCTATGATCTGGTAAGAGTTAACATCAAATTTATGTTTGGCACCAATGATTCCTTTCCAGCCCCGTGAAGGAAATTTATTTCGATGTGACACTTGAGTGTGGCAAGTCAGAACTATTAAGAGGTCATAACTCATAAATTAATACGCGAGTTCGTTGGGTAGTAGCTAACGAGTCAAGGGTAGAGAACAGGATTCTTAACTGTGCCAAAGAAATTATACAGTCGAAAAATTTGATCCCTTGTTCGCCAAGAAACTAGAGGAGCAAATAGGTTGAGAAGTTTCACTTTGGCTCCCATCGGAACTAATTTCTCAAAAGAACTTACTTTTTTCTTTTCCTCTGTCTTTGTGTGCTATGTGAATTTATTAGCTTCCAATTGGTCTTACCATGGTTGGTGGGTTCCTGAATTTGTCCATGTCATAGATCCTCTGGTGATAAGGTTAAAAACAAAAAACAAAAGGAATATAGATTCAGAAAATTTCCTCCAGCACGTCTGATGTGTCTGAGCGAAAACACATGGTCTAGTTAATGATAATAAGTAAGGTAGTTTCAGGTGGACCTGTCAACATCAATGCACCACAAGTTAATAGCTAGATTTAGATCCTCTCCATTTCTTATTTTCGATTCAATATCTTGCAAACTCATTTTCCACATATACAAAAACAGGTGTGTGTACCAAGAAGAAGATGAACAAAAATTCAAAGGTCTTAAGGTGAGCAAGGACCTAATCGAAATAGGTGGTGAGGCTCTTAAAACCAACATCACCACACTAGGGCCTCTGGTTCTACCATTTTCAGAGCAGCTTCTCTTCTTCGCCACTCTGGTATGGAGGCACCTGTTTGGCTCCAAATCTGCAGGAGGCAATTCACCATCTCGACAGAAACCTTACATACCAGACTACAAACTTGCATTTGAACATTTCTGTGTTCATGCTGCGAGCAAGACCATTCTTGACGAGCTTCAGAGGAACCTGGAACTTAGTGACAAGAACATGGAGGCCTCAAGAATGACTCTGCACCGTTTTGGCAACACATCTAGCAGCAGTATTTGGTATGAACTTGCATATTTGGAAGCTAAAGAGAGGGTTAGAAGAGGAGACCGTGTTTGGCAATTGGCTTTTGGATCTGGTTTCAAGTGCAACAGTATAGTTTGGCGTTCTATGCGTCGTCAGAAGAGGCCTTCTACCAATCCATGGCTTAACTGCATGGAAAGATACCCTGTGACTCTTTCTCAAGCTCCTTGAATGAGAGATGCAAAGTTCAAAGGATTATTATTATATCAGTGATGATTGATTTGGAAAGTTTGCGTTGATGATTAGTAATGGTTATTCTTAATTAGTGGGTCTTTTAAATCTTGTTTCGCCGTCTTGAAATTGTTTGCTCCTGTTATATAAGGGCTTATTATAGTGTGGCTCTCTACTTGTGTTTCCCTGTCTCTTTTTGTTGCGTAAGATTTTCAAAGTTAATCAAAGACTGGTTACACTGATATGCTAAATGAGTCCACAATATTGTTACTTATTAGGTCTATTTACTTGTTATTGATTTTTTTTTTTTTTTTTTAACATACATGATTGAGAAGTTTGAAAACAGAGTGATCAAACGTAAATGAACCTATTAAACTGTTGGAGAGTGAGTTCAAGGTTGGCGGCTTGGGGAGATGATTTAGAATCCAATCTAGTTGAAATTAAATTCATCTCAACGACCAATCTTAACACGTCTTGATTGTAATCTAAACATGACCGATTTGTTAGTTCATCCAAAAAGATAGTACGGTATTAGTTGCTTCAATAATCAATACTATAATATCAGCTAGTAGGGTTGGCAAAAAAAAATAAAAATTCAGCTAGTAGGGTAGGGATGGATTGTAGGTCAGGGGTTTTTAAGGAAGGTTTTCGTTTTCAATTTTCTTAATTAATGAATACAATTCGAATGAAAATTTAATAATACACGTAATTATTGGCCTTGCTCTAGTATTTTACAAGGAGCTACGCTCTTATTTTTTTGTGTTTGGTATTGCTTATTAGAGGTCAATAAGTATTTATTACATAAGTGGAGATAAAACTCATCTCACATATTTACTTCGTATACCGTAAATCACGATTTATAAACACTTCTTATCAAAAAATAAGTTATCACAAACGAGCATTTATATATTTACCAATTTGATCTTATTTATAAGTTACTTTTAGCATGTTTCACATAGGTAAGAATAAAATCTTAAACTTTATTAACTTTGATATAAAATTCAATAACTTTCTAGCTTTATCTTTATTTAATATATATTACATATCATGATAATAAAATCAACACAATAATATTATACCAAGAAAAGTCAACAAATAACAAATAAAAGATAAAAATGTATATTCATATAGAAAAATTTAGTGATATGATTTATAAATATGACAAAAATAATTTAGAGAGAATGACAAAAAAATACCATTTGAACTTCAAAAACCCCAATTAGTCCGTTGACAAAGATTTGCGTTGTCAATCCCATTACTATTCTTGTCAATCCCATTACCATTCTTGTCAGCGGGATTTTGAAATTTAAATAATATTTTTCTGTCATTCTCCTAATAATTTATCTCTTTCAGCCATAGAAATAGGATTAGAGAAGTATGAAGTATCTGTCAAATTCATTAAAATTTAGCATTTTTAAATATGAAATTTAAAATTTTTTTAATCTAAATCATTCAAAATTTAAGTGATTCAGGTTTAAAATGAAATAAACGAGGAAGAAAGGAAGAAGAAGAAGAAGTGAACAAGCTTGTGATGTCACAACTCACAACCATGCTGTTATGAGTGTCGTATCGAGAGTTTCACACAAGTGAAGCGTGATTTTACTTTATAAATTCAAAGAACTCTCTCTTCCAGTAAGCTAGTACTCGTATTTCGGAATTGATTTCTCTCTATGTTTGTATTAAGGTATTGAAAATCGGATCAGATATTGAACAGGTCAAAACACTAGATTAAGAATCAGTGGTTTAGATTAGGGTCAACCGAGGATTCAGGTCGGGATCAATTAAAAATATATATATAATTTAAATGTTCACGTATACCATTCAAAAAATTATATAAGAGTTTTTTTTTCCCAACCAATAGTTCAATATAACCTCATAAACCTAATAGCTACAAAAGTATCATTAAGTATATAAGAATTTTTCTCTAACCAATACAAAACAGCAAAAATATTCTACAATCCTTTCAAAGCTCCTTGCAAACCAAAAATATTCAGGAAAATAATTTAAAACAAAAAGGTCAAACTGACGTGATTTGAAGCATGCAAAAGTTTCTTTAAAAAAAACTCGAGGCAACTTGTTGTCCAAGCAGGTTACAGGCATGTTTGGGAGAGCTTATTTTGAGAAAATAAGCCCAATTTACGCAAGCCGAGAAAAAACTTCTCTCACATACTTACCTCGTATACCGTGAATCACGAATTATAAGCACTTATTACCCAAAAATAAACTCTTCCAAACGAGCACTACACCAGGTCACTCGTGTCAGTTCTCCCGATTTTTCTACCCTCAATCGGACTGGACAGATGTTCGATTAACCTGTTTTTTAGTTTGAATCGGTTGATTTGATCCGGTTTTCAATATCATAGTTTGTACTTGTGTTGATTACACACATCCGAAAACCAATCCTAATAAATTCTATTAAAATCTTGTTTAGAAATCATAAAATCAGGAAAAGTTGGAGCTTTTTTTTATTTTACTTTCGAGACTGAAGCTGGATTTGATTTTAAAATGAAAAGGAAGGTGACTGAAAAGAATATAATTTGGTTCGGCTTAAACCGGAGACTCAGTCTAACTTCTAAAAAATGGTTGGTACGTAAAAAAAGAAAATAGACCTTTAATTTGAAAGTCAGAATCTGACCGTTCGGCCTCAGGCTTCAACAATAATGCAATTGAAAAACTAAGTCAACCCTTTAATAATGGGTGTATTAACTTATCAATAAAAAAAAGTCAGAAGGACAAAAAATAACTTGTGGGTAAAATATGCAAACTTTAATAATGAACACTTGCATTGCATCAAGTGATCGTTCACTTCAATATTTCAATTTAAGAAAGTAAAAGTCAAAACCGTAGCAGTTGATATGGCCGAAAGGACCCCACAAGCATTCAAGTTGAAATTTTTAAAGAGTCGTGAGTGAATTTTGTAAAATATTTTTTTAGCCTTGATTGTAAAATAATATCTTTTGAAAAATCGTAGAATTCTGAACTACTCTCTCCCGTTTCCATATGCAAGAGGGAAGGGGTTCCCGCTGGTTATCTTTATAATTAAGACACTGTGTCTGTTTTTTAATATAAGACATGATTAATTAATTTAGAAATATTAATGAAATTAAATAAATAATTATTAAAATATTAATATTTATCCTTTTTCTTTAAATTAATTTATTTAACTTATAAACTGATATATGATTTAATGATACACAATGTAGATTATAATTAAATAATTTATTTACCTTTCTTAATCTCTTCTGGTTTTTATATCAATGACCAGAGGAAGTATTTGATAGTTTTATGAAGTACTCTTCCGATTTTTAATACAAGACATATTTGAGAAGTTAATCTTAATCCTAAATATAAGATATAGTTTACATATTTTTCAATTTTTTTTAATTTGCTCTATTGATATTCTCTCAATAATAATCAAGAATGAGAAAGAATGAGGAAATTAAGACAAATGACTAGGGTGTTTCAGAAGATACATATCATATTAACTAACTTAACTAACTTTTTTAATCAATCAAATTAGATAAATATATGTTATATTAAAAATCGGATGGAGTATTAAATATTTTTTTTCATAAAAGCACATATTTCATAAAAGGAGTGAGAGATAGTAGAAAAATTGTGTCTTGTACATAGAGAGAGGGGTAGCTAACTAAATAGTAATAGGCTAATAGCTATAACCATTTCTCTGGTGAAGTCTATTTCAACCAAAATACAAGGAAAGTAATACTAATACGGTAATTAACATGTTGCCCAGGAAATTTTGTCGAGTACAAGAGTCAAAAAAAAGAAAGAAAGAAAGAAAGAAAATTTCGTAGAAGCGTTTCTTCTCAGAAAATGCTTTCAATCAAGGAAAGTAATACTAATACGTTAATTAACATGTTGCCAAGGAAATTTTGTAGAGTACTAGAGTCAATATAGACTTGGTCAGGTGCTATTATTGGGCAAAACCTGCAATTTGTCTGCAGAATGCATGTATCTATCTAGTTACGTATCGTCTCCTTAAATACGGAATATATATAATCATCAATTAATTAGGTCTTGGTCATGAGTCTTAGAGGATAATGGCGTAATAATTAGACGACATGCATGTGAACCAGTTTGCCAAATTAATCATTAGAATGTTTATATATTGTTGGCGGTGTGAAAAGTTAGACTAACGTGGATGGAAACCAACTGTTATGTCTAGGATCACAATAGTCTTTAGCATTATTTTCTCTGAATAATCTACGTTCCTTCCCAAATAATTAATCTATTGTGCTAATTTAGAGACCCGAAAACCATTTAATACATTATGACCTTCTTTGTTAAAAATTAATAAAAATATTAAATAAACCGTACATACAATTCATTTAAGAGAGTATTTCCTTAGTCTCACTATTACAGACAACGTTTTTAACGTCCGTTTTTTAACTTTTTTAACGCTTGAAAACAGGGAGACGCCTATACCAGGATTATAGTAAAGTATGGATTCGACGTCCCTTTTTTAACGAACGCTGTAAGTGACTTTAGGCATTCCTTTTCCTTTATAGATGTTAAAAGGTTTTTTTTTTCACTGCCAGCAAATAAATAGTACAGAAACAAGATCAAATAATTAATCACAAATCACAATATCCTTACAAATAGTAAGAAAACATCCTGCACTAGCAAATTAAAGTGTTAACTCCTACCAGCTAATACTATATACAATAACCTCCACAAAGTGTCAAGAAGTTGTCTACTACACAACTACTAACTAATATAGAGTAAACTTTAGTGATCTATGTGTTAAAGAAGATGTCCCGACAAAAGATCTCTGATCAAATTAATGCTTTATACTTAGGACACTCACTAAGACCTTTATACTCATTTCTGTATAGTACGCAGTCATTAAGGCAAGAGTGTATCTTTTTATACTCCATACCCATCATAGACAAGATTTTCTTGGCCTCATACATACGATTTGAAAGTACATTATCGTTTAGAAACATATCACACAATAATTCAAGCAGCAATGTAAAACTACTATCGGTCCACCCACAAGTTACCTTTAAGTTGACCACATGCAACGTTCCTGTCAACCATGTGTAGTTACTACTAGGGTACAACGGTGTCTCTGCATCACTCCGCAAGCTATTATATTCATGAGATTGCTCAAAGAATTCTATCTCAACATTGTAAATCATTTTCTTCATTCTATCTTCATCTATGACATCCACAACTTCCTTCTTGTGCAATAGACAATCAATTACTGCTTCACCATACTATATCCACCTTGTGTATTGAATATTTATTCCATCACAAAGTAAGTGATCCCTTATAACTTCAACATCCTGTCGACTTTCATTTAAAAAATTGACATAAGAACTAAAATATATCTTACTTTTTGTTGGAGCATTGCTTCTTGCAAATTCAATAAATTCTTTCACCCCATTCTCATATTCTTCACTAGTTTTCAAAGCATTCATCCAACTATGATCCATTTTATTACCACCTAAGTTATTCCCAACAACACTCAAGTTTAAAACAATTGTAACCCATGAGATTGCCTTTTACCACCTTTTTTTTAAAAAAAAAAGTTGACAGCATTTCTCCTTAAAAGTAAGACATCTCAAAATTTCAATAACAAATCATTTTAGCTTAATTCAAACAAAACAAATTAACTGAGACAATTCAGGACAATATAAGCAATTTAATCCAATAGTTTTGTACATAAGATTATTAATATCATATAATTTTGCCTTTGTCAGACTTTCTTGTTTAGTCCTTAATTGTCATTCTCCCAATAAAAAATTCAATTCAATAAATACTAAATAGTATTATTTACAAATCTTATATTTTATACAATATATTAATTAACATTTTTTTCCTTTACAAAACTGTTATATACAATATTTTGATTTTTTTTTTCCCGAAACAAATATAATACAAGTGTAAAAGAGGGGAACTAGATATATTGCTAGAAAAGAGTTTTCTTAAAAAACTCTTTTCTATTTCTAAAGGATTATCATTGACACGGAGCCCCCAACAACAACAATCATGTCAGCCTAGAATAAATAGTAGCATCGAATTTTACTTTTACTCATGGCATTGCTTCATTGTACATACTGAGAAATTTCACCGCCAATAGATTCTACTACCCCAGTAGATCAAATAAAGAACCCACATTCACAAATATTATTCTGTAATTAATGAACTAATCTAGTGCTCCCACGTAGCAAAGAAAAAAACTTCATATGGGTCATTCTTTAAACAAAAATATAACATCAAATGGTCATAATGAATACTTAAAAAATAGGGAGAATTACATTCAGGTCCCAAGGAAGAAGAAAAATAAAGAAATGGTCCCTATAGATTGCAAAATAAAAAAATAGTCCCATGGAGTTGTCAATACATGCTCCTGGAGTTGTTAATGAGTTGTCAATACAGGTTCATGGAGTTGTTAATGGGACCATTTTTTCATTTTGCAATCTATAGAGACCATTTTTTAATTTTTTTTTCTTCTATGGGACCTAAGTATAATTCTCCCAAAAAAAATAAAAATATACCATGAGAGAGTAATAGGTCGACGACAACTAGCATGAGAGAGGGAGAGGGAGGGAGGACGCCGACAGCAGCTAGCATGGAGAGGGAGAGACGAGGACAGCAAACGATGGTGATGAGAGAGAGAAGAGGACGACATAGGATGGTGGTGAGAGAGTGATGGTGAAAAAGATAGAGTAGAGGACTGATAAGAGAGAGGGAAAACGGTGAGAGAGGGACGACGGCAAGAGTGAAAGAGAGAGCAAGGGACGACGGTGAGGGTGAAAGAGAGTGAAAATGAGTCACCCGAGGTCAAAAGGCACCACTTTTAGTGTCCTAAATTCAAAAGCTTTAGACGTCCTAAACTTATTTGGGATGCCTAAAGTAATTAAGCCTCTTTAGACTTTGTTTGGTAGGAGGTTAAGTTAGGTTGAAGTGGGATTGTCTTTGTTTGGTTAGAGGTTAGGTTAAGTTGGGGTGGGTTGGAGGTAAAAAAGTAGTGTTTGGTTGGAAGGAGGTTAGGTTAGGTGTTGGATGTTTTTTTGTCTTCTAGTGGTAACCTAATCTAGGTTGTGAACCCTCCAAAATTGGGGTTTTTCCTAGGTGAGAGAATATTTGTCTTCAATTGTGACTAAATTGCCCATGACAATTTTTAAAATTCCAACACTGCCCTCCTCTTTAAAACTTGACCTCCTGATTCAACGAACTTTCCAAGTAATAATAATTTTTATTCTTACACGAATAATTATTTTATAAATAATAATTTTATATAAATAATTATTATTAATAAATACATTATAAAAGAAGAAGGAAAATATGTAGAATGTCATTTTTATCTCCTCTAACCTAACTTAACTTAAATAAACCTCACTTAACCTAACATTCGTTGAACCAAACAACATTATAACCTCTTCTAACTTAACTTAAGTAAACCTCACTTAACCTAACCTTCGTTAAACCAAACAAAGCCGCATCTTAAAACTTTCCTGCAAATATTTTTGGGACGCCTAAATCTAGCGTATGGGCCGCTTTAGGCATCCCCAAACTTATTTGGGACGCCTAAACCTAGGTGTATAATGGCTAAAAAATTGGGTTTGGTGTCTAGGGAGGAGCCTTTAGCGTCTCAAATCTGACTTGGAACACCTAAACTGAATTTTAGGCTTCCCAAATTTAAATTGAGACACCTAAAGTGAGAGAGGAGCCTTTGGGGTCCCAAGTTTGATTTGGGACACCTAAAGTTCACTTTTAGCGTCCCAAATCAAATTTGGGACCCCTAAAGCTTCCTACTGCTAGCCCATATTTACAAAAATGCAACCGTCTTTGTTTTTTACTTTCTTTTTTTAAAAATGGATTTCTTTTGAAGTAGTAGAATTTAGGGAGAATTACACTAAAGTCCCAAGGAAGAAGAGAAATGAAAAAATGGTCTCAATAGATTGCAAAATGAAAAAATGGTCTCATGAAGTTGTTAATACAGACTCTTGGAGTTGTTAACGAGTTGTCAATACAGGCTCCTGGAGTTGTTAATGGGACCATTTCTTCATTTTTTTTCCTTCCTTGGGACCTCATTGTAATTCTCTCTAGAATTTATATTCTATAGTAGTGTCTTAATTAACTATAAGCCTTAGTTTTCTAGCTAAGTGCTTGCCAGCTAATACAAAATTCCTTTCACATGCTTAAATCGTACAACATAAAATCATTTTAGAATAAAATAATTCAAACCAAAGTCATTTTGCTCATTCCGCTCAATCCAACTAACAATATAGCACTATTTTCGGTCTTTAACATAAAAGTCAATTGACTTTTTAATGAAAGATTAAGAAAGTTAAATAAGTTATATTAAAATATTTAAATTTATTGTTTGACTAACTTATAAATTAATAAATATATATATATAATCTAATAATATATAACATATATTATAATTAAATAATTTGTTTAGTTTTCTTAATTAAAACAAAAAACAAAAGCACCGGGGAGAGTAATAACTTAACCCAGCTATAACTATATACAACTTTACGGTTATTACCCAGTATCATGTGCATCCCTAAGTGACGTTAGGCCTTTGAATAAAGATCACATGTTCATTGACCTTGACTCACCAGTTTTAAAGCCTTCAAGTGTACTCCATAAATTACGATGTGTGTGTACGTAATGGGAACACGGCTTATTCAAACATGTCCTATTCTGATTGACCCACATTAAATATTTCCATAGGATATTTCCCTGTTATCTTCTGTTCTCTTTGTTTACCATTTTATGCAAGACCCTATGAAATTGTACATGAAGCACGATCGTGAAATTAAGAAAGAAATATAATAACAATTCAGCCCAAGCAAGTCAACCCTTCCTTCTTTTATCCGAAATATATATGTGCTTAGGGTTTACTATGTTATATATTTGTACGTGAAACTTGCATGGATCCACAGAATCTTGCAAAACAACCATCACAAACTGCTCAAATATTCAGGAACTTAATAAGAAAATATCGATGAATTCGAAGATGATCAATGGTCATATAAATACATATTAAATATATATAAAAAAACGCGCAATCAGTTCTAACGTCGTTATAGCTTAACTACAAGAAGATCATTGGAAAAAACTTAATTTAAATATTAAACCTAACCACCACCACTTATAAAAACAATAGTTCATGAAATTAAGATGAAAAGGACGTAGTCGTGCCTCTATAAATAGCTTCATGAAACTGTTTTAGTTCCTATCACAAACGCACAAGCTTCCTAAATTATTGTGTGCGCACGTATAGCCTTGAGAGAGTTAATATATACCAAAAAACCCATATCATCATGGCCATGCATCAAAACCAGAACGTTATTGTTGAATCCAGAGTTGGGATAATTGGGGCTGGAATTAGTGGGATTGCTGCAGCCAAACAGCTATCTCATTACAACCCAATGGTGTTTGAAGCGAGTGATTCTATTGGTGGTGTTTGGAAACACTGTTCTTATAATTCCACAAAGCTTCAAACTCCTCGCTGTGACTTTGAATTCTCAGACTTCCCTTGGCCTCACAGAGATAACTCTTCCTTTCCTTCCTACCTTGAGATTCTTGAATACCTTCACAACTACGCTTCTCACTTTGATGTGTTGAAGTTTGTCAAGTTCAATTCCAAGGTGGTGGAAATTCGTTATGTTGGTGACCACACCAACAAATCTGAACTTGGCAGCCTCCTCACTGGCCGTCCTGTTTGGGAGATTGCTGTCCACAATACTCAGCTTAACACTCTTCAGGTCCATACATACATAACATCATTTTCACTTCAATATATGAACCATATATATATTATATATATAACCATGCATGATTTTTTAATTAACAATGATTTTACTGTGTGTATGTATTGATGTGTTGGATTGGTGTTTGTTTGGGAACAGTGGTATGCGTTTGAGTTTGTGGTGGTGTGCATTGGGAAGTATGGAGACGTACCAAGGATGCCAGAGTACCCACCAAACAAAGGTGCAGAGATATTCAAAGGGAAGGTGTTACATACTATGGATTACTCCAAGCTTGACAAAGAAGAGGCTCAAGAACTTCTCAGAGGAAAGAAAGTTGCAGTTGTTGGCTACAAGAAGTCTGCCATTGATTTAGCCATGGAGTGCGCAGTGGCAAACGCAGGTATTATATATATATATAACTACGTAACGAGATAAAGGTTATTGTCATGCGATCAAAAAATTACGGTTCAAATCCTATAAAGAGTCTCTCCACTTATAGGGATAAGATTGCGTACATCTGACCTTCCTTACACCCCACTTAATAGGAGTTTTATACACTGGGCCGCCTTTTATTTACTACTACGTAATTAGAATAGAAATACATCAAATGTTTACTCCAATAACACAAATACTAAGATAAGACTCCATATCCTATGGTTGTTACACTGAGTCTGAAAGCAGACTGGTCAAACTAAGCAAATACCAAGATGCATGATTACCAAAATGATGGATGCTTTAATTTCATGTCATCACCTGACTTGTTGACCTTTTGTGTACCTAGTTCTTATTTTTAAAAAGTTGGACTCAGACTAATATCATGAATATTTATATGCTAGAATCGGATAGCTGTTTTTTTAAAAAAAAATAATAATTGGTTGGATTTGTTGAAGGATGCAAAGAAGGGAAACCTTGCACGATGGTGATAAGGACTCTGCACTGGACGGTTCCATCTTACTGGATATGGGGATTACCATTTTTCCTGTTTTATTCGACAAGATCTTCTCAGTTTCTCCATGAAAGGCCTAATCAAACCTTGTTCAGAGCCCTTCTCTGTCTTCTCTCATCCCCAATGGTACTACTACACTTCACTTTCAAATCCTCTGCGTTTACTTCAATCATATTACAGAACAGAGCAGCCTAACATATGACGGTGTTTCTTCAACATTATTGACAGAGAAAAGCCATCTCCAAGTTCATAGAATCATATTTGAGTTGGAAGCTTCCTTTAGAAAAATATGGCCTGAAACCAGAACACCCATTTGTGGAGGACTACGCTTCATGCCAAATGGCCATCTTGCCTGAGAACTTCTTCTCTGAAGCAGACAAAGGAAACATACAATTCAAGAAGGCTTCCAAATGGTGGTTCTGGAGTGGAGGGCTTGAATTTGAAGACAAAACCAGATTGGTGGCCGACGTGGTGGTTCTTGCCACTGGTTTTGACGGCAAAAAGAAACTCCAATCTCTTCTTCCTGACCCATTTCAAAGCTTAATCGTGGACTCCTCAGGGATCATGCCCTTGTATAGGTAAAGTTTCTCAGAGGAAAAACATCAAACAGTTTGTGATCAAGTTTGTGAATTTATTTTGTTAACTTGGTTTTGTTGAACAGAGGAACAATCCATCCATTGATTCCAAACATGGCGTTTGTGGGGTATGTTGAAAGTGTGTCAAATCTTCAGACAGCAGAATTAAGATGCAAGTGGCTGGCTCGATTAGCGGATGAGCAATTTAAGCTTCCAAGTGTGAAGAAAATGATAGAACAGACGAGTGAAGAAATGCAAGTAATGAAAAGAACAACTCGGTTCTATAAACGACACTGCATTTCAACTTTCAGCATAAACCACAGTGACGAGATTTGCCAAGAGATGGGATGGAGCCATTTGAGGAAGACCAATTGGTTCTCTGAAGCTTTCAGTCCCTATAGCAGCCAAGACTATGTATGAATATAACACAACACAACAAGAGCCTGCACCCAACCCCAGAATATAATCTTGTTGGATTTAACCACAGGAATAAAAATAAGCCAACTTCATCACCTTCATCGATCCTCGATGTTTTTTAAACGAAAGAAATAAATGTAATTTGTATTTCTCTGATTCTGTAATAAAATTGATTGTGGTTTCTTCTAATTTTTCATCTAGTTTCACTTGATACTCCATGAGATATTGTTTGAAGTTTATAGTACTTCTTCTAATTTTTTATAACCCATAAATATTAAATAACCGAATTACATGAGAATTTACCGTTATTTACGTATAAGGGGAAAGAAGGAGAGGATGAGTGAGAAAATAGATGAAATATAATTTGTACAAAATAATTAATGCAGTGACGCATAATCAATTAAGAGTAGCTTGTATTAAAATTTGGAAAATACTTAAGTCTAGATCTTTATATCCATTATATTAAGTTATCTGATTATATATAATCATGTATCATATTTTTGAAATATCATTATCTTCTATTCTAGATATAATATCTTATTCATAGTGCAAATGAGGTAGTATTATTTAACTATAAACTCATGAAAAGAATTAGAGCATATGGTCATATATGATTACAGAATTTGATATAAGTATAGTACTTAAAATTTTACACATCTCCAAAATATAACTTTAAAAAATGCAAGACCTATTAAAAAAAAATTGTAACGTATAAAAAGATAGGAGGGAGTATCATTTTTCATTTTTGACTCGTTAATTATGTTAATTCTTAGTTATTTTCATGGAATTAATTAGCTATTTGTTCTTTCTCTCTGTTTTTTTTCCCCCTTTTTGATCGAAGGCTCTTTCTCTCTTGCACTTACACTCTCCATAAAATATAAATAAGATCATTTTTGGAAAATAAATTATATTTTTTATATATCTGTTGTTGTTAACTAAATTTTTTTTACATAATATAGGAGGGAAAGAATATATATAATGTTTGATTTTATAATAGTATAAATTTTAGGGAAAATTACCCACAAGTCCTAAAAAAAAAGAAAAATGAAAAAATAGTCTTTTAAAATTATTAAATTGAAAAATGGCCCTATAAAATTGCCAATGACCATTCCTGGAGTTATAATGATCCTCTCTTAAAGTATCAATGGGACCATTTTTTTTTTTTTAAGACTTGAATATAATTTTCCCTAAAATTTATTACAATTTCGTCGTCAATGTTGCTGGGGATGCTTAGCTCGCTTGACCATTTCTTTTTGCCAACCGTTTGACAATTAAAGTGAAGACGAATACTTGGAAGGGTAATGGGAACGTAGAAAGTCTTTAACATTAATGACTTCACGTGACCACTCCCTCATTTCTTTGGCATTTCAGGAAAATTAATCTGTACAAAAAATTGAGTCAAAGAATTCTAAAAATCAAAATTATTTGTTGATAGCAATGTTGTCGTTTGGCTTCCTGTCAAGCTTTAAGAATATTATTATTATGTTTAGAATTAACATTTCTTAAAACTTTCTCATAATTTTCTTAATTTTTTATACAAGTTCCATACAATTCATTGTCTTTAAAAATAATAATAATTGCCGCATTATAGATATTTTCGGTCTATTTTTTTTTGTAAAAAATTGAATATTAAATGTAAATTATAGAATAGCATTTCCCAGCATTAGTCCCTCTCATAATTTCTGGGAATCAGTTTCACCAGATAGATAAGAACGGTTCAGATTTAAATTTCGTTTATTTTTTATTTTTTTAAAAAAATTATTTTAATTAATACAAAATCTAAAATAAAAATAATCTTTTAATCAATATTTTTTTTAAAATTAATTTTTTTTATTTTAAAATCACCTATTTTAAAAAAATCAAAACTGAACGAGCTCTCATAATCCCGGTGCCTAACCTTCCTAATCCAAATGATAGGCACCGAAACGGGTTCCTATTTTCCGTTGTAGTGTTGCCATCTCAGCGTCTTGCTGGGTCTCTGGTTGAGATGATTTTAATGGTGTGGTCCTGACTCCTAAGTGAGTGAATAATAAAGTAATGTCTGTAATCAATGAGATGACCCATCAGAACTGCAACGTCTATGCTTATCTCTTCTTTCATTTCTCTTTCCTTTTTTTTTCCCCCTCTTTTCTTTTTCCCAATACTGTTAGCATAAAAAGTGAGTATAAAATAAAACAGAGGGATCACAATGGGAAAAAAATGATATATTGCAAGCCTTCTTTTATTTAAATAAAAAAGAAAAGATGATGAATATGGGATTACAATATCAATCAAATCCCCAAGGGAGAAAAAAAAGATACCAAAAGGTTTGATTTAACCAAAAATAATCAAATCCTTGTCACACTAACCACTTTTCTCCAATGTCCATGCTGTTTTATACAGTCATCAAAATATCCAAAAAAAAAAAAAAAAAACTGGGGATGTGAAAAAGTCATGTAAAAGGATTAGTGTGGATTAAACAAGTGTAAATAAAACAATTTCTCCAATTTTTATCTTATTTTTGTTCACCTTCATCTAATTTTTATCTTAATTGAAATTATTATTAAACAGCGTGTCGCATAAAGCCAGAGCATAGTTATCTCCAAAATGGACTTGTCCCGGAAGTTCACAAAGAAAAGCAATTTCAGAAGGTGTAGAGACAGAGAGAGCTATTCTGGGTTTTGTCAAGAAGAAGCAGCTTTAACAAGAAAAGCCGCTAAGTTGTCTGACACAGAAACACTGTACACTCCGTCATCAAAATTCAACAGAGCCAAGCATCACAGTTTGACTGTAAAAATAAAGAATTGCTTGAATTACACTGAATAAATAATTATATGAACATGATAAGATATGATTCAAAGATGATGAGATGAATGGTAACTTAAGTAAGAGAACCTATGCTGTGAATTGACTCTGTTCTCTTGAGCCAAAAATAGAGTTTAACTATTCTCACTTGAAATTAACACTGCAAGAAATTCTCATTTAATCAATGTTCCTACCAAAGTCAAGCTCATTAATCAGTCTGTTCAGACAACACGGGCTTCTTTTTTGAGTAACAAGACAACTTTTTTTCCCAAATGTGTTTGTTTCCCGTCCAAAAAAAGAGGTAGCGTTTGATCAAACTGATAAATAAAAGCATGTTTCTTTTCTTTCTATTTTTTTGGATACCATAAGTTTCTTATATAAATGGTAACAGATGTAATATTTTACAGTATGAGAGGGACAAGGAAAAAATTATTTTCAAGGAAATCTGATGGCTTTTAACTTCTGATAATAAAACAATGGCATCCATATATCACTAATCAAATGATTTCACCGGGAACAAGCTACTTTTCACAAACAGCTTTTGACAGCTTTTTAAAGTATTTGAACATAAACGAAAGAGACCCCCAACAATTCTAAATATGCTTTCATGACATTGATACCTGATAACAACTTAAGAATATTGACCAATGAGGCAGTAGAATAGACTAACAGTGACGCATGTGTAAGATTTGTGTTTTGAAAGGCGATGGGTAACACCAAATATCTCAAGAAAAAATAAAATGCACAGCAAATTATTAGCCAGACAAATATCATACAGAAAGATGAAGTTGAGACCCAGTACAATGTCTCTTGCTATGTTACAAAAAGACTAGCAACAAACTACAAACTTTCTTCTTCCTTTTTCCATAGCATGTGAAACCAAAAGAAAAAAAGAAAGACTTTCCTAATGAAATTTATTTATAAAATTCTAATACTTGTGGTCAAACTTACCAAGGCAAGGTGGGATCTTGGAAGTAATCCTGTGAGCACTGTTCTAAGCAGCTTTCATTTGCATTCAACCATGCTGGGAAGTCCATGACTTCCTCAAAAATATGGTATGCATCATCTTCAGGCTTATCATCAGTTGCTCCATGTTCCATGCTCTTCAAAAACCTAAACCACCATGCTGATGTGACCAAATTCATAGTGTCATTCCATTCCATTTGATATTGCTCTCCTACTGATCTGATCTCTGCCAACCCCTCATCGTCCATGGCCGTATGCAGGCCCCCGGTAGCCTGAACTGCAGCACTGGAATCAATTTTATGGGCCACTGCAGCAGTCTCCTCTCCCTGTGAGATTGCAGCCGAAGGAGTTTCCTGATCAGTTGCAATAGATGGTGATGAAGACGAATACGAGTTTGATGATGTGTTGATGTTGTCAAGGTATAGGGCAGCATTTAAATTGGCGAAATCATGAACATTGAGATTCAAGCCCAAAGTCTGATTCGGAAGCATGATATTCGGGGTTTCAGGCACAAGGGTTGGAGCAATTGGAGAAGCACCAGGGCAGGTATAAGAATTTGAAAATGATGGAAGAGGATGAGACAACGATGAATAAGAAAAAGCATCCATGTAATTTGAGAAATTGGTTGTGCATGATGGGTATGATCCAGGATTTCTCCTAGACTTGACTCTTCCATCTTCCTCAAAACTTTGGTGCTGCAGAGGCTGGAGGGATACTGATGGCTGTTGCTGAGCTTCTTGCTGCTGCTGCTGCTGCTCATTAATTTGTTTCATAGCAGCTCTGTGAAATTTCAGGGCGGTGACAATCTCCCTTCTAGCCTCTGCCATATTCAGAAGCCTTTCCTGGTAAGGCCTACTTGTGTGCAGTCTCCTCCTGACTTGTTTCTTATGTTGTCGGGGTTGTGTGGGTTGCTTTGGCTGATGGCCATCAAAAAATCTGTCTTGTTTGGTTAACTTACGAGCTTGGGAAGTATCACCAGCAACAATACAATCTGGGTTTCTAGGGTTCATGGAGTCTTTTGTTTTTGAAGTGGTTAGCTGCTTCACTAGGTTACGAATGTAAGCACCAGAGAGATGCGGCTCTTCTTCAAGGTTACAGAGTTTATCTAATTCCATTCCCTCTGTTTCTTTCCTTAAAAACGAGGGATTCCTCAACTCTGTTGTATGGTTTTTTATCAGCTTTGGTGCAAGTAGAATTGAGCGAGGAGGTGAAGGGTTGGTGGAATCATAGGTTTTCTCCTATAATTCTGAGAGACAAAGTACAAAAAGCAGAGGTAGATACTGATACAGAGAAGTCCTGATCTTCTTGGATGGCCTCATGGGTGTTATAAATAGTTGGGGACAGCCTAGGGCTTTCAAAATATTCGTTTTTCCCTTGTTTTGGAAAACTACTTTGTTACCGTTTTTATTACCCGCTTTAAATGGATTCAGGGGCCTTATATGGCGTCTCCTTCTTACATCTATAATACATATCTTGCCTCTTCAGTGAAACGCCTTATTGGTTCATTTCTTCAACAAGAAGCAATATTGTTTTCAGTATTACAAATTGCAATTTTCAGCCACTCAATGGAAAGGGAATATATATATATATATATATGAACTATCAACTATCAAAGAGAAAATCACAAATTACACAAACATAATCAGTAAGAAATCAACATTATTGACTGAGTGGCAGGAATATAATAGGACTAATCAACAAATGAGCAAATATGAAATGTAAAAGCAAGGGAATCAGTCTATAGTTTGAAAGAGGGTATATTAGCAAATAATTAAGGATGGAATTATTGGCAGAATAGGCCATAGTAATAGGCAGAGTGTGTAAGACACGTCACACAACAGCAGCCAAACAAATTCACTGTGCCTAATTTAAGGGGCATTATGATGAGGGAAAAAAAGTATCCTTTCCAGTTTTTGATATATCTAAGAAGCTGAAAGGTACAGGTGTAAGGATTTTCATTCACTAATTTCTTGATAGGTTTTACACACTTTCTTAATTCTATTTTTGTACATAATCATAAGTCTTCCATGTATGTATACGATAGTATCATCTCTACGGAAGTTATGATTTTGCCTATTCATTAACTAGAACTAGAATTATGAATTTTCCAGTCTGTGGCTCTGTGCTCTGAAAAATTAACACTCGCATAATCAATTCAAAAATACCATAACCCAAAAAAAAAAGTGCTTAGTTTTCTCACTGAATAAATGAAGATGGAATTGAAAACGCAGCCTATAATTGTTATAACAGAAAGATATAACAGGAGAGACTGTAAGGAAAAACAGAGGGTATTTATGGCATCGAACAATTACTGGCATTTCAATTCAGTGGTACCTTGCCTGCAAGTACTATGGGACCAGAGCTTCCCAGACGCCATCACGAGCCTATAGAGAATGACAGAATGATCTCCATGACTGTTAAACCTGGTCTTTTTTATTATGTATGCTAGTAAAACACCATTTTCCCCGTTTTAACAGGTTTAATAGTATTAGGATCGGTTCAGGGAACAGAGAACTTCGACCTTTTGAAATACAAGACAGAAACACTCCATACCCTCCTTGCCCTGCCTCTCCTGTGTCTCTCTAATCCATGCCCTAGCTCCTGCTTTCCCTTGTATAGCTTTTAAGTTCCATTATTTACATTGCGAAGACAGAGACATGGAATTAACCATGATCTACAGCCAGCAACAATGGTCTAAAAGACAGGATGATCCCAAACAGACATATGAAAGTGCCAATATTACTACTATATGTATCAAGGGAAAGGAAGGGAGAATATACATATGGAGAAACGTAATTGCATTTAGTGTTGACAATCAAAACAAGAAAAACTTCCACTAAACATAGCTATCTGGCACAAATTGTCTCAAGGTTATATAGTCATTAACAAAACATGTGAAGAGAGATGAAGCATCAAAAGACAACATAGCTAAACTAGAACTAAAGGTTGCTAGAGCACAAGCCTCTCACCAAGTGGGGTCTGATCAAGGATAAATGCACGCAACCATACCCAGCAAGCAGAGAGGCTGTTCCAACGCTAAAACTAGAACCAGAAATTTTTTTTAAAAAATGAAATTTTCTCCCTCCCCGCTTTTAAGTTCAAGTGCATGACTGCAGAAGGAAAACACACTGAGAGAGAGAGAGAGAAGGATATTATGATTAGCCATAGATTAACAGAACAATTATTTAAGAGTTTGAACCATCAAAACCCGAATATTTAAACAGCATACAATTATTTAAATGTTGTTTTTATTTCAGTACCACTGATGCAAACTGAAAACAACGCCCCCACAAAACACCCCCCCCCCCCCCGGATTAATTTTTAATAACATTAGGTTTTTTCAAAAAGTGCTCTTGGTCCAGTCACCTGAAAAGACGACTTCAAAATGTTATTGTCCTCCTGATGTGGCTTCTGAAACTCCACTACATTGCGAAGCCATGACATTATGACTTATGAGTATGACTACAAGACAATGCAAATTCAACCTCTTCATACATCCTATATGATATCCTCTTGTATAATATAGCTTGCTGATCAAAAGATTTGTTCTTTTACTAAATTAGTGTGTTTGTTTATTGTAATATCTATAGACGTCATAGGATCCAAAATTTCACGTCTAGAATATGACTTATTCAAGCAGTATTTCTCATCATATTTGGAGGAAAATCGGGATTTTGCTACTTTACTTAAAAAACAATAGCTGATCTGATCTTATGAGAGGTGTAGAGTAAATCATTGAAGAACCAAAAAATACTGTCTTTTATATGTGATGAGGCCTAAAACTAAAATTATATCAAAGAATAGCCAATGAGCTTAGCTAAACTTCCATTTTCATTTCTTTTATCTTTCCCTACAAGATGTGCATATTGGTGTCCTCCAAGATTTACCGTGGAAAGTCTTCAACCAAAATGTGATTACACCAATAATCCTTTTTGACAAGGTAAAGTTCAAACATGGGGTTGGGGTTGAACAGAAGAGTATGAAACATAAAGTTAAAAGAATACCCAAAAAAAAAACAGTGAGAGAGATAAGGAGGAAAGGGAAGTGGAGAGAGAGAGGAAGAGAAACAGGCCTCGTGGTTGAGTAAGCAGTGGATAACATCAAAGATGGATGGATATTATGGGCTTTCTCCTTCACTCTGTGGCGCGAGAAAAAACCAAAGCATAGCAGCCAAGTTGAGCCAATGGGAGAAGCAGCAGATACAGTTGCCCCTTTCAGATAAAAATTTAAATTAAAGGAAGAAAAGAAGCGCTTTTGGCGAATTGCAGACGCCCACATTTAGCCACTTGCTCTTTGATTGCTTCTCGTCTCTGTTTCGGTCTAAAACCAAAACCACGAATGGATCCATCCCCTTTTGCATGCACCCGAAGATAACCCTAATTATCCCTCCTACCATTCACATGGACCCGATTTCTCCGTCTCTGTCACTTGCCATCCGCTTCATTGCCAAATATCAGTGCAGTGGCAGTGATTATTGAATAACATCATTAATTAGTAGCATTCATATATGAAGCCTCTCTTATGCTGTGAACTGTGAAGTGAACCCCACTCGCATGGAGCAATAACCTCCCTGCATCTTGTGTCCCTTTCGGAGGGTAACCGCGCGGAGATTATTACCATCCCATAAATTTTTGTTTGTGGATGAAGGTACAAAAAAGAGGAGGTGGAAAAATAGACTGAATGTTTAAAATTGGAGTATTCTGTTAAAATAAAAAAAAATTGGAGTGACCAAAATGTTATCATCGAGCGTTATTTTTCATAATGGGACCCACACACTTTTAACATATGTACTAGTAGATTATGTGTGTGTTTGGAATGGCTTATTTTTGTCCAAAACGTGCTTATAATTCGTGATTCACGGTATATGAGGTAAGTATGTGAGAGGAGTTTTTTCTCGGCTTGCGTAATAAGTGCGTTTTTTCTGTACAAAACGTTGAAACAAACACCCCTATACATTTTTATACTTAGTTTGAAAGTTTACGAGTGTTGTTATACTTTTAAAATATATATATGGTGTTGAACACATTTTTAATAAAATTTTATTGGTATTCTTCTTCATTAGCCTGAAAATTTTAAAACTTTTTTTCTAGCCAGCTTTTTGAATTGTTTGTTTAACCAACTAAACTTTTTTTTTTTCAAGTTTATCTAACTAAACTGGGTCTTAGGCTATTCCAATTATAATGACATAATTTTTTTTTATAGATAATTTCTTTTTTTTTTTACAATGGTGAACCAACTGGACTATAAAATAAGTAAACTGAATATAAATTATACATTTTTCAAAAAGACTCAATGAAGAGACATCCTGATAGTAAAACCTCAATCATTAGCCTAACACTTATAAGTGACCAAAGGGTTATAAAAAAACCTTATAATATTTTTGTGTACAATATATATTAAACCATAACTTTAATTTTTAAGGTTGTAAATAATAAAATATATTTATGTCCATTGTCATAGGTATATATGATTAGGGTGCTTGGTTTCCAAAGGTCGCAGGAAGCTCATTATTGAATTTCATGCGGTTGATCTTATTCATTAATTGGATTAGTTTATCCACCACTTTTAAAACTAGTTCAAACTCAATATTTATTGAAATCCCTCAGTGAAGGCTCCACATTAGAATATTTGCTTCAAATCTGTCCCTAAAATCCATAATGTTCTTGCTTTTGCCTTGGCACGCTATAGTAGGGCTCACACTAAGAAGTTTAGCCATGATTTTAGTCATATTTTGATTAAAAAGAAAAAGGTGTTTGGCATGCACTTATACATAGTATGATATCTTAAATGAGTAAAGGTGTATTAAGCACCTTGATTTATTTTTAGAGGTACAATCAGCATCCTAAAATATTTAAGGGTGTAATTTTACCTCTGATATATTAAAAATGGAGTAAGTACACCCATTCATTAACAGAATACTAACTTCGTTTGCTATCACACTCTTTCCTTTCCTCTTTCATATATTTTCAATATGTTCATCCCTTCTTTCCCCTTTTAATTATTTCAACAAGTTTCCCTTCTTCTTTTTTTTTTTTGTAAGAACTCCTCACCACATCCATTTTGATTTCATCTTCTTCATTTCATTGTAGAAAAAATAGGCCTCCACTTTCTTGACTTAGTGTATCAAGGATACCACGCATCTAGACCCTTCTACTTCGTTCGATGACAACAACAACGATGGAAATAACTTGATTCAATTTTTTTTTAATGAGTCATCTCGACTCTACATTTAGACTTCAGTATTTACTTGGGGGATCTAATACAATTTAATATATTCCTGCACATGTGATTGAAAATGATAATTTACTATGAATAAAAGTCCCCTATGATTTTGACTTAGTTTCTTCTTTTATTTGAATCTTGAGATCCAATAAGACCAAAGCCAAACATTTTCACTGTAATGATATGGGAACTATGATGGAAAAGATAAACCCCAAAACTTGAGTTAATATTATGTTAATAAAGAGGTACAATTACTTCATTTTTAATGCATTAGGGGCAAAATTACACCTTTAAATACTTTAAGATACTTATTGCACCTCCAAAAATAGATCGAGGTGCTGGGTGTATCTTTATCCTATCTTAAATTGCTGGCTTGATGATCTTTGTGACATAAAACTTACCCATCATCTGGCTTAATCATTCAATTTTTTAAATAATCTTTTGAGTGATATAGTTAATCAAGGGAGGAGATATAACGAAATTTTCTTTTTCGTGTAGAGTAAAAAAGATAAATATATTTTTAAAAACTTGTCACTCGTGATTTATTAATTTTTATAAAGTGTTTTATGAATATCATCAATGAAATAGCATCTAATCAAAAAAATAAAAGGAAGAGAAGGCTCACAACCATAAGGCTATGGATTCGAATCCCGTCGATGTGATTATTTTATTAGTGAACGATCTGTAAATATTTCTATAAATATTTCTTAAACCCGAAAGCATATCCAGACCCACATGTGACCCGGGACCCAACTTGTACGCATAAACAGGGAGAGGGGGGAAAAAAAAGGAAGAGAAGGCGTATTCCGTGGATCCACCGCCTGCAAAGGGAGTGACGGACATGATGTGACCGCTCATAATCGGACAGCTAATCTTCTTCCCACCCAAACTGTAAAGACGCACATTGATGGAGATAAGTATGTGAGAGAAGTTTTATAGACATCACCGAATAAGTGTTTATAAATTGTGATTCACGGTATACGAGGTAAATATGTGAGAGGAGTTTTATCTCGGCTTGCGTAATAAGGATTTATTTACTCCCAAAACGTATTTCCAAACACAGCTATATATTACTATAGTTGCATGTCAACGCTCACTCAACCCCCAAACCTCTCATTGAGCTAACACAATCATATTAAAGAAGTGTTTTTTCAAAACAAAAAAAAAATTAGATGAGTTTTTAACAGGGCCATAGCATGTATTTAAACGCAAAAAACAATTTTGAAGGTATTTTATTTACCAATTGAGCATCAACAAGATTCTTATAACAATGATGAGATTTGAACTTATAACTCAACTCTTTACTAACTGAATGTATATTTGTTAGCTTATTAAAGAGTGATTTTTTATTATAATATTTAGATGCAGTTCAAGTTTGGTCCAAATTAAGCCGTTTGGATTATCACAAACTCACTAATTCAATTATTCTTTTGTGTTTTTTTTCCCCTGTTGGTAAGAGCCAAATTTAATTTAGATGCGTGCGGGGAAGGTGGGTAAGATGAAAATTTAATGAAAGGTGGACACACTAGGCCTACCTACAAAATGCAAGGTCACTTTCGGTATAAAAATGGGGGGTGGGGACATGGGGGACCATTACTTTCCATGTTCTAATCTGCCACCAACACACTACCAAACCTTCTCGCGGCTTCTGCTGTGCACTAATTCTAGACAACGACCCCATTAACCTGCTCACACAAATTTCTGAATGAAGATCAAGATGAGAACTTGCAAGCCAACAAGACAAAAGAAAGAGACACCAACAAGTTTCTAGAATCTGATCCAACCATACCCACCTAGCTCCTTTCTTTAACTATGGTGTCAAACGCCAACTTGCCACCAATCAAAACCCAATCTTCATGTGAAGTTTCAACACTAGCACCATATCCACCTCCTCCTTTTGCACCGTTTTGATTTGAATCCCCTTCAACGGCTTGTTCGTGACACATTTATTCTACTAGTTATAAATATAATTACACTATTCATCAAAATTTACATTTTGGTCAAACTGAAAGTGCTCGTTTGGAATAGCTTATTTTTTTTAGCAATAAGTGCTTATAAATCGTGATTTACGTTATACGAGGTAAGTATGTGAGAGGAGTTTTATCTCAACTTACGTAATAAGAACTTATTTTTTAAGAAAACGCTGAACCAAACAAGTCTTTAAATGGCAACACTACGGGTGGTCATATGCAAAACTAAGAGGTGGTCCAAGGAAGATGTCTTCAAGTTTGACTTTCATGCTCGTTGTAAGTTTATATTAATGTGTGGAGGGTTCACCAGGTTTTCATCTATTCATTTTTTTGTTTCAACTTTCAACAGAGGAAGGTTGTCTCTTTTCTCATAAACCTGCATCATCCTTGCCCACTTTCTTCATTGCTGCACCTACCCATCCTCCTCCTCTTGAACATCAATGTTGTTTTCCTCGGCACACATTTTTATTTAAAAAAACAGAAACACCGTACAATACTACAATGTAATAATGCACAACAGATATTACACTATTTAATTTGGCAAGTTGTCAACAACTACCTCAGTGAGTCAGTGGCATTTAATTAAATTAACTCTAATTAAAAATAAAACTTGGCATGCAGGTAGGATACATGAACAACGCCACTATTTTATACAGTCATTATAACTTTACATAGTTGAAATTTTTAAATTCAGATAATCATGAACTTGTTGCGATTGAGAGATATAGATAGTCATTATAACTTTACAATCAAAAATAGAGACCAAGTTATTAAAAGTAAAGATTAAAATAGATGCATACAATTTTCCCTTAAAAATTTACATAATTATGAGACAGATTATGAGACAAATTTACATACTTTGTCTCTCAGAATTAATAAGCCCGGAATTAGGTGGTCTTTCAATCATCAAGAAGACATTCAACCTACGGCCATGTCGAGCATATACATAATTCGGGTATGGACTTGCGAAATAATTTGAGAAGGAATCCTAACGTATCAACTTAATGCATGGGACTAAATAAATGCACTATGACTGCAAATTTGATATTCGTTTTAATCTTACAATTTGAATGCATAACACGAAAATCTGTAATATTTGGATATCAGTTTCCTATGAATGGTCTCCCGTTGCTGAATCAAACGAGTCTTCCTTGTCACTTCAACTCTCAAAACGCCTGAACCAGTCACTTATAGTTCTGGCAAGGATTTTAGTTTCATACAGAGAAAGAGACTTGAGGCCTTGAGCAATAGCATCTGCTGGAGTATACAAGTCACCCACTTGCCATTTTGGATCCTGATCGCCCAGCACAACCATAACCAGGCATGTAACAACAAAGCAAGAACACAGGATTACATGAATTACTAGAAATCCATCGTCAAGCCACAATTTCTCAGGATATGTCCATTCAGACAACAAAAGTTTTAGGAGAAACTTTAATTTCCTAAATAAAAGAATAATAATACAGGAAAAGTTTTAATCTTCCACAAAAATAAAAAGTAAATCGATAAAACTTTTTCCCCCCTTTTGATTCTGCTTTTTTGAGACAACTTATTCTTAACGCTTCATTTACAAAAATCTATAGAGATGCTTCAGCCTGAAGGAATTCTCTGTTATGAAAACCCAAAAAGGATGCAGACCCCACCAAAAAGGAAGAGTCCCACCGAAATGGAACATGATTTTGTACTAGGAGGAGGGCATAACGGACTTTTACCTGTATGCAGGGTGTGATGTGGTTACCACTTAATTGTACTTTTTCTAGTGTACCACCCAATGAATCCACACGGGGCCTCAATGTTTCTTCAAGTATATCTGTCTCATCAATTGTGTCAGAACTGAATTTCACCTGGAGAGATTAATAGATGCACATCAAATATCCTATAAATGACATTTAACCTTTAACAACGTCCTAAAATATAAGGCAACATACAAACCAGCAATGTGTGTTCAACATTGTATGAACTCTTGAAGCACTCACGGTTTTCAGATGGAGTTGGCTTAAACTCTGATACCCCTTGCGTTACCTGACAGCGATAAACAGTCATTCTCAAATTGAAACTCCAAATATGTCTACAAGACAATGTCAAATTGGTTGTCATCATTTATCTATATATAGAAGGAATAACAAGCATCCACAAGAAGCATAACAATCTAGAATGGACTCATCAAGGATTGCTACAGTATTCTGTGAAGGTCTGGACAGTACATAAAAAAAATGTGTGGGCATTGAAATCAATATCACAACATTAACATGATCTCCAAAATATGCAATTAACACACACCTCATTCATTATTGATGGCAACTGATCAACAAATTTAGTCAATGAAGTTAGAACCTCCCGCTCAGTTTCTTGTACAATTGATCCAACAGCATTCAACATTGTCTTCCATGCATCTCCTGCACATATGTCGAGGGTGACAAGTACATTTATCAAACATACACAAGTTCAGAACACATGCGTATATATATGTGCACTAAATTATTACAGGAGATGGACAACAATTTTGGTTTAACGTAGTGCTGATGACTTTTGTCCTAAGCAAGGAACTTGGGGATGGAATGGCTTGGCCATGTTTAACAGGTCAGAAATTCCAAAGCAAGGAACCGGGGTGACCTTGACAAGCTTCTTCTAGCTTTGGCAATTGATACCCCATCTTAAGCAAGGTGATGGAATGTCTATTGTCTACCCAGCCAACAAAGTGAGGTGAGTCCATCCCCTCAGAGATTTACTCGATGAACAACTATTCTCAAGAGCCTTACCAAGCCACTTCAACTTTTTCAGTGCGGGAGCAAACATGATTACAATATAGTACATACATTTCTAGTTATTTTTCTTCTCTCATCAACTTCAGTGACCAGTGCAATGACAAATTAGTGGGGTCATAAGGTGATAAAAGTGATGTGTTTAAATTTTAGTGCCCAAAAGAGTAAGATATAAGCTTTCGAGTTGAGAAACATAAAGCTTACACAATTACACTACACCTCTGCAATGCAAACCATCATAAGCAAGCTAATGAGCTACCTGTTGCATTTCTAGCCATTGCATACACAGGAGTTGCTTCCACGGCTGGCATCATCTGACGGACGACAGGACCCAACTGCAGAGCAGTTCAAGCAAACCTTCAGAGCACAATTTAGACAAGAAACTCAACACAAAAAGCCCAATTTTATCAAAAATTTGATTATGAACATTAGAAGGCCTTTGCACCACAGCTTCTCTATCAATCAGCCATACGAAGTGAGTGCATGAAGCAATTTACTCCAGTACGTCTAATGCTATACAGAACCGGGTATATATAGGGAAACTATCAACTCATTTACAATTACCAACATCATTGATTGTCCTTAACCAATTAGATATTATTGATTGTCCTTAACCAACTAGATATTCTATCTAGATTGCTTGTAAGTTTTTGGTATGTGAACTGAACTTTATGATCAGTATGAATGCTACACTTGTCAGTCCTAAAATGGGAAAGTAGATATATTGAGTTTACATGCCAATGTTCATATATGGCATTAGAAAAGACCAAGGAGTTATCTTAAAAATGGAATTGGACAGACAATAATTTTTAAAAGTCAAATATATTTTGAAAAAACAAATACTATAGTCCATTCAGGCCTTTTTCCAACATAGCTGAACTAAAGTTTTTAAAATGCTTAAAATTATTTCCATCCTGAGTCAATAAATTTGTATAAAATCTCAAGGAAAAGAGCAGAATCTCAAAGAAGCCAGTCCAAACCAATAAATATTTCTAAAGAAAATATTCAGTTCAGAAGATAAATGTGAATCCAGGAATAGAATACTGTTTATGTTTAATGATGCACACAAATCTTATGTCTTGGAAACCAATCACCCACAATTTACTAACACTCGATAGAACTAATTCATTACAACAGAGAGAATTCGTTCTAAAGGTAGCATACAAAAGCCCTTTAGTAAATTCAGCATTCAGCATTCAGCATTCAGTGAGTATTAGTATGAATACCTGCTCAAAGTAAGGAACTGCATCTGTAGCTGGCCTGTTGTTGTATGAGATTATGACATTAGCCTTCCACAAAAGACATGTACCTTTTCGTCATGCTCCTTGAATTGCTATTAACTCTCTAAGTTATTTTGAAATAGAAAAAACTTCATAATTTGGCGTTATGTTTCTTCAAAACAAAACACATGTAGTAGAATATGTATACAATACTATTTTCCAAAAAAGCATGGAAATCAATATGTGCACAGAAGGAGATAAAATGTGCTCTTAGTGCTGCAGAAGAGGGGGGGAACACCTTGGGTATCTTCTCAGAAAAATAGCTCCCAATGAGTAGCTGAAGAAGCGCACCGTTGCTACAGATTCAATACAAGAAATAAATTATTTTCTAGCCACAGATTGCAAGAAGATTGTTGCTCAACAACTCACTCACTTACCTGTGGCCGACGGAGAAAAGCGGAATGTCCCCGAGCTGGGTAGGTGACAAATTGGCTTCAGGCAAACCAGAAGTCAGGATTGTATCGAAGCAAGCCTGGAACCTTTCATGTACTTGTTTGGTAGCTTGCGCATGGTCAAAGGTCACATTGTGAGGCACCAAAACAACTAAAAAACCTTCCTTTGCCAGATACTCGATTAAATAACTGCAACAAGCGAATAATCACCGCGCTAATGACAGAACTACAGCTAGTAAATAGCAATGAATCTACGGTATAATGGACAAAAGAAAATACCCGTAGGTTACTTCAGGAACAGCGCCAATGAAAGCTCCGCCCAAGAATTTGATAATAGCACGAGGCTTGCCACGATTAGGTGTGGGCGGAATCACCAAACACGAATCCAGCTTTATAATCTTGTTATTGAATCTGATATTGCTATCTCTGCCTCTATACGCACTGGAAACCATCTTTGTTGCCGATGCCATCATTTTAGCACTCGGCGTGTAAGACGAGGTGTGGAGGTGTAAGTAATTATTCGAAATCCCATGCGGGTATCTTAATCTATTAGAGATCAATAGATCCTTGGTCTTCTTCGAAGAGAATATGCGTCTGATATCTGAGCCTGCGACGGAGGAAGAGGGGATGGCTAGCTCCATGACTATATACCCTCTGGTTATAGCTAGTTAACTAGTTTGAATGTTGGAAGACGCTGTCCCAAAAACTGAATGTTAAAAGAATAATTTTTTTTTTTTTTACCGGCCAAAAAAAAAGGAATAAATTTTTTTTCATATTTTTGTGATGGGATGGGAAGGTCGTCATTACGAATTTTCTCCGTGGCCAGAAAACGGATTTCAATTCCATGAAGGTTGGATGGGACAGACACAAACTCATGTTGAAGATTTGGCCACGACAGCCCAGTGGGTCAGCCAGTTTGCTCCTTTTTTTTTTTGGAGAAATTCTTTAATTCTAGATATTTTATGAGAAAAATCTGACACTGTAAAATTACAAAACGACCCAAGAAAAGTCTTCATTTCACATTTCACCCTTCATCAATTTCTCTTCTCGGTATTGTTCCAATTTTGGGCCTATTTGGATTAGCAGTTAATCTGAATTTTATAAGCTTGAAATAAGATAAAAATCAGATTATAAATGTGATTTATGTTTAAATTGATGGTGGTAAAAATGGTTTTTTTTTTTTAAAATGAAACTTGTTTAGATAATTATTTGAAAAACAAGTTTAGGTGTAAAATGACAAAAATCTTATTAAATAACACACATATATTATATTTATATATTATGATAATTTGTAGACAAGATTAAGATTAGGCATCTTGACCTGATTAGAAATTTATTAAAATTATAGGTCTTTATTCAGAGATATTTTTCCAAGATTAAGATAGGATTATTTCCCCTGAATTTTATAATAAAATAATAATCAAAAAATAAAATTTCTAATTACAAAATAAAAAAATACATGTTCAAAATTACAATATTAAAATAAAATTTTAAACTTATGATCGAATTATATTTTATAAATGTATAATTATTTTATTTCATGATGCAAGGCAATTTGAAGGAAGGGGGGAGCAACGAAAATTGTGTGGATACCATGAATTATGGAACCAATAATAAATACTTAAAGAGTATTTGCTTTCATTTTCTCTCAGCCAGCTACCCACCGTACCATAACCTGTGGCCGGAAGCACCTAAAAGTAGCTTCAACTATTAGGACTTGTTTGGTCTAAGTAGAGGAGAGGAAAAAAATTTTTGAGTTGAATTTAAAAAAATTAAAGAAGTGGGGTTAAAAATTTTTAATTAATTTTTCTTACTCTTTTATCTTATATATTATTTTTATTAAAATTTTATTATCCCACTTCTTCAATCTTTTAAAATCAATTCATAAGAATTTTCCCTCCCCTCCCTCCCCTTCCCAATTCCTCACACAAAACAGACCCTTAAAGTGCTTTTGCTTCAAAAGTCATATTGCATCAATGCTATCCCAAACACGTGGTTTGGGATCAAAATGATTTTTTGTGCCACAATCATTCGTCTAGATCTTGGTACCGTGTATCCAAATAGGCTCTTTATCGGAAGCCCCAAAGAGAATAAGGGTTTGAAGTATAGAGATTACAACCTGAGAAGAAGAAAAACTTGGGGTTTTGATGTGAAGGAGAAAAAAGCATTATAAAAAAAACAGAGGAGGAGGAGAACAAGCTGATTTTCTCGATAGGAATGAATATTCTCGGAAAGAAAGGGACAATTGAGGATCTAAGATAAGGCATAATTTTTTGTGTAATTTTATTCTTGAGATATATCTCTTGGTAGGAACGGACATCCTCAGAAAACTACGCACCACACTTAATCCAAGATACTAAATAATATGTTTTTTTTTACACTGTGCTATATATATATATTTTTTTTTTTTAATTAGAGGGGTAAACACTAGCTATCGATTTGAGATTATAGGTGGCATCAAACTAGCGACCTCTCATTTAAAGGGAAGCTTTCATACCACTAGGCTATAAGGCCTTTAGTTGTGCTAAATGTTATTTAACCCAACTTTTAAATACCTGTTCAATTTATAAAACAAAATTATCAATTTCTAACATTCATTAAATATAGTATAATGAAATCTATCTGCTATATAGTTTATTATGACAAACTAAATCATTCATAAATTATAGATAATAGTTTTATTTCAAATCCTACAAATGCGTGATTTTGATGGGAAGAGGATTTTGATGCGATGAATAAATCTTGAGACGTACTTAAAACCAGCAATAGTGGCCAATAAGAATGATCACGATGGATATCAAAAGATAGAGCATCATCATCACATGCGGCAGGGAACCTCTCCATTGAGGTTTCTCTCCACTTAACTCCATTTAGATAAAATTATGTCGTTTTACATTAAAGATGGGTCTTGGTGATTTTTTTTTTTTAAAAAAAAACACTCACCCAAGAAAATAGTGGTCTTCCATCTTCCTTTCCCTCAAACATTGTCGTCAGCATCTTCATCATTGGTTAGCCCGCATCATTGTAAATCCTTTGGCTAAAAATACTATCTTGGGTACACAAGCCATTGAATACCAATTCTTTATTGGAGATTTACCATCTGAACAAAAAAGCTGATAAGCGGACCACCTTGAACCTGAACAATCTGTTCATTACTGTGATTGCAATACTGATGGAGAAACCCAATAATTAATCGGAAAGCTGTTTCTGGTTTTAGCTAATCATTATTTTCTTATTTTGACATAGCTAATTAAATTCTATAAATTATAAAACTGACTCTTCTTTGAAATTCATCATCAAGATGCTATTAGCAGAAGTGATCGTTGCAAAGATATTATTGAATCTAACAAACATTTTATCCCGTAGTTGAACCAAAGTTGATTGCTTGAGCAAAAGGCCACGGAAGAAATACCTCACTTGATTCATCTTTAACAGAACAAAACCGATGATGATGTTTGAGGGAAAGGAAGATGGAATTTGGAAGACCACGGGTGTGTGTGTGTGTGTTTTTTTTTTTTGTTGAAAAAAATATAACAATAGGACCCATTTTTATGTAAAACTATGCAGTTTTAACTAAATGGAGGGAAGTGAAGAGAAACCTCAGTGAAGAGGTTCCCTACCGCATCACATGTAAATGATGGTGACTTAAGATATATCAACCCGAGTAGGTTTTATTTGGCATTAATCTCATAATTTTCTTTTTTGTAAAATACCAAAGTATACCCCCACCTGGATAATGGAAGACTAATCTCTCGGGATTTGTGAAAGCTCAGGTAGGGGGTTACCCTCCCAAACACACCAGTTTCATTCCCATCCTCCCTCGGAATCAAACCCAGGAGAGATGGTTAAGGGACATAGATCCTCATCCATGTGTGCCAACATGTGCTGGTATTAAAATATCTGTGAAATAATAAAATATCTTTGAAATAATTCCTATTTTTAAACTTTTGAAATCTCTTACAGGGTTTTTCCTAGAGGCCCACACACTCTTAGAGAAGCAAATTTGACTTGAGGATAACCGGGACAAGAACAGGGAGACTGTGTGTTATATATATATATATAAAAAATAGAAACACGTTCATACAAGTTAAGATAAAACTTCTCTCATATACTTATCTTATACTCCCTCCGATCCTAATTATAAGATAAAGTTGACTTTTTTTTGAGAAATTAAGGAAGCCAATTAAATTACTTTAAAGTGTTTATATTTTTAGTATCCTTAGATTATATATTAGTTTATTAGTCAAATTAATTAGTTTGGAGAAAAAAATATAAATATAAATACTCAAAAATAATTTAATTGGATTCCTTAATTTCTCTAAAAAAATTAACTTTATCTTATAATTAGGACCGAAGAGAGTATATCATAAATCATGTTATAACAACAGTTTTTACTGTTAATCCAAATAAACACTTTGATGAATACATGCTGAGAGCTTGGTGCAGATGAGAATTGGTGGTTTTAATCAAATCGTCCCTTACAAGCAGAATTTGGCTCTGCATGTGTCATGCTCTTATGGAAGTTGGGTGTCATTTCCTTCTATTCCAATGTTGCCGGAGGCTCTAATCTGACAGCAACGGTCTTGTTTTGTCTCGTAAGCTTTTATGTAAGGCGTAAAAGCCGATGTTTGATGTGTGGTGTGTCTCATATGTAACTAACTCTGTCTGTGTATACTTCTACTTTTTCTTTTTTAATTTCTGGTATGGTCACGCTCTTATCACAATGTTTCAGTCAATTTATATATTCTTTTTCGGTCTTAAATATAAACAGAATTAATTTTTTTTAGGAGATTAAGGAAGTTAAATAAATTACTTAATTATATCATATTTTATGTATTCTTAGATTATATATTAGTTTATTAGTCAAATTAATTAGTTTTGAGAAAAAAATAAAAATAAAAATACTCCAAAATAATTTAATTAACTTACTTAATTTCTTCAAAAAAATCAACTTTATATTATATTTAGGATAGGAGAAAATACTATGAATAAAGTATTTAGTGTCATCAATGACATATCCATACATAGCCTGCTGTCAGAAAGAGAACTTAAACCCGTTCAGAATAATCAAAATCAGTTGTGCAATATCAAGTGTGCGTTTGGAATGGCTTATTTTTGTCCAAAACGTGCTTATAATTCGTGATTCACGGTATACGAGACAAGTATGTGAGAGGAGTTTTTTCTCGGCTTGCGTAATAAGTACGTTTTTACTGTACAAAACGCTCACACAAACACACACCAAACCTATCGACAATGCTGACTACAAAAATAAAGATTAAAATTGGCAAAATCATATATTGAAAATGGAAAATCTCGCCCAGATATCTTAGGAATAGATGCAGCTGGGCCAAAAATTAGCTTGGAAGTCCATAACCTGGATAGACAAAATGAGGCAACTCGACAAAATAAGAATAGGCAAGATCAAATATTCAACGCAATGGAGTCAATTTAAATATAATAAAATTACACTGAATAGGAAACTCAATTTATTCCAAATCAATTCGAATAGAATAGGAAACTATATTAAATGTGCAGTCCAAATTACTCCAAATCAACTCTAACCACAGTCAAAATTTCATCTAATTGCGCCAGCAATTTTGACTAACCGTAATATCGACAATAAATTCAGTATCCACCGATGATTTGTGCATTGAAAACCTAAGTCCTATGTAGGGTAAGTTGTTATAATCATCATTTTATAAAAATTAAATAGGACAATTATGAGCAATAATGTATAGCCTACAAATAGCGTAATTTTTTATCCAAACCTATTGAATTTATATTTTATTAAATATTGATAATATTAATTTTTTTTATCTTAACCTATTAAATTTAGAGGAAATGGCATTAAAAGAAATTTGATAAAATTTAAAAATAAATAGATATTTTGAATATTAATAATATTATTAAAACGTGAGAACTCAAATTGAAATTTTAAAATTCAGTATCAAATGACATAAATGACATTAGCACTTCACTATCTTCCTCCTTCCAACTCCTCCTTCTCTCTCATCTGGCTGAATCTGCCTCTCCTAGTCGGGTTCGGTTTCTCTCATTGTCCATTTTCTCATCATCCCTCATAATCTCTAAATCATGTCCGTCCAATCAATCTAAAAGATAAAAGATGAGTCATGTCATCAAGTTATCACTCCTTTCACTTTTTTCTCTCCTTCTTAATCAACGGTCCAAATGGCTCCTCTTCCAAATCAACGGTTCAAATGGGCTCATGAGGGATGATGAGAGGATCTGCTTCCCTCCAGGTCTCCTCCTTCTCCCTCCTCCGCGACCACCCGCACCACCGCTCTCCACCATCCAGCCCCCCTCGCTGCATCAATATTATTCATTTTCCCAACGTTTTCTATTAATCATCCATGGATGGACTCAAATTCGACAACCACTGTCCACTACAGGTTACAACACTGTCAATAGTGCTCATTGTCTGGTTGCTCTCGCTCTCACGATCGTGATCTCTATTCAGTCGTAAGTCAGTCGCTTCCTCTTGATCCCTGGCTCAACTTAGTTGCACTCGATCTCTGTCACTTGAGTAGTCCTCTCCTTCTTTCTCCTCGCTTCTGACTCCGGCGGCGGCACCACAATCCATAGTCACTTTTGGCTTTGGCACAAAGAAGAATTCAATTCATGGTCGCGGACGAGGGGTTGACTGAGTGTATCTAAACAGATTTTTTAAGAAAATAATCCTTTGGAAAATTTTCTGGTCCTGGGTTAGTGGGTTTTAATTTGTTTGATGCGAATGATGGGTTTGTTTGTTTGGAATAGCTTATTTTATGTAATAAGTGCTTATAAATCGTGATTCACGGTATACGAGGTAAGTATGTGAGAAGAATTTTATCTCGGCTTGCGTAATAAGGGCTTATTGTCCAAAAATAAACCCAACCAAACACACACTAAAATTTCTTATTTGATTTGCGTTTTGACTTGTTTCTTCATTGATTCAACTGAAAACATAACATTTGATGGTGTCTCTGTAGGTGTGGGACTGCGGATTTTGGCCTGTCGGGATAAGGGGTTTGCTATATACTTTGATTCTAGCTATTTGATCAATCTTGCGATTTTAAGATGCTTCCTCGTGATTCAATGTTGTTATGGATTTGTTCCTGAATAAGTAGAAGTCGGTAAAACCTAATGAAATATAAAGAATGTCTTAATAAAATTGGTGAATAACATGAAAGATGAAAGTGTGGATTTATTACTTGACAAATAAAATTTGTTAAAATCTAATGAAATGTGATGAATTATTTAACAAAAGTTATTAAAATCTTATCTTAATTTGTGAAACCCTTATCAGAAGTAGAAATCAATATCTTACCATTATAGTCAGTGATAAATTTTGAATTGAAATTTGTGAAAATCTTATCAGAATTTGTTAAAAACTTATTAAACTTATGAAACCCTTACAAAAAAATGAGAATCATTACTTTGCCATTATAGCAAAGGATGAATTTTGAATTAGAATTTATAAAAATCTTATAAAAACTTGTTAAAACCTTATTTAAACTTATGAAACCTTCATTAAAAGTGGAAATCAATACCTTACCATTATAGCAAGCGGTGATTTTTGAATTGAAATTTGTGAAAATCTTATAATAATTTGTTAAAACATTATATGAACTTGTGAAACTCTTATTATAAGTGGGAATCAATACCTTACCATTGTGACAAGTGGTAATTTTTGAATTGGAGTTTCTAAAAATTCTACAGAACTTATCAAAATATTATCTGAACTTGTGAAATATTTATTCGAAGTGGGAATCAATACATTGTCAATGTAGCATGCAAGTGGCGATTTTTGAATTGGAATTTAAGATAATTTTATCAAAACTTGTTAAAATCTTATGTGAACTTGTATTAAACCCGTATAAAAAATGGGAACAAGTTTTAAAACTCAGAGGGACGTTTTTGTTATTTCATTTAAATTTGAAAAGGACAAATCAGACAACTCACACCTCTTTGATATTATGAATTTTTGAAACACTTTTTTGTCATTTAACAATTTTAAAGTTATTTTTCAGAGATTTTCCCTTAAATTTATATCTTATATTAAATATTGATAATATTAACATGGGAGAATTGCTCAAAAATACCTTAGGGGCAAATTAATTGTTGATTGCTACCAAGCGTGCAAACGATCTTCCGTATGTGTAAACGATTTTTCGTTTTGTGCAAATCATCTTTTGTGTGTGTAAAAATCTTCCATATAAATGTACAAACTATTTTTTGTTGTGTATGAAATATCTTCCATTATGTACAACGGATCTTCCATAATAACTTTCACCAATTAATTTATCAAAAGGTAATTATTTACAATTCCTCCTATTAACATTGATTAAGTAGCAGTATTGATTATGATGAAAGGGCCTTCTCGCCCTCATTGCACTTTTATGAAAATATAAAATAATTAAAACTGTTTTTTATTCATCAAAAACTAAAAAGTATTGCTTTTTGGCCCACAAAAACTAAAAAGTACTGCTCGGGTAGTAGCAGGGTTGTTTAATTTGTGGTAGTTTTGGGGTTCGATTGTTTGAACCGTACCAAAGGAATCCTGAAAAGAGAAGGATAGCTTAACTTCGAGGAAAATAAAAAATCTCCCGTCAATATATATACACACACATATAGCCAAGCATCAATTAGAATTAACGAGAAAAAAGAATAGAACTGGAACTGAAAAGCGGAGTGATTTGGGCGCGGTGTCTTTCTTTCCACTGTTTCGCAAACGGACCAGGAGCATAATTCGGTTCCGGCATCTGAGTCGACTCGGCCATGGACGGGCAGCGTTCCAGATCCGACGACCCATTCCTTCTCAATTACCAGCCTTCCGAGCTCCGAATCGCCTCCGAGTTCTTCACAACCTGGCTTCCCTTCCTCTCCAAAGATCTCTGCCGTCACTGCTCTGTAATTCTCTCTGATCGCATCCGTTCCATTGACCCAGGTAAACTGCTTTACTTTTTTTTCCCCTCTTGGTATCGGTTCTTGGTCTCTTCTTGTGGGATTGTTTTGTCATATCTGAGCGGAATAATTGAATAGCAATTATGAAACTTGGCAGATTCTTTTCTTGTTATTTCTCTGGTAATTATGTGCTGCTTGCTTTATATAGTGTTAATAGTTTACTGATAGGAATATTCCTCCGTTGATAATCTTGTAGAGCTTCATGGCGATGCTCCAAGAGAGCGATTTGATGACGATTGGAATGCTTCTGCTGCTAATAATACGCAATCGCATGAGACGTGTGACAATCATGATGATTACTGCGATACCAATTCTCTTGGGAGTTGGAAAGATTTGGCAGAAGCCAGTTGTTCGGGTGAAGCATCTGGGTGGTCTGAACCAGTGACCGAAATACCTGTGAGTGAAGCCAATTACGAATCCCCTCTATTGGAGACCCCAAGCCCCCGGATGTCTTGGGCGGACATGGCGCAGGAGGATGAGTTTGGTGAAGAAGAGCATGACAAGCTGCCGGTTAATGCAAGTCCTTCGGATGGAACGATAACAAAAGGCCCTGAGAAGCCTAAGTTGTCTTGGGAGCAGCGAGAGTACCTTAGGTTCGTGAATGTCCGGCGTAAGAAAGACTACATGTGCTTTGAGAGGGTTAATGGAAAACTTGTCAACATCCTTGAAGGGCTTGAACTCCATTTGGGTATTTTTAGTGCTGCTGAACAGACAAGGATAGTCAATTATGTTGCTTCACTGCAAGAGATGGGGAAAAAGGGAGAACTGAAAGGTTTGTTGTCTCACCATGCTTGTACGCTGAAACATCGATTTTGTTAGCATGAGTTATGAAATTTATGGTAATAGATGTCATTGTCTAAAATTTATGGTGCATAGATAACTGTTTAGTTGAACGTTCAGCGATCCCTGTTAAAAAACAGCAATAGCAGAAAGCCAATTTCAATATGGATGACAAGGCCTTGATTTGAATATACCGGCTATATTGTTCTTCTCCTGGCGATAGGCTTTGCATTCTAAATTGACACAGAAGGACTTCCTTACATTCAGTTATCTTCTGCAGGAATTTTTGCTGCCTTTATCATCTGATTTTACACATGTGAAAGGAAATGCATGTATGCATTACAAGATTAAAACGCGTACGCATGACATGTTCATTTAAGGTTTAAAGATCACATTTTTGTACTCTAAAGATTGCAGTGGTTATGAATCCTGAATGAGGCTAAATAGTTATCCGTTTTGGGGAATATTTTTGTTATAGTAATGGAGTGTGAATCTTGTCAAAATACATTCCTTGTCCCAGGAATGCATCTTTTGCAGTCTTTTCATGCTATAAATAAAGTAAAAACTTCATACTTGCTATCTGATAATTCTGTCATTAGAGGAAAATTCTGATTATTGAAATATGTGCTCGGAGTGAGGTAAAGAATGGTGAAGAAACCAGGAAATAATTTTCAGTTGTAGATTACGTCTATTACCTCAATGATAAGTAGTAAATCATGATGTAATTCCTTTTTTCTGGAATTTTTGGGGTCCCAACAACTTAGCGCGGTCAATGAGTTGGGAACTAATCAATGATCATTTGTTTAGATTATGGATATATATTGAGTTTTTGGATCATGGGCTGCCTATGCAAACTACCATCCAGAAGACTGAAAAGAAAAACAATTCCCTTTATCCCTAGTTGGCTATACTGCATTGATTATTAGATAAGTACAATGCGAGGTATTATTGCTGAGGGACTACATGATGTTCAATTTTTTAAACTCTTGCAGATCGGACATATTCAGCTCCTCAAAAGTGGATGAGAGGAAAGGGACGCCAAACTATCCAATTTGGGTGCTGTTACAATTATGCAACAGTTAGTCTATTTCTTAGCCTCCTTTACAATTTGCTATGCATTTTTTTTCTCTCGGGGAAATAGAGTAATTTTAATACCTGAGTGACTCTATTATGATCACTGACGAGTCTGATAGGGGGATGGAACTCTCACTTTCTAACATTCTGCTTACAGGATAGAGATGGTAACCCACCTGGCATTCTTCAGAATGTGGTGGTAGATCCTATTCCTGACCTTTTCAAGGTCATCATTCGAAGGCTGATCAGGTGGCATGTACTTCCTCCTACTTGTGTGCCAGATAGTTGCATCGTTAATATTTATGAAGAAGGCGACTGTATACCTCCACACATAGACAATCATGATTTTGTTCGACCATTTTGTACTGTATCATTTCTTAGTGAGTGCGATATAGTCTTTGGATCCAACTTAAAGGTTGTAGGTCCTGGGGAATTTGATGGTTCAGTAGCCATTCCTATGCCCGTGGGGTAAGTATTCTGTCTTTATTTTTTCATTGCACTTCATATAATTAATTTTTCAATTATATTAACTTGGCAAGAGATTTTTGCATTGATTTTTCAATCAACTAATGACTACAATGGAGAAGTGAAAATCTTATAGTAGCATTTTTCCTCCAGATCTGTACTTGTGTTGAATGGAAATGGAGCTGATGTAGCTAAGCACTGTGTGCCTGCAGTTTCTGCTAAAAGGTACTTGATGAAATTGTATTTCTCCTACTGCTCGTCCCTCTATGATTTGCATGTTGGTTTGTCTCAAATTCCATTTTCTTCCAATATCTATTAGGATATCTATCACATTTAGAAGGATGGATGTTTCCAAACGGCCTATAGGATATGTTCCAGAGCCTGATCTGCAAGGGGTCCAGCCATTGGTCTTTGAGGAAAAGAGGTCTAATGGATCCAGACATTACCGTCATATGAGGGGGAAACAGAACCGCAGAGGAGGGGGTCGTAGGAATGATGCAATGGGACCTGCAATAGGAAGGGATAGAAATTTGGACCCTCATGAATTACCTCAAAGTGCACAAAGGCCTTCAAACAGGCAGAGTAGAGGAAGGCTGGGTGGTTGATTTAGGATAAGGTTCCTGTTGGCTCAAGGTTCACGGCAAATTGTTGGTTGTGGTCATGTGATTTGCTTCCCTGGTCACTTTGGTTCCTGAGGAGACATAGAGAGCATCCAATTTTATATAATCACCTTGCATACTCAAGTTGGTCAGTTGGGAACCGCTTTAGTATTTTTCTCAAGCAATGTGAACGTGGATGTCAAGAATGGTTGCCATTTGGTAATATAAGTTAATGTGGTATGTATGTTAGTACCGAGCTTAAAGACAGTAAGTGTGTTGGTGACCGTCAAATTTGTTCTTGATGCTTTATTAGATTGAAATTATTCTTTATTGAGGCAGTGTTTGGTTTGAGAAGGCAGCATCGCTGGATTTGATGGGTTGAAATTTATCGTCAGATCAGCTACACTTCTAAGTTGCTTGTTTGTATAAAGATGGTGCTAGGTACATCAAATTAACACGTTTGTTCTATGGAGTACTGTGCTTTTATTTTTTTCCCCACGTGATTTGTATTCTTCTGAGAAAACGAGTAATTTTATTTTCAAGTATAATTGTTCATCTGAGATGTGCTCAAACTTGTGTCTGTGGGACGGCCTCATTAATAGAATGGTTGATACTTGATTCCTTATTATTATTTGTTGTCTGGATCCTTGATTCCTATGTGACATAGCCATGTTCTTCGAATTATAAATTGAAAATTATTATTCTGAATAGTCGTAATCTAACTCAAACAAATCTGAAAGGAAAGAGTATAGCAATCCATCAGCGATACGAAGAGAGTGTTACTTGACTTCCTTTAAGATTTGCATCGAAGCTTTCGCTATAAACAAAAGAATCGCCCATGTTGCGGCATAGTCGGTCAGGGTATCACAATTGTAGGATTTTTTAAAAATTATTTTGGCGTCTTGTTTTCTTTGGTGACGAATTGGTATGTTCAGAACATAGTGGGTTCAGATTACCTGGAGTATATAGGTAAAGAGGGGGTATAATAAGCCCTCCCCTAACATGTGGTCTGGTGACCACCAATCTCTTGTTCTTTCACCACCCATGTGTACTGTATCTGGAGAAGAACCTCTCCCAAAACACCCACCTATGCGTGTAGAGAGAGCGTGTATATCACAGGACGCGACCAATTGGTTAGGACCAAAAACAGAGACATTCATGTCAATGTCTCCGTCAACTTGGGTATACGTACCCAGTCGAAATACAATTAAATGGACTCAGAATATCAAGAAAAAGCCAAAATATGTAGACACCTGAGAAACTTGAAATGGTGTGACTCTATCTTCAGTAACGAAGAATTCACAAGTAGCAGTTCAAAAAAAATTGCTGACCATACATGGAATAGATAAGCATCTAAACATACATATATTCGCCGCCACGAACAGCATTTTCAGCACCCTTCCTCTCTTCTTCTGCTTCCTTCTCACGTTCCTTCCAGCTCTCATAGGCGTGGTCATCAGTTTGTAGCTCATAACGACAAATAGGGCATGAATTATGCTCATCCTGCAACATAGAGACGGTAATTTTAACAAAGACCAAAAATGTTGCTTTGAAAAGGGAGACCAAAAATTGCATGTTCTTCCAAAATGTTTACAACATATCAGGGCAAGTTCCCAAATATACCAGCCATGGCTTTAGACAAGGTGGGTGGAATGTGTGCTTGCATGGCAACTCCTGCATTTCGTCATTTAGAGCCAAGTTTTCCTTGCAAATTGCACACTCTGCATCTTTCCCTAGCTTAGCCAGAATTTCCTCTGTAAGAGTAATGACCGGAAGTTTTGCCACAACTTCTTTGCTAGCAGGAGGGACTTTTGGAGGTGCTGGACCATCACTCAGCATCTAAACAAGAAGAAATTACAGTGTTTACACGTAATGAAGTAATGCAAAGTGTAACAATAGAAGTGCCTTTCATTAGTCATAGGAACAGAGACAGGCAACATGGAGCAAGTGATTTAAATTGAGTAAAAGGTTAATTGGGTTCTCTGATTGAAACATGTCAATTGTTAAATTTTACAAAATAACATGACAAGTGTATGGTTTTTACAGACAAGTATTCAATTCCCTAACTAAACTATATGCTTGCCATGTTTTAAGTAGAAAATCACAAGACACTAGTTTCTTTTGACTGAAAACTTCATAGCAAACATTCTAGTGACCGTATCTGAATCTATTCTTTGGCATAAATGGTCTAAAAAGACACAGACAACAAGCAACACTATGAAATATGAATCTGGTAAAATGACATTAACAGATACGTAGGTTGCTTATGATGGAACAAATAGAATGGGATTATGGGGACTGAGCTAGGCAACCTGTTCATAGTCAACTCAGAGCACTTGTTTTCCGAGTTGAGCTATAAATTACTTCTCATTGATCTTAAATCAAGGCAGAATGGATTGGATTGCTTAAGCTCCAAATCTGAACAATGAATAAGCCCCAGAGCATACAATTTATTTGACTGAGGAAACTGAATCTAGAAATGGAAAGCCAATTTGATATCTGAGTATAGAATTGAAGCTAAGTAATCAACAGTTAACAGAAACAAAGAAGATTTGAGATGAATACCAGTGGCACGGCATCTTCTAATCTATTTAGAAGATCCTGAAGCATATTTGCAGCATTTTCCCGTGAAGTATCATCTGCCGCTAAACCTTGAGATGATTCAGCAGCAAATAGCGTAGCAGCTGTTGTCAAGAGGTTTGACTGCACTAGCCATTGAGGCTGAGGTGGCTCTGGATCTACAGTAAGGTGTCCCTCAAAAAGATAACCTAAATCACCAAAACACGATACCAGGTCACAGGGAAAGAAGAGAGTTAAATTATTTCAAATATTTGTAGAATGTGAAAGAGGATCACCTCCATTCACAGGATTTTGAGCTGATTGTGCAGCTTGTGTCGGATTATCCTCCAGATGCAACTCTTCCCTCGCCTGAGAAATGCAACCCTTCAAGTGTTCCTTCTCAGATGGATCAGAAACAAGCAATTCAGCCTGCTCAAAGAGTCCCAGCCCAGCATTCCAGAAACCCGGTGCGGTATACCTGGTCTTCAATACAGTAGCAACTCGGCAGATAGCTGTATAAAACTGCGCACATCAAAGTTAATTACTCGGTTAAATTCTTCAACAATGGTGTCCACTAATATATAACAATAGTAGTAATGAATCCAAACAAACAGGAAATCAGGTATTACTAACAAAAACAATAGAATTTGAAAAACAAGAACCGAAAACAGATACGCTATTAAATTAAAAAGGGAAACGCACTAGTGATACAAATATAATAGAATGACATAAATGGGGAAACAAAGGAACAAGAACAAATGAAAGAGAAAGTAAGCATACGGATTTGCGGAGAGAAGGAGAAGCGGAAAGATAATTTTGCTGAAGGAGGGATTTGAGAGAGAAGACAGCGTCCTCGAACTTTTGCTTCTTCCCCAAAAGTTTCTGCAATTCCTCCAATTGCAGTTTCACCGAATCCTCCGATTCCATTTTTCTTCTTCTGGTATCAAATAAGAAATCTGGGAAGCGTCGTTGCTTGGGTTGGTTTATATATCCTTCGGAAATCGTTTTTCTTGTCCAGGGGGAAACCAAGCCGGTCTCCAAACGCGTCTCTGCCGAGCAACCCTCCTCCCGCACGCTGTTGCGGGATATTTATTTTTTATTATTTTGCCAACGACATTTTTATTTTTAATTATAAACTACCTATATACTAGTATTTGCTCCGCCTTTTTTGCTCTTTTCCTTTTTTTATTCAAATAACCTTAATAACTATCAGGCCCGAGTTTTTAATTTATAAATGATTCGTCTTCGTTTTAATATTTTACATATTAAGTATTGATATTTATTCATTTGTGATTAATTCTTTTAAATACACACCCAAAGTATAAGTCCTCCTTCTGATAATAAATTGTTAAATTATAAAGTAAGAGACGGTTTATATGGCATGGAATCCAGTTAAAATTCCACGTTTTAACTTGTATATAGAAAGATGGTAAAAGGTAATTTTATTTTGAAGTTTTCAGTAACTTTATTTTGAAGTTTTCAGTAATGGGCAATTTTATCCCAAAAATACAAAAAGAGAGCCATTTTACCCCAACTGTTACCCTAATTAATTTTAAATGTTACTTATTTGACCAAATAAACTTGACAGTTCACAGGAATTAGCACAAATATTAATAGATAAATAGTCGTCTAAGAGGAATGGTTAGCAAGTCGTCAGGTAGAAGAGTGGAAGAAAAAGTGAAACTACTGTTTTAATTATTCAATTATTTTGACATATCCCGAATCAACACTTTTTATAATTATGCACAGCCCACTATAGATTAAGTGAATGTATGGAAACACTTATTTTTTTGAATATAAATGTTTATTACGTAAGCCGAGATAAAACTCCTCTCACATACTTACCTCGTATACCGTAAATCACGATTTATAAGTATTTATTACCTAAAAGTAAGTTATTCCAAACAAACATTAAGGGCCTGTTTGGTTTAAAGGGAGGGGATGGGATGGGAGGGGATGGAATGGGAGGAGGGAGAATCACCTTGTTTGGTTTGGTTGGAGGGGGAGGAAGGGAAAGGTTTTTTAATGATCCTTTGTTTGGTTTAAGAGGGGAGGGGAGGGAAGATAATATTTAATTTACCATTTTATCCTTAAACATTAGTTTATATGTTTTTCCTTATATAAATTATTTAAATTAGTTTACACCTCAATATGAATTATATAATTTATAAAAAAAAGATGAAGATATAAAATAGAAATATTTTTCAATTTCCCTCAACTTAATTTCTTATTATATAAATATTCCAGTAATTATCATATTAAATTAAATAAAAAAGTCCTTCTATTGAAAAACAATGCAGAGGAGTTGCAAAAAAAAAAAAAAAAAAGATGTCATGCGCTCACACTTGTATTATGGATTTATGGATAACTCTGGTAAAAAATAAACAAAGATTTATGGATAACATTTTACAGTCGAATTCACCTGCGAAAATATCATCACTAAAATTATATTTTAATCGCCATTCATTCCGCTGGAGATATTCATACTCATGATTTGGTTGAACTACAAGGTTGGAAAAAAACACACACAAGCGTGAAACATTGGAGATGATAAAAGAAGTTATATTTTTATTGAATACTCATAGGATATAATTAGAAATATGAAAAAATTATGGGGGTAAAATAGTCTCAAATTTTTGGCTCCCTCCAAAACCCCCCAATTTGGAGGGAGCCAATTTGAGTGAGTGGGAGGGATTTGGAGCCCCTTTTTTGGGCCCCTCCCCTCTTACTTTTCATACCAAATAAGGGGAGTGGCTCATTTTTCATCCCCTCCCCTCCCCTCCCCTCCAATCAAACAGACCCTAAAAGTGTGTTTGGATGCACTTAAAAAAAGCTATTTTGAGCCCAAACCATGGATTGGGAAAAAATCATCCAAACACTCAAAAATTTTCCCAAACCATGGTTTTGAGAAAATCTAATTTTTTTGCATTTTCCATATGTGGACCCCACCATCTCACTCTAATTGGTCCTTTTTATTAATGTGGGTCCCACACCACACACTCTCTCTCCTTCTTGTTTTTTTTTTATTTCACCAATTTTTCTTTAATCCCTTTTTTTTTTTAAGAATTTTAAAATTTCAATACTCACTTTTATCTTATAAAACCTATTTATCTAATTTGATTATATTAGAAAAATTAGTTAATCTGCACACAAAGGTCCCATTTGACAAATAAGTTAGCAATGAGGGATTTTTTCACAATTTTCATAAATCATTATTCTACTCATAATCTATTCTCCAGAAGCTATTCAGCTCAAAATCTATTCTTCAGAAGCTATTCTCCACTTTTTCTCCCGAATCTATTCTCCAAAATCTATTCTCCTCATAATCTATTCTCCAAAAATTAATCCAAACACGCTTTATCAATTCACCTTAATTCTAAGAAAGCTCTCTCTTTACTCAACTCAATAGATTAGAAATTCTCCAATGAAAAATTATATACAAGGCGACCCATCCTCACCGTTCCAATCCATCCCACAAAGTCAAGCCAAAACATGAAAGTAGAAGATTGAGATCCAAGGCATCCACTTGTTCAAAGAAGAAAACCCCAGAAAAAATAAAGGAGAAAGAATTGTCAAGGACATCACCATTCATTAATAAATAATAATAATTTTAACAATAATAATCACAGAAGCAACGTACATCTAACAGATCAATGAAGACAATCACAATATCTCAGTTACCTATCAATAGTCACTGGGTTAGTTTCATACAAATCTCAGCTAGCTATTTTGCTTCAATACTGACTCATGTAAAAACCTCAAAGGTAAAACCCAAAAAAATGACCTAACATAACGACAAAGGCAGGATAGTCCCAATCACACAGAAGCCTCTATCCTCGGCTCGAACGAGAAGGCAGACATGAACTCCATTTCATGGCCTTTAATGCAACACTTTGGCAATTCAATCCATTCTTTAGTCCTCAAATCACACACAGCATAAGTACATAGCTCAGGCGAATTCAAGCATATAAATATCTGATCTTTCACCCCCACGCAGTTTATATCTGCCTTCTTACCATACCACTCATGTGACATTGCTGCAGGCATGGCTGCAATCTGGTGCCAGCATCGCCCAGCCTCATCGTATCTCCAAACCCGAAGACTCGCGCTTTCCAAGAACTCCGACAATAGGACTACCAGCATCTCACCGTTACACTCCACGACGTCAATGGAGTACTCACAGATCGCAGGCAACAACCTTGGATACTCAGAGAAACACATGCTTGTCAAATTGCATGATACTACTGTCCCTGAGGAGCTAAGGAAGTAGATTACATCGTCACCGTCTTTGTTTGTAATAACCGATGAGTATTGCTTAGTAGGGCTTCTCTGCATGTTACTTGCCACCACATTTCCAGCTTTACTTAGGAAGTACACTACATTGTCATCGCTAGAATCATATTCCATAGAACTGTCATCGACCTTTCTCCTCAGTGCAGTCTCATCTTCCCAGCGGCCACTGTTTGAGTTGTAGGAAATGAAAGAGAGAAATGGAAGTTCGCCAAAGACTAACACTATCTTGTAGGCAGAGGAGATAGATGAACTCATCACAATGGCATTAAGGGGTTGTTGATTTTGTTGGGCCAAATGCAGTGGAGGAAGATGCCGGCAAGAACCAGTCACAGGATTGCATACAACGAAGTTTCCAGATGATTCGCGGTAACAAATCAGGCCACTGGAGGCGGCCACTGGCATGCAAGTTTGGTTAGAATCTTCCTGCAGCGGAGGAGGATTGTTGAGTCTTTTCCAAGAGCTTTCAGCAGAGTCAAAGATGATGGATTGGTTGAGATTGGGAGCAACCATCAAGAACCAAGGATCCCGAGAAGGAATCCGAGAGCAGGCGAGCTTGAAACTCACGGAATCCGCTGCTGATTTCCATCTTTTGCAGACGGTGCTGAGGCGAAAGAATGTAGAAGTTGGCAGCCATGAGAGCACCCTTTCAAAGAGGTCTTCATTAAGGTCATCTAGGGAAGAACAGTTGGAGATTAGAGAATCTCCACTTTCAGGTGACTTTCTCTTCAAGCTTGTCCTTTTACTTTGCCAATTGTTAGGTCCCATGGACATGGAAGTTACTGCAAAAACGAAGTGACCAAGACGTTAGCAATTTTTCCTCTTTGCAAGAGTCTCTGCATCAGTTATAAGGGGGTAAATGGAACTGAAATAATGCTTCCAATTGAACCCATAATTTGTCAGCAAAAAATAAAAGAGAGTCGCGATTGAAGTAAAATAAAATGCGGTCTGAGGCAAAATCAAAGAGTTGGCAAATGATTAAAGTAGCAGATTTAGGGAACTGATACACAACAGAAAGGAGAAAACCCTCGGACTGAAAAATACATCTTCAACAACAGGTAAGTTTGGGACTTTAGATGCGAACAAATTCCTAATCATCCACAAAACCCAAAGAAGAAGAAGGACACCATCAATAAGTGTTCACTTGAAATCGGAGGCCAGAAGATGGCATGGAACTAAACACACATAGCAAACCCCTCTTTTACAAAAGGATAAAATTGCAGTCAAATCAAACACGCTCGCACCACATCTAACTGAAAGAATGATCAGATTTTACAACGGCAAAGTCAAAGTAAAAGTAACCCACCCACCCACAAACAAACACAAAAACTTGATCGGAAGGTTTAAAGCCCACACAAGCAAAACCCAGAATCTAGCAAGAGAGAAGAACAAAGAAAAGATAAAGAGAAATGTACCTGAGAAAGAACAGAAGCAGGCGCTTAGAGAGAGAGAGAGAGAGAGAAGTAGCAAGTGTCAACGAATAGGGCTGAGGATGTATGGTTAAGAATGAAGAGGTGCGGTATTTAAAAGGGAAAGGGCAAGAAGATCCGAAAAAAGGGAAAGCGAGCACAAGAAACAACAAGTAGGAAGTGAGGCAGGAAACTTCGTGGGTAGCTAGCTCTAGGGTACACGGGCGGGTGGTATTATATATATGTGTGAGTGTGTGTGTAAATATAGAGAGAGAGAGAGAGACAGAGAGAGCGATCGGAGGGAGAGAAATGAAATGGTTGACTCTGGTATCAAAAGATTGGGGCTTTGGATTCGCGGGGTTTGACACCAAAGAGAGACAAAGCGCTGGCACATGTAATCGCTTTAATCGTCGCAAAACTGCATAAAAGGAAGAGAAAGTAAACAGAGAGTTTCAAAGTCGCCTATGTCAAAGATGGGTTTGTGATTTGTGTGTGTGGGTAAGCAGTTAGCTGACCCTCAACAAAGCAAAAGCAAGCCTCTTCCTCGTAGAGGAATCTTTGTCTTTTGCTTCTACAACACAACACAACACACAGAGCCTCACCAACTAAAAGTCAATGCTCCAAAGTCCCATCCACAAGCTAAGCATAATAAACAAAACCCATTTGGGGTTAAGATTAAAATATTGGTGGGAGAGGAGAAAAAGCCGCTAATTAAGCTGGGGTTCTTGTTTCTTTTGCTTCTGCTCCGCCTCGTGTGCTTGCTTTGTGCCTTGTGGGATGATGCTCACAAGTCACACGCCCAGTGAGAACCCACCCAAGGCCCCGCTCCGACCCGTTTCGCACATTATGCTTTTGGCCCTTTTGCTTTTCTTACATTGCGAATCCGAATAATTCACTCCTTTAATTACTCAAGCTGACTCATTTACCTCTGTAATTTGATATGGATAAGAAAATTCACCCCAAAAAAAGTTTCCTTTTTACGAAACTGGTAATTCAAAGGCCCTCAAGGACCCAGGTCTTTGAGCTTGCAATATATCTTGAGCTATATGACCTATGCTAAGAATAGTTGTACATGTTGTGACTTGGTACTTAAACAATTTTTGACAATGTAACTCTGATGAATTTCTAATAACAATGATTTATGGAGCCAGGTAATTATGGTTTGATCTATTGTTCTAACATTGATATGAGTTAGTTCACCTACCAATCCGTTTAAAAAATTCGAGATTTAACCTAACTTTTTACATTTGTATGGTATATAATATATATAACGAACAATTCAACCATGAATAAATTAGGATAGTTTTGTCCCCCCCCCCCCCAATAAAAAACTCTAAGAAAGCATATAACAGCATATTATCCAAAAAAAACAAAATATTTTTAAATTGTAAATTTATTTGGAAAGATTTTTGTTGCACCCAAGCCCCCTTTAATTTTATGGAATCGGAGTCAGAATATTTTTGTCGTGAATAGAAACAACACTGTGCAAAGTGCAAACAACCCTCAAAGCTCAAGATATCCTGTAGCTCATATTTTGTGGTGTCATGTCAGTTGCTCAAACTGTTTATTATTTTTTTTTAAAAAAAAAAAGCATTTGAATGCTCAGGTCACGCCCCCTGGTTCCTTTGTAAATTATTTTTTTTTAATTTTAATGTGTCTATAATTTTTTTTAAACCTGAATGTGCATCCTATTTGACTTTTTTTCCTGATTTGCTATTTGACTTGGTAACATAAACTTATGTTTCAAACTATAATACTTCGGAAAATTTTGTTAATGTGAGACTATTTTGAATCGGGTCTCAATTCTTCTTCTGTTGTCTTTTTTTTTTTTTTTCATTTTACACCATAATTAAAAAAACAGTACTTATCAAAGTCAACGATAAACCATCCACCATTTTTTTCAGAACGAAGTACGTAAGCATTTTCTACGGCAAGGGTACGGGACTAGGCTACGTATCTCATAGGATATAGGATAGGGGTGTTTTCATTAACCACTCTCTCTATTTGTTCTTCATTTAATTTTTTTTATTATTAAATTAATTTTTAATAATTGAATTTTTTTTTGCCAAATAATAATTGAGATTATATATATATATATTAAAATATTATTATAATATTAAATATTAAACGATAATAGTACTTTATAGAATAAATTTCAACAATCACAAGTAAATCCAATGATAAAAAAATTAAATAAAGAAGAAGCAGGGAGGGGGGGTCCGTGGATGCACTCTCTTCCATGCATCCAACATTATTTTAATTTTTTAACCTTCCACCGTTATTCAATGCACGAATGTATTTTTTTTATCAAAACTAGAAAAAAAAAAATCCCCTCCACTGCACGGAGATTCCAATTATTTTATGTTTTTATTAAATATAAATAATAAATAAAATCAACAATATTTTTATACATAATTTTTTAAAAAATATAATGGTTATACTAATTTAACTGATATTGTCAAATATTTTTAATAATGTAAAGCAATATATGTTCGTAGGCAAGAACAAGGTAAAAACTAAAAAGTAACCACAAAGGCCAACACAACCAAACCATTCCGTAAAAGAAAGTTGGGCAGCCCAGGGGGGTTTGGTTCGGTGATTGAGACAAGGGAGGCAAAGATTCCCTCCCGTCACCTGGGCTCGATCCCTGGGAAGTCCCTCCCAAGGGGTGCCCTGGATTAGTCTGCACCTTCGGGTGTGGGATACTGGGAGAAGAAATTCAAAAAAAAAGAAGAAAGTTGGGCAAACTGAAACTCAACCAATTCCTTGTCTCTCACTTTTTTTTTTTTCAACGCCAAACAATTCCTGATCTTGCACCATTACTACTGGACACTAATTCTGTCCTCTGTCCTGCCTCAATATGGAGCTACTAATTATAAATCTATTTTGACTAAAAGTTTTAGTCATTATTATAAATACAGTTTTAAAATAATAAATATTTATTTTTACATTTTTTTCACTATTAATTGCAATAAACAAAAAAAAAATTATTCATATTGACTCGTGTAATAAATCATAAACAAGGGCAAAATAAAAAAATTAACCCATAATTAATGAGTTAATTAACTCTCTTTTATATGTGAGAGTTAATTTAGACTTGTAAATAGGACCATAATAGTATTTACTAATAAAAAACCTCAATAACAAGTGAGATATTATTATTTCTTATACTAGGGTGTGTTTGACTCGGCTTATTGGGCAGAAATAAACCTGTTTTTGGACAATAAGCCCAAATAAAAACGTGTTACGTTTTTACAGTGTTTGATTCAGTTTATTTTAATTGCATCACGGGTAGAATAAGTTACTTATTAAATAAGCTTCTCACTAGTGCTCGTTTGGAACAGCTTATTTTTGAGCAACAAAGTGTTTATAAATCGTGATTCACGGTATACGAGGTAAGTATGTGAGAGGAGTTTTATCCCGACTTGCGTAAGAAGGACTTATTGTCTAAAATTAAGTGATACCAACACAGGCGTACATCTTTTCTATTAAGTCACTTATTACGTAAGTCGGGATAAAACTCCTCTCACATACTTACCTCGTATACTATAAATCACGATTTATAAGCACTTATTGTCCAAAAATAAATCGCTCATCCAAATATAAATCACATTACAAAAACTGATTTTTCTATTAAGTTATTTTTAATAAGTCAAAATCATAATAAATCATTTTTCCTACCAACTATCTCTAAAAACTTATTAATGCTTGCTCCTCAATTGTTACAGTAACTTCATGATAATTAGCCCCCTCCTTTGGGCCCAATATCAATTGACCAATATAAAATATAAATTTTATAAAGATCTACAATTTGTGAGTTGTACGTTGTACAACTTCTACCAAATATTTTGTATGCTTTTCTTAATTTCTTTTTAATATTCTTTGGTACATCTAGACAGACTTTATGCCACTTTTTTTTCTTTGAATTTCTGTCATCATAGTTTAAAGGTTAGAAAACTAATAACTTGTAATTTCTGTATCCTGTGCATAGCTAAAAAAGAAATATAATTTAGAATAAAATTAGATAGGATGTGTTTCCCCGGCGTCCTTTGTTAGTCCGTCTTCTGTAGAATGAAACAGACAAATCATGAGAGTACAAGCGGCAGACGAAAACCACAAGTCTAAATTTAAAGATCACCCTGTTGTGTGACAAAAAACAATGAAAAAGAAACGAACTTTTTTATTATAAAATTAGAGTGAGCAGCACGTTAAAGGAGTTCTATTCTGTCACTATAATCAAATTAGAGAGTCCATCTAAAAATGTTGCGATAGGATCCAAGGTTCCTGCAAATAATGAAACCCCAGATAAAAATAACTTCCCAACTCACCACATCTTTCCGATAGAGGGATAATCAAATGATATATTAACAAATAACAAATTTAACTATACCTACGTTGCTGTTAAATTTATCTCCTCCTGATGATATTTGCAGTTCAAGAACTGCAGAGTGGTGATCCTCGCTTCAACTGATGCATCTTAGCCGAGGATGTTTCGGTGGGCAATGAACTAATGCCAGAAAATCTCGTACGAGCCTCCTCAACTGGGATCCCATTCTCACTTGCACTGGAATATCCGTTCCCATAACTGGACTTGAATTTAGCATCCTCCAACCCGCCTGAGTCTTGGTCGTTTTGATGATCCCTTAAGACACAAGAATTCTTATCAATGCAACAAAAGCCGTTTGGCAAACCCGGAGAAGGATCAGAATTGCCCGTATGAATAATATCATCTTGCTCTTTCATGCAGCCTGAAGTCTCTTTAAAGGCAGATGAACATGGATTTGTTTGGACCATATCTATATTCTCCAAATCTTTGACAGCTTGAGAAGCAAACAAATGCAGTGATTCAACGGCGCTTCTAGAAGCATCACTAACAAAATCAGAAGTCGACTCAACATCAATCGTGTCCACATCCATAGAATTCTTTCCAGTTAAGGAATCATTATCGGAGCCAGAAGCCTTCAGATCTGGACTAATATCTGAAGGTGAAACCTTCAAACTGCTACTGCAAGTCACAGTCTCCATACTTGAGATGCGTTCTGGTTGCTCAGTCAAGCCAGGCTTCACTTCCACTTTGTCTCTTTGCTCTTCTGGCATCCGTAAAGACTCTGCAGTTTGAAGGCCAGAAGGCCGGGCACTCATCCTGTCCAAATACAAATTAAAACTTGTAGCTTCAATCAGAGATTTTTTTTAACCCAAAAATTACAGTCCGAAAAGCTACATGCCCCTTGCCCTATATGTCCTCCATGCATGACAAGCACATGAATTTACATGTAAACACCCTATCTCAAACAATCCATGCAAATGATCGACAGCTGAATATGGGACCAAGTCACAACTGGGACGGTGAATTGTAAAAATAAATAAATAAAGCCTTACACCCAAGGACCACAGCTCAATCTTCTTTAAGTAATACATTAGAAAACCCAGCATTCTAAGAACGGGCCTGGCTGGGCCATTTTACAATCAGGCATCTAACACCATCCTGGCCATTTTGGCCTCATTTGGTTACAATTTTACCGTGTTAATTACATCCTTGAAATCTTTACATAACAATATTCTTCTTTCTTCTCAAAAATAGACAGAATAACCATTTATCATGTTCAAATTTACTTTCTTCATTCTATTTTCATACTACTTCTTTTCATTAAGTGCGCAAAACAGATATAACCGCTGCCTTAATGAGGTAAGGTGTCTGTACCAACTTGATCATAAAGTGAGCATAATGAAAGAAACTACTATGTGGCTCAAAATAACTAAAATCAAACTTTTAAAACAAAGGCCAATGCTTTCTTTCTAAAGAAAACCAATGCTTACTAAGGCAGTCACAATATAAGTGAGCCCGTGGCAGTATGGATTAGAGTGAGAGAGAGAGAGAGCCTTAGCCTACACACAATCATATCAGTACCTGCTGTATAACAGCATGTAAGCTTCCTGAGAAAGTACCTCCTCCAATTCTACACTCACAACCTGAAAAAATGGCAAACCAGATGAGGATGCTGAAACTTAAAAGTTATGCATCGTACTCGGTCATTAAAGATGAAAATATGAAATTGCATGGGAAGACACAGAAATCTTACTTTACAATCATCAATCCTATACCAATTTCCACGAAAATCCTTGATGTAGCATATATAATGGCCAAAAAACGAGGCATTCAGCATATCAAGATGAACCACAACAGCATATAGTTTATAGTCATCAGATCCATCTCCTGCTTCACTCATGTAAGGAGAAAGGTTTAAAGTCTCAGGGAAGGTTATTCTCTTGTTGAGTTTTCCAAATATCCCACTCTGCACATGCACAAAACTAAAATAATAACCTTATTCTTAAAGGGGGAAGGGGGGATGGCAATGATGAGGGAAAAGTACAAGGTAAAGTTCAAAACATATTCAAACTCTTATTTCTCTAGAAAAAGATCAAATTGCTCAAACCTGAAATCTTTTCAAGGCTATTGTGAGAATATTTGGAGCACTTTTCACTGTAAGACGTTTCCATGCCTTAACATAGCCATTACACCTGCAAAAAGCAGCAAAACTTGTAAGCGGTAGGACCATGCTAGGTTCGAAAGAGCCTCAAGGTCCAATAACGTCAGCAACCTCAGTCATTAGATAAATGAACTACACTATCTTTGCCACTGCTTCTGTTTATTTGGCCTTTCTTTGGTGTTCAGTCCATGGCCTCTTTTAAAGCAGCATCCCAAGATATATAGAAAGAAATTAATGGGAATAGTATTTTGATGCTGTTTGCTTTTGTAACGTTATTTCTTTGCATCTTTGCTTATGAAAATCTCCCCATCTTTCCAGTAATTTGCATTTCGTCCCTATAAAAATATTTCTTCTTTTATCCCCAAAAAAAACATTTTGAGATTTGAAAATGGAATGTAATGTTTTTAATTTTTAGATGCAAGATAAGTTTCAAATGCATGGTGCTACCATTATTCTTCTTAGAGGCCTAGCTAAACTACTGAGTCGTCTCAGAAAGCAGTAATTCTTAATGGTTCACAGTTCGCAGCAACTTTCCCCCCTTAAAGAACCCCATTTTAAGTTAACACAGCGAGAGTAGCCAGCCTTCCCACAGGAAACCCAGAAAGATTAAATGTCCAACCTAATGATCCTCATATAAAATCCTCGTGTGGTTCTTACATTCAATATATAACCCCGTTAACATCTAAACATGCATCAACTTAAAGCGAAGGGGGAAAATGGTTTCTATGTTGTTGATGTCGTCATCAACAACAGTAGAAACAAGGTAAACATTATATGACAAGATAGCCAACCATTTTAAGGCATCAGCATCTTCTCAAAAGGAAGGCAACCTTACCCATCACACTTGTACATATTTTCCCCATGAAGCCACTCCTTGACAGTAAACTGATATAAACATTCCTTCAGGGAGGCAGCATCACCGTGAATTTCAACTGTTAAGTCCATCATATTTTCATATTGATTGGAAACCTTATTGCATTTTGTGCAAATAACCTGTTTTTTTTTTAAAAAAAAAAAAGTTGAATCCACAGCTCCATCCATGTGAGAAGCAAAATAACAAAAATTAATTGGACAGCAAAGAAAGGAATGACAAAATTTAAGCAGCCCAAGATGCAAAATCATGGATGTATGATGAAACCATAACTCGAAAAGCTCACAAAGGCAGATTCCATGACAGCTTGTATTTTACCCAAATGACAACCCAGCCAGAACGCAGAAAAATATTGTCTTTCACAATCCCAGTGCAATTCTTTCCAGACCAATGTTAGCTTAAAAGCTAAGTAGAGTGCCTTCTAACTCCTTTATAAAGTTTGTCATAGAATGTATTACTAGCCAAGTAGAAGAGAATACTACTTTATTCCATTAAAATGGTGAAACTGAGTGCTTTAATGAAACTGTCTCTCAAGATTTTAGGGATGATCTGTTGGTCACATTTGGAAAAAATAAAGAGAATCAGGAATAAAAAGAAATGGAAAGAGAAGTAACAATTGTGTTGGTATACTTAAGAAACAACAATCACACATAGAACATTAAGCTCAACAAGTTATTAACTCATGGAAGAATGGTATACGCCCACAACTTAACCACCATGCTGACAGCGCTACAATCAAACTCTGAGCCAATTTCTCTCACCAAGGACCATTTCATCATAAACAACATTTGTTCTCATCTGAAGAGGATCAAAATATCTGAAACTACATTTATGTCAACCTCAAGCTAGGCTAAAGAAAATTCTACTGGAATATTGAGTCTCTGATTCTCTTCCGAACTCCCTCATGTGGATGAGAGAGTTCAGAGAGAATCAGAGCATCTTCAATTTAATCATTTATCAAAGTGATCGTTTAGTCTCTAATTCTCATTGAGAACACATAAAGAAATAACGAAGGAATTCACTCAACATAACAATGCTGATTTTCTTACTGATTAGAAGTATAACCTGAGATTGAAGGTGACCACCAAAAATGTGTTGAATCAGGGTCGTCTCTTGAAGGTTAGAAGGGACGGCTCTTTCTCCACCAAATTCATCAAGGCAAACAGATTGCATTGTATCAATGGCAAACCTGCAAGAATATTAGAAACCTTTACTTCATTAAATCATTAACTATATAGAGTCCTTCTAAACACGGGCAATGTGGAGTTCACTGCAGAAAGTCAAGAATAGCTGCAGTAGCAAATAAACCTCATGAGCTCATGAGCATCTTCTTGTCTTCCATAATCGAAATTGCCACCAATATTATGCAAGCCAGAGAGAATACGCATTGGAGAAAAGGCCTGTGGACTTTGCCTCACTCGTTCAAGGTGGGCTTGAAACTCACATAGAAAGCACCAATCATTAAAACTGCCTGAAAAAGGAGTAACAAATATGGGCATGAGGAGAAGTGACAGAACCAATAAGAAGCAAAACGTCTTGTTAATGACATTACATTCTTGGCGGTGGCCTTTTTCCAACAAGTACGCAACGAGTGGCTTTGTGAATGAGAGACATTGGAGAACCACATTAGCAAAGCAGCTGCACAGATTCACAACAAATATAATTTTGTCACTAAATGTTCTTATGGCAATCAAATGATCGCGTGTAGCAAAGCTTAGTTGGGCTAAAAAAGGAACCTATTTCCACAATTCAAGAGTCCGCAAGGAGAAAATCCTGGATTGTCCCAATTAAAAAACTTAACAAACTCATCATACGGAAAAAGAACCTGAAAAGAGAAAAAAGGGTCAAACACTCAGATTTCAGTATGCCAGAAAACGCACAAGATTCAACCAGGTAAGCAAAGTGCAATGTATTTTTCATCAACGTATATAAAGAAAATTACACTTTTGGGATGCTTGATAGGCTTGGAACTGCAAGTGCCGGAAGCAGGTACCAGTGCTATCGAAGATAAATTTTTACCCCCAGCCGCAGACGCTTTAGACCCACGGTTAGTTGCCCCAGTTTGAGTCAAATTATTTCCATTGGATAAATGAACATCCTTGCATTTTGACTTATGCCCAGATTTCCAGTGTAACTGTTGGCATGTCTGTGAGCTGATGAACACATGCAAAAATCAATTGTCAGATTGAAATTCAATATAACGCGCCAACTTCACGGGTCAACGTTGAAGTTGCGGCATCAAATTAACAGAAATCAAGAACAAGGAAAACCCTCTGAATTACTAAGACACTAGAAATCACAATCTCGTGATCCCATTGGAAACAAAAATAACAAGAAACCAATAATTCAGTGAGAATTGAATGGACGCACCAGTATCTTACAGCTTTGCAGCGCGAGCACTTTTTTGAGCCAGTGTTGCCGCAGACAACACAAGCAGAATCGTCCTTGAGAGTGCCCGGCATTGGAATTCGATCAGTTGGTCGTTCCCCCTCGAAATTGGCGTCGACCTCAAAGTACTTCGAGGCCGTCTTCTTGACCAATGTATGCAATCCAACAGCTACAACAAAAGCCGAGAATATTAATTGCAGGAACCAATTTAGATCCCACGATACTCCAGAGACAAGCATCTACACCACCCCCGCGTTGATGATCGATGAAATTCCTTCGATCCTGCGGGTGTTCATCGATTAAATTACATACACAGCAACACGAGCTTGCCACAAAAAAAAAATTAGGGTTTTTGTTTTTTTATCCTTGGTCGTGTGATGATCAGCTTAGAGGAGACCGAGCTGCCACTATCTCTTCTGTTTCTTCGTAGCTTCACATATATAAGAAGGAATAAATAATCTCCGCGTCCCTTGCGGTTTCTTGTTTTCCTTTTTCCTTTCCCGATCAAAACACCCAGTAGTAGAAGTGTGATATTAATTATTAATTATTAATTAAAGAGTAAATCAAAATCAAAAAGTGTTAATCTAAATCTTTTACATATATACCATATGAAGATGATAACGGCGATAAAAGTTGTTTTCTTTCCAGAAAAATCGGCTCTGTGGAGTGCTCTCTCACGTATGTGAATCTAACACGTGGATGAATCCAATGATCGAATAATCAAAGAAAAGAACGTTCAGATCTCTCCAATTATATTAAGTAGACTTCAGGGTCTTCTCTTTATTTCCATATGATTCGGATATTGAAAAAGTTAAAAGGTACTCTATGTAATAATATTATCTTTTAAATTAGATAGATTATGATGGATTTAATTTCATAAATCAGATCGAGATGATTCAATTTTACTCGGTTATCTTCTGTAGTCATAAATTAATATATTTAGAGATGATAAAAAGAGTAAGATTATGTATAAGGATTTATATCCCTTTTTTTAACAATAGTATTTTGTTAATTTAAAAAATAGATATTCATGTTTTTATTTTGTTATTCTTGTTATATTCGAGAAAAAAAATGTATATAAGCATTGGAATTTAGTCCTTTGATAATTCTTAAGATATTTAAAATTTAATTGGTGAGTTTGATTGGTCTGGAATAGAGAAGAAAAAGATAATGATGAACCAAAAGAGCTTTTTCTTACTTTTCTTTTGCCTATTTTTTATGGCTGGTGGGGTGATACTTTATTGACGAACAATTACCATCATAGAACAAATTAAAATTATTTGAGAATCATTGTTTAATTTGTGATCAAACTGTATTCTTTTTTGCACCTTTTTTTAATTACCATAGGCTGTAAAAAATTTGCTGCGCTCGTTGGAGTTATTTTTTCTTATATGATTTTTCGTGTGTTCGTATTTATTTATAAAATTTAAAAAGTATGAAATTCATAACTCCTCAATCTCCCTGCAAAATCACCGAGGCATGAGTTATGTGTTTATAAGCAGCAGGGTTAATAATAGACTCTAGTTAACAATGCCGACGATTGCCTCAGCAGTGAAGTTATTCTCTTGCCGGTAGAATATTCTTGAAGAATGATCCTTCTTCTATTCTTTTCTTGTTCCCCTTATATTTTACTTCTCAAGTTATATTCATTGGTTAAAGAAACAATTTTTCTTTAAGTACAAGTCACCTCCTTAAACTTATTATATGTATATATAATTTTAGCCCAAATTTATTATTTTGTAATTTTTTTTTACTTCTCAATTATTAAATAGGGACGAACTTAAAAACTTGTTAATCGTTTTTATTAAAGATAAAATTTAGGGTGTTGGGTCCTTAGAGCTCATAGGGTTTAGGAGTACCTCTAAATTCAAAAAACGTTTATAAAGTTATTTATAAATCTTCAACCAACAAAATACTTAAATGAATATGATTAATAAGATTTGAGATTTTTATTAATTTTCAATAGAACATATTGAAAATGGCCCTTCTCAATTCTTTTGTATTTCAAGTTTGAGTTCTAAATGAGGCAATTATGTTGGGAGGGACAGTCTCAAACCCTAAATCGGATGCCGGATGATAATTGGGCATGTTTGTTTTAGCGATTAGATTGCTTATAAGTTGTTTTTCACGTAGATCGAGACACAACTCTTACATACTTACCTCGTATATCATAATTACGATTGAAAAACTGCTTTTAAACATTCCAATCGTCCATCCAAGCAAGCACAATATCAAAATAAGAAAGCAGCAAAACAAGCATTAAGGTATTGATGATTGATGATATTCCTTAGATTTACGGGTGTTCATCGATTACATTACATGCACACCAACATGAGCTTCCCACAACAAAATTAGGGTTTTTGTTTTTGATTTTTAATCCTCGGTTGTGTGATAAGTATTGTTGTCAAACTCACGAGTTGACTCTCCAAGTTTACCGTTTTTACGTTTCTAATTTATAAAATTGAGTCGAGTCATTGGTAAATTCGTGACCGTTGTAAACTCGGTTAAATTCACGAATTTATACACCGGGTTTATCGTTTTTACATTTATAGCTTATAAAACTGTGTTAACGCACTCTTAAACTCGTGTTAACTTTTTCAATTTGATTATGCTCAACGGCTTTATATATGAATTTCATAGAATTTCTTTGTTAAATACAATAAATTATGAATATTGATATATTTAATTTCAATTATTTGGATTTAAAATATATTTAAATCAAATTATTGTCAACTTTTTATATTTTAATTATTTAATTATATACTAATAATATCTATTTAATGATAAAACTAAACTTTACGAATTTACGATTCAAGTTCACAATACGAATTTACATCACTATCACGAGTTTGCTTAAATTCGTGAGTTTGAAAATCTTAGTGATGAGCATCTTAGAGGGGATAGAGCTGCCACTATCTCTTCTGTTTCTTTGTAACTTCACATATATAAAAAGGAATAAATAATCTCCGAGTTCCTTGTGGTTTCCTGTTTTCCTTTTTCCTTTCCAGATCAAAACACCCAGTAGGAGAAGTGTGATATTAATTAAAGAGTAAATCAAAAGGTGCCTATCTAAATCTTCTACATATCTACCATATTAAGAGGGTAATGGTGATAAAAGTTGTATTCTTTCCCAAAAAAATCCAGTACTGTGGAGTGTTCTCTCACCTGTGTGAATCTAAACGTGTATCGATCCAATGATTGAACAATGATGAATATATATTTTATAATTAAATAGGTATAAATTTTTATAATATAATTGATTAAATTTATTAATATTTTATACATATTTAATTATTTTATATATATTTTCTATCTTTTAATTAAATTTAGGATAAAAAGAAATTTTAACATAAGATATACTCATATCCTATTTTATTATGCAGGAGATATTAAATGATGAAAGAGATAAGAAAGTATCAAAATAATAAATAAGTGAGCTCAAGCAAATTATATTATAGGTAAATGAAAAGATAACAGAGGTGAGATGTCAAAATTGAATCAGATTCGGGGCCCACGGCAATTGAAGGAGTGGCAAGATTCAAATGCAATATATCCCATATGTGAGCTATCAGATATGGATATTGTGAAATGTGAAGAGATAAAGATGTGGGGTCCACAACTTAGAGAAAAGATAAAAAACGTTGTCCAGTTAAGATCTGCACATTTGGAAAAACAAAAAAGATATGATCAGCACATGAAGGTGTTAAAAGATATGGGTTTATCCGTACAAATGAGAAAAGAATATCAGATTTTGATTAAAAGATAAAAATAAAAACCGCATTTGCTCATCAAAAAATCTATAAAAAGGGGGAGAAAGCAGCAAATAGGACACATCAGAGCAGAACAAGAGGGAGTAGAAATCGAGCGGAGATCAAGAGAAATAAAGGGAGTCTTTCATATATATGCTCTCTCTCTCTTATTCTTTGAATTAGAATTTTTTCATTTCATTATGCATTTTATTATAGTCATGAATGACTAATTTTCTTTTTAGACCTAGGAAAACTATGAACTCATTAGTAAACTACATTTTATTTCTACGATTATTTAGTTATGATTTATATTAATTTTGGTTACTTAATCTTGTTTTATTATGTCCGTTTGATAATTGGCCACCGTTAGATGTGAATTTGAGTATTAGAATTTACCTTGATAAAAGAAATTTTAATTAGGCTATGAGATTAAGTAATATGGGATTAAATTATGATTTAATTTGAGATTATGATAGACATATACCTAATAGCCATATATAATTATTAAAGAGTGTGTTTGAATTATCTTGTCTCGTGGGTAATTTGGTTAGACATAACAATTATACTCAAGAGAGGGTTGTGAGTGAACCGACAGGCATTTATAACTATTTATACTCGAAATTAACAAAATTAATATTCAAGATTAACTAATTAAATGGATATGAGATTTGGGGCGCTAGTAAGGGATTAGTAACTCTAAGTTGTGTTTAATATTGATAGTTTTCGTTAATTAATTTCTTTTGAATTTACTCATAAAAAAATTCATTTAACTTAAAAGAAATTGAGATTTTAATACCTAAAAATTAATTAATTGATTCCTCATGGGACGATACTTTACTTATCACTTTATTACTTAGCACGACTCTTATATCTGTGGAGTGCATCAAATAATCAAAGAGAAGAACGTTAAGATCTCTACAATTGTCTTGATGAGACTCGACTGTCTTCTCTTTCTTTCCATATGATTCAGATCTATCATATTGTATAGACACGTGATGAGCAAATTCTTACTTATCAGCATGATGAGCAAGAAATGTGCTCCCATAAGCTTAGATCTTTAGGGTGTGTTTGGTTTGAGGGGAGAAAATGAGAGGTAAATAATTTTTTTGGGTTGAAAGTATTTAAATTTTGGGCGGAACCCAAAATTTTTTAAAAAAATGAGAGGATAAATTTTAAGCGTTAATTCAAAATTTAAAAAAATGAGAGGATAAATTTTGGGTTTCTCTCGTCCAAAATCATAATTTGCCACCCCTTTCTCCCCTCCCGCCCCTACCCTCCCCTCAAACCAACACACACCCTGGGGAGGGGTGGGTAAATCACCTTTTTGGGCTAAAGAAATTTAAATTTTGAGCGGGAATCAAAAATTTAAAAAGAATGAGAAAGTAAATTTTGTGCGGGAACCTAAAATTTCAAAAATAAGAGGGTAAATTTTAGGCTTCTTTTGTCCAAAATTGTAAATTTTCCCCCTCCCCGGTGGGTAAATTACCTTTTTGGGTTGAAAGAATTTAAATTTTGGGCGGGAATCCAAAATTTAAAAAGAATCATAAAGTAAATTTTGGGCGAGAATCTAAAATTTAAAAAAATGAGAGAGTAAATTTTAGGTTTCTTTTATTCAAAATTGTAATATTTTCACCCTCCCTCCCCTCAAACCAAACACACCCTAAAGGGAGGGGAGGAGAGGAGAAATTACAATTTTGGACAAAACAAACTCAAAATTTACCCTCTCATTTTTTCAAATTTTGAGTGGAGGGAGGGGTGGGAGGGAATGAAAGGGTGGGTAAATTATCTTTTTGGGTTGAAGGAATTTAAATTTTAGACGGGAATCCAAAATTTAAAAAGAATGAGAAGGTAAATTTTGGGCGGGAACTCAAAATTTGAAAAAATGATAGGGTAAATTTTGGGTTTCTTTTATCCAAAATTGTAATTTTCCCAGCCTCCCCTCCCCTCCCTTAGAGTGTGTTTGCTTTGAGGGGAGGGGAGGGTGGGAAAATTATAAATTTTGACAAAAAAAACCCAAAATTTACCTTATCATTTTTTTAAATTTTAAGTTTCTGTCCAAAAATTTTTTTTTCATTCTTTTTAAATTTTAAATTCCCACCTAAAATTTAAATTCCTTCAAAAAAAAAAATAATTTACCCCTCCTCTCATTCCCTACCACCTCTGGCCTCCCCTCAAACCAATCACACTTGACAATCTGGTCTCCTCCTCTTGACGGTCTCTCCCCTCTTCGTCGTCTCCTACTTTTCACTCTCTACTCCCAGTTCAACCCCACGATCTCTAGTAAAGAGAGTTTCACGATCTGTCCTTGATACAGTGCTGTGGAGAGATCTATGCGACATGATCAGATTCACTATTATACTCCGCTCTTATAAAGATGTATCCAATTATCATTGATAATATAGAGCTGCAACGCACGTAAATTCAGTCTTTATCTTCTTTCTGTTTGTTTTGCTTGTCTTCTTTATTTCCGGTTGCCTTTGCCTTCTTTAATTCTTGTTCCCAACTTTATGCAGATCCCGAGGGAGTTCTTAACAAATATGGAAAGGACCTGACTGAACTTGCTAGGCGCGGCAAGCTTGATCCAGTCATTGGATCGGACGAGATGCTCAAATTCTGCGTTGTATTGAAATCTTATCATAAGGATAAAAAAATATCCCTCTGCTCATTGACCAACCTGGTGTTGGCAAAAATTCAATTGCTAACGGGTTTGTCATACACAAAAAAATGAATTTAGAATATTTTTGGATGAATAATTGTTCTTAAAAACAGCTATTTTACCTTCCGATGGGTTTCATTCGTTTAGATAATTTTCCACTAGAAACTAAGTCAAGCTTCTGGATCAAAGTTGTTTAATGTTCTGATTTTTTTTTTTTAATGCATAATTGTTGGCTTCTCCTCACATGTTAGCTCAACAGATGACAAGTGGAGATGTTCTTAAACAAGTTTTGAACCAAAAGGTAAGTGATAACTGAATTATGGGCGAAAAGAAGATAATGGAATTGGTTTGCTAATGGAATTGTCCTAGCATCATATTTCCTCACTTATTTTTTTTTTTCCTTCTACAATTCAAAATTTGATTTGAAAAGTACTAGTACCTGACCTTTTGACCTGTGATTATAGGCCTGGGCAGGATGCCTAGGTTTGGATATGTATAGAAGTACTCCCTCTGACTTTGCCCTATGCCGTATAAGATGAACAACGGAATTTCTTTGTTCTAGAAAATGCCCAGTAAGGTTGACTTGTTTATAACCAGACATATGGCATGAGCATTCAATTAAATACCCTCCTCAGGCTTCCTTTTTAGAGTATTCAATTAAATATACAATCCTTGAATTGCTTTTTTTTTTTTTTTTGAATGTCTTCCTTTGAATAGAATTACAATGTGTAGTCCTTCTAATCTATACGTGGCTGTTTCTATTTACTCATGATGCCTTATGGCATGGGCTATAACATATCAATACACGTTTTCCTGTGAGATCCTGATGTTATTCTTGTTTGAGTTTCAGCTGATTTCTCTCAATGCGGCTATACTGGTTGCTATCACAAACTTTGAGGAGAGATTGACTTCGGTATTAAAGGAAGTCAGAGCTTCAAAAGGACACATAATCTTATTTGTTGATAAGATTCTTGTTGATTGGTGTTACCTTGCTCTTGCAATTATTTGTCTACTTCTTATGCACAAATCTCCCGCCCCTCATCCTGGCCTCTTATCATCATAGTAGTGTTATGTGATCATAATATACAGTTTATCCTAATAGTAACACGTAATATTTTTTTCTTCTGGTAGGGATTGGAACTGATGCTTGAAACTTGTTAGAGCCCATGCTTAGGTAGGGTCAACTATAATGTATCGGTGCAGCTACTTTCGAGGAAACACAAAAAGTATATCAAGAAGGACCTTGTACTCCAACACTTCCAACAAGTTTTTTGTGTTCAATTGTCATCATTCTTAATGGTTAGCGTGAAGTTTTTAAAGTCTATCATGGAGTGAAAATATCGGATGAGGCACTACTTGAAGCTTCCACGTTTGTATCTCATAATGTTATGTGACATTGTTTTCTGCCTCGTAAAGGTGAGTTGTGATGACATTAAAATGTTTAAATTTGAGAAGTTTTTATCCTATACTTTGAAATGCTTCAAATAAATGATTTATCTCCTTCCTTTCAGCTATCCGTCTTCTTGATGGTGCTTGTGCAATGGTGGTATGGTCAAGGTTTACAGAATCACAGATAACGCAAATGATTCAAATATATGTAGATTAATAGCTTGATAAATCTCAACAATTATAATGGATTAGAATCAAGTATGAAATGCAGAAAAGATTAACAGAATTCACTGCTAAGAATAGAGAAATCGGGATAACCCATCAGAGGGAAAAACAGAAAAATACCAGAGAGAAAATTCACCAAAATCCTTTACACCCCTTTCTAACTTTTGTCTTCTTTTATCAAGGTGCTTCATCCAACTCATGCAATTTCCAAATAAGCTTTTTGGACCTTTGACTGCGCCTAACTTGTATCTTCTTGGGCTCGACTTCATTAATTGGGATTGTATTCCCTTCTTCATTCTTTTCATCTAGTGGGCTCGTTACAAATGGACGAGATAGAAATGACATCAAGGCCAGTGCAATTAAATATGTCAAACGAAGATATCATTTTGTTGGAGGTATCAAAATCGTCCCTGAAAGACGCCTTTGCCTCTTATGTAGTATCCCAAGAAGTTTCTGAAAATGCATTGAGCATCACTAAACATATCCAAACTCCAAAGAGAACTTGCCCGAAGATGGCATTCTGAAGAGGCACTCTTAGAGCTTTGGAAATCCTTGAAAGAAGACATGTTCAGAGTAAAATTAGAGGTGAAGGTTGTCACCATAAGAAGGATCCTAATGAAGTTCTGAAGAAGTTGGTGGCTCGGACATCTCTTGAGGGCCAATTAGCACAACTTGAACAGGAGCTAGACTCACTAGGATCTGCACGCGTACTCCATTATGTGGTCGCTGCCGATGACATTGAGATAATTTTAGTGGAATGGGCAAAAGAAGGTGTTCACGATGAATGGACTGATGAGAAGATTTTGGGGAAAGAGGCTGCTACAAGGGTACAAAACCAGCAGCCAAAAGAAAAACTAAATAGTACTTTATAATCAAATCCTTAGAGAGGAATTAATGTTTACATATTTGATCAGTGAAATCATCTGTATTCTGACTAATTAAAATATAATTTATCTTATTTTAATCCTATATGACAGATGAATTATTTGCAAAAATTCAAATTTTATAATTTTAGAGATCATGGAGGAAATTCTGTTCTTTGTTTTTCTAAATCAAGAAATTTATGTTTTTTAAAATTATAAAATTTGAATTTTCATATATGACTCATCTGCCATATATAATTAAAATATGATAAGTTATTATATTTTAATTAGTTAGAGTACAAATAAAATGACATCCCTAAAATATGTAAGTATTTCTCATCGGAAACTTTTGGCCCCCCAATGATGCAACAATTCCCGTAATGATTTAATGCATTGAACGGGTTCTCGGTGGCCTTCTTATTTCCCGGAGGCAACGATGACTCCCTCACGGCCTTGTGACTTTTCTTTCAGATGTCAATGGCTCTTCCAATAATATTTATTAGGGCAAAAATGTACTTTAACCCATATAATTATAATAAAAAAATTGAAAACAACCACGCAATTATAAATAACCAGCAATAATTTATTACAAATTTTTCTTGTGTACAAGGACCTTGGTGTTTTTTAACCTTTTGCCAATGATGTTCATAGACTCGCCTTGGTTCTTATAATCATTACATACCAGTATTTTTAAATGGGGATCTCATTTAGCTCGAAAATTCACCGGAATTGATTCTGACTCCCATTATAGGTATGTCAAATTATTGTTTTTACTAACTGAGTCCAAAAGAATGTGTTGAAATGGCTAGTTTATCGGGGCTGTATCATTACAAGTTCCACATCGGGAAAGGAGCCTCTCCATTTTCCTTACCATTCACTTCCCTCCACTTCTTTATTCTCACCATTAGATTAACTCTAAACGGTTGAGATTCAATATCTTATACAAATTAAAAATTATACATAGAATGCTTTAACAAAAGTATAAAGGTATGAACAGTTATATCAAATTTTAATGATTTAAATTTATTTATATATATTTTTGTTATTTAATATTATAATAATATTTTTATAGGATATTGAATCTCAACCATTCAGAGTTAATCTAACGGTGAGAATAAAGAAGTGGAGGGAAGTGGGCAGTAAGAAAAATGGAGAGGCCCCCTCCCTTCCACATCAGGAGGCCTTGCTAAAAGAAAGGTCTTAAAAGTTTTGAGTTCCCCAATTCTAATGGTAAATTTTTAATGTGTGGTTCTGACCTTGTGCGGTCCAATTATTTTAAACACTTGAAATCGACTAAATACTCATCAGACAGGGAGCAAGATATGGTAGACAAGTGAGAAGAATAGTCTTTTTTTTTTTTTTTTTGTCCTTTTTGAATTTGGATGGTAAGCGTAACACCTGGAGAGTGTGGGGATTTATTCCTAGATTTAGTGCCACGAAGGGCACATCTAGTGCCAAGAAACAAAAAGTTGTTTGGTAGAGAATAGTGTTTTATTTTTTTTAAATTTTTTGGTACATGAATTTTAGGGAAAGGGTTAAACTCACCCACGATCCAAAGACAAGGCTCTAAGTTGAGATGGCCTCAGTGTCTCGACTAGACTATAACTAAGTGGACTTCTCCGGAACCAAACTCTCTCCTATTAAGTGAGAGCGTTCAGCCCCTTCACCAACAGAACTCAGGGATAAAGGGTCAGAGAATAGTGTTTGAGAATGAACCAAAAAAAGTGGAAGTGAGGCTTGAGGCCTTTCGGCTCTGTTTCCATATCGAGTTGATTGGGCCCAACATGTGGTTTGACAAATCGAGGGAGGAGTGGCGAATAAGAAAAGAAGGAGCACATATTCAAATTCAAGAGAATGAACAAATGATTAGAGGCAGTGAGTTGTGCTTTTTAGAGGAAAGAGGAGATAGATACGAGAGAGACGGCGGAGGGGCCATGAGAATTAGATATAGATGAAGCCCATTCACATAAGTTTTTGTCTTTTTTTGTGAACAACTAAACAACAAATGGAGCCCACATACATAATTAAGGTGCAAAACGAGCATTAAGTTAGAAATTAAAGAGGAAAGAGGTAGAGAAGAGGACCACGTAAATGAGGAAAGGAAATAGGGAATGAAGGAAGAAAACCCGGAGTGGTGTTGTCCACTCATATATATTTATATATATATATATATATATATACACATTCGTGTCCATTCATGTTTGTGGCAGGAGATGGATGGGATTACATCACACTTATAAACAACCTTGCTTTTTAATATGGGACTCATGGCAATGCTTTTTCATCTAAAAGGCAACGTGTGAAACTCACAGCTAAAACTGTCATATATCTGAGATTGTGTAGTTGCATGAAAATGGAAGAAAGAATTGAAGAAGAAGATGAAATGGAAAAGAGTGGGGAGGATGAGGAACAAGTTGTTGGCGGGGTTCAGGGATTGTGTTTTCCTTCCCTTTCATCTTTTTCCGTCCGCTCTTTTACTCTGTTTCCCCTACAACCCCTTCCCCACTCTCTCTTTCTTTTTTTAGTTCAAAACTTCCCCACTCTCTTACTGCTACATCTTTTTTATGCATATCTGTCCCTTCATACCTTTTCTTTTTTTGTTTTGGGTATAGCTGGGCAGTTTTGTCTTTTGTGGCGACACAATGATAATACAATACTCCTTCGCATATTTGATATAACACTCGTTTTAATAAAAAAAATTAAACTATAAAATATATCTTATATATTCCCTCCAATCCATGATACAAGGTGCTTTTAAAAGAATAGTTTGCTTCAAAATATAAGTTCTTTAGTTTTATCATGTAATTAATATTTATTTTCAATTTTATCCATTCATTAAATTTTTAAACGCATTTTTCAATCAACGGTAAAAGTTGAAAATTTTTCGACTTATGACATAATTAATAAGTTAACTATTACTTGCTGTTTCTCATGAATTAATTAAAGTGCTCTAATAAGTTTAAATCCCAAGAAATACACTTATCGAGAAAGGAGATAACCTGTTAAACGACGCACTTTCGCTCCTCAAATCTAAATTAGTCGGTTGCTCGGATACCTGACGTAGTTGAGAAGGCCAGGGTCCAAAGAAAAGTGTCAGATATCAGGTGGTGGGGTTTCCCGTTTACCAACAACAAAAAGAATTAATTAAAGTGCCCTATATTATAGATAACGAGAAAGTATTAAGGATTGAGGCAGCATTAGATATGTCTTTAACATCTTCTACTTAAATTACGCATCCACTCACTGTGATCAACTTCAACTTGTTTTTAACGTTCTAACATATACTGAAACGCTGGCTTCCTTTTGCGTTACACCTAATCCAACTTTAAATTGAATGATTATTTTTATTATCTGTTTTTTTTCCCCTTAAATAATTCTTCCACTTTGCCACCAAACGTGACTATCTTAGCCCCGATGTCCGCATTTAAAATTCATTCCTCAATAAAAAAACCATACCTGACCGTTGCATGGATGAGGCACGTTGAAGTTGGCATGCTCCATATAATTTAAGATGCTGTAACATCATTATATAATAATTAATAGCCCCTCGTTTTAGCATATATACGGCAATAACGAGCACAAAACGGGAAAAATCGTCATTTGTGCACGTACGGCTTTTTCATTATATACTCTCTCCGATCTTAATTGTAAGACAAAGTTCACTTTTTTGGAGAAATTAAGGAAGTCAATTAAATCACTTTAGAATATTTTTATTTTTATTTTTTTCTTTAAATTAATTAATTTGACTAATAAACTGATATATAATCTGAGGATACTAAAAATATAAATACTCTAAAGTGATTTAATTGACTTCCTTAATTTCTCCAAAAAAATCAACTTTATCTTATAATTAGGACCGGAGGGAGTATTGATTATATGGAAATAAACACACACCCATTAGCAGCAGTTTAGTAAAGTGATATAAGGGATGAAGTCAAGAGTCCCCATACGAGCTTAGTCATTGTAAAAATGAAAATTTATTTTATATTTTATATGTTTATATGTATATATGAGTGTGTGCGTGTGTATGTTAATTACAATGCCACAAAAACGAACGATTTAAAGTTACAAATAGAATTAAACTCGAAAACTTTCAGTTTTAAAAGAGCTTTCACTCACAATATACCACCGTAGTATCATAGATGGGTAATAAAAATTTTGAGAAAAAATAGTTAAAAGTATATGTTGGGAAATTTTATTGAATATAATAACCTAATATGTTTTTATACTTATAGAGTACTAACACTTGAATTAAGGTTCATTATTATATATTATGACCAGTAAAAGTTTTAGGCAAGTATAGAGGCATGAACTCTAGTGGATTTGGATGAAGCCGCTAGTGGCATTCATGATCGTGGATTGTTAATTGGTGGCATTCCATATTATTAATCCCTATAAAAATATATGTGTGTGAGTGGGGCATTTCAATGATAAAGCAATCACATGAAGCATATTTAAATAATGCCATGTACGCCTCGAGATAACCAACAAATGGTTTACTGTGCTTGTTTGGGATAACTTATTTTTGGGTAATAAGTGCTTATAAATCGTGATTTACGGTATACAAGGTAAGTATGTAAGAGGAGTTTTATCTCGACTTACGTAATAAGTGCTTATTGACCCCCAATAAGTAATACCAAACAAACAAACTAATTCACTGTCCATAAACATGGTTCCGTAGTTCAGCTGCATTTATTCTAACTTCACCTCTTAATATAAAATCAACTATCTCCGGTCTTAATTATAAGATAAAGTTGATTTTTTTTTTTGAGAAATTAAGAAAACTAAATAAATTACTTAATGATATCATATGTTATGTATCCTTAGATTATATATTAATTTATTAGTCAAACTAATTAGTTTGAAGAAAAAAATAAAAATGCTCTAAAGTAATTTAATTAGCTTCCTTAATTTCTTCAAAAAAATCAACTTTATCTTATAATTATGACCGGAGGAAGTAGTTTGTAATACATATCGTATTAAAAACTATATTTTATATTAAAAACTAAAAAGTGATATAATTTACATAAATTGATTGTGTCGTGGCTCTCCGTCTATTTATACTTTTAATAACTAGTGATAAGTGATAACACTGTCAAGGTTTGAGATTCTTGTTCATGTGATCTTTCTCTCACTCTGCCTTTTTTTTTGCCACGACTCTCTAATTTCTACACTTTTATAAAGTTTTTAGATTATTTACTATCACATGGATCGCATATAGATCAGAGAGTGATCATACTATACTCCCCAAAAGCTTGTAAATAGCGTGGTTTTAATAGTTTACAAGGCGTAGCCAGATTTTAATGTATATTATTTAGTCAATAACAGAAAAAAAGTAAGTTTTAAAAGTAGTGTTTGTTTCCACTTTTCAAGGATATGCGCTGAAGTCTTTTAAGAAAAAAAAAAAATAATGAAAATACCTTTTATGAAAAATAGTACGAGTAATATTATATACTCCCTCCAGTCCTAATTATAGGACAATATTTGGAAGTTGATCTTGGTCCTAATTATAGGACAAAATTTAATTTTTGTCAATTTCTTCCCAAAATACCCCCATTGCTTTAGATAATGGTTGAATTGCCTCATGGTAGACTCATGTAATATTCCTAAATCTCCCCTATTAAATAAGGGTATTTTTGGAAAATAAATAAAATTGACTAATTTAACTACTATCCTTAATTTCTCCAAAATTAGGTAAATATGTCTTATAATTAGGACCGAACGGAGTACATAGCTAGGCATTTGATATATCATTATACATATGTGTATATATATATATATATATATATTTTAGCGGGACAGATGCGCTGAAAACGGTTCCTCCTTGTTACCGTCAACAAGATTGACTTCCAGAAGCGTAAGATGAACAGATGAGAATCATACTTACGTGCTCTTAATACTTAATTGCTTCACGTAGAACGTGGTAATTAAACTTATTAATTAATTAAACCAAGTTTTGACATGGCAATAATTTCTTTAATTTAGATTAACCTGTTATTAAGAAACACGTACGGATGAAACAAATGTTTGATTAAAACTTATTTATCGCCATCAATTCGTAGGAATCATTTTTTTTTTGGCCCACTCGCGGGAATCAATTAAGCTAATTAGCCGCTATTACTAGTATAGGGCTCGATGAAATGATATGGGGTGCACATGAAAAAAGGTTTAAATGAAAATAATGATAAATTCATAAAATTACTAAAATAATAACACGATAAATATATAATTTAATTGAAAATATCGTATCATTTGTAATCAGACTGGTTTGGTAAAAAATTGTAATTTTTTCTTCAAATTTATATATCAATTTGTGTTATATATATAAGACTTAACTGTGCATGAAATTATACCTTAAACTTCATCTAACATTTTCCTGAAAACCCGTGTTAACACAAAATTACAAAAGATGTTATATAATGAGCGTGCATTTTAAAAAATATAATAATTATGCTAGTTATGGAAAAAATGTCATATTGTTTTTTCACCAGCACTATTTTAATGCTTAGAATAAAACCTGTAATTAATAATAAGGGCAACCGCCCCCGCCCCCGCCCCCAATTCAGCTTATTTTTTGGAATTTTTTTATTTATGCTTAATTTGAAGGTTTTATTAAAAAAAAGGGAGAATGGCTGAAAAATATTTTGGAAGCAAATTAATTGTTGATTGCTACCAAGTGTGTAAGGGATATTCTGTGTGTGCAAGCGATCTTTCGTTTTGTGCAAATCATCTTCCGTGTGTGTAAAAGTCTTTCGTATAAATGTGCAAGCAATCTTCCGTTATGTGCAAAACATTTTCCGTTATGTGTAATGGTAATATTCAGCAATTAATTTGCCAAAAAGGTATTTATCAGCAATTCTCCCTTAAAAAAACATACTACAGGAGTACTTAATTTGAAGATAGGGCTCATGGTAGTCAATACATGCATCACTAAAATATGGTTAAGCTTAAAACACACACATTTAGTGCATGCTTGGATTGGTCTCATGATAGTTTATAAGCTGTTTTTTATGTAAATTGAGATAAAACTCCTCTCACATACTTACCTCGTATACCATAAATTACGATTGAAAAGCTGCTTTTAAGCATCTTATCGCTATTCCAAACACACATTTAATATCCCATTTAGGCTAACAGTAGAAAACTGTTTTTATAATATAATTTACTATATATATGAGATAAATACATAAGAAAAATTTTATCTCGAATTATATGAACTTTGTTATCAAACAGACCCTTGAGAGGTGAGAGATCGGTGATGTGACTCTCTAGCATGCTGCGCGTCATTGAACGCGCCTCATAGCCACGTACGTACGTCCATCACCCTGAGAAAAGGCGGGAATTAAAAACCCCATAATAGTCCATTCTTCTCTTTTTACAATGAATGAATCTGTTTCTGAGACGAGAGAGACGAGAGGGGAGAGAGAGAGAGGAACAGTACTGCTTGTCTGCAAGGAAACATTATAAGACGATTGTTTGATCAAAGTCTAAGTTTGAAGGGTGGGGGCTAAACGTCGTTGTCTCTTATAAACAAACCCCTCACAAGTCACAACCAAGAAAAGATGACTTAATTTAAGAAAGCCAAAAGCAAATATGGTCGCCCCTCACTAATTTTCTATGGTTTTTGACCTCCCTATGCACATGGCCTCTGCCTTCTTCTTGGGTTTTCTTCTCTCTTCATTTTTGTTCTTGTTTTCTTTTTTCCCTTCCCTGGCACATGCTGTCATCTACTTAAAACGGACCCTCTCTCTCTCTCTCTCTCTCTCTCTCTCTCTCTCTCTAGCTTCGTTTTATGATGTACCATTGAAGGCTTCTGAGTTTTGACTCTTGAACAGATTCCTCAGATCTACACCTAAATCTTTTTGGACATTGTCAACCTCAATTCTCCTTCTTTCTGGCTCTGTCCTGCTCTCTCTCTCTCTCTCTCTGGCTTTCATTGAATCCAAAAGCCAAAAAAAAAAAGGTTAGCTTACTTTTGAGCTCTTCATTTCGTTATTACAGATTTTTTGGGCAATTGGGATTCACTTATTATTCGCTCCAGCTATCTTGCTTCTTATGATAACTGTCTTTAAATTAACTTTGTTTTCCACTTTGCAAGTGTTTCTTCAAACATCAAATTTGTTTCTGTCTCAGCTCTACAATTTCCTGAGCTTTTTTTTATCTCTTAATTGCCTCCTAGTTTCATCCTTTTTTTAGCGTTTTTTTAAGATGAAGAAGAAGCCAATTCCTCTCTCTTATTATATATATCATACAGTTGCTGATATATGGTATGAGACTGATCATTGAACTTGCAATTATTTCATACTTTTAGAGCTACTAAGCTCCTCTTCTTTGCTCTCTGTGTTCTCCAAATTTTGCATTTACTTCTACTTCAGTTTCTTTTTATTTTTTTGCTTGCTAGTATCTATATATACACTAATTACATAATACAATCTGTGCGAAATTATTTTTTGATGCAGTGCCTAACTTGACTAATCATGGCCAAACATATTGCAACAGGAAGAAGTGCTTTGACCTCTCTCCCAGCTGTGTTCAGACAGAATCATCGTGTGGATGTAAAAGGCCTTGTTGAGTTAAGCCAGAGATCAAGAAATTTCAAGTTGCACATTATAAAAAAAAAATCAGACTGGCTTGGGAATTGGATACAAACAGTGGGCTACCATGGTTTGTGAGATGGAGGATGACTATACCGAGGACATGGACATCGAAGTCCTCCATTCGATGTGGCCTGAAGATATTGGAACTGATGTTGGCAAAAAATTTAATATAGAAAAGCCTGGAAAGGACCAAGATATGTTGGAAGAGATTATAACGATGGAATCAACTATAGTTGATTTCAAGCGTCTCATGGAGCTCACAAATTATACAGAAAAAGGTTCTTCTCAACTTTCACACCTTATGAAACACCTGGAGTATAAGCAGGCCAATGCCTTGCAACTTCTCAGAGAAGAACTAGACAACCTAAGCAAACAAAAGCATGAGGTTGAGCTGAGGAAGTTGCAGATACTGGAGGAGCTTCGATTCGAGGAAGAAACATATGGGGACAAACGTCCAGTTTCTATTTTGGATGAAATTTATGATTTATGGCAAGATGTACCAAGAAGGAAAAAATGTGATGTTGTTGTTCAGAACAAGAGAATTGAAATAGATGCTGAGTATGATACAAGTGTATATTGGAAACAGAAGGCGCTGGATTTGGAAAAAATGTTGGAAGCAAGTGTCCAAAGAGAGCAGATACTAGCAGAGAAGTTGCAAGAAAGTATAAAGAATCTTGAGAAGCAGTCGTCACCTGTAGAAGAACTGGCCCAGATTCTGAAAAGGGCTGATAATTTCTTGCATTTTGTACTCCAGAATGCACCTGTGGTTATTGGTCATCAGGTAAATTACAATTAGTACTAAGCAAGGCACAAGTATGTTGAACAGCTTATAGAATGATCCTTATAGCACGGGACATCAAAATTCATGAGGATGTTGATCTTTTTGTTTTTGTTGAGATTCCAGGACAAAGAGTTGCGATATCGATTTATCTATAATCATTTTCCAAGTTTGCACGAGGAGGTAATGAATTGCTGTTGAAGATCTTATTTCAAGGTCATATGAGAAATGTTTTTAGTTATTGCACTGTATGTGTTTTCTCTGTTTCCTCTTTTAAATTCATTTTCCTTCTTTCCATGAGGAGTTTCTGCAACAAGTTAGCTTAATTATCCGAACTTTTAAATTCACCCATATTTTTCAGGATATCATTGGAAAAACAGATGTTGAAATTTTTACAGGATCTGGTGTTAAAGAATCTCAAGATTTTAAGAGAGAAGTTCTAGAAAAAGGCTTGCCTGCGAAAAGGGAAATTACTTTCGAGACAGAATTATTTGGTTCAAAGACATTCTTGATTTATGTAGAACCTGTCTTCAGCAAGACAGGGGAGACCCTAGGAATAAACTACATGGGAATGGATGTCACTGATCAGGTAAGTGAATTTTGCATTTAGTCGCACTTACGTCCTTTTGTATGCTAAGAAGAACATTAATTTAATGGGCAAACTACAGGTGAGAAAAAGAGAAAGGATGATGAAGATCCGGGAAGAAATTGCGGTTCAGAAAGCCAAGGAAACAGAACTGAATAAAACCATCCACATTACAGGTATAAATAACCACTTAGTCAAGCATTAGTTGTGAATTTTATTCCTCTCTGCTATGGCAGCAAGAAATCTTATCCTTTTTTCCTTCCTTTTTTCTTAAACCTTCTAATAGAGGAGACTATGAGAGCAAAACAAATGTTGGCAACCATGTCTCATGAGATAAGATCCCCATTGTCTGGGGTTGTTAGCATGGCTGACATTCTTTCGAGGACAAAACTTGACCGCGAGCAAAGACAACTCTTGGATGTCATGCTATCTTCAGGAGATTTGGTTCTTCAACTTATAAATGACATACTTGATCTTTCCAAGGTTGAGTCAGGTTTGAATACTATCCTTTATCATCCATGACTCATATCTGATATCTAAACCATACAATCATGTAAATACCAATATACTTTTAATCAGAGATAAACTTGTAAGTTAGGTACTGATCATTTAATCTTCTCTATGTAGGAGTTATGAAGTTAGAAGCAACAAAGTTTCGGCCAAGAGAGGTAGTAAAGCATGTACTCCAGACTGCTGCTGCTTCACTGCAGAAAGTATTAACCTTAGAAGGACATGTAGCAGATGGTGTACCTACTGAGGTGAGAAGATATTTATAACTTTCAATGCTTTTCTGACAGATATTTCCTTCTAGCTTTGGTGCTAAACTACTGGTTATTTTAGGTCATCGGAGATGTTTTAAGGATTCGACAAATTCTCACAAATTTAGTCAGGTATTATTAAGCTTTTGTGAAATTGTCAGACTCGTGCGTCTCTGCTACTTTGAATTCACAGTTTTTATTCTTTGCAGCAATTCTATCAAGTTTACTCATGAAGGCAAGGTTGGTATAAATCTCTTTGTTGTGCCAGAGCCATCTTTTGCTAAGGCAGAAGTAAGCCTTCAGAAGGCTAGTGCAGACCAGTCTAGTATTTCAGGGAATGGAGTAGAAGAGAAGAAGTATCTCTCAACATCTCAAAATAGCAGTAACCAAAATCATGTGTCGAGTGATGAAGATAGATCTCCGGTTAAAAGCGAACACTTAATGAATGGAGCTACTGAGGAAGAACCTCAATCAACTGAGACAACAGTGTGGATACGTTGTGATGTCTACGACACAGGAATTGGAATACCAGGTATCTTTTGAATCTTCTCAACATAAGTATGATACAGAACGGTTATCATGAGACATGTCTAAATTTTTTTTTTGGGCTTCAATTTATAACGTGACAGAGAAGGCTATACCTACTTTATTTAAAAGGTACATGCAAGTCAGTGCAGACCATGCAAGAAAGTATGGTGGGACAGGGCTGGGACTAGCAATATGCAAACAACTGGTAAGCTTTGTGTTTATCCTTCTAAATCAATGGAAGTTTTGTTTAATTTGATCTTCACAGTGTTCTTTTCATTCCTCTTGCAATAATAGGTTGAGTTAATGGGTGGTCGTCTTACTGTGACTAGCAAAGAACAATGTGGTTCAACATTTACCTTCATATTGCCATATAAGGTTTCAACTATTTGTGATCATTCTGATGAGCCCTCAGATACAGAGGATGATGATGGTGCTGTGTCTGATGATACCGCAGAGAGTTTCTTCCAATTTCAACCACCCTCTTTGGGCTCTCTGTTCTCCTCCTATGGATCTAGCAGGACTCATAAGTTATTACCTCAAGAAATTGGGAGTGCAACCTCGCGTAAATTCAACGGGTTTTCTGAGAATTCCTACTCAGTTTCCTCTGATAATGTTAAATCGAAAGAAATTACTTCAGTTGAGGATACATCCTCAATAACTGATGGCCCAGAGACATCTGAATGTGGATGTTCATCGAGTCACACCTCAGAGATAGAGAATGACAATGTAGATACAAGAAACAAATCACGAAATGGCAGTGCAAGAAAGTCAAGAGAACAAGCTCATCAGAGTCAAGAAAAAGCAGAGATTATTGCCACGCAATGCGTCACTAGCAGCAGTACTTCAGAAGTAGCAAAACCAGATTTGAAGCCTAAGATCCTTCTGGTTGAGGATAACAAGATCAATGTCATGGTGACACAGTCAATGATGAAGCAATTAGGTCAAAGCATAGATGTTGTGAATAATGGAGTGGAAGCTGTACGTGCAGTTCAGGGCCAGAGCTATGACCTAATTCTTATGGTGCAATCTCAGACTCCCTTCTTGTGCATTTTCATTTGTTCAATGCTTTTACTGTTTAAGAAAGTCTCTTGCTTACTTCAGGATATTGATCTTCTCGCTCACGATCTTTTGGGTCATGTTCTGCATAATTTTGTTATTTTCTGTGAATAATGCTCACTAGCTTGCATTTTGCAGGATGTGTGCATGCCAGTTATGAATGGTCTACAAGCAACAAAACTGATTCGTTCTTTTGAAGAAACTGGTAACTGGGATGCAGCCAGAGAAGCTGGAATTGAGCTAAATCTACCAACTTCATCATGTTTATCTACCACCAAGTCGAACCACATCCCCATTATTGCGGTGAGCAGTAATTCGTAGAAAGTGACTTTTAGGATTGGAAGGTTTTGCTTCTTGCACTAACGGAATCTTGGAAATAGTGAATTATCATTGACTTTATTTTTTGCATGTTAATGATGCAGATGACAGCAAATGCATTGTCAGAGAGTGCTGAAGAGTGTTATGCAAATGGCATGGACTCATTTGTATCAAAACCTGTGACTTTCCAAAAATTGAAAGATTGTCTTGAGCAGTACTTAAAGTGACATGCTTGTAAATTTTTGCCCGTGTATAAAAAAAAAAAAGCAAGAATAAGAGCCTAGGAAAGTTTTGTAACGAATACATCAAGTTCTACAGTGTCATGAGTGTCTACAGAAAAAGTGTATAGAAGTTCAAGATTTTCTTATATCACTTCATGCATAGTTTAGATGATTCTGACGGAAGAACAGGAGAGACTGCATTATAGTAAGGAGTAAGCGCAAATGGAACTTGGGGCCTAGTCACTAGAAATGAACTTTCAACACACGAAATTGTGCCAGACACGATCTCTTCCAAAGTTGATGCTGATATTTTTCTTAATTCGATACCATCTGACAAGAAAGGAACAAAAATCATGCACAGCATAACAGCATCGTCAGACCCTTCATATTACGTGTTCATTATTTGTACTTTTAGGTTTAGATTTATTTGAAATTCAAATAATGACCCCAACCAGATATTCAGGTCGTAATTTTCCTTCCTCCTGCGCCTTGAAAATGATTGGTCAGAGTCAGTTGATTATTCATTTTTTCATTGGCTACATAATGTGATGTTGACTTCATTAACTTACCATTCAAATTGTAAGTACGGTCAGTCGGTCAATTCTCAAGCCCATTGTTCTCGGTCTTCAAACAGAGACTGCACTATTTTGGTAGTGAATTGATTTCGTACGCATAAAAATTGTTTTATCACGACAAACAATTAATTGCAATAATGAATTACTAAGGTTTTAGCCCCAAAAAAAAAAAGAATAACTACACTGAAGCACTTGCGCTAAACATTCTGCTACGACATTTTGACAATTAAATAAAAAACCTTGAAACCTACCACAATTGTTACATGTAATATTATTCAGTCGGTGATAACATGGCGTAGGCTAATATTCTTGGGGTCAAACAATAACAGTCAACGACTAGAAGGGGAATTTCCCCGTATTATTCTCTATTCACCAAGAAAAAAGTAGATAGAAAACAAGACAAAATCACTTGGATTTATGTTGATTATAACGTTGGATTCCATGAACATCGATGATCCCAGGGGGGAAAACAGGATCAGTAGCAGCTCTTACAGCAACGTTGGCCACCGCAGTAACATTGACGGGAGGAGTGAACAAAGGCCCCACAAGGGGGATCCGATTCAATGGCCCCGCATGTTGCAGAATCTACGTTAGTTTCAGTGAATAAGCGTTAAGCTACCAGAATCATATCATACGAACAAATAATAAAACAAGAAGAAAAGAAGGGGGTTGGGGTACTATGCAGACTTAGAGAAGCACATAAAAATTACCATCTCCATTGGTGAACCAATTGCACCTAGGGGTATCTTCATACTCCCAACACTTCGGGTACCATAAATGAATCCCGGTCTCAGAATGACCCCTGCAAAAGGTTTAAAAAGTCCCATTACACATGAACACGGAGCCACAATGGGAACCACCAATAGCTTTCCTCCACGGTTCTCAGCTACATGAAAATTTAACTTTCATGCCCTACGCATCTTTGCTAGTGCCAATCTTAAAAGAGAGAGGGACGATTGTTCTTTTTTTTGGGGGGGGTGGGGGGGGGGGGGGGGGTGTGGTTGTTTAGAATTTAAAGTGCCCCTACTATCAAGTTATGGGATGGCTAGGTTTTCTAAGTCTACATATGACATCCACTGCATTGATCATTAATGGTATAGAACATCCCAAGGATAGTTTAAACGGACAGAACACTAACCTCCATAAGGGAATCTGGTCAGAATCTCTGTTTCTGTAGCTCTCTACATCAACATAAGAGACAGTAAAAAATATTGAAAATATAAGAATACGAAAAGTTCAGTATCACGTGTGCATATGGTAAATTTTTTCAGCCCATGTAAAGAAAGAGTACTTGAAACATTATAGGCCAAAAAAATAACGATAATTACAGCATCAATGCAGAAAAAGGGCCAACCGCTGGTATCTGCATATTTCTAAACTGTAAATTCTAATAGACTTGCATTCAACTATTCAAGACTACAGGGAAAAAATACAATACTCCTCTATTGTGTACGCTAGGAACCTAACAGAGTCTTTGTACTTTGCAATATGGTTCTGCAGAAAAAATCCCCACTGATGATTCCATACTCTCATTATGTTCTCAATATTTACAAATTAAAAAAATTACCTTTCCTTCATAATAACCCCGCAGTAAGAAATTTGCTACACCAAAGTCAGCAGCAGAGATGTAGACAAATCTTTTGACACCTGCAGCAAACAACAGCATGTGACATAGTACATCTGAAGAGGATTTGCAGTTAATTCATTATATCTATATAGAATAGTAGAAGCAAGAATGTCCACAGCTGGAAATTCAGTATATACTACATAGTAATCAAGCCCGATGTACTATTCAAATAAAAAATAACAAGCAAAACAGTATAACACTATAAAGCATGACTAGAGTACAAGAAGTCTAACAGAGTATAGGAAAATCATGGTTAGAAAGGACCACCTACATACTAAAACTGTAAAAAGAAAATAATCTTCTCCCAACAAACCAAAACAAGCATATATTTCTAACTGAAAGAAAGGGAAGAGAGTTTCCGTAAATAGTTTATAGACATTATCAAATCTACTATGACAATCCAAGAGAAGTTCAATATTGTCCAATAAGTTAAATAGAAGACAACAGTTCATGTTTTGCTTTAATCAAGTTGAAAAGCAAAAGCTTAACCGAGACCCATCTGAGAAAAAACAAGGGGACAAGAAAGTCCTCAATGTTTAATTACCTTGTTCTGAAGCTGCTCTAACTGCATTGATGTTAGCAGTCCCGTTAATTTTGTACATGTATGAGTTGGAGCCAAAGCCACCGACACAGGAAATCTTAGAAATTAAACACAATTTGGATGAATTTGTTAATGGGGATTCTTACCGAACCAATTGAGTAAGAAACCAAAGGCAACAGCACACAATAACAAAAGAAAACTGAGTATTTAAATATACACCGTGATGAACCTCAGAGAGACAAGGGGCAGATGGCGGGAGTTTAAATGATTGAAAGAAGAAAATGAATGAACAATGAACTTTAAAATGACAATAGATTAGCATGAATCTTTCTTATTATCCCCTGGCTTCCATCCAGCCAAATATATGCCAAACATTATTTCAAACAAATGTAACTTACAACAGCAGTAACCCCATTCAGAGCTTCCTTCCAGGAATCCGTCGAAAGAAGGTTCCCTGGTTACATTATGACAGATTTATTTAGAGACATCACAGAATCCCACATCAATGTTGTCTTCAAGGAAAATTGTCATACAAGAAAGCAGACCTTGATGCCAGGTGACATTGTTAGCCCAGGAATCATGCAGAGATGACCTACCAGACCTGGAGTAACAGACAGAATGAAGCATGAGGGGACATACTCCGAAGAAAATGTTGAAATAAGGTAACTGTAAAGGAGGCATAAAAAACCTACACAAATGGTTAAAAGAAAAAACAGGGTTTTTTCAGTAACACTAACAATAAGTTTGAACCTACATTATCCTGCATACTACTCAAAACTCTCGCTACTAGTCCAACTTACAACAAGCTATAGCATCATCTACAACTTCGCACCAATAGCCCCTAATTATTAGATATCCATTGTGCTGCAATTAAAAACTACCAAGTACCAAATGCCAATACTTCGAGTTTGATAGACTGATAGTCATTAAAAATCTACACATATTAAGAAGTGTCGAACCTGCTTAGACTTGCAACAGACAAACCGCAATCTAAGGCTTCTCTGCAAATGTGCGAGCCAACAAATCCATTGCCGCCCAACACAAGCAGCTAGAATATGCATACAGGTTAAAACGCAATGTTAATAAATCATGCATACAGAATGAGTACAAAAGCAAATATTTAGATATCATTATCATTATAGAGTACCTTCTCTGTTGGGGGTGGAGGTGTATTTATCGTCTCAGCTTCCTCGACTTTGAAGGGTTCGTCAACCTTATTAGAGTCAGTGCAGAGATATCTCCCATTCTTGGCTATAGTAATGGCACTTCATCATAATTCCAGGTAAACACAATTTAATGGCTTATTACAAAAGGAAAGTTGGATATAGTTCTAGTATCTTGCCGATGACGTAAGATTCTTCGATAAAAATATGATAAGAATATGACGGATCTTTTAATGAACAACTTGATTGCAAAGATATCAAGAAATGTAAGTATTGTCCAGACACAAATCATGAAAGTAGTGACCCAAACCCCAATCAAGCAATACACTCCCACCGAATTAGCAGTAGTTTCCATTTCATGGAATTCATTGATAGGTTCAGAATACACTTACTTTGCACCGACAAACCTCTAACCACTCAACGCAGATTTGTAAAATTGCACAAACAATTTCAAACCCCTCCCAACAAAAAAGTGCGCAAATTATCAAAATCCATTGGTATATCCACTCCTTCCCTAAACCCATCAAGCAGACATCGAATTGAACGGCATTAAGAAATAGTAATGAGCCACCAAGATAGCCCGAAAATAGAATGCGATGAAAATTCTACAGCCAGATGCTCGAAATTCCAGCAGAACAAAAGGAGGGAGAAAACTTACTTGAGTTTGGAAATGGAGGTTCTGGAATGAATCAATCGCGAGACGATTGTCCTCATTTGATAGCTGGCTTCCCTCGATCACTCTTCAACTGTGGTCTGAGCCGACGATAACTGAATTTTCAACAAATGAGCAGCGAACCGACAACTGGGGGCGTATGATTCTCTGCGGGTTCGAAGACTTGGATTGTTGGATGGGCATGAGCATTGGAAAGGCAGAATAGGGAGAAAAAAAGGCTGAACACATGGCGCCTTAACCTGCTGACACCTTTCCTAGCATATGTGGCTCAATAGGGTCCTGGAGAGGTTTAAACAAAAAAAAAAAGAGTCGTGTTAATATGGGCCTAGGTTCGACTTATCTTATCGGCCCAAAACCCTGAAAGCAATCAAAATATCTTACAAATGAGGTTAAGTCTAGTGGAAAAGGCTGATTACTCACAAGATAGAGAATCAAAATTTGAATTTCCGTTAGTAGAGCCACCCATATTTAGTGCACGTAGTACCTTAAACAGGATTATCTTCAATAAAAGAATAACTGTATCTAATGGGAAAAAAATCATAATATCTTTATAGCTTTGGGCCTTAAGAGTCCACTTAGCAAAGCTTACAATGTAAATTGTTTCGTCAGATACTAGTCAAAAAAATTTGTTGTCAGTTTCACCCTTGATGCTCTTCCTTATTCACACATAGTGGCATTCATCGATTCGTGTAATTTTGAATTTTTCACCATGGTTACCTAATCAATTATATATCAAAGATCATTGTGGCTAACTCGGGGCCCTTGCTTCGTACCTAAGGAATCAAAAAGGAAACAGAGTATCGAGGAAGTAGGCAGGGAAGAAGATTGTTAAAAGCATGTGCTATAATCTTGAAGATGACGATGGACCGTTATAAGCATTTGGCGCTCAAACAACAAACTGTTATGAGAATTCCTAAATTATTCAAGGGTGAAGGTGCAATTTTACCTATAAACATTGCTTGAAAGAGCTATCAGCACAGTAAATATTTTTCAGGTGCAAAAATACCCATAAACATTAAAAAGTAGACCGATAATGACATTTTCGTTAACTTTGTTTGACAGCGTTAGTTTTCACTTAAAAAAATAGGTGGGGCCCACATGAACAAAAAAGTAATGCTGTTAGCCCAAGTTAACGGAATTAGTATTATCGGTCTATTTTTTTAATGTTCATGGGTATTTTTGTACCCTGCAAATATTTACTGTGCTGGTAGCTCTTTCGAGAAATGTTTATGGGTAAAATTGAACTATTGCCCATTATTCAAACTAGAAAATTTTCAACTTACACCATTTAACTAAAGCTGTAAACAGAGAGAGAAATTAAAAAGTCATGAAGTTTCTATTTTTGAGAGATTTTAGAGCAGCAAGCTGTTTGCATGCGTGCTTTTCTGTTTTCCATGTAATGAAGAGAGAGAGAATCTTAATTAGATACATACAGGGGACCTTTTTGGCGGATTCTGAAACAGCTAGCGGTGTTGTTACAGCAACAACCCTTCCATAGGCTGTACATGGTTGAAGTTTGAAACATGCCATGCAGCAGAGGTGTTCAGATGCCCAACCGAGACCGAGATCACCCATTCCCGGGTCCCGTCTCGAGGGGTAGCCGAGAGGGGGAAACCATTCCCGGTCTAGGTCCCGGGAAAGTCCCGGTACAACCGGGACCGGGACTGGGAATTCCCGATTTCAATAACAAAACAATTAACCTGTTTGAACAGCCAGCAAAAGCACAAGGGATTGAAAAAATTTAACACATTCCCTGCAATACCTTATCTGAACTGTAATGATCAAGAACATTGTTTACAATACCATGTTTAAATAGCAAGAGTTGGTAGAGCAAAAACACATTACAGCAACATTAGATTCAAATTACAAGAGCAAACAAAGTTTCAGTCCCACAAATTTAATTAAACACATGTCATACACTCCTGCAGCACTTGATCTGACATGTTAAACAATCAAGAAGATTGTCTACAATACCATGTTTAAATAGCAAGAGTTGGTGGAGCAAAAACACATTACAACAACATTAAATTCAGATTACAAGAGCAAACAAAGTTTCAATCCCACAAATTTAATCAAAACGGCAATGATTTAATGAACAAACAACAAAGACCTATTTATGAGTTTAGACCTTGCTCTTCAGCTGCAAAAGTGAAAAAGAAAAAAATGGTTAAAGTTAAAATTATTATTAAGAACTTAAATAAAACAAGTGAATTAAATACGACAAAGATTACGATATTACCGATTAAAGCTGCTAATACTTCCTCAATGTCACTGAAGTTATTATCAATCCCAAGTGATTCAAGTTCGGTTGGGAGTAATGTGGATAGAAAGGGCCAATTTTGTGCACAAATGAGTGCTTCAACCATCTTGGGTGATAATGAACTTCTGTATGAATCAATGACACGGCCCCCTGTGTTGAAAGCCAATTCAGAAGAAACGGTTGAAACAGGCACGGCCAACGCATCACGTGCCATCATAGACATAACTTTGTACTTATTGCCATATATTTTCCACCAATTCAAAATAAGAAAATCAGGATCACGACCTTCAACTAACTTAGATTGAAGATGTTTGTCCAACTCCGCATACTTATCACTCTGACTCTCATTCTGATTATCGGCCCTAAATCTTCTCTCTGCTTCACTCTCTTCCGCATCAATATTAAAAGTATCTTTTTTAGCATTTGTTACAGCGCTGCAACTACTATCAGTTCCTTCTTGTGCCTGACTTTGGTTCTCAATAACAATCCCATATGTGCCAAGATGACTTAAATAATGATCAAATAAACGATAGAGGACATTTGAAACTTTTTGTATCATGTCCACACGACTATCAGGATCATTAGGATACATAGCATCAAAAGCATACTTTAAAAACTTCATTTTATACCTGGGGTCAAGCATCATTGCAATCACCAACAAAGGATTGAAGTTTTGAAATCGATCCCAATACTTATCATATTTGATCTTCATACTGTTAGCCATGGCATACAAAGAAGAACCACGATTAGTTGAAGCTTTATTGAGAATAGAAGCAGAATTTGATACTTGTCGGAAGGCCAAATGTGAGGTCACAAAAAGTGATCCTGAAAGTTTCAGAGTGACATTGTAGAACAATTTCAAAAACTTAATAAACTCACTAGCTTGTTGGAATGGCTCATCCGTAGGAAGACCAACTAAACCTTTATCAGAGAAGTCTTTCTTGTAGTCATCGTCTGAGGCCATCCTTTCAAACACACTTCTGAATTAAATGGCACTCTCCAACTTAATGTAGGTTGAATTCCACCTAGTTGGACAATCCAAGCTTAGTAAACCCTTCGACTCAACTTTCATCTTTTCCACAAGCGACTTGAACTTTCGAAACCTTGAAAGAGAAGATCTTACATATTTAATGGCATTCCGAATGGCTTCAACTGACTCATGCATATCCTTTACACCATCACAAACAATCAAATTTGAAATATATGCACAACACCTCAAGTGCATAAAGTCCCTATCACATACCAAACCATTATTCCAATGTTTAAAAAGGGACTTCAACCTTGACAATGCACTATCATTGGAAGAAGCATTATCAATAGTGAAAGTAAACACCTTATCAATCCCCCAAGACAACAGGCATTTCTCAATTTCATCTGCAATTGTTTCACCCTTGTGGTTTTCAACGACATAGAAATTCAATATTCGCTTATGGTATGTCCAACTCTCGTCAACCCAATGTGCAGTCAGGCACATATAATTTGCATTCTGATTTGAAGTCCAAGTATCTGTAGTAAAGGATGCTCGAACTTTTGTAGTCTCAAAGTGCTTTTTCAATTTCGCCGTCTCTTCAAGATACAACTTGTAGCAATCTCTAGTAATCGTTTATCGTGAGGGGACCTTAAAGTGGGGTTCTAATCACTTATCATTGCTTTGAAACCAATAGATTCCACAGTTCGAAAAGGCCTCTCCTCCAATATAATGTATTTTGCAACACCTCTTCTGCATCGCTCTAGACTAAATACATAAGAAGTCACAGTATTAGAGGACCTTATCTGAGTCGTAAACAGAGATTGGTTCTTCTTGTTTGCCTTGTTTGGATTTTTAGGACATGTCTATAAATGTCTCCATAATCCAGAAGTCCCTTGTTTATGATGGCAAAGAATTTCTTTTAGGCAATAATTACACTTGGCTGTGTGCCTTCCAGTAGTTGGGCAGATTTGTACCTTCCCATAATGGTCCCAAACACTTGATTTTTTCTTTTTCCCTAGTCTTTCATCTCCCTCTAAATCGGCTTCAGCTTCAGCATTTTCGTTTGCTTTCTTAACTTCTTGTTCGACTGTACTTGGAGTTGCTTGCCCTTGGACTGTTGGTTGGACAGTTTCTTCATTGCCACTTGTACTTGTAGTACTATTGGCCACGTTTCTAGATCTTTTCACCATCTGTTAATAAGCATTAAACAACAACATTACAAAATGGACAACACGAGAATTGTCACTATTGCCCACTACAGCCTGACAAAACAACTAATATCTCAGACTTATGAAATCTATAATAATAACTCCTTCATATACATACAATCAACTCAAAATTCACACAAATATATTGAGTTTGCGCAAAAGGAAAAAATAAATAAATCTAGGAACAATTAAAATTTAGTTGGAATAAGCTAATGTTAATCCTACTTCAAACAAATTCAAGATTTGTAGCAGAACTGTATACCTAAAACTACAAACCACCCACACATCTATTTTAAAGAAGAGAAGATTCTAAATCATGACTAATAAAATCCCATTTGTGAGCAAGTGTGATTCATAGCCTATACCAACTACAGCCCCTAACTCAAGTTGAAAAGGGTATTCAAATCAATACCATATCTATTTTCTTGACTAACTTTCAATAAATTGAGTAAATCCCATATGCTGAACAAGATTAAATCGAGTAAAGAAAGAAAGAAAAGAAAGAGTTAGAAATCAACTCACCTGAATGAGATGAGCTGGGACGGGAGGACAACGACGCGGCTGGAACTGGAAAGGCGATGGCAAGGCTGGAACTATCGGACAGAGAGGCGCCGAAGTCTCCAACTCCAAGCCGAAGAAGAAAGAGAGCGATCGACCGAAAGCAAGGTGGGGGTGAGTGGGCGTCGCCGGCTCGCCGAGTCAATGACGGTGAGGGCAGAGTTGTAGGGTAGGGGACGATTTTGATTTTTGATATTGAGAAACACAGAGAGGAGACGAGGCAGAGGGAGTAGTGAATTAGATTTAGTGGTGAAATACTGAAATTAGTGAAATCATTCTAAAATTAAAAACATATTTTTAAATTAAAATATATATATATATATATATATGATACCGGGACTAGTATTCCCAAAGCCTTGCCCAGATCCCGTCCCAGTCCTGGTATTTTGGCTCCCGGTCCCGGTATAGCCGGGAATTTTTTATCCCATCGTTACCAGGACCGGGATCCCATGAACAAACCTACCATGCATGCATATATATATATATACATATATATATATATATATATATATGTACACATATATATATATATGTACATATATATGTATGTACATGTATGTATGTATATATGCATGTGTATATGTATAAGTATAAGATCCTTCAGGTGTGCCTTTTTGTTTAGAGGTTACACGTTGTCATGCGTGTTATTAAAATCACAAATGAAAGTGGATAAATACCGTTAGTTAGTGTTAATTATATTAAGCAAACTACTACTTGATTAGGTTTCTACTGTTATGCCTAGTCTTACTGAACTTGTGCACATGTATTGCATCAACTAGATGCTTGCCCGGGATCATGTTTGAGATTTTTAAAAGTGTTCATTTATATAAATTGAGATAAAACTTCTCTCACATATTTATCTCATGTATCATAAATTACAATCGAAAAATTATTTTTAAGAGTTCTAATCGCTATACCAAATAAGTACATATATGTATATATACTAGACTTTGAGTATTACCACTTCTCTCTCCATTGCTCTCTGTTAATCCTAAGCATTATTACAGCGAATGCACCTTTTTATACCTTAATTTGTAGATTTACAGGTAGATATAATCATATTCACATAATCATTCGTGGAGATAAAATTAGGATATGATATAGTAATGATTCGGATGTATATGTAAAGAGGGGCAATTGGAAAAATCAAAAGTGAAGAGGCATTTCAACTTATGATGGGAGGGGTTGCTTTTTAGTTTTTATTTAATTTCATCGAATGGGACAGAGAATATGATGATATTAACGTAGCGCAGCATAAAATGTTGAACATACATGCGTGTTAGTGTTTTAATTACCTTTAACGTACATAATACCTGATGCCAGTTAAGTGAAAGTGGAGGAGGAATTTCTATCTCAAAATATTTATTATATTACTGGTTTGTGTGTTTGGATTAACTTTTTTTGATAACTTGTACGACTTACGAGGTAAGTATGTGAAAGGAGTTTTGTTTCAAGTTACACCAACCATATTTTGAAACCATAATTTGGAGGTTTGCCAAACACACACTAAATCAAAGTTTCGAAATCACCCACGCCACCAGCAAATATGAATAACCAACCATCCTGTATATATCAGTTTTTTTTTTCTTAAAAAAAAAAACAGAGTCCTCGTCTAAGCGAGATATAATTATAATATATGAAGTCATTGGTCTCCCAATGTCGCGTAATTAGTTTTCTCATTTATACTAGAAAAAACAGTGAAAGTTTACGTTTGGCAATTTTATGTTAGTTAGAAAAATCTGATAATGTTTTTATACATGAAAAAAAGGGGGGGTAATTTACAGTTTTCTTATGAAAAAAATATTGGCACCCGAATTCATATTTTGTTAAGGGTTAGTTTGTAAAGTTGTATTAAAAGTTTTCGTTGAAGAATAATGTTGTTTCAGAAATTTTAAAATGTTACAATTTTATCCTATATCGTTAAAAAAATTGATATTGATCTTTAAATTTTTAACAATAAGAGGATAATATTGCTCCATTTTAATTCTTTCTGGGACAACACTGAATCCTAGAAAACTTATAATCTAACATATTGTTACTACACGAAAATTTTCACACAAAAAAATTACAATTGAACCGTTGCTTCTTTTAAATAGTGACCTTAAAAGCGGGATGGTGTCAATTTTAAAAGTAAGACAAGTAATGAAAAATATAAAATAGGGTAATGAATAGAGTTAATTTACTTCATTAGGATGGAGATGTGAAAGGGGAGAGGAGGGTGGTGGTTGGGCTTAATAAGTGAGGAACAGCCGAATTTCACGAGTTGCGAGTGAGAGCCGCCAACTCTTTTACCTCCATATTACTTGTCACCTACTGCTCCGTTGGAAGTGGCTTCTGTCCTTTTCTCTTAAAGAAAAGGATTGTCTTTTTTTTATAAATCATCAAATTGAAATCTTAACGGTTTAGATTTAATATATTTTTATAATAATATTTTTAATATATTAATATAATAATAATATTTTTATTATATATTAAATCTGAACCGTTGAGATCTCAATCATACGACCAACAAGAAAAAAAGAATGGTCATTTTCTTTAAATAAAAAGGACGTTCCTGCCCCGTCACATCACACGCATTTCACTTTCAAATCTAAAAAATATTAACAATTCACAAAATTAAGCCATAATTATGCTTATGATTAATCCAACCCTGGATTCGTTCCTGAGTGATCTCCTCAAATAAGACTGATAAAGGTAAACAAATATGCATAAAAAAATCATTCCACCTCTTCAAGTTTTGAATATACACTGTATATTTATTATTTTAATTAAACACATAGAAATGAGAGAATTCAGCCAAAATTCTGCAACCAGAAACAACTTGAGAGAAAGGCGCAAGAGGGGAGAGAATCTATAGTGGGCAAATATATATGCATGCACCGAAGCAATAAGAACTGTAAATCCAAGTAATAATCCATATGATGAGCTTAAATCCAGGTGACGATTGAGGAATATATCATGTGAGGTTAATTAGATATGATCAACTATCATTGAGACAATGATTCACTGGATGCTATATATACATTTTATTATATAAGAAATTTTAGATAGGAGATTGGGCTCACCTGCCAGCCGAAAGTAGAACGCCTGTTTGGTCACACACAATCCATAGTTGCTTGTCGATCTTACAGCAGCTATTAAATATAGTAATTAGGGGTGAATTACAAACTGAAAAGCCATCAACTTTAAAAATTTAGGAATAATGCCAACTATTAATAGACGAACAAAGGGGAGCGGTGGTTATTGTTTCCCCTTTGGTCACATTTGTTATTCGCTCTTATCTCATTGTTTTACGATTGTGGCTGATTTCTTTCCACTGCCACATACACATATAATATAGTGTTCGTTTGAGATAATTTATTTTTAGATAATAAGTGCTTATAAATTATGATTTACGGTATACAAAGTAAGTAAATGAGATGAATTTTATCTTAGCTTACGTAATAAGTACTTATTAATCCTCAATAAATAATACCAAACACACACATAATACAACAGCGCCAAAGCCGTGACCACCTTCCAAAAAGCCTGACTGAAACGGAGACCTATATATATAGCCCACCACCTTTAATTTCCTGGTAACATTTTTTATTTTTCCATTAATAATTCAATTTTTGTTACTCGATACCCGTTCGACAGATATCACAACCCTTCATATATAATTTAAATTCTATCAATTATAGCCAACCTCAAATGCATATATGTAAGGGTAAGAATATTCGTATTTTTATTCTTTTATTTAGAGGAAAGACACCAATAAGTAATAATAGTCTAAACTTATAGGCGATTTACAACCTTCCACAACATTTAAAATATGTTTGGGATTACGACTAAGGATGATCGGAGATTTTAAAAATATTTATGTATATAAGTTAAAATAATATTTTTTTTTATATATTTATTTTATATGTCATAATGATTAAAAAATTAAGATTCTAAATCTCCCATCACTATTCTAAATAAACACTAAACAAAGCATTTGTGCTTTCTATAAATAGCGTTATTCTCTCATTACGCTTCTTAATAAGTTCCCTGTTGGCGGCTTTATTTCCCTCTGCAAAGAGCAAGATGGGAAGCGTCTCCGACTCCGGCAACACCACCGCGAGTTCATCATCCACTGTATCATCACCCCCAAGTGCTGCTAAGATTCATACATCTCCATGGCAATCTCCGGTACCTTATTTATTCGGAGGACTCGCCGCCGTCCTCTGCCTCATCATCTTCTCGCTTCTCATGCTAGCCTTCTCTTACAGAAGACAGTCGGCCGGAGAACGACAAGGCGGTATTGCACAGATGGAAATCGGCATTGGGACTCAGAAACAGAGTGAATCTGGTGTGGCGGAATCAGTTCACGCTTACGAGCAGAAGATTCTGGTCATTATGGCCGGCGATGAGCGGCCCACGTTTTTAGCCACCCCTGTCTGTGCCAAGTGCTCGTCTCTTGGCGAAGGATTTGATGAGGATTTTCGTAAAGGATATGATGAGAATCATGAAAACTCACAGAAAACTGACAAGGCAACTTCGAGCACAACTCCACCGGAAAATGGAGGTGCGGATCCAGAAAGCCGTCAACACAACATGTGAGAAAGCTGGCTGGGTTTTCTTTTCTAGCTTATTAATTAATCGCCCTGTTTCCGGGTTCTCTTGATCTTATGTTTTTTCCTTTACTTAAGAAGATTCGAGAAGTGTAAGTTTAACCAAGATTAATAAGAATCTGAGACAGTTCATATTCAGGTACAAAGATATCTATATATATATATATATATTAAGGGCATTTCGTATGGCTGCGTAGAAATAGAAACGCCTGGAGTGGCGAACAGAGTGGGAAAAAGGCAAGGTGGTGAAGCGGCGGAGCGGAGGCGTGGCGTTTGGGGCATGACAAAATAAGAAAAAACCGTGAAGCGCGAGATTTTTGGGAGAGGGATGACGTGGAGCAATAATGGAGACACGTGTCCTCTTTGCCTTCATGGCTTTCACGCTTAACACCTACCTTCTGAGACGCGGCTACTCAAGGCCGCGTCCCCTCCCCCGTCTACGCCCTCTTTTTAGGTGCTGTTTGGTATGGGATGGGAGGAAAAACTTTTACCACTTGAATTTAAAAAAAATTAGAGAAGTGGTGTTGAAAGTTTTTAGTTAATTTTTTTTAATCTTTTATTTTACATCTTATGTTTATTAAATTTTCATAACCTCATTTTTTTCAATTTTTTAAAATCTAACTCATAAAAATTTACCCTCCTTCTATTTCCCTCTTAACAAACAGAACCTATCTTTCTGGCCTTAGCTTCACCCTTTTTTAAGGGCATGTAATCTAATTAAACGATAGTAACTTATTTTAAGTAATTTAAGGTATAAAGTAAATATGGATAATTTTTTTTCTTTTTCTTTTAAATTAATTATGTATCTTACAAAAACTCTATAGTACTTATTTAGAATAACGATTGGAGTATTAATAAATAATTTTTTAATCATTATTTATGATATATAAGATAAATATATAAAAAAAACGTTATCTCAATTTATACAGATAAATATTTATAAGGTTGTCAAACATCCAACCGATCAAACAAGATCATGGACAGGGCTTCAATTCAAGAGAACAAATAAAGGGTATGTTTGTTTGGGCGTTATGATTGCTTATAAGTTGCTTTTTACGTAAATCGAGATACAACTCCTCTCATATACTTACTTCGTATACCGTAAATCACTATTAAAAAGCTACTTATAAACAATCGAATCACTAAAACAAAAATGCCAAAAAACGTGTTGGAGCTGACAACAGCATGACTGTTGATCTGTTGTTTGTGACGGCGGACAGCGGGAAAAGGACCACCTGGAAGCTACTAGCTGTCGTTGAATAAATATTCTTGTAATAATAAAAAAACAGTGGTGTACTACTACTTCCTTCTTTTTCCATTTTATAAATCTAATTTTTCTTTATTTTTTTTATAAGAGCTGAAATGAAAAGAGTTTTTAAACATGAGTTTTTTCTATTTTTTATTCTTAATTAATTATATATATTATATTAATTAAAATATTAATAATACTTATATTTATTTTATTTTCCTCTTTTACTTACCTTTCATAAATAATGACGTATTTGGAAAATAAAGTTCATTTTAGACATATTTATTATCTTTAACTAATTTTAACTGTTTTCTTGATTCAATTAATTTAATTATTGAATTTTTATAAATAAGATTGGAATGAGTATTAGACCGAACCTGAGGGCTGAGGTCATCTTAAGCTCTTAAGCTGGTCACTAGGAGTAATACGAGTGGTTATTTATTGGACGCAGGTTGTGAATATATCACGTGGTCCTATTTATAAGTCCTTTTTTATCAAAAAATTTGATCTTATTTATAAGTCCAGCTTCAATATAGTAAATGAAATTATGTTTATAAGTCTAGTTTCAGTGTAGTAAATGAAATTGTGATAATTTTGCTCCTATTTATTGCATCAATGAAGAGATAATTTAAAAATATATAGAGAATAAAAAGTTGAAAAGTATCTATTTATAAATGAGGGCATAGTTGAAAATTTATCCCATAATCATTAAGTTAACTTCCTCTCCTTGATATGTGAGATTTAGTGTGTGTTTGGTAAACCTCTAAACCATTATTTGTGCAACTCGAGATAAAATTCTTCTCACACACTTATCTCGTAAGTCGTAAAAACTATTAAAAAAATCCAAATAAGTAAAGATTCTGGTAACAGCTAATATCTGACAAGGAATGGAAGCTTATCGTTTGTAATTGATGCGCATGCGTGGGGGAAAAGAAAAAGATCTAAAATCTTTCAAATGTGTATAGGAGACGCGGCGGAGCGCATTCAAAGCAAGGCATTAATTAGTGCCCTTTATAATAAATTTTGATATGTTTAAGGGACAGACATTAGTACAGTAGAATTCAAGAAAACCGGTAATCACTCACCAGCTGGTTTCGTGGGGCTCAAGCCTGATCCCTATCAGCAGGATCATAAATCTTCTCTCTGTCTGTTCAAATTTTGAATTTAACATCAATCAACTGAAATAATAACAATTCCTTTTCATCATTATGCTGGTTAATTACTTCAAGCTCAGCCACCTTCCGCCTTCGGTCTGAACTTATTTAGTGAAAATAAATGAAATTAATTAGTGTTTGATAGGTCTGAACTTATATATTGATGATACATGTTATCTGTGATGATCACAAACCTAAAGGGAGAGCCCATCCCAAAAGACTAGCCTATTGGGAGGGAGAGCCCCTTGAATTTATAAACCACACTACACTTGTGAGGCTTCCCGATGTGGGACTCATAACATAGTCACCCACTTAAGAGCCGACGTCCCCGGCGGCTCCACACCACGGCACTTCATTCGGCCTCTCGCCGGTCAGAACCCTCCGTGGGTAGCCCTTTCCGTGAACATCAGGCTCTCAATGAAAGCACCAATGTGATGATCACAAACCCAAAGGGAGAGCCCATCCCAAAAGACTAGCTATTGGGAGGGAGAGCCCCTTGAACTTATAAACCACACTACATTTGTGAGGCTTCCCGATGTGGGACTCATAACATTATCCTTCTCTTTGTCAAGCACGCGTTGATAACTAATATGCGCTGAAATTAGCTTCTTGGTTCTCTGTATGTATGAATCTGTACCTCAGCTATCCTCATTTTCTCGTTTTAAATTGAGGCACCACATCCTGCTGTTCTGGACTAACCCTAAGCTGGAAGCTCTTGGCACATATTTAGTTTCAGTTAGCTAGTTTCTAAAGCAATAATGAAAGAAATTGCAGGTGACAGTTGCAAAACTAACAACTTCCCGTGAAGAACAAAAGGCAGAGGTCAGATCTTTCATAAATATGTCTATTCCATAAATAAAGGTTATAAATCAAACCCAGGAATAGGAATATTTAAATTCGGGTCATTAATCGATCATGGGCCGAAGTGGAAGTAGCCCATATTTGACCCATTTATAGTTCAGAGCTGCAAGTATTCAGAAAGGCCCATTCAAATGAGACATATATCGTGACCCCAAACTTGCCCATCAAACTATGGATCTTTTTCTTTCTTATCCTCACTCGCTATCCAAGGGAAATGACTGTCTTGACTTTTTGTCGGCAGCTTTATCTGAAATTGGAGTTCTAGACTTGGCCTAAATTGCATTTCACCTATAAAGACGGACGAAGCAAATAGCTCCTTGAATTGCAATTAATTTGTGAAAGAAAATACCGGCTTGGTCATTATTTTATGGACGGTAATTTAATGTTCTTAATTCGGTAAATCAATTACGTTCCACACATAAATGATCGTTTTAGTTGGACAGAAAATTTGGAATTACTCGGCTGATAAAAAATGGATAATTGTGAGATCCTGGAGAATGAATTCATGTCTCCACGAACTCGAAGTGCAATTCAAAACTAGTCTGCTAGAGATATAATTACATACTAGCCAGATAAAAACAAGTCCATGGGAGTAAAACTCACGTGAAAAAAGGACATTAAAATAAAAAGAACTAATCTTGCACTAACGCTCTGGAGTTTCTATTGTGATATGATATGAAAGTAACGGGATCAGCTTCTCTCCTCTCCTACTGTTGTCCACTGTTTTAAAATGTCCCGTTTTTCTGTGCAAAATGAATTTGTGTCCTGTGGGCTTTAATTTGTGTGAGAGAGAGCGAGAGATTATGCTCGTTTGGAATAACTTATTTTTGGGCAATAAGTGTTTATAAATCGTGATTTACGGTATACGAAGTAAGTATGTGAGAGGAGTTTCATCTCGACTTGCGTAATAAGCACTTATATTCAAAAAATAAGTGTTCCCAAACATGCACATAGTAATGTGAATATGTGATGCCATGTGGGAAAGCCAAGGGGGAGAATTTTCATAAGGGATAAAGTTGAAGTAAAATAAGTTATTATTTACAAAAAAATAAAATACTTTTTTTGATAAAATTATTTTTAAAAAAAATTAGCTTGAGAAAAATAAGATTTTACTCTAAAAACTCTGAAAAGATTTTGAGAAACCATTAAACAAAACTTTTTTAGTCCGAAAAACTGAGGTAATATTCTTAAAAAAAAAAAAAAAAATTCCCCTCAATGTCTTATTATAATTTTAAAGGTTAAAGTATACTTTTAATCCTTTAAGTCTACATGAGATATATTTTTGATCCCTTAACTTTAAAAAATATACTTTGTATACTTTTAGTCATTTAAGCTTATATGAGAATTGAGATATACTTTTGGTCATTTAACTTTAATAAGTAGAGCCGGAAAATCGGGCCGAGCCCATCAGACTAGCCCGTTTAAGCCTTGTTAAGTTTCGAGCTGGGCTTGTAAATTGAAGCCTCCAAAGGAAATCGTGCCTAAAAGGGTCAGCCTGGTAGGGTCAATGGCCCTGCAGGGTTGAGGGCCGGCCTGTTAGGCCCTTTTAATTTTTTTTTTTGCCCCTGCCCCTTGCCAAGTCGCCCCTTATTCAAAAATTCTTGATATTTGTACTCCTCAAGTAAAGCCTACTATATAAAGTGAAGCACAATTAAATGTCCTTAAAATTGATGATAGTGGTGAAGAAGATAAAAATGATAGTCGTCATACTAATATTGTGTAGAGGTTAGAGTATTTAGTTTATTGCCTTTTTATGCTTTGGTCTTTATGTGAGTTATTATGGACATGATTTTACTCTTGATTATGCATTAGTAACTATGTTTGTTTCTTGCGTGAGACATGTTTAAACTTTAATGTTGACAACATTTATGTATTAAATTAGAACTTTGTATATCCCTCTAAAAGAAAATATGTAAAAAAAATAGTTAAATATTGTGAAAAGGACTTCCCGACCCGACGAGCCGGCCTTGGCCTTGATGCTCTCGGGTCGTGCTTTAAAAAACTGCAATTTTCTTAACTCCAGGCCCTTTTAGGCCCTAGCCCGTCAAGGGTCGGCCCTGATTCCCATCTCTATTAATAAGGGACCAAAAATATATCTCATGTATATAAAAGTATATAAAATATATCTCATGTAAACTGAAATGACTAAAAGTATATAAAATATATTTATTAAAGTTAAAAGGCCAAAAGTATATCTCATGTAAACTTAAAAGACTAAAAATATAATTTAGCCATTTAAAATTATAATAAGACTTTGAAGGGATATTTATTTTTTTAAGAATATTATCTCAATTTTTGCAGACTAAAAAAGCTTTGTTTATTTTTTTTAAAAATAATTTTCTCAAAAAGAGTATTTTGAGTTTTTTTTTAAGGTAAAAACTTATTTTACTTCAACTTTATCCCTTTTGTAAAATTTCTTATCCTTGGCCTCCCTACATAACATCATATTATACCATCTCTCACCCAAGTTAAAGCCCACAAGGCACAAATTCATTTTGCACAAAAAAAGGGGGTTTTTAAGGTAATGGACAACAGTAGAAAAGGTGAAAAGCTGATCCTGAAAGTGACCAAGGGAGTATAAGATGGGGTGAAAGGTGTCTCCAATGATTTTTTTTTTTATTTATTTTTTATTGAGTATATTTATTATTAGATCAATTTTTAATAATTAAAATTTATCATTATAGATTTTTATTACAATAATATTTTTTATATATTATTAAATCTTAATTATTAAAAATTGATGTAACTATAAATACCGAACAAATAACAAATAGAGAGAAAAATCAAGAAAGAATCAACATCCCGCGTAAGGTGACAAAAGCCTTGCGGGCCGCACCGTAACACCCACAACACCTCACCTCTGATGAAGCCAAGTGGGGTCCACTTGCTACAAGGACGACCATTTTCTTCTTCTTTTTTTTTTGCCAAGGTCGACCATTTTCTTCTGCTTGATCCCCACCCCCATATTCTGCTCCGTAATTTTTTTGGCTAAGCGTTGCCCAAGTGTCATTCCCCAATTGGCGACAGCCCAGATCTCTCTGACCCCACCAGATAGATAGACAAACCTGTTTCGAATAATCACGCTTCCTCCTCAACCACCCATTCTCAACATTTCGTCTTTGAGTTCATACTTCATACATTGCACTCATAGAAGAGCTTGGACCCTACCTTCACTGGAACTAAACCCCCTACCATGGCTTCCAAGCTCTGTGACGCCTGCAAGTCCGCCACCGCCACCCTCTTCTGCCGCGCCGACTCCGCCTTCCTCTGCCTCGGCTGTGACTCCAACGTCCATGCCGCCAACAAGCTCGCTTCCCGCCACGCGCGTGTCTGGGTCTGCGAGGTCTGTGAGCAGGCTCCTGCTCACGTCACCTGCAAGGCTGACGCTGCTGCTCTCTGCATCACCTGCGACCGTGACATCCACTCTGCCAATCCACTCGCTCGTCGTCACGAGCGCGTCGCCGTAACTCCCTTCTATGATCCCGTCCACCCCGTCGGCGTCCCGTCCGGCGCTGCTATTAACTTCCTCAACGACCGTTACTTCTCCGACGCCGATGCTGATGCTGATGTCAGCAGGGAAGAGGCGGAAGCGGCTTCCTGGTTGCTTCCTAACCCTCCCAATCCGAAGGCTGTGGAGAGCCTAGATCTGAACTCCGGTGAGTATGTGTTTCCCGAAATGGAGCCTTGCCTAGATCTGGATTTCGGGCCGGTGGATCCGAAGGTGGAAGAAGCTCAGGAGCAGAACAGTTCCGGCACCGACGGTGTTGTGCCGGTACAGAGCAAGAGTGCGCAGATTCCATCCCTCAACGACCACTACTATGACATGGAATTGACCGGGTCCAAGAATTTCACCTGCGGTTACAACGGCAGCCAGTGCCTGAGCCAGAGTGTAAGACTTTGTGGAATTTTACAATTCATTACAGTTGAACCTTGACTTTTAGCTAACATGATAGATTTCAGGTGTCCTCGTCTTCCATGGATGTCGGGGTTGTTCCAGATGGGAATGCGATATCGAACGGTTACAACAAGACGATGATGGGGGGTGAGAATCAGACGGTGCAGATATCAACCGCCGACAGGGAAGCTAGGGTGATGAGGTACAGGGAGAAGAGGAAGAACCGAAAGTTCGAGAAGACCATTCGGTACGCTTCCAGAAAAGCATATGCTGAAACAAGACCCAGGATCAAAGGCAGATTCGCAAAACGATCGGAGGTAGACCGCTTCGGAGGATACGGCGTCGTACCAAGCTGTTGATCGCACTACTGTTGGCTGCATATCAAGTAGCAAATGGTGTATATATTTTTTGTTGGGGTTGTTTCGTTGTTCTTGAATTTGAACTTGTTTGTGAGTGTGATATAACTATGTAGCTATGAATTTTGGTGGCTGATAATATAGTATTGGAATCACCGAATCTATAGCTTCTCCTCTGGCTTTTGATTTGAGGAAGCGGTAGCATGAAATGGGATATTTTAACAATATTGAAAAGCAAAGCATGAATGATGATGGCCCTGAGGGAAGCACAAGGTGGGTATGCGTTATCAAAATCTGGGATCCTATTGGCTTATGTAGTGATTAATTATTCATTTCAACTGAGATCATAATAAAAAATTTGTTAGCTAAGTATGGATGAGGAAGGGATGGTAGTGAGAGCAGCCATGTTTGCTGGGATTCAGTTTTCTGGATAGGTATTGAAATTGTGATTGTGGTATTTGGATGGTTTAGATTTAATTTTTTTATTTTTTTGAAAAAAATTATTTAATAATCAGAAAATTTAAAATAAAGATAATCTCTACTAATATATTTTTAAAAAATAATTTTTTTATTATAAAACCATCTATTTTAAAAAAATTAAATTTGGACTCTTCAGATCTAAATTTAGATGGTTCAGATTTGGATAAGCACTTGGTGTCTATCTTGATGGGTGCGGAAATTGGTTCCATGTTTGCTGGATGTTTTGCTTTTTCTCAAGGTATTAAAATTTAAATTGGGTATTGAATCGGTTGGGGTATTAGGTTAAGAGTTAGTGGGTTAGATCGGAACTAAATCGGTAAAAAATTGAAGATTTTAAACTTATTAGTATGAAATTCTAAAGAAAAAATATTTTTTTTATAAAAAAATTGAAACCTAGATTGATCCACCGGCTGGTTGGTTGGTTTCCGGCCGTTCCGATTCCAGAAGCCTGTTTTTTCCTGTGAATGGGAATAATAAAATAATTCTAGCCCTCTATCCGCGTCAAGGTTTTCTTTGGTTATTTTCTCTCACCGTGCGCTGTTAAAAAGTACAAAATACTTTCTTTCAAGCCATCATTTTGAAGTAGGGCCCCCAACTAAAGAAGCCATTAATATTATTCATGCTGGGGCGTCAATTTTCAATTATTGTACATAAGAAATTGTATTTTATATTCATATTTAATTAAATATTTTTACCATTCCATTGTTAATTATTAATATTGATGTGAATCTCTCCTCCGGAGTTACAACTACCTATTAAATTCTGTTCTTATGTTTTTACTTATGTTCTTATAAATTAAGTAAATGCTCAATACCTAAGTAGGCTTATAAAGTTGATAGTGTTTTCTGGGTCATTTCAGACCTTACTGTTGGCCTTCATCCCCAAAAATCTCAAAACTCTTTATTTTTATTTTACACACAAAGGATTTACCAATACATATATTCATGTTTTCAGGAAGTTAATTGTTTGACCTAAGAAGTTAAAAAAAAGAAGAACAAATACATACTAGCATATCGAAATCATATGGAAGCCAAATATAATTAAAAAATTATTGTCAAGAGTAATTTAATGTAATTTCTTCAGTTCATTTTACGAAAATAACCACAAAGGCTTCCTCATATATTTACATGGTTTTCTTTTCTTGGAATTTAAGGTTAGATAAATATTTACATGGTATGTGAGATCAAGTTGGGAAATGCCTGATTTAACAGTTGCTGGAACGAACTAATATTCGGTTATCAAGGGATAAATCCAATTATTTATAAAAAATAGTCAGGTAGCTCATATTTCAATTTTTTCAACTTTATCCGTAATTTTGATATATTCCTACTTATATTTTAGGTAAAAAGTTGTTGGTTGCTCTTAAAACTCCGTAAAATACTCTATACATTGATAGAAGGCATACTTGACAAAATATATTTTATATTCGAAACAGAGACATAGTACCTAGTTACGTCCATCCGAATGGCATTCTCAAGAACGCATGATTTTCCTATGAATATAAAAATTCCATTTCTTCAAGGTCAATGGTCCCTGGCTCCCTGCGCATAAATATGAATTAGATGCTTCTGGAACATCCACTTCAACTCATTTTATTGGCCATTATCGCGGTGGATGGAAAGTGAAGCAGATTTTCTCTCGTGTTTTCCGGACCAAGCTCACATCTTCACAATTTGAAGTTGAATGAAAATAATAAAAAATTTATCGTATACAAGATAAATATATAAAAAAAAATATCAACCTGGTGTATATGAAAGTACTCCTAAGAAGCATTTTTATTATCTTGGTGTGTATGAAAGGTGATGCACATTTTCTCTCATTTTCTAAACCAAGTTTGCTCGTCGTCTAATTGAAAATTCAGAGTCTAAAAATTTATGACTGCGACGGCATATCAGGTAAACATGTAAAGGGAGTTTTATCGCAACTTACATAAAAATATACCTTTGAGAAGCTAATCCAAACAAGTTGGCGTCACCTTCCTAATCCCTACCCTCATAGTCTCTCTCACTTGTCATCTCTTCTCTTCGTCTCCAACTTCACAACTCAAACATCCCACATGCATTTAGCTCATTGGATGAATAGTTGAATACTTTCAACATAGCTAGCTACCAGCACACGGCGTCTTTTATAAGATTATAATACTACACTTGATACAAACCATGAATCAGGTTAAAAAAAAGGGGGAAAAAAAGGTTACAGAGTACAGGACAAGTTAAATGACACTTCAACAACAGCAACCACCACCACCACCAAGGCATTGACTCGTTTTTGTGGGGGAAAATTGGGCCACTGACACTTTACACATATTCCCCCCATTGCCACGCACGCACAGCTCTATTCTACATGACCGTTATGAGTTTAATTATTGTTTTTATCTATTCTTGCAGCATAATAATACAGGACTATATGAAATACCTATCATGAACTATATATAAAGCATAGTTTTGATACATCCCACATCTTTTAATCTGCCACAAACCCACCACCAAGCAGGGATTTTACCACATCTTCTATCCTTCTACCGAAGGACGCGAGCTACTTCGAGAAGTGCCGCTGCTTTGGTTCGCTTGGCTCGCCAAGAAACGAACGACCACACAGGTGATATTGTCAGAACTGCCCCTTTGATATGCTTCATTCATCAGCCTCTTTGCAGCCTCCTCCGCATCCGCAATTGGTTTTATCATAGCAACAGCTTCCTGAGGACAATACCAAGAGTCAAAAAGAGTTTGTTTAACTACTTGGTGTTTCACAGAAAACGAGTTCTCTACCAAGCAAAACCAACATCATGTATAGGTCAGCCCTTGGCTTGTTGCGAAGAAGGATAAAACTCTCCTCTCGCAGTTTGTTAGTGCAAGGCCTGCAGGCAATATTTCACTCATGCTTTCCAGAAACCAATTAATTTATCGGCTTTGCCTAACCAACACACGATTCTGTGCGACTAAATATAGGCAAACAAATTGTAACATTCCAACTCCTTCAGTATTAACCTGATTCATTTCAACGTGCTTATATTTTAACGATGGAGATGCGGAATAGTTATCAAAGAAAATAAAGGGGAAGACACACAAAAAATTGTAGACCTCATTAGTGACAACATCCCATAGCCCATCGCTGGCCAATATGAGAAACTCAAGAGAGCTGTCAACTTTCTCTTCCTGCAAGACCAAATGCATTCTTGTAAATACAATACACAGGAGGGCAAAAGGAGGCAAAACACAAATAGCATAAGATAGGCAGTTTGTAAAACTTGTCCTTGTTATCATCTTGCCCTTTCACACACAACATTCAATATTTGACCCATTAATAGAATGCTTGTGATAAATCTACAAATATGTCAAAAAAATAGATGTCACCATTACAGAAACACACCTGGATTTCTGGATCAGCAACAACATACTGCTTCAGGAGTCTATCCCCAAATGCCCGAGAAACAGCAAGAACACCACCAACTCTCCAAGTTCCTGTGAATACAATTTTAAGTTTTTGAATGACCACAAGCTAGATAGATTACAAACTTAAACCAAGAAAGATGACCCGGAGATCAACTTACCAGCCCACATGACAAAACCCCCAGCATCTTCAATCCTTTGCCTCTCATCAGTTTGATCTGGCTTATGATCTCGAGAGACGGCAATGGCTAGATTAAACCACAAAAGGAAGTACTTATATTATTTTTTAAAATTGGGGAAGGTTAAACCAATTCAGTTATCTATAAATGAATGCATAAGAAACATTCATAAATACATGTAGACACTCACACTCATGCACTAAGAATACAATATAAAACCTAATGTGTCCTAGGCATCAGATCTTAACAATAAATTGTATCAATATGACTTTTCAGCAGTGAAGCTTCCGTATAAATGCCTTTCATAAAACATGAGGTTGCAGGACACATTTCTCAAAAGTGATACATGATGAGAGCACAGGCCAGTATAAAAATCATGAATGTAACATCTAAAATTTGCAAATGTGACAATATCAGCAGATAAACTCAAAATAAATGGTCAGAAGACTATTTCATGTTATATATAAATATATATATTAGGCTTCCTCACAAATTTAATGTTTCCTCACATTATCATGCCTGAATCTCCGTGTGCTTGTAAATCAGAAATGAAAGGAATTGATAAACAATTGAAGAAAGGTAGAAAAAGACAGTAAATTTGATCTCTTGAGACAATAATTAAACATTACTATGCTGTTCATGCCTCAAAAATGACAAGTACAGTGTAGAACTTAACAAGCAGAGGTAAACATAATAGGAACCACACAGAAAGGGAACTTCTGACAGAATGAATTGTTATGCGCCTGATATATTACAAAACTAAAATTCGTGTGAAAACTTAGCAAACGTATGCATATTTGATATTTCAAAGAATGAACATAACTGCAGATAAAGCCACTAGCCCTACCATTACCACCCCTGCATATAACAGCTCTGGAGTCCCCAACATTTGCAACAAGCAAACGGTCACCAACCAGAATAGCAGTGGAAGCAGTTGATCCAGCATCTCTGTTTTGAGTGTTTTCTGATTTTAGAAATTCAGAATCGGTATGGTTATATGCATCAGCTGCAGACAAGAAAAGTTTGGCAGGAAAAACAACGTTATCATCTGGACATAGCATGCCAGAGAGCACCAAACAAAAAGATTGTAAAGCAGCGGGTAGGAGAAAGCAAACCAATAGCTGATTTGGTGTCAGAAATAAACTTTGGATGTCTGATCAGATTACTGAAGAGGTTTTGCTTGACATATTCAGCAGCCCGTGCGCCACCATGACCTGTAAGAGTTAAAATCTTATAACCAATGTACTTACAGCTGCATTATACATTTTGGAGTGGACCAAAAAAAAGGTTATCAACCATATGCTGAATAAATGAAAATTTGGATCCGGCCAATAAAGAATCATTCCTATATGGTAAGATAAAGAGAACATGACTTTCTCATGTCAAACAAGAAAAAAAAATATATATATATAATTTCTCACACCAAACAAGAAACACTATACACCTGAATGAAGGTTCGAAATTACTCATAAGAAGCAATAGAAAATAGCATGCAATCCTTATCAGCAGAAAATTGAGTTTAAGAAGATGTCAAAGCATCTGGAGGGGAAAGAAAAGAAATTTGTAAATATACCATCAAAAACTCCAAAAAGGCCAACGATTTCACCATCAACGCCATCAATTCTTGTCTCATAAAAATCTTCCATTGAAGATCTCTTGCCAGGAGAGCTGGCATATCCATAACTGAACTTTCCGTTCTGACTGTTGACACAAAATGGAAGAAAACACGTCAAAATTATCTCATAAAGTCTCATTCTTGAACATAAGTTGCCAATTAATTACATTAAAATCAATAACATAAGTTTCCACTTCTTTGAGGCATTATATGGAGGATGTACGACTGGAATGGACAAGTTGAAGTATGTATAAAAAATGAGGGTGACAAGTAGTCTTTGTAACAGTTATATCAAGAATCATTGCTGCATGGAACCGTAATCCCAACATTAATTTTATGCAACCACGTATGTAAAAACATAACTTATTTAATATTATTTTCACCATAAATGTTAATTAAACCTTTTTGTTTGTAGAGATATTCTCCTGAAGGAGCAGGAAAAATGTCTAATATATATTATGTCATAAGTTAGGCTCGACTTATAAGTGCATAAAAACATGAGGCTATGTGAGATTTAAATGAACCATCTATTAGCATAATCTACATAATAATCAAAAGTTACAATAATTATCAGCAAAATTATGTTAGGTAGTATTTCATCATAATATACTCAGCTTGAAATCGTGTGTGGTCCAATAATTTAGTTTGGTTACTTTCTGGCTCTTGGCAAGGGTGTGGAGAACAATGTCCAGGAAATAAGCAAGAAAGGCATGGAACTCAACCAGATATCAGAAACATCGAGCCAAAACATGACAAATGCAAAAACAAAAAACCGCCACTGCATAAGAGGCACTTTGACCCTCTTAGCTGACATTATTCATCAACACTTGCCTACGTGCTTTTCATGGACACTAGACTTTAGCTGGTTTCTATGATAGATCAACTGAAACTGATCAAAGGACCGAAAATCCCAAAGGAACACATGTCAAAGCCTTCTAACCTAGCAATATGCAAATAGATAAACAAAATCACACGGGAAAAGGGAGCGGCAGGGGAAAAGTTTAATGAAGCCAAGAGATTTCTGCAATTTTTCTGCCCTTTTCTTTTTTCCTTTAACTGTTAATTTGGTGACTTTGCATTAATTAACCAACAAGACTGAATCTAACTGACAAGGCCGTTTAAGGAGAAACGAACGAATCACTTAAAAAGTTCCCTTATTGTCATAGGAACAGAGCTTCTATTTTCTCAACTCATCCCATTACAAGAATGAACCCAAAAGGCTAATGAACCATAGATAAAAAATACCAACCGAACCGAACAGGAATACAAGTTATAGGAACTACAATCATACAAAGAGGAATCTTATGGTAGTATAAGCTATTTATCCAACTTTCCTCCCTATATTATCAAGTAGCAATGGTAGAGATATACCAAATGGACAAGCCACAACCCAGAACCATTATTTAGCAGTAAACACTTCAAAGGCTGAAATAGGATCTATAGATGCCCAGTCGGAAATTTCTTTTAACGATAAATACATTATAATTCCAAAATATCCGCTCCGTGATTTTCAAGCTCAGTCATAATCGCACAGAACAAAGTAATGAATATGCAAGTTAAAGCAATAAGTAGTAATATAACGTCGCGGATATAAATGACACAAAGATTTAATACAACCACCAACTACGGATGAAATCAATCTGCAACATTGATTATTAAACGCACATATAAAGCTACATGTCATCCTATTCTAGATCTAAAACAGGATCGATATCCTAAAAGAAGTTAACCTGAGGCCTCCGCCGCTCACAGGGGCATCTTCAGCAGCATGAACCTGGCTTGAAGAGGACAGGACCGAATTGAGATAACCCATATTATAGCTTGAATATTCTGGGTACCCGGATACTCTTTCCTTGACCAATATGAGAAAGTGAAGAAACAAAAGCTGTATTGCGTATGTATAGCTGATTCTTGCGTGCCAATGATTCCAAGTTATCATGACATGAGTGGGGTCACTCGGAAATTAATTGCTGTCAAGTTTAACCTTCACAGAAAACCCAAAAGGAAGAAATTGTAAATAATTTCACAAGACGCGATAAATTGCGCAAAGATGCGAACTCCGTGCATTGATCTTGTACTTACAGCTTGCCAAGCAAAAAGATGCCAAATCTAAACTAGGAAGATCAGTAATTTGAAGGAATTATTGCACAGAGGAAAGAGGGTAATCATTATTAGGCACAGACGGTACCTGAGGAAGAAGAATAGAGCCGAACTGCCATGACAAGGAGGGACAGAAAATCTTAAGACGATAGAGGAGAAAAAGGCGAAAGGGGAAGAAAACAAGAGGTACTATGCTTTAATCGGGTTCAAATTAGCTTATCTTTTTGTTCAACAATAGAGTTGAGAATTAGCACATAACAAAATCAATCTTTTTTTAGGGGAAAAAAACAGTGGCATCATCCGAAAATAAGAAAAAAAGATTTTTTTACTTAGACGTATTTATTATTATTATTATTCTCTCATGCCATATTATTTATTGATCATCGTTCCTTAATTGAACTCAATGGCCGTTTCTTCATATTCCAAAAATAGTGCGTTGGGTCGAATCCGCGTAGCCGGAGGATCTGGGGGCTTAAAGGGGGACAGAGTCAAGGTTTCAATGTTTCATAGAACTGAATCTTTCCATTAAAAAATCATCTAATTAGGCTGTGCTGACACGTGTCATTTGCATGCAGAAGGAGACACAGGCTTCTTACTGGTGATGATGACTTTTTAACTGCCCCTTCACCACGTTTTAACGTTTTATTGACCCCGGAGCCTACCCTATGTTTGACGGATTTACAGTGGACGCCTAAGGATTCACAATTTCACATAATCTTTTACTGCTAAAAGCTTCAGCCGTAACATTTTGGCCTTTTAGTCATCAGAAAGAATCCGCCGACCCCGGCTAAAACTAATCATAAAAAATGCGCCTATCAAAAAATAATGTTCAACATTAAGTTGAGTCATTAAAGGAATTAGTAGTCGGTACCTTGAACTTGAAGAACATAGATCTGTTTTCTCGCTATTCATAATGCAATGAAAACTAGAAAGATGAAATTAAATATAAAGTTGGTCTAGTAGTGTGAGGTCCTAATAGATCTCTTTAAATCTTAAATTTAAGTTTTAGATAAGACATATTTATTAAAAATGATACCCTAAAATTGGAATAACTAGATTCGAAAATCTAACAATAGAATTCAGAAAAAAGCGCTAGGAATTCCAATTAGTATGTTCACCATTTGGGTTGTGCAACAGCTAAATATCATTTTCAGTAATCTTGGGTAATTATTATTCTTTCAATGTCTAGTGGCACTTTTGTGTTTTCAGCACATAGTGACCTGTTGCTTGCTACCAACTTCTTTCAACTTCACTTCTATCTGATTCTAATTATATGTCATAGTTGGATCTTAGGGCCTGCAGAAGCCAATAAGATTAGATTGCCTGATTCAGCGACTACAATTAGATATGGAGAAGGTACGTGAAAGCATCAATTCCGGTCTGAGAGAAAAAATGTTTTAAAATTGGGAGGGATAGGCGTCAACATAATCGTGGAGAGCGTCAACCTTGTTTCTATAATCCTCACAGAAAATTGTGGGACTTGTGGATTCCCTATGCTCGACGAAATTATCCTCCACACTTGAAGTATACATGGCTGTGTGACTACGATATTTTATTGCGGACCAGCATGTTATAATAATATTGAAATACATAAGTGGGTGTTTGGATTAGTTTTTAGGAAGTAATTTTACAACGTATAAAATAAATATGTAGTGTAAGTTTTGTCTCAATGCTTTTAAAACCTTGGCTTGGAGGTTTCTCAGCAGAACAAAAAATCCTGCTCAGGGAAGTGGGGGGAATTCACATAGCAGGAAGCCCATATAATGAATTTGGCGAAAATATTTTCCATGTAATGATTGTCATCTAAACTAATAGAGCAATAAGTAATCGGCTTATTGCAAATCCTTAAACTTGTCTGGTTGGAGTTTGGTGCCCTTCCAAGACGGGAACAAATGCAATGGCAGCCAAGTGGCAAGCAATGAGAGGTATAGAAACAATTATATAAAATAGACCCACCACTATCAGGACTCTATCTCAGGAAACCATCTCGTTCAATGCGTTTATCCAAAATGTATTGTATTTAATGAAACCATTAATTAAAAAAAATATATCGACAGCGCTACATATACATTCCTTTCATTTATAAACAATAAACTCAACATCCCTATCAATCCATTTTTCCCCAAATAACTATCAATAAATCATAACATAACCATACATCAAAATATTAATATATATATATATATTTTACTGAAAAAAGAACTTATATTAGAAAAAGAATCCGATAGATACAAAAGAATGACATCCTTTCACAAGCCATTTTGCACAATTGGCAAGATTAATTTATGAGTTTTTTTTCCTTCATGAGCTCTTAAAGCGGCTACAAGTAGGAAAATTGTGAGACCAAGCTCGCTCACTTTTAATTCCTACATGCTAACAGATGTACATCTACTTCAATTTGTGGAGGAGTTTTGATAAATAAAGCCAAGACGCTTCTTGCATTCTGTGGTTAAAATGATAAACTAGAGCTGAAATAATGTCTAAAGTAAATTTGTGGACATCAGGTTTCACTGCCATCCGTAGAAGCATGGCTGTCCACTCGGCTGGCGCCAACTTTATCACGTCATTAAAGTATTGAAAGCCTTTTCCAATCCTATTGAGAACGACACGCTCCTGCATGCACATAGGTTAGGAGAACAATGATAAATATGAGAGATAGAATGAAAAAATGTCTTGTTTTTAAGACCAAAATTCACTTTCAAACTAAGTCCTATATTTAGGACTGGAGAAGGTATTGATTAACGTATTCACAGATTTACATGTGTTTCATAACTAGCAGCATACAACTCAACCCTTAAAAGCATATGCCAGAAGCCTTCATTTAGTGAATTCTACTATAACAGTCATTTTAAGCAGGGCACCAAGCAAAGCAGTAGTTATAAGAAAAACCAATTGACTTATGTGTTCAGTGAGACAAACTTCAACATTACCTCCTCAAATAGCAATCTGCTTGGGCCCTGAGGCCTCTCCTTTAACAAATGATCGATGATTTCATCTTGCAGGAATAAATCAGCCACTTCTATTATATCTTGAAGAAGGAAAAGACGCACTCTGAGACCATTGTCTGATAGAAGGAACAACAAAAGATCCTCAGTGGCATCAACAACAGAATGCATGTCAAAGTACTTCCAAGCCAAAGGACTTGAAGGCTTCTCAGAACTAGGGTCTTCGGTTGTTGACTCAGAGGCCTGCTCAGATATTGCTGCTATCTGAAAATTGAACCCGTACAAAATTTAGATTAAGATTACATATAACAACATGAAAACCATCTCAAATTTTATCCGAGAGTATTTAAACTAGAGTGGAGCGATACATGGGTGCAACATTTGCAATCCTCCCAAAACATTACTAGCAAGGACCTGCGGTTTCAGCCCCAATGACTCATGTTTACACACTCTTGAGAGCGTGACAAAATCAACTTGCAAATTTATGATCTGATTTTAACTAGGCAGCATGTAATAAGTGAACATTAAGCTCATGGTGCACGGGTTCTGTAAGTAGCTCTGAAAAAACAATAGACCAGTAACCATGCAGCATCTCAACCACAAACCCCTGCACACAATGTAAGGCAGGGGAGGGGAGGGACTGAGGACTGGTTGCAGAAAAGTAAATCCGTTAAATGATTGCTCATTAGACCACGCAATTTAAGAGATATAGTTATTCATATACACAAGGAAAACCAGAGGAGCATAGAGGCAACTGTACAGATTTGGTTATGCCACTCATGTAGAGCTCCAAACTTCCAAATCCAGGGGCAAGTAAAAAAGGGTTCATCAAGATGTATGAGTAGAACTTAGAAGAGTAGTCCGTAATATGAGACAGTTAAATCATGATGAAGCACATAGTTAAAAAAATATTCCAATTATGGAAATTTCTATAAGGCTATATACAGAGATCAGCCAATCCACACAAAAATAGCATCCGATGGCATACCACATTGTAGAAAGATAGGCATAAACAGGGAGGGGGGGGGGGGGGATCTACCAAGCGCTCTAGTCGATTCCACCTAATAGATCCATTGTTACAAATGAGAAGTTGCCTCAAAATTCTTCTCATATCAGGACTTGGGTCTGCAATCAATCTCCCAATGACAAATGGATATGCGCTCTCAATGACTTTAAAATCAGGATCCAGAACTTTTGCTGTGCCTTCAAGTGATCCCAATGCTCTTATCACAAGCGCATAGTCGGGTGGGAGGGAGAAGTTAAATTCATACATGACATCATAAAGTTGGCTCATAATTCCCTGAAATCCAAGGTAAGAATGAAAATTAAGAAATTAGGTACTTCAATTTCCATACTTGAACTCCCTGGAGGAAATAGACCAAAAAAATGTTCCCTGTCTGAAGCATTGCCAGAAATCAGAAAAATTTATTTTACAAAGTAACTCTAAGGCTTGTGGGAACCTTGGGCACTGCGCCACCCTTTTTTAACTTAAGGCTTAGGAGCCCAAAACGGAATAAAAGCATTTTTCACCCCAGGCGTCCAGCATCTTATCAGCAACAAGATTAGAAGAAATGAAATGACAGGGCTATTACATTTTGCATTTAGAAATCACCACAAATCCTAGAAGGAGGAGGAGGAGGAGCATAGGGAAGAACCTGGAAATCTCGTGATTGACTGGTTCGATCAGCAAAGGATGCTTTCAAAGCATCAGAAACTGCGTATACATCAACTCCTTCAGGGACAAATCCCAAAGAAAGAAAGTCATTTGCCAAACCCAGAGAATCACGATTAACAAAGTGCACAAGCTGAAAGAAAGAAAATCTTATTAATGCAGGAAATTACCCAAAAAACAATCTCTCATCCGTTAGAAATAAAGCAAAATAAAGATGAGAAGCTGAGGAAAAAACAAGTCTTGTCCCACTAATGATAAAAAAAAAATGCATACAAAACAAATGACAGAGGAAAAAAGAATAAAAAAAAAAAAAAACTATGAAGAAAATTGATAGGCGCCCAAGCATCTTGGAGAACCATACCCCAAAAGCTAGCTATTGAGGTAGGAGAGCCAAGGTACTTAATATCCCATCAAACAACCCATACTACTTGATCAAGCAACTCATACTATTTGATATGGGATTTTGGTAGCCTATACTACCTTGGTCCCTATCAATACACCTTCCCCGGAAAGCCGACGTCTCGGCGGCACTTCACTCGGCCTCCTTACCGGTCAGAACCCTTTATCGGTAACCCTCTCCGGTCTACCGGCCACCGGCTTTGATACCAAATGATAAGCACTCAAGCATCTTCGAAAACTATACCCCAAAAGCTAGCTATTGAGGCGGGAGAGCCAAGACACTTAAGTACCATATCAAGCAGCACATTCTACTCGATATGAGACTTTGGCAGCCCATACTACCTTGGTCCCTATAAAAAATGCATACAAAAGAAGATTCCATCCAAAAGAATGAGGTTTACTAGATGTCCAAATTCTAGTGAAAAAAAATAAATCATATTTCAGAAAGTAAAACTTATGTGACCATACTAAAAAATTCCAGCATATGTGCAATTTAACTCCTCATAATTTTTAAAATAAATAATCAAACGCTAAATTCAGCAAATATGACTCAACAATAAGAGACTGATATCTTCCATGAAAAAGTGATGATACATAAGAACTTTTACAATTATACATGATAACTCACAAAACAGTCAACATCTAACTCATTCTTCTGAGTCTTCTAGATCACCATCGCATACATCAAGACATAGTTGAAATCTCACATAAACCATCCACGTTAAAACATAAAAAGCTAAAACGCCAGAATAACATGATTTATCACATCTCACAGTGAGAATAGAATATGTTGATTGAACATGTCTAATATGAATGCAATTGAACTTCTTCAACCATATTTATTGGCAATACAACAACAATAGAGCCTTAATCCCACTAGGTGGGATTGGCTACATAGATCAAATGATGCCATTGCGCTTTGTCAAAAATCAAATCTCGGGATAAATTGTTAACTAAGAGATCTCGCTTAATAACCTCATTGAGCGTTCTCTTCGGTCTTCCTCTACCCCTTTTAACTGGGTTCCAAACATATTAAGGAAATAAAATTTATCAATAATGAAGTAAAATTTAAGAAGGACCAACATATTGAAGTTCTTCACAAAAAAATATCATCCATCAGTTAATCAGCATTCAAATATTTCTCACCATTCGAATAAGTCCAATTTGGTAATGCCTGGGAATATCCCCCATCATTCCAAAGTCAAAATATGCCAGTCTTCCATCATCGATTGCCACCAGGTTTCCGGGATGTGGATCAGCATGGAAAAATCCAACCTCAAGCAGTTGCATCAAAGAGCAGTACAATCCCTACAAAACCCCATGAAAGAGGGAAGGCATATCGATTGCCAATCCTTAGTTTTAAGTTACTAAAGAACTATATGTTGAAGGTTAAAGCGAATAACCTAATAGCACAATTGATTCATACTCACGACATTAAAGCATACAAGTTTAACAACACACGTGCTTACACAAAGAAATGGTGTGCAATAGATATATCATATATGTAAACAGACAAAGCACGTGACCATGATCAAATATGCCCTTTATACCTGGTCAATGAGTTCTCTTTTGTTCAAAGAAGCATTCTTCAGGCGGGTTTCATCAGTAAGCTTAATTCCATCTATCCACTCCATAGTCAGCACAGTAGTACGTGTATAATCCCAATATATTTTTGGAACTTTGATGCGTTTCATTCCTTTGAGTCTACTTTTGTTTGTTCCTCCAGCTCCATAACCATGTTCATTACCACCTGTTGAAAAGAGTCACCAATCTAAATCCCATGCTAAATCTCAACTAAAGGCATAAAGAACCCACATTAAGCTTAAACATCATTAACCATTTGACCAAAATAAAAAGCTTAATTCTAGATTAACTTACACTGCCCTATAATATTTAAGGAACATACTTGAAATTCAAAATTATTAATTACCAGCCCACCATGTAAGCAAATATCTTCATGTGTATATTGCTCACAAGCATTTGCATTTCTGTGGAAAATGGGCCTCCAAAATTGGGCAACAACTAACGCATAATATTCAGTATTATGTAAAATTAGAATTTTGGACTCAAACATCTGGTTGAATAATACAACGCTAAAGTGATCATCATAGAAAGTAGTGATCAGCACTTTTAGAACCTAAGTATCAACTTACTTTCTTGGAGGCTGTAAAGAGAAGCAAAACGCTCAGCATTTTTTCCTTCTAGGACATAATCGATTTCATCAAACATGTGCCTGACCTGTTGCAGTGGTTTTCAGTGATTGATATATAAAAAAAATTCAATTTAAACAAACAAATGAGGGTCTAGATAGGAGTTGGCTGATAATAAGTTATATTTAGAAGTGGAATTTTAATATCGGTTGTGATAAGTGAAAAACAGGTCATACATAAAGCAACCAAGATGTCAGCGCACTCTGGAGTGAAGGTACTCACTATCTCATTCACTGCTACAATAAGATCTCTACGAGCCTTGGCAAATCTCTTTAGTTGGCCACCAATCATATGGAACAACAAGGCATCGAGGGTTAATGAGAGTGACATACCAGGTCTCTGTACTTTTACAGCGACCAGCTCTCCAGAACGCAGGTGAGCTGCAACAATTGAAAGCAACAACAGTAAACACTTAATTTTCCTCAAGCATGTAAACCCTTCCCTAGATTCTGAAACGTAATATCAAGGAGCAAAGGAACAAAATCCTAAGTCATTTTACCATAAAGCTAACCTTTATAGACTTGCCCTAAGGATGCTGCTGCAATAGGCTCTGGGCTAATGTCACTAAATATCTCAGAAACAGAGGCACCCAGCTGGGTTTCTATAGATCTAATGGCAACATCAGTTGAAAAGGGGGGTATTTGATCCTAACAAGAAAGAAAAATTAATAAAGCTGTCAGTACCAGACAAAGGATGTGCAACAATCAATTACATTCTATCAACCCTAAACTAAGAGGCATGTGCACCTGTAGCTTAGCAAGTTCTTGGCAGTATACAGTTGGTAGTATGTCAGGCCTAGTGCTCAAAGCCTGGCCAAGCTGTAATAATAATAATAAGATTCAAAATAAAGGACAGTCCTTAGAGCATACTGAAATCTAAAATAACAGAATTGGTTTGAGTTTAATGACGTTAAGAATAGGGATCAAAAGTACCAAAAGCTTTTGTTCTTGTTTGTATACTTTTAAAGAGTTTTGGTTTTCGTCCCTAAATCAACGCCGTTAAACTCACACCAAGTCCTTATAAAATATATGGACTAAAACCATAAATTGGAACTATTGGAAACAAAAGCAAAATTTGATCAAACTGTGAGGACCAACCATGGTATTAACCCCTTTTTGTTATTCAATTATTACTTTTATATGGCCTTTGCTTGCAAAATGAGCATAAAGCCAAACAACATATATCTCGAGTTCATTACCACTGCCATCTTACTATTTTACCCCATTCATCCTGTTCACTTATTCACAGTGGGTGAGAAGCTGGTAGCCTTGGCATATTTAAGTATTTTCCCCACTTTTAAAAAACAAAATGAATCAGAACACATGATGAATTCGAGTCGGGATCAGAATCAGGAAATAGCATGTAAAGAAACTTACCTTAATGTAGAAGGGACCCAACCGTATCAGAGTTTTGCGAAACTGAAAAAAAATTGTACAGAAATCACTGTTCATCCCAGTCAGTCACTTCACCCCCCAAACAGATAATCAATGAGTCCATACACCGTTGCTGGGGGGAAGGGTCAAAGGAATACCACTGAAAATCTAAGTAAAAGGGAAATAATTTTCTGCCATCCCCCAAAATCAAAATTACAAGTAAATATATCAGTGGTTGATAGCACATGTGAATGTGATGTTAAGATCCATAATTATAGTAGACAGCACAATATCAAGTATGTCTTACAGGGTTTTCAGTAGTTTACATTGCTGATAAGGATACAGGGTTATTGTATATATGCTCCTAAATAGCAATGTATTTGTATTTAAAGCAATGCACAACCAATCAAATTTATAGTCCTGGATTTTGGCAAACCCCAAGAATATTAAAAGAGTGAAAAGGTTAGACAGATTTAAAAAATGCCTCAAATGTGAAACAGCATAACTGTCTAAAGGAAGAGATTATACAGGAAAACACTCCACAAAATAAGAGCAAGATGCAAGTACACATACACCAGAAGCATGCCAACTATCTCAGAACAAATGCTACTGCCTTCATTTTATAGGAAAATATTTCATATTTTTGAGACAGACTCAGTAATCCGCAGGCATAAATAAAATGTCCGTCATATTATTACATTTTTGTTGTCTAACTAAATGTGATAAGATACGTATTAAAAACAGACATAAAACTTAATCAAACATAACCTAAATTAAACAAGAGCAAAGTAGTTTAACCATTCTTGGACTTGCTTTAATTTCAAAACCTACACACACCTCCATGGAACAAAAAAGAGACGGTGAAAACTTAAGGTTTTCACGGGCGGGCCTTTTTTCCTTTTGGGGTTTGCGTTGGTGTGGGGTGGCCAGAGTTTGAAGTATTTTACTTCTTGAACTTATCTCAGAAGCAGTGAGTTCTACAAGCGCCAATGAACAAATGTAACGCAAAGTTTTGATGTAGAAAAAGAATTACCTTGATTGCACGCTTTCCTATGTCTTGAACAAAGAGCTGCCAGAATGCTAGCCTGAACACATGAAATGAAATAATTGCTGCCCTGTACAAAGCCAAAAATGGGCCAAACCTATAGACAGTGGAGAAAGTTTTGGAGCCATAAGTTCCAAGAGCTAGCCCAAATTCACTTTCTAGGGATTCTCTCCTAAGCTTTGCATACTCAGCAGATGGCTTGTCCCCATGCACACTGGTGAAGCCAGTTGAATACCTGCACCAATATCCCCAAGCTCAACCACAACAACCCCAGAAGAAGACTCCAAAGAACAAAAAATTGAAACCATAATATATAGGGACAAAAGAATTTTGATGCAATCCGCTCACAAATTTTGATGCACCAAGCAAGATGGCAACCAGCCAACATCTGATCTCCTGGCAACCTCCATGTGTTCAACATATCCCAGTGGCATGCATCTGCGTAAAATGACTTCAGTTGCACTCTTGTGCTGTAACTCTGCAAGATAGATACTCTCGTAATGAGACAACCGTACTAACAAACAGTTTAGAAGGAGAAACAAAAGCTACACAACAGCTAATGTCACAATAACGCATTCCTACGAAAGATGACAGCAAATTCGTCAGACTACCAAAACAACATCTTCCTCTGTCAGTTTCCCCAAAAAAAAAAAAAATCTTCCCCAATCAGTTGGCTAATAAACATCCGAATTATCACCACTACTGAATATGTCCATTGAAACACCTTACAAAATCGCTTAAGCATAAAATTAACGTAAACAAGAGCCAATGGCAACAACAGAACGTTCCAATTGCAGAAAAATCAAGCAGACAAAGTCTAGTATGTAAAATTTAGTGATCAATGGAAAGTATATAATAAACAAGCAACCACGTTTGTAAATCAAACCAAACCTAAAAATCAGCTACGTTAACATGAACAGTGCAAGGTAAACATGAAAATCATGATCAACCGATCAGCTTTTACACTAAATTCGCACAGAATGGGGAACATTAGACGAAGCTGCAATCGTCAGGAAAGTATCTGGCGGTATATACTTCTGGATAAAACCAAGGCGCCACGGTGACGGGAGAGTGTCGCAAAAGGTGAAGGCATTCCTCATTGACCAACGAGAAAATCTTCGTCAGAAGTTCAGTTAGAGAAGATTTCGCAGAAGTAACACGTGGAAGAAATCTGAACATGAACTGTTTGAAACAATGCGTAGCACAAACCAGTGAGCCAACCCTGACGGGAAACCCAGGCCTGACATTGATATGGCGCGAGCAGCGATGTGCGCGTATGGGCGCCTTGAGGAGAGGGCGAGAGAGAGGCAGTTGCTTGGGAAGTAGGAACTTAAGGGCTCGTCAAATTGACACGTCGGCACGTCCTATGTTCAATAGGCACTCGGCAGCATTGACGGGCACGAACCGCCCTGGACGTATGAGTAACTAGGGGGCGAGCCTATAAATTTCTAAGGACAATTTTACTGCAGGTGATTTTTCCTTCTTGAAAAGAAGGTGGCATTTTTGTACAAAAAAGAAAAAGATTGCAATTTTATTTCAACAGAAATACGAATATATTAAATAATACTTTCTCCGGTCCTAATTATAAGATAAAGTTGATTTTTTTGGAGAAATTAAGGAAGCCAATTAAATTATTTTAAAATATTTTTATTTTTATTTTTTTCTCGAAACTAATTAATTTGACTAATAAACTAATATATAATCTAAGGATACTAAAAATATAAACATTTTAAAGTAATTTAATTGGCTTCTTTAATTTTTCCAAAAAAGTCAACTTTGTCTTATACTCCCTCCGGTCCTAATTATAAGACAAAGTTGACTTTTTTGGAGAAATTAAGGAAGCCAATTAAATCACTTTAAAGTATTGATATTTTTAATATCTTTAGATTATATATCAGTTTATTAGTCTAATCAATTAATTTGAAGAAAAAGATAAAAATAAAAATATTCTAGAATGATTTAATTGACTTTCTTAATTCTTTTTAAAATATTAATTTTATCTTATAATTAAGACCGAATAGAATAATTAGAACAGGGGAGTACTACTAGTATGCTCTTTTTTTTTTTTTGCCGCCTACTTAACTAAGTTGGTAAAAACCCTCGGTAAAATGTTCGCACTTTAGCTTGGCGGGGTTCAGTTGGGGCCTTGGGTTTTTGTGTCTCGTGGTTCTGAGAAGAATTTCCAGATTCAAATCAGTGTTGAGTAACCATACGGAACCGTGGTTTCACCCTCATTGAGCTTCTTGCGTCCTATTTCTGTCTGTGACGTTCACAACTTTCTTCAATAATGGCCAACGAGCAGCGGGCATTGCGACCATGGTTCCTCGACCTAGTACCTTTTTTGGTGGTTCTCTTAATAGCGGCTCATGTCATCGCTTTGGTACTCGTCGATCTTCTTCATTTAGTGTTATCTTCCTCTGTGTTTCTTTATCTTCCTGCGTTGCCAGAAAGTAATGAACTTTTTTTGTTTACTCTTATGAATTTAGGTATACTGGATTTACAGATTAGCAACTGAGAGACAACCGCAGCGGAGAAACAAGGCTCACTAGGAGCAGATTGATCTGTTGAACATTGAAGCGGAAGTTTGGTGAACCCTAATAAGTTTTAATCTATTATCGAGCTATGATCCTCGTCTTCATTGTCAATAGTTTGCGAAATTACCCATGATTCTGTAGTCATTGCTCAAAGCACTTGTAGCTTGAGGTGCTGGCATTGGACTGATCTGAAATTAAAATCAAAACTGACGAGTTTATGTGTTGGTTTCATCATATGATTATGCACGCCTTATTATCGGGATTTTGATTGATAGTTCATGTGGATAAAAGTTTGAGCATTTCATTGATTTTAACGTAGTTATCTTAAGTTCGTGACTGACTATAGTTATATGCCGCACTTTAACTAATATAATGATCTACAAAGGTTAATCTAGGTATATTTCTCTGTCATTATAATTTTACTAATGCCATATAGCAATTGATGATTCATGTGAATTTGCCCGGAATTATGTTTTATTGCTCATATAACCATGCTGGGAGCTGTTGGAATTTGTTATTCTAACATCAGGATCCATCATTTGCCTCCGTGCCTAATGGTTTTAGTTTTCACTAGCATCTAATGATACTGCTTTAAAGTTGTTGAAATCCTAAGTTTGTAACTCGTCTCTCTAATGTATGTTATATGGGGCTGTGACTGTCAGTCGTCAGACATAAAGATGAATGTGTTTATTTGAAATGATATGAAACATGCATGAGTGAACAGGAAATCCCAAGCAATAGGACTGGTGAAAGATATAAACACAATTTTGAAATATGATTGAATATTGCTGCTTACTCTTTAGAGTTAGTTTAACTCTAGGTAATATTTGCTGGTTGGATGCTGCACAATTATCACTATTTTGCCAGAATGAAACAGTTTCCTTGGAAAAATAGGTTAAGCTGCAATCAACTTCATGTTTTGTGCTGCCTCGTTGCTATTTAATACTTTGTATTTGTATTTTTTCTGAACCTGGGCGGACTGTCAACAGTTTCTGAAATATGGGTGTTTATAAGGTTTTTTTTTTTTATACAAAATTTTTAGGAAGGGGTTCAGGCTTAACCCAATCCAAGGGCAGGGCCCCTAACTCATGATCCACTGGAGGCCTGTCCCTGTGGGCTCTTGGTTGGCAAGCCGCCCAATCCATACAGGTAGGTAGGGGACTTTCACCCCTATTTTTTCACCCCAGCTTCACTTAGTTGTGGAGATGCCTCCCTAAGCGCCGCAACTGGAGGCATAACTAAATGCCACTCCCGGGATCGAACTCATGCCAAGGGGTCACCCCTATTTATAAGTTAATGCAGACTGGAAACTTTAACTTTCATTTAAAACCCAGTAAACTTCTGGGAGTCTCCATCCTTCATTTCCACAACCTTGTTTTTTAATTAAAAAAAAACACTATGTATGTCATGCTGTGTCTGCACATGAGGTTAGCCAAAATCTCAGTTTGATCTTATCTCCAGTTTTGCTTCTTTACAAGTATTATGTTTTGTCTTCACTTAATTCACACTTGATTTTCATTTGTTTATATCCTCATTTACAAATTATCCATATCGAATGCAAAGTAAATCCAGCAAAGTGTGGAAAGAGAGGTACTTCAAATGTAAGAAAGTAGAACAGAAACTTCTTTAAAAATGACTTCTTTCTTCTTTCTGCACATGAAAAGAGCAAACTATCTTCTTTCCTTCTTTCAAAACTTGCTCACTGGTCTGTTTTCTCCGTCTTTATCAAGGTTCATGAAGACACCTTTTCTTCTCAAACTGTCTTGCTCATTTCTCCGCAGAAAAAGAAAGTGAGGAAAAGCTACTGGTTGTAAGATGGAAACCCACTCAACATGCATTAATATATCTATATATATATACATAGATTCTACCACATTGTTCAGTTGTGTCATTTCTATTATCCAATCATCTTCCATACTAGCTTTTAAAAAGCTTATCTTTTATAGCACTGAACTCTCATTGTCATTCATGATCTGCAGGCTTTGCCTCAACAAGTCATACTCTCTGTTTTCTTCATGCTCCATTGAAACTAATTGAACTTCTGAGTTCCAAGGTAGTGAAGGTTTCTTTCTTTGTGCAGTCCTCTCTTTGGATTTTTCTTTTCTTGCACTTTGAGATCCTCTTTACCTCATTTGTTTCTATGGTGGCAATGGAAACAAAATCCAGTGGAGAATTGTTTGGGAATGAGGATATATGCGATTAGCCATTGAATGTGAGCTAAGCAAAGAAAAAACATGAATGTTAACAAAAGTATTCAATGATGGCAGCAGCTCTGTAAACTGAGTCGAACATGAATAAATAGTGAAAATATAATGCTAGTATCTGATGGAAACTAAGGTTCTCCCACCTCAGTAACTAGCTTTTAGGGGTAGGTTCCCAACCCATCTTACCTGAGTGTTGGACTTGGATGCATCAATCTCATATTGAGTAATATGAGATACTTTATGGGGGGTATTTCAGTGGATTGTTTTCCTCTCTAGTATAGCAGAGGGTTCCCCATCTCATTTTTTTAATCATCAGTATTCAACAAGTTATGTTCTTCTGAAGCATGCAACAAAGTTGTCATTATTTATGAGAAATAAAAATCTCCCTTTTGATTTTAGCTGTCAAAAATAAGAAGGTGAAAGGATTGTATAGCAATCATATTGCTTAAATGACTTGCATAAGAGCATAGAGTGTCTAACATAGTACACAGGGCATTTTAGTCTTGAAGTTTCCTGAACTCTGCATTGTGTGCATGCTGTTATTTTTTGTGTGTATTGATATAGTATGCACTTTTGTACACAAGAAAGTAAGTGAATATGTCTTTGGTTGTCGGCGTATAACGATAAACATGGAAAAGTAATTAGTTTATTAGACACGTTTTGTTCCATAGTCAAAAAGACAGTACTTAATACACAGTTTGCAGAATTAAAAAACGGGACTCTGTAAATCCTATGGTAATTGTTTTCCTTGTTAACTGGATTTTATGCAACTCAGTTATTCCAGTGATCCAAGTTTACCTTGACAGGAAATTTTGCTTCGGACTTTACAAAATCGGCAAAACAGATTTGGAAGTGTTATTTGGATCATCCCGTCTTAGGTCTTTGAATATCATTGCTGCGTCCTCTGTATGGAACTGGTGTTAGCCAGGACTAAAAGGGTCGACTGTTTTGTGGTGTGTCTAGGATTCAGTTATGGATGCGAGTTCGGTCTATGTGGGCACGCTTGAGTTATTTGTCTGTTTTCTGTTACGTGTGAAACATTGTCTAGGCAGTGAAGTTTTCTTTCGTTTGGCCAATAAAACTTACAGTGTTTTCAGTTATCAGGCGATTGCAATGGTGTGACATGACATCACTGTCGTGTTATTCGTATGGCTTATAGAAATAGAGACAAAAAAAGATACCAAAAAGATTTCGTCAATGCGGTACTTTTTTCTAGTGACTTGCATCGTGCAAGTTCCCATATTCGTAGTTCTATAAGATATAACGAGGTGGGGATAAGAAACCCAAAAATACTGCGTCTCCTGTAAAATAAGCTGTCTTGTGTTGCACCTTTTCTTTTCTTCTCACTTAGAAAAACTCTATCCACAGATCAGAATTAGCTATTGCGGTTCCACCCGAACTTCCATCTATGTGCTTCGCTGGTACACAATATTTCCTTGGAGTTGGGTGTGCATCACGTACCCGGGTGTTTCCTGTTCATTAAAAAGTGCCAAATCCAAATGTTTAAAACATGGACAAAGTAGTCGTTAGGAGCCATTACAGGGTAGGAGACAAAGGAAGTGAGGACCATTGTGGAATTGATTGGAAAGAAAGTTGGTTTCGGAACTTTTTATTGTCCCGCTTGCGGATTTGTTTGATCCTTGTCTCTGTGCATAAAAGTCCAGCACAGCGTCATCTCTGTCTGTATTTTGCCGCCTCGAATGTAATGGTTAATTAACGTAGCTATCGCAGGACTTGAGAAAACAACATCGTACCTAATTTAACTTGCCTTTGCCGATATTTTTGCGTTAAAATCTCCAGCTTCATCTAGTCTTCTATCCTTCTCCCCTTTTCTGGGCTAAGGCATCCAACCGGACGCTTCTTCACTCGCAGGTGTCACTCATGATTAAGCCTTAGTCAAGGGGTTTTCCTATCAACTATTAGCTAAGGGGCTTTGGCGAAGGCTGCTTAAACAAATAAGAAATGATATTTATTAACAATGAATAAATGCGAAAGTGATTATAGAGTGATATTGAAAACTTTCATGGGATATTTTAGTTATTCAAAACTCAATGTTAATGCCATAAATAATTAATTTTATCCTCTTTACTGCTAGGATTGAATTAGTTTTTTCTTTTCTTTTTCTCCTTTTTCCGTGGGCGGGTGGAACAGTGTCAATGGTGCCTTATAGATTCCAAATTTATCATTTAAATCAAACAATTTTGTTGGTGATACAAAGAGATAGGACTAATTTAATTTAAATATTATAGATAAATATACAATTATTCAAAAAACTAAAATTTAAAAGAGTATATCACAAGATTTGATATCACAAGATTGCAATAATATTTTTTGATGATAAATATTGTGATAATAAATATTAGTATTTAGATACGGTTGCTATAATATGCACAAATGCACTAGGAGCTCATTATCATACCCTCGTTATCAGAGATTCTCATCATCTCGTCTGATACCATTTGGCACAAATGCATCAGGAGCTCATTTTCAGAGATTCTCATCATCTTGTCTGATACTATTTGCATGTCTAGTCTGATACAGTTTAGATATCAGACAGTGATGAGCCATTTGTTTTTATTTCGATATTGTTATTATCAAAGCTTTATACTACTTGCATATTTTGTCTAATACAGTTTAGACATCTACTTGTATATCTCGTATTAGGCGACGGTTATCCAAGTCTAATACAGTTTAGATATCAGGCGTTAGTTATCTCATATGAAATGTTAAAATGAATTAAATTTAAATTGAGTAATTTTTAATTTAAATATTAGAGATAAATAGAGAATTTATTGACAAAAAATTCGGAGGAAGTTTCAACATTATTTGCTACAAACAACTATTAAAATTAAGAATATCATCTGTGAATTTTAAAAGTATAACTTCACGTGCAACTTTTAATGCAACAAAAGCAGGTTTGATAATAATATTTCTTCCCAACTAATCTTCATATTTTTAATATATCATGAATCAGTTAATTATTAGAATCATCTATATTTTTGGTTACCACATATATTTAATATTTTAATCAAGTAGGGTTGGATCTTCAAGCCTGGTAAGCCGGATCTAATATTCTAAAAATAAAATATTGAATTTTTAATTGATAAAGTAATTATCACTACTTCATAATCGGAGCCCCAAATACGAGTCAGCGGGATAAAAATTAGCTGGCTGTCTCAGGCCGCATAATAGAATGCCTCTTTTTTTTCCTTAAAATTAAAAGAACGAAAAAGAAAAAAGAAAAGGAGAGAAATAGAAGGGAAAGAAAGAGAAAGATAGAGAGCACATGTTGTACTCAATACCTTGATCAGCAAAAATTACTCATCCCCATTTAGACGTTAGATTGATTTTGGATGGTTTAAGTTTAATTTAATTTTTATATTTTAAATAAATTATTATTTTAATATATGTAAAATTTAAAATAAAAATAATTTTATAATTATCACTTTTCATAAAAATAAATTTATCTTTTAAAAAATTATAAATTAAAGGTTTAAGTTTAAACTATTTAGATTAAATTTAAACGGCTGATATCGCGTCATAATTATATTAGGTGATAGGCGAAAGCTGCGTACTTGGAAGGCAGGGGCATTCTAGTAGTTCCGCAGAAACGCAAGGGTTCTTTATTCTCATGTTTCCTGCTTCAATGTTAAACATCCCTCCCACACGCATACATTACTCCTATCTTGAAAAGGAGTTGTGTGTCGAGTGGAGACCAGTGCAAGCGTTCTCGTCCCCGGTCAATCTTATATCAAAAATTCATCCATGTGCCCCAAGAAGAATAATAATTGCCAGAGCTCCAACACCGATTCCCCCTCTGAGGTTGAATGGCTTTCCGAGTCAACCGCTGGCGGATCTCTACGCCGCGTCGACATGAACCATGGAACCAACGGCTGGGCGTCACCGCCCGGCGATCTTTTCTTCGTCCGTTCCAAAAATTACCTAACAAAACGGCAGAAGGCTCCCGCTGGAGACTACCTGCTTTCTCCGGCGGGTATGGATTGGCTCAAATCTAATACTGAGCTCGATAATGTGCTCGGACGCCCCGATAACCGTGTGTCGCATGCACTGCGGAAGGCACAAGATCAAGGCAGATCGTTGAAGAGCTTTATTTTTGCCGTGAATCTCCAAGTACCTGGTAAAGATTATTACAGCGCTGTGTTCTATTTCGCCACGGAAGATCCAGTTCCTCCCGGCTCACTCCTTTATCGATTTATCAATGGCGATGACGCCTTCAGAAATCAGCGGCTTAAATTGGTGAACCGGATCGTGAAGGGACCGTGGATTGTGAAGAAGGCGGTTGGAAATTATAGTGCCTGTTTGCTAGGTAAGGCTTTAACATGCAATTATCACAGAGGGCCAAATTATCTAGAAATCGACGTTGATATTGGGAGTTCGGCAATTGCGAAGGCTATTTTGCATCTTGCATTGGGTTATGCGACGAGTGTCACCATCGACATGGGCTTTTTGGTGGAATCGCAGACGGAGGATGAACTGCCGGAGAGATTAATAGGTGCCATTAGAGTTTGTCAGATGGAGATGTCATCGGCAAATGTTGTTAACAATGATACTCCGCCGTTCGCACGTGGGATAGGGTTGTCGAAGGTGAATGCTGACGAAGAGGAAGCAGTAAACACCTAGTTAGGGTAAAATAATTTATTTATCTTGGAAGCTTTTCTTTAGTTATTTTTCTTTTTGTAATGTATTTTTTGTCTCTCCTTCCGGGACTGGTCACTTGCGAATATCAGATAATAACCGAATTTCGGTGTTCATAAAACTTTATTCTCCGCGTCGTCTTTCCACAGAATCAGCACCATATAATGACCCATAAAAAAGGTTGAGAATGGAATTAGTTGACACTTAGAATTACTGAAAACAGAACAATTAAGGCAGGACAAAGGAATCTGCTCATCTGTGTCTTCTGCTTTTTTCCATTTTTGTTTTTTTTTGGGTGAGCTTAGTTATGGATGCTTGTTCAGGAATCCTTTGTTGGGTAATCTTTTGTTTAGGGAAAGACTCGCACTCTCTAAGGGTCGGCATCAAAAAATTGCCCTGCTCATATCTATTTAGTGGGTATTAGTAGGGCCATGTTTTTTTACACACCGGGTAGAACAATATAGTAATAGTAAAGCGTGCTATATAAAATAGAGTCAAGGTGAAAGCGATTTCCGTAGCCTTTGTTAATAACAGGAGATGCATGTAAATTGCAATATTACTAGTTTTTGGTTGGGTTCAGATCCAGTTCTTCCCATACATTGTTTGGTAACGTAGTTATCTTAAGACAGACTGTCTTAACCCTTAAATGGGCAATGGCTTGGAAGCATTAAATAGATGCCTTAAAGAATTATGTGACCAACGGCCTTGCGTCACAAAAAGATTCCATTACACCCCACTTGAACCCCACACACAAAAAATCCAGCAAGGCAGAGTAGTGTGGGTCGTTCTAGAAGAATAGTGCTGTGGCCTATGGTTGAGATATTGAGTAAAAAACAATGTATTGAAATTTGTATCGACACTGAACTAATTAGGATATTAGGTTAAAGGTTAGTAGGTTAGATAAGAATTAAACCGGGTCTAAATCAGGGTTAAACTGGTGAGGAAGTAAATATTTCAAATTTATTTATATAAAATCGTGTGTAAAAATTAATTAAAAACGGTTTTTTAAAAAAATAATAATAATAAATGGGTGAACCGGTCCGTACAATTCACCTACCGGACTTGACCGATTGGACTGCCGGTTCACCAATTCACGGACTAAATCGATTGGTTCAGTTTTTGGGCTGAACCGGCTGATTCGATTGTTAATAGCCTAGTAAAAAAACGTTATAGCGTTGAACCTGATTGCCTTTTCCTTTTTTTAATGCACATATGACCCATCTCTCTCCCAGGCACATCCATTCACAGAGAAGGAAACGCCGTTGCTGACCTCAATTTGGTATTTTCTCGTCGCTCGCCCTATCCTCATGTCATGAATTCGTTTATATATTTTGAGTAGTACTTTTCTCTATTTTTTTATTTTAGATTTCAAAGACTTCGCATTATGAGTGATTGATTATCATGCAGACACGGTAAAGTTGTGTTGTTGTCATATTTTATATGTGGCCCCCTGTATTTAGTCATACATACTTGGTCTAATTCGACTTCTAAAGTTTTTTGACTTTCGAACTCACACCATTCCACTCAAAGTCGATATTGCATATTGTATTTGATTATTTTGTTAAAAAAATTAAATCAAATTTGCTTACTATATTATTTTTAGAAGGACAATACTTTAAGATCAAACTGCCATGTGCACGTTAACCACTAACAATAACAAAATAGTAACAAACGTAATTGAAGAATCTAATATAATAATTATCGCTCTCGTCCTGTTTATAAATTCAAAATATTTAATTCTCACATATTAAAGAAAGTTAATTAACTAAATTAATATTCTACCCCCTCTAGTCATTTTTATGAGAAACATTCTCTTCCATATGGGTGGTCCTTAATATAAATACATACTGCTTATTATCTCTTTACAATAAATTTTCACTCATTATTTTTCATGTATTCTCTTTATAAATAAGGTCATAGTTGAAAAAATAGTACATGTTTGACACATTTTTTATTTTTAACTAATATTTTAAACCGTGTAATTTAAATATTTATAGAAGATACTCCCTCCATCCCTTTTTATAAGTACTACTTAACCGAATATTGAGTTTAAAACGTCAGTTAAGAACAATAAATATATTAAAACTGTAACTCTTTTTGACTTAAATACCCTTATTTATGAGGAGAGAGAGAATATGAGAGATAATAAGAAAAGTATTATAACAAAGAGGATTTTAGAAGAGAGAACATAATAAAATAAATATGGTGGAAGAAATAAGCCTTTGAGGCAGTGAAATTTAATTATATTGACATTAAATGGGGTAATTAAATAACGGTAAAATAATAAAATAAGAAAATAAAAAATAAAAAATAAGATATCCTCTGAATGTTTATTAAAAGAAAGAATTAGGTATGCATGATCATTGTTTCTTATAAAAAAGAAACAAGACATGATACAAAAATCTACCAAATTTTCATACAAATGAATTTAGAAGTGCACATATACACTTTAGCCCTTAACAATAGCAAAATAGCAACAAGTGTAATTGGAGAATTTAATATAATAATATCATTATGATCCTATTTATAAGTCTAAATCACTTAATTCATACATACTAAATAAAGTAGTCAATTCAATAAATAGGAACTAAATTGATAAATTTTTTCAATTCTACCTCATTTATGAATGGCATTTTCATCTTTTTCTTTTTTCTCTACCTTTCATAGAGTGAAAATTGTAATACTCACATTTATTACTTTAAAAAGCGAACTTATAATAAGAATCGAATTTTTTTCTCAAACTAAACTTAGAGCCCTTTTGGCTCAAAGAAAGGGTTAAAAAGAAATAGAATGGAAAGAAACGAAAAATATTTTGACACATAGGGGTTTGGTTTGCAATGGAAAAGAAAATGGATTGATAAGAAAATTTTTATTTGATTTGAAGAAAATGGGTCAAATGACATTTTTGCTCCTGTCTTAAACACTTATACCACATCAACGATCACATCCAAGGGCTTTTGTGCTTTTAACCTATTTTCTTAAGCGACAAAAAATTGGTTCGCACCATTTTTTGTGGGAACCCATTTTTAATTATACAGCTGAAATTTGATTTCAACGCAAAACTATTTTCAGCTGAAAAAATGTGAACCAAATACTTGTCGCGCGCCATAAAATTTTGATTTTTCCTTTTCTACTTTTTTTTGCTGGCAACGGTCGTTTAGTTCGCTATTTTCGTTGGAAAATTTTTTTTTGGGCCAACCAATTTCAGCCACATAATTGAAAATGGGTTCCCACAAAAATTGGTGGGAACCAATTTTGAAATGGGGAGATAAAATGGCTAAAGATACAAAAGCCCCTTGATGTGACCTTGGATGTTATTTCCTAACTTTTTCTTTGATCCTTACAAGTCCTAAATAGGAGTATAATAGTGTAGGTAACTTCACCTAAGTTATGTTAAGAAGCATCTTTCTTCCTTTGTTGTCATGAAAAAGATAAATTTCAGGAATCCATATTCTCTCTCTTGCGCCTCCCATCCTTTGCCTCTTCTATACCCAAAACAACACTGTTTTGGGTGTAAATGGGAGGGTGTTCTACCCCCTTCTTTAAAATAACATTGAAGCCCCTCAAGTAGATTTTTTTAGTAGCACCAAATGTTTTAAAATATTTTTTTGTCCATTATATAGCATAAAATAATATTTTAGGAGCACCCAGTATGTGACAAAATGCAACCTGAACTATTTTGTCACTGACACTTTGTATCTTAAATTTATTTTTATCGCATTCAGCACCCTAAATTATATTTCTAGTTGCAACGAGAAGCCTCTAAAATACTTTTCTAGTGGCAATGAGCACCATAATTTTAGGATAATGAGTGTTGGATGCGCTGAAATTTAGTTTAAGATATGGAATGCTATTGGAAAAATATTTTAGGATGCAGCTTGTCAGATACTGGGTGCTCTTAAAAAAAATTTTAATGCTACATAATGGATAAAAAAATATTTTAGAACATTAGGTGCTATTAAAAAAAATACTTGAGGGGCTTCAATGTTATTTTAAAAAAAAATAGTGGGACCTAAAACAGTGTTGTTTTGGGTAGAGGTGATAATATAGGCCGGACCACCGGATTCATGCTAACCCGTCACGAATTGGGATCATATGAATCCGAGCTTAAAAGGACCGCATTTATATGGATCAGCATTTAACTAACCCAACCTATATCCGCTGGGTTGGCGCATTAACCCGTCCAACCCATATTTAAAAACAAAAATTATTCACCACTACAGTCTTAGAGGCCGAAATAGTGGGGGGGAGCTTGGAGGTGCGATTCAAACTGAAACCACCACCGTCTTGAGTATTTTGACCACCAGTTACCACTATAGTTCGTTGTCTTCACCGTCGTCGCGCTAGAAGGAGAAGATCTGGAGGAGCCGAAGACTTTACTCAAGCCCTTGCCAAATTCACCACCACAACAATGGCGGGAGTCCTCCCCGAGCTAGAAGGAGAAGGTCTGGAGGAGGCGATGAGCACCACGATCGACCGATGGATGAGGCAACGAGCAACAAGATCTGGTGTCAGAGATAGAGTGTGAGTCGAGTGTCAAGATAGTGAGAGATGGAGCACTGGGTCTATTGTGTAAGCCTCTGAGGTCTTAGCTGAGAATGAGATACTCAAGTCTTGAGGGTAGAGAGAGTGAGAGAATTTACTGGATAATGGATATGGGCCTTGGGTCTTCCAGTTCCTGACTGTGAGAGAGTGATATAATTTTCTTTTAGACTTGGGTCTCTTAGAGTTAGGATGCTGGGTTACATTAAAAAAAACATATGGGCCAATCCGTTGCGAGTTGGACCCATATACGTTTGGACCTAAAAGACCCGCTTCCAAACAACCCAAGTTTTACAGAACCTAGATTATTTATTTTGTCGGGTTGAATGGGCTCGACCGACAATCTAAACCTATATTACCACCCCTGGACTTAGGTATGGAAAGGCAGAGGATGGGAGGCGTAAGGGTAGAATCCGGATTCAAATGTCAACGCTACATGCTGAGCTGTTGCATTGGGGATTGCAATTAGTAAAAGGATCTATAATCACGTGTTGACAAGTGGCGGCCACCTTTTGAGAAGGGCACATTGGAATTTGGAAGTCAAAACTCAAAACAGCCGATAAAAATGGAAGAGAATTGGGCACCACGGCGCCACCCCACGCCCTTTTCTTGTGAATTTAAATTTAATTAAATAAATAACGGAGGTGCACAGCAGCACGTGATGATCCTCTTTCTATCCTGCTTCTTCCCATTTCGTGAGATTTTTTTAAAAAGTTAAAATTAATTAAATACAATAATTATGTAAAAAAATTATTTTTTTTAAAACACTACCCTTATTTATGAATGGGTGAGAAAGAGTAATAATAAGAAAATAATAAAAGAGAATATATGTAGTTTAATAATTAATTGAGGACAAAATGAGATAAAATGCATTTATTATTGAGACAAACTCAAAATAAATCTTATATTTAAGAACAAATTCATTAAAAAAAAAAGGCTCTTATATATAGGAATAGAGAGAATATATATTTTATAATACTTATAATAACATCGTTAAATTCTGTTTTGTTTTTAAGTAATACCATTAATTCTATTAAGTGTTAAGTAATACAATTTTGTCTTTATATCCCTTCATAATTGAATTTTGTTCTATCTCCATAAATCGAGGAGTTTTCATGGTTTAAAGTTATATTTTTACCCAAAAACACAATAAATACTTGAAAATTTAGTTTGGATCCATTAATCATTAATCATTAATCAATAAATATATTGAATGATGATTATTTCTAATTTTTTTTATATTTCCTTATAATTGAATTTTTTATCTCAATGTTAATCAATAAAAATTATTTGTTGATGATTATTTTCTATTTTTTTTACCAAAAAACATAATAAATACTAGGGAATTCAATTTGAATCCATTAATCAATAAATATAATTTATTGATGATTATGTTCTAATTTATTTTTTATATTCTTAATTTGGTTCTAATTTGTTTGAAGTATGTTTTTTCATTGTGATTCATTATGGGTGTTTGAGCTTTAGTGAAAAAATATTAATTTAAATTTAAATTATTTTAAAGTCTTTAAAAAACTCTCTCTCTCTCTTAATGTTGTATATTTGTATGCTCTTGAATAAATATGAGGGAGCAAAATAAAAAAAAGGCAAATATAAGTATCTACACTTATAACCGATTTCATATAACTTAATTGAATCATCACACACACACATATATGAACTTCCTCATGCAATGCTTGGACACCAATACTTGTTTCCAATATAAAGCATTGTCAACTAATTATCACAAATTAAAAGTGTTAGTTAAGTCATTTAATATATTTTAAATTGATAAAATTTACCTATTTTACCCTTATTAAACAATATGATTTTTAAACACACATTTTGTTATCTGTTGCATCTCTCTCTTACAAGGGGTAAAGGTAAAAACCTATCATTAGTTATCTTAAAATATATTATATTTTAGACTAAAATTCCCTTCTAAAAAACTTCTTATATTATATACCGGAGGGAGCATGAGTATTTCTCACATAGCGCCCAGGTCTTTATTATAAATCCCTTGTAAAAGAGATCATTGATTCTAAATATAAATCCACCTAAAGGGCTATTGATGACAATATTTTAATTTTATGTCAGTTAATTCTAGTTGGAAAAAAAAAAAAGAGGAGAGAAAGGGAAAAAAAATGATTTGTAAATGTAAGGAGATAAACATTTTTAATAAGGGTAAACTTAAAGCATTTTATATATTTAATGACTTAATTTTTATTCCTTAATATCAAAGAATTCGTTAAAATTGACTTATAATAAAAATAAGAGTGGATAACAAATAACAAAATTCTTGCCCCTCCGACTCTGAGGCTGTTAATTTTTGTGTCTTATGTTGATCCATCGCAAGTTATATCGACAGTGTATTCCAAAGTTTTATGGAACTAAGATTATTTATTTCTTTATGAAGAAACTGTTTCCTTATATTCCTATTCCCCAAATATTTCGTATTTCTTTTCTACGGCTTTTACTTTGCAATATTACCTGCTCCCAAGTCCTTCGATATGGGCAACTACCCCCCCGGGGGCCGGGGCCATGTGAATAGTTGGGACTTGGGAGCACATTTTATGCTCATCAAAGGTGCTCAATATCCATTTTTATTATTAGATTAATTTTAAATGGTTGAGATTTAATTTAATTTTTATATTTTAAATAAATTCTTATTTTATTATACATAAAATTAAAAATAAAGGTAATCTTATAACTATCACTTCTCATAAAAATGAGTTTATTATTTAATAAATTATAAATTAAAAATTTTAAATTTAGATCATTCAGATTAAAATTTAAATAGTTAAGATCTCATCACAATGATGAGAAATTAATTGCTCATCATTGTGATGAACATGGAATGCGGATTAGGGTTTTATATTGGGAAAATTACAGTCAGCTCCCAGACAAGAGGAAAAAAAAATGAAAAATGGTCTCTTAAAATTTCAAAATGAAAAAATGGTCCCATTGACAATTTCAGATGAGGGTCATTGACAACACCAAGGGTGCCATTAACAAGTTCTTGAGACCATTTTTTCATTTTGAAATTTTAAGGGACCGTTTTTCATTTTTTTTCCTCTTACCTAGGAGCTGACTGTAATTTTCACTTTCATATTTAAGTTATCCTGATTTTTGTTGACTCCAATTTTACATCAACACGATATTCATACATTTTAAACATACTATAAAGAATCTCACTCTTGATGAACCATTAATAATAGAACATTTAAACTTCAACTTTCCAAGTAAATTATATTGGATGATGTCATTTTTCCCCCAAAAAAAGGTTTTCTCTTATTGATCAAAGCTGTAACGGGGACATGTTGTACAAGCGTGCGTGGAGTCATTTTTCTGTTGCTAAAAAAAGCAAGGTATTAAAACCCGGACCGGGTATTGAACCGGTCGGGGTACTGGGTTAAGGGTCAGTGGGTCAAACCGGGGCCAAACCGGAGCCAAACCGGGACCAAACCGGTGAGTAATTGAAAATTTTAGACTTATAGTATGAAATTCTAAAGGAAAAAGTTAAATTTTTTTTTTTTTTTTAATTTGGGACCCGGACAGGACCGGGAACCGGACCGGTCTAGTGACCGGTCCGGTGGGTTCCGGTCCGGTCCGGGTCCATGAACCCTGAAAAAAAGTATGCGGAGATTTTTTTTTTTTTTTATTTGGGCGAGGCATAAATCAAGCTGAATATTTGAACCGCCAATTCTTCAATTATGTAGGCACATGCATGATTGAAATTGTCCTATATTCTCCACAAACTTAATTGCATGATTACAGTGGAATAAGAAAAAGGTAAAAATGGAAGCAAAGGAGCTCATTTCGCTGTCAGCTGTGGAATAATGGCATAATTTGCCCAAGGAGGAGCCTCTTCCAGCGATTTTCCTTCGTCATCATCGTTAGTAGGGATAAGTATGGTGTCCAAGAGTCCTGTATGCCCACCGAAACCCTATAAAAAATTGTCTTGCCCTGCCCAACCCAAAAAAAGTGGCTTGACAAAAATTTGAGTATCTTTGGGTCAGACGAATATAGGGCAAGGTCGGGCATCAGGCAGGGGTACTGTCCTGCCCATTTGATCATGCCTTGAAAATTATATACAATTTATTTAAAATACATATTATTTTATATAAAATAAATAGTATTTTATACATATTATTTTATTTAATATATATATATATATGTATTATTTCATTTTTGTGAAACATTTTATATTATTATTTAATATCTATTCACCAAAGTTTACATATAACTCATTGTTTTTTGGATGGACGTGGTTTTTTGATTTGGATGGATGATACAAAATATTAAAAAGTTGAGATCGAAGAAAAAAATTTTAGTTTCTTTGAAGTCTCTATCGTAGCTGTACCTATTCATATCAATCAATATTCATACACAAATGCATATTACTTCATAATTTGTCATGTAATTATTAAGACATGTGTTAGTTTTTGTTTTTTTAATTTCAAGACTTAAGTTATAGATTTATTTTGAGATATCTCAAGGTGTGAAATTATAGAATGTATTTAAAGTTTTTAATAGTATTTATTATATGTAATTAGAGGTTTTGCACATATGGTATTAATTAAGGAGTTACCATTTGGACAGGGAAGCCCGCCCTGCCCAGCCCATTCTTACCCTGCCTGAAATGGTTAGTGCTTCTATCAGGTAGGACCGGGTATCGGACTATAAAATTTAGCCCATTCACCCTTTGGGCTGGGCATCTGACAGGAGTCCCGCCCTGTCCAGCCCTACCCTGCCGATACCCACCGCTAATCATTAGTATTCAAATTCAAACCACTTTTATGCCAACCTCATATTTCATTCCACTCTTTTTGAATGAGTCTGCTTCACAAAATAATAACGACAACCCTTTTATAATTATTACAGTTGATTTCCAAAACATTCAAGTTATTATGAACATTTACGTCGGACACGAGTATTTTAGTCTTTTTTTTAAGTCTCTATTAAGTCACTTCATTCGGTCATGGGTAAACGTTATCAATGATATGCAAACTAAATGGGTAATTAATTATACAAAATATACAAAGATTTGTTCAACTTATTAGAAGTTATTCCACTAAAAAATTTCAACAGTCTAATTTTAGTTTCATCCTAGCATTATCGTTCGTTAGCTTAACTAGATTTTATTGGTTAAATTAACCTAAAACAAAATTTACCTGCTCATATTTTTGTTCGCGAATATGAAATTATATTAAATTCATTTTTAATTGCACAATTTTCTTAAAGAGAGTTGTACAATTTCAACAAAAACTAGAAGAGAAATTTATTCCTAGAGTAAATCACATAATCAATCATTTCATTCTGTTAACGTTGATTTTTAGTAGGAGCAACACAATATATGGAAGTAATGCATATGCTTAGGAGGTTTCTTCATAGTCAACCATCAATTATGACAACAGACATTGGTCAACTTAAAGCCTGCCAATTAAATGGACTCAAGCGCCCGAAAACGGGTCCTCCAATGAAAGTTAGAATACCAGTTCCCACGGGAGTATAAAGTTACAAACATCTTTCTTTTAAAAATTCAAAAAAAATAAAAATACAAAGCAACGAACAAAAAAGCTGAATGCTTTTGGTAGTGGAGATTCTTTCTACAAACATGAAAATGAATACAAGTTTTGAAACTTATGAGGACTTGGGAATGTACTTATGTACATTCATCTACTGTTCACCGTAGTCAAATGGAAGGACCTCCTCAGAGACATCAACCACTTCTTCAATTTCAATTTCCTTGGCCTCGTACTCCTCCTCCTCATCACTGGCCTCTCCATCCCTAAGTTTCTGCCTCTCTAATTTATCTTCTTCATTCAATGTTTTCCATTCGTTTACCCATTTCTCCCATTCTTCCTTCAACATCCTCCGCTTCTCACGGTCCTGCTCACTTAACAGCATTGATACATCCTGGTCTTCTGCCTCGTACTTCTTGCTATACTTCTTCAAGTTCTTAGCTATCTCTTCCTCTTTCTCAGGACTCAAGAAAGATGGGGGCCTTGGCCGCCACAAGAACTGTGATCCACAACAGTCAAGAAACCGTGTTATTGATGGCCAGTTTTTAGCATACAAAGTGGGCAATATAGGCAGGCATCTTGTGCAGGAACATTTCTTCAGAAACAGAATGGACTTGTAAAAAGCAAGGTTAAAAAAGCAATTACCTGAAAGAAATGATCCTTGAGTATCCGGTAGAGGAGCTTGCCATTAAAAGACCATATATTGAAACCGTTTTCCATTTCATGAACAGAGGTCACTGAAGTTGCAACATACCTACAGATACAACCAGGTCAATACAGATGACAGATCCAACTCAAAACAGAACAGTTAAATATTTTGTTATTAGCCTAAATTTAAAAACATTTTATCTCACAGCCAATTGCATTTAGGCCTTCTTCATAATAAGCAAACAATAAGAACAGATAAAGTAAACCATATGATGTAAACTACAAATACTTTCTGTACAACTTGCAAGTATCTACCATAAAACAGCCATACTTTACAAGTTTAAAGCACAAAGGCCATTCGTATTGAATTTAAAATAGCCTATTTACTTGAAAATGAAACATTCAACTAATGTATGCACACGCTAATTTAACTCTACTCACCTTCCAGTTGGATCCCATTCAATATCTGTAGCCATAAAATGCTCCGCGGTTGCCATGGTTTCAAGCTCATCCACATTATAAAATTCAAGCTGTCCATTAAAGCCCTTCAATCCTGCAAGTATTATGTAATGACCAGCAGGTGACCAGAAAAGAGCATTAGCCTGCTTTCCCTTGAGAGTTGTGAGCTTTGAAACCCGGCCAGTATTCTGAGCAGTTCGCATAGAGTAAAAACTGATATCAGGCCTTGGGTTATCACCATGAATAACAGCAAACCTATGGCCTTTTGGCTCCCAGGCAAAGGCAATGATCTTGTCATTTTTATTCTCAAGCTCCAAAACTTCAATAGGTATGTCTCGTTCTTTTATACGGAAGAGTTCAAAGCCCGTGTATGTGCTTTTCTTGGTTTTTGTATAACGATCAACCTTAACAGCCAGGTAGTCTCCATTGCTTTGCCAGTACATATTGCAATCACTTACACTAAAAAGATTCTTCTGCCTAAGTTCCTCTTTGCTGGGAATTTGAACCAAGCTCACCTGTAAAATACGCAAGCACGGGGCTTAATTCATCTTATTTCACACCCAAAACAATCCTTTGTCCATGAATAATAAAAGAAGTTGATCCCTAAAAACGGACTCACCCTAGCAGGCTGGTTCCCACCACCTAATTCTGGAACAAAAAGTGCGAGGATTGGATCAGTTGGTGACCAGATGAAGTCCATTACACTTTCAACCTTCAAAGACTTCTTGTCAATGAGGGAAAATGTCTCTGTCTCATAGACAGAGATCATATTTTTCCCAAGTCTTGCAAAATACTTGTCATCCTTTCCTCCGCCCCATCTAGAAAAACAATATCCTTCCATTATGCCAGTAAGTCACAAGCAAAGATTATTAAAATCAGGCTAAAGAAGACCAAATACCTGAATATGGGCCATGACACCCCAGTGACACCCCCAGTACCTCCAGTTGCAAAATCATCTGCACTTCCCTTAAAATCTCTCATCACTTTTCCAGTCCTCACATCAAATATATTTATGACTACCCTCTGAATAAAATAACTTAATTAGAAATAGCACCAAGATATAAATAAAATAATATAGAATTCAAGATAGCAAATGCTTACATTTGCATCTCGAGGATTGCTAGGTTCGTGGCTGCTATAGGTTACTAGATACTTTTCACCAGGTGAAAAATCAATAAGTTTAACCTGCAGTTATGAGTTCAATACTAAGTAACAAAGACAATGTGCAGGCCAAACAATGAATAAACAAAGTCCAAAATAAACCTGGGGATGAGCATAACGCATAAGACGGTTGAAAGTTGTTGCACCTCCCCAAACTGCTGCTCCTTGTCTGTGAACTGTTGCCAAATATGTCCCCAGAGGAGACCATTGCACAAAGCTTTCAGTCCAAAACTGCCAAGTAACATATTTAAACACTCAGCATCTTCATGCAAAAATACTATGTCAATATTGAGAGAACATCGAAGGGAAAAGACTTCACTCACGTTCCGCTTATAAACAGGATCAGGCTTCAAATGCCTAGCATCATTCCACAACACCTCAGTATCTGAACCCGCACGAATTACAAACTGATCGCGCGCTTTTGAATCAGTCAGCCACTGCTGAAGATTTTCCTGCAAGAGTATTTAACCAGAGAAAATAGTAAAGATCACTGTGTAGCTGTATCTATTTGTCTCCATAAACTCATCAGCAATTGAGAATGATGCAAAAATCTCATGATCTCCACCAAATTAGACAAATAATTATGACGGGAAAATCAATTCAACGTTTAATGGAATCATCTGCAGTTTACCTTACCGCACAATGTATGTCTGAAACAACAAAAAAGGCAACCAAAATCTTACAAGAAGATAACTGTTTTAGCATATTACCCCTGGTGTATATGGCTTGATTTCAGGGGGAGCCCATTCATCTGGAACTTTCATGAACTTCTCAAAGTCATCAAACATATTCACAGAAAAGATATGGGAGCGGTCCAACTTATATCCATGTGTCTTCTCTTTAGCAAGCTCAGCTTCCTGATGCCACACAGAATGAAACAGGAAGTGATGAAAAGAGACACCTTATCTTAAGGTCATATAACAGAATGAGTCAACCTATTAAAGCATATAAAAGCTTTTGTGATAGCGCAAAAGCCTCCCACAAAATGATATAGAGAGTATAAAAACTCAAGTATGAATTGAACACCAGCACATAAAAAAAACTTGCACCGATTAATATGAGCTTTTACATGTTTTAATAAACAAAAAAAATGTCCAATACTCAATACCATGTATGGCCAAAAAAAAGTCAATATCATAACACAGATGACATCTAATGGATTGGATTGAACTAAAATAATAAAAAAAATAACAAAACTACCACCCGTTCCCCCCATTGCACCAAAAATTGCTCAGACACTTCCGTTCCACAAAGAGAGAAAGGAAGTGAAGGCAGAATATCATATTCAAATAAAGCACCTTTTCTCCTATCAATCAGTCATTATAGAAGTATGATTATATATTTACTCCTTCTGGTCGTAAATATAAGATAAAGTTGACTTTTTTGGACAGATTAAGGAAGTTCATTAAATTACTTTAGAGCATTTATATTTTTATTTCTTTCTCCAAACTAATTAATTTTGACTAATAAATTGATATATAATCTAAGGATACACAATATTTATTTGATATAATTAACTTATTTAGTTTTCTTACTCTCCCCAAAAAAAAAAGTCAACACGTCAACTTTGCAGGGAGTATCTGACAACATGCTTTAGATAGAACTGGACTATAAAAATGAAATAAGAAGCTGTAAATAAATCAGTGTGGTTAATATAAGCATGAACAAGTAAAGGTTGGGAGTAAATATGCACCTGAGGCGTGTTATACTCAATAAAGCAATACCCCAAAGTTTTCTCCGTATCTGGATCAACAGGCATCCACAGACCATCTTCCTTTATCACGCCAATCTGGCTATAGATCTTTCGTATCACGCCTTCAAGCTTCTCAAACTTCTCCCGAGGAACTACAGGTAGGTTGTCCACAACTATAATGTTGCCAAATCCAGTTTCAGACTCCTGACTATCCTCTTGGTAAACATCTTCATCGTCACTGTCATTCAAAATAATGAAAGATGATTGAAACTGGACACACAGTGCAAAATAGCCTGACTTTAAACTTTGAACAGTTTTTTTGTTGTGTGACAACATTGAACAGTTTTAAATATATAAGAACCGAACCCTAACGAACAAAAGGAAAAGAAGTTTTGGCCAGCAAGATCATCTTTTTTGATACAGCGAGCCAATCATGGATGGGGACAAAGCGCAGGTGGCCAAAATCAATCAAAAAATGGCAAGCTACCCCTCCGTAGTGCTTGGGTAACGCTACTTCGCAGTTGTAGGCACAAAGGATGCAGACCGGCAGCTATCATAATTAATCCAGGTTACTTGAAAACAATCAGCACATGAAAGACGTACCTTACTATGCCGAAGTCATCGCCGGGAGGAAGGCGAATAGAGTCAAGATCGATGGTGGAGAGATCAACGCCGAGACGAGACGCCGTCGCCTCAATCTCTGTCATCACAGCCACATCCGCCATGGCTGGTTTCTGCTACTTGAGCCAGTAACAATTGTTATGGCTTTCCGATTCAGATTCTTCGGATAGAACTCTCCGCGAAAATCTATGATAAAGAACGAAGCAGCCCGACCCACACTAGCTTGAGGCTTGCCGCTTCCTTGGGTTTCTAGAGAGGTTTTTGCTCTAGTTTTCTTTGCCCTTACCCTTACCCTCGTTTGCCTTCGTTATTTATTTATGGCCGAACTGCCTCCTCTTAAACCACAACACCCATCAAATGATGATTATTTTAAGCAGTTGGCACTAAATAGTAAATACTAAGGTAATTAAATCTAGACCGGTAAGTGAATCGGTTGAGATATTAGATTAAAGGTCAGTGGGTTAGATCAGAGCTACATCGGGACTAAATCGGTGAAAAATGGAATATTTTAGGCTTATAGTATGAAATTCTAAAGGGAATTTTTTTTTTAAAAAAAAGATTTTAAAAAAAAAATTAAAAAATTTGACTTGGACCGGGTCACCAAACTAGACCGGTTTAGAGGCCGGGTTGCCGGTTTCTGGTATGGTTTGGCCGGTCCGGATTAGATAACCCTGGTAAATACCACTTAACGGGCTTGTTTCGTGAGGGGAGGGGAGGAGAAGTGAGCCAAGGGGGTTGGTTTTGAGTTAAATTAAAAAAAAATGAGAGAAGTGGGGTAGAAAGTTTTTAATTAAGTTTTCTTATTCTTTTATCTTGTATATCCTCTATATTAAAATGTTGTAACCCCACTTCTCCAATTTTCTTAAATTCAACTCATACAAATTTCTCCTCCCTTCCCTTTCCCTCAAAATCCCTCACACCAAACAGACCCTAAAATACTAAATTAATTTTGTTGATAATATGAGTAATGAGATTGATAAAAATAGTATACCAATTGATGACTCAGATTTTTGAGAAATAACTTATTTAAGATTTTGTAGTTCAAGTAGTATATAAATATCTTTTTTCCATTATTTTAATATCTATTTTTATTTTTAAAATAAATTTTATATAAGTAAGGAAAAAAAACTGAAAAAGAACTTTAAAATTGTAAAATCTCATATCAGGTTTGTTATCCATAGTTGATAAGGGAATGACGAAATTTGATAAGCAATTCACAACTCATTTTTTGAGAAATACCTAATTTGAAATTTTACAATTTCAAAATTCTTTTTCTGTCTTTTTCCCTTTTATATATTATTTAACAATATTTTATCAACATTAAAATTTTAATACCAACATTTTGATAAAAGAGTGAAAAGATATTTTTTTTAAAGTTAAGAGATAAAATTAAAATTCGGCATGAACTCAAGAGCTAAAGGTATATTTTTACCTTTATTTTTTTTATTTATTTATTATTAACACCTGTGCATATCTTATTTTGTTGGGGTCCAACAAAAATTATACAAAAACAAAAACAAAATCATTCTTGATAGAATTTGAAAAAAATTTCGTTGACGATGAATGGTACAGATCTGGAAATAAAATTTTGAGTCATTATTGTGGAGAGAAATAAAAAGAGAAAATTGAAATAAAAATAAATCTCATTGATGATAATTGGGTACTGATATTGTTTAAATCATTGAAAATATTTTAATAGAAAATAATAAAGTCTTATTGATGATAATTAGTTTCATATTAGATAGGGGTGTTCACTTTTGTCACATAATATAATTATTATCGGAATAAGACAGGACATGAGACAGTCTTTATTCAGTTAGGACTTTTTCTTGAAATCATGTTGTTATTAGTATAATATATTTATTATATCTATTATTTTTTTTTACCTGAATATCTAATGTTTTTATTAAAGTTATAATTAATACAATATCTTGTTAGTTATATAAAAATATTATATGCTAATATTTTTTAGATAGATTTTATTTATATAAAAAGATATCATCATATTGGTTATATAGTTAATACAAATAATATAAATATTTAAGAAACCCCCCTCATACCCTATTCCCTCGCAATGGTGTCATCGTCTTCTTTCACTATTTTTTTATTTTTTATTGTGCTTTTGATCTACTAATGAATGATAAAAGAGGATGATTATATATTTGGATTATATATTTTCAATCATATAGATTTAGTGTCCAACTCATATCCATATATTTTAGTTTCACAAGTTTAGAAAAGAAGAAAAAAGTGTTGATCTAGTTCCTCAAAAAAATATATGGGACATCATGTTCCCCTCCCGATCCTGTTGGGACCGCGATAGGACTCTGAAAATAGTTTTGATATCCCGTATCTTTTATACCTATCCCGTTCCTGTCCCACGAACACCCAATATTAGATAATGGTGCTCTAAATTATAATAAAGGAAAAAAATAATAAAAAAATAACAAAAAAATCTCTCATTGACACAATTAAATTTTAAATTAGGAAATGTTACTTAGAAATAAATATAAAAATAAAAATTAAAAAAAATCTCTCATTGATGGTGATCAAGGTAATTAAACCCGGACCGGTCAGTGAACCGGTCGGAGTATTGGGTCAAGGGTCAGTGGGTCAGACCGGAGCTAAACAGTGACCAAACCAGTGAGAAATGAAATATTTTAGGCTTATAGTATGAAATTATAAAGGAAAAATAATAATAAAAAATTTTAAAAAATTTGACCCGGACTGGTTTAGTGCCCGGGTCACAGGTTTACGGTCCGGTCCGGTCCGCGTTAGATAACCTGGATGGTGATTATGTTGTAAATTAGGAAACGTTATTAAAGAAAATTAAAAATTAAAAAAAGAAGAAGGCATTAATAAGGCAAAATACAATATGGTGAAGATGTAAAGATTACAACAACAAAAAATCAGGAGAACATAGCCTAGTTGAAAAGGTAGCGAGCCACTCCACTTTGTCATTTTATATCATCTTTCTGAAAGGTTTAGGAGAGTTGAGTGCTTATTGAGATAGCCATTATTTCTTCCACCACAGATCTAAATGCCTGTCATGCCAGTGAACATATAAAAAAGACTGAGGCATACGTATACAAAGCTCTAGACAAGTCTTGCTTTTTTACAATCTACTCCCAATGCTTAGCCACGTACCCAGAGTTTGATTTTGTTTGGTTTAATTCCATTATTTTGTTGATGTGTTGTCCTCTCGTGATTCATTGATGAGTGGCGTGATTGCACACTTGTTTCCTCTGTTGCCAAGTTGCGAACACGCCCTCCCCTTGTGAAGATGCATTATGCGACTAACATTTTTTATTTGTGACTCTATTCACCCTTTGTATGTATTTGGTGAAAAACGAAAGTAGTCATACGAAAGATTTTGTATGACTCGTTCACCTCGTCTCTTTTGAATATAAACGCATTTTTATTAAACCGAGAAATAAGAAATTATGTTACACTGATTTCTATATTTTATTGAAGATTAAACTGGTTTTACTAATCCTATTCTTAAATTTCTCATTAGAGATAACTTCCGTAAAAAAATTAAAATCGTTATTTGAAAAGAAATAAAAGATCATTTTTTGTAATATAAATCAGTTTTCCCACCATTATTCCACTCTATCGATTCAGCATATTGGGAATGAAGCTTCACATATACACATTCTCAGTTACCACACAACTCAGTTATTCATCATCACCCACATCATCTACATCTTCAATTGGAATGTCCTCGCTGTCATAACCAATGGGACCTAGAAAAATAAACAAGACACAATCAACTTTGAGAAATGGAAAATATACAAATTTCACAGGGTTAATGCAATAATTGGCTTAAAAGTTAAGAAAACACATACTCATCGCTTCATCAAAGAGGTCCCATAGATGCAAATTTAGTGATAATGTTGTATACTTTACGTGTTTCTAAAGTCCTAGCAGTTAACATTGTCAAGAATTTGGTCAATCTCTAAAAGGTCCAGTTAACACCAATCAGCAGGAAGCTTTTTTTTCTTTTTTTTTATTAACAATATTTATAGAGCTTAATGTACACATGAAACATGAGCTTGGAAGCCGTCTTGAAATGAAGCAAGAGCAAGGTAAAGCAGTGCTCAAGAAATACACTACTATATTTCCCCTTTGCATCAAGCTGTCAACGCACTCCCAAACAGTAGAAACACTATGAAAAAAGAATCTCAAAAGGTCAGGCCTACAAATCTCTAGTTCTCAGCCCCATCTCAAGTTTCATACAAAATGGATTAATTTCTCATCTATAACCAATTTGGAAACGAAAGTGGCTGAACTTTACCTCCTTGAATTGAAGGAGAAGGATAAGGTGATAAGCCCTGTGGTTCAGGAATGCTATCAAGAACATACGGAAGTCCTAGGAGCTGCAAAAGAGATTCTGTCTGTGGATTTCGAGGATTCACTGCAAAGAATCAAGGGAGAACAAAAAGAAATAAATCATCTAAACTTTTAAAATCATGGCAAGAATGAATTAATGATGTGAGAAGAAGAATTACCAGCAAAGGTACCCTCAACATTGGATTGAGAAGGATTGTAACATGGAGCAGTTCTAACAAATTCAAAAGGCTTGTACCCCCTCTCTTGCAGCCTGCTTCTAACCCATTGACGACAGTCCTCCATCTCAAGATTTATACCTCTATCAGCAAGCACATATGGCGCCATTTTATTTGTGAGTAGAAAAAAGGGAGGACCAAAAAAAAAAGATTTTATAGACATTTCGAATTCTAAATGTTAAGCTATTTTCACATCACATGCAAACTCACTTGAAATCTGCAGCTTTGGCAGTAAGAGGGAAGACAGAGTTGAACCTTCGTGTTATAGCTAACCATTCTTCATCATACTGAATTTCATAAGGTCCTGCCTCTGATTCAATTTCCAAAATCTAATGACACAAAACATGCCAAAATTTTAGTCACTACTCAAACACTAATTGCAAGCAACGCACCAGACACTATTGATATTGAATTCACAAACAATACCTGTAAGAAATCCCGACCAGCAATGCACTTATCAAGTGCAAGAAATTTTGTCTGAGGACCACCATCCCCATGTTGAACAAGAGCAGCAAACTTGCAGTGTAAGTGAGCTGAAAACCAATACTGTGGTTTCAATTTTTCCAGGAGTTGTGCAGCAGCTTTACTCCCAAGCCTTCTTTCCTCTATCTAGCACATGTTTATTTAGGTATCTGAAGTGAGGATATCATACTTTTTTGGATCACTAAACGTTTTCCAATTAAACATTACACGCAAATGGGGTGGTTAATTACAAAAAGATGATGAATATTAAACAAGCAAATGCCTCACATGCATTTCCAGTTATTGCATAGTGTCCAGTGTCAACGTTAATGCCCATTACCTTTGTTTTTCGGCCAAAATGTTAATGCCGATTACTCAACGAACAAGATAGTGGTTATAACATTTCCAAGAAGAAAAATTAAAATAAGAACAAGGTTGCATATGATGGAAATACTTTATGTCATTGATGATTGGTTTTATGTGCCAATGAGTCAGCAATCTAACTTGACATGCCATTTACATGCAGAAAACAGTGATATAAATCATAGGTAACAACAAAGAAAACAGTGATATAACTCAGGTAAAAACAAAGTGCCTCCTGCCCAAGCAATGGTGAGTGAACAACAGAGGCAAACACAAATATATCATAATATTGTCCTGATCTTGATATTCATACTCATGATGAGTTATGAATTAACAGAATGATCCAAATATACACAAAAAGAAGCATGGATACTGATGAAGACAGTGCACTACATGAAAACCTAGGGCTCAAGTACTTTGAAAGTTTGAAGTGACAAAAGTGTTTGACATGCTCATGAGTATTAAACATTAGTGTCATACATCAGCACAACTCTTTTTTATGTTTCCATGAACCTAAACCCATAACCAAATGACAGATTCCACACTGAATATTAAAATTGAACATTTTAACATCTCTCACTACTTCTCTAACATACGTTTCCTACTCATGCTGAATGTTTTATTCCAGGAGTGCTGGCAGAATACTGATACTTTGGGGAATCTGCATTGATAATTAGGTATTCACCGTAGTATGTTTTAATTTGTTAATAGGGATTCCTAATAGACGTGCAATTCCTTAATTCTACATGGAAACGATTGTTGGTTTATTTCATTGAATAAGAAAATCATATATGATAGCAGTTCTATGTAATTTTCTCATCCAAATGGTATATCCATTCTGTTCACAGTTATTCTCATTTCCCCCAGTCAGTTGAAAGGCTGCTCTATCCTTGACAAAGTGCAATAAAAAAATACCAAGAACCAATGACACCTGGTTTGCATAAAATGAAAAAATAAGAGCCACCAAGCTCATCATTTAACAACCAACTAAACAATTACCTCCTGCTTAAAAAAATGTTTGCGCTGAATAAGATCCTTCCAATTCCCGTAATCAGTGATTCCCACTGGCCAGTCATGCGAAAGAAAGATATCAATCGGTTCCTCAACTTGAATGAGCTTGTGAACATCATATTCACGAACATGATACACGGACCTGATTGTACTTTCATCATAAGGAGGCCTCTCAAAATGTCCTGCTCAATGAAAAGACCTGTGTCACTGTTCTTGCAGGACAAATGCCACATGCAAAGTTATAGCTTATGGTACTTTTGCATAAAACTAATGGTGTTATCAATCAAATAAAAATGACATGTGAACAGCAGGTAGTTGAGAGGTATCAACATGAACCCATAATTCATGTCATGATCAAAGATGCCGAACAAATAAACAACCTGACTTGTAATGACGGGCATTATAAATCCCAGACACTCCACCAATTCGGATATTCCCAAACCTGACCACCCCCGCAGCTCCCAAGAAATATATATTAGGCGCGGCCCATCCTCCATAGTACCTAGAACAAACAACCAACAAATATCAAGGGCCTAGACCACCAAAGCCATGCTGCAATAAACTTTTAAGAAGGCATGCGTACTAAAACAAACAGGTAATTCGGAATATAACCAACACTTCGAGAAGGATAAAATTAGTTTAATGCAGGCTGAGCAAAAAATGAAGAATAAAGCCAGATATACTGTATCAGATTGAAGTACCCCGACTCACAATTCCCACAGATAATTAGATGCTTCGTGGTTTCCACCAATGAATATTGTCGGATACGGGGCAACCTCCAATCCCGAATAGTACTTCCAGAATGAATTCATAGAGCGATAGCGCGGGGGCACATTCAAGCTCTTCAAATCTTCTTCGTTTCGGACAGCCTGAAACCGGAAGATAACTATATTCGTTGAAGAAATTGAAGTTTAATGGAAGTGAGGAAGCGAAAACTATGGTTCAGGGTCAGAAATGGGCCTACCTGAAAATCGCCGCAGCAGAGGAGGAGGTCGATTTTGGTGTTATTTACTTTTTCAAGATGTTGAATAGTTTTGTAGACATTATCGAGATCACCATGCATGCAACCCTCCACTGCTATCTTCATCTTTCAAACTTATGGAGACTCAAAAGAGGCTCTGGAGGGAAATACTAGGGTTTAAGCAATCCCTTCCCGGGTTTTTGAGTGAAACAGAAAATGAAGTCAAAATTATACTTGTCTGATGTAATGCAAGGCCCGCTTCCTATAGGTGAAAGGAATGTTTAATTGGCTATTTTACTGAAAAGTGATTAATTAATTTTTTTTGCCATCAAGATGAGTGATTAATTAATTGAACATATATTAAATAAAGAGCGAAATCTTTTTTTTTTTTTTCCCGCATGAGCGAAATTCAAATTCGCCATGGTGTTGGAGGTCGATGTATTTTACAAAGGGAGATATTTTTCTTTTGAATTGATCCGTTCGCTCCTTTTGCTTGGTCTGGAACTTTGGCGCTCGGGGCATTGAAAATTCGAAGACGAAAGGAAGAGTGAAGAGAAAATGGGGCATAATTATCAGCACCGCCATCAGGCAACCGACGGACTTCTCAGCTTATTCACAAAAGCGAATCATGATCTTGCTTTAGTCCATCTCAAGCTCGAGAAGGAGTTTCAACAGATTTACCCCGACAACGTTAGTAAACTCATTCTTCAATCTTTTCCCGGATTTTAGTTTTTCCTTAATCTTTGCTTCTTTAATTTATCGGAATTCCTTAAATATTGAGCATCTCAAGCCATTATAATCGGCGGCTTAAACGATTTGGATTTACTTCCCATTTCATATCGGGTGGCGTGGTGTGTTGGCAGGCAAACCCTATGAAGCTGGTTTCTAGGATAAAAAAGATGCAAGAAGATATATCAACCCTGAAAGAGCAGTGCCACCAGCTATTGGCAGCCAAACAGGTTTAAAATTTATGCTTTTTTAGACTGTGCGCTGAAGAAAAATAATTTCCGTTGCGTGTAGGACAAACTTACCAGTTTGTTTCCCCATTTCCTTAGCAGACTAAAATCGATGTGTGCGTAATGGTTCCTTGCTCATTTTGAAGTTGCTGCTGTTTATTGATCATGCAGGACATGATCGATGAGGCTCAGAGAACTCTGGTTGAGAACAGAGATTTGGTGCAGCGCATGCGAGCGTCCATGGGTACCTCTCTCACTGATGAAGATGACTCTGCATTCACTAACTTCAAGCAGGTAATTGGCTGTTATAAAAATAAAAGGAAAGAAGAGTGGCTCCTTACTATTTTAAATATATGCTACTGTTAGTATTGTCCCTGCATATGATTGGAGGAGAGTGGCTCAAAAAATCAAGATTGCCATGGGATAATGAAATTATTCAATTTCTACAGTTGGATATGTTCTTTCATTCAATAACTCCAAGGTCCACTATGCCTTCCCAATTACCATTAATGTAGTTAAAGGCACTCTCGTGCTTTTAGACCTGTAAAATGCCTAAGGCAAGAGGTCTAACAAATTGAGGAGTCTCAAATGCTAGGAAGACATTCACCTGTAAAATGCTAGAAAGACATTCACCTGAATGAAGTGTTAATTGAGGAGTCTCTCAAATATTTGTGCGTGGTTTTGTTGCAAAGGGGAATAAATTTTACATCCTGTAAATTGAGGACATCTTAGCTCATGAATGGATTTATTGAGCAGTCTTTCAAATACCTGTACTGAGGTTTTTGCTGAAGAGAAGTGTAATGTACTATCTTCCATTTTGGGCGTATTAAAGTGGAGCATGAATGTGATGATAATTTATACACATATCTCTTGCCATCTTAAAGGGTTGCCTATTTTCCAAATGGTGTTTAAAGTTTTTGCACTATTTGCCAGCAAGCAACCAAGATTAAATACGGCCTTTGCTTAGCATTCATCCGAGCAAAGATTCCTTGGGTGTCTTTCCTTTTGCTAGGCCTACATAACTACTTTTGGGGGCGGGGGGAAGGTGTTGGTTGGCAACTCTTGATACCTAATTTTTGCTGCCTCAATTTTTCCTGACCATGTAGATTATTGAAGAATGGACAGCACAAGTAAGATCAAGAACAGGTAAAGAAAAAATTTCTCACTCAATCAATATAGTTGTTATTACATATTGACCTAGTTTCCAAAATAAAGTTTCGAATTAGATGACGGTTTTATGCTATACAAATAGACAGATGTCAGGAATTCTGTTCTGCATAAATTTCATATCTTGGAAAGTGAGGCTCTTATTTATGACTATAGTTCTCGACTTTATTATCCTTTATCTTGTTTTTTCACCTTTCTGCTTCATTTATTTTTGTTTTCCTCTCGAAACTAATGTATCAGGGAGACTTATGTCTGAAGTGGCTGGGGACTTCGGATGGGTAAAAAGATGGGAAGGGGGTTGGGATTGAGGTATGCTTTGAGGGGAGGAAAGAAGGGGAATATTGGGTGGGGTGCTTGAAGTGAATCAATTGTTGAGCTTCCTTATTCGTGTGGACTTTCGGGGTCAAGATTTGTATGAGACAGCTGTTCCTATTCGTGAGCCTCCATGAAACTTGTTGAGAGAGAGAGAGAGAGAGTGGTTAAGAGAGAGGCGAGATTTTTTTCCCATGGTTAATTACCATGATTGTTTGTTGTTGCAGGAAACGAAACACACGATTCGGATTCTGGAGACGTCAACAAACTGCTATTCTCAGCTATTGTCGAAAGCAATTGAAGTGCTCTAGTGAAGATTATAGATGCCACCGTTATTATGTAGAACTCTGCTTCATTTTCTTTCTCTGTGGCTCTCGGTTTTTTTAAGCGGCTGATTGTACGTAAACCTGTCAGTTCTCATTGTTCAATCTCAATGGAATCTCTGTTCATTAAAAAAAAATCAGTTCATGCCGTCAGATTCCTTTTAAGATTGCATTTGCAGTTTTGAAAGCTAAACTCTGGAGCCATATTTACTGTGGCTATCAACTTGGAAATTAGCATTTGCTTTAAAACAGCACACAGATCAAGTCAATGAGGTATAATGTTCGAATTGCCCAGAGGGCAGCAAAGAAACGAGGTGAACATTTTGAAACCATCTGGTGATGTTGCGGTATCAGTTGGATCCAAGTGCATGCTTTGCAGCTTTAGAATTCAATATTGCAGTCGCCTGTTAATAAAGATAGCCATCATCTCTGTTCAATCCGGGTACAGAAGATGAGGCATAAGCCTAACGAATCACAGATGATGCTGTAGCCTAGTGGCATGAAACTTTGTAACTGGAAGGTTGCAATTCAATCATATATGTAACCTCAAATAATTAGTGCTTAACTAATTGCTGAAAAATCACTCCAACAGCAACTGAAAGAGGCCCAAAAGGCCTAGTACTTAATTACGCAACACCAGAGTATATTAGTTCAGCAGAACTCCAGTCAGGCAATTATTGTGGTTTCGTATCTCTCTGCTCAAGATGTAGATTCTTCGGCCGTCTGAAAACAGTTCGATAGATTTGGTTGTTTATGCGACTCTTTTTACCCTTGTTGGCCATCTAACCTTTGTTAGTTATGTGTCCATTGTGTACAATTGAAAACTGTTAGAGGAACTTGGGTGCTAATTTCTTTCAGAGAATTAAGCATTCTACCACTTCCACGGCGTGAATATGGTTTTAACTAAATATCTGTTAAGTGTTAAATGATGAGTTAGTGTATACATGCTATTGATGAGTCATATCTTTGTACAAGCGCTAATGTACAAGTTTTCCTCGGCCGCAAAACAAGGATGTCGGAATTAGAAATATCTTGGGTTGGATTCACAGGAAAAATGTAAATGAAGAGTATCAGTGGGGACTTTGGGAATGGGAAATTTTGTGTTTGTATAGCATCTCTCAGTGTACTCCGTGCAATCTGACAATTTTATTTTCTTTATGCAATAGACATCGTTTCTGCAGGGGATTAATAAAGTTAGTTGGATTAATTAATATGATAAAAATATAATTTTTTTAAAAAAAGATATCTAGATTCCATTAATAAATATTCCTTTTTAATAATGGTATAACCTGGAAAAAATGGAGGTTTTCTGCAGGTCCTTGTTACTTAATGGACTGATACTTGAAAGGACAGGATCATGACTTTGACTTACAGGTAAACTTGTCAGGTAAGAAAGAAACAACTCTAAGTAGGGTGAGTATGGTGATCAGTGGCCCGGTACGTCTATCTTCGTCTTGTAAAAAATTGTCCTACCCAGTTTTAAAAAAGTTGCCCGAAAAAATTGAGTAACTTTGGGCGGACTAATAACCGGCCAGGGCCGGACATCGGGCAAAGGGTATTGCCCTGCCCATTTGGCCCTGTCCGGAAAATTATTTTCATTTATTTAAATTATAAAATTTCATATCAATTAAATATTATTTCATATTTTTTTTTATTTAAAATATATATTGTCTATTGTATAATACTTTTCTGGTCATCTTTTTTTTTTTTCTCTAGTCACTAAACACTATTTACAAGTAGATTTCTTTCTTTCTTCTTTACTTTGTGATGTATTAAATTATAGTTGTTTTTTATTTTTTTTCCAAATGCTTCATCATTTGATCAACTTTTGGGACATTGAGTTGATGCAAACTACTTTGACTTTACGGTTTTAATTACAATCATTTTGTTTTCTTATTTATAATGAATTATGGATGTTGTTTAATTTTTAAAGTATAAATATTTATTAAGGCATGTGGTAGTTTTTAAATTTCAAGACTCAAGTTGTAGAATTATTTTGAAATATCCAAGATGTGGAATCATCGAATGAATTTGAAGTTTATATTACTTAGGGCGAAGTTAAAACATGTGGTATTGATAACTACAAAAATATTCATGAAATTTACATTGAATTATTTTTTTCATATATGGACAAAACTTTGGGCAAGGAAGCCCACCTTGCCCAGTCCAAAATGATTAGAGTTTTTAGCGAGCAGGGCAAGGTTGCAGCCCGTTCATCCTTCAGGCTAGGCATCAAGTAGAGATCTCACCCTGCCCAACCCTACCTATACCCACCCCTAGCTCCAAGTGACTTTAAGAGAACCTATAACGCTATTGGATCGGGTCGGGTCGGGTCGGGTCGGCACCAACATAGAGAGAGGCGGTGAGTATTAAGATAAATGTGGCAAAATCCATGACTTCCACAAGGCAATAGTTTAAGGCTTCCCACGTTAGTTTATACTCACTCCTATCTTAATTATAAGATAAAATTATTTTTTTTTTGAGAAATTAAGGAAACGAATTAAATTATTTTAAAATATTTATATTTATATTTTTTTCTTTAAACTAATTAGTTTAACTAATAAATTAATATATAATCTAAGGATATATAACATATGATATGATTAAATAACTTATTTAGTTTTCTTAATTTCTTCAAAATAATTCAATTTTATTTTATAATTAGGATAGGAGGTGGTAACTAATTTGGCAGGTGTCACTGCCTGACGCTCTTAATTCCGATAACCCACGTGACAACTACACGCGACACAACAAACTTCACCTCTTACCACCATAAACTCTTGTTCCCCTGATCAAAACAAGACAACAAAAGCTATCCCGAACTAGTGAATTCAAATTCCCGCTATACCTCTCGTTTCGGTTTATAGTTTCTCCTAGAAGGATCATGCTCATTTTATAGCAAAAAGCCAAAAACAGAGCTCATCTCTGCTTCCACATTCACCCATTGCAAGTTTTTACGTTGCTCAATCACAACACAGACGAATCTGATGGGTTTGAGGTACTTGGCTGGGTTAGGGCTGATTGGAGCATTTGTGTTAATATGGGTTGCTTCTGCAGAGATAACTCAGGTTTGGGTATTCTTCATTTTTGGTTTTTCCGTTTTCTTCTTCTTCTTCTTCTTCTTCTTGTTTTTTTTTACGACTTAATGACACTTTCCGGGTGCTCTCTGGATCAGTTTAACTTCTTTTTGATACGTTACCTTAACAAATTAGCTGCGATGTAACTGAAAAGGTGTCAGTAAGAAAACATAATATGGGCAGGTAGTTTGGTGCTGCGTAGTTCTTATCAGACATGTGTTTTAAGTTGTCTTTTGTTCTTTACTTCACCATTAAGATCAAGAAATTTCCATTATATATGCTAAGATTTGTTATGCTGAAGATGAACCCTAAACCCTGTTCCTGCAGAGGATTTTTACAGAGTATAAACAGCCATTTGCACTGTGTTACATATGGATATCTTTGATGGCGATTCACTTACCTATTTCAGTCCTCAGAGAGAAGATCTGCAAATTATTAAAAGTGTTGTATAGAAACTTTCACAAGGATTACTCTTCAATCACCTCTTCTTCTGGATTTAATGCCACTCTTGGAATTGATGAGACTCACCAAGAGGCAGAAACATATCTGAAAAAATGTTTAATTGTTGACAAGGAAACCTGTGAAAGAGAAGAAGGAAAGCCTCTTGTCAATGAAGATGAACCTCACTTGATCCCAGAAAACTGTGAATATAGTTCCTGGGAAATCGCCAAGTGTGCCTTATATCTCTGTCCAATATGGTTTGCATCAGAGGTAAAAAAATTGCTGTGAATATTCTATTCTTCAATTTAAAGATTTGGCCCTCTCTTACATTTCAAATTGTTCCTGGAGACTCAGCATACAAGGTGGCTACAGGTAGAAACAGAAACACCTATGTTATAGCACAATCATCCATTAACCCAAATCATATTTAATGTTGCCAAACACAAAACATTGAAAGGGTTGTTTATTGAAAAACTTGGACAGTAGTTGATATGAACAACTGAACTATAGGGATAAGTTGAGACATGCCTGTTATAATTACAACCTAATCTTCACATCTATGTTGCAATTTATTGAACTTTGCAGTATATGTCAAACCTGGCACTTGCAAATACTAGTGTTGCGAGTACGACGGTTCTGAATTCCACATCGGGTCTTTTTACCCTCTTCTTTGGAGTTATTCTTGGTCAGGACTCGGTAAACATCACTAAGGTGGTCGCCGTGCTGATCAGCATGTCAGGTGTTGCCTTTAGCACAGTGGGGAAAACTTGGGCAGCAGATGACACCAAGTAAGTTTAATGTTCATTTTGTAAGTTTGTGATTATATATATCTACGTGTAGTATGTGTGTGTTGCTGTTGTGAATATTCTTTCAAATTCTAAAATTGGAAACTGTTCTTCTTGTTGATGGCTAGAAATCACTCTATCGCTGGGGATATTTTTGGTCTACTCTCAGCGGTATTTTATGGATTATTCACTGGTGTGACTATCAAACTCGCTTTCCATTCTAAAGTCAGATTGACTTGTGAATCTGCATATCATAATTAATCAAATGGCCTGGTCTTGTAATCTCAGTGCTTCTCAAGAAATCTGCTGGATCTGAAGGAGACAAGGTTGACATGCAAAAGCTTTTTGGCTACATTGGTCTCTACTGTTTTGTTGGTTTTTGGTGGCTAGGTAAGTAGATTACCCTCTACTATTTATTCATTGAAAGTTTTTCTGTAGTTTAAGAATTCAAAGATAATTCAAATCTCAGAAACTAGACATGTCAGCCTCCTTTCTGTGTGGAACTTTGCTGATTTGAGCTCATTGACACAGCGTGGCCGCTAAGTGCTCTGGGTATTGAGCCTCCGTTCAAATTTCCGAGTTCTTGGTCTACTAAGGAGATTGTGATTGCAAATGGCTTTTGTTCCAACATAATCTCAGATTATTTTTGGTGTGTTGAGAGCAACCTTTATTATTAAGCTTGATAGATTTGTGAGGAATTAAAGTTCAACAATAGTGACTGATACTGTTCAAAAAAAACAATAGTGACTGATAAATATGCTCCTTAAAATGAATTATGTGACAGGGCACTTTCAATAGTTTGGACAACTCCTCTGGTTGCTACATTAGGCATGTCCTTGACAATTCCTCTTGCAATGATTGCTGACATGGCACTACACGGCCGCCATTACTCTGCAGTCTACATCCTTGGGTGCTTTCAGGTTTCACTCCTCCTTCTCTTTTATTTACTTTCAACTCAAGAGCTTTCATGCTACTATGTTATAATAATTGTATTTTTTATATACTACTCCCTCTTGTTATTAATATAAGATATATTTGGAGAGTTGATCTTAGTCTTACATATAAGACATGATTTTCATATTTGTCAATAGTTTCCTAATTTACACCTATTAATGTTCTTTCAACAATAATCAAGGAAGAGAGGGAAGGAGAGAATTAAAGTAGATAACAAGAGTGTTTTAGAAAATACATATCGCATTAACTAACCCAATTAACTTTCTTAATCTAATCAAATTTAGCATATATGTCTTATATTAAGGACCAGATGAGTATATTGGTGTTGATTGGGAGCTGTCTTTGCACAGCCTCTGCAACCACCACTTGACATGACATTTCATTTACTTACTAGCCTCCCACTAATTCACATGGAAAACAGGTTTTTGCAGGATTTGTTCTGGCAAACCTTTCGGATAAGTTTTCAAGAAAGAAGCCAGAGATTATTACCCCATAATCTTCTGAGAAGCGTAATTTGTCTATTAAGCTGGACTGAAACTTCGTGATTTGGCGAGAATATTTCATTGCCACGTTTTAGTGAAATAGTAGTATAGAAGTTTGAAGTCGTGAACACATTTGTTCTCCACAAAAATGGTTTATTAAACTCAATTAGGCGGAGTGAGGAGTTGGATAAATAAATCAGAACACTTATAATTCATAAATAATATGACCTGTTATTGATTTTATATTTTATGGGATAATATTTGATTATCGATCTAAGCTTTTTCACATCAATCCATATTTCTCGAGCTCTAATTATCATTCAATTTAGGCATACGTAAGATTATGTAACATGAGATAACTGGTCATTATGCTAACTTTTTTTTTTTTTGCCAACGGGACCATTATGATAACATGAACTTCGACTATTTGAAAGCATTATTTGATTTTCAGCCAACTCAATTTTTATATTTAATATATAAAAAAATATAGGGAAAATATATAAACACAAAGATAGAAAATGAGAATCATTTGTCTTTCACTCTTTTGGGCGAATATTATTTTATAAGGCTTTTGATTTTTTTTATGATTGCTAGGTCAATGTCAATCAAATCAAATCAAATTATTCATAAGCGGTGTGAACGTTACTTGTTATAGTTTTAATATTTTGTATTAATAGTATCAAACTCTTTGATAAATTATAACATGTAGCGTAATATATTTTTTGAAAGAAAAATTATTTGTTTAATCCCCATAATTTGCATCGTTTCTTTGGAGGGTAAAATTATATAGTCATTTTGTACCAAAAAAAATAATTATATAGTTATTCAAGTGAGGTATTTAACATAGTAAAAAATTATTGCATAGAGAAGATAGTTTGATCAAAATGAAGTCGTCTCGCGATTAAAGTTGTTTTTTTTTTTTTTTGGCCTGAGTCAAAGGTTAGTCTTAGTAAATTTTTTTGTCGATGCCAAATTCCGGGGAATGCATCAACTTGCAACTTGACAAACATTTTAATAAAAAATGTACAAATATTTAGACAAATGCATTAAAAACAAAAATAAAACGGAAAATTCAATTTCATGACAGTACCAGTTACTTTGATGAATTTAATTTTAAGTATAAAATATAGTTGATTTTTTTTGGATAGATTAAAAAAGTTAAATAAATAACTTAATCATATCATATGTTATGTATTATTATATTATATATCAGCTTATAAGTTAGACAAAATAGTTTGTGAAAAAAACAATAAATACAAATGTTTTAAAATAATTTAATTAATTTTCTTAATATTTTTTTAAAAAATCAACTCTACCTTATATTTAAAACTGAGAGTATAAAAGTTAGTAACTCCAGAAATGAAATATTGATTGGTATGAGGGAAAGTATTAAATAATACCTCTATTAATACTGTGGAATCCTGTGGTTGCAAGTGTAAACATGTTAGATTTCAGCTTTTTCATTGGCCGTGGTGGGGACAAGTTCCAAGCCCTCTTCCTCAACACTATCACTCATTTTCTTTCCCAAAACCTCAGAAGGAAGAAATCCCTCAGATTGATCAAACTTAGGGACAAGGAAGATCAGAGAGAGTGTGGAGAATCTGAGAATATTCCTAAGAAGAACAGCTAACCAGAGGTTAGTGAAGTCAGACCTAGTGACGTGAAAGAGATGGAGAACCACTCCTCCCATAGTTCTTGACAAGAGCATACCAATACTATCAACACACATTAACAGAGCAAAGAAAGTTCCCTCAATGCCTAATGGACATAACTGGGTGCTCAACACAATCATTGGCATCCATCTGATCTTGCTTGAGATTGTAGTCGCAGTTTCTTCAATGACAACGAAGAAGTAATCGGGGATTCCCAGGATCAAATTCCAACGTAGGACGAACAAAAGGTCCAGCATACCAGATATGGCATATAGAAGCTGTGCATAGAACAATAAGTTTCTAAACGGCAGGTCCTTCAAAGTCTTGTGGTAGATCAGAACACCTATGATCGAACCTACTGCACCAATGGCATAGATCATGCCAACGAACTCCTGCATTAATAGTAAGAAATAGTTTAGTGTTGTGTTACAAATATGGTTACGTTGTAGCAACAGCAGAATATAGAGGAAAGACCTGAGAGAAAGCAGGGCCAGCTTTTGGATCTGTGTACCAATAAAAATGGCCTTCGTGAGTGCTATAGTTCAAAGTCAAAGACAGGAACATGTAAAGAGAAGGTCTCCACACTTGAGGGTACATTATTGTCTGCCACATGCTCCTAATGGTGGATCCTACGTTCTCCATGATCACCTGCCATAAAGGATAATACATAAACGTTGGAAATATGAACAAGGAAGATGTCTTAGTTTTAGTTATCTTCTTGCTTTCTCTGTATAAGGTGGAGATGCTAATTTTTGTACTCAGACCAAATATCATATACCATGCTTCATTGCTCGTCAAACGACCACATGCCTTTTCTGAATGAAAGAAATTATCGCTAACTTTTAGGTAGACATCAGATTGCAATCGATGAATGTATAGTAGAAAGTAGCTAACCTGTTTCTTTCCATGATGGGAGCCGCTTAATTTATCTTCATAGATCACAAAACCTAGCACAACAAGCAAAACCGGTGAAATTGCCAAAAGACCCAGTGACCCCTGCAAAAAAAAAAAAAAAAAAAACGTGTGAGTCAGACAAAAATAAAAAATATATAGCGAAGATTGCAGGAGGAAATAATGCGAGAATTATCATGATAATAAATTTTTTGGAAAAAAACTAACTGCTATGTTTAGCAATAATCTGTCAAATACAGTGGTAGCATATTGATGCAATGGGAAAATGGGCGTTGACCTGAGGACCAAGATGATGAACGAAAAACCCACTAGTTAAAAACCCGATCAGAGCTCCAGTAGAAGAGCAAAATCCGCAAAGGCTCTGCAAATCAGGGGCCAATGACCTAACCTCGATGCTATTCCTCGCGATACAGGCGTCAATGGTGACACCAGCAATGGCCATCGACGCCGATACGCCAATCAAGCAAAGCAAAGCCACCACAACAGGCAAATTCGCCTGCACAGCGATCGTCAATCCCGAGACGAGGCCAAGAACTCCGGCGAGCACGAAGTATGGGCGGCGCCGGTACCCTCGAACCGGAAAAGTATCGGTGAGGATGCCCCAAACCGGTTTCATGACCCAGGGAATGAAGTAGAGACCGGCATAAAGCTGAACAGCCGAGGGCTGGACCTTCTGTACGTCCTTCCAGTAATAGTCGGAAACCACCTTGAAGAAAGATCCGGAAAAACCCTGGCCCAGACCGTAGACGAGGAATACACCGGCGATGAAGGTCGGGTTCAGCTGAGAAGATAGCATTGTCAGCCATTGAAAGGGTTCGAGGATGATGGAAAGAAGGCTGGTGGTTCTTGGAGCTACTGTACGAGCAGGAGTTTTCAAGGGATGAGAATCTTCGTTTCGGTCATCTGGAGGTGACATGGTTAAAATGGGTTATCGTGGTCTGGTTTCACAGGGCATGGATGTTAGATCTGGCTTCAATGGGAACGGAAATAGCTGGGAGAGATCGTATATTGTTATTGTTTAGCGTCTTCTTAAAAAATAAAATTGATTATATTAGTCGAGATAAAAATTTTCTCACATATTTATTTCATATATTATAAATTATATAAATCATAATTTATAAATATTTATTACTAAAAAAAATAAATTAGTCTCAACCAGCACTTAATCTTTGATTCTTGATAGCGGTGAGGTAGTTTTGTGGTCAAACTTTTGATCTTACTAAGCCCAAAAAAGGAAAGAAAAGAAAAGAAAATCTTCGTCCCTGCTTGGTGCTTGTTTGAGTTGGGAGACGGCTGTCTACGTTCATCATTCTTTCCATTTTTTTTATTTGTTGTATCCACTGATAATCAAGTTGTAATTATTAAGATTTATTTTATTTATCATAATGGATTTTTATTATATTGAATGTTATAATAATATTTTTTATATGGTATTAAACTCTAATCATTAAAACATGATCTAATAATAGATACACTAAATATAAAAAGTGATTAATGGAGACATTCCTTTTCTTATTGAGTTAGTGTTCAAAGAGTACATGCGCGTAAATCCAAGCAAAACTCCTTTAACATATAAATTACTTTAAAAAACAATTTCTATCACTAATTCAAATAAACACTTAATTATTTCCACTTTGTGTGTATTTTGGGAGCAAGAGGAGTCTATTCAACTGTAATCAAATTTATTATATTTTTTTAATACAATTAAATTATATTAAATAATGTTTAATATAATAATTTTCTTGATACATAAAAAAAAATCAAACTAGCACAAAAATTATCAGATGATCATACCTTATATTAGTCCTTTGATCAACCATAATCTTGATTAGAGATGGAGGATGAGTATAAGTTGAGTCGATTTTTTTTTCCCTTGTTTTTTGTTTTTATTACTGATTCTTTATTTTATCAACTTCTTTGACGTCAGTATGTTGACTTATTGATATCAACTTGTTGTTTTATAAAATAGGGAAAATTTTAAGAAAATATTATCTGAACTTTAAAATTTTAAATAAGTAATTTAACAAAAACCTGAGTTGCCAATATTATTACTCTATTTATCAATCACATTAAAAAAAAATGATGATTTTGAAGTTTAAATGGTCCTTTTTTTTTAGATTTTTCATATAAATTATCTTATGAGCTGGTGATATGTCCATTTTACATTTAAAAAAAAAAAAAGATGATCCTTGTATCAGACGTTTTTCATTTTCTTACTTGTGCATGTGGTGATGTGGAACCAAAAAAGAGGGGACAGGAAATAATAAGCATTTTCATATTTCCATTCGATTGGCCACAACTAAATCAATAATAAATAAACATTGTTGTCCTTTTTGTTTCCATTTGCGTAGGCAGGCGAGGCTTAGTTGAGTATGCTACTGGGGAAGCTGAATCATATGACCATATGGACAGGTCAAATTGGCTACATGTCCTGTTACTTGACTTTTTCTTTTTTCTTTTTTCTTTTTTTTCTTTTTTGGAAAGGGGTAGAAACTAAATAAGTTATTTATAAGGTAGTATTAAACTTAGAACTTGGAAGGTTAAAAAATGTATTCAACTCGGAGAAATGACTCATACGGTTTATAATTTATAGATTGCGTATATAAAATGTCAAATATAAAATTCATAATAAATTACACATTTCACGTATTGACGCATCATACTCAATACATTTCATGACTACAGCTTTTATGTGATAACTTGCCCTCCCAAAACTGATACTCTCACCATCAGGAAAACAAAATAAAAATAAAAGCTAATTCTCTTACTATTAAAAGCAAGAAAGACAATTCTGCACAATCTGTCACGAATTATTAGAGTCTCCTCGTAGCAGCACGGTTGGGATCCTGCTTCTTGTTTATTACCGCTACAATTTCCATCTCTCAACCTCACGCTGCAACTAATTTCTGGATATCCTTCTGCAGATAGGAAATACCACAGTAAGCATAAACTATTTCCAGAACTCTTCAACATCATTTAAGCTTTCTTCCAATGATCACTGTCTTTGGCTTTTATCTAACAAGAATATTCAACCATTCAGGAATAGAACAAAATTGTTAGACAACCAGGCGGGAAGGTCAACATACCTCAATTTGAAATGGTGAGGTTGTAGGTGGGAATCTGTTAACAACTTTACCATTTTTATCAACCAAGAATTTCTCAAAATTCCACTTCACAAGGTCACCCAGAAAGCCTCCAGAATTGGATTTCAGGAACTGGTATACTGGAGCAGTGCTTGGTCCATTCACATCAACCTGTTACAGGACTTCAACATTATTTAGTATTTACTGATATTAACTGAGCTAACACTTACAAATGGAGAAAATTTATATATAGATTAAACCTTATCAAAGATTGGAAATTCTGCTTTGAACCGAGTACAAGCAAAATTTTTAATCTCAGGATTTGATCCAGGCTCTTGCCCACCAAACTGATTGCAGGGGAAGGCTAAGATCTCCAATCCTGGAAAGTGGTAACAAATCCCACAGTGCACTTAGAATCATAAGGATAATAAAACAAAACACATCGTTGACTAAAATTCCTAATGTCATGTTTCAAAGAGCGACAATAAACTTCGATGATTCACTAGAATGGACTTAAGTCATATAATCTATCCATCATGAATTAGAATAAAGCATCACACAAAAGGCAATGAGAGTGTATAGTTAAAGACACAAATAACCAATAGCTTGCCATATAAACATATGATATCCTGTGAAGAAAAACCTAAAATGAATGTTTTTCCCAGACAAATATCATCCATGCCACAGCATACCTTGAGCTTTGTATTTTTCGTATATGTGTGACAGCTCTGAGTAGTTTGATGATGTTAAACCACTGTCATTCAAAGAAAATTTAGTCGAGTTAATCAAAACATACAGAAACTTTCACATAACAGTATAATTCCACATATCCCTGCAGCTGATTTGATTTTTGCAGTAAAATTGAAAGAGGGACAAAGAAGAAAGACTAAAAGCGGGCAAATTCCATTAGCTACATAGCCTCCTCGTGGATTCAGTACCATCTCGAAGCAACGTTGACGATCAACAGAACCTTCCCCTTGAACTTGCTAAGAGAAACATCCTTCCCATCAATATCCTGCACCATATAATAACCATAAGCCAATTATCCATGCTTGAAATTACCGTTCTAGCAAAAGCAATTTCCATCAAGCCTACACCAAATTGAAATTCCAAGGACGTCACGCTTCAAAAAGCAGAGAAACAGAAACGCGAGAGTGACCAAGAAGGATAATAATGAAAACATAAACTAAGGATGACTAGAGAACATATACACTTCAGGAGAAATTTCTATGATCAGATTAAGAGGATAAAAAAATAGAAAATTCGGCCGATACCTTGACAGTAAAATCATGAATGCTTTTCTCCGTGGCTGCTCTAGCATAAACACCAAAAGATCGAGACCTAGAAGGGAACACCGGAAAATCGGATGAAGTTTGAGCAAACCCGTTTTGAAAGAAGGCCGACTCGGAGGAACCAAATGAGGTTTTAATGGATGGAACGGAGAAGGCCATACAGGGCCATGAAGATGAAGAATTTGGTTTCACTTTAGCTTTACAGAAATTGTGAAGAGGCATAGTGAAGCTGGAGACAGCCGCGAAAGCCATGGAAGTCGAATAAACTGCTTGAATTACGAAACCTTTCTAGTCCGAATCGAAGGTCTATGCGCAACGCGTAGTGGAGAAAGAGATTTGGGGACTTTATTTAAGGTGCTCTCTGACTCTGTTTATGAGAGTGGTGCTTCCACGTAGCAACGTAGGTTTCTGGATCTTTTTTTCCGATAAACCCTGCTACTACGAAAGATCCAATGTCTTCTTCTGCCGAAAAAACAAAAAAAAGAAGATCCAAGGTCTTCTACAGCTGGGCCAATACTGTTTGTGAGTCACAATCCAATGGAATAGGTTAACGATCTTATTTCATCAAATCCACTAACGCTTACTTGAAATAGCAACTGAAGTTTTCAAAAATAATTTTTTGATAATGATTTATGGTATATAAGGTGCTTGTGTGAGAGAAATGTTTTGTTATTATGTATAAACATACCTATGATAAGTATTATGATAAGTAGTTCTAAACAAGCACTTCATAAAAAAATGGCTGAAAATAAATTTATTAGTCATGCTTTATTTACTTTAAGAATATATTCATTAATTTATGCTATGTACTCCCTCCGGTCCTATTTATAAGCAACTTTTTTTTTATTGCACAAAAAGAACTGGTAGTTAAAAGTAATAAGTGTGTCAAAAATGCCATATTTTTTTTTCATATATACCCATATTTATGAAAAGAGTGTAGGAGAGAGAATAAATAAAAAGTATAAGAGATAATGAGTATAAGATATGAGAGAGAATGAGTATTTAATAAGGATAACATAGGAAAGAGAAGCTTACATTTTCAGACAAAAAATGAAAGTTGCTTATAAAATGGACCAACCCTGTGAGAGAGAAAGTTACTTATAAATAAGACCGGAGGGAGTATTATAGAGGAAAAATGACTACTTGAATATATGTGAAGAGCAAAACAAATAAAAATTAATTTATATACATTTAGTTAAAAACATGTGAAGAGCAAACACATAAAAATTAATTTATATACATTTAACTAAAAACATCAGCTAATAACAATACTTGTCAAACATAATTGTCCTCTAATTAAGAAAAAATTGGAAGAGTCTCTCTGATTTGTTCAATTTGATTCTTTTTTGAAGGAGAAATTAGAGGAGGGAAGAGACTTGCATACCCAGGCGGACTACAGCCTGAGTAGGATTGACACAACAATGCATCATAATAGAAAAGATGGTAAGAGAGACGGAATTGTCAGATAACTCAATGACTGGGATGGGGTTAAACAAAGGGAGGCAATGATGCATGTCCTATTTATAGAAGTTTATGGCACCACTAATAAAGAAGTTATGTGCACTCTTGTTTTCCCTCTAAATAACAATTATTATTTTTTTAATATCCAGTAACTTATTTTTTAATTAACAAATTCATAATTAGTGTCAATTTATTTCTTATTTGACAAAGTTACTTGTTTTCTAATTAAATAGTTTGTTCCATCTAATCTGAACTCAACCTCCAACATATTTTGAATAACAATATAATCAAATGTATAGCTATCCAAAATCACTGCCAGCGATAAATTTTGTTTGACTTTTTTTATGGTCAACACAACTTTCTTGATAAGCCGATTCACCAATTTTGTAGCTCTTCCGTTAATACTCAAAGTGTATTATGCAACAAATCACTCAACGTATTCAGGGAAAATGTTTCCTGACTTAAGATTCCCAGGCAATTATTTTTTTTGTCTGAAGTAAGAATATCAAAGAAAGGGAACAAATTATGCTGGAGCATTAACATAGACATGCAACACAGGGATTCATATAGCCTCATATGAAGGTTTGAAATGAAAGCGAGTGCGAGAATGGGGGCAACAATCCATTTCTTCCCTAAGAAATAGTCGCATACATTCTCAAACGGCTTCCAGTTATTAGAATACATTAAAAAAAAATCTCACATTAATTACATAATTATTAGAGTGAACATATATAACTTAATGGTAGGTATTTTTAAATTGACTTGAATCATTTTGATACTATGTTAGATATTGAGTCAATTTAATAGAATCTACTATGAGATTATATACCTTTTGTCAAATGCTTATGTAATCATTCAAAGCCCCATCTTTCATTGCTGAACACCTCCACCACTCCATTCATCACAGCAAGGGAATGTCAGGGGTCATCCTCTGCACTCACGTTTGCTTGATCGCCAAGTGCATGTCTGATATGCCTTTTAATTACTATAAGGGAAAATAAGTCATTTTGTCTTGAGGAGTTAGTTACGCCAGAGCATGAGAGCACATATATATTGCAGATTGTATTTTCAATCATTATGATATGAGTAAACAGTATCTCTTTCTCTAACAATTCTCTTCTCTCGTCTGCTTCGTTCTCTTATTCTCTTCTATATTTCTGTTATTTTATCATTGCCCTGTTATTTGTTATGTTTTTAGATCCAGGCACATCACTGGTATCAGAGCATTTTCGATCAAGGATGGCAGAAGGAACTCGTTCTCAAGCACAACTTCGAGAATTGGACGAACACATTCGTACTGAGGTGGAACCTCGTGTCCTTCAGATCGAGGCACAGTTAGAGGACATTCATGAAATAAGAGGAACCATGACGGCATTACAGGAGATGATGCGTTGAATGTCATTGCAGTTGGAGGCTCTCCAGGGTAACCAGGGTCGTGGACATGAAGTTGAATACCACACTCCCACTCGTTATACTAAGCTAGATTTTCCAATGTTCTCGGCCACAGATGTAGACGCTTGGATCGCGAAATGCGAGAGGTATTTCATGTTGGATGGCACGCCGGAAGCTAGGAAAACAACATTAGCTAGTATAGCGTTGGATGGGGATGCATATAAATGGTTCCAGTACTTTGAACGAAGCAGGAACGGGGTTGTACTGTGGCAGATCTTCACGGAGGCTTTACGAATTCGTTTCGGACCACTCTACGATGATCCGATGGAGGATCTCATGCACTTAAGGCAAACCGGATTACTGGAGGAATATCAACGAGACTTTGATAACCTTATGTGTAAATTGGACCTTACAGAGGGGAAGCGTCTGAGCTGCTTCGTTGGGGGATTGAAGCCTGAGTTAGCATCTGGGGTGAAATTGCTGCGACCACAGAACTTACTGGAAGCAGTCCGATTGGCTAGACTGCAAGAATCAAATTTAGCACTATTACAGCAGCGATCTCATAACTGATCTGTAAGTAAATACTCTCCATCTTCTTCAAAGGGATTGTTGCCTACTCCTACTATGAACTCAAATGTTGTTACACCTAATACTTATGCTGCTAAGGATAAATCATTGCTATTAGAGTACCGGAAACCATCTCCAACTGATTCTAAGGGGTTACTGGGGCGTGGAAATTTTTCTTTTAAACAAAAATTGACCCCTGAGGAATTAAAGGAGTACAGAACCAAAAACTTATGTTACTATTGTAGAGATAAATATGTTCCAGGGCATAAGTGTCCTAACCAGAAGCGAACACAAATATTTCTCATGGATGTGTTGGATGATGCCTTCGAGGATACTATGGGAATTGATGAACTCAACAACTTGGAACCTACAGTGGTGGAGGAAACTCCAATCATTTCACTTAATGCTATGCATGGCGTTGCTGACAATCATAGCCAAACAATGAGAGTTTTAGGCAGAGTTGGCAAGAGATATTTCTACATCCTCATTGACACGGGAAGTACTCATAACTTCCTTGATTCTACTCTTGCTCATAACCTTAATTTAACTATCCATGATATTCAACTACTCTTGATTTCGGTTGCAGGAGGAGGCACTTTATCGAGCAAGGAAAAATGCTCCAATTTTTTATGGCAATCATGTGGGGTGCAATTTGAAGCTGATGTATTTTTATTACCCTTGGGAGGCTGTGATATGGTTTTGGGTATGCAATGGCTTTGGGAATTAGGAGTTATACAATTGGATTGCAAGAATTTAACGATGGAGTTCATGTGGAAAAACCTTCCAGTTAAACTAGTTGCTGCTTAAGGCTCGAAAAACAGGGTACTATCTGAAATCAAGATGATGAAATTATTACATAATCAACCAGAGGTGCTGGGATTTCAAATGATTCCTTATCATGCGGAGTGTATGTGTTATGCTGTTGAGGTAGAGGAAGGACCAGCTTGACCTACGGAAATTGACAACTTGCTGCAGCTATATGAATGTCTCTTTAAAGAGCCAACCACTCTACCTCCTTCCAGAGTGAACCGTGATCATAGCATCCTATTAAAAGCAGGTACTAAACCCATTAAAATATGCCCTTATAAATATCCTACTTTTCAAAAAGATGTGATAGATGGCATGATTAAGGATATGTTGGAGCAGGGTATAATTCAGCCTAGCTCGTCTCCTTTCGCTTCACCGGTCGTTTTAGTTAAAAAGAAGGATGGGAGTTGGCGGATGTGCGTGGACTATCGGGCACTCAACAAGGCCACTGTGAAAGATAGTTTTCCTATACCTTTGGTTGAAGATTTATTCGATGAATTAGTTGATGCAAGGGTATTTTCCAAGCTAGACTTACGATCGGGCTACCATCAAATCCGCATGAAGAACGAAGACATCCACAAAACTGCTTTCCAAACCCATGGAGGGCATTATGAGTACCTTGTTATGCCCTTTGGGCTTACTAATGCACCCTCTACCTTCCAATCTATCATGAATCACATATTTGAAGGACTGCTACGAAAGTTTGTACTAGTATTTTTTGATAACATCTTGGTATATAGTCCGGATATACCTTCCCATGTGACTCACTTGCAAACTGTCTTCTCCATATTGCAGCAACATAATTTTTTGGTCAAACGTTCAAAATGTGCCTTTGCCACAAAGAGCATCAAATATCTTGGTCATATTATTTGTAGAGGTTATGTGGCAGCAGATGATTCCAAGTTGCAGGCTGTTAATTCCTGGCCAGTACCCAAAAATGTGAAAGAGTTGAGGGCATTCCTTGGATTAAGTGGGTATTATAAGCGGTTTATACGTTCTTATGGTATTATAGCTCATCCTCTCACTGTTTGCTTAAGAAAGATGGATTCTGTTGGAATCCATGTGCTGAACAAGCTTTCCTCAAGCTTAAAATGGCTCTGCATCAAGCTCCTGTGCTGATCCTCCCTAATATTCGGCACCCGTTTACTTTAGAGACTGACGCTTCCAACACAGGTATTGGTGCTGTTCTCTCTCAATCTGGCCACCCGGTTGCTTTTGTTAGCAAAGTGTTGTCTCCTCAGAATCGCTTACTTTCTGTCTATGACCGAGAGCTGTTAGCCATTGTGCATGCCGTCACAAAATGGCACCAATACCTTAACATTCAGCCTTTTACCATTTTAACATATCAGCGCAGCTTACGCTATTTGTTGGAACAACGCTTATCCACTCCCTCGCAATACACGTGGATCACAAAACTCATGGGATTGCAGTATGAAATTAAATATCGGAAGGGATCGGACAATGGAGCTACTGATGCTCTGTCGCGAACCACCCATGGTGAATTACTCCATTTATCTATCTCTTCGGTATTTGCTAGTTGTGGGATAAGATTCGCGATTAGTGGCAGTCGGATGAGGATTTGCATCGCTTGATTGATGATTTACGGGCAAATCCAAACTCTCACCCAAAGTATCAATGGGTCCATGATAAACTGTTACGGAAACAGAGGCTCGTTATCTGTCATAAGCAACATGGCCTCCAGCAGATCATTATTTCTTGGTTACATTATTCTCCTCAAGGGGGTTACTCTGGGTATAAAGCTACCTATAAGCGAATTAAAGCACTGTTTTATTGGAAGAATATGTTATCTGACATACAAGCTTTCATTCGTCAGTGTGACACTTGCCTCTGTTGTAAATATGAACATATCGCTTATCCTGGGCTTTTACAACCTCTTCCAGTACCAGAAGGGGTGTGGCAAAGTGTGGCAATGGACTTTATTGAGCAGCTGCCTAAATCTAAAGGATGTGACACTATCTGGGTCGTGGTGGATCGTCTAAGCAAGTATGCTCACTTCCTTCCTTTAGCCCATCCATTTACAGCTGCAGATTTAGCTCAAAAATTCATCGACAACATTTATAAACTTCACGGAGCTCCTGCGAATATTGTGAGTGACCGGGATCCTTTGTTTACTAGTCAATTCTTTCAGGAATTCCTTTTACGGTTGGGTGTTACACAACATTTATCCACTGCCTACCATCCCCAAAGTGATGGCCAGAGTGAGGTCCTTAACAGATGTTTAGAGCAATATCTTCGTTGCTTCTCATGGCAACATCCTTATGATTGGATCCATTGGCTTCCACTTGCTGAATGGTGGTATCATACCACGTATCATACTGCTGCCTAGCTCACACCATTTGAGATTATGTATGGGCAACTGCCACCTCTACATCTACCTTACTTACCTCATGAATCAGCAATGGAAACTATTGATCGCTCATTTAGTGCTCGAGAGGCATTGTTAGCCCAGTTAAAGCTAAATTTAGCTTTAGCCAGTAATCGTATGAAACAGTTGGCTGATCAACATCGTACTGAACGGAGCTTTACTGAGGGTGATTGGGTTTTCTTGAAGCTTCACCCTTATCGCCAATCTTCAGTGGTTTCTCGGACATCTGAAAAACTCAGCCCCTATTTCTTTGGTCCTTTTCGTATAATTCATAAAGTGAGCGATGTGGCGTATACCTTAGCACTACCTGAGTCATCACGAGTACACCCCACGTTCCATGTATCCCTGCTTAAACCTTGTCCTTATTTTACTGTTCCTGTGGTTCCAATCCCTGCTGCGTCTCTTACTGAGTTTGATTCACGTGAACCTTACGCTATCTTAGATCGAACAGTAGTACCACGCCACAATCGTGCAGTAACTCGGGTTCTTATTCATTGGAAGAATGGTATGCCTGAAAAGGCTACGTGGGTGGATTGGACTGAAGTTGTACGTTGCTTTCCAGCTTTTATTGCTTCTCTTAATCCTTGAGGTCAAGGATCCTTTGAAGGGGGCGGTATTGATATGCCTGTTAATTACTATAAGGGCAAATAAGTCATTTTGTCTTGAGGAGTTAGTTACGCCAAAGCACGAGAGCACATATATACTGCAGATTGTATTTTCAATCATTATGATATGAGTAAACAGTATCTCTTTCTCTAACAATTCTCTTTTCTCGTCTACTTCATTCTCTTCTCTCTTCTGATTCGTTCTCTTATTCTCTTCTATATTCCTGTTATTCTATCGTTGCCCTGTTATTTGTTCTGTTTTTAGATCCAGGCATATCAATGTCCGTGAATCTGTGTTGAAAAGATATAGTGGGTGTTTGTTTTGACGTTTGCGCATGAAAACGGGCTTAAATAATGGAAAAAATGGGCTTGAATAATGGAAAAGCCAAAATAGATGTTTAGTTCAGCGATGAGGTAAAAAAAGTTAAAAGCTGGAAAAAGTAATAAGCCTCAAAATGGGGCTTACTGGAGCTTATGTGGTGTGTGCATATAAAATAATATTGGTAGGAGTATTTTCATATCTTTAGAGATCAATGAGGTACTCAAAATCACTTCTAGTCACAAAACTTCTTTTATGAAAAATGTTCTAAATAATTTTCTCTTTCTTTAGAAAATAATCTTCTGCTAATTAGAAAATGCTTTGGGATAAAAATTTAGGCAAGTTATGAGTTTTGTCAATATATGACCATAGAAATGTAGAGAATAATTAATAATAAATTTTAATTAGTTTAGATTTATTATTTAGTTGTTTTATGATTTTATAATCAATTTATTTTATAAACATGTCATAAATTAGTTTCTATATGGTATTTTTACTGATTAAATTTAGTTTAAATGATTTATTTGGATTATTAGAGGCATTATTGAGGTTTTAAAAGGTTTATTTTGTTAGATTTTGAGCTATGTGAAAATATGAGTTAGGATTTAATATTTAAATCAGAGTTTGATATAATTTATGAAATTTAAGCTTGAGGTGCACAATAGAAAAAACTTCTGGAGTGTACCAATTTAAATTAGAGTTTGATATAATTTTATTAAAATTGTACCATCGCCAAATTTTCAAAGTTAATTTTTGAAAAAATTGTGAAAAAATCCCTCCGTGTGTAGATATTTTCCCAAGTCCTATTTGGTAATTAAGTTGCCAATAAGGACTTCTTCACAATCATACCTTCATTTTTTCATTTTTTATAATTTTTACAATTTTCTCTCTTAAATAATACAAAAGCCACTTATGCAAAAGTCAAACCAAACATCATTCACTGTTATATAAGTTACTTATCCAATCGCCAATCCAAACACTCATCATTTTACCCAATCTAACTTTTTTCTAATTTTAAGATTCTATAAGTCTAAATAAAAATAAATCACTTATCCAATTACCAATTCAAACACACACCATAAAAGGCCGCCTTACACTTCTACAGCTGACTTCCCAAGTGTATCGGTTGGGCTAGTAATTTGATTGATATGCCTTTTGAATAAAAAAAAAGAAGCGAGTGCTTCATCAGTAGTTCATGAATAAAAAACTTGGCAAAAAAAAAAAAAAGTTCATGAATAAAAAACGATACATGGGCCAGGCATGATTGGTACGTTTAAGGCCTGTTTAAGAAAGCAATGTACAAGCACGTTCACACGTAAGTTGAAATAAAACTCCTCTCATAAATTTATCTCGTGTATTGTAAATCACGTTAGAAAAGCAGCTCATGTGTGTTCAACAAGCTCTGAAACCATGGTTTCAGAAGCACTTTTTCGCAAACCGAGACAACTTCTCTCACATACTTACCTCAAAAATTATAAAAGTTATTCTTTAAAAGCTAATCCGAACACACACGTCTTTTAGCAAATAGACGGCATAGTTATTGATACAGGCTTATTTAAAAAATATATATATATATATATATATATATATCTAAGTGTGAATATCCTCCTATTACAGGCAAAACAGGAAAAAAATTGTTTTAGGATTTGAACACGGTTCCTTACGCGTCTTTAATGACCCCCAATACTATTAAGCTACAAGCCACCCTTTAGAGAAATTTTGTTTTAATTGGGGATTTATAGCTTTTATTAAGTGAGTGTTTGGGTAACAATAAAACCGTGGTTTCAAAAGTCCTTTTTCATAAGCTGAGATAAAACTCCTCTCGCATATTTATTTCATAAATCTTAAAAGATATTATCCAAAAGTTAATCCAAACATATGCTAACATGCAAAATCATCTTAAACACAATTCTGGGCCTACATTATCATTTTGGGCTCAGTTTGAGTAAAAGGAAGGCCAGCTCAGACATGCTCGTGGGCTTGAGGCATGCATAGAATCACATACCTCACTCTGCTTTATGGGCCCTATAATGGTTGACTGAATTGCTAGACTTACAATATAGATTATATCATATATCCATGTGTGTGTATACAGACGCACACAGACATTTAAAAAAAAAAAAAAAAGATCTTACGATATATGCATATATTCAGATTGTTTTTTTGGGGTCATCGAACGACAGAATCTGCGTTGTTGAGAGTAGAAAGCAGTATGAGAATGACGTATAAAGCTTTGAGTTAAAGGAAAATATTCGCCTAATGACGTTATGTGTTTTGGTTCATGAACTTTGTTGGGAGGCATGTGCGTGCATTTAAGCAAACAAACAGGAGCAGATATGCACGGCGTCTTGCCCATGTGACCGCCCGGATTTGAATCAACACCCACAATGAATCGTGTACTGTTGTATACATGTTACAAGATTTAGTCCCATTAATTTATTTATTGTTAAGCCCCACAAACTTTAAACCAACATACCTAACAGAACTTGGCCACTTCTCTTATTTCTCGGTTGTTGAAAGAGTCTTGTGCCCAACAGAAAAGCCTTCAGCTTCTGAAGAGGTGGAAACGGTGTCGTTTTAAGGCAATGAAACTAACAAATATCTTTCATTTTTAAGAGGTGGAGATTTGGCTACAGTGTTTAAAGCTGCACGGTTTGAGAAGTAATTCTAATTTCCCAATGTTTTTTTCCCATTTCCATCTAACATCAGATTATGTTACCATGATTTGCTGGACATATTTTAGTCGTCTGGTTATCTTGTTTCCGTTGTCACAGTCACCAAATGTTTTCTCCCTATTAATTAGAAGAGAACAAAACATTTATTATATCGGTAGTAACATCATCATTTTAAAAGTGGTTGAATTTTACGATCAAAAAAATAAAAAAGAATAAAAAGATGTTTTCTTCTCTATCTCAAATCCTGGCCATGGATATGAATAATGCCTCTGCGCTCAGAGCCGCCGTAGATGCCTTAGCTTCCTGACTTTGAGGGTGAGGATGATCACAAAGGTCTTTTTTCCTGTTTGTTCTGAAATCAATCCCTCCTCCAACTCTTTTTTTTTTTAAATGGAAATTGGGATCACATTAATGAAAACTTGACAGAGCAAATATAAATATAAATAGAAGAAACAAACTTCAAACCTATTATCCTTCATCCAACACTACCTCCTAATATAAAAGTGATGGGTGATTAAGAATACAAAAATTTCCTTCTGATATTATGGGCAAGCTTAACTAAATAATCAGTCAAGCTGTTTTGCTCTATAGGAATATGACTGACCAACACTTACCAGTTCTTAAATATCCACAACCTCGTATCGTTTATAATATCTCTAAAGGGGTGATTAATATCACAACCTCTAGTCAAAACATTCATAGCCTCTGTACAATCCGATAATACGACGACCTTTTTGTAATCTCTACTCCAATAAATCTGAAGATATTAGATAACCATAATGATTTTTGCTATTGTCAGGGACTATTGTAAGTTTACATATGAATTCATATATCCAACGACCATCTTCTCGATTGATAGTGCCCTACAACCGCTTCTCCCAGACTTAAGAATTGAAACATCCACAATTAGGATGTTATAGCCCATAAATAAATTCTTTTTGCTTTTTTCCATTTTTTTCCTTCAGAAAGTGGACCCCGAAATTAGCTCCGTGATCAGTCGCTCAGAGTTCAGAGGCTCTGATTAAAAGATCGTCCTATGAAAATTCTTCTACTTTTCTCATCGGTTGCTACTGTATTCCTTCTCCTTCCTATCTCTTCCTTCTCCCTTCTGCTTCAAAGCGGTCGTTTTCTTCGGTTCTTTCACCAAGCTTTCTCATCTTCCACATCCTCTCAGAAAACAATAAAATATTCATCCAGGTCTCGTCTTCCTTAATCGCTGAGTTACTTTCAAGTCACTCTCACTCATTTGTCGTTGCTTTCAATTTTAGCTCTGATCTCTGACACGGGGCCGTTGCTGGCCAAGTGAGTATATGCTCAGATTACGGATTCTAGTTGTGAACTGTAATTTCATTTTTATTCCTTTTTTTAACTTTTTTTCTGCCTCTTTTATCATCCGAGTCTTCCTTTATCCTACCATCTGGGTGATCTTGAATTTCTTCTGTTCCAGCATTTTTCTCATCAGCCATCAGAGAACTTTCAGATTAATTTTTTGTTGTAATCTAAACAGTAAATTTCTTGACACTGATAATTGCAAACCGAGATTCTCAGAACCTACGAATTTATTCGGAATACATTTGTGAATGAAAATACATCAAATTTTAACCGATGTACTTCTTTTGATATATATATATTGGTTGGTTAATACTGCTCATTCTGGTGCTGTCTACAGTGACACCTTCGTGACTTTAGGCTACCTACCTTAAAGCATTCTGGTCACTACAGTCATCCTCGAAGTTAAAAATATAATATGTTTCAAAACCATATCTTTTATTATCTCTCTAACATGAGTATTTGTGAAATTAGTGGAAACTTATGGTTTGATGAGCAACCATTATTCCGTGTTTTATAACTACTTTTCTACTTAATGATGTGCCTGCCTAACCTGGGCTTCTTGCTGAACCTTGTGTTACAATAAATTAGCAGTCTACCATCATTTTCTAATCTCCTATGTTTTTTCTTGTTTTTCCCACTTTCAGGTGTTGCTTATTTCAAATTTTATCGTGCAAAAATTCTATTTCTTTTTATTTTTATTCTGTTGTTCATCTTCCAACACGAATAATGAATTCCCCTCCATTATGTGTCGCAGTTTAAGATCATTCCACAGTCAAAATCCGTTTTATTAGCTGTGCCAGTGAGAGAAAAGATCCTACAATTTTATTGGCTTGAGCCTTCTCCCTAGTTCCAAGCCATTTGGTGATCATTTAGTCTCTCCTTAACTGTGATTGTCATGCACAATCTTTAAATTCTCCATATTGCTTGCTGCATTTAAGTCTTATTTCATTGGAATATTCTTGCTATCGGCATATCCACTCACAATGTTGCTGGATTTCTGTCAATTGTTTTCTGTGGTTCTTTCATGGAAGAGAACTACATACTGTGAATTGTGAAATAAGGAAATTTTATATTTTTATTGCTTAAAAAAATTATTGGCTCGTTGAGATCAGATATACATTTCCTTATAACTGCAACATTAGAAATTACAGGAGACAGCTTTAAATGAATTTTGAATTTTCTTGTCTGTAACTTGTTTTGGTCTATGTTTTACTTCAGTTGCCCCAAAGATATTAAAGTAGCGCCTCTCTGTTTGAGTTTAGAGAAGAATGGGGGTTTACCTCAGCACTCCCAAAACTGAAAAGTTTTCTGAAGATGGTGAGAATGACCATCTTAGATATGGTTTATCGTCCATGCAAGGGTGGCGTGCAACAATGGAAGATGCTGTGAGTATTTATTGAAATATTTTCTAGTTCTATATATGAAATACTATTTGCACATAAATCTTAAATCCTGTAAAATGAATATGCGTGACATAATTTGATTAAGAAAAGTATGCCACATTCTATCAGCTAACGGTGATTCTGATCTTTACACCTTGACTTAATTGTATTCCATTCCTTTGTCTGGTCGTGATACTTCTTTGTCTTCAAGGTATCTTCTCATTTCTAACATGAGAAATAGGCTCTTCTGCCATTTCTTTGGAGTATGCTGGAGTGCTTGGGAATATATCAACAAAATGAACTTGTTTGAGATATATTGCTTTTAGATATACTATTAATATTAGCATGTTATTGATTTTTTAATTCTTTTCTCCTTTCTTAGCATGCTGCATATCCTGATCTGGATGCGTCCACTTCATTTTTTGGTGTTTATGATGGACATGGAGGTAAGACTTAAAAATGTTTGGTTACTTGGGTTGATGAAGCTCTTTATCTCAACTCTAAAGCTGGTGGCTTCATATGTTGCATTGATCTTGATTACTCTTTTTTTTTTTTGGTTTCATATTTATCTTTTAATAAGAAAAATGAGAATCAGGTTATGTTATATATAAAAAGTAAAGTGAGAAAGAAGTTCTCAGTGCAAGAAAACTAAGAAGAGAGATGCTTTTCTAATCTCTTAATATATGAGAGATTTTCTTGCAGTAACCATGCCCTTGACATTTGTGTCAATTTGTCCTTTTTACCATTTTTTCCAAAAGAAGCAAAAGCTAAAGTGATTTCCCAGCTTAGATTGATTGTATATGACTAAATGTAGAAGTTGTAAGTACTAAGTACACTAACAATTGTAAAATGCGCAAGTATGATTCCAGTCACCTCTTCTAGGGAAGGAAAAGAAAGTAGGAGTGTGGGGTTGGTACTGCAGAGAAACTACAGGTTGTGTGTAATCAATAGTGTGTTCTGTCATGGTTGCTGAATGTACCCTTGTACTTTTCAGGGAAGGTGGTTGCAAAGTTTTGTGCTAAGTATCTTCACCAACAGGTGCTTGCAACTGAATCATATCAGGCTGGAGATATAGGAACCTCCCTTCAGAAAGCCTTTTTCAGGTTAGTGAAAAGGGGAGCTCCTTTTTTAGTCACTTAAGGTCTAAAATCAATGCTAACTACCAAATATTTTTTCAATATGTAAGTCCTATAGTTGACATTGGCCTCATTCTTTACTCCTATAGATACATTCCACAAATTTGAGTGATTGGAAGACTTTGATAATCAAGTATCTAGCTTTTCTTGATGGCCCACCATCTTTTCAGTTGATGCTGATGGTATAGGCGTATAACATATGTTTCAGTGCTATATCTCAATTTGTTTCATTTCTGTAAACTTATATGAAGCTGAGAAAATGAAGTATGTCATTAACACATCTCTCTCCCCTTGGAAAAGAAAGAGACAAAAAGAGAAGTGATTGCTATTTCCTCGTGTACACTTCACTATCTTCCTATACTCCTCCCCATGAAAGGACAGAAAGTTTTAAACTGGCCATTTTATTTTTGTGCAGAATGGAGGAGATGATGCGTGGCCAAAGGGGCTGGAGGGAATTAGCAGTCTTGGGGGATAAGATGAATAAATTTACTGGGATGATAGAAGGGTTGATTTGGTCTCCAAGAAACAATGAAAATAATGATCATGTTGACCATTGGGCTCTTGAGGAGGTAGGTGTAACAGTTTAGGAGGCTTACCATAAACTTTGTTCTTAACGTTGCAGTTATCATTGCTTATGCTTTGTATTTTGGTGCCTAAAACATGTCTTTGAAAGGAGATATGTTTTTCTTTCCATTATAATGCTACCTCCGGTCCTTAATATAAGACTCAATTGACTTTTTTGGAAAAATTAAGGAAGCTAAATAAATTACTTTAGAGTATTTATATTTATCTTTTTTATACCAAACTAATTTATATAATTTATAAATTGATATATTCAAATGATACACAACATATATTATAATTAACTAACTTATTTAGCTTGCTCAACCTTTCTAAAAAAATTCAACTAGGTCTTATATTAAGAACCGGAAGCAGCATATATGTTTCTTTGGATTTGCTGATCTTCCGGTGGTTCTCTGTGTTTAATTTTAATTTGTTTATTTCCTTTTGTGTACATTCAATAATTAGAACCGAATTGGTGTAATGTAATTAGGGCCCCCATTCTGATTTTGCTGGACCAACCTCAGGAAGCACAGCATGTGTTGCAATTATTAGAAACAATCAGTTAATTGTTGCGAATGCTGGTGATTCACGTTGTGTGATGTCTAGAAATGGTCAGGTAATTTATGGAACAGAAATTCTGGAACATTCTTTTTGTGCCAACCGCTTACATGCTTTATCATTGTATTCTTTAGGCGCATAAGCATGCTGTGTGTATATACTTGTTAAAGCTAATGAGATGACTTTTTGAATATCTAGCACTATGCTTTATATATTTTCTCGTGTAGATTTCAAAACGAATGTTTACAACTGAATAATTGTGTCATATAATTATCAAATTATGGTTATTGTTTGTTTGTTCTGACTCTGGTGTTTTCTACAGGCGTACAACTTGTCTAGAGATCACAAACCTGATCTTGAGGCCGAGAAGGAAAGAATTCTAAAAGCTGGTGGTTTCATTCATGCTGGACGAGTAAATGGCAGTTTAAATCTTGCAAGAGCTATCGGTAAACTTTGTGATATTTAAATTAACTCCAATTCCCAACCCAACCCTCTAGGGACATTAATTTTAGCGGGACAGAACCATAAATGGAAGGCGAATTTCTAGAATAAACGAAGATTTCAAGTTCATTTGCAATTTCTCGTACATGATATTATATTGTTGCTCGCTCTGGACAATAATTCCCTTTAAATTCGTTCCGTTTTTTATAATGGCTGAATGTCGCTGATTTTTATAATTTCTATTCTATTGCAGGTGACATGGAATTTAAACAGAATAAATTCCTCCCTGCTGAAAAACAAATTGTCACTGCCAATCCTGATATAAACACTGTTAAGTGTTTTTTTCCAGTTCTACTAACTAAATTGGCTTGGAACTTGTCCCTAGTTTTTCCTTTAAAATTGCGTTTGTTCTGACTCCCAGATTTTTTCATTATCAACATTTTATAGGTTGAGCTTTGCGAAGATGACGAATTTATAGTGCTAGCATGTGATGGCATATGGTAATGCACCTCATGTTTTTGTATTCCAGTTTTAATTCTGATTCTACCGGCCCTCTGGAGTAAAAAATGGTGATCGAGATCATTAAAAAGTACTGTGCAATTGGGTTCTCGTCTTAGAGACTCAAGGCAGAGATGATTATTTTGAGTGTGATTGTGGCTTGAGAGAAGCTCACCAACTCAGTAAGTTGCATACCCAATGAGCAGTGAGTGATGATGTGCTTTCTTTTATCTTGATTGTGTTCAGGGATTGCATGTCAAGCCAGCAGTTGGTAGATTTTGTGCATGAACAGCTGCGTTCGGTAAGCTTGAACTTGTTTCATGATAAAAATGATTAAAGTAGTGTAGTAGTAGACAATTACTGCTGATGATAAATATATATATAGATATATATTAATGTAAGAGTAATTGATGAGGGGTGCAGGAAAGTAAACTTTCCGTGGTGTGTGAAAGGGTACTTGATCGTTGTTTGGCGCCGTCAACTCTGGGCGGCGAGGGATGTGATAACATGACAATGATATTGGTGCAGTTCAAGAAACCGACCCACTTCAAAGCAGCAGGAGCAGAAGAGCCATCTTCTGAAGCTGAAGCTGATAATACAGAGGATACGAACCAGAGTGAGTAGGTTGTGTGGTCTTCATATGTGGATTGTATAGTGTGTGCCACTGACTACTGTTTAGGAATAATACACAAATGCAACAATTCTCCGTATAAAATATCAAATGTTGTTTCATGTCACTTCCTCCTTCCTCTTTTGTTTACTCCTGAAACTGCGCATTCTGCTCTGTTGCGTTTGTAACTCTTAATCATCACTATTTGTAAAATTTATAATTATTGTTGTGTGGGTTCAGATCTCTCCTTGTGCAATATCTGTAAATTTTGATAAGATTTTAAGCCGTCGGATCATTGTGATAGTCAAATAATAGTGTTCTGGTCAATAATAACAGTATTATGATCTTTGGATATCATAAATATATCTAATTGCTTATGATTTTTACTTCAAGAAACCTTGTAAACTCTTTACCTGGCAATTTTGTTGTTGGATACCATAAAAATGCAAAAATAACGAATGCAATAGAAAAGGTATTACATTTAATTTCTTAAACTAATTCATTACACTAATAAAATTAAAGCAAGCTCTTAGATTTCCTGCGCATCAAATGATGCACGAAACATTTTTCCTGAGTTTTGATTGGTTTATGACTGGGTCTTGAGACTTTAAAAATAAAAGTTTCTAGGAGGGCGCTTTAGTAATTTGGTGTGATCCAAGAGCAACATTCCTGGTCACAGCTAGCTAACACTCTCATAGTTACAAAAACTGCAATCTTGAGCCATTTATCTGCTTCAGCGCTCATCCACCATTCTTTCTTTCTGTGTTTCTCCGACATGATGATCATGGTCAAAAGAAAAAATGACGATAACCTCTCCTTTTTCTACTCCAGTTCCTCATAATTATAACTACAAAATCATACTCTATCATGAACAAAAACTTAAATGGATATGTCTTATATTCTCTTCCATAAGACACTCTTCTTCTCCTTCCCTTATCCTTTCACGACTTTGGCTTCTGATATCCCTCTGTTTTCTCCCGCCCTTCATCTTCTTCTTTCTTTTCTCTTTTTCCTGTAAAAGGTTTTGCCTCTGCAAACCCGAATCGTGAAGACATGAATGAGAAACGTTGGGGTTTTACTTTGGCCATGGTTCTCTTCAAAATTTAAGATTTAAGGATAATATGATGAGGGGTTTGGTTGTTAATTCTCATCAACCCAATGCTTCTCGCAGAGATTCAAATGCTAACTGCAAATTCAACAGTTTATTAAAAGATTATTTGGACCTGCAAAAGGTTGGAGTTCTTTCTCTCACGCTCGCGCACACACGATTATAATGTTTATTATGTATGCATTTTACTGCTGTATCTGGTCTGCTAGATGGCGATAACGAAGAGAAATGATTATCACTTTTAAATTATTTTTGTGTTGCAGGAGAATGTCAGAAAGAAAAGGAAAAATCGATCGGCCAAACGAAAACTAGCAACACTTGTGCATGAAGTTAGGTATGAAACATGCAGATTTCATCCGTGTTTCTTTTTTTCTTTTCACTAAATAACTCTTGACTCGGTTTTTTCTCCTTAATTAGGTTTCCTAGGCAACGTTATGAATACCTAATAAATTCACAGTTTCCTGAAGTTAGAGAGGAGATGGTTGCCGATGAGGTATATTTACTTTGAATGAGGACACGGATTTGTGTTTTTCACTTTTCTTTTTTTGAAAAAAATACTGGAATCAGTGTCTCAACAAAGACATTACATCAAACCTCTTGGAAAGAAAAGTGAAAAGGAGGAGGAGGTTTTTTTATTAGGAAGGGAGTCTGACCTTTATTAACGTCCGCCTTTTGAATAAAAGAAAGAGGTTATGAGAGTATCTAGCTAATTGATCAACATTAGTCTCTGTATCTGTGTAAGTGATCACAACCTGCCAATCTCTATATAAAAGCATCTTAATATCATCTATAATACCCTTGAAATGATGGTCTCTAGCACAATTTCTCAATATATAATCAATGGCTTCTATACAATCAATAAATAAATAAATCTTTGTATACCCTTTGAATCAACACAATTGTAAGCAGAGAATACAACCAAGTATTTCTACGAAAATTGAACGAACAGTTACTAATTTACAGCTGAAGCCCAAGCCATATGTCATTATAATCTGAATGTAACCAACGCACCCACTCCTTCAATCCTCTAAGCCTGAGCCATCGACTTTAAACTTAATGAAGTCCCCTTCATGTTGAATTTGATTAACCTGTGGAAGTTTGATCCTCTTTTCCGTAGGCCCCTATTCTAAAAATATCCTTATCTGAATATGCTCTAAAGAAACTATAACGAGCGTTCAGTCCCACATTAGTCAAAAAGCGGATTAAAAAGCTTGTTGCATCGCTATCAAAAAGCGTTCAGTCCCACATTAGTCAACTATTAACATAAGCCCAAAAAGCTTGTTTTTCACTTTTCAAAGTGAATGTTTTTTTATTTTGGGCATAAGAACCACTAATGGTTTATTGTACCCAAAAAAACAAAAAACTCCGTTTCCCAGGATGACACAAGTGCAAGAAGGGAAAGGGAAGGTGGATCAAGTAATGCCCACAAACAGAACAATAAGCCCACGAATTGCATAATCAATGAAAAGGTAGAGAAAGTGAAATTACATGTTTTGCAGGAATAAAAAAAAATCTGCTCCCACATGATTAACTAGTGGCACTCTTTTTTCGGATAATTTCATGCCCCTGTTATCCTTTTCTCATTGCCCTCCGTGGTTCAGCAATTAGGTTCTTTATTTAAAATGTGACTTTCTATAGCAAAATTTGATTTCTCTCGAAAAGCTTTCAATATTTGGCATTGGAAAGACAAAATAGGTATCATTACCACTAGAGTGTGAAATCAGATCCCTAAATTCTTACAATATGATAATAATAAATGGAAAAGAATCATGTAATGCCCTCAAAAAGAATAAAGCTCTGAACAAGAAATCTGTGACTACTCTCTGTTCTGACACCTAAGAAAACAGAGACATTCGCATCAGAAAAACCACAAAGCCAAAACTCCTACAAGAGCCGCCATTAGGCCACCCTGCAGAGCAGTGGCGCTGCTAGTGGGAGCTACAGCAGGACCCTCGAACTCCGCCGGAGAAGGTGCTGGAGAAATACCCATGTGGCGGTTTCTGGGAGTGAGAACAATCACAACGAGCTTTTGACCCTTCTCACAGTGCCCATTTGCTCCGCTAATGAAATAGAATGGCCCAGGACGGTCAAGCTTCACCTTGGTGTTGCCATCACTATATTCTCCGATGGGGTTTGAGGTTTTGCAATTAACATAATCTTCCTTGCTCACTTGCAAAACAGAGTCCTTCCCACCTTCATACTTCCACACTAATCAAACAAAAAACAGAGATACTGTCATAAAATATAATCTCACGTGAAGCAGAACTGTGCCAGAAGAAGAGTAAAGAGGTTATATATATATATACCGAGATGGTCGCCGACTTGGAAACGGGACCTTTCAGCCCATTGATTGAGAGAATCAGGTTGAGAAGAAGGGATCTTCCATGCATCAGGCTTGCCTCCCACCAAGATTTCCCTGGCTGCAGATAGGCCGAAGAGAAGGAATAAAAGGACAAGAGAAAAAGAAGCTGATGAAGAACAAGAAGCAGCCATGGATTCTGATAACTGAAGGGAAGCTACCGAGAGCGTTAGATGATGCACAGAGAGATGTTTTTGTTTTGTATTGGAACAGCTGAAGGAGGGGTTTGGAGTATTTATGGAGGAAGAAGGAAGAAACTAGCCGTTGAAGAGTTGAGGGAGAGCATTGGAGTGGGGGCCACATGCCTCACGCAACGGCGGGATCCACTTTGCGTGGGGGATTCCGCTCAGGTAACGGTCACTGAAAGCGGATTCTGCTCCTCAGGTGTGTGAAGATTTTTAGAAACAGACAAACTGCGCGGCTGTCAGTGGAAACGGAACATCCATTTCGGCTTGCTTCTAGCAGTCTCTTTTAAAACAGTTACTGCGTTATTGAGATCCATGTTTATTCACTTTATTGTGCGGCTGGTCCCATTTGTTTCATTAAAACAGTTTTTAACCCACAAATTTTGTGCTTATCTAATTGAAAAATTTTATTGTATAAATTTTCGTATATAATATAAATTCTATAATCACTTTATTCATAAATAAAGCATAGGTCTATGATATAGTTTTAACTTTGAAGTCTTGACATCATAGAATTCCTGGCTAAGCAAGGGCAAAGTTTCAAACTGCCCATTATGGGTAGATTAACCAAAACATAGAACTCCTCTGGACAATAAGCTCTCTAAATTTAAAGAATCAAATTTCATCGTAGAGAAATTTATGTTTTTGGTAGGGCTGGGAAAATGGGTCGGCCTGTGACGGGCTCGGGTCTAAACGGACCGACTGGTTTAGACCCTAAGTCTAAAAAAGTATCGAATTTTATAGGCCCGGCCCGTTTAAGTAAAGCCCGCGGGCCGGTCCGCGGGCTTGATACCCATTTAAGTTTTTTTTCCCATGATTTTTTTTCCTTTATTCTCCTAAAGATTAAAATACCTAATTTTAAACATAAATATCATTAAAAATAATTTAAAACATAAATATTATCAAAATTTAATAAAACATAAACACTAAGACTTAAGTCCAAACCATAATTAATATCCAAAACTAATCAAACAAGTCCATAGTCACAATCAAGCAAGTCTACAAGCTTCAAATGTCAGTAATAATAGAATACCTGATTTGGATTTTGGCGTACACATATAAAAAAGGAAAAAAGAAAATAAAAAGAGAGAAGCTTCAAAAGAGGTATAAGTAAGTGTGAGAGCGTTTCTGATTTGAGGTTAAGTTAGGTTAATTCTGTCCCATGATTACTACTTGCTACCCTGTGCCCAGTTTATAAAAAAAGAAAAAAGAAAAGTTAAACTGGCCTAAAAAAGCCAGCCCTATAGGGCTACAACAAGGCCGGCCCTTTTAGGCTCGCCTCTTTTTTTTCATCCTAAATCACAAGCCCGGCTTTTGACAGGCTTGGGCCTAAACAGGCTCGACCCGATTTCCCGTTTCTAACTTTTGATCTAGAGGTTAAGAACTTATTTTAAATGGTAATTGACGTATTTAGAAGTAATTTTTTAGTCATGATTTTTATTATAAAAATAGATATGTGCAAAAGTTTTCCCAATTTACGTATAAACAGATCTAAACAAACACTATTGGTACATGTAGAGCTTACCTGGTTGTGCGTCATTGTGAATATCCAGAACCTAATTTGTGAACGGTGTCGTTTTTCTTTTTTTGATACACGGTGTCGTTTTATCAAGAGACACCTGGAACACTTCTCGAACATTGCACAGATGATATGTGTGTCAGGCTTGGGTGTCAGATTTTGCTTCTACCAATTGTGTTAACCCATATTGACGAATTAACTTTCAATTTATGCTTAGCTTTTAGATGTCAAGATCAGTATCACTTGACAGCTTGAATACTAGAACTGATTTTTCAGACATTGTTTCCTTTTTTTTTTTTTTGGGGGTTTAATTTGAATATAGAATGGAGATGGGATCAAAAATGTTGGATGGGACCACACTTACTCCAGAACACAAAATATATCAGATCAGGCTTTAACTCATATAGCGTCAGTTGATGATCAAGCCTAGAAATGGAAAGCTGGGCCCAATTAGGAATGGTTAACTGCCCATTCTTTTTTTTTTATACATAAAGGTGGAAACTCTAAAAAACTCAGCCTACATCAGTAGGAATACAATGATCCAGCTCTAAAACAGCTGTTAACTCAGGCGTGGAATACAAAATAGGGTAAAACCCCGTTATACATGAAATTGCCTTTTTCGCAAAGAAGTCGGCAACCCTATTTGCGTTTCTTGGAACAAACCTCAATTCTATCATCCATTCTCGTTGCAACAAGGAACGAACTTCTGCTATTGTAATCAATCATAAAGAATTTTATCGAATTTAAAATACGTTGGACAGTGTCTCTAAAATAAAATAAAATAGATCCATTTCATATTGGGAAAATCCCTTTTAAAGCCATATGAAATACCCAAAGTCTAATTTTAGTTGTTAAACTTAACAAATTATTAACTAAGTCACATATATCAAAGTGAGATTTAGAAATTGGGTCAAATTACTTCCATGCCCCTGAGTTCTTAAAAAAACAAAATTAAAGTGTGAAGTTCTTTCTTTGCTCTCCCATGTATCATTAAAAAAAAACAAATTTAAACTTATTAATTTTCAAACCTGATTAAGATTGAGCCGTAGGATACAATATGTGTGTGTGTTGTCTAAAGACTATTTTTATATATTCATCAATATTTAAATTTTTTTTATATATCCATCCATAGTTGATACGGAAACCTTGTATTTCAATTCCTAACCACCGCTTCACATATGCTTCCCCCATCCCTACGGCAAACTGACATCCGTCATCCTGACGGAAGATGCTCCAATGACGGTCTTATGATTGATTTTATCGTTAACACATGGATCTTGGACTTGATTGTTTTATCTGTTTACATCCCCAAATAGAGAAGGGACACATGGTATACACTCATATTTTTATATGAGATTGTTGTTGTTGTGCACCTGAGTCTTTAAGCATTCCATTGGTGAAACCATATCAGGGAATTAAAAAGGTTGAAATAAAAAATTGGACCAAAGAGGGGGAGTAAATTTTGCTATTGCTGGAACATATAGTAGTTTTACGATCTTACAGACTGCAAGGAAGTGTTTGAGAAGTCATTGGTGGGAGAAATTGGAAGCAATGCCTTCAATAGAACTTTTCAGTTGTGAAGGAGTTTATCGGAGATCAAAACTTTCGCGTCTCATGATTAATTCAATCTCTTCTACTGTATCAGTAATATTGATTTTTGAAATGCTTTGCAATCATCTCAATGACATATGAGAGGACATTAAAGTCATTTTTTCTACATTTTAAAATTCTAAATTATGTCGATAGCTCAATTAAGGATTTTTTGAATTCACCAAACTTATGTAAAATGTCTTTATTTGAGCTAGCTTTATATGGGCTTTTCCCTTTCATATTTAAGTTTTTTTTTTAATTTAATCTTAATATAAAAGAAAGATTGAGTGAATTTTCCGATTTATAAGCAAGCACAGATGAAAATTCATACCCTTAATTATATGTCTTTTAAAAGTTGGCAAAGCATGGGGGGGGGGGGGAATTAAATGGGAAAATACTGGGTCGTTAGCGTGGCAAGGTCAAATAGGGACAAGGAAAGGCAAAGGCGGATCAGAAAACCATTTTGGGAAGGCATTAAATCGGGACCCAAGATTGGCCAAGAATGAAGGTCGAAACCAATAACAAAAATATCTAAATCCAAACCGATATATCACATGTGCCAAAAAAGAGAAAAAGAAGCCTGGGAATGTATGATAGAGTGATCCAGAATAATGAAACAAGAGCTGGGAATGCATGAAGCGTGCTTGAGGACACGTAGCAGCGACGTGTCAGGAAGACATGATGCTGAAGCAGACGTGGCAAACAATGTGAATGTGGGTTCTTACTTCTTGCTTTGAAACCAAGAGGAAACAGTACAACAGAGAGAGAGATGGCGGGAGAAGAAGAATGAAGGAAGAATGCGGACACACACAAGATGAGTGCGGAGGAAGTGAAGGCGGCGGGAGTGGAGGCCTCCAAGAGACCCCCCGGCAGTGGCCGCCATCCTGGAGGAACCCTTCACCAGACCAGAGCCCTTCCCTTCAGTTTCACCACCATCACTCTTACTGGTTTATCCATCTCCGCCGCCCTCGGATATTTTGTCTTATACGCCCACAAGAAGCCCGACGCCATTGCCTCCGATGTTGCTAAGGTTGCTGTTGGCGTTGCTGACGCCCGCGACACCCGTCCCGGCAATTAGTCCCTTTGTTTTTCTTCTTCCACAACTATTACCTTGTTTGTTCTCGCCAGTCTTTTTCTGTCACTCATGTGATCTTCTCTTTTTGATTTTGGCTGCTTATATCCTTGTCTTTCACTCACCCTTCCTCACGTAGTATATACTAGTACATACTAAATTTCACTCCAAAACAAAAATGTACATTATCAATAATCAATGTACTTTTGCTTGTTTTCATGCCTACCACCAACAATCATTCCTTTCTAATATACTACATGCCACATTTTTCATCTTCACTTATTTCTCAATATAGCTACATTACTGCGGTGGATCATATGCGCGATGACAGTTCCAACACTGCAAAAATTTCATCCAGGCAGAAAAATCATCATGTACATAGGACACGGTTTGTAAGTCAAAGGTGAATGGCGGTTTGGGGTTGAGACATATTAGAACCAAGCATTTACGGTCAAATTAGGATTGAATCTCATTAAAAAAAAAGATGAATTATGGGTAAGAATTATTAGAAACAAATACAAATGTGGAAATGAGCTAATGCCTCAAATAGACATGTAGAGGATGGGGTCAAATACATGGGCACAGATCAAGGCGGCATGGAGATTTGTGCAGGAGGGTACTGAAGTTGAACATGGGAGATAGAATGTTCGATGGAAGCACACAAGAAATGGTAATTTCTCGATGAAATCCGCATAGAAAGTTATTGCTAATGAACCAGAGAACCAGGAAGTTTTATGGCAGAAAATCTGAAAGCTGAACTCTATCTCAAGGTGTAAAACCTTTATGTAGCTAGCTTCTCACAATAAAGTCCTTACTAATAAGAATGAGAGCAATGAGGGCCTGTGGAATCATGCTCATGAAATTCTATCCAGCACAATGAAGGCAAATAAAAAATTAGTCGGAATTAACTTACAGGGCACAATAGTAACAGATAGGGGGGGCTACTTGGATGCTGCCGGACGAAGGATGGACTAAAGTAAATGTTGACAGAGCATTTGCTAGGCACACGAGTGCTGAGTGCGGAGGGGTTATTCGAGAAGTTAACGGGAACTTTATCATGGCCTTCATGCACAAATTGGAGTTTAGGGATCATGTTATCGCTAAACTATGAAGTATTCTTCTGCGTTTGAAGACAACTTAAGATCAAGGAAAGGAATGCGTAGAGTGGTATTAAAATCAGATGCAAAAGTTCTTAATTTGATAAATAGTTAGAATTGTCAGAATCATCCAGACGCTATTACCATAAAAAAAATGTTTGATGTTGCAATGTGAATGAAGAATAGAATTACAATTCGTTCCCAAAAAAATAAATCGGGTTGCCAACTTCCTTACGAAAAAGATGTTATCAAATTTAACGGGGTTTCACCCATTATTGTCTTCAACGTCGGAGTTTGTCGCTGTATTGGAGCTGGATAAGTGTAAATGTAAGCTGAGTTCTGAGAAGTCTCTCCTTTATGTATAAAAAAAAAAATTTCATCCAGGCACTGGAACGAAAGAATTGCAATTCAAAAATTGTATAGAATAGGTTACATCTGAACATGACTTGTAATGCCCGAATTTCAAAACCTTGCACAAATTTTCTTCGTCCTTCGACAAGTATAGTAGATAAATCAGAACAACTAATTACTTGTATTGAGGAAAACAAAAGGGAACAACTAATTACTACAACACTTAATCAATTTTCACCGACGAGTAGATGAGCCTTGTGAACCAGAAGCATGCATAGAATCCGATGGTACCGGTCACCACAAAAAATGCATACGAAGCTATAAGCATGTATCCGAAGTACAAGATTCCAGATACCATCTTTGTGATCTCAAGCTTGGTGAAGAAGTAGAATGTCGCGTAAAGGAATAGGTAAAAGGCAGAAGAGCCGGATGTGAGGTATGACCGCCACCACCACAAGTAATCCTCACTGCACAGCTGGAAGTAGCAGAGCACAATGGTTATCTCCGCACAAGTGATGATCAGGATCACGAAGACCAAAAAGAGGAAACCGAAGATGTAATAAAACTGATTCAACCAAATCGAGGTGAGGATGAAAAAAAGCTCGATGAAAACGGCTCCAAATGGGAGTATTCCCCCAATCAGAACTGAGAAAGCCGGGTTCATGTACCAGGCCTGCTCGGGGATCTGCCTCGGGATTTTGTTAGTCTTCACGGGATTCTCAATTGCAGGCTTCTTGAATCCAACATAGCCACCCACAAAGACCAGAGGAACCGAGATCCCGAACCATAAAAAGATCAGTGCAAACATGGTACCAAAAGGTACAGCTCCAGATGATTTCTCCCCCCATATGAGAGCATTTAGTACAAAGAAAATGGAAGAGACGATTGCAGGAAACATGACTGCCGTCCTGAAGGCGATTTTCTTCCACTCAGTCCCTTTAAACATTTTATATAAGCGGGCAGAGGAGTACCCAGCGAAAAGTCCCATGAAGACCCAAAGCAAGAGCATGGCTGTCATTAGCCCACCTCGGTTTGAAGGAGAAAGGAACCCAAGGATGGCAAATATCATGGTGACTAGTATCATTCCAAAAAACTGGACACCTGTTCCAACATAAACACACAGCAAATCCGGGTTGGTAGGGGGCCTAAAGACATCCCCATGGACAAGCTTCCAACCAGTCTCTTCCTGGGCTTCTTCTTGCGTCTCGAGCTCATTGTACTTTGAGATATCACGGTAAAGTGTGCGCAGCATTATCATTGCCACCATACCCGAGAGGAAGAGAACAATCATCAATGAGTTCACAATTGAGAACCAGTGAATTTGGTCATCACTCATCAGCAAATAAGCATCCCATCTTGAAGCCCACTTTACATCACTAGGCTGTAACCAAGGCCAAAGCAGCTCTCATGAATAAGACGACGCCCACACCATAATAACAACAATAACAATAACAGCAGAAATAAAACATACAAGAGATAAAATAGAAAGTATGGAGAAACTAACAAGTATAGTCCATAATTAATGCGCAATGAGAATAACAAAGAAAGTATAGCCACGGCAACCGGAAATTTGTCCCGTTACTCCAAACAAGGAAAGTATACATGTAATATGGTATCATATTCATAATAATCTCACCTGGAACTCAACATCATATGTGAATATTATCTCATTATTCTCTTCAACCTCTTGAGGAGTGTTGGAATTAACAACTGCGCGTTGGGTATGAGGGTCACATGTTGTCAATCGGGTCTTGTCCTCCCATTTCCCTTCGTATTCATGCTTAACACTACACAAGAACAATCGAGTAAGAAAATCAAATCAATATACCATAGAAAAACTAATCAACATAAATAGTCACATAGAAGAGGTGGGGCTCAAATTTAGTGACCTGAATGGCTTAACCTCAAACCCCACAATTCTGGCCGATTCCGTTACTTCGTCTTTATGGTACTTGACAGTAAACGACAAATGGTTGTGGATAAAATACTTCTCCTCTTTGCTCTGAGCAATTAGACAAAGTCAGCACAAAGAAATAAATGACATTCACAGCAAAAGGCCCATGCTAGAAAATAATGAGTATACCCCACTATATTGCCCCTTAAGCCCAACATGGAAACCAAGCTGATAAACAGTAGAATCCTGATCCAGCCGCTTTAGAGGAACAACAAGAGGAAGGTTATCAAGGATCCTGCACGTAAAAAGTAGTGTCAGCCATTACAAGATATGTCAAAACAGTTTATGGAATGCACTGGAAATATAGGTCAGTCACTGGCATGCGTACATGTTCACACGGTACTCATCATCAATCTTCTCTTTAAACTCCTTCGCAGTTTTGGCATCAAGTTTTTGCTTACACACAACATTGCACATTTGTGGCTCACGCATTTTGAACTGAAAAATATTTCAAACTTAAAATCAGACGCAAAACATGATAATAAACAGGCTCAGCGTAATGCTCAAAATAAAACTAACCACATATAGAGAATTTTCAATGCGGTCACCACGAAGCACTTCACCAAGATTTTCTGCACTATCAACTATTTTTCCAGGGTCACAATAACGGAGCGAATAATATGAATAAGGCAGCTGAGTCTTTGTCGATGTTAATTTGTTGACTTTAACTTGCAATATATCTCCCTGCACCAAAGAAATTTATTTTGTTTGTTTAAGCACATCAGAAGCGCATGAAAAGAAAATATGATATGCATCACATCCATCAAATTCAAATCTTATACAAGTTTACAATAGAAGTATCCTGAGCATACAGCCATTAAAAAGAAAGCCAACTTTTAAAACGGTTTCATCGAAAACAAGATACTCGCTCCAATATAAGACAAAGTTGATTTTTTCTAGAGATATTAAAGAAGCTAATTAAATTAGTTTAAAATATTTATATTTATTATTTTTTCTCCAAAACAACTATTGTACCTAACTTATAATAAACTGATACATATTCCAATGATAAAAAACATATGATATGATTAAGTAACTTATGTAGCTTCCTTAATCCCTAAAAAAAATGAAAGCCTACTCTGTCTTATATTTAGGTGCAAAGAGAGTACATTTTATTCGCCCAATACACTCCATCAGTCGTTATGAGATCATAGTGATGTTAAAGGATAGTTCAACCATGCCCGTACGCGTAACATAGAAAACAATACAGACATTCACTTGCCATTCCGGAAATCCATCATCTCTAACAGCTAGCTAATTTTGTAGAAATTTTACATCTATAGCCCAATAACCCACATGACTCCTCAACAAAATCCCAATTATTTTTCAAGTTCAGAAAATACCGACGACAATATTATGATCCAAAAGACCCTCAACAGCTACGCATTCACGTGGAAACAACAATGTTCAGTTATAAATTATAGTGCAATGTTGGCTATTTGCAGGGGGGAAGGAGAACGAGCATCGGATAGTGGCATTCCAATGTTTTCGGTCCTCGGGATCTCAGGACGCATGAAGGAACACGATGAGAACAAAGAAGCAACACCAAATTAAGAGCTACGCAGCGGAAGTTCTTCAATGAGGTGATCTATTAGAGTAAAATTTTTCACGTTCAATACAATCCCCTGGCCCCATTTTTCAATCGCATGAGGGGATGAAAAAACTAGAATCTGTTCTATCTAGCATGGATCCGAAATTTGAACACAGATCAAGAAGTTTATATGAATCCGATAATAAGGTAATACGTGTGGGAGAAATGGAGCTGACCTTATAGAAATCCTGCGGGGCAACGCCAGGGAGATAGAAACAGTGAGCACCATGAAGGAGAAGCAGAAGAGTAGCAGCGAACATCAGAGTTTGGGAGGCGCAAGATCTCCAAAACGCCATGGCGCTAGAGATCGAATGGGAGATTGATGCAGATCTCAACAGAGGAGGTGCTCCTTCAAATGGGAGTTCCGTCTGGCGTGATTTATAAAGAAGAAAAACAAAGAAGAGGGAAGATCTGTAGCAACTGGATAGAAGACGACTTGGAGTTTTTCTCCGGTTCCAACTTGGGTACGGTTTCACCAAACACTTATCAGATAGTGCCACGTAAGTGCTTCGAGTTGGATCTGACCAAAACCTCCATCGAAGGAAGGGCATTATCGGGATTTTAGAAATGAGAATTGGGAAGGAACCTCCTGCCCAGGCTTTTCTTATTTTCTACGTCATTACCAAGATCGCGATCGGAAGATAAATAAATACTACTATCCCTAATATTAAATATAAGATAAAATTAAATAAATTATTTAATCATATCATATATTATATATACTTAGATTATATATTAATATGTTAGTCAAACTAATTAGTTTAGAGAAAAAAATATAAATATAAATACCCTAAAGTGATTTAATTAACTTCTTTAATTTTTTCAAAAAAATCAATTTTATCTTATAACATTAGAGAGTATATAAAAAGTTAAAAACCAATTTTAAGCCTCGGATTTGGGATTTTGTAGTGATATCGAGTCGTCGATTTTTACTGCTTGAACACGGTGACGTCTCAAAAAATACTGAATTTACCCAAAAAAACAAATGTGAAATTTTAGATTAAAAAAAATCAATGTTTGAAAAAAATGTTGAACTCTTTCGGCTAGTAACTGACATATTGAACGATTGAGAAGGCGTTTACTGCTCTTGCTTCCTTGAATGTTTTACAGCTTTGGGCATGTTTCATTGGGTCAACATTGAATATAGAATGGATTGCCGCCTAAATAAATCCTCCGGCAAGAACAAGATAGTACTAGTTTCTTTGGAGTAAGTGTATGTTTGGATTATTTTTTAGAGAATAATTTTTACGATTTACAAGATAAGCATATGAGAAAGATTTTATCCTGATTTATAAAAAATGGTTTTTGAAACTAAGGGATAGAACTTACCCGAAAGAGGGGACAATTATATGAGAATTTGAAGACGTAGTGTTAAGGAACGAAAAACCGGACTGGACAATGAACCGGTCACAGCACAGGTTTAAGGGTTAATGGGTCAACCGGGGTCTAACCGGTAGTTGAACCGGTCATAACCGGTCATATTAAAATATTATAATTTATTAGTAATAATATACATTAATATATTTTTAAAATTCTATAGATAAAAATAAATATTTTTAGAAAAAAAAAAGCTTAAAATCTATTAGTATTTGTTATAATGCCTATACTTATGCAATTATATCTCATTTCCTATAATTATTATATCTTTTTAAATAATTTTTTTCATTATATTTTTCAATTTTTTTAGATTTGTTCTTTCTTTACATATTTTTCTCTTCATTTTAGTCTTTAACCTTCCATTTTCCCCTTAAAAAGCACAAAATAAAATTTTAAAAAATTAAAAAAAAAAAACAAAACCGGTTCGACCACCGGTTTTACCGGTTTTGACCGGTCGAACTGGTCTGACGATTTATCAACAAAACGGACCGGACCATGGACCGGTTCCCGGTTCAACCGGTCGAACCGACCGGTCCGATTTTTTGTCCTATGTATAGAACAAAAACCTTCCACGTTGAAATGCTGGAGGCTCACAGTCCCACGTTCCACATTGGTGTATCAGACTGCTTCATTGGTGAACCTTCCACTAACTAGGAACCTTGGCCTTGGAACTTATAAGACTCTGTGCGACCTTCGACAACACCCTTGCAATTGTTTGATGGTTTAGTGTTGGGCTTGGCCATTCTTTTCAACCAAACCATAAAATGAATCATCATTTTTGTATATCCCTATCTCCTTCAGTCACCGCCTTATACACGATTGACTTGCTTAGATAAATTCCCCTTTTTGTGCATTTTATTTTAAAACAATTTTTTAACCTCATTTTGTGTATTTCATGTTAAACACTTGGACATGATAAACATTTTTTCTGATAAAACAAAATTGACTTGCTTATGTAAATATACTCCTTGTGATTTTAAATATATAATCTAATCAACTAAATTAAAAATATTAAAAAAGATAGTTATTTTAGTTATTTATTATTGTCTTCTCAAAATTGTGTGTCACTCTAAAGTTAAGGGAGTACTTGGTGCTTTGCAAATAACAAGGGACTCCTATACTCAAAGATTGGGTTCGTACGGGATTGTAGAGGCAGAGAATTGACGGATGCTAAGAGGTTTGAAGATCAGGCTTATTAGGCGGCTGGTCCGGTCTAGAAATTTAGGGGATTGATTATCTAGAAGTATACAGGTACTATATTTAGAACCAGAAGAATTAATAAATTCACTAATTAACCCCTTTTTAATAGATTGAAAGGTTGTATTTTACTCCGCTCTTGTATGTGAGGTGTGAAATTCAGGGGATTGATTATCATCATATGCTTTTCCATTCTCTTCCCCTTCACTATTTATCTGAATCTTTAAATTAAAATTTGAGCGGATAAAATTTAAGGTTTTATAAAATTATTCTCTTTAAATATTTTTTTATCATAGCTTTTAATTATCATAACTAAAATTTAACGGTTTTTTAATTAACTTATTTATTTTGTAATAATTTGATATTTTATTAGTACTTTTATAAAACATTAAATTTGAATCACTCACATTTTAATCTAAAGACTGGGACAAGTAGCGGAGAGGAAGAGAACAATAAGAATAGAGAGTGGCAGCCAATTCCGTAGAACCACCGTTGTTATTTCTGCCACAATAAAGTGATACATATAACCTTCATATATCGTGCAGAAGCATAGTTTTTTACCAGCATTGTTTTGAAGCATCTGTGCTAAGCTATATGGAGAGAATTGTCAGATATCAGCGATATGCTATTCCCTTTTTTTATAAGAGACGTGTAAGAATTATTGGGCGTACCTAGAATGTGACCGTTTATCTCTTGTACCCACGCTAATCGGATCACAGTTGCGGAAGGATTATGATGCACAACAAATACACCACCGACAAGAAGAAGAAGAGAGTAATATAGTAGAGGGAATGAGAAGTCAGTTTGACAGAGTTTCTGTATGTTATTTTCAATGTCTTTTAACTGAATCCCTTTACGTCTATTTATAGGATTCTATGTACTTCTTCCTCTTCTACTAACATGTCCTTCCATCAGAGAGACAAGATATCCTTTTGATTGAGAGACATTTTGTTTTGGTGAAACAATACCTCATGTAGAGTCATACAATACATCATGTAGAGTCATATTACATCTTGAAAAATATTACATATATCTACCCAAGCATTTATTTTATTTATACTTTGACCCTAATCCTATTGGGCTTAGGCCCAATCCACCAAAGGTGGACTAGGCTATTTTCCAACATCTGCCACTCACAATTGGTGGATTAGATATGTCTCTTTTTCTTCCTTCTTTCATACTATGTGCTTTGCCGTGACCGCGTAGGCATGACATCTGTATATAGGTGTATGTACTAGAAATCTCTTTTATAGAGACTAGCACAAGACAACATTCATTGTGTAGCTTGATTTTAATATTGTGCCTTACATATCCTAGATTCACTTATATATACTTTCACATGGCTAATCTAATCCCTTTTAAGCAGTGTATTAAAACCCGGACCGGAAACCGGTGAACCGGCCACTTGTCCGGTCCGGTTGATGTGCAAAATCGGTGGAGACTTGACCCGGGCAGCTCGGCGCAAACCGGTAGAAACCGAGGGTAACTCGGGTGAACCGTTGGGTTGAGAGGGTCACCGGGTTACTTTGTAAATTAAAAAAATCAGACGATTCAACCATGGAAGACCAGATCTGGACCAAAGGAAGGTTGAAGAAGAAAGAAAGGGCCAACAAAAGATGGAGACGGTGATGGAACTTGAAGAGAAAAAAAGATAACCTGGAGCAGACGATTTTAAGAAGGGAGGCGACAATGAATCTGGGGTTGAATCTAAATAATATTGCTGAGATTTGAAAGTAGAGATCGAAGATTGCTGAGATTTGAAAGTAGAGATCAAAGAATACCTATTGACGGTGATAGGAGCCGATGAATCGATGATGATAGAACATAGAAGTTGAGATGCAGAGTCGCGTGCCGGCATCGCAGAGATCTTTAATAAAGTGGCCGAATTTGTCGGGTTTTAAGGCCACGATGAGGTTTTTTAAAAGATAATAAATAAATAATAAAATACTATGCTAGAATCTAGATATATTATTTAGTTTTAAGATTAAAAAAATTCAAAAACTCAATTACAAATTTTAGAAACTCAACCGTAATTGTTTTTGTTAACATGGACAACTTATTTGCAACTAAATGATTATTTTTTCGGCATTCATAACTGAGTTCTCAATATTTAAAAGTTTATAAAACTGGCAACTTATTTGCAACCGAATGACTAATTTTTTGCCATTTATAGCTAAGATCTCAATATTTAAAAGTCTATAAAAAATATTAAAATTAGGTCAAAAATTTAAAAACATTATATAATAAATATGATATTTTGATTAGCAGGGATACTAACTAATCTAACCAAATCAAATATTGTATAACATATATAATTAGATATGATCTTTTACTCTTTAACGGCCTCTTAATACATGGACCTCACTTACTTAGAAGCATATTTTACATTTAATTAAATATATTTATAATCAAATATAAGTATTTATAATTAAATTATATTATTTTAATCACGGCCGGTCTGACTCCGGTCTGACCCCGATCTGACCCACTGACCCTTGACCCACCACTTTGACCGGTTCACTAACCGGTCCGGGTTTTAATACCTTGCTTTTAAGTCAATATAAAACTCAGATTGCCTTTCTAGTATGCATAGTATCCATATTTATGAAATTATCAAAAATAATACCATAAAGAACATGTCTTAGACACTAGCATATTTGTGTATATTTCAAATAATCTTCCTTTTGCCCAGATATCACTTCAATATACATCAGCCGCTTTCCTAACATAATACCATAGATCGCATCTATCATGATCGTAGGACATATGCTAAAGTAGCAAACGCTGAAGCACACCTCTATGATATTGTCAAAGTCAAAGGATATCAATAGAAGAATTAGAAACTTCCTGGGACTCACACAATAATTAAGCAGGGATCTTCTTACTTGCTTCCCGTTTGCGGTTTTTTAGTACATACGGTATGAATCGCATGCTACAGTGTTACTCTTACACCATAAGAGTATATGTCGTTTTGCATTCTATTGTTAACACTGTACAGACTTAAGTCTAAATACTCCAAGCATCTAAACCCAGATTCTTCCTTCCTACTTAGACGTCAATGCTGAAGAATTTGTTATCTGGCTATAGGCATCATGGAAGTGGATGTCTATGATTTGGTCCATACCTATTCATATTTATGGATCTCATCTTAACACGCTACACTGTTGTCAAGGTGACATAGTTTGTGTTTCTTCTCTACCATATCAGCATTCTAGCCGTTTTACCGGTGAACACAATTGTCTCATCTTTGCACACCCCTCCTGAGTGTCAAAGGCGGTTGCTCGTGTGAGAGAGACAACCTCACAAGCCTATACGACATATTAGACATTGTATACTTTCACACAGACATTTATACTAATAATGATAAGGGCTTCAATTAATCATAAATGTAATAAAGTCTGAAAGTTTACATTTTACGTACACCAAATGCCCTTACATGTTTTTTAAATGTTTCCTTGGCAATTGGTTTGGTCAGGGGATCAGCGACCATACTCTTGGTCGAAATATATTGTACAGCAATAATTTTCTGTGCTATATAATCTCTTACAAAATTGTACTTAATGTTTATATGATTGGTCTTACTATGATACTTAGGATCTTTAATATAGGCTATGGCTGCAGTGTTATTACAATGCATTAATACTAGATTGGTACTCTTATTGTCAAATCCAAGATGTTCAATGAACCTTTCAACCATAATGTCTCTTGTGCAGCTGCAGTGCATGCTACGAACTTGGCTTCCATAGAATGTAAAGCAATACATGTTTGCTTCTTGCTACTCCAACATATGACGCCATTATTCAGTAAGAAGTATAACCTGAGGTCGATCTTCGCTCTTCCTCATCTCTGCCTAAATCAGCATCGGAATATCCAATCAGGCGTAGATCGCTTCCTTCGTAGCATAATGCATAATCAGATGTGCCTTTTAAGTATCTCATGATCCTTTTTACTGCTTTCCAGTGACGCTCACCTGGGTTGGACTGGAACCTACTTACCAATCCTACCGCAAAGCAAATATCTGGCATTGTACACATCATTGCGTACATTAAACTACCAACAGCACTAGCATAGGGAACTTTCATCATTTTCTTTTGATCTGACTCAGTTTTAGGACACATCTCATGGCTTAATGTTACACCAGAAGCCACTGGGGTATCTAAAGAATTGCAGTTGCTCATGTTGAATCGTTCGAGAAACTTTTTAATGTAATTTTCTTGTGAAAGATATAAAATTCTTTTTGAACGATCTCTTTGGATCTTAACTCCAAGTATATACTCTGCTTCACCCATGTCTTTTATTTCAAAATTCGATGAAATCCATTCTTTAATAGTTATAACCGAATTAGATTATTCCCATCTAATAGTATATCATCTACATATAAGGATAATATAACAAAATTACCCTCAAACTGTTTGATGTAGACACAATGGTCCTCTTCAATCATTTGAAAATCATAAGAGGTTATTGATTTATGAAACCTCAAATACCACTGTCTGGATGATTACTTCAGTCCATAAATAGACATTTTAAGTTTACAAACTTTATTCTCTTTTCCTTTTTCAATGAAATCTAATGGTTGTTCCATATAGATTTTCTCATCCAGATCACCGTTTAGAAATGCAGTTTTAACATCCATTTGATGTAATTCCAAGTCTAAACTGTTTACTATTGCTAGAATAATTCTTATAAAATTAAATCGTACCACAGGTGAGAAGGTATCTTCATAATCTATACCTTCTTGCTGTATATACCCCTTTGCAACTAATCATGCCTTATACTTATCAATTGACTCATCCACCTTTCTTTTAATTTTGAAAACCCACTTATTCCCAATGGCTTTTTGCCCTTTTGGTAGGTCAACCAATTCCCAATCTTTATTCTTTCTCATTGAGTTCATTTCTTCATCCATTGCCTTTTTCCATTCACCTTTAGCATGACTTGATAAGGCTTCTTGTACAGAACGTGGTTCATCATCCCCATTAGGAGTAACAATAAGTGATTCACTTTCTGTTTGGAAGCGTCTTTTAGGTATACTTTCCCTGTTACTCTTTCTTATAGGAGCTTCTTGCCTTTATCTTTTCTTTTATCTAGGTCTTTGTGTTGACCTTTCTAAGCTCCCACTTAGATCAACATTTTAGGATAATTCAGGTATACCAACATGTTCTATACTTTTTTGTTCCCGTGTCACATAAAGAGATACAGTGCGGTCAATGTCTCCCTTATTAGGGAATTCATTTTCTAGAAATGTAGCATCTCTAGATTCAATTTCAGTCACTGTTCCATCTTCATTTTCACCTATGAAGACGTATCCTTTGGATTGTTCAAAGTACCCTATAAAGATACATTTTTTTCCTCTAGGACCTAACTTAACATACTTATGAGAATTGTCATGCATGTATGCAGCTGACCCCCATAGTCTAAGGATACTAAAATCTGGCTTGCATTTTGTCCATAACTCATAAGGTGTTGAAGTAACTGATTTTGAGGGCACACGGTTAAGTATGAAGGTAGCAGTCATTAAAGCATCACCCTAATATGAAATTGGAAGATTTGCTTGTGCCATCATTGACCTAACCATGTCTAGAAGCGTTCTATTTCTTCTTTCAACAACTCCATTCTGTTGTGGAATGTCAGGGATAGTTAGCTGCTTAATTATCCCTTTTTCTTCACAGAGCTCTTTAAATTGATCGGACAAATATTCACGTCCTCGATCAGTACGTAACACTTTAACTTTATTGTCCATTTGATTTTCAACTTCATTTACGTATCGTCTGAAGCACTCAAGAGCCTCAGACTTATGTGTGATCAAATAGACATGACCGTATCGTGAATAGTCATCAATAAAAGTGATAAAATACCAAGCTTCATGCCTTGCCCTCACACTCATAGGACCACAAATATCAGAATGAATTATTTGCAATGGTTGTTCTGATCTGGTTCCCTTACCAAAAGGTTTTCTAGTTGCCTTATCTGCTAGACAACTTTCACACAAGGACATTTCCATATTGAATATGGATCCTAGCAAACCTTCTTTTACTAATTTAATCATTTTATTTTGATTAATATGCCATAGTCTAGCATGTCAAATAGCCATATCAACAGTTGAATCAGAAGAAATAACAAAGTAATCATGAATATTATAATAATCAATAGTATCCATTACAAAAAACTTCTTTGAAAGGAAAGCAAAACCATAAAATACAAAATTATAAAATATGTCTGCAACTTTATCACGAAAGTTTACATTAAACTCATAATTTACAAGACATTTTACAGAAACTAAATTCTGTTGGATGTCAGGAGCATAAAGCACATCATGAAGGATTAAAGCCTTTCCACTACGCAAAGTCAATTTGCAAGTTCCAATGCCTTTAACTTCAATCTTTGCATTGTTGCCTACATAAAGCCACTTACATCTGTCAGGCAACCGACGGTATTCTACATAGGATTCTCGATCCCTTGTCACATAGTCTGTTGAACCTAAGTCCAAAATCTAAGAAGAATAGATATTCTCTGTTAGGAAAACAGTGTTAGAAACATAGGAAACATGTGAATTTACATAATCCACTAGTACCTTTTCACTCTTATTTCGCTCAGTGCAATCCCATGCAAAATAACCCATCTTTTGGCAGGCAAAACATTTGACCTTCTTTAAGTCATTTTTCTTCTTCTTCCCGCCCTTTTTTCCTTTCTTCTTGAATTCCTTTTTTGCCTTTTACAAATTTATTATTGTCCTTCTTTCCATTCTTTTGGAATTTATTCCCCTTCTTGGAATCGGGTTTTGCATTAAAAGGACCTACACCCTCTATGTAGTAGGATGGCCAGAGGACTTGTATGCCTCCAAGCGCTCATCCTCAAGTTCCAAGTGTTTAGCCACATCATTAAAATTTTTAATGCCTTTATTATGGGTTAGATTAACCTTCATGTGCTCCCAACTAGATGGCAATGATCATATCACTGCCTGAACTTGTTGTTCATCAGACACAGTATGCCCAGCTTCCTTCAATTCTCTAATCATATTTGTCATCTCTCTCAGATGTTGTTTCATGGAAGTATTTAGCCTAAGTTTATATGTATTAAAATTAATAGTTAATCGTCTAAGCTTAGAGGTGGATGTACCACCAAACCTGTCTTTCAACGCTACCCATATGGCTTGTGCTGTTTCATTTTTCTCATATTCACACATGAGGTCATCTGCCATTGCACTCGGTAATGTAATTCTTGCAATGCTATTTTTCTTTTTTCAAGCCTCATAGACCTCTTGGTCTCTCCTGTGTTAGGTCATATTCCCAGCAGTAGGATGTGCTACAACTGTTGTTAAAGGTTCCATTGCCTTTTGTTCCTCCAAAATATGTTGGACTTTTCGGTGCCAGATATTCCAATTGTCACCATTTAATTTGTCCCCTTTATTTAACTCAGCGATGATGTTCTTAGTTGCCATTTTCAATTATGTGACAAATATATTCCACATTCAATATGTTTCTCTAAAGGAATTAAACTATTGAACATATCATTGACAATATATAGCACAACACAGTATATAATGTCATGTACTTATATTATTCTTGACCAGAAAAATAATAATACTACTAAATTCATGATCAGGAGTATACGTTTGTATCTCCCATCACATAAATATTAACAACATCACTAAAATTCTGTTAAGAATTATATATATGTACTTTAACAACTCTAACTTTTAAGACTAACAACTCCTAAAAGCTCCCACTTGACAAAACCATATAATAATATAATGAATTATCAATTAAATCATGCTTCATCATAATATAAATAAAGCAATATTCTCTCTCTAATATATGAAAATATGTTTATAACACATTTAGATATAACAGAAAAATATTGAAATCAACAAATGAATTTTAGAAGTTTTAAAATGATTTAAAACATTCATAAACGCACTTAGAATATCATAAACATATATTAATTAGTGTTTAAACTACTCAAATAGCATATCATATTAAAGATCATGAATTTATGGATTTTTAGGAGCAAATCGAGTCTCATTCAGAGCTTGCTTGCGCCCCCAAGCGCCAAAAGAAGCCAGAAAATTGAAAAATAAAAAAATTGAGAAGACACATGCACACAGTGGCGCGTGAACACCATGCGCAACCTTCCGGCAACAATCCAGCGATACGCACCGGCTCATCCGCTTCCACACACCGAGAGCTGTCGAAATATGCCTGCCATATGTCAAACGAACATGCCACGTGGATTCGAGTTCAGCAATCTGGGCCTCACTGTTTGGGCTTAAAGGTTGGGCCTGAAATTAACCAATTTTTTTTTTAAAATTCTCCGGCCCAGACGCCTTTTAAAACAAAAATCCATTTTTTTTAATAAACACCGAAACGACGTCATTTTGGAGGCTAGAGGTTGCAACCTCCAGCCGGGTCGACCCCGACCTAGTTACAGGCGTGGGTCAGGTCCGTCGACCCGGAACCTTCTCTCCTCCGTATCTCCTCCGTCCGACGTCCATTTTGGGCTTTCTTGGTGTCGTTTTTGATCATTTTTTTGAGATCTACGCAATAGGACTAATTTCAAATCCTAATTCTTTGATTTTAAAATGACCCAATGCTAAAAACAATTTCATGTTTCATGCTTTCTCTCTCTAAATTCTTTTGTTTTATGGTTCTAGGCTTCTATTATTTATTTTTACAAACATATAAGTAGGAACTGGAGAAAACTATATATATATAAGAATGAACTAAAACTATATATATATATATATATATATATATATGCACGTACATGCGATCTGCTATTGTCTCTATTTCATTTATTTATTTTTCTCTTTATTCGCATATGATTATATCCAGAGAAAGAATAAAAAAAATGCCGACCCCAACATATCACAGAGATCAGGAAAAATCAAGAACCATATATATATATATACTCATACAAACACTAATATCCTTTCTTTCAAACTCACGAAAGAAAACAAAAAACACTCACACACAACGGAAACAACATTATAATATATATATATATATATATATTTGAAAATAGTAATATGCACATCAATATTATCATATTATGGAGATCATAATCTCATACAAGACAACCAGACTCTAATACCATGTAAGAATTATTGAGCGTACTTGGAGTGTGACCGTTTATCTCTTGTACCCACGCTAATTGGATCACAGTTGCGGAAGCGATTGTGATGCATAACAAATACACCACCGACAAGAAGAATAAGAGAGTACTATAGTAGAGGAAATGAGGAGTCAGTTTGACAAAGTTTCTGTATGTTATTTCCGGTGTATTTTAACTGAATCCCTTTACGTCTATTTATAGGATTTTATGTACCCTTTCCTCTTCTACTAACATAACCTTCCATCAGAGAGACAAGATATCCTTTTGATTGAGAGACATTTTGTTTCGGTGAAACAATATCTCATGTAGAGTCATATTGCATCGGATAAATAACATGACTAATAACATCTTGAAAAATATTACATATATTTACCCAAGCATTTATGTTATTTATATTTTGAACCCCAATCCTATTGGGCTTCGGCCCAATCCACCAAAAGTGGACTAGGCTATTTTCCAACAAGACAAATATCTAAATCCTTGAGGCAACGACGTATAATTAAAATTAGTTAAGCTTGTATGTTCCGAATTTCAAATCTTTTTAAAAAATTGCCATGTTAAATATTATTTCGCATGATGACTTATTAATGACATTATCAGATCAACTTAATTACTTTCATTTAATTAATACTCACGAGTCATGAGTATATATAATGAGAATAACGTAATGAACGCACCAGACAATTGTCCAATGTTTCTTTTTTCTAGGAACCAAAAAAAAAACAATCACATATACATAAAAGAGATTGGATAGAATTATTTATACTGGAACATGTAGTTAATATGTCGGCCAAAAAAAAAAAACGAACATGTAGTTAATAATGTAACTGTGCGACCGTTCAATAATTTGTATCAAGAGAACATCATTGACAAAAGCTGATAATAGAATGATAATGATTTCGTTTAACTTTACTTGGCAATCAAATAAAGTTGTTCTCGTGAATCATTTACATAATCGTCAATAGTTCAAACCTCCACGAATGTTTCTTTTAAAAATAAATACAAGTATAGTACTGCTACGTGGTTCAAGCAAAACCAACTTATTTTCCACGTGTACCGGTGGAATATAATATAAAAGGAAAATGCTGCCTCCATGGTATACACATTAATGCATCTGTTTTTTTTTTTTGACAAATGCGCATTTCTTATAAATAAGGAAAAACACAAAGCAATTCCACAACAATGTAAACACAAAGCAAAACTAAAGCAATGTAAATACAAAGCAAAACAAAAACAACGTAAACATGAAACAATTCATAGCGCTTTAGCCAACTCCTGATCTAGCTATTGGCATCGCGTTATCTGCAGGAGACCATTGAACTGCATGAACATCCGAGGTTAGAATTGAAGACAAAGAGAGTGACGATTTTGATACCCACCCTATCGGGCACACTCCCTTAAAAGCCTCTGCTGCTAGTAAATCAGCTTCAGCATTTCTAAGTCTAGGAGTAAAAGAAACAGAGAACCCAACTTCGGATGAAATGAGATCAATGATATCATGCACAATACTCCTACTTTTCCAGTCACAAAGATCCAACAGTTTCATTTCAACACAAGATTGCAGCAGTTTGGAATCACTTTCAAACACAACCTTATCATTTCCCAAATCAATAGCTAGCAGGAGAGCTCTTTTTGGCGCAAGTGCCTCGGTCATAAAAGCAGATATTGATTTAATTTTATCCACAAAACCCCATAAGAAACTGCCCTTATCATCACGACAAACAATCCCCAATGACACTTGGCCAGAAAATTCCTAATATGCTCCATCACAATTTATCTTGATAAAACCTGGAGAGGGTGAACACCAACTCGCATTTTCTGAACTGGGCATTGCAGTAACATTAGAGGATTCCCCATTAACGGACAAATATTCATTATTCCTTCTAGTAGCTATTTCAATTACCAATGAAGGATTTAGTTGCGTTCCATTAAAGATCCTATCATTTATTTGCTTCCAGATCAACCATAACAACCAACAAATCAGCGTAATATCCACATCCTTAAGTCCTTTGTTAGCATCATTAATCCTTTACCATCGGGACGTAAAATTTACAGTGCTGCACATATCTAACTTTACACCGAGATGGCAGCCAAACCAAACACAACGGGTCCAACTACACCTAAAAAAGAGATGCTCAATGGATTCATTCTCCTGATAACATATCGAGCAAAGTGGAGTTGGAGATCTCTTTCGATTGAAGAGTGCTTCATTTGTAGCCACTGCATTACTCAAAGTTCGCCAAAGAAATTGTTGGATTCGGGGAATGGTTTTTAGCTTCCATAAAGATTTCCAATCAGCAGCGGAAACCATACATGAAGAGCTAGCTTTATGAATTGCTTTGTCACCACATATCTTTCTATGCTTGTACCCAAGTTTGACTGAGTATTGACCATTAGGAGCTACCTTCCAAAAAAGTTTGTCCTCAATATCATCAGCAGGGATTGGAATTTGAGAAATAGCATGAAGTATATTTTCAGGTAGCAACTCAAGCACTGAAGTAAGATCCCAAACACCATTTCTTATCAAATCCCTAACTTTGCCATGCTTCACAATATAATTTTTTGAATCTGCAGGCTTCTCTGGGAAGGTAATACTTGGCACCCACTTATCACCCTATATCCGGATTGAAGTTCCTTTACCAAGATCCCAAAATAAATCATTCTTTGAAAATTCTCTTCCTTCTAAAATATTAGACCAGCACCATGAAGCTCTGGATCCTTTCTTAGCCTCAATAAACTCACTTCTCGGGAAGTAGATACTTTTGAGAACCTGAACCCACAAAGCATCCGGATTGTGCATGAGTTTCCATGCTGTCTTTGCAATCAGAGCATTATTCATAATTACAAAATCTCGGAAGCCCATTCCTCCCTCAGATTTACTCCTAGTGAGCTGCTCCCAGGCTTTCCAATGAGTTTTACCTCCTGTTGCACTACTATCCCACCAGAAATTTGAGATAAAAGTATTCAAATCTCTACATGTCTTGAGAAAGAATTTGAAACAATTCATGGGGTAAATAAGAATGGCATTGATCACTGATTTAATCATGACTTCTTGGCTAGCATATGAGAGAGTAGATTTTCACCCCTGAACTTTGTAACATACCCTATTCTGGATATAAGAAAGAGCTTGATGTTTAGTTTTTTCCCAGATACTCGAAATGCCCAAATATTTGCTAGGATCTCCAGCTGCTTGGATGCCCAGAAGTTCACCCACTCTTGTTTTAACCTCTGCTGGAGTGTTTTCAGAGAAGAAAACACATGATTTATCAAGATTGGTAGCCTGTCCCGAGGCATTACAATAACAATTCAGGATTTGTGCAAGTTTGAGATAGTTTCCATCACTAGCATTCATAAACAACATATCATCATCTGCAAAGAAACTATGTGATGATTCTAGGCAGACATTACTCAACTTAATCCCACGAAGTTCTCGAGACTGCGGATTTTTAGTTATCATATTGCTCAAAACTTCTTCAACCAAAATAAAGAGATAAGGGGAAAGTGGATCCCTTTGGCGGAGTCCTCTACCTGGAGTAATAGAGCCAACTTTCTCTCCTGAAAGGCATAAGTTTAGTTTAATTGAGCTCACACAGCATATTATAAGATTAACCCAATCAGAACAGAAACCTATTCTCAATAAGACAAGTTTCAAAAAATCCCACTCAACTCTATCATAAGCTTTACTCATGTCCATTTTTAGAACAAACTCATATTTGCAGCTTGCCTTTTTCCTTCATAAATAATGGTACACTTCATGAGCTATGATAATATTATCATGGATAGATCGACCAGGGATAAAAGCACTTTGATTTGGGGAGACGCAGACATCTAGAAAGGGTCTCATGCGATTCGTAATGATCTTGGAGATAATCTTATATGAGAAATTACAGAGCCCAATCGGTCAAAAATGGGAGATGCGATCGGGTTTATCAAGTTTAGGGATCAAAGTGATATTGGTATCATTTATATCATGAATGAGAGCATGGCCAGCAAAAAAATCTAATACCAAAGAGCAAACTGTATCTCTTATCTCCACCCATGCATAATGATAAAATTTACCTGAAAAACCATTAGGGCCAGGTGCTTTAATACCTCCAAGACTGAAAGTTGCTTCTTTGATTTCCTCCCTTGTAATAGGCATCATCAAATCTCTGTTCATTTGATCATTAATTTTTGCATCCACATAGCTTAGGGCAGTTTCCATAGATCTTTCCCCACTAGAAAGGAATAGCTTCTGGAAAAATAGAGTGATATTAGATGCAACATCCACTTTCTCAGTAAGCCATTGCCCTGAGTCATCTTTAATACGCAATATGCTGTTGAATTGTCTCCGCCTGATAATGGAGAGATGAAAAAATCTGGAGTTCTTGTCACCTGCTTTTAGCAAATCTACCCTTGATCGTTGCCACCAATATTGCTCCTCACGTTGCAATGCTTGATCAAGTAATTCAATGAGTTCAACAATTTTTTGGGAGTTACTAGATGATAGAACATCCTGGGTACAAGCTGCTAGTTCATTTTTCAATTTCGCAATGATAACTTTTCCATTTGGGTATTCGCGCCTCCTCCATCTAACCAACTCTTTTCTGCATGAATTAAGTTGTATTAAAAAAGAGTTAAGAGGAGAGATGTCACTTACAGAGGTATTAGTCCACCCATTTTTGACAATATTCAAAAAGTTATTATGAGATGCCCAGATAGCTTCAAACTTGAAATTGTTACGCCTCCTCAATTGGGTAAAGCAGCATTTAACAAGTAGAAGATGATGATCAGATCTAATTGGGTTAATATTAAAAACTTGAAGATTTGGGAATTCTTCCCGTAACTGGATATTCCCTAAAGCCCGATTAATTTGTTCCCAGATTGTCGCCTGATCCGCCCGTTTGTTACACCAGGTAAATTTATAGCCATTAAACCCAAGATCCATTAATTCACAATCTGCTACAAAGGACTGGAAATTAAGTATTTTCCTCATAGCACGTGGATTGCCACCCATCTTCTCATCTAGAGACATAATATCATTAAAATCACCCATACATAACCAAGAGCGGTTAAGACCAGTAGCAATTCGTCGAACCTCTTGCCAACATAATAATCTCTCATTTTCCTTTGGCAGCCTATATATAAAAGTGATATAAGCGGGAGAGTCAAAACCAGTGGCTGAGACCAAAGTGTGAATAATATTAAAGGTAGAGTAAAGAATATTTACCGTAATATTATCATTCCACCATAGAGCTAGTCCACTACTTCTTCCCATAGGATCCACCATCCACTCTTCCTGGAAACCACACTTGCGTCTCACCTTCCTCACATATCTACTTTTTTGTTTTGTTTCCATGAGAAATACCATTTGGGGTTTATTCACCTTACATTCTTCCTTCAAATTTCGAACTGTCAAGGCAACCCCAAGACTTTGACAGTTCCAGGCCATGAGATTCATTATGAACCGATGGCTGGTCTCATCCAACCACTGGCATTTTCAGAAGAATCAGCAACATCATTATCATCCTTAGGGGCATACCAACTTGCAGGAAAGTCAATTTCACCATGAAGATCAGTATCTGGAACTATCTTGGACTTCTCCGCTAATGATTTATGATGAATATAGTGCTTCAAGGTTTGAATATTTATCCGAGGATTAGATCTCCCAACCACCATTGAAATTTCCTGATTAATGCTGGGCACCTCTGTAGAAAAATTAAGGCGTCGATGTCTAGACCTTTTAGTGAAATGGTCACTAATTTCTAGATTCCTTTTTAGACTGATATCCTTAAGTCCATTGGTCATAGCAGAGATCGGGGACAACCCGCTAAAAGGAATAATAGCACGAGAACAATCTTCAACTTCTTTTGGGAACTCTACTATATGAGAAATATTATTACCTTCAACTCCCTTTTGACTTAGCATATGATGCACTTCTTATGTCCTAACTCGTGGGCCTGCCAAATCATTCTTAATAATAGTGACATGCCTCCTTACCACCTCCTCACGCTTTCTTACTTCCGGAGATACCAGATTAGGCTCAATCCATGGGTCCCTCGTAGCCATAATGTCCATTAAATCCTCCTTTCCACCTTTTAAGTCATCAATCACACTTTTTGAATTTTCACCATACTTTGCATTAAAATTTTCCCCTATGATGATACAATCCTGTGTAATAGAAGCCGAAGATTGATTCTTCCCAAAATCTTGTGTGAGCAAGCATTTTATCTTCAAGGATTTTCCGGCCGGCAACCTCCAGTTGCCATAGATTTTAGCTTCTAACCAGTCCTCCCTACAGAACTCCAAGAAATTATCAAGATTTTTAACATGTGGGGTACCGACCCAATTGCCAAAATCACCATTACTCCCTTCGTCTTCATCTTTACCTCCTCCTTCCCTACAGCCCCGTGCTTCATGACCAATACGACCACATTTATAACAAAAATTCTGTAATCGTTCATATTGAACTCTAACCCACGCTGGATCTTTATCCTGACGAGGAACCCATAAACCAACCACCAGGGGGTTCTTCAAATTAATGAGAGATCGAACACGTATAAAAACTCTGGTCAATTTTCCATCCACTTCAAGCTTCTCATACATCATCGTCTCTCTGACTGCATTACCCAACGTAACAGCATTCTCATTATCGAAAGCCTCCAAGTTTTTGAATGCGCCAACAAGTTTTTGAATGCGCATGCTAATTATCCCAGTAACTCGTTTGGCTGTGACCATAATGCAAAATGTAGGGTGGAAGAAGATAAAATAAAACAAACCAACCTAGCTATTGTGTGTGTACAGTATACTCTCTCAAAGATTCAGTCTAATAGATAAATCGAACTACAAAGTAAATTTTATATTAACGACTGAATTTATATATGAAAATGCATGCATGTTAAAACATTTTGTAATCATTCTAATAGAGACACGCTTCTGTTTAGTCAAAAATACTGTATAGTTGATGAGGAAAATCCCTAACAAAAGCTCTTTGCCCATGTAAGCTGGGGCATATGAGAAAAAAGATGTGACAGAATCTACTATGGCAAACATAACCCTCTAGTCTTCCCGATTACTTAAAGATTCATTGAGGATAGAAAACAAGATATTGTCTCTTAATAACGTCTTCAGCCCTTCCTGTAGTGAATTTGCGGACCAATGGATCCCTTCCAATGAAGACTTAGTAATAGTCTCCCCGATCCTAGTTATAAAACAAAGTTGACTTCTTTTTAGAGAAATTAAGAAAATTAAATAAATTACTTAATCATATTATATATTATGTTTTCTTAGATTATATATTAATTTATTAGTCAAACTAATTAGTTTGAAATAAAAATACTCTAAAATAATTTAATTAATTTCTTTAAAAAAATCAATTTTATCATATAATTAGAAAAAAAAAATAATAATTAGAATCAGAGGGAGTAATAGACATTAATGGCTTTGTGTTTCGGAGTAGCGAATCTACCTGCAATGGCATGCTCCAAGACAACAAGGGGAATTGAATACTTGGTTTCATTAAAAAAACAAGTTACACCCATCGTCTTGTTGCAGAGATTACAGGAACCTATAAATGATTCTGCTGTAGTTGGAATCACATTTATCGTAAAATTATCATTTTTAGTGACTCTACATAAGCCTTATCCCTAACTAGTAGTGACCTATCCTAATATCACCCTTTCAAAGGTCAGACCAGATAAACTCGCCACCTCCCAATGTGTAACTGGACCGTTACTTTCGTTTTCACGTCAAAGGAAGCTAATCAACGAAGTCATATAGGTGTGTTTGGGGAGGTCAATAAGTCCAATTGGAGGAGTCAAAAGCCCAATTGACAGTAAATATTTTTTTTTTAGTGCTTGGGGAGGCCTATTGGCAATTGAGATTTTGCCAAAGCCCAATTGGAAGAAGTTAGAGAATGGAGCTTTTGTTAAAAGTTAATGGCATTTTATGCTAGATTAGGTTGTCTGGAAATTAGTTATATGATATTGATTTTTCCCATAAAATGTTTTTTAAATAGTATGTAGTATCAAAAAATATTTTTTGAGTGTTTTTAACCCTTTAAAATATTTTTCTAGTTATATCCACTATTTAGTGTGCTATCAGATTGATTGCAATTTTATCCACTTTCTAGTTGTACCCACTCAAAATATATTTTTTGAGTGTTTTTAACCCCTTAAAATTTTTTTTGGTGTTTTTAACCTCTTAAAATATTTTTTCAGTTGTATCCAGTATGTTATCAGACTGATTACAATTTTACCTTTAATATACTTTTTCAGCTCCAAAAATTACTTTAAAATATTTTTTTGATGCTTTTAACTCTTTAAAATAATTTTTTGGTTATACCTAGTCTTAGGAAACTGATTACAATTTTACCTTTAATGTATTTTTTTTAGTAGTAAAGAGCACCCAAAACTTATAATACTGATTTATTAATTTCCACCCACTCTAAAATATTTTTCTAGTAGCGCCTAATATTTTAAAGTAATTTTTAAATATTTACTTGATTTTTTAAATATTTTTCCACCCACTCTCTCTTACCATTATCACAAAAGCCCTTATGCTTAAACCAATCCAAACAAGTTTTTATTTTTGCAAAAGCTCAATTGACAATCGTCAATCCAAACATAAATCACATTACATAATTTAGTTTTTACCAAAAATAATATTACAATAAGTCCAATTGAAACAAACCCAATTATCTATCGCTGTTCCAAACACACCCTAAATGAGTGTTGAATAACACGTCATTAACGTTTTTTCCTGCAAAATATAGAGTAGTTATTCTTTTAAAATACTTCGGATTTAGTAACAGAATAGCTAGGTCTTGCGTGTTTTCTCATACATTTTTTATTTTAAAAAAGGGCTAAGGTGAAAAAATATCAATGATCATTTCTTAAAAGTGCGCCCAGCACTATAAATTTTTTTTATGTGCAAAAATACTCAAATTTTTTAAAATGAGGCAAAAATGCCCACACCATTAATTGGCACAAACATCCGTTTTGTGAGACCCACTTATTATTTTTTGAGGTGCAAAAATATTCATAAACTTTTCTCAAAAGTGCACCCAACACCATAAACTTTTTTCGGAATGCAGAAGTACTCATGAACTTTTCAAAAGTTTATGGTGTTGGATACACTTTTGAAAAAAATTCATGGGTATTTTTGCACCTCAAAAAATAATAAGTGGGTCCCACAAAATGGATATTTGTGCCAATTAACGTTGTGGGCATTTTTGCCCCATTTTGAGAAGTTCATGGATATTTTTACACCTAAAAATAGTTTATAGTATTAGATATTCTTTAAAAAAAATTCATAAATATTTTTACATCTTAACCCTTTAAAAAAAATACTAGTACTGGACAGTTGATCAATTGTGTTTATATGTGATTGAAGAAGAGGTGAAAGAAAACGAGAATACAGGAGTAAAAGGTTGAGGGGTAAAAATATCCATAATTTTTTTTAAAAGTGCACCTTCATAATTTTTTTTTAAGTGCAAAAATAACCATAAACTTAAAAAAAATGCAAAATAGCAAAAGTAATATTACAGTTAAAATAAGAAAACATCTGTTATCAAACATTTTAATAGTTGTGATAATAGACAATCTAATATGGTTTAATAAAAATTTAGGAAAAATGACACTTAGACAATATAAGGTGTGTCTGCAAAATCAGGAACAGCCACACGCTGAAGGTGATGAAGTAGCTGGGCAATCAATGTGGAAGAAAGGGAAGCTAAGAAAAGAGTAAAGTGTAAGTAGCTTTTCGGCAACCATGATCATTTTTCAAATTAATTGAATCATACCCATATTATTCCCATTGTTGAGGTTGTTCTGTTTTGGGTGTGGTTGAGTGGGTTTGAAGGTGTATGAATAGCAAAAAAGTGAGGGGTTTACATGGGTTGTGGGAGATAATTTATTCAGGATTGTCAATAAGGCGACCCAACAATGACAGTGGCGATGTGATTGTGCGTAACTTATGTGAGTTTTGATTGTGAGTAAGTGGGTTTGTAGGTAGAGAGGGAGTAAAGGTCGAGACTTTATGGTGTGGTGCTGGGTGGAGGGAAATATTGAAATGTGGAGGAGATGTATATGGGAGATTGGTGGGGACAACATGGGGTGTTTGATGTATATGCAAAGGAAAATGTTGTTTGGACTTGATGACTATGTACGGGGAATCAGTAATGTTCAAAAGCAATTTGACTATCTGCTTAATAGCTGCTGTCATAAACATTTATGATTTTTTTTGTCAATGGCCTCACTGAACTTGTCATTACCATTAATAACTTTGTCATAACCATTAACAATAATAGTGAAACCATTTACTAATTTTGTCAAGAATTAACGAATGTGTGATAAACATTATGGTATTTGTTAACAACATAACTAGTTTCGTCGCTCGCATTACTCATTGGGTCACAACCCAAGACTGTTGGTGAATGGTTTTAGACATGGTATCTATTTTGTCAAAATCATTACAAATGTTGTCAACACCATTACTATTTCAATCAATTACATAACAGTCTTTATCAAGACCATCACTAATTTAGTAAAATCCTTTAGAAATATATATTGTGATGACATAGGTTTGAAGTTGAAGGTTAAATGCTTAGCAAAGGCTAAACTTTGTTATTAATTGTGAAACTAGAAGTCTGGGAATTTTTTTGGGAAAATCACTCCCAGGTCCCAAGCAACAGAGATATCCACAGAAAAGTCCCTGGAGATTTTGAAATATCAGAAAAGTCCCTAGGGACTTTTCTGTGATTATTTCCTAATGTAAAATGACAAAGATGCCCACATTCTAATCTCTTTCACTCAAAATCAGACTCGTGCTTCAGCAGCAATTGAAGACCTTGCCCTTGCTTCTCGCCTTCTGTCGCTGCCACTCTGCTCCCAATCGTCGTCCGTCGATGCTCCTCTCCTAGTCAGCGTGCGTCACTTGAGCTCCGCTCCCATTCACTACGTCGCTGCTGCTCCTCTCCCAGTCGTTATGCGTCGCTGCTCCGCTCCGAGTCGCCGTCCGTCATACAACTTAATATTTTAATGTTATATGATTTGCTATTCAGTTGTGACAGTACAGTGATGAAATTGCAAAATTTCTTAATTCATGTAACCTCTATAGCATTCCCTCTGTACTATGACTTGTTTGAGATTTTGTTGCTATATATAATTATTCAAGCATCATTATTATATTGACGAAAATAAAAGTATCATTATCATGTTATCTGTGGCAGGTTTCCATTGAGCTCTGATGTCATGTTTTAAGTGATTGGCCTAGCCTTGCATATTTGTTTTGCATTGCTTCATTTAAGATGGTTGTTACTTCATATATTTTGGAGTTATAATGTTTGGGGATGAAATCAAAGATTAAAAAAAGTTGATAGAAAACTAGCTTAATTCCAGTTTGGACACATTTTTCATTTTTCTTCCCTTTTGCTTATTCTTTTCTTGATCTATCCTGCATAGCATAAAAGTGGTTGGTTTGATTTGGAGGCTCTTGGCTGTTTCTTGTTTTATATGTTGTGAAAATGAATGCAGCTTTTGAGAGGCCCCCTTCTTTTGGTAATACATTCTCTTAAATCTAAGAAATTGGACTTAATGAACTGCCTTGAATTGAGATTAGCACATGCTAAATTTTGTATTTTCTGCTGATGGCGTTATGATCAGCCATAACATGATTTTACAACTTGTGCTATGCTATACATATAATTTCATGCCATTATATTCTTTTTAATCAAACCTTCTACTGCCAGTTTGACTGAAATTCAGAATGCTCGTGGTATTATGGATGTTCTTGCAGAAATGCTCAATGCAATAGAACCAAGTAACAAAGAAGTAAGTTGCTTTCCTTGAATATACATTTAAAACATGATGTATCGTATGAGAATACCTTTAGCTACTGATTATTGGCAAAGATGTAATAGATTGTTGGCTTTTGTTAATTTAGCCACTGATTAGGTTGAAAGTGTTTAGCACCCTGTCTGGGATACTATGTAGGCTTATCATGAAGCAGTCTTTGAATTTTAGTTGGATATTGGTTTGAGGTCCTTGTAAAGTACTTCACTCAAGAATCTAGGTGTGGCCATGTGGCTTATGCTAAACTAAATCAATTTGTTATAACTGGCAAACGATTATATGATCATTCTCCTACACTAAGATTTTGTTATATGATTAGGTACCAACAGTTGTTTGAAATCATGATTTGTTGTAGTTACAGGGGAGACATTAATTTTACAGACTATTGCTGGTTGGACAGTCACCTTGTGAAAATAACTCATGATGTTGTGAAAACATACATTAGAACTTGTAAAAGCTGATGTCAACTGTTGTAAAAATTGTCAGCAGGAGTTGTAATCAAATAAGCACAGTAATGAGTTAAAATCATGGTTAGCTTCTGTGAAAGTGGGAAGGTGTGCAATTTATAAACTCATGGGATAATTACAATTCACTTGTAAATGTAACTAATGCACTTGATAAAATAGGCATAACAAGTTGTTAATAACTTGATACATTATGACCAAGTCAGCTGCTCTAACACCCCCAATGGGAAATATTGATGCAGCTGTGAGATCTTGCGTTGCAAATAAATATAGTTTCATCCAGCAATGAGACGAAGTTGTGAAAAGACTCAACATGTTGTTAACATATGCTTAAGAAGTTGTAAATAGATGCTTGACGAGTTGTAAACAAAGCACTCCGCTTACTTAACGTGAGAAAACCTTGTTTCTATCCAATGTGAGGTAGAAGTTGTGAAAAAGACTTAATGTGTTGTAAATAGACACTTGATAAGTTGTAAACAAAGCACTTCGCTTACTTAACATGAGAAAACCTTATTTCTGTCAAATGTGAGGTAGAAGTTGTTAAAAAAACTCAACGTGTTGTTAATGGACACTTGAAGGGTTGTAAATAAAGCACTTTGCTTACTTAACGTGAGAAAACCTTGTTTCTGTCCAATGTGAGGTAGAAGTTGTTAAAAAAACTCAACGTGTTGTAAATAGACGCTTGAAGGGTTGTAAACAAAGCACTTTGCTTACTTAACGTGAGAAAACCTAGTTTCTGTCCAATGTGAGGTAGAAGTTGTTAAAAAAACTCAACGTGTTGTAAATGGATGCTTGAAGGGTTGTAAACAAAGCACTTTGCTTACTTAAAGTGAGAAAACCTTGTTTCTATCCAATGTGAGGTAGAAGTTGTTAAAAAACTCAACGTGTTGTAAATGGACGCTTGAAGGGCTGTAAACAAAGCACTTTGCTTACTTAACGTGAGAAAACCTTGTTTCTGTTCAATGTGAGGTAGAAGTTGTTAAAAAGACTCAACCAGTTGTAAATAGACGCTTGACAGGTTGTAAACAAAGCGCTTCACTTACTTAATGTGAGAAAACCTTATTTTTGTCAAATGTGAGGTAGAAGTTGTTAAAAAGACTCAAAGTATTGTAAATGGACGCTTGAAGGGTTGTAAACAAGGCACTTTGCTTACTTAACGTGAGAAAACCTTGTTTCTATCCAATGTGAGGTATAAGTTGTTAAAAAGACTCAACGAGTTGTAAATAGATGCTTGAGAGGTTGTAAACAAAGCCCTTCGCTTACTTAATGTGAGAAAACCTTGTTTCTGTCCAATGTGAGGTAGAAGTTGTTAAAAAAACTCAACGTGTTGTAAATGGACGCTTGAAGTGTTGTAAACAAAGCATTTTGCTTACTTAACGTGAGAAAACCTTATTTCTATCCAATGTGAGGTAGAAGTTGTTAAAAAGACTCAACCAGTTGTAAATAGACGCTTGACAGGTTGTAAACAAAGTGCTTCACTTACTTAATGTGAGAAAACCTTATTTCTATCAAATGTGAGGTAGAAGTTGTTAAAAAGACTCAAAGTGTTGTAAATAGACGCTTGACGAATTGTAAACAAAGCACTTCGCTTACTTTACAACTTTGCTTACAAAGTGAAGTGCTTCATTTCACAACGTCCCACATGTTCCTCTTTGACACTTTTCTCACGTTAAGTATGACCAATTGAGTTATTTACAACTTGTAAAGCATGTATTAACAACCCTTTCATTTTGTTTCACAACCCCTAACACCTTTCCTTTGGCACTATGTGTTCTCACATTAAGTATGACCAATTGAGCTATTTACAACTCGTAAAGCATGTATTAACAACCTTTTCAGTTTGTTTCACAACCTCCAACACCTCTCGCTCTCGCACTATGTTTCCTCACGTTAAGCATGACCAATTAAGCTATTTACAACTCGTAAAGCGTGTATTAACAACCCGTTCAGTTCGTTTCACAACCGGATGCCGTGACTGCATCAGTAGTTTCTATTTGGCAGCTCACAACAGTTGAATTGTATCATAATTGATCAAGTTGTTGATAACTTATTGGCCTATTATATCAAGTGCGTTACACACATACACAAATGACTTGTAAGTCTCCCATGACTTTATAAACTTCACACCTTACACTGTCACCTAAGCAATTCATCATTTTAGCTAATTTTAATGCCTATCTTATTACAAATCCTGCTGCAAAATTTGACAGCAACTGATGCAAATTTTCACAACTCTTAATGCCTGTTTTCACAACATAATGAGTTATTTTCACAAGGGATCTATCAGACCCGATAGTGTACCAAATGAAAGTCCCCCTGTAAGTACAACATAGCATGAAGTTAAGCAATTGATGCAACCTAATGAAAGTCCACCCTGTAAGTACAGCATAGCATGAAGTTAAGCAGCTGATGCAACCTGATGAAAGTCCCCCTTGTACCAAATGAGTTATTTTCACAACGGACACGCACGCCGAAACGATCGGACCACCACGACGGACAGGCTTGGGGAATGACCTGACCAATGACCGACACGCACCGCGCAGCACCAGACCACCACGGAGAGGTAGCAAGATGTTTTCGAAAATCCTCTTCTTGCACGATTTGGGGCTGCTCTGTTTCAAATGGAAAAGAGAAGAGTTTAACTTTCAATTAAGGGCATGTGTGTCATTTTACTTTGCAAAATAATATCAGAAAAGTCCCTAGGGACTTTTCTGATATTTCAGAATCTCTAGGGACTTTTCTGTGGATATCTATGTTGCTTGGGACTTGAGAGTGATTTTCCCAATTTTTTTTAGTGATGAAGTGTGATTGCTATTCAATGCAGTGACAAAATTTTTTACGCTTGAATTTTCACAACTGTAAACATTCAGAAAATGACTTTGTTACATAGTGATTTTCTGAAGAAATCTAGTCTAGGAATAACGCATTAACACACTGTGTAAACATTATATAATGGATTTGCTTGAATATGCTCATATAAAATATAATGTCTCCACATTCACATATAATAATTTACTTGAATATGCTCATTGAAAATAAGATAGTGATATGCTTGAATTTCCACAACTGTGAACATTCACGTCAGTCTTTAACACAAGAGATGAATATGCTAATATAAAATATAATGTCTCGACATGATTTATATTTATATAATTTGTTTTTGATTTGACATCACATGTTCACATTATATAACTAATGTTGTCCCTTTGGGAACATAATCAATTGAAAAATAAATAATTGATTTCAAAAGTGGTTGCTTTTATTAAAGAAGCAATGGGTGCACCATAATCTGACTAGATGCTATGGCAGATGCACTCCTTTCTTCTTCTAGTTCTGCATATAGAGAATTTAAAGCCTTTCTTTCTTCCTTCAATACTGATTTTAGTTTTTCAGTGGTTAGCTCACCATAATCGATGTCGCTAATGACACAACTTCCATCCAACGAGTCTTCTAGTCTAGATTATTTCCTCTCAAGTAGTAGTAATTTCTTATGTGGTTGATGCAAATTGTCAAGAGAATTTGGTGTTCCAGGAAACTCATCCTCGATTTCTGAAGTGGGTGTAGCTGGACCTTCTCATTCACATTAATTTCTAAAGATGACAAATGATTATTTTCCATTGGTAACTTTGGTTTAACCGCCTTGGTTCTAAATTCTACAAACTCTTCCTCACCTTTGTCATGACCTAATACCAAGAAGAGGATGCATTGAGACTGCTGACTTCAGAAATTACCCAAACAAAGAGGAAATAACAGACATAATCTTGTTCTCAATATACATTTTTGGTCGTCTAGTAGCAATTATTTTTTTGGAATTCATCCATGTTGTGAAGAGATTGACAATTGATGTTTAATTTAGTAACCAAGCATGACATTGTGGGATGACATAGGCAGAATAATTTTGGTGACCGATCCTATATACTGATTAATAGCTGTAGGCTTTTATGATGTACTGTTAGTGTATGGATATTGACTAAAGCTTTAGTCTCTTTATTCCAATTGTATCCTATTATGCACTTTTTTTGTACAGGAAGCAAGTAAATCAAGAAACATTATATGCAAAAGTGTTGGCCCAAAAGGGCTAGCCACTGACAATTTTAGTAATAGAAATGACAAAATTTTTAATGGTTTTGACGACATTGTTAATGTGAACGACAACTTATTCTCACCAAATGTGTCAAGTGTTAGCTTAAAAGGACTGGCTGCTGATAAGTTCAGTAATGGGAATAACAAAATTTGTAATGATTCTGATGTAATTGTTAATGGAAATGACAACTTATTCTCATCAAATGTGTCAAGTATTAGTCCAAAAGGGCTGGCCGCTAACAAGTTCAGTAATAAGAATGACACAATTTTTAATAGTTTTGACGAGATTGATAATGAGAATAACAACTTATTCTCAAACAAATGAGTCATTTGTTAGCCTAAAAGGGTTGGCCACTGATAAGTTCAGTAATGATAATGCCAAAGTTTTTAATGGTTTTGACGAGATCGATAATGGGAATGAAAAGTTTTGTTTTGACATTGACAAAAATCACAAATGTTCATGACAACAACTATCACATAAATGGTCAAATGGCATGGTCAAATGGCAAGTTTTGTTCTGACATTGACAAAAACCACAAGTGTTCATTTATGTATACCTCAACTACAATAAATTGTCACCATTGACAATACTAGTAATGGTAATGACAAGTACAGTAATGATATTGACAAAACACCAGATTCATGTTGACAACAACCACCACATAATGTATAAATGACAAGTTTACGTTACTTTTTCCACCTACACCCAATGCATATAAGTCTTGAATCCAAAAAAACGTGTTCCTTCATGTATACTTTAATTACAATAAACTGAGACCATTAACAAGACTAGTAATGGTAATGACAAGTACAATAATGAAATTTACAAAACACCAGATTCTTCATAAACTGCAATGGTAAACTTTCTTGTTTTGGAACTGTGACTCTTTCCTTACAAAAATCTTGATCAAATACATAAATAACCCACACCACCCCGTTGATACTGTCGTAGTTACGTAAAATCTGAATCTTTAATCCGCTACAACCTACAAACCCACAACTAAAACTACCATAAATGACCTAAAATCGCAGCACCATCGTCATTGTTTTTAGCCCTCATTGACAACCCCAAATAAATTAGCTCCCACACCCCATGTAAAGCCCCAACTTTGTACTGTTCATGCACCATCAAAGCCACCGAACCACACCCAATATCCACCAACATTAACAATGGGAATAAGATGGTTGTTGTCTGATTCATTTGAAAAGTATCATGTTTGTCATAAACTTACTTACACTTAACTATTTTCTTAGCTTCCCTTTTTTAAACGTTGATCGACCACCTCGTTCTTCATCCTCATCTTTAGCTTTAGCTGACGCTACCATTCTACTTTGCTTTTTTTTTTTTTGTTGGATCTTTCCATACCAACTATTTTATATATATTAAACTAATTTGAAAAAGGGTATTTTAGTCTTTAGTATAAAATTTCAATAACCCATGTTTCTCCCTCAACCTTTATCTATCTTTTGCATATTATAATGGGATTTTTGGATTTAAACAATTTTAAGTGATATTTAAATAAGATTTTCCCAAAAATTTATAGTGTTGAATGGACATCCAAATAAAATTTATAGGTAATTTTACCTATTACCTTGAAGGACACGCCCAGTTAAGTAACCATCATTGGAGGGATAAGTGCCACACATGCACATATGATTTGACTCCATTTTCTCAACCTCCTTTTTTCCCCCATTACATCAGTGGCCATAATTAACAACCACGCCTCCCTTCTAATCATGTCGTATCCTCCTCTCCTTTTTGCTTTCTGAAAAGCCCCATTGGAATTAACCCCAACGGCAATAAACAATAATCATAGGAAGAATGGTTTGGAGGATGGCATAGTGGGCCCATCTAGTCTTCTCATCATTACCAGATCTTGTGGACCCATTATACAATACATATTCCATCCCATCTCGCAGTTTTTTTTTAATATATAAATGAGAGAACATTGTGAGGTCTAAAAACAGAAAAAAATATGTAATTATTAAGGGTGTGTTTGGTTTGAGGGTAGAAGGGGGTGATAAATTACAATTTTGGACAGGAGAAACCCAAAATTTACATTCTCATTCTTTTAAATTTTAGATTTACGCTCAAAATTCACTTTCTTATTCCTTTTAAATTTTGGGTTTCTGTAAAAAAATTTAGATATCTTGAACCAAAAAAGGTAATTTAACCTTCTTTTCCTTCCCTTCTCTCCCCTCAAACCAAGCACACCCTAAGTATCTGTTTGGATTAGCGATAGAAGTTATTTTTCTAACATGATTTACAATATACAACTATACAAGATAGATTTATAAGATAAATTTTATCTTGACTTACATGAATAAATTTTTCTATTGTAAACTCAAACAAGCCTTAAGAAGTTCAACAATGCATGAGCATGAGCATGAGCAGTATAATAATTTATTGTACTAAAATTTGGCATTGCATGTTTATATCTGAGATATTTTTATCTCATCATGAACAATAACATATTGATCATATCTTATACTCCCTCCGGTCTTAATTATAGGATAACATTTAAAAGTTAATTTTGATCCTAATTATAGGACAAAATTTTAATTTTTATCAATTTGTTCCTAAAATACCCCCATTGCTTTAGATAATTGGTTGGATTGCCTCGTCTGACGGGTGGTATCATGAAGTATCAAATATACACCAAATAAAATACCATGAAAGTAAACACAGAGAGGTGGAGAGAGAATAATGATTTAGATAATGGTTGGATTGCCTCATTGTAGACTCATGTAGTATTCCTAAATCACCCATATTAAATAAGGGCATTTTTAAAAATAAATAAAATTAATTAATTTAACTACTATCCTTAATTTTTCTAAAATTAGATAAATATATCCTATAATTAAGACAGGAGGGAGTAATACATTTACTCGCCCCCAAAGTAAAAATGTCAACTCCCATTTGCACCAATCCATTTGCAGTTTCGCCCTGTTCTCTTTGTCAGAGCATATATTACTCGCATCTGCTTATGCTGATTTCTCTAAGACGAGTTTTTTTGACCCTGGGCATTATTAATTTTCCTTTGTAACTCCAAGTCTCCAATGGTCCTAATACAGATTTATTTCGTTCATTGGCTCGTCTTACCATAAATGAGAAAACTGCAGTAAGAGCCTTCATGAACTATTTTCATTTGACCAGGGTCAGGTTACTTTCGGACACAGCTCGTGTCACTCGCATCGAAACACACATAAAAAGAGGAAAACAACAACTAAAAAATATTTTTGTTTTTTAATTTTTAAATAAAAATAATTTATCAAATAGGTTTTATTGTTTTTAAAAATAAAAAAAATTTAAAAACAAAATCAAACAGCGACAATGTCTCTCTCACGCAAGATACTTCAGAACTTGAAGTAGCTTAATCAGGTTTTTGTGCTCGTTTGAAATAGCTTATTTTTGGGTAATAAGTGTTTATAAATCGTGATTTACGATATACGAGATAAGTATGTGAGAGGATTTTTATCTCGACTTACGTAATAAGTGTTTATTTAGACAAAATAAGCCTAACCAAACACTCACTAGTGAGGTTGACATTATTGAAATCTAATTTCACTCTGATTATGATTTGCACCGTATGACCACATTTTGCCAGAGATTCAAAAATTAATCACAGAAAATTACTCGGTGGTTAACACTCAACGCTTCTACAGCTAATCAGCTAGGCCGGCCAGTAGACAATTTAGTGCGGATCAAGTTGTGTGGGGTACACTTATACTCCCTCTAATCTTAAATATGTGACATAGTTGACTTTTTTTTAGAGATTAAAAAAATAAAATAAATTACTTAATCATATCATTTATTATATATCATTAGATTATATGTCAGTTTATATGCTAGGCATACTAATTTAGAGAAAAAACGATAAATATAAATATTTTAAAGTAGTTTAATTAATTTATTTAATCTCCCTAAAAATTAATTATGTTTTATATTTAAGACATGGTACTTGTTTAGATTAGCGATTGGAATGCTTAAAAACAGCCTTTTAATCAGGATTTACGGGATACAAGGTAAGTATGTGAGAGGAGTTGTATATCTATTTACTTAAAAAACATCTTATAAATAATCTGATTGCTAAAATAAACATGCCTATAGAGTGTGTTTGGGGGAAGCGTTTGGCCCCAAACGATCAATTGCAAGGAAAACACCAATTGACAATTGGGGAAAAAAAGAGTGTTTGGAGTCCCCATTTACCAATTAAGCTTGTGATTACCAAAATAGCTTATGTCATAAGCTCAACATTGGAGCTTTTACTGATTTAGTTTTTGGGGAGAGTGTGAATGATTAAAATATTTTTCCAGTTGTGTCTAGTGTGCTATCAAAATTATTGCAATTTTACCCTTAATATACTTTTTCGGCTAAAAAAATTAATTTCAACTATTTTTGGTACTTTTAACTCTTAAAATTTTTTTTCAACTGTACCCAGTGTGTTATCAGACTGATTGTAATTTTATCCTTAATATACTTTTTCAGTTTCAAAAATTATTTTAAACTATTTTTTTGTGTTTTTAACCTTTTAAAATATTTTTCCACTCACTCTCTCTTACTATTATCATAAAAATCACCTGCGCTTAAATCAATCCAAATAATTTTTATTTTTATAAAAATCATTTATACAATCACTATTCCAAACATAAATCACATTACATAATTTAGTTTTTATTAAAAATAAAATTATTAAAAATTAAATTTAAAAATTCCATTTTTTTTTATCGTTGTTCTATACACACATAAACGATAAACGAGTATCTTTTTATTTCTTTGATATGGTCAACGGATGGATCATTTAGATGCTCCGCTTGGTGTACACGTGGCACTTGGAGTTTCATTGTGTTTGGACACACATCACGCAACACACCTACCCATGTACTTCTGATGGGACGCTGTCACAGATCACAGTTTCGTCTATAATGCATGGGTTGGGAGTTGAGTTTTTCCGAAATTAATCTCACTAAATTATTCATGTTTCCCCCCTTATTTTTAATGAAAAAGGGTGTGTTTATTTTAAGAGGAGAGAGAGGGGAGAGGTAAAAAGGAGGGTAAACTATTTTTTTAGATTAAAAGTATTTAAAAAAAAGAGAGTAATTTTTAGATTTTTTCGTTCTAAAATTATAATTTATCCCATTTCCCTCCCACTCATGTCCTCAAACCAAACACACTCTAAGTGTGTGTTTGGCAAACCTCAAAATCATGGTTTCAAACTATGGTTTGCGAAACCCGAGACAAAACTCCTCTCACATATTTACCTCGTAAGTCGTAAAAGCTATTAAAAAAGCTAATAATAGTGTGTTTGGATTAGCTTTTTTTAATAGCTTTTACAACTTATAAAGTAAGTTTGTGAGAGGAGTTTTATCTCAAATTACGTAAACCATGATTTAAAACCATGATTTAAAGGTTTACCAATCACGGAGTAAAATACACAACGTAATACCTATTTAGCTTATACACTGACTTAGGAGCTCGCAACGTCATTTTAGTCGCAAAGTGACGTCATTTTCGAGAATGAGCTCTTAAATTCTTAAATTCATGGATGCACAGAACATATAATGCGAAACGAAGTAAAATGTTATAAACGTGGAACAATACCATGATACAACCCCTTATGTTTTAAGTGTAAAATGGGCTGTAGATGCACACCTCTTTTGTACTCCGGCTTCCTCTTCATTTAAATACTATTAAATAGTAAAGGGTTAAAGTGCAAAAATACCCATGAACTTTTCTCAAAAGTGCATCCAACACCATAAACTTTTTTTAGGTGCAAAAATACCCATGAACTTCTCAAAATAGGGCAAAAATATCAAACCGTTAATTGGTACAAACGTCGTTTTGTGGGACCCACAATTTTATTTTTTGAGGTGCAAAAATACCCATGAACTTTTCTAAAAAGTGCATCCAACACCATAAACTTTTGAAAAGTTCATGGGCATTTTTGCACCCAGAAAAAATTTTATGGTGTTGGGTGCACTTTTTAGAAAAGTTTATGAGTATTTTTGCACCTTAAAAAATAAAATTGTGGGTCCCACAAAACGGACGTTTGTACTAATTAACGGTTTGACATTTTTGCCCCATTTTAAGAAGTTCGTGGGTATTTTTGCACCTAAAAAAAGTTTATGGTGTTGGATGCACTTTTGAGAAAAGTTCATAGGTATTTTTGCACCTTAACCCAATAGTAAAACATGCTTGATCGGTTATGCGGAATCTTTTTTCTTCCCATTTACGCGTGCATTTAATTAACTGCAGATTACCCCCCTTTCGCCATAACTTTATAACTTACAACACATTTGCTCCCAACCCTACCACGCACCCCATAACTTGTGTAAACATATAGACATTATTTTTAGTTTGAATAATATATTTTACATTTTTCTTATATATCTTTTTATATATAATTAATGGCTAACGATTCAACATTGAACAGATTAACAGCATTAATAAATAATTTAGTCGCGAAATGAACGACAACTGGCGTTTGGCTACCAAGTTTTCTCAGGAAGGAAAACAAAAATGGGGTGGGTCAAAAAAGAAACAAAAGAAAAATAGCATGTGTGATCACGTATGGTACATGTGAGGAGCGTTCGCTTGGAATAAAAATAAAATAAAATAAAATAAAATAAGAGCATGTGAGGAGCAAGGGGGGAGACCCATATGAAAAAGGTCCAACGCGGCTAAAAGCAAGTTCAGAGCGGTCGGTGGTGGAGGGAAGTAAAATTGGCGCGGTGGGCATTGTGGAGAATAAGCAGAGAGGTGAGGGGCAAAATGGTAAAAACGGATGGTGGCTGCTTTAACGGCATAAAAGCCTCATTAAAAGTCATCGAGCCACCTGTAACACAGTCCCCTACTCCCTGGACACACTTCTGTGTCACTACCCTGCCATTACTCTCTCCTTCTCGTTCTCCTTCGTTCTCTTTTGCTGCCATGTTCAGAGGATGCAGAAACAACTGTGTCAGACCCTCTAACCATCAACGTCCCTATCCCACAGTAGAGTGTGGGTTGGGGCTCCATCTTCATTCTTAGTTCTGACCCTAGGAGAGAGCCCGGACACACCCTTTGATATTTGCGCCAACCAGAGCCGAGAAGTTCTTCCGCGGATCGGGGTTATTTAAAGCAAAGGCGGCGAAGTTTTATTAAGCATTTATGCGGTTCATTTCAACCGTGAGGCACACCCTCTTACTCACTTCCCCTCTTCTCCCTCTATCATTCTTAATTTCCTTCTCTAATTCATACTAGTAATAATTATTATGTTTCTGAGGTTTGGCCAAAAAATACTATGCTTATGAGTTCTGACGCCATTTTTCTTTTTCTCCAACTCAACTCCATCTTTCTTCTGATGTCATTTTTGTCTCTGCGCAAAGAGCTTTATGCTAGAGCCACCGATCAAACTATATTCATAAATAAATATATACATTTTCTTCCATTAAACAAGTATGAGTGCTGAGTTTCTAAACAGCCTTCTCTTTCCAACCTCAAGAGGTTGAATACGGCGTGATTCCCAGTACATTTTCTGATTTTCTTGCTTTCTCTTTCTTTTGAATCTGCTTTCCAACTGTTCCCTCCTCCTAGCGTCATCTATGAAAAAAAAAACCAACACGAAAAACGAGTTATTAGTGCGATGCGGTAAAGGTTTCGGTATTATGTTTATTTGCAGGGCCGACTAGCGTGTTTTGGAGTGCATTCTTCTGCGGAAAGCCTTTTCTGGCCTACAGTGTTTGGTAAACGGAGTCGAGTCAAGCTTGTCTCTGTTCTGTGACTTGGTGGCCAGAGCTTAACAGGCATCACAAGGCGCCCTTTGAGAGAGGCACTGTTCTGTTCATATGGCCGACTCAGGCTTCAGAGGAGAAGTAACAGTTTGTCGTCTAGCCTGAAGGTGTACTTCCGTGGTTATATGTGATTTTTTGGTTCGAAAGAAAATGAAGTTTATGAAGTTGGGTTCCAAGCCTGATGCCTTTCAAGCTGATGGAAAGTCCATCAGGTGAGACTTGAGAAGCCTTATTTCCTTTCTTTCCTCAAGTTGTCTTTAAACATGAAGTCATTTATGAGAATGTTCTTCTCTTTTTCCTGACTTTCGGTGTCGTAGTACCTGTAGAGTCCGGGTCTTGATTTTTGTTTTAATTTGTTGTCAAGTGTTTGAGAATCTTCTGCATCTTTGGATAATTATAGTCGTAGTATTTGTCAGAGCCATATTAATTCATGTTGGTACTGTTTGTGGTTTTGCATTGAATTCGAAATCAAATTATAACTGGGAGTATGTATTCCAAAATGCGTTGGGAACTGAGATGAATATGGTCTCCTGCATGATCATTTCGTTCTATTTCATAATTTTATGAGCACCGTGAAAACGCAGCATGGGGAAGACAATAAAATTCATGAATGGACTAATTTGATCAAGATGTTAATATTTAATTGCCGGTGACAGAAGAAAAAGGAGGAACACCGTGAAAAAGTAGGAGGTGGTCCACCATTCGAACTGTGACACACACACACACTCGTGGTGGGTGTGTATTTTGGGATTGTGGTCCACCCATGGCAAAGTTAAATGGATTATTCGACATCTCTGTTAGGATGCCCCGTTCCGTTTCCTCATAACTGGACGAGAAGCCTCTTAAAACAATACTATCATTTTTATTAAGAATCCGGTTTCTTGACTCTGTCTCTGCAGTACTCGCATATATTTCTTCCTCCACTCATAACTGACTATCTTGGTTTGTGATATCACTAGTTTATGCGGATTAATTATGTATTGCGAATAGTTGTTAAGAAATTGATTTATAGTTGATGTTGATGGATTATTTTTTCAATCAGTAGAATTGGTAGTTTTCAACCCTCTTTTAAATTATGTTTGACTGTGAAATATCATTTGTGCCTTGGGAGCGAAGTTTTACTTATAAGTGATGCAGACAAGGTTCTGCATAAAAAAATGAAAAAGAAAGAAAAGGAAAGGCTAAGATGGGTACTAGTTTTTTCGAGCCTGGGGTTTGGCCTTAAAGCCGTGTTTTCCTGTTAAAAGAGTTGGCTAAAATATCCTGGCATAATGTTGATCTCTTATTCTAAGATAATCTTTGAATGCGATGTGAACCCCTTATGTATTGCATAAAGTCGGTTAGGCGGGTTTTTTTTTTTTTTTTGTTTCGGCAATAACCATTTGTAATTTTTTTGGTTCTTTCCTAAAAAAATGTTACCAGCTTGGTGTGCTCATTTCAATTTTTGCAGGCATGCGTCATCTGAATTGACTACAGATATTGTCATAAATGTTGGCGAAGTTAAATTTTACCTCCACAAGGTACAAACAATTTCTGAATCTTCGATTTGGCCCCTTCAAATACTTATCTTGGAACTGTTTTATCATTTGATTTTGTCATGAGTTGCAGTTCCCTTTACTGTCCAAGAGCAATCGATTACAAAAGCTAGTGTCAAAAGCTAATGAAGAGGATTCTGACGAAATTTTCTTGAATGAGCTCCCTGGAGGGGCCAAGGCATTGGAATTATGTGCAAAATTCTGCTATGGAATGACTGTTACTCTTGGTGCTCACAACATTGTGGCTGCTCGCTGTGCAGCTGAGTATCTTGAAATGACTGAGGATATTGATAAAGGAAACTTAATTTTTAAAATTGAGGTATTTTTTAATTCAAGCATCTTGCGGAGCTGGAAAGATTCCATAGTTGTTCTGCAAACCACTAAATCTTTTCTCCCATGGTCTGAGGATTTGAACATCATTGGCAGATGTATAGATTCTATAGCTTCTAAAACTTCTGTGGACCCTCCTAACATCACATGGTCCTACACATATAACCGGAAACTAACAGAGCCTGATAGAGTTACTGAGCACAAGATGACATATGAAGAGAAAGTTGATTCTGTTCCCAAGGATTGGTGGGTTGAAGATATTTGTGAGCTGGACATTGATATTTACAAACGAGTAATGATTACTGTGAAGTCGAAGGGAAGAATGGATGGTACTGTGATTGGGGAGGCACTGAAAACGTATGCAATTAGGTGGCTGCCTGATTCCATTGAGGCATTGGTTTCTGAAGCTCATGGATGGAGAAACAAATTTCTGGTGGAAATGATTGTCTGTCTTTTGCCATCTGACAATGCCATGTGTTGTTCTTGTAGCTTCCTTCTGAAACTACTGAAAGTGGCCATACTAGTAGGTGTAGATGAGTCGGCAAAAGAGGAATTAATGAGGAGCACCTGCCTTAAATTGCATGAAGCTTCCATCAAAGATCTACTGATCCCTGCAAGGCCTCCTCAGACTACCATATATGATGTTCAGTTGGTACAATGTCTTTTGAATCGATATATGAATGAAAAGGGCATCAGCTGCAATATGGAAGTTTCGGAGAAGAAAGATAAAGCTAGTTTAGCACATATGTTCCTCGTGAATGTTGGCCAATTGGTGGACAATTTTCTTGCTGAAATTGCACGTGATCCAAATCTCAGCCTTTCTAGTTTTATCGACTTGTCACAAACAGTTCCAGCATTCGCTCGACCCAATCATGATGTTCTTTACAGAGCCATTGACATGTACTTGAAGGTATGCTAAATGTACTCCTTGACGGCGTTTACAATTTTTTAATGTTACTTATGGAGCTTTTATGTTTGATCTTATGCTTGTTGAAGGACTAGTTGGGCATTGTTTGGAATTCGTTGGCAGATCTCTCATATTACACTAATCTTCTAGTGGTTAATATTCTTGTTTGATGGATTTGATGTTAAATTTCACTTTCTATAACCAAGAATAGAACCTTAATTTGTGCCAGTTTTTGTTCATTGTTGCTTAATGCTTACGATAAGCGGCCATCAATAGTGAAACAGCCTAATTAATAACAGGTTTTTGTGTTCAGGAGCACTCAAATATGACAAAAGCTGAAAGGAAGAAGCTATGTGGACTGATGGATGTGAAGAGACTGTCTGTGGATGCATATATGCATGCTGCACAGAATGAGCGGCTTCCACTTCGGGTTATAGTGCAGGTTCTCTTTTTTGAGCAGGTCAGGGCTTCAGCTAGCATCCAAGCTCTTGGTAATAAGAATTCGCGTAAGCCGTTGTACCCGGTGAGCATGGATGAAGAATGTGAGAAGACAGTTGGTGAGAAGTGCCAATCCCTAGAGAGTCAGATGTGTGATTTGAAGATCAAGGAAGAAGAATATCCCAAGAATGGGAAACTGAACAAGAATAATAGCAAAAGCAGCAGAAGTGGAATGCAATTACTTCATTCACGTTCAAGGAGAATCTTTGACAAGTTATGGATTGGTGTTAAAGGACAGCGAGAGAGCAGGAGCTCAGACACATCGGGAAGTTCAAATAGCCCAACATCTATTGTCCCAGGATACACCAAATCATCTGGTTCATCTTCTAGACACAGAAGGCATTCGGTTTCGTAAGGAGGATTATCTGCTATGATGTGTAAAGTGCTGGTGTTTGTAGTTAGTAGTTACTGTTATATCTGCAGAAAATTAGTGATTTTTGGGTCTGTCTAATTTGGATATCTTTTCCTCGTGTGTATGATATTCCTTCTGATCATTAGGTTCCTTTATTCGGTGTTTCTCCACTTTTGTTGTATAGAATCATGATCCTATATTTATTTTTGTTTATGACCAATCATGAGGCGAAGGATTCCAGTTTCTTCCGGGCTATGGAACCTGTGTGTTACCCCGTCTCTGAAAAAAAATTGTCAATTGCAAATTTAAAAGAGAACGTCTTTCCTACTCCAAGTTTTAATGCCATCCTATAGGGCAAAATTCTGCACTTATGTCGACTCCCCAACTCTTGAGTAGTTAATTAAGTCCTGAGAAAATGAGGTCATTCATTCAAGCCATTAATTTTGATTAGATTAGTTCGTAGTTCGTGGTCAATCAAGATAAAACAGATCATCACACTTCTAGATTATTAAAATCCTTACAATGACTGGTGATTATCATCACTGTCCAAGCCATTGGTTTTAAAGTTATCCTTCTTGGTTTAGTTTTATAATCTATCTGGCTTATGGTCATTCAAAACTTAATATTATATTCACAGGACCGTGGTGGTGTTCTTGCTGTTTCTCGGGCATTAGGGGATAGACTCCTGTATGTTGTTGCTAATCTTGAAATCCAGGTGAGTTTCCGGTCCACTAATTTCTCTCTCCACTTAATGTCTCTATCATTAGATCATCTTTCAGTAAGTTGAAATTTATTCCTTAAAAATATCAGTAGATTATTATCTCTCCGCTTAATTCCTCTACCATTAGATCAACTTTAATAGTTGAGAAAATTGATCCAATGATAAAAACGTTAAGAGGGGAGGAAAGTTAGTGAAGATAACCCTCTTCATCAGTCTCTCTAATGGCAACGTTCTTTTTTTTTTTTTTTTACATATTTATAGATTTATCACAAGTAGTAGATTAAAGCATGTTTGGGATGACTTTTGAATTTTCCACAAGTGCTTATTCATATAAATCGAGACAAAACTCTTTTTACATACTTACCTTGTATACCATAAATCATGATTGAAAAGTTATTTTTAAAAACTCTAATCGCTATTCTTTTTTGAGTAAAGAAGACAAGAGTTACCTCTTGGAGTGTGTCAAATTGACATTACAACTTTAAATTACAAAACACAAGCTAAAAATCAAAGATCCTAGCCAAGTGAACTAGCATTTAATCTGAACAGAGGGCTGGGGGGCCTGTAGTATGCTTAGCTCATTGTTCAATCCCTGTGCCATTTTAGCCAAAATATCAGCACATTTGAGTGCTTCCCTGTGAGTATGAATAATTTCAATATCCCAATCCATCAGAACTAGATCTCTAATCTCAGAGATGTCTTGGGCCAATGAATGATAATACCCATGACCAGTTATTAACAGACTAAGTGTAATATTATAAAAAAAAAAAAAAAACTGTCGGTAGGGGAAAAGAAAGAAAGAAAAAAAAACATGTGGGACCCGCTTGATAAAATAAATAAAATAAAAGAAACACATGGGGCCGCTGGAAGGAAAAACGTGAGGGAGGGTATTATTAATACCCTTTCCCTTCATCATTTTCATTACGCTTCACGAGCAGGCGAGCGGAGCGAACGAAATTTTAACAGGTAAGGTTCTGATTTTAGCAGTTAATTTTGGTACTTAAAATTACGTTTTCTTAATAAACTTCCTTCATAAAAGTTGTTCTACGTATTTTGATCTTCGTATTGATAGTAATATTATATTGATTAACGAGAAATTTGGGGTTAGGATTTTGGGAGAATTTGAGTTTTTACAAAAGATGGTTATAGATATGTAGAGAATAAATAATAGCTGATTTTAATCGGTTTAGATTTACCATTTGATTATTGTATGATTTTATAATTAATTTCTTCTTAAATAAATAATAAATTGTGCTTTAAAAACGTTTTTGACCGATTAAATTTGGAATAAACAATTTATTTGAGTTATTGGAAGTATTATTGAAATTTTAATCGGTTTAGTTTTGCAGATTTTGAATTATGTGAAATTATAAAATATGATTTGATATTATAGTTAGAGAATTATGGTTATTAAATATTTTATTGTGAAATAGAGTTAAGAAATTTTGATTTAAAAAGGAATTTGAGGAATAGATAAATTGTTGTTATTTTTAAGAAATTTGAGTTAATTATGAGGATTATTATTTGCTATTTTGTAATAGTTAACAATTATTATAAATTATATTAACATGTAAATATATATATTTATTGTAGAGTGAATTTGATTTTGGCTTGTTGGAGTTAAATTCTCAAGTTTAGTTGTGTCAAGAATTTGAGGTAACCACTTTCCAATTTATCATGTATGCTTGTTGAAATGATTATATACGTATGTTGGTATTTTTAACTGCTATAAATATGTTAGTAATTTATATATGAAAAATGTACAATGATAGTATTAATCATGTTTTTAGTAATTTTTAGTTAAGTGGGCATGAATGATTTATTTGAATGATTGATGAGGTATGGCATTAAATAAAATATATGAATAAATTATTGATATTGAAGATTGTGATGTTGAGATGTGGATGTGGTGTTGTGATTGAGGAGGTTTGATTCTTTTATACCACGTGGTATAGCCACCACCGTGTGCACAGTGGATGGCTTTGGCATTCAGGACCCTTGGTATCACCCTTTCCTTTGGCAGGGTTAAGGGTCAGCTCAAGGGTAGGTGACACCTTTCCATTTTTGACGGAAAGGGAACCCATGATCCGATATGAGTTCTGTTGCCTTTGGCCGGGTTACACCTCATTATTGGAGAGCTTGGTGCAGTCTTGTCAAAGAGATTAATCCTATTATATGTTATAGCTCATGGGTTCTGTCAGCGGTTAAGGAGGTTATAAGGATGGTTGAGGGAGTTTTATGCATATTGGATGGTTTTCTTGAAATAATAATCTTTTGGAAAGGTTGAACTTTATGTTATGAATATATATATTGCCCGCTTAATTATATTATAATCATTCCCTGCATATTTGTTAAAGTGGAATTGTGGTTACGGAGTCCGTATGACTCACCCTATCAATATTTTAAATTTTTCAGGCGAGGGTTCAGGTGGTGTTACCAAGGGGAAGGCAAACGAGACTTGATTTGATATCAATCGTATGTTTCGTTTGGTTATATGAGTATAATGTATATTGCCAAACTTAAGGGTCTTTTTGGTTTTATGTTGCATATGTTGAATACTACGCTGCATACTGGGGTTTGTATTATGGGCAGAACCCCATAATATGTTGTATTATGTGATATTTAATGTTTTATTTGGTTTGAAAATTAATTATATGGTAATTAAGAGGGGTCGTTACATTTTTGGTATCAGAGCTTTGAGTTTCAAGGTTCTCTGGTATTTTTTATTCTTGCATATAGTTTTATCGACAATATACATTAGTTACTCATGTGCTTTTCCCTTTTTGTCTGACCAATTAGTTTTTCTCCTTGTAGGAGAATAGAAATGGGAGATACGAGTAAAACGCACTCAGTTGGAGACCGAGTTGATCATGGTCAACCTATAGGACCACAAGATACTAATGACATTTTACGAGAGCTGTTGACCACAGTACGTGGGCTTGGTCAAATGGTGCAAAGGCATGAGGAGGAATTGAATAAAGGGAAAGATCAGGAAGACGGGCACTCTATTCATGAAAGTGGGTTTGAGGATACTGGAGCTCACAATGATCATCATTCTAGTAGTGGCCATAATACTACTGTGGAGACAAGGGATAACAGATCTAAAGAGGAGTATAATGGAGTTTCTATCACTAAAGTGTGGAAAGAGGTGCATAAATTCTCACCCCAAACCTTTGATGGCAAGTTTAATCCAAAAGTTAGCGAAGGCTGGATTGATCGATTAGAGACTATTTTCTCTGTAGTTGAATGTGATGAAAGACAAAAGGTAATAATAGCAGTGGTGTTATTAGTAGATAATGCAAAGATGTGGTGGAAAAGTGTCAAGCCTACAGATGGGACCATTCCGAGCTGGAACGAGTTCAAGGTGATGTTCAGTCAGCACTACTTTCCTGCAGCTTTACAGTCACTCAAGGAGACTGAATTCTATAATTTTCAACAAGGTGACCTGGATATGGACTCATTTATTGCACAATTTCTGGAGCTCGTAAAGTACACTGTTGATGGAAAATCACAAAAGAATGAAGCGTGGATGGCAGATAGGCTGCTACAGAAGGCACGCCCAGAGTTTAAAAGACAGCTGATACCTCTACGGATTACTTCTTTTGAGGATATGTGTACACGTCTTCGTCTCTTGGATGCAGAGATACGAGGTTATAATTATGAGCTCGAGCTGAAGAGGGATCTACAGGGCAGAATTTCATCTTATACTGGTCCTACTGGGGGTTTTAACAAAAGGAGTAATTATAGTTTTGGAAACTCTGGATACCCAGAAAAGAAGAACAAGCAACCGATGGGATCATTTCAGAGTGGATCAGGTTCGAGGACTCAAGCTCAGAGGAGTCAAGGTGGGAGAAGTCAATCATCTTATAGAGGCTCTACTGCCCCTGTGCCTAGTACTGCTAGGACTCCAGTTTGTTCGAAATGTGGAAGGTATCATCAGGGAAATTGTTTGACCTGCTATGCTTGTGGTAAGGTGGGGCACACCTCTCGATTTTGTCCACAAGGCAATTTGACTTGTTTCACTTGCGGTAAGATAGGACACATCTCTCGCTTCTGTCCAAAAGGCAGGCAGACCTCACAAGTCTCCAGACCTATCATGCCAGGACGAGTCTTTGCTTTGACACAAGAGGAGGCGGGTACTTCACCTAATCTCATTAGAGGTAAAATTAAATTGCAAAATGATGATATTCTTGCATTGTTTGACTCTGGCGCTACACACTCCTTTATAGCTTTTGATTGTACTAAGAGACTAAACTTAGATGTTTCTGAGTTACCTTTTGATGTAAATGTATCAACACCTGCTGGATCTTCTGTAAAAACTTCTAATGCATGTGTGAATCTTGCATTGGAGTTTGAGAGTCGTAAGACAAAAATTGATCTTATTTGTTTACCCCTTAAGGGACTTGATGTAATTGTGGGCATGGATTGGCTTACAGCCAATGGTGCCATACTCGAGTGTAGAGCAAAAACTATTTCTTTACCTGTGTATTCTGCGTCTAGAGAGGTATCTAGTGGCTCTCTATTGTTATCAGCTGTTCAAGTTGAAAGTTGTATCAAACAGGGATGTCAAGCCTATATGGTTTTCTTCTCTGTTCAAGCTGAGATAGAGGAAGGGATTGATAGAATTGAAATAGTGAAAGAGTTTCCTGAGGTTTTTCCAAAGGAAATGTCAGGATTACCCCCTGAGCGAGAAGTAGAATTTTTGATTGATGTGGTGCCTGGTACAGACCCTATCTCAAAAGCCCCCTATCGAATGGCTCCAGCAGAATTAGCAGAATTGAAGAAGCAACTAGAAGAACTACTTGAGAAGGGATTTATCAGACCAAGTGTATCACCATGGGGATCACCTGTTCTATTCGTGAAAAAGAAGGATGGGACCTTGCGGTTGTGCATTGACTACCGTCAACTAAACAAAGTCACCATCAAGAACAAATATCCTCTTCCAAGGATTGATGACTTGCTAGATCAACTTGTAGGGTCAACGATATTCTCCAAAATTGATTTAAGGTCAGGATATCATCAATTAAGAGTTAAAGCAGAGGATGTCTCTAAGACGGCCTTTCGTACACGATACGGTCATTATGAGTTTCTAGTAATGCCGTTTGGGTTAACTAATGCTCCAGCGGTATTCATGGACTATATGAACCGGATATTCAGACCATATTTAGATAAGTTTGTGGTGGTTTTCATAGATGATATTCTCATCTACTCTCGAAACGAAGAGGAACACCGAGAGCATCTTAGAACAGTGTTGCAAGTGTTGAGAGAGCACAGGCTTTATGCAAAATTGAACAAATGCGAATTTTGGCTTAAAGAGGTAAAGTTCCTTGGCCATGTAATTTCAGCTAAAGGGGTTGCAGTGGACCCTACCAAAGTTGATGCAGTTCTTCAGTGGGAACAACCAAAGTCTGTGACTGAAATTAGAAGTTTCTTGGGATTAGCTGGATACTACAGAAGGTTTATACAAGGTTTTTCTCAGTTAGCAATACCATTAACTAAGCTAACCAGGAAGGATCAACCTTTTATTTGGACAAGTAAGTGCGAAACCGCCTTTCAAGAGTTGAAGAGGAAGTTGACTTCTGCACCAGTGTTAGTTATTCCTAATCCTGCATTATCCTATACTTTGTATACTGATGCTTCGTTGAAGGGTCTGGGATGCGTATTGATGCAAGAAGGAAAAGTTGTTGCTTATGCTTCCAGACAATTGAGGCCACATGAAGAGAATTATCCGACCCATGACTTAGAATTGGCAGCAGTTGTTTTTGCACTGAAGATCTGGAGGCACTATCTCTATGGTTCACGATTTGAAATTTTTACTGATCATAAGAGTTTAAAGTATCTGGTGGATCAGAAGGAGCTTAACAATAGGCAGAGGAGGTGGATGGAATTTCTAAAAGATTATGATTTCGAACTAAAGTATCATCCCGGTAAAGCCAACGTTGTTGCAGACGCTTTAAGCAGAAAAGCTGTTCATGTATTTCACTTGAGTCTTTATGAGAACCACTGGTTAGAAAGGTTGAAGGACATAAATGTGCAAGTCAGTAAAGTTATGATGCAATCAGTACAAATTGAGAATGAATTTTGGAAGGAGATAAAGATGGCTCAGTTGGAGGATGAATATCTTTTGAAAATTAAGGAAGAATTAGAGGAAGGAAGAGTCAATGATTTTGATGTTGGTAGTGATGGTATTTTGAGATTTAAAGGGAAGGTTTGCGTCCCGAATGATGAAATATCTAAGACTTGTATTTTAGAAGAAGCGCATCGAAGCAAATACACTATTCATCCGGGGATCACTAAGATGTACAATGATTTAAAGCGAAATTATTGGTGGCCTAATATGAAACAAGATGTGACAGACTTCGTAATGAGGTGTTTGACTTGTCAGAAAGTGAAGATTGAGCATCAAAAACCTTCAGGGCTACTTCAACCTTTACAGATTCCCCAGTGGAAGTGGGACAGCATTTCCATGGATTTTGTAGTGGGATTGCCTAATACTACGCACCATAATGCCATATGGGTCATTGTAGACAGATTGACGAAGTCAGCTCATTTCTTGCCGATCCATATTGGATATAGTTTGCAGAAGCTAGCCCAGTTGTATGTGGATTGGATTGTTAGGTTGCATGGTGTGCCTGTAGAAATTGTGTCAGACCGCGATCCAAGGTTCACGTCAAATTTCTGGAAAGCATTACAGGAGGCCATGGGGACTAGGCTGAAGTTCAGTACAGCTTATCATCCGCAGACTGATGGTCAAACTGAGAGAACGATTCAAACTCTTGAGGATATGTTGAGAGCTTGCGCAATTGAGCTACCTGGTAATTGGGATTCTCACCTGCCTTTAGCAGAATTTGCTTACAACAATAGTTACCATTCAAGCATTCAGATGGCTCCTTTCGAGGCATTATATGGAAGAAAATGTAGATCGCCTCTTTGTTGGACTGAATTAAGCGAAAGAACCGTGATTGGACCGGACTTTGTGGATGAAACTACTAAGAAAATTGAGATGATTCGCCAAAAGTTGTTGACCGCTCAGAGCAGACAAAAGAGCTATGCGGATAGGCGGCGTAGACCTTTAGAGTTTGAAGTGGGTGACCACGTGTTCCTTAAGGTTACACCAGTGACTGGTATTGGCAGATCCATTAAAGCCAAAAAGTTAACTCCTCGTTTCATTGGACCCTATGAGATATTGGAGCGAATTGGATTAGTTGCCTATCGAATCGCCTTGCCGCCACATTTGTCAAATGTGCATAACGTGTTTCATGTGTCACAGCTTAAGAAATATCATCCGGATCCTTCCCATGTGATTGAGCCTGAAGAAGTTGAGTTAAGGGAAAATTTGACTTATGAGCCCGGACCAGAAAGGATTTTAGATGTAAAAGATAAGCAATTGCGGAACAGAACAATCCGTCTTCTAAAAGTTTTCTGGAAGGGTATGTCTCCTAGGGATGCTACTTGGGAAACTGAAGAGCGAATGCGACGTGATTTCCCTAATTTGTTTGTTTAGGTACGCTTGTATATTATGTAAGAATCTTGTGTTGTGATTGTTTCTTTTGATTGTTGTGAATTTTGGGGACAAAATTCTATTTAGGTGGGTAGAGTTGTAATATTATAAAAAAAAAAAAAAACTGTCGGTAGGGGAAAAGAAAGAAAGAAAAAAAAACATGTGGGACCCGCTTGATAAAATAAATAAAATAAAAGAAACACATGGGGCCGCTGGAAGGAAAAACGTGAGGGAGGGTATTATTAATACCCTTTCCCTTCATCATTTTCATTACGCTTCACGAGCAGGCGAGCGGAGCGAACGAAATTTTAACAGGTAAGGTTCTGATTTTAGCAGTTAATTTTGGTACTTAAAATTACGTTTTCTTAATAAACTTCCTTCATAAAAGTTGTTCTACGTATTTTGATCTTCGTATTGATAGTAATATTATATTGATTAACGAGAAATTTGGGGTTAGGATTTTGGGAGAATTTGAGTTTTTACAAAAGATGGTTATAGATATGTAGAGAATAAATAATAGCTGATTTTAATCGGTTTAGATTTACCATTTGATTATTGTATGATTTTATAATTAATTTCTTCTTAAATAAATAATAAATTGTGCTTTAAAAACGTTTTTGACCGATTAAATTTGGAATAAACAATTTATTTGAGTTATTGGAAGTATTATTGAAATTTTAATCGGTTTAGTTTTGCAGATTTTGAATTATGTGAAATTATAAAATATGATTTGATATTATAGTTAGAGAATTATGGTTATTAAATATTTTATTGTGAAATAGAGTTAAGAAATTTTGATTTAAAAAGGAATTTGAGGAATAGATAAATTGTTGTTATTTTTAAGAAATTTGAGTTAATTATGAGGATTATTATTTGCTATTTTGTAATAGTTAACAATTATTATAAATTATATTAACATGTAAATATATATATTTATTGTAGAGTGAATTTGATTTTGGCTTGTTGGAGTTAAATTCTCAAGTTTAGTTGTGTCAAGAATTTGAGGTAACCACTTTCCAATTTATCATGTATGCTTGTTGAAATGATTATATACGTATGTTGGTATTTTTAACTGCTATAAATATGTTAGTAATTTATATATGAAAAATGTACAATGATAGTATTAATCATGTTTTTAGTAATTTTTAGTTAAGTGGGCATGAATGATTTATTTGAATGATTGATGAGGTATGGCATTAAATAAAATATATGAATAAATTATTGATATTGAAGATTGTGATGTTGAGATGTGGATGTGGTGTTGTGATTGAGGAGGTTTGATTCTTTTATACCACGTGGTATAGCCACCACCGTGTGCACAGTGGATGGCTTTGGCATTCAGGACCCTTGGTATCACCCTTTCCTTTGGCCGGGTTAAGGGTCAGCTCAAGGGTAGGTGACACCTTTCCATTTTTGACGGAAAGGGAACCCATGATCCGATATGAGTTCTGTTGCCTTTGGCCGGGTTACACCTCATTATTGGAGAGCTTGGTGCAGTCTTGTCAAAGAGATTAATCCTATTATATGTTATAGCTCATGGGTTCTGTCAGCGGTTAAGGAGGTTATAAGGATGGTTGAGGGAGTTTTATGCATATTGGATGGTTTTCTTGAAATAATAATCTTTTGGAAAGGTTGAACTTTATGTTATGAATATATATATTGCCCGCTTAATTATATTATAATCATTCCCTGCATATTTGTTAAAGTGGAATTGTGGTTACGGAGTCCGTATGACTCACCCTATCAATATTTTAAATTTTTCAGGCGAGGGTTCAGGTGGTGTTACCAAGGGGAAGGCAAACGAGACTTGATTTGATATCAATCGTATGTTTCGTTTGGTTATATGAGTATAATGTATATTGCCAAACTTAAGGGTCTTTTTGGTTTTATGTTGCATATGTTGAATACTACGCTGCATACTGGGGTTTGTATTATGGGCAGAGCCCCATAATATGTTGTATTATGTGATATTTAATGTTTTATTTGGTTTGAAAATTAATTATATGGTAATTAAGAGGGGTCGTTACACTAAGTGCTTCCGCAGAGTCCGAGTATAACTTAACTCTCTTGAAACCTTGATTCTTACACGTTACAAGACCAGTTTTGATAGCTTGGAGTTTCGCCCCAGTAGAAGTAGCAAATCCAATCCTTTGTTGGAAACCCACAAGCCACCCTCCTGAAGAATCACGAGCTATACCTCCGCATGTCTCATGTTTGTGCATATCTACAGAACTATCCACATCCATACGAATGTAGTCTGGTGGGAGGCCACCCATTTAGTATCCGCTCTATTAAGAACTGAGAAGATCCGATGTTTGAGTCTTCCTTCTTCTACTCCTTCCATCAAGTGATGCATACATTTGTGAGCAACGTTCCTAGCTGAGTCCTGCGTGCCTTCGAAGACTTTCTGGCATCTATTTTTCCAGATAAGCCAGCAAGCTGAGCCAAATGTACTTAGCCAAGGCCATCCAGATACTCTTCTTGATCCTGGTTTCTGCTTCATGTTCCACTTGATCCATTCCTGCAAATTACCACTAAAGAAAGTACTAGCATATAATGGGTCAATTAAATGAAGCCATACACTTGAGGCTAACTCATAGTCTCTCAGCGTATGTAGTATTGTTTCCTCACTCTGGCACTCAAAAGGGCACTCACAATTTTCAGAGAAGCCTCTCTTCGCTCTGAGTGAATTAGTAGGTAATTTCTCTTGTAAGACTTGCCACATGAAGAATTTGGCTCTTTTGGGAATAGGCTAATGCCAAAGTTGTTGCCAAATAGGATCAGCCGGAGATTCTCTTATTTTTGCTAACATATTATAGGCAGACTTGACACTGAAGTTTCCATTTGAGGAGGGTCGCCATTAGAATAGATCATAACCCTGATGAATTGGGGGACTTACTCTCCTAATTCTATCCACAACCCATACTGGTAGGAACTCCCTCCATTTCTCCAATTCCCATTTGACATCACAAAATGTTTCACATTCATGTCATGATTGATTCTTTCATGGTTCTTATCAACATAATGAATTAACGGTTTATCTAGCGGAGACCACAGCTCCCACCATGCATTTTTGCTTTCTCTGCTTCTTAGTTTACTTCCCAGCCCTTTCTGGAACACGTCACATACCTTAGAGATCGCACTCCTTACTGCTCATTGCTTCTTCTTCTTAGACACTTTGGGGATTTTATTGAGCCTACATCAATTCTTGTTCAGGATACACTTCACCCACAAAGCATTTGGTCGAGTTAACATGCCCCAACACAACCTCATAATGAAGGCCTTGTTCTGAAGGATTAAGTCTTTTACTCCCAACCCTCCATTCTTCTTATCTTCTTTAATCTTATCCCACGATATGAGGTGCAATTTTTTGTTGTTGTGAACCTTGCTCCATAGGAAGTCCCAGCATAGCTTTTCTACTTCATGGAGGACACCATTCGGGATCAGAATTGATTGCATCTGATAGTATGGAAGGGTAGACAAGACTGACTTTATGAGAACTGATTTACCAGCCATGCTTAGGTACCCACATTTCTATCCCGCAAGCTTCTTACCCACTTTTGAAATTAAAGGGGAAAAAGTCAGTTTAATTGCTCTTTTATGCAGGAGTGACACCCCAAGATATTTGCCTAGATCCGAGGTATTGCCAATGCCCAAAACTTGACTAAATTCGAGAGATCGGTTTATGTGGACATTCCTGGATGTGAACACTTTTGATTTAGGGAGGCTCACCTTATGTCCAGAAACACGACAAAATAGTGTCATAATATTCTTGATTCTTTCCATTTGGGTCTTTGAAGCTTCACTAAACAAAATGAGATCATCCGCAAAGAACTGATGAGATAGTCCAGGCCCAGTGGTAGACATTCTCAGCGGTTTCCATCTACCTGTCTCCACCTCCCTGTTAAACAGTTGGCCTAGCCTTTCCATACAAAGGACAAAAAGGTACAGACTTAGCGGATCTCCTTGCCTAATCCCTCTTGATGGTGAGAACTCTTCAAAAGGCTTTCCGCTCCAACACACTTACATTGTAGTTGAAGAGACACAAGTCATTATCAAGTTTATAAACTGGTCGAAAAGACCCAACCTTCGAAGGTTGAATCTAATAAACTCCAGTCTAGTTTGTCATAGGCCTTCTCCATGTCCTATTTAATTGCTACATAGCCTTTCTTCCCTCTATTTTCCCTCATAATGTGAATCGCTTCTTGTGCAATAATTATATTGTCACAGCTTTAGCGGCCGCTAATAAAACTGCATTGGTTTGGATGTACTAAGTAATCCATGACTCTCTTCAATCTATTGGTCAGAAGTTTACTGAGGATTTTAAAGCACACATTGCACAGCGATATCAGTCTGAACTCCTTCATGTTTGTAGGCATATCCACCTTTGGAATCAGAATAATGTGAGTTTGATTCATATCCCTTATAGTGTTTGGGTTATTGAAAGCACTATAGATAAGATCACACACCTTCTCCCTAATCACCTCCCATTGAGACTGGAAAAAATACGGGTTGAGTCCATCCGGCCCTGGTGCTTTAAACGCCGCCATTTCGAATGCATCATTTTTTATTTCCACCACTGAAACCTCTTTCTGTAATTCTGCTAATTGAGTTTCGCTCAAACTGGGAAAACTAGTTGGCAGTCATGTGCAAAAAGAATATCCTTATCCCTTGAATATAAAGCTTTAAAGTATTCAAGAGCCATTCTTTGTAACGTCTCTTGGTCGTACACCCAATTTCCCTGTTCATCTTGCAATGCATCAATCCTATTCTTTTTCCTTCTGATCACCGTGACTGCATGAAAGAACTTTGTATTTGATCCACTTACTCTAAGACTTCTGGTACCACAACAGTTCTTCTTGGTTTAGGACCTTCACATATTTCTGCCACAATTTCTTCTCCAGCTTGACCAAGCCAGCATGCAGGTTCTCACACATTGCTTTATCAATCCCTTCTAGCTTTCTTATGATCTCTCTCTTCTTCTGCGGCAAGCGACCAACCACTGAAGAGTTCTATTCTTTTGCAGTCTCCTCAAATTTATCATGACCCTCAGCCCATGCTTTACCTATCTAAGATGATTTGACTAGATCAGAAAACCCTTCCTTTAAGCACCAGTCTGCTTGATACTTAAAGTGTTCTCGTCCCTGATGTCTCCTCCTGTCAGAATCTATTGAGACTACTATCAAACGATGATCAGATTTATACTTCAACTAGTGAAAGACTTTAAATGTTGGATGAGATAGTTCCCAGTCTACATTCTCGAAAACCCAATCAATCCTCTCCTTCACCTCTTTCTTTTCCTACGTAAACTTATCATTAACAACCAGAATTTCCACAAGCCTACACTCATTCACACAATCCCGGAACTGAGAAAGCAAAGTATTACTAGCCGCCACTCCACCCTGCTTATCCATGTGTTGTAGGTATGTGTTATATTCACCCAATACAAGCCATGGTACTTAAGCTTGGCCTGATAAATTACGAAGCGTTTCCCAGATACCCCTTTTCTTAACAGCTTGGGGGTCTCCATACACAAGGGTAGTCCTTACTGACTCATTAGATGATTTATCAACCAGACGACAATGAAGTACTTGGGTGTCTGAGAATAAATATTCCACCTTAACTTCATTATCATTCCATAGCAACCAAATCCCACCAGCAAACCCCGTAGCTTCTACTCTTATCCAGTTGTTAAACCCCAAGCACCTCATAACTCTATTAGCTCTCATCCCGCTTATGCGAGTTTCCAGCAAGCCAAGTACATTAATTCCATGCTTGGTAACAATATCTTTGACTAGGTGTGGGAAAGCCTTGCTCCCAGCCCCACGACAATTCCACGATGATATTATCATAAAACTAACAACAAGATACAAGAGTAGGCTTACCTCACTTATCGGGCGGCTCTGCTCCTACATCATGATCCCCATGCTCCTGTGATACCCCTGATTTCTTCTTTCTCGACCCACTATCTTTAGTCGTCGTTAATACCATATTATTCTTTGTCAAACCTGTAGCTTTTCTTTGGTCGCTTGACGATGTTTCGAGCACCCTCTCATTTGTTATTTCTGTATTTGCTTCATTCCAGATTGATTTCTTCCATCAGCACTCAAATTGGACTTGGCCATATCAGGCATGCTAAGCTGCTCACTATGTAACACCATAGTTGTTGGATTGTCTAAAGAACCATATACCATATTATGGGCCCGATTCCCTTTGATTTTTGCACTTAGCTTGTTTTCGCCACTAATGGGCTTTTGTTCTAATGGAGCCTTACTTCCATTACCCGTTTGGGCCTTTACATGGTTATTCCCTTTAATTGGTTTCACATTCTCCTTCCCCTTAACTATGTAGCCACTTCTCGGCCCAAGTAAGCCTTTTCCTCTTGGCTTGATTTTCTACCCCAGTGACTGATCTATTCTACTCTACACAGGAGGCTTATTCTCATAGACTACTAGGGCTCTATCACATTCTACATCCTTCCCATTGACTTCACCCGTGAATTCTGCTTGACTTCGTCTTCCTACTATCTCGTCACCTTCCTCTACAAGTGCCGCAAACCTAGAGGCTGACAATACTACCTTTCCTCTTCCATTCCTTTTGCTACCTAGTTTCAAGTGTCCTGTTTGAATTTTATAATCTTCCCATCTTGTACTCCGTGCCCTTTGGGATCCGCATACAAACATCCACGACCCAAAATCCTCACCTTTCTCCGGTAGGTTTTTCACCGTCGTCACCACCGGGCTTCTCGTTATCATATGAGGTTGCTGCTCTTTGTCGGTGCTTGAGCCGCAACTAGGTTTCCGAGGGCATGCATCCCTTTTATCTCCATACCTTCCGCAACTAAAGCAAATTAAATTCAGCCCCTCATATTCAATGTTGTAGAGAGCAGACGCAAGGATGATCCTCGGAATCAGCTTCTTTTGTAAATCGAGTTCTACACAGATTGTCGCATACCTGCCGCGCTCCACTCTGGGTCTACTTTCATTATGGCAGTTCAGGGTATATAGGTCCACTTTCAATGTTTTCCCGATCATGTCCCCTAGTCTTGAGATGTATTTCTTAGTATAGCAATTTAGAGGAATATTCGGGATTCTAATCCACGTAGCAATCTTGCCAAGAAGATTTTAAAAGGGATCGAAATAGGGAGACCATCCTTGAACAAGAATACTGTGCTTAGCAATAACCCACGGCCCTTCAAATAGAATCCGCTTATAATGTACTCCCTAATTGTCCTGATTTGTGAACCTGACTACAAAGTAATTGTTTGGCAAATCTACCAGTTCGAATTCCTTAAACTACCACACACGGCAAAGTAGTTCTTTTAGCCTGTAGATATTAAATCTTGCACCCAACACTGTGACTATTAGTGCATTGTTCCATGGTTCACAGCTTTCGTTATATTCTTCTTCTGTCATTGGCACGACAGGGTATACATCCATGGGTTTCTTGATTTCTTCAGATGGTTCAGGTATGCTCCATGTTTGGTCAAGCAGGTCAGAAATCATTGTATCTTCCTCCATACTTGAAGAACCATTAGCTATCCCATTAAACTTATACGACTTGCACCCCATTAATGATTCCTTATATGAGAATTGTCTCAGATAATCAGTCTTTTCCTTGACTTCCACAAGGCTTCCTTCGCCTCCTACATCCTTCTCTAGATCCTCTACATCCACCATCTGATCAAACATTATGGCATCCTCCTTAATTTCTTTCTTTGATTTCTTAGATACATTAGCTACTACGAGTTCCTCCGGTGGCCTATCCGGCGGCACCTTTCTAACATTGACCTCTTCCATTACGAACCAAGTTCAGCACGATTACCAAGAGAGAGAAAATCCCACTATTTCAGTGTTATGCTTTTCTAATCGCTATTCTAAACAAGGGACCTTTAAGTTTTCGTGAAACTACCAAAACGCCTCTTCCAACTTCCAAGTACCCATCTTTCTCTCAAGCCCTTATGGTGTTTGGCCGAAGATGGCAAACTGAGGAATATGAGGGACCAACTGTTGAACTGTCGTCGTAGTTCTGTTGTAGTGGAGGTATCCTCCATCAACGATACGTTCGATGCTGGATGTCATTTAGATGGTCCCATGATTGGCTAAGATTTGCTTTGATACACAAACCCAAAAGAGTTGGGCTTAGGATCAGTTGATGAAGGAGGCCCAAATCCGGAACATAGACCTGAATTGCCAAGAAAAAAGCACTGGAAGCCGCGTGAATTGGGCGAGCAAGCATAGTATAGAGAGATAAAAATGATTAGAGGAGGAGAGGGCGTGATTTGATTTTTCGAGATTCTCACCCTGCTGTGAGATCTTCTGCTGTACCTTCTCCCCCCTTGTTTTCTGCATTTCCGTCTTCTTCTATATTCTCTGTGACTTTTGTATCCTTCGAATCATTTGACTGTGAAGTTTTGGCTAAGGATATTAATTCTGAGTATAAAGAGGATATTTGCTTCTGTTAGTAGTATTTGTTATTTTCTAACATGACAACATCTTTCACGTGTATCCGTTATTATACTCTCCGCGTCCTTACGAAACCATTAGTTCACCCGTGTTGCCACTTAACAATAAATTTGTTTGATATGCAGCAAAAGACAATAATAAACCTGAATCGGTTGGAACCAACCTCTAGTGCACAAACCTCGAGCGGGGAGGGCCACGGCGCGCCCAAGGTGCCAAGGGAGAAAAAGAATGATAAACCACATTTTTCGTTTTTTACCTAGCATTAGCATCTGAATCATTCATATTGTATTGACTTGTATATTTTAGAGTGCAATGCATTATTGGTAGGTGGGCTGAATCTCTCAGGAGTATAAGAAGAAGAGAGTGCACAAGGTCTTTAAGGCATACGTAACACTAATTTCCTTTAGGTTTTATTTGCCCTTACCTATACCTATATTATAAGGTGCGATTTGGATTGGCGGGTTAATTTCCTACAGGATACAACAACGTTTTAAGTATGGATTACACTTCCAACACTCAAATTAAGATAACATTAGTTTTTGTAAAGTGATAATTTTACTTTATGTTTGTGTACACTTAAGGACAAAGATGATGGGTTTAGTAACACTGTTATAACTCCTCACACAACTTGTCACATAAATTTATTAAAGTATGACTTTTCAATAAATATATCTCTTCATTTTAAAACATTCCAAAATTATTATTTAATTTATAATAAAGTCCATACATCGAGTGTATCGCCCATACAGAGTGTGGAAGGGAGAGGGGTGTCTCCATTGATTTCCCTCTCCATTTACTTTCCATTGAGGGTATCTACCATTAGATCAACTTTCAATGGTTGAGATTTATTATAGTAGATTTTTATTATAATGATATTCTTTACATATTATTAAATCTTAACCATTGAAAGTTGATCTAATGGTAGATACCCTCAATGGAGAGTAAATGGAGAGGGAAATCAATGGAGACACCCCTCTTCAGAGTGTGGAATTGATGAGTTGTCACTAAATATACAGCTGACATGCTCTAGTGACTCTAATAATTTTTGTGGTCCTGTGGTGCGTGTTACTACTACAATATGAAACGGAGCCAACTAACTCTGCACAGTCACGCACACGTCTGATCATCTCTTGAGTATTTAACAATGGTCACGTAAGGACGGAGCTTCACCAAATTACTCCCTCCTATCCTTATTATATGTATTACCTTCGGTCCTAATTATAAGATAAAATTGATTTTTTTGGAGAAATTAAAGAAGCCAATTAAATTACTTTAGAGTGTTTATATTTTTAGTATCCTTAGATTATATATTAGTTTATTAGTCAAATTAATTAGTTTGGAGAAAAAAATAAAAATAAATATAAAAATACTCTAAAGTAATTTAATTGGCTTCCTTAATTTCTCCAAAAAAGTCAACTTTATCTTATAATTAGGACCGGAGGGAGTAATATTTAGGAGTTGATCTTAATCCTAATTATATGACAAAATTTTAATTTTTGTCAATTTCTTCCCAAAATACCCCTATTGATACTTTCTCAATAATAATGAAACACAATGATAATTTTATAATACACCTATGTGTTCTATAAAGTGAGTAATACTTGCAGCTTATTAATATCACATATGTTTCTTTTATTTTATAAGAATAAAGGGTAAGAAAATCAATTTAACACTATCAACGTCATCATCTCTATTTTTAAAAATTATAACTTTCCTTTTCTTTAATTGGTGACACAAAGTAGGGCATGGGTAGGCAAAATACAGTGCTTGAGAATGACACTCACAGGATCATGGTTGACTCATGTAGTATTTCTAAATCACCCTTATTAAATAAGGATATTTTAAAAAAATAAATAAGATTAACTAATTTAACTAGTATTCTTAATTTCTTCAGAATTAGATAAATATGTTTGATTTCCAATTTCAAAGCCTCATCACACCAACAATATAATGGCTCCTGATTATTCTGCGAATCACCTCTGGTGTGGGGAAGTCTTCGACCGTGATGCTAAATGGTCCTTCGTCGTCAATCGGTTCTGCAATCTTCTCTTGTTTTAAAATGCTTCTTCTAAACAATCACATCAATCCATCTGTGGTTTACACTCATTCGTTTGGTTTTCTTTTCGATCAGGGTGCTCGCTAAAGCAACTAGCCAGTTTCAGGATATAATCCTCTTAGACACCCGTTATTTTGGCAAGCTTCGGTATAGCTTCCTTCAATCTCGTTCTAAACTTCGGATTAAGCAGAAGGATATGACAGAATTATTCACTCTTTTTTTTTTTTTTTTGCAAACAAAATTTATTAGGTGCTGATGATGATTGATGGGGTAATGCAGAGTGCTGAAATTGATGAATATTTTTATCATGAATGCTTGGTTCATCCCGCCCTCTTATGCCACTGTTGGTAAGATTAAGTATTAGGATAGCTTATTTTTAGACAATAAGTACTTATAAGTCATAATTTACGGTATACAAGATAAGTATGTGATAGGAGTTTTATCTTGACTTACGTAATAAGTGCTTATTTTTAAAAAATAAGCTAATCCAAACATGCTTTAAATTATATATATATCGATTTAAACATATTCAACCACACTTTTATTTTTCGTTATTACACGAGTTCAATAATCATAGGTAGCTCATATAAAACAATTCACTTAAGCACGCACGCACGCGCCATCAGATATATATATATATATATATATATATTATCTTCATAATTTAGCATCCAGATTGCAAGTTTAACGTAACGGAGGATTATTACGCTTCATTCTTCGTGATTTTTCCTTTTTTTTTGGTGTACGTGGCAGCCCCAAAACTGTGTTTATAATGGGAGGTGGCGCAGGGTCTGCTGCGAGAGATAGTACTGAAACACAGGTCACCGGAGAGAGCGTGGCCATGTGTGATATAGACCAGGTTTCTACTGAACGACATTATATATTCCCTCCTCGGCCGTCCATCTAATCACAAGTGTTGTTGAATAATATTTGGATGGAGGTGTTAACAGTTCAAAATGGACCAGGTTTCTACTGAACGACATTATATGTTTCCTTGTGCCGAACACACTTGAAGGAAAATGTGAAAGCCTTTGGTCATCAGAAGCTTGACCTTGTCATCAATGATGCCAAGTAAATATCCTTTCCTGCTTCTAATTCTTATTAAAGCCAGGAGTTTAGTTATTTGATCACCGGCATGCATTCGGGAACACATTTTGTGCTCATCATTCATATATACTGTTGAATTGATTTTAGAAGATTCGGATTTAATTTAATTTTTATGTTTTAAATAAAATTTTGTGAATACATACTACGAAGTACTTATCCGTTGCTTCTTCTGAAGAATTATTCACATCTAGTTATTTATTTTCCAAATTCGTGAGGCTAAAATATTTATATAAACTTTGCATATATCGAAGGGCTGAATTAGAGAAGAGAAAGGAGAAGTATAATGATATCATTGTTGGAGACTTAGCAGATCCCGTTGAAGGAGGACCCTCCTATACCATCTGTATACTCAATCTTTCTTTGAGAAAAACCCAAGCTCAGTGAGAAAGGCATTTTTGTGAATCAGGTACGCAGGTTATTAGGAATAATAAGATTAAGACCCTTTAATTATTATTTGGTGAGAAGATGTGGCCAATGATAACGTTCAGTAAACTATCATCTCTCCAGACTGGACCTACTGGCATCGGCTCCCACAAGGACGTCTTCAACTCCATCTATAATATACAATCAAACAGGTCTTCAAATGTAAGACTCTAATTCCAACCTCTTTGTCAGCTGTTAAGGTTATTCTTACAAGTCAATAAATAGCTAAGTTTCAAGGATTTAATTAAAATCAATATAATTTTTTCCCCTTTATGTGTTCTGCTTCTTTTCTGCAGATGTGACGCCATACACAGCTCACGTGCCATCTTTTGTTGATACCTGGGGATGGGTTATGGTATATGCTTGAACATAGTTTTGCTGTAATATAATTGGGTCATGATTATTCATCCTCTACCATCTCGACTAAGACTGTCTCTCAACCATGAGATAATTTTTCTGTCAAGTCACAGTCAAAGTCTATTTCTCGGCAGACATTGAAAATCTCATGGTCCATATCTTTTTAAATAGACATGATGTTAATTACTTCCAATTTACAAAGAAAGTTTCAGTGGATGGCCCGTTTGGATCAGGGAGAATCGGACGAATGAAGTGGAAAATCCAAATTTTTCTAGTGGCGGTGGCTGTTTGGCAGGTCAGTTCTGAGAGAAAATATTTTGCTGTAGGAACCGATCTTTCTTTATATAAATGAATTTGGCGGCCCTCCATTTTTGGTAGGAACCAAATTTCAATCAGTGTCGGAAATGGACAAAAGACACAATTGCCTCGTAAAATCTAATAAAAACTGGGTGTGCCATCCACAGAAACTTGCTCGAGCTCGCCATTACTGACCGAGAGAAGGAATAGAGGAAGAGGAAGGATTCTGTGCTCCGCCGACGACCGTCTTTCAATAGCTAACGGTAACGGATGGGTTTCTCCAATTAATGCCAATTGTTCGCTACATCTCGTATTTGCGTTGTGTTGATTTTGTCCACGATTGTGATGCGCAAATGGTTTCTGCTAAAGCGAAGTGCTGAGCAGATGGAGAAGATGAGAACGTGGTGGACGGGGAAAAGTCATTTGAATGTCGCGTGACCATGAGATACCTATCATATGCATTTGGTTAAACATGTCAAATTATCTGAAAAAGTAAGTAACTTTGACCGGTGATGAGTACATCACGGTTAAGAGAAAAATTAGTTAAATGTTACGTGACCATGATATACTCATGAAGTGCATCGGGTTAAACATATGCAATTATTTGAGAAAGTAAATGGCTCTTGCTAGATGTAGGTGATAGGTGCGTCATTGTTAAGAGTACAATTTTTTAAATCTAGAGATATGCTTGTAATAATGACATTCCATAATATTTTATGATTGTTATATATGTATGGATGAAACAAATATATGTTTCAATGTTGAAAGGAATTAGATGGATAATTGTGTTGCACATTTGGAGTATAACAGACGCAAACAGAGTGGTCTTTTCCAAATTTTGACTACATGAAGGTGATGGGTACCTCGTTGCTAAAAGACAATTTATTTAAATAGGGTGTTTCACCAAGTGTATCGATTTAGTTTCATGTTCAAATGTTCACAGCCCTATCTTGAAGCTGCATACCATCTCTTAGAATTCCATAATTGTTGTTTCCCCAATCTTTAATCCAAACTCCTTCATCAACTATCTCAAACACTCCTCTCGATCTGAACACCTCGTCTTCTTCACCATTTTTGCTGCTCCTCATTGTTGATTCCATTACTCTAACCACTCAAGTTTTTTCGGTTTCAAGGGTATAGGAATGGCTAGAAAAAAAATGCCCAATGTTGGGCTACTGAAGACGACAAAACACAAGGGAGAAGAAGAGGTACCGGCCAAGAAGAAGTGTTGGAGGAAAGTGGGCGGAAAAATAAACCATGGTTGTTTTCACATTTTCCCTTGTAAATATTTATTTTTAATAAAGGGCAAAATTGTCACTCATCTCATTTTCTTACATATCTTACCACCATTTTAATCATATCAAACAATAATTTTTCAATCAACTTATTTTCTTTTTGAATACATACCAAACATCTCTGTGTAAAAATGTTTTCCTTTCTCTTCCGTTCCTCTCCATTCCAATAAATTCCATGGTCCAAACTCGTCCTGTACCTCTTAACCTAGAATCATCATTTTGTGGACTTTAATTTTAGTGTTAATCAAGTACCTTCCTTATTCACAGGACAGTTTGGTGCAAATGAGCACTTGAGTAAGCTCGTAAAAATTTAACAAATTTTTAACTTTATCGCTATTTAATTACATTTATCAAGAAAATAACTATTTATGTATAATAATAAAATGAATTGTAAAATTATATAGTATTTTAAAATGGGTAAATTTTTTTTTTAAAATTTAAAACAAATTTAAGAAGCTAACTCCTATTTTTTAATGAATTAGTTGGCTGGATTAGTTGGCAACACATTGTGATATCGTTATTAACACGGTAACTAAATTTGTGAATAACTTGATTATTGGACATAATAGAGTGAAATGCAGTTTGCTTTTGGCCCGAAAATCACGTTGATATCTATTCTATCTTGCCAAAAAAAAAAAAACTTTAAAAATGGAATGACCAATATTCTTGACATTTAATGATTGAAATGGAGTTGATTTTGGAACAAACTATCCTCCTTTTCTTTAAAGAAAATGAGAATTTTTAGTTAAATTTGGACCGTTAGATCAAGATTTCAACAATCCAGATATAATATAGAGTTAAGGTGCAAAAATACACATGTGATTGTCCTCGAAGTGCACCCAACACCAAATGCTTTTTTTAGGTGCAACAGTGACTATGTGGTTACAAAATAGGTGCAAAAATACCCTTTGACCGTTAGTTTGACTTTTTGACCTTAAAAGTGATGATGTGTACGATGACATGGATGCTAGAGTGACATTTTGGGGAAAAAAAACTTGCTAACTGGTAAAGCTTTGCAATTAATATTACCCACATTTCATTATTTTAGTACCACATTCGCTGAAGTAGATTCAAATCTGAGTGCAGAGTCCTGAACTCACTCAGCAGAGCTGTTGCCCAAAAAAGCATACTGATTGCTCAATTTTTTCCTAACCCTAGATTCCCAATATTATTAAATTAAAATCATTATAATATATATATTATATTACTAATTTTTATTAAATTATATGATTTATTAGGAAAATTTGATTTTCAACAAGTCTTTTTTTTTTCAGAATGTCACTCCAGCGTCCATGTCATCGTACACGTCATCACTTTCAGGATAAAAAAGTCAAACTAACGGTCAAAGGGTATTTTTGCACCTATTTGATAACCACATAATCATTGTTGCACATAAAAAAAGCATTTGGTGTTTGGTGCACTTTGAGGACAATCATATAATATTTATAGGGTTAAGGTGCAAAAATACACATATGATTGTCCTCAAAGTGCACCCAACACCAAATACTTTTTTTAGGTGCAACAATGACTATGTGGTTATCAAATAGGTGCAAAAATACCCTTTGATCGTTAGTTTGACTTTTTTATCCTGAAAGTGATGACGTGTACGATGACATGGACGCTCACTACTACAGAATTGAGATATAACCACCCTCAAAGACGTCCCAAATTGAAAATTGGGTGGTTAAAAAGGGAGGCGGTGGCATTTTCGTAATTTTATATATGTAGGGGAACTTTTAGACGTCCCAAATTTGAATTTGGGACGTCTAAAGTGCTTCATGGCGCGAAATATAAATTTTTTAAATTTTTTTTAGCGCCTGGAGGTGGGATTAGACGTCCCAAAATGATTTTGGGACGCCTAAACACAGACTTTAGGCGTCCCAAGTCACCTTTAGGCGTCCCAAATGCCATTTGGGACGCCTAAAGGCGCATGTCAGACACTTGTCTGACATGCGTCTTCTCATATGACTACTCCTCACATGTCTCATCTAAACTTTACTCTTCTTCAACCTCCCCCACCCTTTTGCTCTCTTCAACTCTTTTGCTCTCTTTTGCTCCTTCAACTCGTCCGTCCTCCTTTCTTCTTCACTTCAACTCAGGTGTCCTCCCTTCCACAGCCGCCGGCGAGCATCATCGCCAGTACAGTCCTAGCAGAGAAGCTGGGAGGTGGAGATCAGAAGGTGGGAGCCGTGAGTGACAGAGGGAGCTGCCGTTCTACACCATCGTTCACCACCGCCCTTCATCACCTTCATCATTCCTTCATCGCCCTTCGTCTTTAATTTGTTTCTTTGTATGGGACATTACCAAGTGTCTGTGTGGAAGAGAATTTGCAGTCATCACTGAAAGATAAATGGGAAGATCGATCTCCAAAGCTCATCTTGAAGACAAGAGGTATTGTGCATCTAAGCTATTCTTTCTTTTTAAAATTTTCATATTAGTTAAATTTTGAAGTGTTTTTTACATTATGAGTAGCTTAGTCATCAATCAACGTAGGCGTGTGCAGAAAATTTCAGAAAGTATATAGTATGGATCGGACATTAGAGAAAGGAAACAAGAAAAATTGTATATGTGAAAAAGTGTATGGACATTAGAAAAAGTATAGTCTGGACATTACGATTGTAGCCTGACTATCATTTTACTTCTTTAATGAAAATTGTTACTTAATTATCAATAAAAATAAAATAAAAACTAACTTTTGGTTGGATAGATGAAAATTGAACATCAAATATATGAGGAAGGTTTGCTTAACATATATTTTAATTTCAATTAAAATTTATATAGTACATTTTTAAATTAGAGGGAAGGTTACTATAGTTTATGTAAAATGGAAGGTGGTAATTAATGTATTTTATTCAATTTTTTAATGTTTAAACTCATATACAAAGAAACTAATGAGTTAGGAATTTAATAAAAAAAGGGATAAATTGAACAATATAATTTGTTAATTTTTATTCTATATAATCTAAACTTAATTGTACCATAAGCTTATAGCAAAAAACTTTATTACTAAAATTGCACCTTAACCCTATATTTTTAATATGATACTTGTAAACATATTTTTTAAATATTTTTATATCTATTTTTAAACAGTGTGTAGATTTTTGCTCTCGTCCACCTCCTTCCTTCCATTGTCGTGCACACCATCGTGGTTCTTTGCTTTCTCCACCTCCCTACCGTGCATATACCTCTGATCTCCAACGTCTTCTCTACCTCTCCAGCATACTAGTGGGCGCCTCCTGATCAGGTTAGTTTATTTTCTTCTTGTTTTTTTTGTAACAGAATGGTATATTTTCTTTTTCATTCCTTAAAATTTACTTGAAATGGTTGAGATTGTGCTGATATATTGCTTATATTGAGATGGTTGAGATTATAGCCTGGTGTGTTTGGTGTGCTTATATTGCTTAAATTGCATGTACTCGGGAACTCCAGTGCAATGGTCTATTTTCTTGTTTATATATAAATTTACTTGTGTATATTACCATTAATTAGTATATATAATAAAATAAAATATGATTTGTTTAAATTAAAGAAATTCTTGTATTCAAAACGAATTATGAATGTTATTGGGTTGATAACTTAATTAGGCAATCCCATCATATGTCGTTGACAATTGTACTAAACGTGTGAATGTGATTGGGAATGCCCCTAGGTAACAAAATGGATCATAGTTGGATGAATGCTTTGAGAACTAGTGAAGAATATGAGAAAGGGGTGGAAGAATTTATTGAATTCGCTAAAAAGAATGCTCCTGCAAAAAATGGGAAGTATTTTTGTCCTTGTGTCAATTGTTTGAATGAGAGTCGACGGGATGTTGATGTCATAAAGGATCACCTACTTTGTGATGGAATAAATCTGCGATACACAAGGTGGATATGGCATGGTGAGGAAGTAACGGATTGTCCGTCGCACAAGACCATTGATGTGGATATCGTAGGTGAAGATAGAATGGAGAAAATGATTAACGATGTTGAGGCAGAATCCTTTGCGCAGTCGCAGGAGTATGACAGCCTGCGGAGTGATGCAGAGACACCATTGTATAGTGGTAGTAAGTACACGCGGCTGACAGGAACATTACATTTGGTTAACTTAAAGGCAACTTGTGGGTGGACCGATAGTAGTTTCACATTGCTGCTTGAACTATTGTGTGATATGTTTCCAGAGGATAATGTACTTCCAAATCGTATGTATGAGGCCAAGAAAATCCTGTCTACGATGGGTATGGAGTATACAAAGATACATGCTTGCCCTAATGACTGCGTACTGTACAGAAATGAGTACGGAGGACTTAGTGAGTGTCCTAAGTGTAAAACTGCACGATACAAAGTGAAAAAAGATGGTGGTTGTGGTGATGTGACAAGTAAAAGGCAACCTTTAAAGGTTATGTGGTATCTTCCAATAATACCACGTTTTAATTCTATTATAGCACCTTCCACGATCTCTGCACAAACATGGAAAGAAGTAATTGGTATGGATTCTTATGTCCTGCGAATACGACAGGGGATACTTGTACTGTGGCGCATAGGACTCACTATGTCGGCTACCAAATGGCAAATACCAAACTTCGTTGTTATCTAGCACCCATTGTCCAACGGTTCGTATTTACATTTTGTCAATTTAAGAAGTTTAATAAATAATTGTCTTCTCACTCATCTAACTTCATTTTAATGTGTACATGTTGTTAAAGAAACCACTGGACTTTGTGTGTTATATGTCCCCGCCGCAACGTAGTCTATTGGTTTGATCCCTTGAGTAAAAAGCCAGACAGAGATACAAAATCCGTCTTCGACACGTAAGTTATTCTGTTTGTATTTCATTGACAACAAAAATAAATGAATGGTTCTAATTTCTGTTCATTTTGCTTTTCATGATAGTGCTTGTCAAACATATAGAATCCTAGGTGGGTCACGCGAGGGTGCAGTTGTTAAAAAGCCAAAGTGGTTTTATCCCATAGTAAGTACATTCGATCCTACATAATTGTTTCATTGACGGTCCTTTTAGACATACCTTTATTGATTTTAACAACCAATTGCATCCCTTTGATTAAAAGTGCCCTCGGCAATCTGGCAACACTGAATGCGAATATTATGTTATACTTTATATGTATAACATAACTCAAAGTGGAATTACTAGTGATTTTGAAAAGGTAATCGCTTCTTCATTCTCAAATGATAATATTTTTGGTGTTCTAATCGAAATGCTAATTAATTCATTTGCTTGAGATTCATTTCATTAAAGCTTATTACTTTCTAATTTTTAGATTTTTGATAATGAAGATGCCTACCTACGTGAAGACCTTGATTTGATCAGAGATCTTTTGGCTGGACATCTTCTTCAACATATAGAGCAGTAAACTTGTTATTTTATATCAATTTGTACTTGTGTGATGACAGCGTTTTGACACTTTCTGGTTGTTTTTTGTTGATATATATAGTAGTAGGTTGTATTTTAGGTTATTGTATGTATATATAGTAAAGATTGTAGTGCTGGATGTCCTTACCAGTTTGTAACGGACAGTGTGGTTTATGAATCCATCTTCTATTCTGTTTCTGCAGTTTCAATTCGTTGGGTAATACAGAATGTAAATTATGGTATAAAAAAAAACCTAACTTTTAGACATCCCAAATTAAGAATTGGGAGGCCTAAAGTCCCCCAGGGTGGGACTTTAGGCGTCCCAAATTGTCCCATCCTGGGGGGACTTTAGGCGTCCCAAATTTGAATTTGGGACGCCTAAAGTCAGACTTTGGGCGTCCCTATCATTTGGGACGTCTTTTGTTTCAACTTACTACGCCCCCAGCATATACGTCCCCCCGTTTTGGGACGTTAAAAGTGCCAAATTTGGGAGGTTAAAACCCCTTTTTGTAGTAGTGGCTGGAGTGACATTCTGAAAAAAAAACTTGTTGAAAATCAAATTTTCCTAATAAATCATATAATTTAATAAAAATTAGTAATATAATATATGTATTATAATGATTTTAATTTAATAATATTGGGAATCTAGGGTTGGTAAAAAATTGAGCAATCAGTATGTTTTTTTGGGCAACAGCTCTGCTGAGTGAGTTCAGGACTCTGCATTCAGATTTGAATCTACTTCAGCGAATGTGGTACTAAAATAATGAAATGTGGGTAATATTAATTGCAAAGCTTTACCAGTCAGCAAGTTTTTTTTTCCAAAATGTCACTCTAGCATGCATGTCATCGTACACGTCATCACTTTTAAGGTCAAAAAGTCACACTAACGGTCAAACTGTCAAACTAACAGTCAAAGGGTATTTTTGCACCTATTTTATAACCATATAGTCACTGTTGCACCTAAAAAAAGCATTTAGTGTTGGATGCACTTCGAGAAAGTGCTCCCCAATCCCTTACCATCGTCAGCGATATCATCGTTTCATTGTTACTTCACCCATCTTCAACTCACAGCACACCCTCTGTTCCACAATCCACATCAACTTCATTGCTGCAAGCCTGCGTATAAGTGTATAGCGCAGTGGTCGTGGTAGGACCCGTGATAAAATGAGACCTTTTCCCAAACAAGCAATCATATTAGTAGCTTTCTTTATCTTCTTCGCCCATCTTTTCCACTCAGGTTCGTCAGAAATCTCCCGCCCTAACTGCAAAGCATGGCTCGTGCAATCCATTCCCACCGATATGCCCAACCTCTCACGCGTTCCCGGCGTTCTCTCTACTGGTTTAATTCCTTTTTATTATATATATATATGCCTTCTTTAATTTTTTTTTTCACTTTTGCAATTTTTGGATTAGGATTTTCTAGAACGAATTGTGATTGATGTGATTTAGGGGATGTGCTCCGGTGGCTCGCCGCGAACTCTACTCGGCGGCTGGACATAATTGCTCAGTATTGGCAGCTGGTGGCTTCTCCTCATGATTCTCGTTCCGGAGATTATGGCTACTCCGAAAGTATGCGCAAATTTGGTGCCCATGAAGGTGCTGCTGTTTATAAAGCCATAGATGCTGCTGCTGATCGTAATGTTAAAATCAGGTGTGATTTAATGTGTGTGTGACCGAATGTGGTTTTGATACTAGCTAAGGCATGTTTGAGAATGACAAATCAACAAACTTTGATTTAGTTGTTTCTTAGAGAAGGTAATCTTTTGGTATTTCAAATTGAAATTACTCTAGGTTGTTGTCTCACTCGGGAGTATATCCAGACTTCACCACAGAACCATCCAACCTTGCTTCAGGAAGGTCAAATGTTAAGAATGTGACCTTGTTACTGGGAGATTGGTGGGGTTCGGGCATTGTTCATGCCAAAGTCTGGATATCAGATAATCGGGACGTATATGTTGGATCCGCAAACAATGACTGGAAATCTCTTACTCAGGTGATTATGGTTGTATTTAGTAAACACACGAGTACTTTCTTCAGGGATCCTAAGAATCTCGATTAATGAAGCATCAACTCTCCTAAAGACTTGTCCCATTGGTTTTTTGCCTTTCTCCATGTCTTATTTTTAGTTGAAGTCTTTCTTATAGGTTAATCAATTTTAGGATATTTTGTTAACGTAATTCCTTTATTCTTTGGTATAGCCATTGGTTATCTGTTGGGCCCATGATGCCTGTTCTGATCACTATTGTTGATTGCTTTAGGTTAAGGAAGTAGGAATCTATCTTACCGGTTGCCCAGGAATAGCTGAAAGGGTTGAAGTCTACTTCAACAATTTATGGAAACTTGCATCTCTTGATTCTTCAGCTTACACAAAAACAATATTTGATCAACAGTGGCAAGTTGAAAGAAAGGTTCCTTGCTGGTCTCATTTCATTGACCCAAAAAAGAGATGCGAGTAAGTTAGGTTCTTGTTATAGAACACAAGTGTAACTAGAGTTTTTGCTGATTCCCTTCGGAGACTTGTTCATTGGCATATATACTGCCTTGATGCATCATTTATATTGTGAGACTTTGTGGCGTTGATATAATGTGGTGCAGGGTTATGTTCTATGAACATTTTCTCCCGTTTGGAATTTCATGTTTATGGGAGCATTAGAATTTGAAATTAGTTTTTCTGTTAGAGATCAATGTTAAAAGGTTGATAAAGGATTCAATATCATTTACATTACAAGGAGTGTCTAGCATGGCTGTAGACATGAGAAACACTATAAAGCATGGTAACTTCTTAGACGAGGTTTTAATTACATATAAAAACAGTTGAAGATTGATGAAAATGAAAGTAGACTGTGGTAAGAATACTCTTCACGTTTTTGACCTGTTAAGGTATTGAATTATGTTATTACAGGTCTCCTCTTCCTCAGTATGTAAAGACTCCCCATGTTGCAGGATATCCTGTTCTTTCTGATCCCTATATGTTTGAAGTTTCAATTGAGACTCCTGGAAGTAACCGTTCAACAAATCTTCCCCAAGCTAGCTATCTCTCCTTTGCTCCTCCTGAGGTAAGGAGCTTGGTTTTAACAATCTGCTAGGTGATATGCATCCTCAGCTCTAGTCATCAGAATTGATTTTATTATTTGTTTGTCTTCAATGTCACTGTTGAGGGACAAAATTATTCCTTAAGATGAGAGCATAACATTAATGAGGAAGAAGTGACACCCTTGCTTATGGGTATACTATCATACAGAATTTTACTCTGGCATTGAAATTTTCTTGCTCCTTTTCCTTTATTTTTTCTGCGCTTTCTTCCTTACTGTCGTTCGGGTTACAAGTCAGGGTTATAGGAAATGTGATGGCCAGAGAGCTAGCACTAGCGTTCTTTAGGTATTGATAAAAACCATCCAATGCCTTGCATGGGATTCGAGAGCTCTTAGACACTTAGTACTTGCAATATTTGTAGTTTGATTTAACCAAACAATAGGCTTGCTTGAGAAGCACTTTTCTTCAGGCAATGATTGATAATAACCAAAACCTCTCCACCTCGTTTCGCTGCACTATTTCTCATGATCAACCTTTTTGATTGCTGCAGAGCCTTAGCTTTACTTTGGGATAAAGGACCTGGGCTGTATTGATTCTGATTCTGTTCTTGGATTGTACAGTTTGTCCATTTTCTTTAACATACATGTCATTTACTGTAGCGAATCATTGATTGCAAGTGTTGCCGAATACTTTTGGTTTTTGACACTGTTTCTCAGCAATTCAGAAATGTCTTTATTGCATTTCCGTTGAAGATTTTTTAGTGTATGGAAAACCTCAAATAACATGAAAACATTTAAGTACTATTTCATCCCACACCATTATATACATTATTCCTATATTTATACTAACAGAGATTGGATAGGTTCCTGCCAAATTAATTAACTACCCATCAGTTCCTTACAGTTCCTTAACCATCTCCCTATGTATCATGTTAGATCCATTTGAAAGAAAGTAGAGAAATTTTCTTAAGCTTATATTCGACTTTTAATGTTATATTGACCATCTTCATTTGTTCACCATGAATGGTGGTTGCAGCTGTCATTTGGCAAGTATCAGGCTGATGAACAGGCTTGGGTTGATACAATTAAATCTGTTGGAATGGACGAGACAGTAAGAATCAACACCATGGACTGGTTGGGTCAGTCACAATTTACTGACCAAACTATTTTCTGGTCATCCCTGTCCTCTGCGATATCTGAGGTAGAGTTATTTCTTGAAGTGGTTATTTTATACTTGATTCCCCGAAATACTTTAATTTTTGTCTCACAAAATCAGTTGGGGAAATTGTTTTCCCTGAAAGTGTCACATCACTATGAACTCAACCTGTAGAACTAACATTTGTTTTTGAAGTTTTAGCAAATTTTTCGTGCCAAGAGCTATATTTATTCGTAATATATTCCACATAACGTATATATTCTTTCTACCAGGTTGTGTTTTCCAAGCATGCAACAGTAAAAATATTGGTGGCATATTGGAGTCATTTCATCAATGGCACAGATGTGTACTTGAAGTCTCTCCTCTACTCCAACAATCTTTGCTCATCTTCAAAGTACAACAAGTGCTCTGGAAAAGTTGAGATCAAGTACTATATGGTTCCAGGTTTCAATTCAACAGGGCCTGCCATTGAGGACGGAGCCAGTACAGGAAATACATACCCTGGTTTTACGAGGGTCAATCATGGGAAATATGCAGTTTCTGACGTACGGGCTCACATTGGAACCAGCAATCTCATATGGGACTACTTTTATACCACATCAGGAGTCAGCTTTGGAACACACAATCCTGCTATTGTTTCACAACTTCAGCAGATTTTTGATGCTGACTGGCATTCACCTTACTCTCTCCCTGTTGAAAAACTGGAACAACGCCTTTCTTCTTCATTCTAGAAGTGCTTGTTTTCATTTGTGTTTTACTATTTTCAAAGTGTTTCAAATTGGTGATTTGATTAATGGGAAATATAATATTTATCTCCATGATATCATCAGAGTGTAGGGGAATTATGTTCACTTGTTCAGGATAAAAAGCTTAAACGAGTTTCAATAGGAACGGTTACAGCAGCTGGTCTTTATTTCGTCAAGTTTGGGTGCGTAACGCACTAAAAAGCTGCTATTGGATAAAGTCAATATAAGCACTGTAACTTGATACCTTTCACTACGCATCACTGTTTCTTCAAAGAAATGTGAAACTCATAATCATCTCTGTTGTTATTGTTTTCAGATATGCTCGCTGGAAAAGTAATTTTGAATGGTCGCACTTGATCCTTTTTGCCTTCCGACAATTGTTTATATCTATTAATAATACGATTCAGATAAACTATCCAGCGTTACATAGGTTTCTATTCATGTGGTCTAAAGCCACAAAGCTGACTTTCTCTCTCTCTTTTTAAAATTATACAGGGCTGACTTCTGCAGGTCAGGCACCAGGAAGTTGACAATTCACGGTCAAGTAAGACTGTGCATGATCCTAGAACAAGGATATAACTTTATTCTGTTCAATCGAGACGGCGTAGAAGGTACTGGACCTCAACTTCCTTGGTAAGAGGGATAACCCATTTATCGTACAGGCGATAAACTAAGGAAGGGTTGACCTTGTAATTTGGCTTGTCATCATCGTTGTCACGATCAAGGCTCACATTTTGCCCAAACACCATTGCCTTCTTTTCAACCCTCTTCTTCACCATCTCTTCTACTCTCTCCGATGTCAACAATTTCATCAATCCTTCTCTGTCCTGCATTCGTCAAACCCCAAATCTTTACATGAACCTAACCAATAGATTGTTCATTCCCTACGGATGAAGGCATTATTAACTAATACTACCTCATCTATTTAATATAAAAACTAATTGACTTTTTTTTTTTTAAAAGTGAAGGAAGCTAATTAAATTACATTAAAGTATTTATATATATTGTTCTTTTTTAAAATAATTTATTTGATTTATAAATTGATATATAATATAATATTCAACATATACTATCATTAAATAGTTTATTTAGTTTTTTTAATATCTTTAAAAAAAATTAATTAACTCTTATATTAAAGACCAAAGGTTGTAAATATATACACACCTGCGCATGAATTAAAGGTTCGTAGTCTTTGGGGGATTCGATGAATTTAACCTCTGCTACGAACTTCCCGTAGTGAATCCTTCTAGATATGGCCTGCATTATTTTCAATTTCAAAGAGTTAACTAAAGATGCCTGATCTCCATAACTTTATATACTTGTCAGAGAAATTCAGATAAAGTTATCACCTGCAACAAGGAAAGATCACTAGCTGCAGTTTGTGCATAGTTACCATCATCACCGGAAGCAACGAGCAGCGGAAGGAGCTGTTGAAAATAAAGTGCCCAGATGGACTTGTTTATGTTGACTGAAGCGGCTCGAGGATGCAAAATCTAATAAAGAACACAAGTCAAGTTTAAAAAGAAATTGTTTGATTTTGTTCTAATCTGAATAAAGAGAGGAAAAGCACATCAGAATCATGGTGAATCACCTTTGAGAAGGCGTAATCAGGCACAACTGACTGTGGTAAATATTCTGGGAAGAAGGGATTCTCTTCAGGGCTTTTGTATCTACCTGCCTGCAGAATAGCACCACCACCACATGATTTCATGTACCATACACTTTCTAAAGCAATACCCATATATATTACAAACAAGTTTGTATTGTTTTTCTGTGGCTATACATGCGGATAACTAAAGGACATAATATGAATCACTTGTAATATAAATTCATGAATTTAATGAATGGCATTACCCAACATGTACCTTCGCTTGAATGGCCTCAGTGTTCCTCAAGAGGAAGTCGAGAAGCGAGCCAATGGTGGCGTAATGTTGATCGTAGGTGTGAGAATTGAGTGGGAACTTAGCTCTGTCGATGAGATTAAAAATGATAGTATCCTCTTGTCTTTCCAAAGCCTTCCTCACCGAGTCCAGCGTGTACTCAGAATTCGATTCTGCTGCCATTATTCTGGGCGTCGCACCAGAAACAACCAACAGAAGAAGCAACGTTATTCCAAATCGAAACATGATATCGTCGGTTCAAAATGTCTGTAGAAAATGCGGCGTCGTCGGTCGGTCGAGATTAATGAATAAGCCACAAATTTGACTACAAATGAGGAAAGGAGTGAGATAGGGGAGATGTTATGGAACAGAGAGAGATGCGAATATTAATGTATAGGAAAGGAAGGATCAACTCAACGCCATGCATAACGACATATGTAGCAAAGTGGAATGTAACTCAGAGAGAAATTGAGAGGAAGTGGGCGGCCGGCGATGAACAGGAAACTTACTTAGCGACAAAGAGTCGTCGGAGGCTGAATAATATATATATATATATATGATGTTTTGTTGAGTGAGGACGCGCGTCGATCGGTTGCGTTGTGGAGTTGGAGAAAGGCAACAAATGTAGCGGCCGGCCTGGTTAAGGAATGAAACCGTTATTGTGGGCCCCCTTCCCGCGTTTTTCTGCCTCCGACAACACAGCCTTAACCCTGTCTCCACGCGAAATACACATGTCTTTGACACTCTTGAGCCTCCTTAATTAGCTTCCTACTTGCTTTCTAAGGGAAAGCTTGCGTACCCGTATACTACTAGTATTTCCCTTTAGCTTTTTCAAATATTTTTTTATAGACATCATAATATTAACATCTATTGCTAACAACTCTGGATTAAGGTGGTAAAAGATCTCATTCTTTATAAAAAGAAGGAAGAAAATATAAATTCAAATTCCAATAAAAATACCTATTGAAAAAAGCGAAAACACTTTACCTCAATTGACAGGGGAAAGCCTTGATCAAATTAAAACAAAATCCATCCATCCATATAAAAATTATAAAATTTGTTTGTCAGTCGTACCATTTATAAGGGCAAGTATTAATAAAATTTTAAGACTGTCGAATATATTAACACAAGAAAATCGATTGGACCGCATTGCTTTGAATTCTAAAAGAAGATACGAGTATATATATTCTATAACTAGATGGTGGTGTCTTCATAGCATATATAGCCTTGCTTAATTACTAGCTACCTAAGCTAGAGAGATTTATAAGTTAATTAGTTGGTCGAGGTATATGGATAGCGTCATCCATGCCTACCAAAGGAAAACTTGCACAGTTTGATTCTTTTTTATTCGTAACTTCGATTGCCTACGAAATTAAAGGACATTTAATTTTCAAAGGTAAGAATATTAACAAGTTGTTTGTATGTTACGATTAGATTATTTGCCGACAATGTTTAATTTAAACTTCAAAATTGGATGATGAACTCCCACACTCAGGTGACCCCTTCTAGCTATTGCATGGGGCTGAAGAAGAATAAACTAACCATTGCACCCAGTTCATTGTCTCATTCACAACATAATTAATGAATTCAAGATAATTAAGAAATTATTTGAAAATTATATAAAAAATCAATCTCTCATTACTTTAAACTTAAAGTTATCTGTAAAAACTTAACTTGTTTGAAAATTACATATCGTTTGGTTATATAAACAAATTCATAAATCACGATAACTATTTACGTACAGAGCATTAAAAGTTTATATATGAACTTTCTTGTGTAATTTTTTTAAATAATAATGGCTCGTTCAGAGGTAATGTAATGTAATTAAATAAAATGTAATAATGATTATATGAATTTATTTAGTTCATCACATGCATAAAAATAATTGGTTGGATTACATCAAACATGAGAATATTCATGGATAATATAGCAAAAGGTAAAATTACCCCTATCTCCACACATAAATATATAATGTACACATTGGGTTCATGAAAATTTTTTAATATTTAATGGTGAAAATATTATACAGCGTACAGGTTAGGTTCATGGTAATTTTTTAATATTTGACGGTGGGAATGTAATTTTTAAAAGGGGAGTATTTTTTATATATCTATATTATTAAATAAATTTTTAATATTTAATGGTGGTAATTATTGAATATTTAACCGCATTTATGGATGAATACTTTGGTCAACTCAAAAAATTATAATAGCAATAGTGTATTTTTCACTTGATTACAGGATGCATGCATTCCCATTCATTAATCCTAACAATGTAATCCTGATTAGATTAAATGATGTATTCAGGATTACAAAATGAAATTCTCTTTACATTACATAAGCCCAACCAAATGTTCTAATCAATTTGTTACATCAGGATTACATATAATCCTCTTCCATAAAATCAAACCAAACAGGTTATAAATTATTTGTATAATTTATATATTTCTCAAACACGTATTGGCTTGAACTTGACGTAGATCTGTCGTATAACTATATATGAGGAGTACTGAGCGCCCTTCCTCTTACATTCTATTGCAGCACCTCTGTATATAGTATAATTAAGATTTGAATTAAAAATTACTGAACAATGAACACACACAGGAAACATATTTTATAAAATTAATTATGAAATATGTGCACCGTTATTTAAAATATAGCCACTCGAGGAACGTGGATAGTTGGTTTAGAATTCAAACCCCTCTCAAAGGAATGGTTTAAAATAGTTTATACTATCTCCTATCCTAAATATAAAATCTAATTGACTTTTTTTAAGGAGATTAAGGAAGCTAACTAAATTACTTTAAAATATTTATAATTATCGTTTTTCTCCAAACTAATTTATTTAACTTATAAACTGATATATAATTTAATCGTGCATAATATATAATATAATTAAATAAATTATTTATTAACTTCCTTAATCTTTTAATAAAAAGGATAACTAGGTTTTACATTTACCACTCGAATATTAAAAAAAAAAGAAGATATGAAATAATGACCCGCCCCCCAAAAAAAAAGTCCGTAATAAGTAATAACAGATAGAAGTTTGAAAATGGACTTCATGGGATCTAGTCAGCCAATTATAGAGTTGGTGGAGTTTAGTTTATTCAGAGCTAAGAAAAACAACAAGAATCATAAGAGTCAAAGTTCGTTGATGGTTGGAAATCATTAAAGCACACTTTTTTTTTTTTTTTTTTGCCATCACATTAAAGTACTCATGATGCCGTTGCGAAGCACCGTATATATTTAATATCAATCTCGGTCGAAAATGGATGGTCAAACCCCCCAGAGGTCTTCTGGACGTTGCCAATTTCACTTGGTCAATATAAACAGCTGGGACGAGGCCAAAAGGGCCTTATTATTATTATGTTTTTATGTGACCCTGTGTTATTGTCACTGTCTCTTCCATGTTTTGACTGTGCCTCAAGTCAAAAAGCCTCTTTTGACATCTGGCCTTAAAGTTACAACTAATTTTTTTGGTTGACCTAAACAATGCCCTCGCTCACCAGCAGCCTTTCTACACTTAGTAATAACCAAAGAAACAGACAGATTTATAACTAATTAATTACCATATACCCATTGTGCTGCAAGACTAGAGTAACCAAATATACTTCCACTTGATAGCTAGTTCATTTTACTGCCGTTGGTCCTCATGTTTTTTTGCTCTCTTCATTAGTTGTTTAATTTGAAGCTCGTGAGAGAGTTAACGAGTTTATATATTAATGAATGAATGAAGGACTACTTGAGCAGAAACAATAATCTTTTTAACATAATGCAGCATGATGATGTCATCCAAAATGACATGAGCTAATAATCTCCGTGTAGAAATTAATTCAACAACTGAATTTCTATTCCTTTTATCATATGCATGTATATCCAGAATCCAACGTGCTTGAGGCTGCAAAAAGAAGATTCATGAAAGTTTCGAGTCTTTTGGGAAATTATCTATGGATATCAATTTTCATATATTAGAAAATTCCATAACATGTTGTGATGATCACAAGCTAAAGGGAGAATTTATGTCAAAAAATTAGCCTATTGGAAGAGATCGAGAACCCCTTAAACTCATAACCTCCACTCTATTTGTGAGACTCATTAACATAGTCATCCTCGATAGCTTCACTTTACCTCATTCGGCTTCTTACCGGTTAGAACCTTTTTTGGGTGGCTCTTTCCTTAAATATCAGGCTCTCAACAAAAACATAAAAGTGATAATCACAAGCCTAAAGGAAGAGTCCATCCCAAAATATTAGTCAAGGAGAGAGTTCCTTAAACTTATAAATCATACTCTTCCAATTTTCCGATGTGGGGCCCGTGACACAACCACTCATCCCTAACTTCCAATTAGTCTGCTCTGTTCTTATCTGAATTTATATGAATGGGGCCACCATTAAACGATCAAGTTCAATTTTATGATGCCCTTCCAACCTCGCACAAGGTATTTTGGTTTTCTAAGGTAAATTACTGAGTCTACGTTGCCTATGTATATGAAAGCGAACATGATTCGATTCTTCAAAGAAGATCATGACGAATAGTTAACCAATAACCATTCCAAATTGGTCAAATATATACGGCGCATGTTATTCTGTTTTTGGGCTGGCTCCCACAGTGCTGTGTGGGCTCCATCTCCTATTATGAATCTTCCCACTTTCCCAGCTATATCAACCTAGACATCTTTTATGCAACATTGTGCTTCTTTGCGTATGTGATGATCTCTATTTTCAACATAATTACATATAGCTCGTATTAGTAAGAAAGAACAGCGATGGAAAAATGACCACCAATGAAGAGTACGTTACACAAGAATGGTTGCGATCATATAAGTAATAGTACTGATTTATACTTCTCTACTCTCCGCAGACCGCAGTCTCTGAAACATTGTGATGAACTTACTAACACACATGATGTTCATCATCAATAATAGTATTAATTAGAAGCAAGGTTTAAAATTTTGCCGGAGATGGCGGTGGCGAGTGCAGCTGTAAAGTTGGGATCTCTGGTCAAAGAAGTGGCCATTTGTTGAACCAAACACTGCTGCATTGACTTCCCACCATTTTCACCAAATATTACTCCTCCTGATTCACTTTTGCTCTGGTTCGACACTAGGGCTGGCAATTCAGATCCATGTCCTCCATGGTTGTGCTCTCCTTCGTAGGTCGCCACCAACACTGTCGGGTCTTCCGCACTCCTTTGCACCTATATATATATATCAGTAATCTATTAGAATGAATGATCCAGTCCCACGTTGGATGATTGGAAGATGAATTAATATAATTAAAGGTATAATGTAATGTTAAGGTAAGTTCTATCAAATCCGCTTAAACTATTTTGATAGAATAACAAACCTAATATATATACACCTAGTTAATTCATAGTTCAACATAATTATCCTTTTGTGTAATTGAAAAGAGGGTTAGTTAATTTTAGTGTGAATCAAGTACCTTCTTTTTCACAGGGCAGCTTGGTGCGAAGGAGCACCTGAAGTAAGCTCTTGGAGAAGGGTTATCTCGAGTCACCTTCTGACCATATTTCCTCCACTGATATCCATCCTTCACATACTGTGTATATACATTCACACATAATAATTAACCATACTTATTATAATTAGTAATTGCAAGCTACCAAATTTACCGACACCCTAAGACAAAACCGATTGATCAAGACTATGAGAACTTACCAGGCTAGGATCTGATGGTTGGGTGCGCACCATAACTCTGGAAAACTTAGCGGATGGCCTTCTGAACGATGAATCTTCGTCGGTAATGTTGCTTATGCTCTCAGTATTATTGCCGCTAATACTAATCATATTATCCTTACAGGCTTCCGTCTCCGCTTTTCTCTTCCTTGATGATTCATTACTCTTATTATTGGTGTTGTTGCTCATCACTTGGCTCAATTGCTTTTTCAAAAGATTGTACTTCTCACTCAAGTGTGTCAGTATCTCCGTTAGCTTCTGATTCTCACTGCTTAAACGATTCAACTCTTGCACCAGATCCTCAGTCTGCAGCCATCATGAAATTAATTAAACTCTCTTGATTGTTTACCAGACAAGACACACAACTAGCTTTGAAATTAACGAAGAACAAGGAAAAAATGAGTTAAAGTTAGTTAATTTTACGAACCGTGGTTTCTTGTCTGTCCCGGGGACCAACTTTGAGGTTGAGAGAGGTGTCCACGCATGTTGATTCCATATCACAGAATTTGCAAAATAAAGAATGATACAGATCGATCTGAGAGGAAAAGAGATCGATATGGTTTAAGAGTTAAATGAAACAATTCATGAATCCGAGCCAGCTAGATGTTAATATATAGAGGAGAATAGGGAAGACTTTGATTATTATTCGAGAAGCAAAGGAAAGTTGTTGGAAAGTGGAGATGACCAAGGTTTTAAGGCACTTGGTTTTACAGTTTCTTCGATTGTGCCCACTCTCTCTCTCTTGACGCGCTCTAATAATATAGAGTGTAGGAGTAAATTCGAAGAGAAAGATAAATGATTTGGGAAAATTTTAGAAAAATACAATTAAAAATGGGAAAAGATAAATTGGTGTTGCGAATTTATCAAATTTCAAGTCAAAACTGAAGTAGGAATTTGGGATTTCCAATTCTGATTAAATGACCAAAATACCCTTAATTCAGTTCACAAGTTTCAAGGGTCAATAATAACATCTATTTTTATATTAACAACTTCAGATTTTACATTAACGACTTTATTTTCATGTTTTACAACTTCATATCTCAAAAAACATGGATAATTTTGAGGGTACAAGTTCCATTGGTCAATAACAATATCGGTATTTATATTAACAACATCATATTTTACATTAACGACTTTATATTAATGTTTCATAACTTTACATCCTCAAAATCAGGAATAATTTTGAAGGCATAAGTTTAATGGGTCCATAACAACTTCAGTATCTATATTAACAATATTAAATTTTACATTAACGACTTTTATTTCATGTTTCACAACTGAACTAAGGGTAATTTAGTCATTTGGTTAAAATTAGAAATCCCATATTTTTACTTCAATTCTAACCGGGGTTTTATAAATACGCGGCACCAATTTGTATTTTCTCATTTTTAAATATATTTTTCTGAAATTTTCCCAATGATTTTCACTATTTGGATGATTGACCCACACCTTAACATGATCTCGTTGACTTTAATTTGAGGTGCCTCTTGCCAAGGGGCATCTATACGTTTTTCATTATTTTAAAGTTTGGAGTATTATTCCTTCTGGGCAAGTAAAACCAAAAAAATGGTTACGTTAGTCAAACAAAGAGAACAAGGAAAATTTAAAGCTTAGCTTGAGGTAGAATAAACACGTACTGGAATAATATATATGGTGATAAATTTTTACTATAGAAACAAGTATAATGGGAAAAGCATATAGACTTGTTCCAAGTTGAATGAGAAAGACTGCGCAGAAGACGATGGAGGAAAATAAGGAGAAATGAATAAGAGTATCGATTAAAATTTCAAAAGACTTTCAGAAAAAGGCAAAGCATAAAAAAGGAAATTATAATTCAAAGGGACCTTGACTTGAACGTGTAAATGCAGTCGTATTACGTGTTACGCATATATATCCAACTTTGTCCCTCTAATTATACTAGATCCTGGCCCAGCATTTAGTATAATTAGTTGGTATATAGTTCATGTACAACCAAGTCGTGGTTGGAAATCATAAAATGGGGACTAGTTCACACCAAATCATATACAGCTCAGTCCTCCTTCTAGAGACGTACGCTCTTAATTCACGCTCAAGTCACCACCAAATTGTTCTCTCAAATATCGTATTTAACATTTTATTCTTGTTCTGTCAAATATTTTTGTCGACGGTTCCAACTTTGCAGCTAAGCAAATAACTATTCTTAACTATTTAGATAGGATTAGAAACGTAACGTAAGTTCAAAATAGTTATTATATTCGTTCAAAGAATTTATTCTATCTTGGAATAACCTCATCAGCTGATTGGCTGTGCTTCATGACGTGTCATTTGTAACTAGTTCCCATTGTACGTCGTCTATCTCGTCGCCACCAAAGAAACCAATTTTACCACGTCGATCAATTAAACTTTATTTATATGCCACGTCAAGTCATCGAAACTAACGCATCATTTGTAAATATGTGTTGGGGTACGTACGTGAAGATATGTCCATGAGGTCACGATGCCAACGTTTACGTTATCTTTGATATATATTTGCTGCATATTTTCCAGCCAAGCTTCTTATTAACTTAATTATAGGGTGATCGTGTTTATCTCGATTGTTCCCTGATTTTAACGCCTTCTTCTCTTGTGTTCCCTGGGAGGACATCAAATTAAATCTTCTTCTCTGGTCAATTACAGTATATTGAGAGGAAATTATGGAAGCAAGTGTATTGAACATGACCCTCTTGCATTATCATAAACTTAGTATTAATATTATATTTCAGCGGATGATTACGAAGCACCTACCTTTAGTCTATCATTCATTTTCCTTCGCCTTAATTAATTTCTTGCATTGACGCGGAGGCCTTGGGTCTTTGTGTTTATCTATAAGTTGTAGTGTGATGAGGCCCTTGAGAGAATGAAGTAATGCGATTATGTGGCTCACTTGTGTGTGGATTTTTTGGATCAAAACGAAATGCATGCGTCATCGTTACATATGTGGCAAGAGGAGATAGATGATAGATGTGGTGCGTGGCTCTAAAACGAGCCATATATAAGCACATGTGATCACACTGTTCTGATCTCTTGACCTAGGGATTAGTTAATTAAGGTACGTGGTCACGTCATTGAGGTTAAGTACCACTTATTTTTTAGCCATAGTCCCAAGATGACGTCCGCGAGATGGCATCATCCCTCTTGTTTTTGTAAATTCTGGAAATAACATGAAAGTTTTCTGCCCATATAGAAATAGGGCGCCCGTTGATTTATCTGTATATTCCAAGTGAATTTGTGATATAATAATGCAATTTGTTAGGCCGTTTCTGTTAATGCTGATCACTGAGATTCCCTCCGATACTTATATATTTACATGTAACTTTCAAAGTCAAGGAAGATATTGGAGTCAAATTGAATACGTGCTTTGGTGCTGGGGTTAAAGGTGTTTGTTGGGCAAAAGTCCTACAATTCCACGGTAGCATGCTGGGCACTTTCACATGTTTTTAATTTTGGGAACTATCTCCTTCGTTAGACTTGGGGCTCCTGGTCGTCGTTCTTCTTATGCGCATGCTTTTTGATTAAATTTATTTAATCTTTTTTTAATAAAATATCTCCATCCAGTATCCATACTTATTTTAATGTGTGTTTAGCTTTTGGAGAATAACTTTAATTATTTACGAAAAAAGACTTTTAAAACTGCGGTTTAAGGCTTACCTAAACACACACTTAAAAAGGAATTGGAACTTCTAATAAGTGTGTTCACGGTCACTTTTTAATTTGGAAAAATGAATGAAAGTACTTGTAGTTTAAGGAATTTCATATAAAAAAAAAATTGATACTCAAATTCAAGGCCTTATAATCAATAATATTTTCAAACATGTTTTTTAACCAAATTCTTCATTTTCGTCATAATTAATTTATTTTACCAACTTTTTGATATTGCAATAAGTTCCTATGAGACCAATGTACGCTGTGGTGGCGTGGGGGCAAGTGTGAGGGAATTGTTTGAACAGTTCTCTTAATTAGCAACATGTTAACCTTGTTATTGAAAGAGACGAACAAGCTATGTCTTAATTTATATATATATATATATTGCGTGTGCGACTACGTTACGTGTGTATGTATATAAAGAAATATTTAGAGCCCGTTTGGTTCATTCTCATTACATGTCTGTAATAATAATCATGATTGCATTATCAAAAGAAAATTGTTTTGTTGCTATTTAGAATGGTAATAGAGTTTACTATGATAATGATGATTACCAAAAAATTAGTAATCCTCATTCATACCTTCCCTCATATGAATCCTCATTATCATCCTATTGCATGGTTAAAAAAATCCAATTTATCCTTTATTTTATTATGTCTTTATTTCATTTATGTCATTTCACTTGTCACATCACGCCACAACTACCACCGCCTCCTCCTCCTCCTCATCCACCACCGTCACCTCCACCTACTGCCTCCACCACTACCTCTTCCACTGTTGCCTCCACCACCCCCATTGTTGCCATCGCCACCACTACTTCTTCCTCCACCCTCACCACCACCACTACCTCCTCCTCCTCCTCAGCCGCCCCCGCCACTCTCCCGCCGCCGCCTGCCCGCCGCCACCACACACTACCTCCACCACCACCACAAACCCAAAGCCACTGCCACCACCTCCGTCGCTGCCACCACCTACCCGCCGCCATCACACACTACCTCCATCGCCGTCGCTACCTATTGCCACAACCAATACCTCTACTGCCACTAGTCTACAACCACCACCACTACCTTCTCCATAGCCGCCACCCACCTATAGCCACCGCCGCCACCTCTGCTGCTGCCACTACCTCCTCCTCTGCCGTCACCCCCTCCACCCCCATCGTTGCCATCGCCACCGCCTCCTTCTCGGCTTCTCCTCCATCCCCGCTACCACCAGCTCTTAAACTATTTTTTCTGTGAAGATTATATTAAGGGTAAAATAGACTTTGTGCATTATATTAAATTTAAATAATTGTTAAAATATTAAGTCATTGCATATTGGTTAAAAATCAAACCAAACATTGCCCCTGTAATTAATATTGCATTGCATTCTATTGCACTGTAGAGTATAATAGGATCAAACCATACGAGTCCTTATATAATTGAGTTAATAAACACTTGTGAAGGTGTGGACTAAAAACAATGACATTCACGAATCATGTACAGCCAACGTTATTTTTTATTTGGACGATTGTGTCGGACTTCAACGGTTGTTCAGGGATTGGGCTTGAAACGGAACATGGGCCAGGTAGCTTCTGGCCCATTAATGCAGGTGGGTTGATGTAGAATGAGTGCAATGGAGAGTGGTAAGCAAAAAGGGTTTATGAAGCCCAATAGTGAGGCAGGAACCTAGTCCACCACTGATGTAAAGTGAAACTTTTTGGGCTGAATATAGGGCACAATCTTAGAATGGAGAATGTGCGTATCATTGAAATAGCGAAGGATGATCATGAAGAAAGGAACTTGAGAATTTGTGAGGGGAAATGATGACAGGTTTGAAGGGAAAGAAAAGCCGAAGATAAGGATTGATTGAGAATTTGAGATGAAGCAGAGGCAGTGAAGGGAGGGGCATTTGGTGAGTAGTCGGCCAATAGTTCCGAATTTGTTTCGTGCGGAGTGGATGATCTCTCCTTAGTCTACCACCTGTCCCCTTCAACTTCCTCACCAATGACACTCTTCCACTCCCGCTTCTCTTCTCCTACCTCCCTTCAACTCCCACCCTTTTATTCTTTAAAAGGCAAAAAATAGCACCAATTAAAATTGGTAAAAGTAATTGAGTATAATGAATTTCAATTATTTTAAAAGAACTAGTTTAGAATTTTGAAATGTTACAAAATTTGAGAAATTTCCTAACTATTCTTAATTTTTTTTAAATAAAAAATCTTCAATCCCTCTACTGGGCGTCGAAGGCAACAGGTGACCTGATCTCCTGCGGCCTAATAAATTTTTTTAAATTTCTCAAATAAAAATAATATTTATATTTGACCAAAGTTCCATTTACAACTTCAGTATTACTATTAACAACTCACATATTCGTATTCACCATTTTAGCATGAGAAATTAATATATATATATATATACATATATATATATATAAATATTATTCCGCCGTTTACAACTTTAATATCAATATTAACAACTCAAGTTTATATATTGACAACTTTTGAATGAGAAATTTAAAAAATATATAATAGGCCGCTGGAGCTTTGATCGCCGTTGCTGGAGCTCCGACGGCCGATTGCTGTTGCTGAAGCTTTGGCAACCGATTGTTGACAAGGTCATTAGAGTTCTGGGATGGCCACCTCCAATAGTCACCAATGGCTATAGGCTGAAAAAGGGGTTAAGGATTTTTTATTTTTTTTAAAAAAACTAAGAATGATTAAGTAATTTCTAAAATTTTATAATATTTCAAAATTTTAAATCAATCCTTTTAGAATTATTAAAATTTAATATACTTATTTATCTTTTGGCAGGTACCCCAATTGTTTTCGATATTCTTTAATGTTAACCTTTGCTCACACCATGTATTACTCTGACTATTCTTAATCTTTTCCCCCAAAAAAAACTTTGAATATACCATATATTATTATAGAACACGGAACGAGGATTTATACATGAACCTTCCTCATCTGATTAAAAAAGATAAGGAAAGAAAATTACACCATTGCGCCAGTCATCAGAATCTTGGACATCTTATTCTCCCAAAAAGCTGAAATACCTTTGCCAAGTGCCAACTCCTGCAACAAGCTTTCATTCCTCCGAATTGCCCATGGTGTCTACATTATTTTTTTTAAAAACAAAAACTATGACTAAAGCCGTAGGTGTAGGCTCAATGGCTCATCAACGATAGTTACATTACCTATTTACATTTATATACAAATCTCACGCCAAAACTCCTTTTTCCCTTCTCCTTTCACCATCAAATCAACAAATCAAGCCGGCTAGACACAGAAATGGAAAAGGAAAACACACCGGTGAAAAGATCATTTTGTTAGAATGGTGTCTATACTCTGTTCCTATACTACGTTGCTAATAACTTGTTCCTGAGATTCTTCTCCGTAACCGCCACCCATGTTACCATTGCCCGGGCTGTCGCCTTGCCACGTCCACACTATGTCTTTCAGTGCCGGCCTAACTTCTTCCTCACAAAACTTTGCATATTCCAGAGTATCGCCCGAGCTCTTTGAGAACTCCACAACCGCCACCTCCGGTGCCACCTCGAACACCTCCGCCGTCACCGTCAACCTCCCTTTCCTCCCCTCCGATGGCCCTTGCAGCCTCATCTTGAAACCCTTCTCGTTTCTTACCTTAAAACTCAGCCCTCTCGCCACCGTCTCGATCTTCGATACGATCGCCGTCGCCGAGCATTTGGATGTGAACATCGACCCTGTTTTCCTCTTGCTCTCGAACAACCCAGACAAATCAAACCCAGAAGACATGGACGAAATAAACTCGAACGCATTGAAGAACTTGGGCGATGAAGGTTTCGATCTTGGGTTTGCAGGCTCTGATTTCTGCAGCTCTTTACCATCGGAAACGGGTTCCTCTAGTTGAAAAGCGAACGGCCTCGAGAAACCTTTCAAAAACCATGGGACCCGCATTATTGCGGGGATCGTAGCCCGTCTCTCCGGATTAGCCACGAGGATTTTCGAAATCAATCTCCTCGATTCAGCAGAAAACCATGGCGGATATTGGAATTCGGCTTTTAAAACCTTGCTATACATACTCATGAGATTGTCGTTCTGAAAAGGAAGAAACCCAGCGAGCAATGCATACAGAATGACACCGCACGACCATATATCAGCCTTGGACCCATCATACCCTTTCTTTCTCAACACCTCGGGGGCTACATACGCCGGAGTACCACACTGGGTGTGGAGGAGACCGTCTTGACGGAGATGTTCCGGCAACGCCGAGAGGCCAAAGTCGGAGATTTTGAGATTCTCGTTCCCATCCAGCAACAGATTTTCAGGCTTGAGATCCCGGTGTGATACTCCCCTGCTGTGACAGAAATCGACGGCGCTGATTAATTGTTGGAAGTACTTACGAGCGACATCCTCCTTGAGTTTTCCTCTGGCGACCTTGGCGAAGAGCTCGCCGCCGCGGACGTACTCCATGACGAAGAAAATTTTGGTCTTTGTGGCCATCACTTCTTTGAGCTCAACGACGTTTGGGTGACGAACCAATCGCATAACGGAAATCTCTCGCTTGATCTGATCCATCATGCCCTCCTTCCTTACCTGCTCCTTGCTCACGATCTTGACGGCCACGCTCTCGCCGGTGGCTATCTGTTTGCCGTGATACACCTTGGCGAAAGTCCCTTTGCCCAGAAGCCTACCCATCTCATACTTGCCAAACACTGTATTTTTCTCCTCCTCCATTGATTCTGAATCTTTGAGCACCAATTTTTTTATGCGAACGAATGAGCAAGTGTTGGAATCAAAAGAAGGAAAGGGGGTTATGAGTAATTAGTAGTGGGGTGCGTTACATTGCATGGTGCGAGGAGGTTAAGGAAAGGATTAAAGCGCGGGTGGATGAGAGTGATGTGATGATGAGAGTGGGACAAAGGAAAGGGAAGGAGGGGGTGCCTGCTTACCATTGGAGCTAGTGGTATCGGCCTATTCCTTGAGCTTGAATCGTGAAAGCCCACAGAATGAAAGTCTCGGTCCACGAATTAGGAGGGGGACACGTTATGCGTGGTGGGGCTTCAAAGCTTCCGTCAAGGGCCGTGCTTCCAACTTATTTTGCACAGTTGATTGATATGCTCATTATTATTTTTTATTTCTTTCTTTACTGGGGAGTGGATCGGTTTTTCGGTGCTCATAAAGACTTTATTAAAAACTTATTTATTGAGTGGAATACGAGAAAATATTTTTTTCACATAAGAAAAAAGAAAGATATATTATACATATAGGAAGATTATTTAAACATAAGAAAAATTATTTACACTCTAAGATTTCATTTAATAAATAAATTTCCAATGCGGTGATTGTGGACAATTTTCCCTCTTTTCTTTTTTTTGGGTCCGCCTTCCGACCTTTTTCAGTGGGAGGAGGGGTCGAAGGAAGATCTAAGGGATTGGGCATATGATCTGGTGGTTCACGGGATCACGGCACAACTCATGGAAATGGTTCTGTCAAGATTCGCCATCGTCTTATCAGGCATCAACACGTATTCTTTTGTCGTCCGTCTCCTTGCTCGATATATCGGTCTTTCTTGCTTTTTGGGAAACCCAAATATTTTTATAGTCTAGGTTATAAAATAAAGAATTCTCATATTTCTTAATAAGTGCATTATCCTTAATTTAAATTTATATTATTCTCTTTATAATTAAAATGAGGTTCTTTATTGTCTAAACCAACAACTTATTGGTGCCCAAATTTTTTGCTCATGGTATCTAAAGTTTTTCTGACAATTAGGGCCAGTTTGCTTCTTTTCAACACGTTCAGGGTGATGCTAATCCAACAAAAGCTTCTAGATACTCATGAGTACCGTGCAAAAACTTCCGAGACATTGATCTTATGTTTTAATATTTCAAATTATATGCATACCTTAAATTTAAAAATAATATAATATATTTGTTAAAATTAAAACATATTTGGATCAGATATTTCTAGTAATAACCCTTTATACTGCTAATAATAATAATCCACTCATAGTTGTGTTTTTTTTTTTTGAATGGTACGCGTAGTTGTGTTTTTACATTTTCTCCGTTGTTCAAATTTCCCACTAACCTTATAATGAGTGTGTTTGAGGATTTGGATTGAGGTAGAAGGCATGCAACCTCAGAATATGATGCTTTGAGAATATTGATACGTTGATCAGCTAGGAAACTCTGTATATAGGGGTGGGAACAGGTCAGGCGGCCTGTCAGGGGCCTGCCGCCTGGCCTGTTTCGGGTCTGTCCAAGCCTGGCCTTTCAGGCTAAAAGACCAGGCCAAGGCCTGTATGAAAGCCTGATTTATTTATCAGGTCAGGCTAAGGCCTGTTAGTAGGCCTATTAAGCCTATTAGGTTCGCCTGTTAAAAAAATTAAGGGTATAAGTGTAATTAAAAAAAACACCAACGTTCAATTTTTTCTCTACACCGACAGTCTATTTCTTTCAAATTTCAATTTTCACACTTTGGCAAAAAAAAAATCTTCACACAATTCAATCAATCAAGCCGACAAATTGCACAACTCACAAGCAAAAAAATCTCACATCGTAACACAAGCACTAAAAAAAGCTCCAATCACAGCGGGTCCCATGGTCACATGGACAAACATACCTCACAACACAAATCAGATCATCAGTTCATCTTTCGAGGAAAAAAAAGATCATCATTTCTTCACATTCACATAACACCTTACAAAGTTACGGTACTCCCCTTGTTCTCACCTACGTCTTCACAGAATCACAGGTCACGCACAGCTCTCTGTCGACTCATCGTCATCTGTCTCACTTCAGCTCTCCGTCAATTTCTCATTTCATCGTGATCTTCTTCTCAGATCTTCGACGGAAGACATAGCTTCTCAGTTCTCGGTGCATTTCTCTGTTCTCTGTCAGCTTCTCAATTCTCTGTCACGCCAACGCCTTCTCTGAATCCGACGCGGAATCCTCATCCCTTCTCAGTTGATGCTTTGAGTTCAGGTTTAAATTATCCCATTTTAAACATTTATCTTTTAAACTCAGTTCACACAGTTTATTCTTTAGCCTGCTTTAATTTATTTATTGCTTTGAAACTCTGTTTTTATCAAATGCTTTGGCGTGTTCTGCTTTAGCCTGCTTTATATTCAATTAGAAAGTGGATATTTATCGTTCAAATTCAATTTATTTATTTCTCTTGTTGATTTAATCGTTTAAATTTTTTCCAAGATCTATCGTTTAAACTCTTTTGATTTATTTGTGTCATCTTCGTTTGAAAGTGAAACAATGTCATATAGCTCAGTTGTACGCAATGCTGTTGAGGTATGTGAACAAGCACCAACAGATTCAAGTTATACATATTATTTGTTAAATTATTTTATACTCTAATACTATACATTTGATTATTTTTTTAGGTCTTTGAAGGAGAAGAAGAAATATTTGATGTGAAGATGAGAAAATCCAGTGGCTTTATATTTTATTTCATATTTTATGATGTATATTGGATTATTAGTGTAATTAGGCCTGTTTTTGGCCTGATTGTCAAGAAACCTATTGTGCGGCCTGTGGCCTGTAAGTCTATTTAAAATATTTTAAAGTTATAAGCCCCTTAACAAACCTTAGGCCAAGCTAGGCCTTTGTACAGGCCAGGCTTAGGCCTAAAAAATGGCTTGTTAAGACAAAAGCCTGGCCTGGCCTATTCCCACCCCTATCTGTATATATCCAATAATTGTGGCATCAATTGTTGATCCAGCTAACAAACTCTATGAGCCGAGTCAGGAGTTGTAAAGAAAGCACCGGTTAAGTAGATACTTCTTCATGTTCTGATTGTAAGATAAAGTTGACTTTTATGAAGAACATTTTTTTTGCCAACGATTTTTATAAAGAAATTAAGGAAGCTAATTAAATTATTTTATAGTATTTTTATTTTTTTTCAAACTAATTAATTTAACTAATAAATTAATATATAATCTAAGGATACATAACATATGCTATGATTAAGTAATTTATCTATCTTCCTTAATCTTTAAAAAAAAATTAAATTTGTCTTGTATTTAGGATAAAAGGTAGTATAACATAAACTACTACTCCCTCTTATCCTTATTATAAGGCACCAACTATCAATTCTCACAAACTAATAAAGGTAGTTAAAAGCATTAAAGTTGTCCTAAAATTTAAGTAGTTTCCAATATTACCCTTACAAACTACACTAAATTCAAATATCCATTAATTATTACTCTCGCACACTACCTTTATTAAATATGGGTATACATAAAAAAATAAATTAAATGCTTTTTGAAAACTTGTAAGTTCCTTATAAAAAGAACCAAAAATATTTATTAATTGGTGTCTTATAATAAATACATGAGGAAGTACCATACAACGCATCCAGTTGTTGGCCTAGAAAGGCTAGGAACTTCACTCGAATCGGGTTGTTCTTGATTTCAGCTCTGAATCCAGTACGCACACTATCGGCAATTGAATTCTTCTGGTTTTATATATCAATACTGGCAAAGTTGTTGTTTCTCTGCGCTAGAACATTACATATTCATTTGAAAAAAAAAAATATATTTGAGTATGATTCCCTCACAATCGTGGATAGCAAAATACAGAGTTATATGTGCTTTTTTAAATAAGAAAATGTTCAAATGCGGCTTCCTTAAATTTCAAATAAAACTGGTCCATCCAAATTTCCTGGATAAAAAATGACGAGTTCTGAAATTCAAGATCCACATGTATGATAAATTGTTTCAACCAAAATATATATGACCAATTATGTCTCATTAGCCTGGTCGAAATGGATCGAAATTGACTATAACTATAAGAACTAGCTGCATATATAAAAAAAAAAAAATGCATGCCCTGTCCATCCAATTTGTTTTATAAAGATGAATTACTCATTCTTAAGAATTTAAAAAACGCAGTTAGAGTTAGCTGGATCAATAAATGTGTTAAAAATACGAAAATTCTTTTAAGAGGGTTGGTGGTTTTTAATATTAATTATTTAGATTTCAATTTTGGGGTGAAAAGTCAGCATCTGAAAACTGACACGCATGCATTCTCTGGCTTATAAGAAATACTATTAGTTATAGATATAAGACCTAGTTAATTTATTTAGGAGATTAAAGAAATTAAATAAATTATTTAATCATATCATAAATTATATATGATTAAATTATATATCAGTTTATAAGTCAAATAAATTAGTTTGAAGAAAAAATGATAAATATAAATATTTTAAAATAACTTAATTAATTTATTTAATCTTCTTAAAAAAACAACCAGCCCTTATAACGTAATTCGAGGCTATGTTGGCTGCGTAGAGACTCCAAACGCATTTAAAATGACTGGCAAAAAAAAAAGGGTCCTCGCAATGCATAATGCTTCGCAGTATTGGGTGTGTTTGGATTGACGATGGGATAAGTGACTTATGTTTATTTTGACTTATTGAATCTTAAAAACAATGTTTGTTTGAGCTTATAAAAACTTATAAGTTACTTTTTACGTAAATCGAGACACAACTCCTCTCACATACTTACTTCGTATACCGTAAATCACTATTAAAAAGCAACTTATAAGCAATCGAATCGCTAAAACAAACATACCCAAAATAAAATAAAAAAAAGTAAGATTGGGTAAAACAATGAATGTTTGGATTGACGATTGGATAAGTGACTTATATAAAAGTAAAAGATGTTTGGTTTGGCTTTTGTTTAAGTGACTTTTGTGTTATTTAAGAGAAAAAATTGTAAAAATTATGAAAAATGAAAAATTGAAGGGATAATTGTGGAAAAATACCTCATTAACAGCTTAATTGTTAAATGGGACCTGGGAAGATATCTACACACGGAGGGATTTTTTCACAATTTTTCCAAAAATTAACTTTGAAAATTTGGCAATGATACAATTTTAAATAAAATGCTGAAGAGTTATGACCATCATGACAAGCAATGCAAAATGCACATATGAAGATAGTCATTTCCACCTTCTTCTCATTTGTTAGGGTGGCATTCTTGATGATAAATTGATCCACGATGTTGTTTAGCTAACTATTACCTCTTGATATATTGTTTAAAATCACTTAATGTGCAATTAAAATTGGAATAATGCAACATGAGTTTTCTTGAATTTGAGTGTTAAATAACCCCTCAAGGATACAAATTAACCACATTAACTAGACAATAACACACTAATTAACATAATCTCATTGCATCCACAAAGAAATTCAAATAAATATAATTTTCACACTATAAAATCCAATTTCAACTACAAATATCAAACCAACAAAAACAATTAACATCAATCTTAGTTCCAAAATCACATACATAAAAATTCCTAAAACTAGGCAATCCAAATATATAATTATAAACTAATGAAATGATAGCAAAACTCCATTTTCTAGTCTATTAAACTCAAGCACAAATCATCATCACCAAGAATTGAAAGCTTAGCCAATCATAGGAATAACTTCAAGAAATATAATCACACTTTGATTCAAACACACAGTCATAAAATCACATATTAAGTTAACCAATTAGCATTAAATCAATTTTAGTTCAAGGCTGGATTTGAATAAAAAAAAATCAAAACAGATGAAAGGCACGGCTGTGTGAGTTCAGAAGCATGATGCAGCCACGAACTGGAATAATATTGGAAACAGAGGTGACTGTCGGTGGTGGAGGACGATGGATGATAGGTGATGAGTGGTGGAGATGAGGTGGAGATGGTGCTAATCATTGTTTGGATTCTCTGAAATGGTGAGGAGAAGAAGTTGACGAAGCTGCTGGTGGTAAGGAAGCTCATGGTGCTGTGGTGATAGAAATGAGAACAGAGGAAGACTGGTGGTGGTTGACGGTGGTTCTGGTTCGGTCTCTCTTTGTCCCAGCTTTCTCCCCGCGGCGCTCCACGTCGCTCATAGACTCCCCCAACTCAACTCTCTGCCTCCAGCTTCCCCCTTCATCCGCGACTCTCATTTCTCTCCAAACTCAATTCAGTCCTCTCCCTTCTCTCACAGCTCCCTCCGATCCTCTCAGCTCTGTTCTAGCAGCGGCTTATGGTATTGAAAAAAAGGGCTCGCCAGTTGCTTGTGGTGGTGAAGACGCCGCCGGCGAGAGAGGAAAAGGAAGATGAAGGTTGGGCTATTGTCGGCTAGGTAGACGCACGAAGAACATCAGAGAGGAGAAGAGAAGAGGGAGAAATACGTGGGCATGCATTATAAGCTATCGATATAAGCCACACTTTGGGGCTTTTTGAAAAGCCCCTTATTTTCAATCAAAAGCCATGAACTCAATGCCCAACCAAACATGAATTTTTTTTTATAAGTCCCAATCGAACTTAAAGGATTGCAGTCAGACTTAAAGGGCTTCAAACAGCCAAACGAACACACACATTGTTGCCTCTTCATCCGCGTGTGTGTGTTTGGATTAGCTTTTTTTAATAGCTTTTACGACTTACGAGGTAAGTGTGTTAGAGGAGTTTTATCTCGGGGTACACAAACCATGATTTGAAACCATAGTTTTGGTGCTTGCCAAACACACACGTCTCTTTGCAACAGTAAGTAGTACTCCCCCAACGTCTTTTTATAAGAAATAACAACAACCATATATGACTTATTTATATCTATAAGAAACATTTAGATAAGAGTATTTTTTAAAAAAGGTTACAATTTTTATAAATTATTATCTTTAATCAACTTTCTCATTTACTTTTATTACTGGATTAAGTGTTTATTATAAAAGGGATGAGAGGGAGTAATACTTAACATTCACTATTACAATAATCATAAAGAACAAGAAAATAGACAAAGTAAAATTCCGTAAGCACATCATTGGATGATGAGGTGGGCAACTTGAAATGAGCCCTACGAATTTTTATTCTCTAGAGATTCAGCTGACGATAAGAAAAGAATGAAACACGTACTCTATAAAATTGTAATCACATTCGTTATTACATTTTTTACTTATTAAATTATAACGAATGAGGTCAAAAAAAACATAGAGGGAGGAGACACATGTCACGTAATAATGAGTGGTCCGGTGGCAGAATCAGTTCAAAAGGCTTAAAAAGCGGACAAATTTCCGTAACGGTTACCCGTCTCGTCCTCCCCCAGTTGTCACCCACATGTAAGTACCGGTCCCACTTAGAAGCAAATATCCAAAAACGTCCCTATGCCCGTGGTCCCACACGTGTTGTGCTGTCCCTTGTCCACCCCCAGTTGTTTTTTCTTTTCATAACCTGGCCAATTACGACATTTTTTGAATACACCCATCGCTCCTACATTCTTATCCACACACTGAATATGAGAATGTTTGTTTTAGTGATTAGATTATTTATAAGTTATTTTTTATGTAGATTGAGATACAATTCCTTTCATATACTTATCTCGTATACTGTAAATTATGATTAAAAAACTGCTTTTAAGTATTCCCATCACTCATCCAAACAAACACTGATACTCTACCCCCTCCTCTTTTTTGCCCCCTTAACAATTCAAATATGATTTAGTGGGGGATTTTTTTAAATACTATGTCCACATATACTATGATGCTAAGAAGAATATAAATTAAGTATTGTTCGATGAAGGTCCGACCAACAATGAATTATGGAGTTAATAATTCAATTCTCGGCGTTTACGTACGACGAATTAACTGAACCAAATTCCAATAATGCAATGCTTTTGAGCCCCACCGTGATCATGTTCGTGGGCCCTTTATTAATTATAAAGCGGACGTCATTAATATTGCTAATTCCACTGCACGCGGGCTTCCCCGATTTGAAAGGCAGTCTCTGACGGAGTATGTTTCTGAGTTCTTGTTTTTGCCACCAAGATTATTTCTAATACATAATTAACATTTTATAAGCATAGAGAGGACAGTTTGGCATTTGAAAAAATTAAAAAAGAAACATGCAGGGTTCACAGAATTCCAATCTGCTCTTGGCCTCGGGAGGACACGTCTCCTGCAGCAACCAGTAAATTGTTCTCTTATGTTACAGATTTGTAAAGCCTTAACAAACAGTATTCTAGGATATTTTATAATGACGTGTGTCTGTGGTTTTCATGTAATATAACTCCCAACGCAGAAGGACCTTCTGCCCATAAAAAACAATTATATCTCCCTAAAAAACATTCAAATGTTTGTTCAGAAGTTTTCGCTCAAGATGTTTATTTGGGTTGGACCTCATTGATTCGGTTTGAAAACTTCTGGGGACATTACACCCAACAAATTTCCTTACACCTACTGGTCACTGATCATGCGTAAAAATTTTAAGAACAAATATTGGACCTTAAACCAAATAATACATAATAAGTTTTTGCTTTGTCCTGTGTGTATTGATGATTGATGAGACGTGAGAAGGATGAAGAGAGGCCATGTGGCCATGTGGCATTTGAGAGGGAAACGAAAAGCACTTGCTATCCATATGACAATATCAATATCAATATCATAAACAATGAGCCACCAATAATTCAAATTTTGATTTTTAGGCGCACAATGAAGGCGACCTGCGATCCACAATATGATTGGGGCACAATTCCTACCAGTCCACCTCTTATCCTTTTGCGTCTACCATGAAAACAAGAAAAAGAAAACAGAAAAAAACTTTAAAATTATAAAATACTAAATTAGATTTGTTACTAAAAGTTGATAAGGGAATAATAAAACTTACTTATAGACAATTTACAACTCAATTTTTAAGAAATATTTGATTTAGAATTTCACAATTTCAAAATTCTTTTTCTATCTTCTTATAGAAAAACCACTATGTAGTCAAACAAATGAATTAAAAAGCACCGCAAATTTACAACTCAACTGTGAACCAAGGTTATTAAACTGAAACCGGTCAGTGAACCGGTCGGTATACTGGATCAAAGGTCAATGGGTCAGACCGGAGTCAAACTGGAGTTAACCCGGGACCAAACCGGTGAGAGAGTGAAAATTTAAGGTTTATTAATATGAAATTATAAAGAAATTTAAAAAAAAAAGATTTTTAAAAAAAAATTAAAAAAAATACTGAACCGTGAACCGGACCAATTTTCTCACCAGGTCACCTGTTCCTGGGCCGGACCGGCCGGTCCGGTCCGGGTTTAATAACCATGCTGTGAACAATGAGTCTATGTCCACGAGATTCAAGTCACTCGATCCCAAGCTATATCAACATTTGCATCATCATGGTCATTCATTTATTACTCCACTTCCTTTTCATCCCACCTCAATAACTTGCACGGGCTATTTTTGAAATCATTTCACTTCTCTTATATAATTATATAGATTATTTGTCTTCTCCAGTTTAATAACATTTTTCTTTTCGAAAAAGAGCCATCAAAACTGTCCGTTATGAAGTAAGTAAATGGCCTAGAGCCTGTTTGAGATAGCGTTCTGTAATCTCAAAATTGTCTTTTTTTTTTTTGTGAAAAAAGCCATGTGTTGTCATTTTAATGTGTTTGAATTAACGTTTTAATTTAGCCCCTTAATCACAGCATCGGCCCTTAGATATAATTTACCCCCTTCTCTCCCTGTTCATCTTGGCCTTCGGAATAGCTACCTAAAATGTTTTGTTTAGGTGGATCTAGGCCCAAAATAAGAGGCTGTGTGTTTTATTTCGACCTTACGTTGCCAAGTAAGCCCAAAACAAAAGGATGCGGCTCTGAAGGTTTTCTACTTGCATCTGGATTTATGAACTGCTCAATGAATTTAATTATGGGGTATGCATTGCCCGGTATTTTCTTTTTTTAAAAAAATCATGTCATGTGATTAACTGCTTACTTGAAAAACCTCTAAATCATGGTTTCAGAAGCCCTTTTCCATAAGCTAAAATAAAACTCCCCTCACATACTTATTTTATAAATAGTAAAAACAATTCTCCAAAGCTAAAACAAAAAGGTGTGAAGCAAAAGTATGTTTATGTGATATGAACAAACTTAAAACTAGCAATGTCTGGGTGTAGGAATTTTTCCCGTGAAAGTTTAAAAATATAAGCGTGTATTCCATTTGCAGTATTTAACATATATACTCTTGCATATGACCCAATATTTTATTTGAATCACAACATTCAATAACTCACGATGGTGACATATTCTCATCATTGTCATGCGTGAATATATATATATATATATATATATATAAGCGACTGCACAGCTTTCAATTATTTTCCCAACCCACTTCCCATTTTATTCTATCGTCCCCGTGCTCCCGTGCCGCGTGCATTCCCTGTTTGGTATGCACCATCTTTAAAATGAAACATTTTGTACTTTTTTTTGGGTATGTTTTACAAATTTATGCACAGATCACTCACTGTTAACTAATAAAATGATACATTTTGTACATTTTTTTATGCTTAAAAAAGGTTTCTCGTCAAATTTAGATTTCGGCTATCTATCTTATACTATGTAGTACGTTTTATCTGAACACTAAAATAAGTCCACTAAAAGCATTAAATAATGAGAGATCAAGTACACCTGCCGCCAATACTCGAAAAAGGGATAAGGCGGGGCAAAATGAAACCCTAACGATATACTATTTAATATGGGTTTAAAATTTTCCTTTGCTGTTCGGTTCTTATTCTGATTATTTTCGAATACCACCAGCTTAATTACGACACGGGCAGCAATCACCAGATCGGGAACCGACCATTGACTTCAGGAAGAGTCTTACATCCTTAAAACTCCGAAATTCTAAATCGCCATCAGCAACCTGAAACCCACTTGAATTATCCTGTTATGCATTAATATTAATACTTGGAATATTGATCATAGGCAGCGAAAAGAAATTAGGCCCCCAGAGGCATGCTCCTGTATATATCTTAAGTGGCTAATCAACATTCAACAACCGTTTCTCTCGTGAGAAGCACATATTAAAAAAGAGAGACCAGAAATTGTCTCGCGGTACAGTTATGTATGTATAATCAAGGACCAACCAGTTGCCCGTTAGAGTATACAGCTTAGGAAGTAAAGACCTTTGCAAGATCAGTGATTTGAGCCTTGCTAACTAACAAGCACGTACCTGTGAAGAGGGGTAGCCACAGATCTCAAACATCACTACTTTCAAACCTCATCATCTTGAAATCGTTTGCTACATTCGATTCACAAACATGCTAAAAAGAATAATTCATTATTCCAGTCAATGATAAGTTACAAGTGATGATAATAACAGGCATCTCTAGTTTAACCTTCTCATAGGAGAAATAAACCCAAGAAAAGCAACAGAGAGAGAAATCAAAGAAAACTACACATAAACCAAGTTTTGGGACTGGCACAATTATCAGTTTCTCCATTCCAAAGCTCAGCGTAACCTCCTAAAACGCCGCGTGTACTGTCAACAAGGGGCGCATGTTGTGAACTTGATCAACTTGGCATATAATTAGATACAGCTTTAACTTCAATCGCCAAATATTAGAGACACAGCTGTTCATCTTTCTCAAATTATAAACTGTAGGGTTAAATGTCAAGCAAATTTACAAACAAGACTCCAGGTCCTCAGTCCAGGTGTGCTGAGAGCTGACTGATAAAAACCGGAGGTGCAAAGGCGAACCAGATTTCTCTTTTGCATCATTTTTTCCACCATGACTCTGCAACCTGTGTCAATAAAAACAAATCATTCATCAAGTCACACTAACCAAATCATCATTAGACCTTCCGCCTTCCCCTATATATGTGTTTTCTAAAGTTGGACACGTACATACATTAACAAAGGCTTTTAAACATTCTCCGATTGCAACTGGAGAAAGCACCCAATTAAAAGGCCCAAGCTAATTAGGAGAGAATATATACCATTTTGTTCCCGGAAATGGCATGACAAATTCTCTTTGCAATGCCCAACGCCGAAAATTGTTGCCTTTCACCATAACAATAACAAGTTCTATTCCATTAACATCCAACTCATTGGATACACACAAACACACATATATATATCAAAACTACTGAACCATCAGCATATATATTCACCAAAATCTGTTGTCTTTCATATACAAACTTAAGACAATCCCTTCAAACTTCTAAGGGTTAATCCCCAAGAATACTATATGCATGGGAATATAATCTCTTTTGCTTTCCCCATACCTATGTATAATAATGTTACCGCAAACTGGCAAGGTTATGGATCCAATGTTTCTATCTTTGTCTTCTCTTCATTCCAAATTCCAATCATGTAGATATTTTGTCTGCTTTGATTTGCATGCACCTGTCCTCCATCTTCCGTTTTCTGCAATCATAAAATTAGAAAAGAACCAAAAAAAATAAAATAATAAAGTAAACTGAATAATGGACATGTTTATTTCCAGATACTGACATTGATAGAATGGTGATAATGACGCAGCAAATGTGAAGAAAATAGTAGCCATTACAGCCGTCGTGAATGCGATGACTAATGACATAATATATGGTGATAGCTTGATTCAAATGCTACAGCTGTACAGCATCAACATGAGTAGCTACCTTTTGTCTTATAATATTAATAACTTGATCACTTACCAATTTTACCGTGTCAAATCTCCAACTTATGGCCGGAAAAGGTTGATTATAATATAACATTTAGCACACAGACACGCAGGAATGTGCACAGGGCTCCTCTAACTAGACCAAATAGTGGCTGTAAATGCCCAAACTATAATTAAGCATTTGCAGAATCATCATTGAAGTATCATAAGGCATAAAGATCCATCCCGTACCTAGTGAGCCGGATAAATCTTATGAATAACTTTGATATTCCTTTTTGAGTTGGGGACTGAAAAATCAAGAAACTCAAAATATGGATACAAAACAGTTAACGTACATGATTCGGTTATAATGCTACAGCACATCTTAATAATTAAAATGTTTTCATCGTGTCGTCCTTATATTCTACTTCCGTATAAAAGTTGATGTAGAAACTAAACAATTGTTGAATTTGACTACTCCTACTTAATTACCTAAATTGTTGATTACTCAACAGATATATTTGGTTAAAAATAGAGCTTTGTCTACGAAGTTAGGCTTGGGAACTGGGATAGTAAAATTCAAGGTATGGAACTTCAGAATTTCTCGAATTTAGTTTCTTAATTTGACTGCACTTTGATTGCCTCCTTGTATTAACTATCAAGCGTACTGCATATATATGCAGGCATTTCTTTTAGTTTTATGGTAATTAATTTATGTAGGCCAAAAAAATGGACAGAAAAAGTAATGAGCAAAGGATAAAATAATTTTAAAAATCTTATATAAATGACTAAATTAAAATTAGAAGGGTACTAAAATGTTCCTAGAAAAACCCGCAATTTTGATAGGTGCAGCAATTTCAAAAACCGGAATGATATTCTAATCACAAATCAATTGACGACGACGTTCCCACCCAACAAAGAATAGTCATCCAATGCAATCCATAAAAATAATCAACTCTTTCAGATAATAGAAAAGCCATCATTGCCAAGATAGAAAAAGAAGGATAGAGCTAGTATTTAAACATATATTTGTATTTGTTCTGCCTTGATTAATTTGATGGCCCCAGTATTGCTCTAATTAGTGCATTGCTTTGTTTGTGTGTATGTGTGTGTTTTGAATTAGTATTTTTTTTATTAAACAGTAGGTGAAAAGATGCAGATGCAGGTGTACATCGATGTGTGGTTTAATAGAAGCCAGACCAGCTAATCTTGCTTAGATTAATTTAAAATATAAAGCATTGCACGAATTAGAGCGGGCATCATAAGAATTAAAAATAAAGTCATGCTGTGAAAGAGAGAATTCAAACTGTATGGAATAAATAGATTTCCATAAAAATATGCTATTTAACTGTACACTATTCCAAATATCTATATCTATAATCACACAAACAAACAATTACCTATTGGATGTTATGCTTACATAAACGTCTTACATGATAAAATGTGCAGAGTTTTAGAGATGGGGTGTGTGTGTTTTGGGGCGGGAGCATTTTAATGATGGGTAAAAACTCGTGTAAGCACGCTATCACATCAAAAAGACATCCCATAAACAAAACTATACACAGACTTGAAAGATAATTAAAAGCCAAATCTTTTTTTTTTTTGCCATAAAAAGCCAAATCAATCATTGTCTTACTGCAGTAACAGTACAGTGGAAGACCCCGTGTACGAACCCTACGATATCCCATCTGAGATACAGCTTATGATTTTTTGACAATGTTTGCATGAAAATAACGTTGATGATATTATAAGAGGAAAACGATCATAGAGCAAACTTCACAACCACCAATGATGTTGCCCATATAAAATTTGATGATCATAAATTACTATTCAACCATTCACAGTATACACAAAAAGATGCATACAAGTAACTGATGGCTTTTTTAATTCAAATTAAAACTGTGCAGAATCTCTGGTACACTTTGTAGGATATCACTAATATTTCTCTGATCCTTAATATAAGATATAATTAATTAATTATTTAAGTTAGTTAATATAACTTTTTTTAAAAAACACCTTTAAATTTCTCCCTCTCTCTCAATACTTGATTATTGTTAAAGGGAATGTTAATAGGGCTAATTTTGGAAAAATTTGGTAAATATATGTGAAATATGACTCATATTTAGGATAAATACTAACTCCTCAATTAGATAATACATTAAGGACCATGGGAGTATTATTTAAAAGAGTCATAATGCATTACAAAATGAGTCAATGGCAGGTCTAAATCACTCTGTTGCAATCACAATCACTGACTTGGAAATCTGAAGAGTGCGTATAAGTATAATACGGAGTAAAACTATCAAATTACTAGTCTAAAAATGAAAGCTTTGATGGGTTAAAGCCCTTAGATTTAAAAAAGAAATTATAAACGAGCAAACATTAGTTGCAAGCATATGCTTTAATTATAAATTAAGATAAAACAAACCATATGGTAGTTCGTAAGTTAATATAGGACCATTATTGAGAAAAAATGACCACAAAATCTTATCATAAATAAATACATGAAAATTGAAAATTAATTTACCCACAAATATATATATAGGACTACTCTATCAAATCAAAACCATATTAGAAATCAGAACATGCAGCATATGCAATCGAGGGGAAAGAAATTTAAATTAGATAATAAATAATTCTCTGTAAATGTTGAAAACTGTTGGCAAGGTATTGTCAAAAGCAAATTATAGGAAATTATAGATATTTTAAGACATCTATCATCCGACTCTGTGCAGCAGCCACAAGTATTCCAAATTGCCATCTAAATTCACTTTATTAGGCACACCAGGCTTTGGAATGAGAGAAAGAGGAGTTAACATTAAAAAGGAGAAGCTAAGGTAAATTAATAACCTTTCAATGACACCATGATAATGTAGCCTGCATGATCCATAGAAACCTGTCAACTCGCATCCTGACAATTAAAAATCAAACATGTTTTGCAAGAAACTGAGAAATCAAGAGCTATTATGATTATCAGAAAGGAGTAGTGCATGCCATAATCATAATTTTCCTGAGAATTGATGAATATGTTTGACGGTTAAATTCTATTTTCCAATGGTTGGAGATGAGAAGAGGTAACAGTGATAACGTGAAAAAAGAAAAACAGGAAAAAAATTTCATGTCTAATTACCAACAACCCTCAATCAAATCACATGCTTTCACGGCGTACGAAAGCACGCATGATGTCTTCCAAGAACGATCTATTCTACGTTTACCTGCAAAATCAAGGGGGGAAAAGAAAGAGGGAGGCTCGTTATCCTCAGTTCATGCACAAGCCAAATCGATCTAGTCGATTTTCCGGCTATATATTCACAGCTTAGATCTCGCGTCATATGGAATAACTGATGTGATTTATCGGGTAAATCTCTAAAATATTACATTTTATATTTTAAAAAACCAGATCCAAGTGATAGCAATTGCAAACAATTGGGGAGGCGGAAAAAAAAGCTTGACTTAGAAAAACGACTTTAATTTGCATTCTGAGCAAAAGGAACAATGATAAGGTTTTTACTGACTGAAATTGAAAGAGTCCATTTGAAATAAAAGCGTCCAAGGAGTCAGAATATAAATATAGATTCAAGCGAAAACAAAACAGCCAAAGCGAACCAGTTACCGAGTGCACCTGCATACGCAGGGATTATATAAAATATGCAAGGGAATGAAATCAGGAAGATGATTATAGAGTAGTGAGCGACGAAAGAAAGACGAGCTGTAAATATGTGAAGAGTGAGGACCATACTATGTAACGTGAATGGTCCCATGCTAGTATCTTTGCCGCTTAATCCGCACAGTACTTACGGGTAGCTACTGCTGGAACCATCAAAAGTCACGCTTTCAGGTTTCCACCGATAAATATATAATAAAAAATTATTATTGCTGTTATTAAATAATAAATAATATAATCCATCTGAGAAAAAACAGAATAAAATCCAATAGTTCCGGGGGGAAATGGTGGAAAGGCAAAGAAACACCGAAGGCAATGCCTTTCACTGTCCGATAATGAACGATGCAATCTTCTTCACCGGTATTCCGGGTCCGTCGCAGAACGGGAGGGAGGGAGGGAGAAGAATGATTAGGTTTAGAAATGGGAACAAAGCAGAGCCAGAGAGCAACGAAATTGATTTCTGGCACTGGAAGCTGACAGAAAGAGAAGTGAGCACGCAAAAGCAATAGTATACAGCTATACCAAGTGCCTCTGTGTGCTCACTCTCTTCTGTCAATTTCTATGTCCCAAGAAAGAAGCAACATGGAGTGGAGTAAAAATACGAAGGGCATGACCAAATATGGAAACCTCGAGAGAATAAAGCGCTTTTTGATGAATCAGCAGAACAAATGCCTCCATAATAGACCCAGATCTGATGAAAATAGAGATACCCATTCCAGGAAAAGCAAAACGAAATGTGCAAAAAGCACAAAATACCAAGGATCCTTAATTTTCTTCACCGATGCTTTAAAACGGCGTATATTTGGAAATTTTAGGGTTTGCTACAAACAAAACAAGCCAATAAAAAAGGGGCGGGGAGAAGAGAGTAAAAAGAAAACTGAGCTATATAACAGATGAAAAGTAGAACAGAAAAAAATAAAAAGGAGAATGAGGAAAAATTCACGGCCACAGAAAGGAATGGGAAAGGCTCGAAGATATCTGCAGACTCTCTCTCTCTCTAGAACCTCTCAATTGTGATGCATCTTGGAATAGCTAAATCCAGGCCAGACTCATGCAAGAGGACTGAGCTATATAACAGATGAAAAGTAGAACAGAAAAAAATAAAAAGGAGAATGAGGAAAAATTCACGGCCACAAAAAGGAATGGGAAAGGCTCGAAGATATCTGCAGACTCTCTCTCTCTCTCTCTCTCTAGAACCTCTCAATTGTGATGCATCTTGGAATAGCTAAATCCAGGCCAGACTCATGCAAGAGGCCGATGACACGTAACCGGATCCCTGACGTGTTGGGGAATAGGAAAACGGAAACGTCAGAGAGAGCCAAAACGGCGGGCAACATACAGCGGCACCGAAATGACAAGAATGAGATAAAATAGTGGGCGAGAGAGAGGTTTTTGTTGGTAAGGATAGGGATAGACGACGACCTGGGAAGAAGATGATGAGGATGATGAGGGAAATTGATGAGAGGAAAGAGGGATCTCAATCTGAAGATTATCTCGTGGGGAGACAGGCGTTTTTGGGGGGAGGCGGAGAGGGATATGCAGGGCGGATAAAAGGAGGAGGGAAAGTCGTGGGGGGAGGGGGTGTGAGAGACGGAGAGCCGTTGATGTGACTGACTATTCCCTGCCGTCAGATGAGCCGCGTGGGCCACTTTGTCTTCTCGGGAATTGCGCACTAATTGTGACTGCGACGTCTTGGAGCGCCCCACGATTATCATTCTTCACTCTTCAGCGCCCACGGCCCTCCTTCGCCTCTATCCCCTGTTCAGCTCGTAACCCTCCTCTCCTCTTCTCAAATGCACCCAATCTTTTTCTTTTTCTTTTCTTTTTTTAAAAAACTTACTCTTGTTATCTAGAAAAATTGGTAAAAATCTAATAATGTAAGGCTTCATTAGATATTTGTGGGCTTCGAGATCGAGTTATAGAGGAATCATTTGTGTGAAGATAGACGGCAGCAATGAACCCTAAATCGGATACCGAATATAATATAAAAAAATAGAAAAACCAATTAAAAAAGTTTGAAAATTTTATTGATAAAAAAATTTGAATCCGAGTACTTATACTTTCTTCTATACAAATACATCCAGTCCTTTCGGTCCCATTAATAAAATTTTCAAATGTAAACATTTCATCGATTTTTTTCCTTATCGTTTTAATTTCTGTCAGCTACAAGGGCCAGTTTACTATATACATAATAAAACAAAAAAAATTTATCAACATAAAATATTCTCTCTTTTTTTCATTGGCCCAATATTATTGAGTGGGGATGTCAGACCGATGGCACGTTATTGAGTCAAATTTAAGCATTATCAAATCCAATTAGAAATAATTTTTTCAAATACATTTTTTTCATTCACACAATACATCAAAAGTTGAGAACTCATACATAAAATATCCTGTATACGACGATGCTATAAATTTTTGTTGAGAAAAGTGAGATTCATTCTTTAATGGTGAAACAACAGCGATTTTTTTTTTTTTTTTGGTTGGGTCACATTCTTTATGCACGAGTTATTTAATTTGCTTCTACGAATTTTTATGTTTTCCTTATAATGGAGCTGTTTGTCGAGAGTGAGTATTTAATAGCAATGAATATCATTTTGGCCTGACTTGATATGAATAATTGAATATTGGCGTCCAATAGCAAAGTTATACAACACCGTTTGCATAAGCACCGCCGGCTTCTATACACTTCAGTACCATGGAATATAATAAGTTCTGGCTTATATGAACTCTGAATATTCTCTTCTAAAATGAAAAAGTTGAAACGGTTCTTTTTCAATTAAGCTAGTTACACTCAGGAGTTGCCATGTATAAAATAAAAAGGACTGTATCACATGGCATCTCATTTCAATGCAATGGATTCCATAACATAGAATATTACTTCCGGAGGGAATCATATAAATTAGCAAATGATACAAGTAATGTTAAAAATAGTTAAAAAAATGTTTTGCCCTAAATATATTTTCAGTCATATATGAGCCATGAAAATCCTTAAAAAATTACTCCCTCCGGTCCTAATTATATAGGACAATATTTAGAAGTTGATTTTGGTCCTAATTATAGGACAAAATTTTAATTTTTACAATTTCTTCCCAAAATATCCCCATTGCTTTAGATAATGGTTGGATTGCCTCGTCCGACGTGCGGTACCATGAAGTATCAAACATACACCAGATAAAATACCATGGAAGTAAACACAAAGAGGTGGAGAGAGAATACTGACTTAGATAATGGTTGGATTGCCTCATGGTAGACTCATGTAGTATTCCTAAATCACCCTATTAAATAAGGGCATTTTTAGAAAATAAATAAAATCAACTAATTTAATTACTATCCTTAATTTCTTTAAAGTTAGATAAATATGTGCTATAATTAGGACCAGAGGGAGTACAAGCAATGTAGCGTATCGGCATTTAAATTTGGTTAGCAAAATATATAAAGAGACTAAAGCTAAGTAACACCTAGCCTGACGTTATTTCTCAGTTACATCCAGCATCTCAATTAATGTTATTTTCCAATGTTTGCAGCATTATATTCTTATTATTTATAATGCATCCAACACTTTAACTTATAAATAAGAATAGAGTACCGGATGCAATCAGGAAACAATGTCAAGTGGTGCTAAATGCACTAGGAAAATGACATCAAGTTGCTGGGATACACAATAAATAAAATTAGAGTGCCCGCGACAAGTTAGAGATTGTTTCTATCCAGCGTTAACTTGATGTTGGGGGTTAAAAATATAAAACTATCCTGGTTTTAGAAGATTTTGTATTATGGTGCTCCCTAATTTTCTTTATGGTGCCTATCACTCTTAGAGGAGATTGCCAATAATTTTTTCCCCAAATTTTTATGCAACACGAGAAGGTCGAAATGGCATATTTTTTCCTATAAAAAAGCACAATAATGCGATTCCAGAATTGGGTAAGCTTTTTGCAGAGTGGGGAGAGCAAAAGCTTTGAATGAGAGGGAAACACCGTAAATGGAGAGGACAAAATACCCTTATTTATTTTATTAGGCAGGACCACCACAAAAGGGGTCGACTTATTTTTCATTCTGTCTACTGTCACCGTCTCTTGCCCATTTTCACTCCACAGTTTTCTGGCAACGCATAAAAATAATGCTTTAAAGGGTACGTACGTATTTCTTACTATATATTGTCTTGACACATGTGTCCGTATTGAATCTAAAGTCGCGAGAAATTACCGAATGAGTCGGCAAGGACCATTGCACGTCCTTGAAAAAAGAGAAGGGGAATTTTAAGTAGTCTGAAGGTTTTGTACTGACCATAGACGACTTTTCAACCAAAATCAAATTGAGTGCAGTAATATGGTTTCTTTTCTTTTGTGGGGATTAATATTTGTTTGGGGGAAATTTGTGGATTAATAATAATAACAAACATGGAAAGTGACTGGAAAGTACCATTTGAATCGGGAAAAAAAGGAGGGCGAAGGTGTGACATGGAATCGTTAAGCCGATAAATGCATACGAACTTGTCGCTGTTTCAGAATGATCCCACCACGTAGGGGTGGTTCAAAGTATCCCACTCTTGTATATTTTGATTTTGGGAATTTTTTATCCCGGTTGGGATCTAAACTGAGATAACCGGGACCAAGATTAGGACTAGGCATACACCTTATGGTCCCGTCTTGGTCCCGATTTTTTTTATAAATATTTTTTTTTAAAAGCTAAGTTATTCTTTTTTTTTTGTTTTTTATCCTATAAAATAAATTATTATTTAATAAAATATATATCACATATTTAGTTGGATTTAAATTATATATATCGTGATACTAATCCCAATTATATAATGTATAAAGATAATAACGAAAATGATGAAGGTGATAATAATAATAATAATAAAATGTTATTCTTCAATTCTAGATTAATTTGTGTGATTATTATGGCCTTATTAGGTGTTAAACAATTACTTTAAACATTAGATTATAGAAAATTTAACTAATATAATAATATATTTTAGTTTTATTTTAGAAAAAAAAACCAAGATTTCCCAGTTTAGTCCTGGTCCCGCTTGGGATTACCGAAACTTGTACCGGGATGCAATTTGCATCCCGGCCAAAAATGGGGACGGGGAGTGGGGGATCCCGATTCTAGTCCCGGATTTGAACTCCTCTACCACCATGGATAGCCTTGCTGTGGAAATAGGTTAGATTAGGTTTTTACTAAATAGGCTTAGGTCTGTAATAGAGATTTAAAATATAAACCTAGGCCTGAGCTTATATGTAGGCTTTTTTTTTTTTTTAAGGCTGAATCTGCGTCTTCAAAATGCTTGATAAGACCTGAAGCCTGTTTAAAGGCCTACTTAACATGTATCCCTTTAAATAGTTTTTAAAGCTTATGCATCCAAATTCATATATAACTTTTTACCCATATTTACAATCCTACCTTATGTCTTAAAAGCTTAATATCCATTCTCATTGTAATAGTATGACTTGTAAGAAAAAGAAAATAATGTTTAGTGACAATAATTGTTCGAGTAAATAAAAATAAGAAAGGCTAATAATCTGTTGACTAATGAGATATATTTTCTAAAATTGACCAAGTATAACAAGCAAAATGTAAAACTAGAATTTACCTCTTTTACTCTTCCAACATAAATTGTATAGACTCCTCTTACTAAGATTATAATATTTCATTTGACATTAAAATAAACTCATAGCATTTATTTTGCTTTAGTGGATGACCAAATCAAGGAAGAGAGAGTGAATTAGCATCACCATTTCGAGCGAGATTAAAGAGAAGAGAGGTGAGGTGAATGATTGATGCGAAAGCATTGGTTGAGTGTAATAACGATGGCATGTAAAACTTATAATTAAAGTTAAGTTAGTAAATTTTTAAATAATTTATAAAATTATTTAGATGATATTATATATACTTATATAATAGTATAAATTAAAAAAAAAGGTAAATAAGTCAGTTATATACGTTAGACTTTATAAAAATAGGCCTGACTTGTTTATTTAAACAAGCCTAGCAATAGGTTTAAGCCTGAGCATAACCTATTTACTAAATAGGTTATCCTAGGTTTTATCTAGGCTAGGCCCCTAGTCTTATTTTCATCCCTAGATGGCACCCAACGGAGGGCTTCTTTGAGTGGCATTGGAAAAGTATGTTTACACAAATTAAGATAAAACTCCACTCACATATTTATCTCGTATACTTTAAATCATATTATAAAAGTAGCTTCTATTACTAATCCAATCAAACATAGAACTGCAAGCCTCGCAACAAAATTGCTTGTCACTCCAGGATCAGGTCTCCCGTGAAGCACAAGCACTAGTCCTATAGGTAAAGAGAAAAAGTTTATTTTAATCCTATTTATAAGCAACATTATTAAATTTTTATATAAATGTATAACTACACCCTTTATTTATTATTATATTAACTTTATTTTCATATGATATATTATATATTATATAAGGTAAGGTTGAAAAGTTAAATTTTAAGCCAGAGTTGATGAAGTTTAATGTTTTCTTTATCTGTGTAAATCATACTGAAAGTTACTTATAGATAAGATTAAATAAGTATTAAAAAAGAACTAGAATATCTGCATAAAAATTGCATGTAAATAATTAAAGATAAAATTACAACAACAATAACAAAATCTTTATCCCATTAAGTGGAGTCGGCTACATGGATTGCACGACACCATTGTGTTCTATTGAAAATCACATCTTTAAATATATTATTAATCAAAATGTCTCTCTCTATGATCTTATTGAGTATTCACTTCTGCCTTTCTCAACCTCGTTTTATAAGATTTAATACGCTTGATCAATCCTTTAAGATAAAATTACATGTAAAATTAATTTTTAAATAAATACAGGGTGTGTTTAAGAAGGAATTATTGTATACAAAAGAGTTGTAGTAATTTATATTTAGGATAGGAGAGATTATTAATTTGTATCTACACAGAGTTGTGATAGAAATATTTACTGGTATGGATTTTAAGAAAAATTAATTATTATATGTTCTCTGAAAAAATATGTCTACCCAAGCTTTATAAATCATTTAGGCCGATATGGTTAAAAAATATAAATGTTACTTGTTGTTTTAAATATAACACTTAGTTCGTTTTTTTTTAGAGAGGTTAAAGAAATAAAATAAGTTACTTAATCATATCATATGTTATGTATGATTAATTTATATATCAGTTTATAAGTTAAACAAATTAATTTAAAAAAATAAATCTAAATACTTTAAAATAATATAATTAATTTTATTAGTGTCCCTGAAAATATTAACTAGAACTAATATTTTCGACCGATCATCATAGGCACAGTTAACTACTCCTCTGGTGACCGTCAGAACAATAATCTGGTTGCTTTTTCAATCATTTTGGCCTGCCGCCAAAGGGCTCTTCCATTAATTACGTCATTAAGTGCTCTCATCGCAAAACCACAGGCCCATGATTCCTAAGGGTGTGTTTGGTTTGAGGGGAGGGAGGGAAGGAGATGTGGATTAAATTATCTTTTTGGGTTGAAGGTATTTGGAATCCAAAATTTAAAAAGAATATAAAGATAAATTTTAAGTGGGAAAACAAAATTAAAAAAATAAGAGTACAACAAGAGGATTTTTTACCTGACATTCTTTATTATTACGCATGCTCATTTGGAAATTCGCTATTTTAAAAAGAAACACACATTTGTCCCCCCCGGCAAAAAGAAGAAGAAGAAAGAAACACGCATTTACTTTATTTATGTTTTTTTAATTTACAATGGATTTTTTTTTTTGCCATTACAATGGATTCATTTCCATCCTAATAGCACTTGAACATGGTATAGGAATAGCCACTACAAAATATATAAATATGTACGGCAAGAGTTATAACAGTGAAGAACAAAAATTAAAGCAAAATAGCAAATATATAATTTTTGAGATAATATCGGTAAAAACTGAAATGTTTAAATGTAATTTTCAGGGGCGAAGACATGAAGGCGATAAGAAAGGGAATAAGGAAAAAAGAGAAGGAGTGATAGGGAAAGACGAGCAGAGGAGGGAGAGTGAGGTGACGGGCGGCAGGAAGCGGATAAGAGGGACGTACCATTTGAAAAAGCTTCACACCTATGAAAACCAAATTTTTTAAAGGAAAAATTCCTTAAAAATATCGATGAAATAGGGAAATTTCGATTCAATGCTGTAAATTCCAAAATCTCGATTCAATATCTTGTCAGTATTAAGGTATTAAAACCCGAACCGGGTATTGAACCGGCCGGAGTACTGGGTTAAGGGTCAATGGGTCAAACCGGAGTTAAACCGGGACCAAACCGGTGAGTAATTGAATATTTTAGACTTATAGTATGAAATTCTAAAAGAAAACATTAATTTTTTTTTTTTGAAAATTGGGACCAGGAACTGGACCGGTCTACTGACCGGTTCGACAGGTTTCGGGGCCGGACCGGCTGGTCCGGTCCGGATTTGGGAACCCTACTCAGTACGGATGAACAGTGCGGGGTGCCAAAAGACGATTTTGCCTTTCATCCCTCATTCTCGCCACTTCAGAATAACAACACGAGCATCTTAATTAACAACTCCAGTTTCATCTTTTTACTTTCACAATAACAACACCGATCTTGTTATTAACAACACCATATTCTACATTAATAACTCCCATTTCTTGTTTCACAACTTTGTAATTTAAGTTTCAGGGCCAATAACAACACCTTTTTCTTTATTAACAGTACCGTATTTTACATTAACAACACTATATTTTTGAGATACGAATATGTGAAAGAATAAAGCGGCGTTGTTAATCAAGAATCCGAAATTGTTAATTAAGAGGCTCGTGTTGTTATTTTGACAAGGTACTGAATCGGGATTTTGAAATTTGTAGCACTGAATCAGAATTTTCTTATTTCAACGGTATTTTTCAGAAATTTTCCGTTTTTCAAATGCTCCAGTTAGATATTAACAAGGTTAAATAAATTTTTTACTTGTAAATTCAAATTATCCAAGAAATTCTTTTGCTGCAATCAATAAAAGGAGCGGTGGTGGATTGGCAGTATTGTCCTCACATGTTATAATAAATATCACCCTGATCTCATTTATAAATCCTTTTTAACTAATTCTCACATATTAAAGAGAGTTAATTAACTCATTAACTATAAACTAAATTTTCAATTTTGCCTTTAGTTATAATCGGTTCCAAAAATCAACATGAATAGATTCTTTTTATTTATTGCAATTAATAGGGGTAAAAAAGTATAAAATACATTTACTACCCTCAAACTGAACGTATAAATAGGACCAAATTTTTTTGATAAAAAAGGACTTATAAATAAGATCAGAGTGATATAAGATAATTCTACTTTCCCCATTCTTTTTTTTGGTAAAATACTTTCCCCCATTCTAAGGACATGGTATTTGAGAGTTTTAGCTTGATTTTAAATACAATATTTCATTTTATATTATCTCCTAATATTTTTTTTCCATCATAATATCCCATCTATTTAAGAATTTTTATCTTTGCACGTAAAATTTTAATAATTAAAATGCAAGAATATATATATATGAAAAAATGGCACAAATTCTATACATACTTGCATACTACTCTATTAGCTACAAATACGCATTAAATCTAAGTCCTTTTTTATTGACCTGAATTGGTCTAAAATATAGTCGAATTTTATGATGTTTGTAATATTTAATATTTTTTCACATAAACAATTGAACTTTGTAATCCACTGTTGACTTTTAACAATGATACAGAGTACTTCGTTTGAAAAGTTTTATAAGTTCTTCTACATATTTAATAATATAATTTTGTTGACAATTTATTATTTATAGTTTACGTGCCATAATCAAACCATATATATATACTGGTATTATCAATGTGAAGGCCGTTGGTGCGGATCGAGAGACATGATAATGACAAACGAGTACCGACTTTCCCCACTGTATATCAGTACCTCCCCCCTTCCCTCCTTTTCTTTTGGACTTACCCTACGTGCCTCCTTTATTTTTCTCCTCCTTCCCCTTCTTTTTTAATAAAAATTAAAAGGCCACAATAAGTATTACGAGTACTATTATTTTTCCAAACAACATCAGGATGGATGATTACTTAGCCTACAACACACAATAATCCTTCAATCAAAGCATCTAGATGCTACTAATAATGCCTTCCCGGCCTGCACAAGTATGTCAGTTAGTATATCAATTTGCAACTACAGAACAAGAATAACACATGCTCTTTCTAATGTAATATATAAGTCCCTCTCAACTGTCTCACTACATTTAAAAAAAAGAATGGTTAATTCTTTAAATCCGTCTTAAATTGAAATATTTTTAAAATTTATTCATACTAAATATGGTTTTGAGTGAGATAAAGAAACAAGAAGCCACACGTGAGTATTAATTATAGGAGTAAATTAATAAACGCTCATCTTGTCTTTAATATAAGAGATTTGGAGAGCTTATTTTGATCCTAAATATAAGACAAAATTTTTATATTTATCAATATTTTCTAATTTACCTATATTGATGTTATATCAACAATAATTAGGAAGGAGGGAGAATGAGGGAATTGAGGAATATGACTAAGGTATTTTAGAAAATACATGTTATACTAACTAACTCAACTAACTTTCGTAATCTAATCAAATTAGGTAAATATATCTCATATTAAAGATCTGAAGAGTAATCGTTAATTACTTTCTAAGTGACGACTTACTCCTCTGGTCCTATTTATAGGATAGAGAGAGAGAGAAAAACTTTGTTGATCACATATTTACAAGGAAGGAAGAGGATTTTTTTATATGAATGTCCAATTTTATCCTTCATTTTTATTTTCATATGACATAATGTATTTTAAATATGGGTAAAGTTGAAAAGTTGTTGAATTTTAAGACAAAATTATCACAGTTTGAAGTTTTTCTTTATATGTGTGAAACATATTGAAAGTGATTTATAGATAGGATGAGATGAGTGTAGTGGAAAACGCAGCAATAATATGGTATAACAAAAATAGATGATTTAAGTCGTGTCGGAGAACACTGTCCTTAAGAGTTACTCTGCTATCATTGGCAGAGAGGAAACGACACTCCCCAAAATTAAATAAACCCTTCTTAATTTGTATCAAGACAATAGAATAGACGGAAGATATCAGCAACAACAGCACATAAAGAAATAGTGCAGACAAGAGGCTTTTTTCGTAGATCCCGATTACTCCATCACTTGCCTATTTTGCCATTTATAGTTGCGAATCAAACAGCAAAGAGACATATACACACCGGAAAACACATCTCTTGGAGACCAAGAAGACACATCGAATAGAATGAGTCTCTTGGCCAAGCGTTTGACCAGTGGCATTTTTTGGGTCCCGAAGAGTAACGATTTTTGAAGCATCCAAAACAAGGGTTTACTGATAAGCCTCAAAATAAATAAAAATATTTTTGGATGTCCGGATATATTTTTTCCACAAAAAATGCCACTACCACGTTTAACTCACGTGTAAGGGGAGAATTGCCGGATTTCAACTACGTTTTCCTTCTAATGGTTCATTGTTGTACTTATGAGCCCATCACTCTTTTAGGTTTCTTTACAAGCCCAAGATAGTATAGTAATATATATAGGCTGGTGCTCTTTTATCCTCAAATAATATGATACTTGTTTCTTTGATACATCCACCGAAATATTTATATTTTGCAACAATGAGAATACGGGATTATGAACCAAACAAATTATCTAGAAAATGAATTATACAGTGGAGCAAAGGGAGCATATAAATAAAATGAGTTTTGATTGGTTTCATGGCTTTGTTATTAGTATATCATTATGAGTCGCGTAAAGGCAGCACACAGTGCGCCCACTTGTGCACTACCCAGACACACACAGACACATGCACTTCACTTTATGGTTTCATGGACCACGCCAGCTTGATGAATATAAACCCTTCCCCTACTCAAAAACAAAACAAACAAATAAATAAAAATACACACTCACACATCATTACCCCTATGCTCTAGCTATATTACCTATCAACCTGTGCGTGTTCGAATCTTGTTCCCACAATAATCTTCTCCTCTCATGCCCCTTCTTCAATATTGCTCATCATATACGGTACATTCAATTGTTGGCAAAAAAAAAAAAAAAAAAATCATACACATTAAATTAACTTTTCAGAATTTACATTCACGGACGAACTTCTATATTATTATTAGGGAAAACTGCACTTAAGTTTCAAGAAAGCCAAAATACAATCCACACATCCCTTGAGATCTCCAATTTACAATGAAATCCTGTAGGACATTTGGATAATATGTATATTTTGATTGTGAAAATATCAAAATAACCTTATTTATTAAATAGAGAGGAAGAATTGAAATATATTATCCAAATATCACACGAACTTCACGGTAAATTAGAGATTTCAAGGGGTCTTTGGATCATATTTTATTTTGTTGTGACTTAAGTGCAATTTTCCATTATTATTATTATTGCTTGCAAATAACGTGAACGTGACGCCCAAATATACGTGCAAAAAGTTTAATTTCAATAATTTATGGTATGAAATATCAATGAAGGGTCTGTGAAGTAGACAAAACAAAGGAGAACGGATATTGAGGGGTGCATTTTCTTTTGTTTATATCCATTACTTTTTCCTCTTAACAAATTTTAATTTAAAAAACTAGAACAAATAAAGATAATATGTTGATTAAACTATTAGAAGGGAGTAATGAACAATTGCATATACTCATCAGACTTAATACACGTGTACAAAATGGATCATGGTGATTAGAGCAACAGAATAACGAAAAAGCAAGTAAGGAATGAACTGAGATACCCAATTAGCATGAAATTAAGTAAGGAGATTAGGGTCACCATTATTAATTATCATTACGATGTCCATATTTTATTTTATTTTTTCAACTGAATCTTCATAATTTTAATGATATAGTAGAAGCTGTTTCTTGTGTCGCAATTACTGTTCTTTGATAAGTTGAATTCATATTTAATTATAGGGAAACCCATTTGCACAACTCACTATTTCAAATAAACAGATAAATTAAAGTTGCAACTTGCAACTTAATTACCACATATTTTCAAATGTATATGTTGACCTTATAGTTATTTAATTTACGTAATAAATACGTAGTTTCTTTCTTTATACCTATCAGCTTAATTATCCAACATATATAGCCATTCCCATAACTATATATATGTTTATCAGGCATATAATATAACATCAATATGAAGTAAAAAAGGGATATAATTAAAGTGCAGACACATGTATGTAATGAAATTAGTCCATCACACAAAATACGATTATTTTAATATGGCAAGATTAATATCCCAATAATTAGGCTACATTGCTAATACCCTAAATCATTGGGTCAAGGAAATGAAAAAGAAACAGAAATAAAAGGGAGAGTGAACATAGCTCTGAACATGGAAAAATGAATATTCGTTGACTCATTCATCAATTAGAATATAATGGACGTCTTGGGCTTTTGGCTAGCTGTCTATTCATTTCTTAGTATTATTGGAAAAATTAATCCTTTGATTCTTATAATTCTCACACTTTTCGATTTTAACTTTATATAATTCGGTCTCTGATATTAACTTGATTATAACTCAGTTACTAAACATTAACTCAATGAAACTCGGCCCATATAACTTAAACCACTTAAACTATTAGTCATTATATTTTAGAAAGTAAAATTATAATATTCTATAAAGATTGAGTAAAAGTCTAGAGATCGAACTTCAACATGGTTCTGACTATAGGAAATGAGACATTGAGTTGTCCCAAGTCAAAATTTAACGATCAAGTTATAACCAAATCAAATTATAATGATTAAATGATTATTTTTTTTAATCACAATTACATTTTAATTCGCTAAAATATGTGCGTTAGGACTACATACGAACGTTCTCTCCACCATAAAGCCTTATTTCAATGTGGGTTTGCATATATGTTCACCTGATTTCTCTCCCAATGGACACTGAGTCACCCTTAAACAAAGTAACAAACTATGCAATACCAGATCCATAGATAGGGTCCAGGCTCATCATATTTTGCTACATCCAGATATATATATATATATATATATATAGAGAGAGAGAGAGTTTATTATCAACTGTTTCAATAATTTGGATCATTCATAAGACAAATGACCGACAACCATATATTAGACACGCATCTTTTTAACTTAGGTTGACATTTTGAAATAAAAATTAAAAATGAAAAGTATAAATTGTAACAAACACGTTAATTAATACTCCCTCTCGTCCTAAATATAAAACAAAAAGTTTACTTTTTTTTTTTGGAGATATTAAGGAAGTTAATTAAATTACTTTAAAATATATATATCTGTTATTTTTTCTCTAAACTCTTTTGCTTAACTTATAAACTGATATACAATCTAAGAATAAACACAATATGGTATAATTAAGTAACTTATTTAGTTTTTTTAATATTTAAAAAAAAAAATCAACTCCATCCCATTAAGATATAAGGGAATACATGTCAAACCACATAGATCGGATGAAATATTAGTTTAACTTATCCTTTTCTGTACACACAGAGCTTTTTTGGAGGGTGTTCGTGAGTTGTCGAGATGGTGATTGCTTATTTTCTTTATGAGAAATCCATTAAATTAGGAATCTTAGCAAGTGGGAAAACGTTGCAAATCCCCATGTGAGCATTGTCTCTGCACACACACGAACTAGTGTCTGATCTTATCGTCACTTCTCCCAAAAACGACGCGTCGAAATGACGGTGATCATCATTTAATTTCAAGAATGAGAAACTAATCATGTTTAATTTGTATAATACTACATAGGATATTGGGCAAATTGTCAACACCCGTTTCCATTTCGATATACACAGAGTAATAGAGACCAAGTTCCACAGGCATACAGAAGAGTACATATATACTGATAAAAGTATTTGTTTACAGTCCAAAGTCAACCCTAGAGAATGCGATAATATACACCACTATTACAAAATATCCAAAAGTATTTTAAACATAGACTATCTATAACCACGAACTTTGTATTTGCCTCGAGGCACATGCCAGTCACTTCCCTTGGTCCACATTCTTGCCTTTTGATCCACTGGCGCCCGCTGAGATGTTTGGTTTAGAAAAAGGGGTGAGATTCCAAGGAATCTCAGTAGAAACATGCTATCATTCATAGAAAATGCGAAAAGTAAATATGATATATGCCATGTATGCACCAATTAATGAACAATATAAATATATCATCTGCATGTATACATGAGTAGGGCCCAGCCCCACTAATCTGCACCGGTTGGTCTTCTGCCAACTCCAGTGTAAGTGCCTCTAGCACTACTGACCCCTCTATGGGCAAAACATGTTGATTAATAAAGCGCATTTACAAACAATGGCATCCACACAATCATAAAACTATGGCATGATGTATGAAGGATAATGTCCCTACCTCGAAGTTCTATCGACCCCTTTTTGTGCGCCTCGTGAAACGTGTTGACTTTCGGCTCCCGATTCGGTCCTAAAATATTAAATGTACAAGAAATAGGTCATAACCTATCCAAGTATCATTTTAGACTCTTCCATAGTGTTTCTTGTGGTTATATTAGCCTATGATGAAAATTTACCAAAATGCCCCCGGGACCCCGGCCCCGCCGTACCCGGCCCGATGGCACGTTTTTCCAAATTTTGACTAGGGCTATCCTGACGTATTTTTGTCCAAGGAATCCATTTCCGGACTCAAAATTATCAAATTCAATCTCAAATTACGAAATTGCCCTTGGCAGCCCTACTTTTAGGGTTTTAGGGGCGTTTCCGTAATTATGCTTTCTCGGCCTTTTCCGAAAAAGTGTCCAACTGTAACCCCACCTATTTTCGCCCACTGAATCCAATGGAACCATAAAATCATTGAAAATCCAACTCTAAGGCCCTCAAACATCCCTGGCCGAAATAATTGTGTTCTCCGGGAAAAATCGGGGTTTTACGATTTCGGCTCCGTAAACACGTTCCTTTCTACTCCTGACCACTTTATTAACATTCTAATTGAGTTATAACAACCATTTGAACTAAAATTGGGCAGCATAACCCTTCTAATGTCACATTTCCAAAATTTACAAACAAAGACAATCCGGCGAAATTTCACCGATTAAATTGTCTACAGCAACCAGAATAGTCAATATACGAAGGTTTGGAAGTTACCTCAAGCTCCCACAAGCTTTTCCCAAAAATTGCAGAAAACCCTAACTTTTGTATCACCAAATTTGAGCTTTCCAAACCTTAAAGAATAAAGAGGAGTAGCTTAGGATCGGGGTTATACGCGTTAGGGGCGAAATCGTCGGAGAAATCGGCTTACCTTGTGAGATTTCTTCTTCTTTCTTTCTCCAAATGCTCTCAACGTTCTCACTTCAGTTTCAGCTGCACAACGTCGGTTTAGGGGCTGATATGAAGATGATGATGTTACTTTATCTTATATATTGTATGACATGTAATTATTTATTAATTTTCCAAAAATTCAAAAACTAGTTTTTATGTACATAAACTTATGTACATGTAATCATACCCATTAAGCCCAACCAATATTTCCTTCTCCATGCCACTTGTAGGAGACACCTAGGGGTCTCTCCCTATGGTCTCAATTGACTTCACAACTTGTTTCGGTTACGTATACACGTAAAGTCTCAATTTTGGTCAAAATTGCACTTTTTGCTCAAATTTTCCATAAATTCATATTAAATTGACCAAAATATTCTAAATATATTTTTAACCTTTATTTTCCTTAATTAATTGAAATTAACTTCAATTAATTGGAAAATAATTTATTTTGTGCTATTTTGGCAAAATTACGATTTTGCCATTATCTTTCTAATCCAATATCTTTTCTTATTTTTCTTTGGCCAATTTCCATATATTTTTGGACCAAATATTTTCTCTAATATTCCTTCATTTTTGGACCCTAATATTGGGCTTTTTAAATTACCCAAATTAATTCCATAATTATTTTTGCCCAATTTCCTATGAAATTGAACATTTATAAATTCATAAATTCCAAATTCATGAATATTCACCATTTAATTGAATTTCCCAAATAATTATAATATATTTGGTGAATATAAAATTTGGGGTGTTACAATTCTCCCCCACTTAAATAAATTTCGTCCCCGAAATTTGCTACACCTATTCCACCAAAAATTCCGGGTAACGTTTCTTTACAGTTTCTTCTATTTCCCATGTAGCCTCTCTGGGTGATAACCCTTTCAAGACAATCTTGACGAATGGAATGCTCTTGTTTCTGAGCTGCTTTTCTTGCCGATTGATGATTCGGTCAGGCGTGACTTCGTAAGTCAAATCATCGCGCATTTCTATATCTTCATACTCTATTACATTTCTGGATCAGGTTGATACTTTTTCTGTTAGGAAACATGAACAACATCATGTAGCCTACTCAGATTCGGTGGCAAAGCGATGTGGTATTCACTTTGAGGTTTATCTCCTCTTTTGTGCATCAATAATGTCAGGATGATTAAATAGGAGTCCCACAGGAATTTCCATAATACCTGACTACACCTAAAATCTGTGTTTCTCTTTGCCAAACTTTGGTCTAATTTTCTATGCCATATAAACTCTTATAAAAACAACCCCCTTTAAGATGGAACTCATTACAACGCACCATCTTTGAGAGCCAACGCTCCGGTAGCTCTATACTACAATTCAATGTTACGGCGACTGCACCTTGGGGTTAGTTGTCACGGTGGCTGCACTCCCGGGTTTATCGTCACGGTGGCTGCACTCCCGGGTTTATCATCACAGTGGCTGCACTCTAGGGTTTATCGTCACGGTGGCTGCACTCTAGGGTTCTGTACTCGGTGCTTCACACAGGTGCCCATACACCTGGTCAGCCCCCCTCCGGTCAGAACTTTCCTTAGGTAGCCCTTTCCGTTCAGATTTCACCGTAGGTAGCCCTCTCTGATCAGATTTCACCGTAGGTAGCCCTCTCCGATCAGATTTCACCGTAGGTAGCCCTCTCCGTTCAGAACTTTCAATCTTTGTGGTCACAATACAATTCCACAACTACGCTATGAAGGCAACATTTCCAGATTCCAAAGCAAACTTTATTACCATCTACTCAAGATTATGGATGGGATAGTTCAATTCCTGAAGCTTCAACTGACATGATGCATACGCTCTCACTCGGCTTGCATCAATTCTCATCTCAATCTATTCCTGCTTGCATCTGGGACTCAATTCCCTTCCCAATCCATGCCATCTGGCATTAGTGAAGACAACAATGACCCACTATAGATCTAGGATTATCAATATTGGTACTTTAATAAATTTTTCGTTTCAGCTCTTTGAAGCTCCTCTTACAATCATTATCACATGCATAATGTTGAGTTCTGGGAAATTTCGGTATAAACATCTCATCTTTTTTATTGTCACACCCCACACTTCCCCCGCACTTCCCCAATCCAGGGACTACGAGCAGACTATGAGCGTGGACTCACCAGGATATCTGCAGCCCCTCCAACTCAACCTCATTTCTTTTGCCTCCCGTAGCCTCAATCACACGACCCTGAGGGCATAAGATCGCGGTCCTGAACAAGGCTACTATTATTAAGCTACTCATAATAATCAACTGGACTCAGAACACTGCGTATCACAACCACAGTTTCTGGCCTTCTCAGTTCAGTATTGCTTCCACTTTACCAGGGTCCACCAGGATCCCTTGTTGAGCGACTACATGGCCCATAAATCTTACCTCTGTAAGCCAGAATTCACACTTGCTCAAATTGGCATATTGCCTATCCCGTAATACGTTTAACACAGTTTTCAGATGCTTTTCTCGTTCAGCCTTACTCCGTGAGTGTATCAGTACGACATCAATGAAGACTACAACGAACTGATCCAAGTATGGACTAAAGATTCAATTCATGTAGTCCATGAACACAACAGGCGCATTAGTAAACCCGAATGGCATCACTAGGAACGCGTAATGCCCATATCTAGTTCTAGAAGCAATCTTTGCTACATCCTCTGCTTTTACCCTCACTGATGGTATCCCGATCACAAGTTGATCTTTGACAATACACGGGAACCAGACATTTGATCAAGCAAATCTCAATTCTAGGGAACGGATACTTGTTTATTACGATCACCTTGTTCAACTCTTAGTAATCATTACAGAGATGCAAGCTTCTATCTTTCTTCTTTACGAGGAGCACTGGAGCACTCCAGGGTGATACGCTAGGTCATATGAACCCTTCCTCAGGTAGTTCCTTGATCTGCTTCTTTAGCTCTGCTATCTCGCTTGGTACAATACGATACAAGGTTTTAGAAATTGGACCTGCTCCAGATTTCAAATCAATCGAGAACTCCACTTCCCCAACTACGGTCGATTTGTGCCCTTCAGCATTTACCACGCAATTTAAACAAACTTTGGCCATCACAATTCAAATGCTCTTAGGCGTAGATACAACTAAATTGTACGGGGATTTATGCATCGATAAATATAATCATCTCATGCAGTTGTATGTAATGAATGAATGGCTTGCACCAGAATTATACAAAACATATACTAAACTACCATTCAAAGAAATCGTACCTTGAATCAGCTCTGGAGACTTTCTGGCTTCTTCCTGTGTCAGTGTATAGACCCTTCCAGAAGCTCTAGGTCTTGTCTCCTGCTGCTGCTGCATTTGTGGACAATCCCTGGCCATATGTCCCGGTTTATTGCACACAAAACAAACAGGTAGTCTACTCGGGTCTGGCCTAAACGGAATTCCACTGCAAGATCTACCAGGGTGAATTGGCTTTTGGCAGCGCCAACAAGTCCTGCTTCCAGAAGAACTCTGGCCTCCTCGGCCCCCAGATTGATTTGGCCTCTTAGGATCCCCTCCGGAATATCCACTCTGATCCTTTCGCTTTTGCGCGGAGCTACCGCTCTCGGAACCACTACGATTCCCAGTCTGTGTTAACCAGCTTGTCAGACGTTTCTCGATGTATCGGCACTCCTCTGCCTCTTTGCTAAATTCAGTGAAGTGTTGGGAGATCAGCCTCTCCTTGAACTCAGGTCTCAGCCCCTCTATCATCATATCTGAATTCCACTCATCATTGTCGTTCAGCTTGGCATATGACGAGTAGCGTGATAGTCGGATGTACCGGGCCAGATAGTCATCAAAACTCTCCCGGTCATGTTGCTTGATGCTGAGGAACTCTTTCTCTTTCTCTCTCTTAATAGTCGGAGGAAAGTACTTCTTGTTAAATTCCTCTTGGAATAGTTCCCATGTGATCGGAGCATTCTTCCCCTTCAGGATGAGATCCATGCCTTTCCACCAGCGATCAGCATCACCTTCCAGCTTGTATATGGCTAACCGAGCTTTCACCTCATCTGGACATTGCAACATATCAAATATCTTGTCCAAACGAGCTAACCAGTCTTCTGCTTGTTGAGGATCAAATTTCCCTTTGAACATAGGTGGCTGCTGTTTACTAAATCCACTCAGCCAAGCTTGGATATCCACCTCAGGCTCTGGTGGTAGATTTGCTAGCGGAGGTTCTTCATGAATTTCTTCGTAATTCCCCCACATGAACTCATCCATGCGGTTCTCCAGGTGATCCTGCCTCTGCTGTACCCCCTGGAGGTCAACTCTTATCTCATTCATGGTTTGTTGTTGTTGTTCCAGTAAATCCAGGATTCGATGCTGGATAGGGTCAGGCCTTGGTTCTCCCTCGTTGGTACCATGTCTACCATGCCCTCGGCCTCGGCCTCTACCTCGACCTCTACCGCCTTCTCCTGGTTGTATCATCTCCATAACTCACTATTTCCCTATCGTCATGCAAACAAAAACATATCAGTATACTGTTCTGATAATGCCAGAACCGCTTATTAAGCTCTGCCAGAACCGCTTATGGGCTCTGATACCAAAAATGTCAACACCCGTTTCCATTTCGATATACACAGAGTAATAGAGACCAAGTTCCACAGGCATACAGAAGAGTACATATATACTGATAAAAGTATTTGTTTACAGTCCAAAGTCAACCCTAGAGAATGCGATAATATACACCACTATTACAAAATATCCAAAAGTATTTTAAACATAGACTATCTATAACCACGAACTTTGTATTTGCCTCGAGGCACATGCCAGTCACTTCCCTTGGTCCACATTCTTGCCTTTTGATCCACTGGCGCCCGCTGAGATGTTTGGTTTAGAAAAAGGGGTGAGATTCCAAGGAATCTCAGTAGAAACATGCTATCATTCATAGAAAATGCGAAAAGTAAATATGATATATGCCATGTATGCACCAATTAATGAACAATATAAATATATCATCTGCATGTATACATGAGTAGGGCCCAGCCCCACTAATCTGCACCGGTTGGTCTTCTGCCAACTCCAGTGTAAGTGCCTCTAGCACTACTGACCCCTCTATGGGCAAAACATGTTGATTAATAAAGCGCATTTACAAACAATGGCATCCACACAATCATAAAACTATGGCATGATGTATGAAGGATAATGTCCCTACCTCGAAGTTCTATCGACCCCTTTTTGTGCGCCTCGTGAAACGTGTTGACTTTCGGCTCCCGATTCGGTCCTAAAATATTAAATGTACAAGAAATAGGTCATAACCTATCCAAGTATCATTTTAGACTCTTCCATAGTGTTTCTTGTGGTTATATTAGCCTATGATGAAAATTTACCAAAATGCCCCCGGGACCCCGGCCCCGCCGTACCCGGCCCGATGGCACGTTTTTCCAAATTTTGACTAGGGCTATCCTGACGTATTTTTGTCCAAGGAATCCATTTCCGGACTCAAAATTATCAAATTCAATCTCAAATTACGAAATTGCCCTTGGCAGCCCTACTTTTAGGGTTTTAGGGGCGTTTCCGTAATTATGCTTTCTCGGCCTTTTCCGAAAAAGTGTCCAACTGTAACCCCACCTATTTTCGCCCACTGAATCCAATGGAACCATAAAATCATTGAAAATCCAACTCTAAGGCCCTCAAACATCCCTGGCCGAAATAATTGTGTTCTCCGGGAAAAATCGGGGTTTTACGATTTCGGCTCCGTAAACACGTTCCTTTCTACTCCTGACCACTTTATTAACATTCTAATTGAGTTATAACAACCATTTGAACTAAAATTGGGCAGCATAACCCTTCTAATGTCACATTTCCAAAATTTACAAACAAAGACAATCCGGCGAAATTTCACCGATTAAATTGTCTACAGCAACCAGAATAGTCAATATACGAAGGTTTGGAAGTTACCTCAAGCTCCCACAAGCTTTTCCCAAAAATTGCAGAAAACCCTAACTTTTGTATCACCAAATTTGAGCTTTCCAAACCTTAAAGAATAAAGAGGAGTAGCTTAGGATCGGGGTTATACGCGTTAGGGGCGAAATCGTCGGAGAAATCGGCTTACCTTGTGAGATTTCTTCTTCTTTCTTTCTCCAAATGCTCTCAACGTTCTCACTTCAGTTTCAGCTGCACAACGTCGGTTTAGGGGCTGATATGAAGATGATGATGTTACTTTATCTTATATATTGTATGACATGTAATTATTTATTAATTTTCCAAAAATTCAAAAACTAGTTTTTATGTACATAAACTTATGTACATGTAATCATACCCATTAAGCCCAACCAATATTTCCTTCTCCATGCAACTTGTAGGAGACACCTAGGGGTCTCTCCCTATGGTCTCAATTGGCTTCACAACTTGTTTCGGTTACGTATACACGTAAAGTCTCAATTTTGGTCAAAATTGCACTTTTTGCTCAAATTTTCCATAAATTCATATTAAATTGACCAAAATATTCTAAATATATTTTTAACCTTTATTTTCCTTAATTAATTGAAATTAACTTCAATTAATTGGAAAATAATTTATTTTGTGCTATTTTGGCAAAATTACGATTTTGCCATTATCTTTCTAATCCAATATCTTTTCTTATTTTTCTTTGGCCAATTTTCATATATTTTTGGACCAAATATTTTCTCTAATATTCCTTCATTTTTGGACCCTAATATTGAGATTTTTAAATTACCCAAATTAATTCCATAATTATTTTTGCCCAATTTCCTATGAAATTGAACATTTATAAATTCATAAATTCCAAATTCATGAATATTCACCATTTAATTGAATTTCCCAAATAATTATAATATATTTGGTGAATATAAAATTTGGGGTGTTACACAAATTACATGCGTTGTTGTAAATGCACTTATCGACGAAATCAATGCTGCGTACACGGAATTGGGACTAATTATCCACCGATTAGGTGAAAGCAAAATTCATATTTCTAATATGTGTGTGTGTGTGTATTCCAACAAGTATATTATATATAGGCGTACTTTTTTTTCCGGCATGAATATATATAGTCGTTCTTATCACCTAAAAAATATATAGACGCTCCTAGATAGCTTATCTTAACATATAGCAACTGTCTGCGTCTCCGCCAGTAATGAATGTAGGAGTCAGTAATTTGTTTTGATCATGAATATAAAATCTTGATATATCTCATTTTTTAAATTTATAATTTTCCTCCAAATTCTCATTGTTAAATTGCACCTACCAATGGAATTGCGAGTATGAGTGGTTTTCAATACAAATAATCAAAGGAGTATTTTATAAAATTAATATGCATCTCAATTAGTTATCTAACTTATATATTTATGGCATAAATTAAAGTGGTTTCCCTCCTGTCTTTTAACATAGGGCATACTTGTTTAATTTGGTTAAATTAAGAAAGTTAGTTTAATTAACTAATACGATATATATTTTCTAAAATATCCTAATCATTTTTCTTAATTCCTTCATTCCTTCTTCTTATTGATTATTATCGATGGAGTATCAAGAGAGGTGAATTTAAAAAAGATTGACAAGTATCATAAATAATTCTTATATTTAAGATTAAGATTAATTCCAAGACATACCTAATATGTCAGGAGAGAAAGAGAGTAATGTAATATTGCGAACTAAAGCTCACACCATAATTACGTTTGGTTTTACAAAAAAGGTGAGCTAATTAATCTCTCCCCCCCTCTCTCGAAATAGTGCCCCACACACACACACACACACACGCATATCAAAATATATAAGGTCGATTTGTTTAATATTTCATGCTCTTCTTGCTTTCAAAATTAAAATCCACATTTTGATTCATAGTTAAAAAAAAAAGAAGTGCATAGGTTGGGTCATAGGATGATGTGGCCGAGGTACTATATATGGAGAGCAATTAAATTAAGAAACTAAAAGAATTGGAGAAGGATGAATAAATGATACACGTTAGTTCATTATTTCCTTTTTATTTATTTTCAAATTTAGCGAGAATTCAAAAAATGGATTCAATTAACAAAAAGTTTCAATTATAAGTGAGTATCATAAACATGAAGTTATTTCTAATACGAAAACTTGTCGTTCATATTTTTTAGTTGTTGTTGGATTTTTTATGTGATTAAATCTATTGTTTGTGACCATAGAGTAATTTATCAGACAAAATAAATGACAAACACTGACACAGCATTATCTACAATAGATGCTGCATGTACCGTTGTTTGCGCTGCAGTCTCCCTCAACATGACCCCCACAAATTAATTACTATAAAATTAATAATTCAATGTTTTGTCCCCTTGTGTTCTCTATTGTCGCTACCTTCTCCCTTCATTTCTTCCTATATTTTTAATTTATATGCACCTAAGGGACCATTACAAATTGACAACTATATATTAAACCTAATGCTACTAAGAAACTACACACCCATTGTCATTTTGATCAGTCTTTTCGACAGCCAAACACTTTCCCACTTCCCCAAAACTTTACATAGTACTTATTTGGAATAGGGATTGAAATGTTTAAAAACAGTTTTTTAATCGTGATTTACGGTATACAATATAAGTATGTGAGAGGAGTTTTGTCTCGATTTATGTAAAAAACAACTTTTAAACAACCCAAACTTCATATTGAAGGATTCAAAATAACCAATATTTTTGGTGTTGGTGCATTCTCACACTTTTCATATCAAAATTTAAGCTTTTGACCTTTGCATGCATCTTGACATTATATAGGCATGCTACATTTAAATTGAATTCTTGTTGTATAAGTCCTATGAATTTGCTAGCTTGGACTGCATTTATATATATCAAGGTAATTAAATTCGGACCGGTCACTAAACCGATTAGGGTACTGGGTCATGGGTCAGTGGGTCAGACCGAAGTTAAACCGGGACCAAACCGGTGAAAAAGTGAAGATTTCATAATTGTTAATATGAAATTATAAAGATTTTTTTTAAAAAAAAGGCAAACTGGTCTGACTCGCTGACTGACTGGTTTACCTACCGGTTTATTAGTTTTTGAGCCGAACCGGTCCTTGTTTCATAACCTGAATATATACTATTTACATGTGTCTTCTCTCACACACACCCCTAGCAATTCTTTCTTGTATTTTTTTTTTAAAAAAATAAGAGCACTCTCTTTTAGTTTAGTGATTATAATCTCCATTAAACATGGAGGATAGGAAAAAAAAAACTCTTTTAAACTATGTTTGTTTTATATGCACTGTTTAGAATCAAAACATAGATTATTTACTTAAGAAATATTTAGAACCTGTGATGTCAACTAAAATGAGTTGATATCTAACATTTATGTATAACCAAATAAACATGTGTTAATTAAGCATCTTGATTTTCATATTTATATATGCATGATGTGTGCGATATTAGTGGCTACTCTTCTACAAGCGTATGGATATCTTATGGCCAAAAAGTTAGTTGGGGTGTGTTGTAGTTGGTTAACAAAAAAACGGTTGGGGTGTATTGGAGAGATGTGCGAGTGTTGTGATGTGAGTCAAAGGAGGATGAGAATTAAAAATGGATGGAAGAATAGAGGTTGCAAGTTGCAATATTTATTGGGAAAAAAAGTAAGAAAATATGGGGCAGTACAGCTTAGCCTTAGGTGTGGACAAAAGCAAAGTAACTTTTGCTTCATGAACCCTATCTTTTTTTTTTTGTTCAAAATCATGAACCCTATCTTCAAGTGCTTTCCTTTTAGCAGCCCCTGATATCTTTAAAGATATCCATTACATGTAACTTCACTTTCTTTCTTTATTTTTATTGTTGGGTAAGTGGCATGTATGTAACTTCACTTTCGCAGCAACGTTTGACCAAACACGAAGGAAACCAGCGACCCTAAGCAACCTCCATGAACATGAAAAAGCAAAAGCAAAAATAAGGCCTCTCTTTCCAACCAAACCACCAGAAAGCCAAACTATACATAATATTAATGTGGGCAAGGCCTTGATCTTTTATCCTCTGTATACCGATGTATCGTTGATATTTATAATAAGTCATGAATAATAATTCCTTCTTTCTTTAATATAAGATATATTTACCTAATTTGATTAGGTTAAGAAAGTTAGTTGAGTTACTTAATATGACATGTATTTTCTAAAACACCATAATTATCTTCCTTAATTATTATTGAGGGAGTATCAATAGAGGCAAATTAGGAAAAATATTGACAAATATAAAAAATATGTATTATATTTAAGACCAAGATCAATTCTCTAAATATGTTCTATATTAAAGATAAGAGGGAGTATATAATATCGAAAAAATGAACCAATTCACGCTAGAAGTATGAACTCATACGAGTTGGTAATCTGTTTTATGTGTCCAAACCCAACCTTCTAAACATATTGGTTGGTGGGTTATATATATGAGTTGTCTCTTTTAACTCAGATTAAATATTTGAGCTGAAAAGTGTGCTATATAGGTTAATCTTTTTATTCTTCACTTTAGTATACCGTGAATCACAATTTATTTTGGAAACTTATTTTTGAGCTGAAAAGTGTGCCCGTGGCTGTGTTTGGAAACACTTATTTTTGGGTAATAAGTTCTTATCACGTAAGTCGAGATAAAACTCCTCTTACATACTTATCTTGTGTATCGTGAATCACGATTTATAAGCATTTATTGCCCAAAAATAAGTTATTCCAAACGAGCAGAAATTCCATATGAGATTCTATATCATGCATATGTTATTCTATATATTTCAAAGTAACGTGTGTTTGAATAAATTATATTCATTCAGTTTGATATTTGGTTAGGTTACTTCTGATGTCATTATATCTTAATTATATGACTCACTTCTTTAGTTCTACGGTCATTTACTATTTTATAATTTTTTCTCTTATAGTCTGAGATTTAGATTCAATTTCTAACATATTAAATGCTTAAAATACAGTACTGAGAGTGTGTTAAATATTAATAACATTGAGTCAAATACCTTATACTGGAAACAAAATGGTATAATGCATTTAAAGAAAGGCGGAATCAATCAAATACTCCTTCCGGTCCTAATTATAAGATAAAGTTGATTTTTTTGGAGAAATTAAGGAAACCAATTAAATTACTTTAGAGTGTTTATATTGTTAGTATCCTTAGATTATATATTAGTTTATTAGTCAAATTAATTAGTTTGGAGAAAAAAATATATAAATACTCTGGAGTAATTTAATTGGCTTCCTTAATTTCTCTAAAAAATTTAATTTTGTTTTATAATTAGCACAGGAGGAAGTATAAATTAAATCTTAAGAAAGTTCGTGTTGTTTAAAGGCAGCTACTTTGTTTACTATTGGAATTGAAGAGAGAGAAAGCAGGACTTTAGATAATTGCCTGTGGGGATCCTAATTTGTAAAGCATTATCAAATCACAAAAGATACAACTTTCTTATTTGCAACTTTTAGCATAGAGGAAAATTAAAGTACTTTTGAAAATCACATCCTAGTTTGTAACCCACGATGACTATAATTCAGTCTCTTTGTTCGAAGTAACATGTATCATGAAATTGTAATTTCCTTAAAAGATTGTGAAATTCGTTCCACCATCTGTAATTCATATTCGTAATTTTATATAAATCTCAAGATGAGCATCATTCGCATCACAGTCTAGTTGCAGGCAACTCATTTACCATTCTGTTGGCACAAAAGAAAAAAAAAAAAAAAGATTCTGAATGTAAGATTTGAGGCCGCTTCCCAGAAAACATTCTGCTTGATGCTGATTCTTGAGTAAATTGTTCATAAAGCTGTCGCTCAACCTAAAGAGTAGAAATTACAAACAACAAAAATCATTGAATTTTAATTTTACCGGCCAAAAAATCAAAGGATGGAATAATAGATCGGGTCCGTAAAGCCCAATAACAACTGGGCTTGCCATAGTCCCCCAGCTAAAGGAGATGACAATGAACCACATCGTTTTTTGGGGGCAGATCATAACGCAGCACTTACTGACTATTTAAGTTACAAAAATGAGTAGTTCTGAACAGTACAAGTTTTGTGGGGGGGGGGGGGGGGGGGGCTACTATTTGGAAGAACAAACTTCATTCATAAGGTAATTGTGCCCACAACAGATTTTCTTTATAGGCAAAGTTCCACTACGAAGCTTGAAAATCACTCGCCTCAATCAATAATCCGCAAGGAAATGGACCGATAAGGTCCGCTCACCAATGAACTTACCTCCTGAACTAAAGTACAATCCAAACGCTTTCATTAGTTGATTTGGCGTCCATTTGTATTTATCACTAACCCATTATTCCGATTTAAAGTCAATTTTCCACACTTTTGGCGACAGACAAAGATCTTGCGACTTCAAGAGCAGCTCATGATATCAGTAAGATAATATACCAACACGGTCAGAGACATGAGGAGCTGCTCGCTGAACATAATAGTCGTCAAGTTTCGGTCAACTTGTCATATATGCAGAAGTACTGGTTAGGTATCTTGCAAACACACAGGATAATTGCCTCCAAATTAGTCTTCCTAGAAACAGGGTGACAAAAATTGATAGATACTAACTCCTAGGACCACCACCAAACTAACCTCCTATAAATAACAATGCTAGCAACATTGTGGGAACAAGTAATTTACAATGATAAATAAATGCCTAATGGAGTAAATACACGGACTAGATTGAATAACAGCCCACCGGGAGGAAGCACCGCAAATGCTGCATGGAACATTACGCCATCAAACAGGTCTGAAGGAATGCATAGCGTGTAGATACATCCATTTCTAACCTCTTCGACGCTTCTTTCCAGCCTTGGCAGCACTTCCTTGCGCCTTAGATGCCTTACCCTTCGTGTCTTTTGCCTTTTCTGTTGAATCTGCTGATAACTCATTCTTAGCATCTTTTGTCTTTGATGAACCAGATTTGATCTTGCCAGCGGCACTAGACTTCCCCCCACTTTTGGGGGGTCTCCCCTTAGAAGCAGGAGTACTTAATGTTTCTTTCTTGGGTTTTTTTGGGGTTTCTTGCTTGGTCTTGGAAGAAAATTTTGGTTTGCTAATATCATCGTTCTTTGATTTGCTGGTCTTGCGATTGTCAGTGTCACTGGATTCAGCCATCACTCGTGCAGTATCAGCAGACTTATTCGAACCACTTCTTGAAACATGATCCTTTGATTTTCTACCAATGCCATCCTCCGATTTGCCAATACTCTTGGAATCTTTGGATTTGCTATCAACTTTGCTGCCATCTTTCGACTTATGGCCAGACTTTGTGGATTCACCCTTGGATTTGCTGGATGCAGCTCCTCCACTGCCAACATTTAGAATTCAGAATTTAAAAATCAAATAATGGACGATAAAGAAATTAATTTATGATTTCCACACCTCTTGGTAAGAGTATCCGTATTTCCTCCCTTAGTTGACTGACCAGCTCTTTTTTTCCTTCTCTTATTCGAGGGCCTATATATAATAATAGAAAGATAAGGAGAATTATAATGAGGCCCCAGAAAATCACATCACGCATTTTCTGCTACAATAACTTCAGGAATCCCCAAAGTCAACCGAATGGAACAAATGCTATCGAACTTTTACCACGGAAAAGACAATCCCACACAAATGTAAATTTTGAAACACGACTGAAAATATTCAACTCAGGAATTGAGGAATGAGGACGGGCAAGAAAATCTACCTTAGGCAATTTGGAAATGAAACAAGGATTATACTCAGTATCCCATAAGGTCTCAACTCCGTTATTACCGCTATCTTTCTAGGCCATCATATTCTTTATTTATATTTATACCAATTTAAAATAAAAAATAATATAAATATTTCACCCCGTTCTCATTACCTAATTTATTAGAAATCTTATCGTTAAAGGCGCTGATTAGAGAAGAAAAGAAATATTTAATGTATTCATGTTTTATTATTGTTGTTGTTTCATTAATAATATCCAAGGTTAGTTGTAGACATTATATCTTAGAGGATAAATCTAAGATATCAAGAATTAGAAAAGGATATGATATCTTGGAGAATAGGAATTTTCATAGTATTCCTTCTTTCTTTCTGTTTTTTCCTTTCTAGGTTGGGTGGGCCTAATTTCCCTCGCAACAGAGAATGGAGATAGGGATGAGAAAACTAGTTGATGGAGCTTAGCAGGGAAGCTCCACCCTGCCCAGCAATACCATCAACCTTGGGGACATATATTTGGTACGCTTTCCGAAAGAGATCATCACCACGCAAGAGAGAGAGCAATATTTGCAAAAATAAGATGCTTTAATAAAACAACAATAACATAAAACATACATATCAGCTGAAATATCAGGGCTTGCATGATCATCTCCTTCCTGTTAATGGAAATAACAGGCATCAAGTTAGATATCGGAAAAGTTTAAATACACAGGAAAGACACCAACATAAGATTCAGAGTCAACCTGAACAGGCTCCCATATTTCCTTTCTAAGATTTAATATTTCAATATCACCATCATCATATGCAACCTAATTTAGAAAGCAAACCACTGTCAGAAAAGTATATAAAAGAAAAATCACCATGAGTTTTACTTTCCATGGTTAGCAATGAAGAAAGGATCAGATTATTCTTAGTTAAAAAAGGAAAAAGAAAACAAATTTTCTGCAAGATAAAAGAGAGCGCCCATGTGTTGCTCTGTAACTTCCAAATCACCTTGTGCTTCTTTTTGCCAGAATCAAAGGACTCAATGGAACCGGTGTAAAACCTACAAAAGGTCATATTTCTGTCAATATATTTTTTTTGCCAATGATATTTCTGTCAATATAAATATAAATAGGTTTATGACATGTAAATATGATAAATAGGAATTAGTTGGGTGTAAGTAGAAGAGATTACCATTAGTAGCTAAAGACTATAAATAGGTGGCTAGGACTAACTGTAATTAGGTTTTGGAATAGTAGACTAGAGTGTGTGTGTGTGTGTGTGTGTGTGTGTGTTTCTCACTCTCGTCTGTTCCTCTATTCTCTCTCTTTCCTCTCTTCTCTTCCCTTTTCCCTTATTGTTAAGCAACAGTCTCGTATGTTTTAATTGAAACAAAAAGAAGGCATATTAAGAGTGTAAACAGGATACGCATACAATTTAACTGAAACCCACCGAAGAGGACCGTGCTTCAATATAAATTCATATTCTCCCCCCCCCCCCCCCTCACACCAAAGAATACAGTAAATGGAAGGCCACAAACAAGTATAATACATTAAAATGCAATCAGGTGTACTTGCAACAAGTTATATTCCAACTTTGTATATGAGCCATTTAAGGAAAGACAAGCAAAATAAACTAGAAAGAGAAATCTTTGAGCAGAACATATCTATTGAGCAAACTGGTTTGTCACCTACAACGCTTGTGATCTAAGTGACGCAAACAGAATATAGAAATACAATGACAAAATTGGTAGAGGCGGCAAAATTAAAAGGCCATCCATAGGTGATTAAATCCATCAATAAAACAGTCGTATACAAACAATTATTCATGCAAACTACTAGGCTAAAATTCAATGGAAAGTAGCATACAACACACTTTGCCTTGTCAAAATTTCCACTGCTATAAAAGAAGAGCCAAGTACTTACTCATGATCATCTGGCCACCAAACTTTAACCCGTGAACCAACAAGATTTTCACCATATACCTTGATATCAGACTTCTGAGAAAGCATTTAGATAATTATCAATCAAGCTGGGAAGAAAAATAAACTTCTGGATTGAGCATAAATAGAAGGAATTCCACATGCTTTCAACTAAAAAACATTATTAATCCATAACAAGATAAACCAGCATATATAAGGACTTACATGAAATATTTTCTTACAATATAGTAACTAAACATATCATAAAAGAGTAGAAGAAATACAAGGGAGACAGAGCATCAAATACTGGTACTTCACATTAGCCATTGCCCATTCAAATTGGTCAAAAGTAGGTGACATAATAGCAAACGTCTAGCATACAAATAAGATAGCTGCAGAACAGATGTTCCATGGCTAAGGTATCCAAATCATGATATCATGAAGTCAACATTTTGTAATTGAGAGATTAAAGAAATGAAACAGGGGATCATACATTTTCTTTTCCTGGACCTGGAGTAGTTTTCCTCTTCGAATTGGTCTTGAGCGCTTCCACTAGACATTGTTCATCTTTAATCAATCTTGTAACTGATTTTGGTGAAGAAACTGTTTCCTAGACGATTTCATGACAATTTCATTAATCAATTGACTGAAAAAGATCAAACTATAGATTATACTATGATAATAAAGCAGAGAACATCAAAGAAACAGGCTATCAAAAGCAAGCTGTAGAGTTACCTTTTCTTCATCTTTAGCAGATTTTGCTACATCCGAACCAGGGACTTTGCCCTGCTTTCTTTTATTTTCCTTAAGGTTCCTTGAAGAGGATCCAACACCCTTATTGGTCCCATCTTCTTTCTTAGCTGACCGCCTTTTGCCCTCTGAATCACTTATAATCCCACTTGTTTTTTCAACTGAATCTACCGCATTAGATTTTTTCCCATCAGAGCTCCCACCAGGCGCCTTCTTGGCGGACCGCTTGGTAGGTTTTGCATCTGAATCACTTGTTACTTCTGACGACTTTTTGGTAACATCCTCAGAGGAAATTACCACTTCTTTGGCAAGCCTTCCTCTCTTGGTAGGTTTTGCATCTAAATCACTTGTTACTTCTGACGACTTTTTGGTAACATCCTCAGAGGAAATTATCACTTCTTTTGTAGGCCTTCCTCTCTTATTTGCTCTTCCAGGTTTTTTGGAACGAATTTCATCAGGGTGGCTTTCACTGGGAGGAGAAGCCACAACTTCCGACTCATTAATTCCTAACTTCCCTGACGAAATCTTAGCATGACTCTCCTTGTCATTCTCTGAAGGTCCTTCAACCTCAGTAGAATCAATCATTTTCTCAGCTGAACGCTCGGAAGGTTCGGCTAATTTTGTAGAATAATGTTGCTTTCTTCTCCTCTTGGTGACTTGTTCTGGCTTTTGTTCTGTATTGTCAACTTTTTTGGTGCTAACATTATCAGGGTCCTCATTACTTGGTATATTCACACCTGTAGAGTGTTCAGAATTATTTACATCTTCTTGCTTCTTCAGGGACTTTGGATCTTCCAACAAGTCATCTTCACTGGACTGCACAATGCCATTGCTCGTGACAAGCTTAGAAGACCGACCATCAACAACAGTGACTTGTTGAGGAGGGGTAGCTTTTTCAGCATCTTCTTCAGTCACCTGATCAAAATAGAGTCAACACATTGCAATGCTCAGTCATAATTGAAAATATGCTAGAGGATGAAATATAGAGCCAAAAAGAAAAGCAGAAGCAAGAATGTATATATAAGTACCTGTGTTGATTCATTCAACATTGCTTTTGCTGGCTTTCCCTCATCTTCCTGGAGAGTCATTATAATAAAACCAGAAGGAAATCACTTAAAAGCTTTCATCATGGAAAAGAGATTACTGCCCATGCATTAGTTAACTTGAGACCGATGAAAGCTTACCGCATTCTCACTGGAAGCACATGCATCAATTTGCTCCAAGCTGCCAGATGCCTCTTGACATATAGAAGCAAGTACCTTACTATAATCTCCTAAAGAAATGCCCAAAGTCTTCACTGCTTCCATTAAGTATGGTTTAAGCTTTGTAGCACAACTTTCCAGGACTCTCTCCCCCAAATTTTGAGCATTTCGCGAAAATTCCTAAATCATAATGATAATGGTTTGGATCTTAGCAATGAAAGCAAGGTTCATTGAAAAATCATAGTACCAAAAAACAAACAAAATCAAAATGATCAAACTTAAACCTCATTGCCTTTCTTCACACTGGCTAAGATTGGAGAAAGCAGGTCCATAGATATATCTTCACTTTCCTCTATAACAAGGGTCATAATAGTCTCAATGGAAGATAAAAGATTTTCTGGATGATGTCCCCTGAAGTTTGACATGGAGCTGGTTAGTACCATGTCCATATATGTGATATTTGTAACCAGATAAAGATAAAGACATATATGGAAGATAAAAAAACTACGATCATATAAAATATGTCAGTGAAGACACAAACATTAAAAAGAATGAGCATTTGTATGACCTAATTAAACTTTTCACCTTATTCATGTACTAGCACAAACAAACTTCAACTAGAAAAACAGAGAAAGTCAGCCCTTTTGAGAACTGGAAATTATATGCCCTTCCAAATTAACGTAGTACACTGATAAATCAGTGGGCTTTTAGCTCTAATAATCTACTGTGCAAACAATATAACTACCAATAGTCAACACCTGCCAACAAGGAGTTTATTGAAAGATTAAAAGCATCAGAAGCCAGAGGAACCCATAGTGACAAAACAGTCATCAGAACAAAATGAAGCATCACCTTGATGCTAGTTGGATTTCATTTTCTGGCGCAATGTTGTGTTTCTTTAGATGTTCATATATAAGGAAGAAGAGATTCAGTGATTTACATCTTTATCATTACATAAATGGATTAGTCAAATCCAATAGATAACATTCAAGAGACAGTGATTAAATCAATTACAAGGATCTTCATCTGCCAGTCGCATGAAATTAGCCAAAGCATCCATCTTAATATAGCAGACATCCAAAATCTTCGCCCATTATACAGGACAGCTCAAAAGAACATACAAAATAATATTATAATTGCAACAAATTCTAGTACATTAGTATTCACAGCCATCTCAAACTAAAGTTTATAAAATAATAATATGGTAAAGTATAAAGCATGAATATACAATGGCAAGAATAAGATGCTGTCTTTACGCTGGATTCATACTCAACAGATCTTACCTAGCAGCTTTAAAGAAATGCTGAAACATCTCTACAATCAGGGAGTCACAGTCAAGATCTAGCATTACCACACACGATCTGACCTTTGCAACAGTTTCAATAATGGACGTTCTCTTAGCATATGATCGACTTGATGTATCATGCAGATTTTCAAATGAAGATACAATTAATTGAAACACCTCCTGTAAGTAATTACGGTGTTAAAACTTTCATAGTTAAAATAATAAATACAAAATAAAGGCCAGGTAAATCAAATTTAAAGGGGAGAAAATATTGAGCACACCTTCATTTGATCATCATCATAAGGAGCATCGGGTGCAGTTATCCTTGTTATTTCAGAGATGCAAGAGGCAACCGCAACTTTCACATCCTCATCTGAATACCTCAAAAGTTTATCAGCAATTAATGCGTTCAGTGATGGTGAGAGTGCGTTTTGCATAGATTCTGTTGGAGATTGTTCAACCCTTGATAGGTAACTCTCAATTTGCTACAATTTCAAAGCAAAAACAATAATAACGCATGAGCTTGTGGAAATGTCTATTCTAACATGGCCCCTGTGAAAATTACTTTTGGGAATAAAGGCATAACAATAAATAGGACATAGGGTAATAGTAGCAACAACAGTTCTCAAATGCTTTAGTATGGAGCACAATCACATATGGATGAACGGCCTACTGAGTAATGTAATGCATATGAAAAACATTTCAATATACTTAATATAGTTCATCTGCACAGCAATATACTAATAAAATAAAAATATATATGCACATGATAACCTAAGAATGCCGTTAAAATTTAGAGCATAAGTCATGCCAGCTTAATAACTAAAGTATGTCTAATTGAATTTAACAATTAAATTTAAAGAAGCATTATAAAATTTAGGATTCTGATATCATCCTAAGAGATCACCCTCTTTTTCTCTACAAGCAATACCTCCCAGAAATCATTGTCAGCAACCCCTTAATTTCATTCCCTTTAGTGTCTTAATAAGTTTGGCTGCTCTTTGTAAATACAAATGAGCATGACGCATGCTACATATACTGGGCATTAGGAGGCGTGACAATCTATCCACAAACTGAGAAAACTCAATGTCAGCACCCAGTTCTATTTGAGCATCTTACACTACTCACCCAGCAAATAAATGCTCGCATTGGAAATATTTGTAATTTGTTAAGCAACAAGATATGAAGTATATATCCCAGCATATTGTTGATAAAAAAACACAATTTAATTTTATGTGAATGGAAGAATTATATATATGTGTGCGTGTATATATATTATCAACACATTTATCTAAAAAACTTGACGTTAATAAGCTCTGTAAATAATATAACATATCTCCTGAGCATGGATAACCAAACGGAGTTGGCTGAAACAAGTGGAAGGAGCATTAAGATGTCAAAAACTAAACAATTTCAGATGCTTGTGTACAATTTACCACTCCACTAACTCATGTGCTCTATACAGGTATTAATACCAGGTAAGCTGATAGAAGTGATTCATTTTCCGAAAGCATCTATTAAAATGGAACCCATATAGAAACCAAAGGGATGAAACGCGAAAAAATTCCCTTGATCCTAAGTAGACTAACAAAAACACCGGAACCCTGATACCAAATTCGATACATGAGAATCCCTGCTACTAAAAACACCCAACATCCCAATAAAAGGACGGGTTAACGAAAACAAGAACCCCAGAACGAGTAAGACTTCAACTAGCAGGGGAAAACCCAGAAAAACAGAAACTGAGAGGAAGCAAAAGACCATGCTTACATCAAGAAGGAGCAAGAGCTCGTCGACAGAAGACGAAGGATCTACGAGCTTACTTCCAGCTTCACGGAGCTGCTCTTCGAGCTCTTTGTCCGCAGTTGCCATCGGTACTGAACGTGGGTCTCTTTCCCTGGATCTTCGATTTCCCTCCACCGGTCTACGCTGCTTCACTCCATCGAAGCCCTCGAAATAGCTGGATTGAAGCGACACAAAGCAGGTTTGTGACAGTTATTGGGGGTTGTCAGAGATACCAAAATAAGTTAGGGTTTTTCTACTTTTTTTTTCCGTACTAAAAGAAAAGAAGCGGAGTCGCGGAGATAATGTGAGTTTGACGACAGTTTCTTCCGTAAAATACTAACGACGCTGGATCATCGATCTCCTCAGCCAGTTCTGATTCTATTGCTATTTCGTGTTGTGTGCAATACGGGAGCCAAACTTGGATTTGGCGGGTTCCTCTCAATTTGGGTTAAATTTGAGAGATTGAATCCGCCTTCGAATTTTCGGTTTCAATCAGGCACGTGACTGTCGCGTGCTGTAACCTTTTTTTAAATCTGTTTAATAAAAGAAATACATTGGGCTTGGCACAATTTATATACTTACAGTTTTGCTGCAACATATTTGTTCTCGCCGTATGCTAAGTGCTAACCTTTTTAATTTCATATTTTAACATGTGTTTAGATTAGCTTTTGAGAATAGTTTTTACGATTTATGAGGTAAGTATATGAGTAAAGTTTTATCTTAAATTATACAAACATAAATTTATGAAATCCCCAAACACTCACTTAGTGATCTTACGCATATCATGATATTGATATCAGTATCACAACTTCAAAGCTGGCTTATTGATTATGGATATGTCTCCAAATAATTGTACTTTATTTTATTTTTTTCATTTTTTTAACCTTCGCGATGCTTTAAATTTAGAAGTTATACATTTGATCATTGGAATTTTTTTTTGGCCACAATCTTTGCAATTGAAAACGGTAAATAATATAGTGTATTTACATTTCTCAAACAAAAATATCTTTGCCCCCTTTTCGAGTTGTTTCCAGTAGTTTCATGTGAGTTTTAAGCCACCATGAAAGTGCTCATGCTGGGGAAAATTTTCACATGTCAAGGCTTCAACACGTGAGGCCGCTGAATTTTCCACCATGACTAGAGATAAAAAAGTTCTTTCACTACATGACATGCATTGATTTTAGGGAAAACTCTAAAAAAATATCATTTAAACTTTAAAATCCAGTTAACAAAAAATATAATGGGATTGACAAAACGAGTAATAGAATTAATAACGTGAGTTCTTATCAAATCACTGATTTATGATTTTGAAATTCAAGTGATATTTTCTTGGAATCTTCTCTTGATTTTATCACTTTTGCACATGACTTTTGGGTGTTTGATAGAACAAACAATCTTATATATCAACTCTACCATGTGGTATTCCTTTGCCATTGTCCCTTTTCATTACCGTGAACTACCCATTCTAGTCTTTTTTATAAGAACCTCTTAGAAAGCTATAGTGCCTGTTTGTTTTAGCTTTTTATAAGTGTTTTTACAACTTTCGATATAAGTTTATGAGAGGAGTTTTAGTTCGACTTGCAGAGAAATACTTAAAAAAAACAATTTTTCTTTCTTCCCAAACAAGCACCTGGTATCAGTCATTTCTTCATATGATGCTTTAGATCTATTATTTCCGCTCTTGATTTCTTATAAAGACTTTGTCTTTTGTGGAGAGAGATTCTTTTCAGCAGTAAACATTTGCAATGAAATTTTCAGCAGATCATAGCATTGGTTACTTGTTGGTATACCCTACAGGCTTATATCCTTCTTGGTGTCGTTCTGATGAAGATATGAATCTTATGATATCTACATTGTTTTGCAGATTGTTAGACTGCAGCACAGGAAGACAAGAATCTGCACGGCCATTTACATGCATCCCCGATAACAGGCAATCTTGAGGTTAGTGGGGGTCTACTGGTGGTTTATTACTATATGTTTTATGTTTTGAATGCGTAGCATTTAAATTCTTCCATGTGGACTTACAAATATAGATAAATGAAGTGAGTAGTGTTGTATAGTTATGAGGACTTTGCTATCTGTTCCCAGTTATACAATATTCCAAGTACCACCTTTTGCACTTTTGTCTTTGCATGTTTCTGAAGTACTGGGCAAGATCTGAGACTGCACATGCTCGTCAGATACTGTAAGCCACATTTTTCAAGTGAATAGACCCCTACCACTCTCTCTCTCTCTCACACACACACGTATAACAATTCATTTGTTTAGTCTCATCTGGCTCTGGAAAAAGGATAGAAAGAGATTTGCATATGATTTATATTGATTTGGAAAAAGAATATGACCATGTGCCAAGAAATATATTATGGAAAGCCTTGGAAAATAAGGGGGTGCGATTTGCATATATCAAAGTCATTAAGGACATGTATAAGGAAGTTACAACCAATGTTACAACGCCTGGAGGTGTAACAAAGGACTTTCCTATAAGAATTGGCCTACATCAAGGATCAGCTTTGAACTCTTATTTGTTTAACCTAGTGGTAGATGTTTTAACTGAGCCTATAAAAGAGGAGATTCCTAAATGCATGCTTTTTGCGGATGATATAGTTCTATTGGCTGAATCCAGGGAGGAAATTAATTCTAAACTTGAGATATGGAGACGAACTTTGGAAGTGAAGGGTTTTCGTCTTAGTAGGAGCAAAACTGAATATATGCATTGTAAGTATGATAAGAGACAAGGTCGAAATGAAGTGAAAGTTAAATTGAGAGGGTAAGTCATTCCGCAAGTGACAAAATTTCGGTATTTGAGATCAATTATATAACAAGATGGTGAAATTGATGGTGATGTTAATCACAGAATTCAAGCTGGATGGTGTAAATGGATAAAAGCTACTGGAGTTATTTGTGATCGGAAAGTAGCTAATAAGGTAAAAGGGAAGTTCTACCGCACTAATATAAGACCAGCAATGCTTTATGGTAGTGAGTGTTGGGCTTTAAAGGGATTATATGAGCATAAAATGGGGGTGGCCGAGATGAGGATGTTGAGATGGATGTGTGGTCATACAAGAAAAGACAAGATTCGTAATAATCATATATGTGAACGAGTTGGAGTGACCTCTATTGAAGGAAAAATGGTAGAAAGTCGTTTAAGGTGGTTTGGACATGTTCAACAAAGGCCGTTGAATGCACTGGTGAGGAGGGTGGATCAAGCCGTATGGAGTCCTGTAAAACGAGGTCGTGAAAGGCCGAAGCGTACGCTTAATGAAGTCATAGAGAGAAACCTTTTGATTAATAATATACCAAAAAATATGATTTTTGACAGAGTACAATGGCGTCGTGCGATTCATGTAGCCGACCCCACCTAGTGAGATAAAGGCTTTGTTGTTGTTGTAGTCTCATTTGGCTCTGGGGTGAGTTTTTGGCATTGTAAACGAAAATTGTGAATGGTTTAACTGGTGCTTAAGGTTTTAATCTATTTACTTCTTCCATGCCTATCTTCTAGAATCTTGTGATTGGTTTTTTCCAATGTAGTTGTTTGTATTAACCTAGGATGTCTATGATGTCTACGTACTGAATTTGACCCTTCTTGTATGTTTAATGCATGCACTCCATCTTTCCCCAGAATTTGGTGCAAAACAAGGGCCGAATCTCATTCTAATTCGTGCATGTTCTAAAACTAGTACTATTTTAATGTGCTTCCCATTTTCAAGGTTTTTGGAAAAGAGGAGGTAAGTAGCAAGCTGGAGACTAGAAACCAGAAGCCAATAACCTCTTTTATTCAAATAGTTGCCTGCTTTAACATTACCTCTAATACGTTAATTGCTGGATTTGATCTTACAGGTTTGTGGTATGCAGCAGAAGGGGTGTGCCTGCACGTTAGTGAAGGCAAATAAAATTGATCTATTTATATCAAAATATCAAATATCATGTAAGTTTGAACAAAGGGACATGGGTTTCAGAATTTTTTGTGCCTGCTCCCACTTCTGGTGGGAGATGTACACTGATTATTGAACAATACGTTATACTTGAGAATTTTTGCTTTAAACATGATAAAGTACTTGGTTAATTTAAACCTTGTAATATAAGGCTTAATAGTGTTGCATGGTTTAATATGAAACATGATAAAAGACAGCTGAATAATGTTTTTAAAATAAGCATATGATAAGGGCGAATTGTGTGATGTTAGATCAACGACCGTATCAGGATCAAGTTAATAATGATATTTTGGGTGTCATTGAGACAACAGAACAGGCTTGTGCCACACTGGACCTTACCTTCACATCTCCAAGTCTCTCCTGCTAGATTCTCTCCTAGATGAAAGCATTCTGAGATATCCATGTGTGATGATCCTTCAGAAGCTTTTTTTCCATTAAAAGGCGTGCTTTTCTTTTTGCTAATTGCTCAATCAACGGTTAGTTACTGAAAATAACGTTATTCAATCATTCTATCAACTTCCTCCCATGATCTTTTTAATTTACTTATGCTCATTTTTAGTGGCTTTTTTTCACTTAATATATCTTTACGTCCAAAGGGTGACCACCTGCATGAAAAGAGCTGAAATCACACCACAACGTCCCTTTGGTCCTGAAAAGCAACAAAAAATGGAACCATGTAGCCCCACAAGACATTTTTGCAGTTGAAAGCATTGAGTTTAAAGGTAATTGCACTAACTGTGACAGCTCTGCAGAGTATATATAATTATATATAGAAAGCTCAAGGGTTTGGTGATAAGTATAGGGTTGTTGAAAACTAAGTTGTTTTGGCATTGTTCTTTCAATGTAGGTGGACTTCTTATTGTACTCTTGTGTGCTTATTTATTTAGTTCACACCAACAGGCTTTACCATTTCACTCACATTTTGTGGATCTCATACGATGTTCCAGTCTCTATGTCCTTGACTTTTGTATAAATGAAGTAGCATCATGTGCGGTACTTAAAGAATTTCCCACTCCCATCCTGTATTTGATGTATCACATAGCATTAGGTTATAAACTCAGTTTCCTCATTTAGCTAAACACTGTTCAAGTTTTCACCCCAAAGCATTGCATTATGGAGCTTCAGAACCATTTTCCGGTTTCTGTGCATTGGCTGTGAAACAAATTGTTAACTTCCCTTTTTCTGCCATCCAACTAGGAGAAGCATTATCTCCAATAATTATTGATGCCTCACTCTAACTGACTGCTCTTGGACTCTGTATTTCACAGCAAATATAACCGAGAATCACCAAAAACGAATAAACCGATAAATGTACTGTAGCTTTGGAATGTTCACCCAAAAAAGTCAACAAGAAAATAAAGCAGCCATCAGAAAGTTACAGGTTACTGGACCCCACAACCCACAAACATGGTTAAGACGAAAAATGCCATTTGATTTTTTAAAAAAAAAAATTGAGAGAAACAGGTCAGCTCTGGACAACCAGATCCCCTGTGGGATCCTTCCATTCCCCTTGAGATCTGTGAGTAGTTGCTGTAAGAAAATTGATCGGTGAAACAGGTCTCCGCATTAAACAAATACACAGTATTTAATGCCTACTTAAACTAGTACGAGTAAAGGGTGCTAACGGCTTATGAATCTCACTGCCAATGCCTAATAAATTCCATAAACTATGATTATTTAAAGATTCCTGAAGACTTAACAGATGGAATCGACAAACCATAAAGGGAAATAATTGCAATAAGAGTCTCTGCTAACGTGGGAGATGAAAGCGACCGACACCCTTTCATGATCTATAGCGTCAATTAGAAATAGTAAAAGGTCATTCACAGAAAAAAGAATGGAAAAGTAAAATGTCTATATGTCTCTGCTCTCTAGGAAGGACACTGGGAAGAAATAAATGTTCCAATGACTTGAAAGTGACTCCGTGAAGGAAAGATTCTCTCTAGCAGAAAATGAGGCCCTTATATTTATCAAGTTAATTTTTTTTTTTTACCTTGGGAATAATTTTGAGACTCAATTTTTCGTACAAGCATCTTGAATTGAATTTATCCTCCAGTCATTTCATACCACCGACAGATAATAATCTCTCCCCAAAAAAAATGATCACAAAAATTTCGACCGTGTAACTGTGATTGTGATCACCAGAGCTCAGGTCTGAAAGAGAGACCTTTCATGTTTGGTGGACAGGCCATCATACCAAATACATGGAATCTGCCCACTGAGATCCACCCAAAAAGAAAAGGCAAGCAAACAGAGAAACCCATAAGAAAAAGCACTTGGATTATTATATGTTACTGACAATTAAAAATGATTAATATTTTACATGAGCTATCAAAATAGCCACAGGACTAAAAGATCAATAAAATTATGATCTGAACAAGATCAACTCCATGGTTAATTCTCTTCAAATTCGACTTCCCCTTCAAAATGTTTTCAAAACGGCAGGCTTTTTGAAGTCGAACTTGAAGTGAGTGACTTAAAATGTTCAGATGGAACAAAATCCTGAGGGATGTTAGCCCTCTTTACAATTTTCCTCATGTTATTCTGCAAACTCTGTCGGACTAATTGCTTCACTGCTTTCTTCTCGTCACTCATCATCATACATTCATCTCCCTCCAAAGACCTTCTGCCACCTCCACGTGGCTTTGTACAAGACGATGATGAAGAGCCACACATAGGAGCAGAGACATTTGCATGGAACTTCCCACTGCAACTCCCAGAAACCTGCTTGCCTTTAACTACTCTCAGACATTGTAATATCCTTGAGGCTCTTTTTTGTGCCAATGGGGTACCCAAAAGTGTCAACTCAAACAATGATGATACAATCCCAGCTTCAATCATGGCCTGCCTGTCTCCATAAGCCTTATGTGCCATAATCATCAAAATGTAGGAAGCTTTCTCTTGGCACCCTGGTGCATCTGTCCAGTTTAATACATCAACCAGAATTGGAAATGCTTCTGGCACAGTACTAATAGCTTTTCGGCCCTCTGGTATAGATGCCAGATTGCTTAATATGGGAAGGACTCTTTCACTCACCTCCATGTCTCCTAATGTGTTTATTAGATGTGGAACCAAATCGGTTTCCAAAATGCATGAGATATTGGTTGGAAAGATTGAAAGATTGTACAGTGCTCGCAGAGCATCTTGCTTAGCTTGAGGGCTACATGAATTGTCTAAATTTTTAAAGGTTCTAACCAGTAAAGGTATTGCACCAGAGGATCCAATGATTGGTTTGTTTGAATCTGAAGCACTCAAGCTAAGGAAATTTGCAACAATCGCTTCAGAGACTGTTGGATCCAGAGCAGTAGGAGACTCAATGAGCTTTAGCATCTTGTGAACAGCGCCAACTTTGACAATGGCTGCTTTATTTCTGTACAAGAAACAGTCCAAACAAACACAGTCAGAACAAAAGTTAAGAGCCTGAAATCAACCAGGAAGCCAGAAAGTTCTATCAGACTGAAAATGGCTAGCTTGTTGGAAAAAACTAGTTTAACAGCAATTGATCATGAAGGTGAAAAAACAGTAAAAGAAAAGCATGATAAACACAAAATGACAACTAAATGCTAAACGAATGAAAGGGAGAAAATGACATAAAATTTTAAGAAAACAGGGGACTAAAATCATATAGATGGAACCAGAAACTCACGCATCGTTGCCGATTCCGAGATTGAGCAACGCATACAGAGAAGCGATTTGAGAGTCAGTGTCTTCCAAGTCAATCATTCCAACCAGAGGAGGAATGACTCCAAGCATTGCGAGATTTCCTCTAACTTCCAAGTTTTCCTTGGCTAGCAATCTAACATTTGACGCTGCTACTTGTCGCCTCGTCAAATCCTCTCCTTGCAACTCCTGCACAATTTGCTTCAGCTCCTCCAACGATTTTTCCTTCTTCTTAGTTTCGGCGCGATTCTCGGAGTTTGCTATATGCAGGAGATCCGATAATTTTTCGGACCTCGCATTGGAGTTACGCTTAGACTTGGATGATCCCTGCGTCTGTTCTCGGTGCTTCTCCTTCGAGTTCCCAGAGGTTGATGTTGTGGTTGAGGCGGTGGAGCTGAGGTCATCACAGTGGGAGTGGTGATAACGGGAGCTGCCGCCGCAGCTCACGGCGTCAAAAATGATACGACGGAACGAGGAAGCCGAGAGCGCATTCCATAGGCGGAAGTGGCCGCCGACGGCTGCATTCGTAGTAGGATCGTGGCGATAGAGAATCAAGGGTCCGACGTTGTTCCGGTGACACTTTGCCATTCTCCGGCAGCCTACGTTAGGGGGGTCGAGAGAGGAGTGGCTGGAAGGGAAAGAGTGAGGAGACAGAGTATAGGAAGTCTGATCTCTGATCACAGTTCGCTTAAGCTGACTGTTATTTTGGTTTTTATACTGTGTTTTCCGAAATAAGCCCGCTTCCTTGCGTTTTTCTCCTTGTAAAAAAATAAAAATTGAGATTTGCTGGCCTAAAAAAAAAATTGGGATTTGAACCGTATTTTTCTTTTTCCTCTTATTTACAGCAGTTAATTTTTTAAATATATCAAGAAATTTAATTAATTTTTTTTAAAATATTTATATTTATCATTTTTTCTCCAAACTATTCTACCTAACATATAAACTAATATATAATCTAATAATACATAATATATAATATGATTAAATAATTTATTTAGTTTTTTTAATTTCTCTTAAAAAAATTAAATTTATCTTATATTCAAACGTTGAGGGAGTGCTATTGTTCGTCCGTCACAGAATAATTAAACTTGAGACGTGATTTAATATTTTACCCTTGTAAAATAGGAGAAAATGATTTGAACACGAACTCTTCTTTATTTTTTTTGGTCAAAAATTCTTCTTTATTCAATAAGTAAAGCTGTTTGGAGGTTGGTTTTATTGGCTGAGAAATGGGAGAAAACAATAACGCATGAGTATAGGGCATCAATACTACACTGATTGTACCGTGAAATCACCTTTTTAATTAACAGTCATATCAAAAAAATTCCACCGTGCCTAAATAATAAATCTTTATTATGTAAGTTGAGATAAAATTTAACTTACATATTTATCTCGTATACCGTGAATCATAATTTATGAATATTTATTACCCAAAAATAAGCTATTCCAAACCAACATATTATCTAGCATATTTGGGATCACGATTTCTTAAAAAACAAGTTCTTATTACGCAAGTTGAGATAAAACTCCTCTCACATACTTACCTCATATACTGTGAATCACGATTTATAAACACTTATTACCAAAAAATAAGCTATTCCAATTTCCAAACCATCACATCATCTTAACTTTCTTTCTTTACCGTGAAATGGAGGGGGCACAGGCACGCTAATTAAGAAAGTGGGAAGAAAAAGACGGCATAGGAAAAAGACGGTGGAGTTGTCGTTGCCTCGGGATTCGGGGAACTTTGGGGATGGAGGAGAGAGTGTGTAGTGTGAAGTGTAGCGTATAAAAGGAAACGATGAACACCGCGGCGACCGGGCGACAGCTAATGTTTTGTGTGTTAATTGGGGAAGCTTCGTATTGGCCGGCCGGTTATGTTTTTATTATTCTGGCTGGGCCCCACGACCCCTGGCTCATTTTTGTTCTCACTTTGCAGATGGACGACGTCGAGGAGGAGTACAAGTACCGCTACGTGGCTGCTGAACCTACGTAACACTATAATAATCTCTGAATCGCAACTCCATTAAACACATGATTAATATTGATCTCAGAATTCTTGGATGCCCTGAGGGCTTAATATACTCCGCTTGATTCTGCACCGTCCCTTTTATGAGAGTACTGCTTACACCTCAATCAAATCGAACATGAGATCATACTATAATAAATTAAACCAAAGGCCCACCCACTCTGCACTCGTCGGATTATTTGAATTTTTTGTTTGTCTCTCTTATTTTTTTATATTGCAGTGAGGATCTCGGGGATCATATAATTATTAGCTGCATACCCATGTTTCCTGGTCGGGCCTCATGAATTTACCTTTCGTTTCTTATATTTTTCATTCAGATCCTGTCTGCACGCCCATGAATCTCACTTGTTTATGGTTAGACAACTTCTGCAACGAACTATCGATGAACCTTCACACTGAAAGGTAAAACAACCGCCGGGGGTCAAAGGAGCAGATTAACACTAAACTTCACACAACAAAAACTTTGGATGACTCTCCATGTATACTAAAAATAAATATGTTGTCAGAATCAAAGAGTTGACATGTTACAAGCTTCATTCTGTACAAAAGGAATGCGACAAGTGTTTTCAATTGAGGATTCAATCTTCCCTCAGCCATCCGGGCCCATGAAATTGAGAGGAGCATCAAACAGCCATGCCTTTGGCATCAGTGCAGTTTGAGGAGGCGTACGTGTTGATCTCTGTATCAGTGATGGGCGCTTCATTCATGTTAGCTGAAGCTGGCTAATTGTGATCCTTCCTTACCCTCGCACAAGATACATTATACATATACTATATCTATTCCCCAATTACGTAAACAAAAAACAACCCAGGAGGATGGGAATTGAGGAATTTAGCATCTTAAGAAGGAGACGGATATGTGGGTGATGTATGTTTTGGACACCCAAATCGGGAAAATGTCCGTTACTCATCCTAAGTCAAAGCAAACAATTGGGCTTTGGCTCCAAGCTTCAGATTCTACTGCTATGAACCCTTTTGTTCTAGTGTGCGTGCACTAAGACTGATGCCGATGCTGTCCGTATCAGTGTGTTAGGCTTTTTGACCATTTTTTCATCCGAGGTCCTTATAACAATGAAAGTACGTGGGCTATATTCAGCAATCTCGACTTTCACGCCTATGCCCTCACACCATTTTTTGACATACAGGCCACAATTTTTTATCATTGCAGCCAACCAAGGATTCTAAATTTTTGTCCTTCCCTCATCATAAATTGCACACAGTTGCTGTGAACAAGAAGTCTATCAGGAGTATAGTATACTCTCGCACTCACGGGTGAATCTCAGAATGTGCATAAAATGATTAATGTGCTTCGGGATATCTCAACATTTATGAATAAAATTGCAATGTGTGGTCCTTCTAATCTGTACGAGACTGTTTCTATTTATTCATAATGACTTGTGGCATGGGCTACATCACACCAATACTCTGATGAGTTCCGCATACTATTCTTGATTGGGTGAGATATGGCACAGGCATTCAATTGAATACTCTCTTGTGATCATGCTTCGTTTTCAGAGTATTCAATTGAGTCCTTAAATGTTTTCTTTTGAAAATGTCTTCCTATGTTTGAGTAAAATTGCAATATGTGGTTCTTCTAATCTATACGAGACCCTTTCTATTTACTCAAAATGCCTTATGGCATGTGTTACATCACATCAATACATGTTTTTCTGTAAGTTCCTTGTGCTATTCTTATTTGAGTTTGTTTACAACATTTTTTTAATGTTTGATGTTAAAGTTGATCTCCCTCAAAATGAGTTTATTGTTTGTTAGTATCAAGTTTTTTTGGAGACTTTGAGGAGAGATTGAAACCCCTCGTGAAAGAAGTTACAACTTCAAAAGACAAATAATTTTATTTGTTGATAAGATTCTTGTTATTATAGGTTCATTGTTTACCTTACTCTTGTAATCATTCCTTATATTATAATTTATCATCTCACGTCTATTAATGTCATCAGAGTCTCATATCAAACCTTGGCATTAGAGTCTGCCAGCCTGATATCAAAGCATGGTATCTCATGCCCTCGTCCTAACCTCCTATCTTCATATTAGTGTTCTGTCATCCTAATATATAGTTTATCATACTTATAATATGCAATATTTTTCCCTTTTGGTTGGGGTTACAACTAACCCAATGGATACTTGCAACCTGTTGAAACACATGCTTGGGCGGGGTGAGCCCCAATGCATTGAAGGAGTTACTGTGAAGGAGTACAAAGAGTATATTAAGAAAGATCCTGCAATCAAGCACTTATAATAAATCTTTTGTGCCCAACACTCCTTTGAAGAAACCATGATCATTATTTATGGTTTGCGTGAACCCTCTAAACACTATTGAGTGAAAATACTAGATGATGCACTTGTTGTGACTGCATGTGTTACTGATGCAGTTATGACATTGTTTTCTGCCTCACAAAGGTGAGTTGTGATGAAAATATTTAGGTTTGAGAAGTTTGTGTCTTATGCTTTGAAATGCTTCTAATAAATAATTTATCTCATTGCTTTCATATATTTATCTTGTTGATGAAGCTTGGTAAAGATAATTATTATATTGAAGCCAGTGGTTTTGGAAATAATATTACCGAAGTATCCCAAAAAATTCCCGAAAATGCTTTGAGTTTTGCTAAAGAGGACTTGAACAACAATGGTATTATGAAAAGGCCCTCTTAAAGCGTATGAGATCCATCAAAGATGAGATGTTTAGAGTTAAATTGGGGTTAAAGGCTGTTTATCTGTCTTTATCAATATTTTATTTATCTTTTAAATGCTCTTATGAAAAAAATAAAGTAAGGACATTATTATCTTTTCACTGACAAAACTTAATTTTATTTTGATTCAAGGAAATGCAATAAAATTTCAAAATCTTTTGAGGTTGGCTGAAATAAAATTGTTTTTATAGGATCTAGGTGATACTTTCCCATTAGAAAAAGGCAGATACTTTTAGAAATATATTAAAGTAATGGAGGGTGAGAAGACTCGTGAGACCCACAGTGTAAAAAGTAATGAAATTTAACTAGGGTTAACGGCGTTGCTATATATGTTACTAAAAAAACTTGGTTATGTCTACTTTTATACTCAGAAATAGTTAATTGTGTTATATGCCTATATAGAAATAATCTATTACTAGATTTGCACCTTAATCCAAAATTAAATTAAATTAAATCTATATCTTCCCAAATAAATTTGTACATGAGAAATTAAGAATAACAATTCTAGTGACAGTCAAAATACAAATAAATCTTATTGGCATTACCACGTTAATGTTATAAGTGGATTTTATCCTTTCCTTACCCGTTTTGTTTAATAAAAAGAACAAATATAAAAATGGTCGAATCTCATGCCCATATACTATTATATTATACTGTTTATAATTTATACACAGTAAATAGTAACATTCTTATATTTTTGTCCCAAAAACTTTTTCAAATTATTATTTTTAAACAAAACAGAAGCCATCGTCAATTAACATTTAGTAGAAGGATAAAAGAATATTAAAAAGACAATACTAGCTCCGGTCCTTATACTAGAGTTAGTTGAAGGTTATATTTGATTCTAATTATAGAGAGATACTTACATACTCTAAAAGCACTATGTCATGTGAATTTTATCCAATAAAAATATAACAATTCAGATCATTTTAATTATAGTTGACTGATGACTCATATGAAAATATTCAAAATTTTATCTGTTTTTTAAAGGAAAATATTGGTTGATCAATTTATTTTAGTTTTTTTTTTTTCAAATCAAGAAGTTTCTTCTTTAAAACAAGATAAACATTGAATTTTTTCATATGAGTCATTAGCCAACTAGAATTAAAATGATCAGAGTCGTTATATTTTCATTGGATAGAGTTTAGATGATATGGTATTCTTTGAATATATAAGTATTTCTTCTAATTATAAGACCTTAATTCACTTATTCATAATTATTTCTCTAAAATATCTTTATTGAATGCACACGTTAAAGGGGATTTACATCCAAGAATAGTCATGATTAAAATTTTTATTTTAGGAAAATCAACTTATATTTGTTACAAATAAATAACTTAACTAATTGCCTTTAATCTATCCACTTAGCTTAGTTGCTCCAATTCAAAATATAAAAAGTTGTCAATAGTAATTCACAAGAGCCAATGAATGTAAGTTAAATATTAAATGTATCTTAAATTGATAAAATTTATTTTGCCCTCGTTAAAGAATATGATTTTAAATATACATTTATTTATTAAATGTCACACACATTCCTAGGAGGAGAAGTGGAAAATAATAATTAACTATCTCGTTAACATCTTATTTGAACCAATTTTTTTGTTTGGAAGTATTTTAATATTATGAAGTGGAGGGAGCATCTCTCTCTCCTTCTCTTGCTCTTTTGTTAAGTATAGGTATCCTCTATTAGAGATAATCTTATTTGAGACACTAAATATGGGCATCTCTGTTAATAAAAATTCAAACTTTAGTTTATCATCTTATAAGAAATTAGTCCGTTCCACTAGACCCAATCATACTATCTCTCATTAAACATCGTAGGAGGCAGTATATAATGGGCCCATGAGCCCAGGCGAGCAGACCATTCCTTATCTCGATCCAGCCCAATGCGTCAGTCTGGCCCAAGCGAGGAGGATGGTACAATCAGGGGACCCATATACTGTGCTAGACTCTCTTTCTGGCATGGTGTACTTCTACAGTTCTACCTCTCATTCATCACTTGACAAAGTTTTAATTTTCTAAATCAAGTGTGTTAATCAAAATGATTAGTGTTTTCATTGGATCTGAATAGAATGGATATTAAGAATATCCATGTCTATTCTTATATAAGAAAATAATAGACACGGATATTCTTAAGATCCGAATCCTCGCAGGCCCGCAGCCTACAAATTCATGTAAAAACTTATTATGAATGTGTTTAAAACAGCGATAGGAAAAATGAAGTTTCTTAATTTAGCGTTTGGTAATTTTATTTTTGGTAAAAGCCTGATTGTGTAATGTGATTTATGTTTGGAACAGCGATTGTATAAATGATTTTTACAAAAGTAAAACTTGTTTAGATTGACTTAAGCACAAGTGACTTTTGTGATAATAGTAGGAGAGAGTGGGTGAAAAAATATTTTAAGGAGTTAAAAATACCAAAAAATAGTTTAAAATAATTTTTGGAACTGAAAAAGTACATTAAAAATAAAATCGCAAACAGTCTGATAACATATTGGGTACAGTTGAAAAAATATTTTAAGGGTTAAAAGCACCAAATAATAGTTGAAATTAATTTTTGTAGCAAAAAAAGTACATTAAGGGTAAAATTGTAATAAGTCTGATAGTACACTGGATACAACTGAAAAAATATTTTAATAATTCTCACTCTCCCCAAAAGTTAAATAAATAGAGCTTATGGCAAAAGCTATTAAGATAGAATTAAACTCGATTGCTTACTTTGGAAAACAAACACTCAAATTTTTTTTTTTCAAATTGTGTATTGAGCTTATAGGCTCAATTTAAGATTTGGGGTTCAAAACCACCCCCACACTATAAAACCCATATCGTGAGATTAAGATCTAAGGACCCCCCCTCTTCCGTCAAAAAGATTAAGTGTGCGTTTGGAATGGCTTATTTTTGTCCAAAACGTGCTTATAATTCGTGATTCACGGTATACGAGGTAAGTATGTGAGAGGAGTTTTTTCTCGGCTTGCGTAATAAGTGCGTTTTTCCTGTACAAAACGCTCTCACAAACAAGCCTTAAAACCTCCCCCTCACTGTTCAGTAGTCTACAGCCAGAACAGCAGGCTGCATTAGATTATCAGTGAGTGTATATATGAAATCGTGCTTCATTATCCTCAGTGTTTACTCATGGCACAGCTTTTAACCGCAAAGCCCATGTAATCGGTAAAGGATGTATTTAACTATTTATGATAAAAAAGACAAGCTATTTCTCACTTTAATCCGATTCCTTAGCTGTTGCAGTGTTGTGTCAGAAATTGGAAGGAAAAGGAATTTGCATTTTAAAATTATCATGTCTAAAATTTAGTAATTTTTGAATTTATTTATTTATTTTTAAATAATTTGATAAATAAAAAAACCCAAAGATGGAAGTTACTTTTTTTGACATACGTATCATTCTATTAGAGACAATATAAAACATCTTGAAATAATTGAGGAAAATCTACTTTTAGGATGAGTACAATATTTATATCATTTATCCTCCAAATTCCCCCCAGTTCTTCAAATATTGGTTTAACCAAGGAATATATTAAGTTTCTTACTATTTCCCATTGACTTTGGAAAAATAGAGGATTTAAACCGTCCGGGCCAGGTGCTTTAAGTGCTCCCATCAAGGTTTTAAAACCCGGACTAGTCACTAGACCAGTTGGGGTACTGGGTCAAAGGTCAGTGGGTCAAATCGGAGTCAGGCTGGAGCTAAACCAGGACTAAACCGGTGAGAAATTGAATATTTTAGGCTTATTAATATGAAATTATAAGGAAAAATATTAAAAAAATCAATTTAAAAATAAATAAAAAATGGCGAACCGGTTTGGTCACCGGACCAGACCGGTTTATGGTTCGGTTCACCGGTTTCCGGGCCAGACAGGCCGGTCTAGTCCGGGTTCCAAAACACTGACTCCCATACTAAAAATAGCTTGTTTGATTTCAGCAGGACACAACTCTTTCCAAAGAATTTAAAACAGTATATGAAACACATGGAAACAAGGCTCCGAACTCCGCCGTATTACTAAATTCCTAGTCCTCCAAATATAAGTTTTTCAAGAACTCAAAGCCAGCCTGTTTGATAATGTCTTTGTCATAACACCACTCGTCATCTTCTACTCCTAACATTTCTATGTTTTTTCGCTTCCCATGGTACTTCGTGGTGTTATAAAAATACTTTGTATTCTTATCTCCCTAATTGTACCAATTACAGCGAGATCTTTGTAGCCACATTATTTCTTCTTAGACCAAACGCTTCTCAAGCTCCTCCAACGCCTCCTATCTTGCACAAGCCAACGTCAAGTTCTCATCTATGTTGCTATTCAACTTTTCAAGTTTATTTGTAGCAAAAAAAAAAAATTTTCAAGTTTATTCAGTAAGGTCGCTTTGCGATTATTTATATTGTCGAAAACCTCTTTATCCCAACACCTCACTTCTCCTTTAAATGCATTCACATTCTCCTCCCAACTTCTACTTCTCCTCCATGAGTTTTTTACAATTGCAGGGAATTGTTCATGTGTTACCCACGGTACAAAAAATCTAAACGATCGCTCTCGCTTCTGTTTTCTTTCGCTTCCACACATCCTCAATAATAAAGGACAATGGTCATATTTTGTTTTTGGAAGATGTACAACAAACGCTTCAAGGAACTGTTCAAACCATGTGCCATTAGCCACAATCCAATCCAACCTACTCGATGCACCCCCTTTGCTCCAAGTAAATCGAGGTCCTTGAAAATCAACCTCACCCATTCCACACTGCCCCATCTAGTTTTGAAATCATAACAAAAATATTAGCAAACTGACTGGAAAGTATAATCTCTACAGTTGTAGCTCCTAACCAATGTAGTTTTATTTCAAGTCGTCAAAGTTCCGATAATATAATTCTAGTTCAGGAGATCATTCACTCTATGCGAAATATGAAGAAGATTGGCTTTACGGCTTTAAAAATTGATCTAAAAAAAGCTTATGTTCGTGTTCATTGGGATTTTGTACTACATTGCTTGGAGGAGATTGGTATTCCTTCTACCTTTATGGATATTGTTAGATGTTGTTTGTCTACCGCTAAAATGCAGGTATTGTACCTTTTTCCCTAGGTCATAGAATTCAACAAGAGGATCCCTTGTCCCCATACTTATTTGTCCTAGTTATGGAAAAATTTACCCATCTTATACAGAGTGTAGTTTAAGAGGGGAGCTGGATGCCATTCCATTTGAAAAAGCATGGTTCGGTTGTATCACATGTATTTTTTGTAGATGACTTAATCCTATTTGTGGAGGCCTGTCCTAATCAAGTTGCTACAATAAAAGCTTGTTTAAATGATTTTTGTGCGGCATCTGGGGAAATAGTCAATGTCGCTAAGTCCTTAATCTTCTTTTCTAATAATGTTTGCCATGTGAGAAGGAAAGAAACCAGTGATTTTCTGGGGTTTGGTCTGACAACTGATTTGGGTAAATATTTGAGAGTCCCAATTCAGCACAAGCGTGTATCGAAAGGTATATTTGATTATGTACTAAATAAGATGGATAGTCGTTTGGCTAATTGGAAGACAAATTTATTATCAATGGCAGCAAGACAGACCCTAATTTCTTCAGTTGTGTCTCCTCTTTCAGCCTATACTATGCAATCTACACAACTACCTCTAAGTGTATGCGATGCAATTGATAAAAAATGTAAAAAGTTTATGTGGGGATCAACAAAGTCACATAGAAGGGTGCATCATGTGGCTTGGACAGATGTGGGGAGATGTAAAAATGAAGGGGGGCTTGGAATCCGACATGCTCGTAAACAAAACGAGGCGTTCATGGCTAAGATTGGGTGGGGATTGATAAAACAACGAGATACCTTCTGGGTGAAACTTCTGTGGGAAAAGTATAAATGTGGTGAGGATATAATCCCCAAGATTGAGAATAGAAAGTGCGAATCTCAGATTTGGAAAGGTATTCGGCGGGGATGGAACTTGGTGAATAAGGGTATGGGCCGGAAAATTGGTGATGGGGTACGTGTTAAGTTTTGGGAAGACCGATGGCTTCCAAATTATACAAAGCTCGAGTCTTATGCGATAAAACCACTATCAGAGGAGCAACGGGGACATAATGTTTCTTTCTACACGTTACCGTGTGGAGGATGGGACCGAGACCAACTTGGAGGACTCTTGTCAAGCTCAGTACTTCAGGACCTATGTCGGATGTTTCCAAATAGTCCTGTGGGTAATGAAGATATACCAATATGACATGAAACACATGACGGGGAATTTACTACAAAATCAGCCTATTATCTAGCCAATAAATCTGTTCACAAAGTCCAAAGGGGAGGGTGGCGCAAAATATGGAAACTCCATGTACCTCAAATATAAAACCTTCCTCTGGTTGTGTGCTAGAGGGAGACTATTTACTAATGTCCTACGTGCTTCTAGAAGTCTTGGGACATGCATGGATTGCTATAAATGTGAAGGTGTACGTGAAGATATTCTACATGTGCTTCGAGAATGCTCAACGGCTCTTCAATCCTAGATCTCCCTAGTGGCCAAAAAATTACAAGACAAATTCTTCGGGATTTCTGAAACAACATTATGGATAGAGTGGAATATTTCAGAGACTTGTGTGGTTAATGAAGCTGAATGGAGAATTTATTTCGCCATCCTATGTAGACTACTCTGGCTTAATAGGAATGCGGGTGTATTCCAAGGAAAAGGAAAAGGGATGAGGTCAATCTTGGCGCAAACTTCAGCTATTGTAAAATGGGCGGACACCCAATGTCTGTTTGATACATTGTATAGTGAACGTTGCAGAAGATGGGAACCACCGTTTATAGGATGGGTCAAAATAAATGTGGATGGAGCGAGGTCAACAGGTAGTGAAATTGCAGCATGTGGAGGTATTGCTAGGAACCATGAGAAAGAAGTGCTAAATGGATTTTTATTTCATATTGGTAAAGCATCTCCTTTTCAAGCTGAAACATGGGCAGTCCTTTGGGGCCTTAAGCAAGCATGGGATTCAAAATGGAGGAAGGTGGTGATCGAGACAGACTGCTGGGATGTAGCACATGCACTATTACATGGGTGGAAGGAAGACCACCCGGATGGAAGCTTGTTGCAGGAGATTAGGAAATGGCTAAATCTGGAATGAGACGTACGTGTAGAATGGTGCAGCAGAGATGCAAACATTGTTGCAGATAAACTAGCCAAGGAAGCGTTAAATGCTACGGGGGTAGTATTTTTCTTTCGGCGGGCACCTCAGTTGATTGCTCAAGAATTAGCTTTACACGCCGTGTAATAGGCTTTGTACTGTCACTCGAACGAAAGAAAAAAAGAGACAATCCTAACCATAGACTGCACGGTCGAACAGTAAATGTGGGGGCACCTCTCTACTACTACTAGTGATGGGCGCTTAATGCATGTTAGCTGAAGCTGGCTTGTAAGTTGTGATCCTTCCATGTCCTCTCGCAAGAAGTTTTCGATGGAAGTGGGGAAGAGGAAAAGATGGATGGAGATGAATATTGTGGGTGTGATTTCCGTTTCTTGACGAAACAAATTTAAAATTAAAATAAAATAAAAATAAATAGACGTTTAATAGGCCTGAATTGAAATTCTTAACTTCCTATCCTTTAACCTTGAGCAGTCCCCATGTTTCTGGATCACAATTTTGTTAGTCATAGACATGGAAGCAAGGGGCCCAAAGAGAGATCCTAACTCTAGGTTGTGAGAGAACCATAATGCAACATTAATCATTTGCAACCATAGCATCCGCCACAGGGCTCTCCAATTTCTTGATAACCAGTTTCTTTTGGGGCGGAAGGTCCTTGGCGATTGGGGTCACATCAGCATCGACAACAATCGAGTCCTCTTCTCTAAAATCTCCCCTTAGTATTCCCATTGCGATTTCATTCTCAACCAATTGTTGTATAACTCTTTTGACTGGTCTTGCCCCAAAATTTGGATCAAAACCTAATACACTCAGAAGTTCTGCAGCTTCTTTTGTGTAATGAAGATCTATTTTCTTTTGCTTGAGCCTGTCCTTGACCCGTGCCATCTGTTGCAGATAAGAACATGTATCAAGTTATAACTCTAGAAATAAAAATAAAATGGGATGACAATTATTCCACTCTACCAGGCGATCAAAACCCGTTAACTCATGATTTTAATGGTGGCTCTATAAGAATATAGACTCTGAATTGCTCAATCGCTTATTAAACATAAATACATACTAGTCAACTGTAGATTGATCTAGGAATTATCTACTTCAACATGCAATTGCACTTGAATTTACATTCTTGAAGATGTTCATAGTACCATATACTTCTTTCATAAATTATTCAATAGAAACAGGCCTTAAAAGCTACTTGTACAATCCCTAAAGTAGAAGAAATCTTTGTGCGAGAGAAAGCAAAGGTTTGAAGTATAAACTATATCTATGGCCTCCCAATCAAAGGTAATTTGATCTTTTAAATCTATGTGTGTGTATGATCTTTTCCAGACTGCAAAGCATATCAACTACTGTAGAAAACGGCAGTCAGAAACACTTGTTTCTTCAAGATACAATCCTATACTGAACAATTGAATCACTTTCATAATGGAAGTCATGACCCTATTTTCAAAGCACCCTAAATTGGAACTGGAACACCATCCTTTTTTCATTGAGAGCTTATCTCAATGAAGAGGGCGGTCTTCCTTGCCCCACTCCAGTCTCTTCAAAATTTTCAATCAAGCCTTTAGAACTATCAGGAAAGTTCCATGAATGACAAATAATAAATACAAGTAACATGTGCATAGGAAAATTACCTGAAACTCCACTATTTTGCTGATCTGTTGGGAATCCAAAGGCTGGAAAACAATATATTCATCAATACGATTCATGAACTCAGGACGGAATGTTTGCCGAGCTAACTCAATTACTTGTCTTTTCATTTTATCATAAGAAGCATTTCTGTCGCCCTCTGTACTCCTAAGAGTTTCGAGTATGTGATGAGACCCAATGTTTGAAGTCATTATCACAACACAATTTGTGAAGCTAACAGTCCTTCCTTGGGAATCAGTAATTCTTCCATCATCCAACAATTGCAACAAAATGTTGAAGACATCATGATGAGCCTTCTCTATTTCATCAAAAAGTACCACTGAGTACGGTCTTCTACGAACAACTTCAGTTAGCTGTCCACCTTCTTCATAACCAACATAACCTGGGGGAGCCCCAACCAAACGTGAAACTGCATGTTTCTCCATATACTCGCTCATATCAATTCTAATAAGAGCATTTTCTGTGTTAAACAGGTAACCAGCCAAAGCCTTTGCAAGCTCAGTTTTGCCAACACCGGTTGGACCCATGAACATGAAGCTTGCAATGGGACGATTTGGGTCAGACAATCCTGCCCTTGAACGTCTGATGGCATCAGCCACAGATTTCACAGCAATATCCTGTCCAACTACCCTCTTATGAAGAACTTGTTCCAGTGAGACCAACTTTTCTCTCTCTGTTTGTTGGAGGTTTGATAATGGTATACCAGTCCATTTGCTTACAATCTCCGCAATATCAAGATCAGTGACCTCTTCTCGAAGTAAGGATTGTCCAGAAATTTGGAAGTCAGCCAGGTTCTTTTCAGCTTGATCTAATTGACGCTGAAGGGAAACTAGAGTTCCATACTTAAGCTCCGCGGCACGATTAAGGTCTTGCTCACGCCAAGCAGCGTCCATCTCGAGGTTAACTCTATCAATCTACAGATGATTAAACCTTTATAAAGCAGAATTATAAGTAAAATATTTTAGCTAATAATGTCAAATGAACTAAACATTACCTCTTCTTTAATTGACCTTATCCGATTCATTAAGGCTTTTTCACGATCCCATTGCTCTGCCAATTCTCTTTGCTTCTGTTTAAGTGAACTCAAATCATCTTCAAGCTTACTTAATCTTTCTTTGGATGCCTTATCGGTATCATTTTTCAGAGACAATTTTTCCATCTCCAACTTAAGGACGGCTCTATCTATTTCATCCAACTCAATTGGCTTTGATGTAATCTCCATTTTGAGCTTTGCAGCAGCTTCATCAACAAGATCAATGGCTGGAACCAAGAATAAGAAATTAAATTAGAAGCATAAAAGAAACAAAAAAAATTTAAAGCTAGCCAACATTAATTGGAAATGATTTCAAAATATATGATACAGCTTTTGAAATCTAAACATTTTCTTTCAATCAACAATATTAGAACTGACCTTTGTCAGGCAGAAAGCGTTCTGTTATATATCGATCTGCAAGAACTGCCGCTGAAACAAGTGCACTATCTGATATTTTCACTCCATGGTGCAACTCATAGCGTTCACGTAAACCACGAAGAATGGATATGGTGTCTCCAACCGAAGGTTGGCCACAAAACACTTGTTGAAACCTGCGCTCAAGTGCAGGATCCTTTTCAATGTACTTTCTATATTCATTCAGTGTAGTTGCTCCAATACAACGAAGTTCACCTCTTCCGAGCATTGGCTTCAATAAGTTCCCAGCATCCATTGCACCACTTGTAGCGCCTATAAGTAAATCAATGACCGAAAAGAAAAACATTAGATTTTGCTAAAAGTACACAGTGAAAACAAAACTAGGCAGAACTATTATTTTAGACTAGAATGCTTTGCAGGAAAGCATCAAAACCTGGACTAGCCTAGCATTATAACAAACAAGTATGATAATAGGAGATCAGGATAAGGAGGCATGAGATCTGTACATAAGAAGCCTAGAATATCCCCAATGACAAGGAAATAATCATAAGCTTTACAAGAGCAAGGTAACCAACCTGCACCAACAACAGTATGAATCTCGTCAATAAATAAAATTATTTGCCCATTTGATGCTGTAACTTCCTTCAGAACAGCTTTCAACCTTTCCTCAAAGTCCCCACGATACTTGGCGCCAGCAACCAATGAACCCATATCAAGGGAGATCAACTGTGCAACATCAAACATAAAAGAAAACATAAGCAAATTCAAACAAAAATAGCATAGCTTTGCATTACAAAACCAAATTCTATTATCTTCGTTTCAGCCAGAATTCCATTATCACTTCGTAGCCAGGGGAAGGAAACAAAGTTCAACCTTTCTGTTCAACAATGGTTCAGGAACGTCTCCACGCACTATCCTTTGAGCTAATCTGTAAGGAGATGCAGAAGTTTAACCGCTTTAGTCCAATAAAATGTAGGAAATGAGTATGTAACCAATGCATTAAAAATCACAAAGTAACAATTACACATGAAACCAAAAAAATCAGAACAGCATTAAGATGTTAAGCAACTTAAACTCTAATATTAAAAACATAATGGCTAGATCAAACTTTTAGCATACACATTGCTCAAAGATTTATGCCTTGATCCAGAAGCTTGACTTAGTTTCCACTGGCAGATTCTCTAGACAAATGAGACACATTAGAATATGAAATAGATGGGTTTAGAAACAACTACACATCCAAAATTATTCTAAATCCATATTCACAGTGCATGAGCTTTTTGTTACCATACCATACTTAATTCACCAGGCACACTTCAATGCTTGGAAAGATTTATGAAAAAAACAAAACAAAACTGTACAGAAAGTGACTCCTTATAATGGAACTCAAAATCAATAGACAAAGATTAGTAGACCTAACTTATACAAAAGAAATACTGATAACAAAGAAGCTTGTATTTTATGGTCAACATATAAAACATAAATAAAAGTAGATTGGACAAACCCTTCAGCAATTGCAGTTTTCCCAACACCAGGTTCGCCAATAATAACGGGGTTATTTTTTGTTCTTCTCGACAGTATCTGAATACAACGCCGAATTTCATCATCTCGTCCTATGACTGGGTCAAGTTTGCCACGCCTAGCAAGTTCAGTCAAGTCATTTCCATATTTGTCTAGTGCCTCATATTTCCCCTCAGGATCTGCAAAAAGTTGCAACCAGAAATAGAGGCTGTTACAGACAAACAAAACAACAGATAGACAAAGAGAAAGAAGATAAACTTACAAGCATTGAAAGGTAATAAGATTGTAGTCACATGTCAAAAAATAATTTTAAAAAAAAAGTCTCAACAAATGAAAGAAAAACAAAAACAAAACTTTGGTAGAAGTAAGAGACTTAGGATTTGCTTCATGACTTGGTAAGCTTCTCAAGAATCAGAGATGTCAATAATGAACATACACTACAAATACTGAAATACATGTAAACCAATCAAAAATTGGAATCTAAATATCCATTGCACCACCAATTTTTCAATTGATTCTTGGTCATTTGTCACATTTCAACTATAACTGGTTAAAAGCATGTGTTAACATAACACTTGAACTATTTTTCAGTCATCCAAAATAAGTTCCTAGTCTTATACTAACTAAATTCAGCCGTGGCTTACAGGCTGAGTGTCATAAAAAACAATTATTTAACACTAACAGAACATATCCTACTTTGGCCAGTCACTCTTTGACTTCCACGAACAGCCTGGATAGCATCTTTCAAAATTTTCTCACTAATGTTGAGATTCTTGAATAACTGTTGCCCAAACCTCTTATCCGATAGAAATGCCAACAAAAAATGCTCAACAGAAACATATCCATCCCCCATTTCTTTCTTGTATTTTCGTGCATTGTCCAAGAGAGAAACAAGATGTGAACCCATCATAGGTCCACTTGTGTCACCTGTTACCTGTCAATTGAAATTCAAGATTTAGAAGTAGAGGATTCTGCAATAGCTGAAAATGTCGATCACTAGAAACACACCTTCGGTTATCACCAGGGAAAAAAAAAACACACACCTTCGGTTGCCGAGATATGAAGTCATCTGTGGCCTGCAAAACTGATGTGTTGTCCAGTTCTGCCTTGGTAAATATTCGTCGGGCTAGACCATCTTTTTGCTCCAATAAGGCTTTCATTAAATGCTCAGACTCCACAACTTGTTGCTTGCTAACTCGCGCTGCATCGATAGCACCAATAATACCCTCCCATGCCAGCTCTGTGAACTCTCCGGGGGTAATCTGAACAAAAGATAGAAAACACATTAACTTGCAAAATGTCCAAAATCACACTCATTCCATTTGTTGGATTTGTTCAGGACAAAACATATGAAGTACATGTGTTAATATAGCTCTTTGAACAATTCATTAACACTTTTCTTAGCTAAAAACGTTTAGCTAGATTTCATGACATATCATTCAGATACTAAAGTAATTGACAAATAATAAATTACCGTTTAGCCTGCATTCCATAGTGTGTGCTAATTGATGGAACATTGGTTTTTCATGACGAAAGTACTTTCAGCTGATAGCAAAAGGAGAAGAAGAGAATTTCTAATGAGTTTCCTAATTCTTTCAGGTGGCTTAACAGCTCAAGTCATAGAACAGACGGTTTTAGTGGTCCCAACTATAAGAATACGATGTTCAACAAGCTCAATTTTATATAGAGGTATCAAAGCCAGCTAGAGGGGATTGCAGCTGGGTTCAAAATAATGGTTGTTGACTTTCTTTTTGTTTTTTGTACTAGAGAACTACATTGATTTTACAGAGGAAGAAGAAGGACACTGAGGAAGATGATATACAATCCTCCTAAAAAAGATTAGAATGACAGATAGCGGTAGACGTTATAACCACCCAAAGAAAAGGATACAAATCAAGATGACACGGAATCCTTTCATAGACAGCTTAGTAAAGAAAGCCCCATAATGACCCGAAGCAGACTTGCAACAAAGCAGCTCGGTCATTCTTGGAATTATAATCCATAAGTAGAACAAAATGCAGAAGTCATAAAATATAGTCTTCAACCCAATCAATCACCACACAGTAAAATATTAAATAGAATTCCTTCAATTGAAAGATAATGACTAAGTTTAATATAACTTCAATGAATACATAGATATAGAAACCTGAGTGCTGGCAGCGGAGCGATACAAGGGATTAGAAGAGTGGAACTGGCGAGTGAAAGAGTGAGATAGAAACTGGGCGGAGGCTGCATTAATCGGTGCAGCTCTGTTGATGATCCCAGCCTGAGACAAGAAATCTTGAGCATTTGACTTCGGTGAAGTAGAAGGGAGGCCAGATAACACACGTTCACGGGGAACGAGAGCAGAGCGATAATGACAGGGAGCTCTGTGAGAGGTCCTAGACACGCTAATGGCAGCAAAAGCGGGTTTTGTTAGTCTTAAATTTCTTCTGGTAGCCATTAAGGGCGAGACGAAGTAAGAGGGATTGTACAGCTATTAAGGATTATTCTCCTGCGAATTTCACATTCGGCTTATGAGATGAATTGTTGCGCGAAAACTTGAGGAGGGGGCAAAGGAAGCTGGTAGAAAGTTCGGGGGCGAGGGATTTTCTGGTTTTTTCCCCGCTCTTCTTAACAGAGAGTAATCTATCATCAAATAAATAAAAGCAAAAATTCCAAAAACCTACACTTAAAATATAAAAAGAATAAATCAGTGCATCGAAATTCAAAAAAGACGAATCAGGCGGGTGTCAGAAAAAGGAAGAATCTGTCCTTTTGAAATTTCGGCCAAATTACAAAAATGCCCTTCAGCCCTCAGTCGCAATAACAACATAGGAGTTGTTAATGATGAATCATGAGTTGTTAATGGCGAGGTGAGTGTTGTTACTGGCCCTGAAACTTGTTAAGTGTTGAAAAAAGAAATTGGAGTTGTTAATATCGAATCCGGAGTTGTTAATGGCTAGATATGTGTTGTTATTGGTCCTGAAATTTGTTAATTGTAAAAGAAGAATTGCAGTTGTTAATACCGAATCCGAAGGTGTTAATTGCGATGATCATGTTGTTATTCTGAAGTGTGCATGAAGTGCTGAAGGGCATTTTCGTAATTTGGCCGAAATTTCAAAAGGACAGATTCCTCCTTTTTCTGACACCCGCCTGATTTGTCTTTTTTGAATTTCGATGTACTGATTTGTCTTTTTTATATTTTGAGTGTAGTTTTTTGGAATTTTTCCTAAATAAAAGGGTTAAATTGTAAAAATACGTATAAATTTATATCAAAAGTTCAAACAACACCAAATATTTTTTTTTTAAAGGTGCAGAGGTTCCCAGGAACTTGTAAAATTAGAGCAAAAATAACATTAAGAAAAAGGCTAACCTCTATTAGTGGGGTCTACACTATTTAAAAAAATAAAAATATCTAATTTTTTAATTTCCTTTATTACCCTTTTCTTATCTCTCCACTCTCCAGTGTCCGACTCTTTCTCCCTTCCTTCCTTCATCTCTCCATTCTCTTCTCAGGCAGTGGCAGCAGCATCTCCATAGCAACAGCAACAACTATCCTCCACTAGTGATCGCATTGATTCTTGTTTCTCCCAACATCTTGTAGATCTGAGGCTTTGAACGACGTGGTTCAAATCCAGTCGAATTCGACCCACCACAAGAAGGTGCACACCATGGTGGCGGGAAGGCTGGAGGGAGATAGAGAAGGAGGAGGATAGAGGGATCGATTTTTGAAGAGGGAACAAATAATGGGTTTCTTGGCGATGAAACACGAAGGGATTGATTTTGGAAGAGAGATTTCCACGCCTAGATTTTTTGCCTTCAATTTCTTGTCTGTAATTTGCCTTATTTAACGGTGGTTCATGGTGGCTCCGCTAGTTTATTGAAAACACAAATTATTCCAGCTCTATTCTATTGAACGAGGAACCACAGTGGTTCACGGTGGTGACTGGTGAGCGAACACATTATTTCCAACTCTATTCTACTGAGCGAGGAACATAACAAAGACGAGTTTGTATTAATGGGTGCTCACTTTTAAATTTCTACCCTATCTTTTTTCAGAAATCAGAATCTTATATGCTAAATAACATATAGTGCTGTGTTGATGCACTTATTTCTAGCTCTATTTTAATGAAAGAAGAACCATGGTGGCTTACTCAAAACTACTCGGATTTTCAATCTCTTTCTCCTTTCCTTCCTTCGAATTCTCATGTTCATCCCTTTTTATCCTTACCCATGTGCTATAATGGGTATCATTTAAAATCCAAACTTCATGTTATTTCCTCATATGAATATGTTTCAAAATCCGAGCTTGAGACTTTTTCCTCTGAGATTGGAAGAGAAGAAGAAGAAGAAACAGGAGACTTGGAGTTTTGGAAACAACTAGATGGATTGGGATGTAGACCATGTGTAGGTTTCAGCAAGGAATTTAGGAGAGAAAATGAAAGGATTGTGAAGGAAAGGAGAGCATTTGATAATTGTGGTTGTTGGAGGATTCAGTCAACAGAGGATGAATAAAGGCTGGAAGGGAGAGGGCTTTTTTTCTAAGTTAAAGGGCACTTTGATATTTTTATATTGTGTTTAACATCTGTTTAGGGGTATTTTTTTGTTAAAGCAGTTTAATGGTATTGATATTTTTATTCTAATTTTATAAGTTTATGGACACCTTTACCCCTCTAAAAAATATTTGGTGTTAAATGCATATTTGATAAAAATTTATAGGTGTTTTTATTCCTTAACCTTGAATAAAATATAACTTAGTCATATGCCATGCGATGATGGGGGTTATTCTTTTTTATCTCCTCAATGTTGGTTGACTTTTAATAACTTTATTTATCTGTATCTGCAATGCCAGATTTATATTTCAGATTTCAAATCCTTTCAATATTACTTAAAATATCTTCTCAAAATTCAAATTTACCTATCATATCTTATATGAATGAATATTTAAATTCAAATTTTATAAATTTAGGAGACTAAATTGAAATATCATATAAACATACAGGCCCGAATAAATGCTTTAGCCAACTATGTATGAACTAGCAATATCAATTTTGTGTTTGGCAATTTCATACCGGTGATAACACTTGTCAAACCTCTTGCTTAAGCAAAATTTAAGGGGAGAAATTAGTGATTAGGTCACAAGACCCGATTCAGTCGGCTTATTTTTTTTTTAAGGTACAAGAGAGGGGCATCAGCACACAAGAAAATAAACTACTCTAGAGGGGAATTTAATCCCAAACAATCCTGATCAGGTCTTAAGATATTGAGGATACCTATCTAAAACATCAGAGCTTGATGGCCCTTCCTTTGCTAAAAGATATGCCGCTCTATTATGTTCTCCCAATAAATACTGCACTTTAAGACTCCAGTTCAATGGAACCGGTTTCCCTGCTCATCCAAAGGATGAGCAAAGAGAGCTCTTCCAAGTCTGGATCTGGATGTTCAGATTTCATTTTTTTTAAATTATTGATATTTTAATAAAAAAATCATTTTTTTGAAAAAATGTTAGTTAAGAGATTATCTTTATTTTAGATTTTGTACCTATTAAAATAATTTTTTTCAAAAAAAATAAAAAGTAAAAATAAATTGGAACGTCCATATCCCATTGAATGGTCCAGATCTCCCCGCTCATCTTTTGAATGAGTAGGGAAACTGATTCCCCAGTTCAGTTGCCTCATGCTTTGAATTTGTAAGAAGACCAAACTGCAATTGGTACCTGTACCTTTTGTCACAAACAGATCAATGAGATTTTTAGAATCAGATTCTAGCACAACCTTTCTAAAACCAAGATCCCAGGCTAATTTCAATCCCTCAAACATCGCCCTCTCCTCCGCTTCGGAAGCACTACACTTGCCAAGAGTATGAGTAAATCCTACTATCCAAGCACCTCTGCAAATCTCTTAAAATTCCTCCGCACCCAGTCTTTGAATTAGCCTTTGTCATTGCTCCGTCTACATTCAAATCTGGAAATTCTGTCAACTGAAACTTTGTGTTGGGCAGTCAGTTTGCATGAACGTTTTGAATGACCAAATGATGTCTAAAAATTCTAAAACTTTTGCAGTATTAAAGTTCACATCCCAAGCTTCAAAATGGATATATAATTTGTATTATTTCGTTTTGTCTGCTGTGAGTTATGGCTGTCCAAAGTTTGGGATGAAAACTGGATTCTGTTTTGGAGCAGTGTTAAATTTAATGTAATTCTGGAATTTTTTGGTGATTTCTGGTAAAGGTCCATATTTTTCCTATGAAGAGGACTTAAATAGCTTTCATTTGACTTTAGAATCACCTCATTTTGATTTTTATGGAATTAGTTATGATTTTTGGAAGTTCAGCTAAGAAACAGGATTTTCTTGGCCGCAGCCCAAATGTTTCTAACCTATTTTTTGCCGCGGCCAGTGGATTTGTGGGCCGCGGCCAACCCCCAAAAATGACATTTTGGACTTTCGAATATGGTATTTGCTCAAGTGTTTTTTCAAGCCTTTAGGCATATGTTTGAGCTTTGAGTAGCCACCTAAAGGTTGTGAATGATAACAAACTTTAAGTGTAATAAAAGTAAGGATTTGGAATAGAAAATAACCATATGTCCTTGATTTTGGTTATAGGGTTTGAAGTTCGCCCTGCTTGTGAGTAAACAGTGTTGGAGCATACGTGGAAAGAATAAGAATAGGGAACTTACCTCTTCTGTATGTATATGATATTTGTATTGGTGTATTGATGCATGTATCGATTTGTTTGATTGTGTGAAACATATATGAATGATTGTAGCTCTGTTTCTATTTATGCTATGGCCATGAGTATGTTGTTGAAATATTGAGCACGCAGATATGTCATCGTGTGAGGATAAATTATGTATTGCAAGCATGTCATTCATTAAAAACTTATCTTACATGCATACTGGTATTTGTTTCCTACTGAGATTCTCTAGAATCTCACCCTCCCTACCAACAGTTAGATAGGGCAAGCGGATCGAGGAGGGAGCAAGCAGGCAAAGGTGACGAGGACTCCTTCGGGTTATAGATTTTGGTAGTTGATTATTATAGTTGGGATGTATATTTGGATACTCGTATTTGAATTTGGATGTGTATATATGGATGAGGATTTGATAATGTATTTGAGATGAGATTGGTGTGATCCCCGTATGAGAGCTTGTAATGGGCGAATATGCCCTGTAAAGCTTGAGTTAATGAATGGAACCCGGGATTGCCGGGGATTATATTGTGCACTTTGATTGTAATAAATATGATTTATCTTTGTGTGGTAATTGTATTCGAAAAGTGAATATGAGACCAGGTTATTTGTGTTTCGAAATGCATTTTTGAAAACCCCGTATGATATATGGGTTTGAGAATGAGTTTTTGATTGTTATTGGTCTCTATTTCACTTAATTGTCGTATTTCGGATATAATTACGTAAGGGGGTTACGATTATGCCTATTAAGGATAATTGTACCGAGCCCTTTTAACAAAAAAAAATTGCCAGACGAAGGCGTTTTCCTCATTTCTTTCACAATCTATTTAACACTAGGGGAGTGAAGGGGAGAAGAAATTTTGATGATGACCCATTTAAAAGAAATGAAAAGGTGAGATAATAAAATTTTAATAAGAATAACATGTAAGATAAAAGAGCATGAATAATAAATTAAAATCTTTTCATTATTTATCCAACTTTTTTAAGTGTGGCTCGTTAAAATCCTCTCTCCCCTACATTCCCCAATTGGAAAGCAAACAATATGAAAAGAGAAAATTTGGGAACTCTTTTTTATTTATACTTTTCTCGAGTATTGGTTTGATCCCTTTATTTAACAACACCAATAAAAGTAGCCTCATTAAACTCAACTCCAAATGCTTATAAATTTATACGGACTAATGTATTGGGCAGAAAAAAATTAAATGTAAGAAAAATTACAATTTAAAACTAGAGGAATAAAGCTAAAATTTTGATCAGACTACATAGACTAAGAATAAACTTAACCCTACAAATTACAAGAAGTTGCGCGGGTCACCTTGGTATTTATGGCACAACTTTTGAAGTTTTGATCTCGAATCACGAATCCCATATAATCGATATAGTTACTGTTTAGAAATCAAGTTCACTCAATTAATTTTTTTAAAGTAAAGCATGTATTTATGATTAAAAAGACGAGCCATTCCTTACTTTATGCGATTCTTTAGTGTGTCAGAAATTTGAAGGACAAAGGCCAGCGAAATCAAAACAAAAAGAATGCCTTTAGTTATTCTTGTTTAATTCTAGCAAAAAAAAAAAAAAACGTTATTCTTACTTAATTACTTGATGTACAGCACCCTTAGCCACATTTTTAAAACATTCCAGTTTACAAGTGCATTCAATTATATTATGTTTGGCCATTAAAGGTGTCCAAGAATTCAATTCCTATTAATTTATAGTTTTATAGCCCATCATCGTTTATAGACACCACCAAGACGTGTGAGGCACTAGCGACCCCATCTCCCTCATATTCTCTGGTATCTTTTTCTCCTCACTTAAGATTAAGATTAATGCCCTGTTTGATACTAAGAAATTGGAGGTTGGGAAGTGGAAGTGAAAGTGAATTCTCCATCTTAGTCTGTTTGGTATCTTAGAAGTGACTTCCTCATGAAACTCACTTCCATCAAAATCGATGGAAATGAGTTCGTGAGTTCTTTACCTCTACCGATGGAACTGACTTCCAGCTCTACTTCCCTGGCTTTTTTCCTCAGTTGCCCTTCTGACTTTCCTCCTCCCTTCAACCGGCAACGATGGTCCTCCATGGCAGTGGCGGACCTCCACCATAACCGACAATGACATTCGTCCACCAACAACGGCGACGGTGAACCTCTGGTTGATGTGCAGAGGCAACGATGACGGTTGAAGTAGATCTTCGACGGCAAACCCAATGATTGCGATTAATCCCTTTCCTTCCTCCTTCCTGCTTCCACCGCCAGCAGCAACGATGTCCACCACCAGTGACGGCGGCAGTGTTACACCAGCAATGACGAAGATCGTCCTTCACTAGTGACGGCCCTTCAGGGTGACGACAGCAACAACCATCCTCGAACGACGGCGGCAATGCTTGTCATCCAATGACAAAGGCGATGCTTCGTTTCCATCGGTAATGGTAGTAGACACAACTCTGCCTTCCAATAGTAAATGCGTCTCCCTCTAGTAGTGAACAAAACTTGGCCGTCATCTCCCTCCAGCAGCAAACATAACTCAGCTAGGTGAGAACGAGTTTTGTTCATACCATATTTGGGATTGCAATTTTAATTTCCCTTTAGATCTGGGTTTGCAATTTCAATTTTTGTCTAGCATTTTATTACTTTGATCTGGTTCTTGTTTGTTCTATGATTTCATTTTGATTATGGTTAGATTTTGTTTCTGCTTCTTCCGATTTACAACCACTTTTTAGGTGAGGGTGGTGGTCGGATGAAGGTATGGGATGGTGAACATCACTTGGGTGTGGCAGAGATTTTTTTTTGTTGGAGGGTAGTTTGGTATTTGCATATTTTAAATACATGTTTTAATTAAAAATTATACCGCACTTCCATAGTCGTACCAAACACACTTTTAACCCCATTTCCACCCCTAGTTCCACTTCAATTTCCACTTTTACTTCCATAAAAATTCTTCCATGATACCAAACGGGGCATAAGGGAGTGTGAACTCTACTGCGTATACATTTAAATTAGCTTTTGGATAATAGCTTTTATAATTTATGGGGTAAGTATATGAGAGGAGTTTTGTGTTGACTTACGAAAAAGGGCTTTTAAAACCATGGTTTTGCAGTTTCTCAAACACTCACATCTAAACCTTAATATAAGATACGGTTGGCTAATTTGAAGAGATTGAGATAAATTACTTAATTATGATATACTCCCATGTTACATAATCTTTTTAAAATATGTATTTTTATTATTAAATTACATATTAGTTTAAATGTTAGGCAAATTAATTCGAAGAAAAATAATAACTATGAATATTTTAAAATAATTTATTCATCATCCTGATCTTTTCAAATTAGTCAAATGAACTTTATATTAAACAAGAGAGTTAGTATTTAATTTGTTTTACCGGATTTATTTTTTGTGGGGGTCATAGCCAGAGGAAATTTAAAATACTTAATTGAAATTAAATATAAAATGGAAGCAAAGCCTGGGCACACTACTACTCGTTTATACTTGGGGTTGGCTGCTTATAATCGGACAAAATGATGAGCATGATCCGTCTCTCAAGCCCAAAGGATAATGCGGTGGATGAAATTATTTGAATTGGAATTTACGTTCCGCAGTGGAGCCTGATAGCCTGCCATTTAGGACCATGGAAATGAATACTGAATATGATGGGGACGGAAGTGATTGCTCTTTCCCAGTTTCCCCCCATAGTTTATATTTTATACTCACTCCAATTATTGCTCCACATTCTCTTCATCTGATGCCAGACTTGGTCATTGATTTTTTTTTTTGGACAAAGACTTGGTCATTGATTAACACCCCGTTAAATACACATTGTCAATATCTTTTCAAGTTATTTTAATAAAAAGAACAAGTCTTCAATACTTTCATTCAAAATCAGTTAATATAATTATTTATTCAAGTAATCGTGACAACTAAACTGGCATGTGATTGTTTGGAGTTACTTATTATTATATATATTTTTATATAAGTCGAGACAAAATTTTTTATACATACTTACTTTATATGCTGTAAAATCATGATTGAAAATATGATTTTAAAGGCATTATCTCATACTAACTCTAAATAGTTGGATTTTTTTTTATCTCCTAGTTGTCCTAATATTGTTCTTCATTGCAATAAGAAGATTTGAATCCTAAACTTCCATCTAATTTTACCTCGCATTTGAATTTCAATAGTGGGTTTATGCTCAAATGATTGTTTGATGCCTATTTAAACAATTTCGTAGTTTGTAGTAAAAATTAGGAAAATTGTGCAATAAAATCCCCATGAATAAAATATCATTATGAAAATTTCCACAATAAATGAGTAATATATAATCACCTGTTATAGTTTAAAAAATGACAAAAAGTTTATAGGGCTGATTTGGTATTGGTATTTTTATTAATAGCATGATAGTCTAGAAGGAAATCATGAAAAATGATTAAATGAGTAAATTAATCCGTAGTACTCCCTCCAGCCCTAATTATAAGATAAAGTTGATTTTTTTAGAGAAATTAAGGAAACCAATTAAATCACTTTAGAATATTTATATTTATATTTTTTTCTTCAAACTAATTAATTTAACTAATAAATTGATATATAATCTAAATATATTAAAAATATAAATACTCTAAAGTGATTTAATTGATTTTCTTAATTTTTTTAAAAAAATTAACTTTTTCTTATAATTAGGATAAGACATACTTTTTTAAGTCTGATTTTTTTGATTCGCAATGATCAAATCCGGTTTAACCTTGAAGTGATATTCTAAAAATTTGGTCAAAAAAAGGTCGATATTCTAAAATCAAATTATAAGGGGAGTGGCCTGGACAGAGCTGAGCGGCGACTGGAACTGTGTTGTCGCATCCCAATTTTTCAGTAATCAACGTCTTCATAAGTCATAACTACCAGCGTAGCGAGACCTTTTCGGTCGACAAGCCGCCCTAGCCCTTGTAGTTGGTAATCCAGGGCATCCCGCCCACACCTGTTTCTTCCTCTCCTTATCGATTTTTTTCTGAGCGAAGTAAAATTTTCGATTCTAAGTGTGAGATCTGCTAAATCCAAGCCTTGATTCCTCCAGTTCAAGGTCAGATTTCTCACTCCTCACTTGCTCCCACCTTAGGGTTGTTACTAAAATTATACTCCCGTCTGAAATCTTTACTCCTCATTCACTAGTTGACTTATTGTGCTGCGCTTTGTGCAGATCTAACCGAATCTCGAAGATTACTCTCTGATTCGAAGCTTTATCCTCAGAAATCCGCTTCAGGTTCCTAGTTTATGTATGCTTGAAGATTTTTTGTTGTCTGTGACGGAGATCGGTTTGAAATCTAGTTGAGATTTGAACGCTTAGGCGTCTTTTTTCAGATCTGGGTTTGATTGCATTTTCCGCTCTGGTGTTTGGATTAGTGTATCGGAAATGTCAATTCTGCAGAAAGGCGATTCGGTTCAAATCAGGGAGGTTTGGAAGGACAATCTTGAAGAAGAGTTTGCATTGATCCGTGAAATTGTTGACGAATATAATTACATCGCCATGGACACGGAGTTCCCCGGAGTGGTTCTTAGGCCTGTGGGTAATTTTAAAAACATCAATGAATATAACTATCAAACGCTGAAGGATAACGTTGATATGCTGAAGTTGATCCAGTTGGGGCTCACCTTCTCCGATGAGCATGGAAATCTTCCTACTTGCGGCACTGACAAATGTTGCATTTGGCAGTTTAACTTTCGCGAGTTTAACGTTGGTGAAGACATCTTTGCGAGTGATTCAATTGAACTACTCCGCCAATGTGGAATTGATTTTAAGAAGATCAACGAGAAGGGCATTGACGTGAACCGATTTGGCGAACTTCTGATGTCTTCAGGGGTGGTGCTGAACCATGAAGTCCATTGGGTCACATTTCATAGCGGGTATGATTTTGGTTACCTCCTCAAGTTATTGACCTGCCGTAGCTTGCCTGATACACAATCGGGATTCTTTACTTTGATCAACATATACTTCCCTACGGTGTATGATATCAAGCATCTGATGAAATTCTGCAACAACCTCCATGGTGGATTGAACAAACTTGCAGAATTGTTGGAAGTTGAGAGGATTGGTGCTTGCCATCAAGCCGGATCCGATAGCTTACTCACGTCTTGTACATTTAGAAAGTTAAGGGATGTGTTCTTCAATGGCTCGACAGAGCAGTATTCTGGTGTCTTGTATGGGTTGGGTGTCGAAAATGGACAGGCTAATTGAAACAATATAATTGGTTGTAGAGCAACTAGTGTGAACTTCTTGCTTGTGTACACCCCTGCCAAAAAGGTCGTCGTTTTCTTGTAACATTTCGTCTTTGCTTGGTCTGCCACCGAAACCTTGGTGGTTTTGTAGCTTGGGTTCTTTGTAAATTACTTAAGTTAGTGTTTCAATAATAACTTATGATGATTCCTCAAGATAGTGCAGCCATTCTCTGCGATCTGTGTATCTCGCCTGGTGCGTGGGTTGAGGACTCTAATCAAGCTCCATATTATCCTTTTGCACAAATACTTATATTATAAACTCACAGAAACAGTGCATGAGTTAGGATTATATGCTACGGAAGACATATATATGGGCCATAGAAAGAATTGCGTCCTGGGTGAGGAAGGGGTTTCTTGCATGGTCTGATCAAACAACTCTGAGCAGGATGGGTGGATAGTCCAAAATGCGGGAAATGTTCGTCGTTGCACCCTCTTTATTTACAAAATGAATTAAGGTTCATTTAAAGAGAGAATAACAATTTAAAAAAAAAACATAGCCGGGTATAAGGGCATATAATTAATTATATAGATAAGACATACTATATCATAATTAGATATGAAACTCCTTGCTTGACTTTTTTTCTTATATCATCTGGTCCGATGATGTCTGTGCAAGTCAGTGTTTGTTCACTCGGTGCTTTCTTGTTGCAAAAAAATAATTTCAAGCCACCTCCATAAGTTTGAGTCAATCTCACTCGTTCCTTGTTTTAATGACATGATAAATTTTTTATGTGAATCAAGCAGTTGTATATTTTATGTTTTATTGACTTCCATACATAAATAAAACTAAATTTTTTACGGGAAAAAACACCAATCTTTTGTTATGGGATGCAAATAACATACGATTAAAATTGATATGGATTCCTTCCAAACATGGGGGTGAGAAGGGTGGTGTCCTGCAAGTCGCAGTGGTAATCCTTATTATCACATCCGGTCCTAAATATAAGATAAAATTGATTTTTTTTTAGAGATTAAGGAAGCTAAATAAATTACTTAATCATATCATATGCTATGTATCCTTAAGTTATATACTAGTTTATTAGTCAAACTAATTAGTTTGGAGAAAAAAATAAAAACTATAAAATAATTTAATTAGTTTCCTTAATTTTTCCAAAAAAGTCAATTTTATCTTATAATTAAGACTGGAGAGAATATAATTTTTCTTTCTATTTTAAAAATACTAACACGTCAAGTTGTTAAAACAAGCCGAGCTTATTGAGTCAACCTATTTAAAGTTTTAAACCCATGTAAGTTGGGTTTAGGCATATGTAAAGTAGTATTTTAGAATAAATGGACATTTAGGCATGGTTGGCCCTCTTAAGCCTGAATTTATCGGTGGCTAGCTCCTTAGGTCTGGTTAAGCCTTTATTATTTTATTATCTTAATAATTTCATTTATGTTTTGATCATATTGATAGTTATATCTAGATTAAATATATAAAATCTTTCTGAATTTTGGGTTAGTTGCGTATAACCCCTGACAATTCAAAGTTTAAATTCAATCTCATTTTAACTATTAACCTTCTGTCGTTAAGTGACCGTTATCTTTTTAACGAAAAATGTCACATCAGATTATGACATGACACATGGCATCAAGTATAAATTACTAATTTCATAAAACCGCTTAAACTTTGAATAGTTATAGAGAACTCCCCTAAACTTTAATAAATTACAAATAACCCCTTGGCATTTCAAAATTTAAATTTAACTCCCTTAAATTTTTTATTTTTAATATTAAACCACATGTTGTTATTTTTATAATTCTAATAAATTTATTAAGATTTTTTTTTTCAATTAAAATAGTTATTTTGTACGACAAAAACTAGAAGAATAATATTTAGAAAAAAATAAAAATAAACGTTAAACCTCTTATTCAAGAAAAAATATGCATTACTATAAAAAAATTAATGAGGGCAGAAATTATCATCTAACACAAATGTAATGTTTAAACTATCAATTCTCAATCATCTCAAAAATATGTTTAACACAAATGATGACATTTGTATACTATCAATGCTCAATTATCCCAATAAATAAATAAATGTCATGCAAATGATGATATTTTTATTTTAATATTTTTTAAATATTATTCTTCTAGTTTTTGCCATACAATAAAACTATTTTAATTGACAAATGATTGTAAAAAACTTAATAAATTTATTAAAATAATAAAAGTAATGGCATGTTGTTTGATATTATAAATCAAAATTGCTTAAATTTAAATTTTGAAATGTTAGGGGTTATTTGTAATTGATTAAAGTTCGGGGGGTTTTCTCTTTTCTGCAACTGTTCAAAGTTTAGGGGATTTTATGAAATTAGTAATTTACACATGATGTTATGTGTCATATTATAATTTGACGTGGCAATTTCCATTAAAAAGATAATGATCACTTAACGGCGGGGGTTAATAGTTAAAAAATGAAAGGTCATGGAGTTAAATTTAAACTTTGTAATGTCGGTGGTTATATGCAACTAATCCAAAGTTCAGGGGGTTTGTATAATTTAGCTTTATAATTATTAATTTTTATTTAATTGGTATTTATTTGAGCCATAGTGTTTTTCCTTCCTATTTTTAAAAGCCTGACATGTAAATAAAGTTTTATTTGAATTTTTTTTTGGCCAAAAGTTTTATTTGAATTGAAGCGTTTAAAAAACAAAGGAAAAAACACTTATGTGCTTTATCTATAAAAGCATCGAATCTCAGCTTATGATGTCGTGTGCGCTTTAAAAACTTTTTCTGGCCAACGTTAATGCTTTTAAAACTGAACATTGGACCTTTTTTTTTTTTTGGGTGACGACCATTGGACCTTTTTTATGTCACTGGTGGTGTTACATGGGGGGACAATTTTCTTTAAGGTGTGTAGACTCAAAAGTTTCGCGAATGCATGCGTGCGATTTTTTCCCTGGTAGAACAAAATGATATGATTTGGCCCGACTAAAGTTCAGATTCAGAAACTAATATATGCAATATGAACCAGTCTCAGAAAATTGAGTGAATGCAGATAAGCTCCAAAGTCCAGACTCATCGTCACGCTGATGCTGTAACACGAAAAAACAACAATTTGTAGCAAAATTTCGAAGTCACATTGACAGGGCAAGAGTGTGGCTGGCTAGAGACTGTAGAGAGGAGATAATCAATATGAGAGAGACAATTTACTAAATTATTCACCATCTCTGCGCCCCTTCTTGCTTCATCTATGTGCCTTGACTTTTTTTTTTTAAGTGAGCCCATATCTCCTAAGACATAAGTGATAACAATTTTTGGGCAATTAATTGTAGCGTAGTTCCAATAAATAAAGCATATAATTCGAGTCACGTTCATAAACGTTGTTCTTAAGAGTTATTTTGTTATTATCGGTTAATAGAAAGTGATACTCCCTAAGATAAAACGAATTCTTTCTGCAAATACAAGGTGAGCAGAATAGCAAAATATTACAACAACCAACAAATAGAAGATATGAAAATGAAGAAAGAATTTAGAAGACGAAGAGAGTGCTCGAGATTTCTAGAGCGGAGCCTTAGACCTTTGTAAACTCTGCTTTTTATGGGCGGTGAATCAAGCCACTCATTGGGCAACATTTTGAACCCATTAAATTCATTAACGACACTTTAAACTTCGGTTACAAACGTTAGCTGCAATAAACCTTCCGTTGGGAGCTTCAATTTTGAACATTGACAGCTCATAAATTAGATTTGAATGTTGGAGAAGACTGTAGAATAAAATGATATAGTATTTATATTTGTATTAGGGATTGTATTGTAATTTTATATTGTAATTTTGTAGGCTAGTTAGATATTGAGTCCCAGCTTGGGACCTACTGCCTCTGTCTATAAATATACTTGTGAAGAGAGGCAAATTGTAATGACAGATTTTATGAATGTGATTATTTACCTTCTTCTAGTAGGGAACCACGAAATAGTCATGATAATGCTTTACATAGTAATGCTGGTTTTGAAAATTCTGTTGATTTTGATGATTTATCTCATACTAACAAGTCTTTCCTATCTGCCATTGATAAGGAAATTGAACCAGAAACTTTTGAGCAAGCTTCCAAAGACCATAGGTGGGTAGAGGCCATGAATAATGAGATTAAAGCTTTGGAGGCAAATAAAACCTGGACTATAGTAAATTTACCTAAGGGAAAGAAACCAATAGGTTGTAAATGGGTGTTCAAAGCTAAGTATAAGGCAGATGGGACTCTAGATAAGTTCAAGGCAAGGTTAGTTGCCAAAGGGTACAATCAAAAGGAAGGTATAGATTTTTATGAGACTTTCTCCCCTGTAGTTAAAATAGTAACTATTAGGACTGTTTTGAAACTTGCTGTCATTAATGATTGGGCTATACATCAAATGGATGTAGATAATGCATTTTTGCAGGGAGATTTACATGAGGAGGTCTACATGACCATACCTCAAGGTTTTGACAAAGATGGAGAGAAAAATAAGGTTTGCAAACTTGCTAAATCTTTATATGGTTTGAAACAAGCATCAAGATAATGGAATGAGAAATTAACACAATCCTTGATAAAAGGTGGTTTCCAACAAAGTAAACATGATTATGCTCTTTTTCAAAGACAAACTAAAGATGATTTGGTATTTGTGCTCACTTATGTAGACGATTTGATGATTACAGGAAGTAGCTTGAAAGCTATTAATGATGTAAAACAGTTCCTTCATACTCAGTTTAGAATTAAAGACTTAGGAACTTTGAAATATTTTCTGGGATTGGAAATCTTAAGATCTAAGTGTGGTATTCTCATTAATCAAAGGAACTATACTACTGAACTGATTGATCAAACATGTTTAGATGAGTCAGAAACAGTGATCACACCTATGGAGCAAAACCTTAAATTAACAGCAGCTCCAAATAAGAAAGATCACTATTTAGAGGATGCTGGAATGTACAGAAGACTAGTGGGTAAGTTGCTGTACTTAACTTTAACAAGACCTGATATATCCTTTACTGTGCAAGTCTTAAGCCAATTTATGCAAGAGCCTAAAGAGTCACACTTGAAAGCTGCGCTGAGATTAGTCAAATACCTAAAGGATTCTCCAGGACGTGGGATATATGTTTCAGCAGAGAGCTCTTTGAAGGTGGAATGCTATTGCGATTCCGATCATGGAGCATGTGCTGACACTAGAAGATCGGTGACAGGTTTTCTAGTGAAGTTAGGAGGCTCCTTAATATGTTGGAAGTCTAAGAAACAGACTATTGCGTCTATTTCTTCAGCAGAAGCCGAGTACAGAGCTTTAAGGATGGCTACAGCAGAGTTGACATGGATAGTAGGGCTGCTGAAAGAATTGAAAATTCAAAATGTAGAACCAGTCAAGATTTTCTGTGATAGCAAGTCTGCAATCCATATTGCTACAAATCCTGTGTTTCACGAGCGTACGAAACACATAGAGATAGATTGTCATTTCGTAAGAGATAAATTGTTGGCAGGAATGATTGAATTTGAATATGTGAAATCTGATGAACAGATTGCAGATTTGCTCACCAAAGCATTGGGTGGTCCACAACATGAGTATCTCCTTGGCAAGTTAGGAACATGTGAATATAAAGTTCCTAACTTGAGGGGGAGTGTAGAATAAAATGATATAGTATTTATATTTGTATTAGGGATTGTATTGTAATTTTATATTGTAATTTTGTAGGCTAGTTAGATATTGAGTCCCAGCTTGGGACCTACTGCCTCTGTCTATAAATATACTTGTGAAGAGAGGCAAATTGTAATGACAGATTTTATATTCTTTTAGTCAATAAAGTATGATCTGTTCAGCGAATATTCTGGGCTAAATGTGTTTCATCAAAGACAACTGCATAAAGCAAAATCAAATCTGATTTTATGGCCCTTGTAGCCCAAACATTAAGGTCTCAAAGAGCGGAAGCTTTAAAATATGGGTTTATCTTATATTCTCAAAAATATTTTATACTTGACTTGCTTGCACGGGGTCGCTAGATTTTTATTGTGTCTGCCTCCTGATGACCTCTTATTGGGGTTGGGTTTCTCTCATTGTCCTCTTTCTCATCTTCTTCTCATCATCTCATATCCATTGTTAGATTAAAACAATATATGGTTTAGATTCAATCTTTTATAAAATTATTTCTATAAACATAACTAAATAAATCTAAACTCTTAAAATATAATCTATACCATTCATAATTGAAATCCATAAAAAATAAATAAATTTTAATTTATAAAATATTATAATAATACTTTTATAAAATATTAAATCTAAACCATCTATTATATGATCTAAGGTGGAGATGAGATGATGAGAAGATAATGAGAAAGAGGATAATGAGAGTATCCCCCCTTATTGTGCTCGTGAACTCACACTTTCTATTGGCTCATTTAATAACACAAACTCACAGAGTGTAGTATATATACTTATATTTTCTCACTCATAAATAATGCAAAACTTTGTTCCAATTGATGGAAGAGGGATGTTTCCATTGATTTCCCTCTCAATATACTTTTTATTGAAGATATTTACCATTAGATCAACTTTCAATGATTGAGATTTAATAATATATAAATAATATTATTATAATAAAAATCTATCATGATAAATCTCAACCATTAAAAGTTGATCTAATGGCAGATCTCCTCAATGGAGAGTAAATGGAGAGGGAAATCAATGGCAGATCTCCTCAATGGAGAATAAAATTATTTCTATAAACATAACTAAATAAATTTAAACTCTTAAAATATAATCTATATCATTCATAATTGAAATCCATAAAAAATAAATAAATTTTAATTTATAAAATATGATAATAAAACTTTTATAAAATATTAAATCTAAACCATCTATTATATGATCTAGGGGTAGAGATAAGATGATGAGAAGATAATGAGAAAGAGGACAATGAGAGTATCCTCTCCCCCCTTATTGTGCTCGTGAACTCACACTTCCTATTGGCCCATTTAATAACACAAACTCACATAGTGTAATATATATACTTATATTTTCTCACTCATAAATAATGCAAAACTTTGTTCCAATTGATGAAAGAGGGATGTTTCCATTGATTTTCCTCTCAATATACTCTTTATTGAGGATATCTACCATTAGATCAACTTTCAATGATTGAGATTTAATAATATATAAATAATATTATTATAATAAAAATCTATCATGGTAAATCTCAACCATTAAAAGTTGATCTAATGGCAGATATCCTCAATGGAGAGTAAATGGAGAGGGAAATCAATGGAGACACTCCTCTCCTGTCTCCATTGATTTTCCTCTCTATTAACTCTTCATTGAATGTATCTACCATTAGATCAACTTTTAATGGTTGAGATTTATCATGATAGATGTTTATTATAATGTTATTTTTTATATATTATTAAATCTCAATCATTGAAAGTTAATGTAATGGTAGAAACACTAGATGAAAAATAAATGAAGAGGAAAATCAATAAAGAGACCCTTCACCGATTTGACACAACCACCTTTTACTTAAAACTCTAACATTAATTACGAATTCATGATCATAGTGCATATTATATTATTATCATTAAGCCTTCTCACGACAGAGTATGAGTAGACGACTCAACCAATTATAAATGGGTCTGTTTGGATTGGTGATTGGATAAGTGATTTATTTTTACTTAGACTTATAGAATCTTAAAATTGGAAAAAAGTTAGATTGGGTAAAATGATGAGTGTTTGGATTGGCGATTAGATAAGTAACTTATGTAAAAATGAATGATATCTTGTTTGACTTTTACATAAGTGGTTATTGTATTATTTAAGAAAAAAATTATAAAAATTATGAAAAATGAAAAAATAAAGGGATAATTGTGAAAAAAGATCTCATTGGCAACTTAATTGTCAAATGAGACATGATAAGGTATCTACACACGGAGGGATTTTTTCACAATTTTTCCAAAAATTAACTTCGAAAATTTGACAATGGTACAATTTTAAATAAAATTATATCAAATTCTAATTTAAATTGGTATACTCCAAAAGTATTTTCTATTGTGCACCTCAAGTTTAAATTTTATAAATTATATCAAACTCTAATTTAAATATTAAATCGTCACTCATATTTTCACATAGCTCAGAATCTAACAAAATAAACCGATTAAAACCTCGATAATACCTTCAATAATCCAAATAAATTATTTAAACTAAATTTAATCGGTAAAAACACTATATAAAAACTAATTTATGACATGTTTATAAAATAAATTGATTGTAAAATCATTAATAACTAAATAATAAATTTAAATTGATTAAAATTAGTTATTAATTATTCTTTACATTTCTACAGTTATATATTGATAAAACTCAAAAATTACCTAAACTCTTATCTCAAAGTATTCTCTAATTAGTAGAAAATTACTATCTAAAGAAAGAGAAAATTATTTAAAATATTTTTCATAAAAGAAGTTTTGTGATTATAAGTGATTTTGAGTACCTCATTAATCCCCAAAGATATAAAAATACTCTTCAAAACAGAAGCTAACGCTTGATCTGAGTTTATAAGCTCCAATTCATAGCTTATCATTTCGGAAGCTTTTGCCTTTTTTTATCTTAAAGTCCATCACTCAATCAAATATGCCAAAAAGTTAAATTACTGTTTAATTTAAGGCCGATTTCTACACTATTTAAACCCGAATTCTCTATCAAACGTAGAAACAAGCACGCAGAATATCAACCGAGAATAACCGATCTCAAGCTGCATTTATTATCAGATAATCACCATGTTTTTAAAAAGAGTGATCATGCTGGCTAATGTTGCTGTCCAGACACATCCACCTCCCTCTTTTCTTCAAGTGAGAAAATCCAAGCTAGCTTAACCATCACAGCTATCTAGCTCGTCAAACTCACCTCTCCTGGTATTGTGTGTTTGGGGGGAGCGTTTGCATCCCCAAACGTTCAATTGGCCAGTTCAATTGCCAAACTGAAAAAAAAAAATGCAGTGTTTGTTTCACCGGTGAGCGATCGAGCTTAATTCTATCTTAATAGTTTTTACCATAAGCTCTATTTCTTAGCTTTTATTGATTTAGCTTTTGGGGAGGGTGAGAATAGTTAAAATATTTTTTCAGTTGTGTCCAGTGTGCTATCAGACTTATTGCAATTTTACCCTTAATGTGCTTTTTTTGCTACAAAAATTAATTTCAACTATTATTTGGTGCTTTTAACCCTTAAAATATTTTTTCAACTGTACCCAATGTGTTATCAGACTGATCAATTTTATCTTTAATGTACTTTTTTAGTTCCAAAAATTATTTTAAACTATTTTTTGGTGTTTTTAACCCTTTAAAATATTTTTCCACCCACTCTCTCTTACTATTATCACAAAAGTCATTTGTGCTTAACTCAATCCAAACAAGTTTTATTTTTATAAAAGTCATTTTTTCCATCGCTGTTTCAAACATAAATCACATTACATAATCGAGCTTTTACCAAAACTAAAATTACCAAACACTAAATTGAGAAACTCTATTTTTCCCATCGCTCTTCCAAACACACCCATGTTGAGTCTCCCATTCACTAGGCGACACGGTAGAATTTGCTACTTTCTTACTTTTTTCGATAATATAATTCTCGGAAGTACGTAAATGCTCTATGAATGGTAAACACAAATTGCAAACAATTCAATTGTATTGATGTATTAACAACAATTAATATTATTACAATATACAAAAATTACATTAAGTTATAATATTCACAAACTGTCAATAAAAATATAATTTATTTTGCACTTTAATGAAAACACACATGTCCAACTTGTTTTAAACAAAACTATATATATACACACTTATATACAGATTTTAATTAATAGATTGTTGGCAAAAAAATAATTATATATTACACCATCACTTTTCTGACCAAAAAAAAAAAATTACCCCGTCACTATATATATTAATATATATATTGATCCGGCCAATAAATTGGTTTTTGGAGTTTAAGGTTAGCATCTCCATATTTCTTCCCCAACCGCCAATTTTTAATTTGATATTGTCCCTGTTCCGGCGAAGTCCGGTGACTCTGCCGCCAAGATCCGGCGGCGACTGGTAATTTTTGCACACTGCGGTTCGTGCCGACTTAAATTTTTAAGTTCATTTCAGTTTGATGACTAATGCTACTCTAAACAGCTGACCAGCTTTCAAATTTCTGTCTTGTCCTTTCTGATAATGTTGGACGAGTATTGGATAATTTAGGGCTTCTGATAGGGCTGTTAATTGTCAAGACTTGTAAAGTCTTCCTGCTCACTTTAGAGTTTCTTTTCTTTCTTTTGCAGATCATGAGTAGTCTGGTTGAGAGGCTTCGAGCGAGATCAGATCGCAAGCCCATCTACAGCATTGATGAATCAGACGAGGAAGCTGATATTTTGCCCGGAAAACACGAGCCAACTCAGGAAAACTTTGAGAGGATAGTCAGAAGTGATACGGTATATTTATTGAGTCTTCCCTTTTCATTTCAGTGCTTTTCATTTAAGTCAGATTAATGTTTACTCGTTCACTTATATCTAAAATGTAGTTTACTTCTTAGAAATTTTGTAGTGCTTAGTGGGTGACTGAAAAACTACATTAGCGCAGAGAAACTTCTACTACAAAATTCTCATAAAATTTAGCAGTCGAACTTGGATCATGTCACCATTTATTTCACCCATAAACTTTTGGTGATTTTCATTGTTTGTAGTAGCATCTTTTCATTTTTGGTGTTCTTGATTTGGATTGTAAATTACTTTTCCCGCCTTGTTTTGATGTTTGCATCCCATAACTACAGAAAGAAAATTGTTGTCAAGCTTGTGGAGAAAATGGAGATCTTTTGAACTGTGAAACTTGCACTTATGCCTATCATCCTAGGTGTTTACTCCCACCACTTAGAGCTCCCGTTCTGGACAATTGGAGGTGCCCTGAATGTGTAAGCTTTATTGTTTAGTACTCATGCCAGCAGTATCTATAATCCACGTTCTACTTTGGTGGAATCCTCGAGTTATAATGCTTGTCTGTGTGCAGGTTAGCCCACTTAATGATATCGATAAGATATTAGACTGTGAGATGCGCCCTACTATAGCTGACGACAGTGATTCCACCAAACTGGGGTCAAAACAAATTTTTGTCAAACAATATCTTGTTAAGTGGAAGGGACTATCATATCTCCATTGCACATGGTAAATTTATTGGAACTCATCTCCTTCAAGTCTTAGATAGTGTCTTGTGTTTTGGATTTTAGAAATCTTCTGAACTCCTCTAATGCTTGTTATATTTTGCATCCCATTTCTCACTCCCAATCTATTTATTTTCTCATCTCTTCTCGTTTATAGTGAGTTTAATTATATTTCTATTTTGCTTTGGAAGCCTGTTCTTGAAAGGCTTTTAATTTGCTCTGATTCTGTGTATCATTTTGGGCATTGTATATTTACTAGCTACAGTTCTTTTTAACTCAGGGTGCCAGAGAAGGAGTTTCTGAAAGCTTACAAGACACATCCTCGCCTAAAGACAAAAGTAAATAACTTCCATCGTCAAATGTCATCAGTTAATACTTCTGATGAAGATTTTGTTGCGATTCGACCTGAATGGACCACTATTGATCGGATTATTGCTTGCAGGTTCAATTTTTTAGAGTTCTATCTTCTCCCTTCTGCATACACAAAATATATGAGATGGTTCTGTTTGTAATTTATGTTTCTTCTCCTCTACTGCGTTAATAATTTTTGTATTTGTCACTCAGCATTTCTCCGCTGCCTCCTCTTTCCTCAAAAAATGGAATGGAACCTAATGAAATTACCATGTTTTATGTGGGATTCATGAGAGAATGGTGATGCTGCATATTAACTTGTACAATGTTTAGTCTAATGGTTTTGAAAGTCTTCCAAATTATACATTATAGTTGTTTTGTTCTGATAGTGTTCAGGTTATTATAATGCTCTTATGATTTCTTGTGATTTTTTCTGTATAAAAGTTACCGAATGCCTATATTTCATCAAAGGTTCTATTTTAATGTTTCAGGGGTGATGATGATAAGGAATATCTTGTTAAATGGAGAGAGCTTTCGTATGATGAATGCTCTTGGGAGTTCGAGTCTGATATTTCTGAGTTTCAGGCAGAAATTGAAAGATTCAACAGATTTCAGTCTAGGTCTAGGAAACTTGTTATTTCTAATAAGCAGAAAGGCAGTGTCAGGGACGCTGCAGAATTGATGAGGCATCAGAAAGAATTTCATCAGTATGAACATAGTCCTGAATTTCTTTCAGGGGGTAAGTTATTATGACAAACCTCTCATGATGACAATGTTCTTTATAATTATTTTCGCATATGTCACCACATGATTTCCTTTCTTATGTGTATGAAGGTGCTCTACATCCATATCAACTTGAAGGCTTAAACTTTTTACGTTTCTCATGGTCTAAGCAAACTCATGTTATACTCGCCGATGAAATGGGACTTGGTACTTAGTCTCTGAAATTTTATTTTCCTTTTTCTCTTTTGTCCACCTTTTGTCTATTTTCTCCTTTTATTACTTGTCTCACTCCCCCCCCCCCCCCCCCCCCCCCCCCCCACGAAACAAAAACTTGGAGTTTTCAGCAGGATTTGCTATTGCACTTTGATGATGACTGAAATTTTTGGCTGCAGGCAAAACCATACAGAGTATTGCTTTCTTGGCATCACTTTTTGAAGAGAACATTTCTCCACATTTGGTGGTTGCTCCACTTTCAACACTGCGAAACTGGGAACGTGAATTTGCAACATGGGCACCCCAAATGAATGTTGTATGTATATCGAATCTGAAAGCTATATTGTCACAGAAAATATTCTTTTCTTTTGACTGTATGCTTGTTTCTGTAGGTTATGTATGTTGGATCTTCTCAAGCCCGCGCTGTTATACGTGAGTATGAATTTTACTTTCCGAAGAGCCAGAAGAAGTTAAAAAAAAAGAAATCTGGTCACATAGTCAGTGAAAGCAAGCAAGATAGGATCAAATTTGATGTCCTCTTGACATCATATGAGATGATCAATCTTGACACAGCATCATTGAAACCTATAAAGTGGGAGTGCATGGTAACATTCTATTTGTCATTCTAATATTGGAACTGGAAAAATAAGTTTCCACCATGATTTGCCTTCTGATCTTGTTTGTGTTTTCTTCATTCTGCTAATGTTTTGATATCTTTATCTATCTATAGATAGTTGATGAAGGTCACCGTCTAAAAAATAAGGATTCAAAACTATTTTCTTCATTGAAGCAATATTCTAGCAGACATCGTGTGCTTTTGACTGGGACTCCTCTGCAGGTTTACTTTAGATTCTGCCATTGCCCTGTAACTTGTTTAATGCACTATTATGTCCTCATTTTTTAGCATCAGCTAACTAACTCTTCTTGTCTGGTGTATTTTAGAACAACATGGATGAACTTTTTATGCTTATGCACTTCCTTGACGCTGGGAAGGTTAGTATGACCACATTACTGTGATCAAAATTCAATTTTTTTTTTTTTATTGAATCAACTCATGAATGTCAGAGTATTTTACATACTTTCTATTTGGCTGCTGGTAGTTTGGAAGTTTAGAGGAATTTCAGGAAGAGTTCAAGGATATCAATCAAGAGGAGCAGATTTCAAGGCTTCACAAAATGTTGGCCCCCCATCTTCTTAGGAGTATGCATCTTAAACTTTAAGAAATTGACATAGCTACATTTCATTTGCTTGTCTGTATTCTTTTTATTACTTGTATTATTGCTTTAGCTGGTAGAGATAGTTTTTAAGTCTTAAAATGAAAACGCTTTTCATTGTTGGTTTTTTGATATAGCTTGAGAGCGTTCATGATTTATGACCATAAAGGGAAGAGTTATTTCTTATGCTAGTTTTATGGTTGGATTTTATTTTACCTTTGCCTATTCTTCTTGGTTGAATTATGGTGAACCTGATTTTCCTATTGGTGGTCACAATCACCTTTTTGAAACTTCTTTGCTATATTTTTGAAGTTATCAGATGTTTGAATATAGATAAGCAAACCTTTCTATCTGCAATTACTATGGACAGAATAGTCAAACCCTTGTAGATTACGTAGGTCCTAATACATTGCTTATATAGATTTATGTCTGAAACATAAAAATTCAGGAGTTGTTGGAGTGATCAGTATTGGACTTAACCAAGCAGGTTTTTTTAGTGGAGAAGGTCAGTCACTCCAAATTGGTTGTTATATTGGTTTTCATTTATTAGAAAGAGAATTACTACTGGTCCAGAACCAGAAAATACAAGAAAAGCTTAAAACAGTGTACATCAATAAAATCCCTCGAACTGTCCATTCTCTTTTTCACATAAGGAGTTCCCCTTGAAAATGCCCTATGTGCTTAGCACCAAAGAGCAGTCATGCACACAATTCTTTATCATAAAAACCATGTATGAAGATGATGTGCTCTTGAGGATCTGTGCATTTCTCGAACAAAAACCACAATATCATAAACTGGACATTATGTTGATTTTTAGTTACTAATGGACTCCTAGTTTGGCGTTGATGGACATCATCAATAAAATCCCTCAAGAACTGTCCATTCTCTTTTTCACATAAGAAGTTCCCCTTGAAAATGCCCTATGTGCTTAGCACCAAAGAGAAGTCATGCACACAATTCTTTATCATAAAAACCATCTATGAAGATGATGTGCACTTGAGGATCTGTGCATTTCTCGAACAAAAACCACAATATCATAAACTGGACATTATGTTGATTTTTAGTTACTAATGGACTCCTAGTTTGGCGTTGATGGACAGTACTGAGGGATATCAAATGCTTCATTGGTTTGCAGTTCTTATTATGAGCTATATGGAGTTGATAGTTTGTTAACAAACAACTTGTATTGCTGAAACAGAATTTAAAATATTTGAGGTCAATGCAGGGGTCAAGAAAGATGTCATGAAGGAATTACCTCCTAAAAAGGAACTTATTTTACGTGTTGAATTAAGCAGCGAACAGAAAGAATACTATAAGGCTATTTTGACCCGTAATTATCAGATATTAACTCGTCGTGGTGGAGCTCAGGTATTTTCATGCTTTGATGGACTGAACCTTTGGGCACTCTATTCTTTATTTTATCTTTTAGAAATAGAAATGTGGAAAATCAGGTTTAAGCTTAATATATTGTACTGATAATTCTGTTGTTTTGATTATTTTAAATAGATTTCTCTTATCAATGTTGTTATGGAGTTGCGGAAGCTCTGTTGTCATCCTTACATGTTAGAAGGAGTTGAGCCAGACATTCAAGATGCAAAAGAATCTTACAAGTAAGTTCTTATGTCATTCACCTCTAAGAGTGCCATGCCATAGTGGGCGTCTATCAGAAATATGGGTGCTTTGCTTATGTGGTGGTTCATATTTTATCTGTTCCTATATACTTCTGGGTATTGTTGTGTATAACTAATTTGACATAGCCCGTGTTTTTAATTTCTTCCACTTATTACAGAAAGCTGTTGGAATCATCGGGGAAGTTGCAATTGTTGGACAAAATGATGGTGAAGCTTAACGAGCAAGGGCATAGAGTCCTCATATATTCACAATTTCAGCACATGCTGGACTTGCTTGAAGATTACTGTTCTTACAAGGTATCCATGTGAGGTTGTTGTGTTCACATATGCTATTTTGCTTGTGATTTGTGCAAAGTTGTTGTATGATATTCTTTCATTTTTCATTGTTCTTTTTATCAGAATTGGCAGTATGAAAGGATTGATGGCAAGGTTGGTGGAGCTGAAAGACAAGTGCGAATAGATCGGTTTAATGCCAAAAATTCTTCAAGATTTTGTTTTCTTCTTTCTACTAGAGCTGGGGGATTGGGGATAAACCTTGCTACAGCGGACACAGTTATTATATATGATAGGTGAATCTTTAATGCTAGTTATTTTCATTTTCTGGTAAGATAATATGGCTAAATGAAGAATTTTATTGACAGAAGAAAGATGTAAAGGAGGGTTGAGGTGCCCTCCCAAGAAATAAAATATATAGAACAAGAAAGCTCAAGTAAAAGAAAAGGGGGGTTAAACATGAAAAAGTTCTGTGCAGTTCCTCTGCATATTGAAAAGAGGCACACCCTAAAAAATCCATGACCATGAGCTGGACATCACAAAGAACCTGCAAATAGAATCCTTGTCTATTGGTCTGAATGAGATACCTCTGACTGGATTCAGAAAGCATGGTGGGTTGTATTAGAGAAACCTTATTGCCATTTGATTCTGCATTGGGAACACAGCAACTTTCTGAAGGCATGTAAAGTTGGGTGGTGCAAATTTTCACCTGGCATATTACAAATGATTTTGAAAATATGTTTTCAAATGAATTTCTTGAGACTAGTAAAAAGATTTCCAGGAAAGAAGCATGGAGTTTTTGTATGAGAAAACTTTTTTCTGCGGCCAAATTTTTGTTTGTAGCAGAGGAAACTATTGTGAGTGATAGTTATAGTCATACAGTTTTACTTAAAATATAAGGAGCATACTGGATGAAGCTCTACTGATTGTCTAGGGATGTTTTGGCTGCTATGAAGAGAGTTTCATGATTGTTCAAATGCTTGATTCAGTTTTTTCTGTCAGAAAATTTGTAACAGTCAATGCACATATGTAAATATGTTGGTTTTTCATCTTTTTTAAGCAAGTGTATGGAATACCTATACAGCCTTATGATATGGAAGGCAAATATTGTTTATGATATTGATCGTCTAATGTGATTTAATATATGAATAATTCTCTGATCAAATTGTTAATCTATAGTGATTGGAACCCTCATGCTGATCTACAAGCTATGGCTAGGGCTCATCGACTTGGACAAACTAATAAGGTTGGAGTTTATTTTTCAATTAATTTGTAGTTGTCTATCATTATTGATGTTGCATATAATGATGGTTCTGGTTTTGTAGGTAATGATTTATAGGCTTGTAACACGGGGAAGCATTGAAGAAAGAATGATGCAGATGACTAAGAAGAAAATGGTGCTAGAACATCTTGTTGTAGGAAGGCTAAAATCTCAAAATATTAACCAGGTAATTACTTCATTTTTTTAGCATCAATGATTAGGCTAAGGTTATGCTAACAGCTATCAGTACAATTGGCAAAGCTACATTTATGCTAATCGGATGGACATGTTATCTTCTTGTCTTCCTCATTCTTTGAAAGAATTTACTTCTCATGATGTAATATGAGTATTTATGTGGATCTGAATTTAATGTATATTTTCTTGTATCTTGTGTCGTGATATAGTTGTTGTATTTTCCTTAGAGATTTGGGGAGGGGGAGGGGGGATGGAGGACCTAAGACAGGAGAGCTTTTTGTTTTTGTTTCTGTCAGAGAATTTCAATTAAGATTTTGGCCAAATTTTCTATTAAAATGAGTAGGTGCTTGTTTGGGAAGCACAAAAGTGTGCTTTTTAAGCACTTTTCTATAAGCTGAGATAAAACTTCTCTCATATATTTACCCTGAATGCTATAAAAGTACTTCTAAAAAGCTAAAACAAACAGGCACTTGGATTTGATGATGAGGCACATTCTTTAAAATGACAAATTACAGAGAGTGGAGGAAACAAGACATCAACTAAGTAAAGCATTCCATATTTCCTTCCCTCTGCTTGTCAGACAAAGACAGGCAGGATCAGAGGCTTGTCTTGGAAAATTCTGGCATGATTCATCCCAATTCACCAAACCGCTGAATAAAACTCTTGTTCTGGAATTAAATAACCGTTTCAGAAATCACGTATCAAAGAGTAACCAAATTGGGTTCTTGCATGGTCCAAATACATTCTTAAGGCTGTCGCTGAGGGTTCTGATCCTTACCCTGCTTGGCTGCCCCTGAAAAAAAATTGTGGCAATTGTTAATACCTGTGTATTGACTGATTCTGGAATATGTAACATCATTACGTTTAACATACTGATTTTTAAATCTTGATTAGGGCATATTAAGTTTTGAATAATCAATCAGATCATATTTAATCAAAAAAAGTATTTTAGAAGATCTGATGGTAACTATTATTTTAATTGTTCGTAGGAGGAGTTGGATGATATTATAAGGTATGGCTCCAAGGAGTTATTTGCTGATGAGAATGATGAAGCAGGGAAATCACGCCAGATTCATTATGACGATGCTGCCATAGATAGGTATCATTCACTTGTGTTCCTCTAACATGATATTTTTACAATATGTAGTATTTCTTATCTTATACTTTTCTCATTAATAGATTGCTGGACCGTGAACAAATTGGTGATGAAGAGGCTACAATGGACGATGATGAGGATGGATTTCTGAAGGCTTTTAAGGTTGACTCTCAAACAATTATGCATATACATTTTATATTCAGATCTTCCCCCTCCATTTTGGTTGGTGAGTGGACGTGTACTTTACAAGGAGATATTTAATAGATATATGAACATAAAAATGCAAATAATGAAAAGGAAAGAAGGGCATTTGGTGGCATGCTAGTTTATCAGTCCTATGAACTAGAATGGACTGTGTGTGTATTCTAATGTAGTTTGAATAACTCTGTTGTGATTTTTGCCGTCTTAATGTGAATATTTGTTTTGAATTATTTACATATGCTGCCAAAGAATCATGCTTATAACAACTACTCACATCTATAGAGCCCTCATATCTAGTCCTGCCATTAAAATCTCATGTAAGCAGCCTGTATTGATTGTGAGGTTCTTGTGGATTTCCTTATTCTGCCTTCTCAACCTAAAATATAAAATCCGATCATGAGCCTTTATGTAATGACTTGAATTGGTCCTTGACATGGTATTAGAGTCTGTTTTAGCATGTGATGAAGGTCTACCCTTGCCTCCCTATACCCCATATCATAAACAACATACGATGGTTGCACCATATGATCAACCATTTTCACTGCGAAATGAATTTGGCACCCAAAGTTGATGGCACTACTTTGAATTTTAGGATCCTGGGGAAAGCTGTCTGAGTGGCCTTTGCCTAAGATTTCTTGTGGATGGAGTAACTTTAGTGTTGATGAAATTTCCCCCGTAATCTTTTATTGTTTGAGTTTTCTCTTGTTCTGATTGTTTTTCATTGACTAATCAAATGATGTGTGTTTTAGGTGGCAAATTTTGAATATATTGATGAAGTTGAGGCTGCAGCCGAAGAGGCAGCAAAAAAGAAAGCTATGGAGAATGAGTCTGCTGTGGTTAGTACAGAAAGAGCAAAATACTGGGAGGAGTTGTTAGGAGACAGATATGAAGTTCATAAAGTTCAAGAGTTGGATGCCTTGGGCAAAGGGAAGCGGAGTCGTCACAAGCAGGTAAGTACTTGTGTTCAGTGCCATACACTTCAATCAATTTGCAAAGAATAACTTTTATTTGTTGCCTACATTGATTTTGTGGTGTTTATTTTTGCAAAGGTAATATCTGTGATTCTAAAACTTTTCAGATGGTCTCTGTTGAGGATGATGATCTTGCTGGTCTGGAAGATGTAAGCTCTGATGGTGATGACAATGTTGATGCGGAGCTTACTGATGGTGATTCAAACTCAAATGGAACTATTTCTAAAAGACCTTATAAAAAGAGAGCCCGTGGTATATTAATAATCAACTTTTCTTTTCTTGTAATGATGCTGTTCTTGATCTGGTCTTGACTGTGTTGTCATCTTTCTCCTAAATTCTTTACCAGCAGATAGCACAGAGCCGCATCCTCTGATGGAAGGTGAAGGAAAATCATTTCGAGTGCTTGGTTTTAATCAGAATCAGAGAGCTGCATTTGTGCAAATTCTGATGAGGTTATATTTCATTTGCTGCTGTTTGGTTATTTCTGATCTCTTTTTGAATATGTATTTAAGAAAGAGCCTTGGCATGCTTATTTCTGCAGTTAATCTCATTTTATGAATCAATGATAGGTTTGGGATGGGTGATTATGATTGGAAGGAGTTCACTTCTCGAATGAAACAGAAGACTTGTGAAGAAATCAAAGAGTAATAATATGATTTTTTCCTTGATTTGTTGCCATATTTGGGATGTTTCATGTCATAAATTAGCTTTTATAATTTGTATCGATACTTTTATTGTTTCTGCAAGAAGTGAAAACCTTTTTAGTATTGTTGTTTTTGAAAAAGGTGGGAACTAGATAACACTTGCTTTTATATATGCTTGACAAAATATAGAACACAATGATAGTTGGAAGTTCTCATTGTTGTGGGCATGATGGCATACCGATCAGAACATTTTCTTGGATTTTGTTCTTGATTGACCTTGTGCATACGTACGTATCATTCCTGTCTTGTATATGCTCATTCTCAAGAGAAAAAAATGTAATGTTTAGTAGTTTCTATATGTAGTTAAACTGCGCATGGGCTAGCCTTTTGGAGGCTAGTTGTTTTAATTGTTTGGCCTTCTGAATTTTTGCTTAAAGCTGCAAGTAAAATGTTATTATTCCTTTTTAAAAAAATTCTGCATGATATAACATGAATATTGATGATGCTTGTGAGAAGAATAATGCCATAGTTGGGAATGAATGATTTAATGTCTTGTTTCATTTATATTTGTCAAGTCTTATCACTCTCTCTCTCATGCCCCTGCGCGCGCACACTCTCTTTTTTATGAGGATTTCTAATCTTCTTGCTCTATAGTTTGTTTCTTTTTTAGCAAGGTAGTGACAAAGTATCAAAATGATTTCTTTTTTGCTGAATTTCCTGACTGACAAACATTTTCCAATCTATATATGCGCATGTATATGAGCCATGATCTAATATTTATCCTTGAATCTTGAGTGTATGCATGTATGTACCAGTGCATTGGTTTAAGAAATACTTGATGTTATTTTATAATTTATAATTTCATTACCTATATTTCGGTTTCCATCATACTTCAAGTCAATTTTTTTGAGTGAAAATGACGAAGTTATTAATTTCCAGCTACGGAATCCTTTTCCTAAATCATATTATCGAAGATATAACCGATGCCTCTACATTCTCAGGTAGTGGATCCTTCTTGCAGATGTGGCCTTTTGCATTTTAGTTTTTTCCATAACCTTATTGAATTTATCCTTTTTCTTATTGATTTGGTGGTAGATGGCGTTCCAAAAGAAGGGCTTAGAATTCAAGATGTGCTTGTGAGGATTGCAATTCTGGGCTTGATAAGGGAAAAAGTGAGCCCTTCGAAGAATCCTTTTTTTGTGTGCATCTATTGTACTCAATATAATCACTAAAAATAAGTACTTTCAAGCCTCTGTTTTCACTTTTTGAGAAGCCGTTCATGTGTTTGATTAGTATTCTATGGCTAATTTTAAATCACATCTGGCATGTATGTATCATTAACTCTAATGAACTTAGTAATCTCTTCTCTGTTATGCTTTCTATTTTGTTTTTAGAAATGTTCATGAACGATTATGTTTTGTCACCTGAAGAATAAGCTTTATTGATTTCAAGTGCCTTTTTGAACAAAACTCTGAAAGATTAGCCTCCAAAGTACCGAATGTTGTTTTTTCCAGCTTGTTCCTTAAATATATTTTCCCTGCAAAAACGGAGAGCATTTTCATATTGAAGCCATTTCAGATTTTACAAAGTACATAAATACCATCTAACAGAGACCAAGTTACCTGTAGCTTCTTTGTTCAATCTTGAGTTGTTTAAACCGAGGGTCTTTGCATGGCTGGTCTCAACTTTTAGATAATTTTTGTAGAAAAATTGTTAATATTTACTGCTATTCACGTGATGGTCGTTACAGTGTAGACTGGGGAAATGCAGCCTAAAGAATGATCTTTCTAAATATACTTATAATTGGAATACAAGCAGAAAATTAAACACCCGCCAACAAAAAAAAAACACACACACAAAAATAAAAGGAAAAATTGATTCATGTAGTGGAGAACAATATCATGCTAGAAGTTTTTTTCATCGAGTATGTGCTTATGGAAATACATGATTCTGAGAATGCTTGGCCTTACCTTCTAATATTCATTTTGTGATGTGAAATGACAGGTGAAGTTTGCATCAGAAAGCCCTGGGACTCCACTTTTTTCAGCTGAAATCTTATTTCGCTACCCCAGTTTGAAGGGTGCAAAGTTTTGGAAGGAGGAGCATGATTTAGTGCTGCTGCGTGCTTTGTTGAAGTATGGTTTCTTTCCAATAAATAATCTTGTCTGATTTCCTTGCATAGGCAATTTCTTTACTTTGTCACAAAACTGGTTCTCTGTACCTCTTTTGTCCTACAATAGACATTGGGTATCATCTCATGGCATAATAGAAAACACTATTATTTTAATAGGCTTGGAGACCATATGGTCTTCACAGATATTCTTAGGTGGTGTTTGTATATTATTCTTGCTACTGCCTTGAATATATTCTATTACTTGAGACAGCTGAATGAGATATCGTTAGTTGGCTCTGTTGTTAGCATTGTGAATTTTTCTGTTGCTAAATCACTCAAACATGATTCCTTTTTTTTTCCCCTAAGGCACGGATATGGAAGGTGGCAAGCTATTCTTGATGACAAGGATCTGAAGATTCATGAGATCATCTGCCAGGAGTTGAACCTTCCTCTTATGAATTTACCAGTATCGGGACAAGTAGGCTCTCAGGCACAAAATAGTGCAAATTTGTCCAACGCAGGAGCAGTTAGCAATCAGTCTCAGGAAAATGATGGGGGTGACAAAGCTGCTGATGGTGCACTTGGTTCTGGTGATGCTAGGAGCCAAACACTTGTATATCAAGAGTCCTCCATGTTATATCATTTTAGAGACATGCAGAGAAGGCAGGTGGAGTTTATAAAAAAGAGGGTGCTTCTCTTGGAAAAAGGAATCAATGCAGAGTACCAGAAAGAATGCTTAGTAAGTTTAAGTTTTATGTGCTCTACTGGATTGAAGTTTGAAGTGTTAATTGATCAGAAGATGATTTTAATTGCCTTGTCAGATTTTGTTAACTTATGAAAAGCCTGATGCTTGGATATAACCTTCTAGTGTGTTTGAGAGATTAATGTGCTGGGGACAAAATTCATCAAGTTACAACCCGGTGAAGTTTTATGATCTACATGGCCTGCTTTATTCAGTGGGAATGGGATAAGGCTTACTGTTCTTTTTTTTTTTGGGGGGGGGGGGTGTTTAGAAATTGGGGGCAGAAGAAAGGATTCAGTAGAATTTTCAATTATGAGGGACAATGGATCCTCATAGATCAGGAAAAGAGGAACAAATTGCTATCAATGTCTCTTTATGTTTGATGATTGTACTAGATTTTTGCTATTAAATGCTTGACATTGTTTTCAACTAATGGGAGTAAAGCATTTACCTCTACCAGTGGCACGGGGTGTAAAAAAAAAAATCAAATTGCAATGTTAAAAAGTATAGTAATATTGATGTGTGCTGATAGTGTAACATCATATATACAACAGAATAACAGTACAAGATTATCCAACTTTTATACAATACAATGATTGGTATTTCTTAAATTCTTAATCAGAGATATGAAATATAATTGGGCATTTGTTATGTATAGATATTTATTTTTGCTTGATTGGCTTGTGAGTTTCTCCCACATGACCTCTGTTTGCAGGGTGAAGTAAAAGTAAATGAAGTAACAAGCAATGGACTTAATTGTGAAGAACCCAAGGCTACAAGTATGCCTAGTAATAAATCAGGGGAGACAGACACCCAAATGTCAGATCAACTGCCTCAAGTGGAAGCAATAGGTACGACCTTTTTATTTCTTTTCCCGTGTCAAGTGAGAAATGCCTCTCATGACCAGACAATAGCAATATCCGGGTTTGAATCATGTGAATTCGTTGTGTTTATGGTTTTTGCCCTCTCTGCTTTGTTATCATTATACTTGGTTATAATTTTGTCAATCATTAGCTAGTTCACTGCAATTTGAGTACAACAAATATCTGTTGAGATTTAACTGTAGCGGTTTGATTTTCTGCAGCTTCAGACAAGATTTCTGTTGTTGATAGTGATCCAAATCGTTTGGAATTGATCCGGCTTTACAATGAGGTTATACATGATATCCATGAGCTGTTTATTCCGTTGTAAACAATCATTTCATGTGTTACAATATGCATGGGAAATTGTTTTACGGCTTATTATATGTAAGAACTGTTTTCCCCTGTGCTGGCAGATGTGTAAAGTCATGGACGAAAACACCAAGGCAAGAAAACGAGCAGTAGTGGACGTGAAGAACTTGCTGGCAATAGAGCCCATTTGTGAAGACATCAATAGAATTCTAACACCCTTACAGCAAAGTCACCCTTCTGAAGAAAAGCCATTATTGATTCCAGAGAATAAATCAGAGGTTTCGCCACAAAATGAAAATGTGGTTTCTCAAGATGGAAAACCTACATCGGTGGGTGACGAGAGAACAGATCTGGTAATGGAGGGTCAACTTACAAAAGAAAACAGCACCGGTCTAATCGAAGAGAAGGAAACATCAAGTCTTTTAGAAACAAGGGGAAGTGATATAGAAATGAATGAAGCTGAGAATGATGCCCAACTGAATGAAAAGAAAGAAAACAGCACAGGTCCCGTTGAAGAGAAGGAAACTCACAATTTTTTGGAAACAAGGGGAAGTGATATAGAAATGGATGATGCTGGAGTGAATGAAAAGAAAGAAAACAGCACGGGTCCTGTCGAAGAGAAGGCAACACCATGTCTCTTAGAAACAAGGGGAAGTGATATAGAAATGACTGAAGCTGGGAATGATGCTGAACTGAAGGAAAAGAAAGGAAACTCTCACCCACAGTTCATCTTGTTGGATGATTAAAAGCAATACCTAATAGACAACTATTTCATACCTTAGCTCAATAGTTTAAAGAAACTTTCATCATCACTAATGTGTGGTTATAGAGGGGAAGAAGGAACTACAGCATAGGCACTAGTCAAGAAATAAATCGCTTAAAAGTTCAGTGGAAACTGTTCGTAGAAGTCAGCATGTAGCTTTTCTAGGCATTGAACAACCTTTGATCCATTGTATATTTGTATATACTCGCTATCCTGTGTTCGCCGTCCCCTGTAGACTGGGAAGTACATCGGCCTTAACAGCTAAGATGCCTGAGTACTGAGGAAACTTAAATCACTAGAAACGTTGGGAAGAAGTCCTAATGTCGAAGTTTTTTTCGTTCATTGAAATATATTGTTTCGGCCGTGTACATATCGATAAATGGATTAATATTATATGATAGTGTGAACCTATTTGGGCTGTCTCAACAGCGGTCTCATATATTTGTTGATTATTATTCATCAATTTCTCTTTTGGCCTACTGCCTAATGGTTGTTTCCGTTCAGGTTGGATTTTAGCGTCTGTTTGGGTTTGCGGTAAAAATTGTTTTTCTAATGTGATTATGGTATATGAAGTAAGTATGTGAGAAGAGTTTTACCTTGACTTACGTGAACGTGTTTCTCCAATACTAATTCAAACAGACTGGTGTGACAATGCCCCCGTGACTCCTCGCGGTTAAGGCCAAGAGGACAAAAGTGTCAATTTGTATGTGCCAGCGCAGTGGAGATGCTGGCGTTGGATTTGATTAAAATATATGCTTCATATTCTCCGTCCACATTAACTTCTCTTTATTTTGTTAGTTCCTGGTTCATATTTTATATTTTCTGTTTTGAGGAACATGATTTATTGAGGTAGAAGTTCCATTTTTGCCTCAGAAATTTTTGTTTAGGAACATTAAGTTCCTAAAAGTTTTTTTTAGAGTAAGTTTGTCTTAAAAATTATTAAACTGTAACAACTTTGCCTTCGCCGTTAATTAAAGTTAGGTTTGTCCGTTAAAGCCCTATGCCAGTCCCACACGTCACTCAACATGACACCACATCGCTACCTCATGGCCAACTCATGCTTCTTCTGCTGGACCAAAATGCCCTCTTCATCTTTTGCTTTGCATTCCTATCACCCTCCACCGAGTTTATCGTTTTCAATCATTTTGAATTAGATTATTTTTTAAGAATAAATATTTATTATATAAATTGAGATAAAACTCCTCATATATATCTATCTCATATATTATAAATTACGATTTATAAATATTTATTACCTAAAAATAAAGTATCTGACACGAGCAATTCATTCCGTAAACCCATGCGACAATCCGTCTTGGAGGTGGCATGGGCGAGCAATTCATTCCGTAAACCCATGCGACAATCCGTCTTGGAGGTGGCATGGGCGAGTTTCTCCACTTTCCCCGACGTTGCCGACGACTTCCTCTCCATCAACATCAGCCTACCTCGCCAAAGCCTGGAGCCACCATCAAGTTCTTTGGAGACGCCGACGTCGCCGACACTGGGCCGTCGATGGAAGACAAAAACGAGAGGGAGACACCAAGACGGTGACGGCGTAGTTTAAAGACGGGCCTCTTTAGTTTATTAGAGTGACTGCAGGTGAGATAGAGATTTTCGCATAATATAGAGATGCTGAGTTTTTAGGGTCAGATCTGAAAGGTAAATCTTGAGGATTTCTTCATTGAGACTGGGCTTGGGTTAAAGGTCGGAGAAAACGCAAACTTGGAGCTGATTTTGGAACTCTGTTTTGTGATGTTGTTGTCGTAATGTCGTTGTTCTCTGTTTTTCTACCAAAAAATAATGTTTTTCTCAAATTCTTCTATGGTCTGATTATAATGCTTTCAATTTCCTTTAATAGATTCAACCAGAAGAAACTCTTGAGGATATACCCAAAGGGTACACGGTTCAATTCGTCCAACTACAAACCCATGATTGGCGGGATGCACGGCGCTTAAATGATTGCCTTTAATATGCAGGTTTAATTGATGTTTTATCTTTTGCCTTTCTTCCAAACCACTGCAACTATGGTGACATTTAGATTGAAAGGCATTTATACATGTTTCTCTCTCCCTTTTTTGCTGATATATTTTGCTTTGTTCTTCTTCCCTCTTCATGATCCTGGACAATTTTCTTTGAATTTCCATGGGCAGTTTGAACTTTGGCATGGAAGTCCGATGGTTTGCTGGTAGAGAATGGGGAGGTAGTGGATCAAAGAAAGAGAATTACGGAACATATACTTGAGGTGGCGATGGCGTGGCAATCAGTTGGTATATTGACTGCCATGTGGGACGGCCTTTAAAGGGACAAAGTTGCTGCAATTGGGTAACTTTCAAGATAAAATTGCTTAAAAAAAACTTTGGGATGTTTCAGAGCTCCTGAGCAAAAAAAAAAAAAAAAAAATTCGGAGGCAAAAATGTTATCTTTTTTTTTTTTTTTTTTTTGTTGCTCAGGAATATGTTATCCCATTTACTAATTATAAGAATGAGTAAAAGCATTTCTATGCAAGTCAAGAAGAAGAAAAATTTTAATTTTTTATTCTCATGCGAGCTCCTTTTGTACTTCCTTTTCAAAAAAAACAGAGAGAAAACGGAAAAACTTGAACTTTTGATAACCCCCTTTCCCTTGAACCAAATAGACCTTGCGGATTTCATTCCAATTTTCTGCTGCCCGCGACACCCAGGTCTATTCTAAGAAATTATTACGTCATTAACATAAAACCCATTGATTTTTTTAAGGGAATTAAGAAATCTAAGTAAATTATTTTAGGATATTTATATTTAACTTTTTATACCAAACTAATTTATTTAACTTATAAATTGATATATAATCAAATAATATTCAATATATATTATGTTTAACTAATCTATTTAGCTTCTTTAACCACTTTAAAAAAAATTAATTAGATTTTATGTTAAGTATGAGGCAGAATATTATATAATTCGAAGCTCCTGTGGTAGTTTTATCTTTTAAGGGTGTGTTTGGTTTAAGGGGAGTGTGGAGAAATTACAATTTTAAACAAAAGAAACCCAAAATTTATCCTCTCATTTTTTCAAATTTTGGGTTCCTGCTCAAAATTTATTTTCTCATTCCTTTTAAATTTTGGATTCCCGCCTAAAATTTAAATTCTTTCAACTTAAAAAGATAATTTACCTACCTTCCCACCCCTCCCCTCCCCTCCCCTCCCCTCAAACCAAACACACCCTAAAGGTTAACATGAAAATGATTAATTAAACACACCCTAAAGGTTAACATGAAAATGATAAAAAAAATTAATGTTAGTTGATTTGGCAAATATTACTTTCGAATCATAATTAAACATGTGCACGGGAAGTCTCAAGTCTCTTATACATGTTTAAACTATAGTGTTCTTTTTTATTATGTCTTATTCTAGATATAAAATTCAATTGATTTTTTTAAGAATATTAAAGAAATTAATTAAATATTTTAAAATATTTATATTTATTATTTTTCTTTAAACTAATTTATTTTATTTATAAATTGATATTAATAGTATATAACATATGATATAATTGAATAATTTATTTAGTTTTCTTAATATATATTTCTATAAAAAAATCGATTAAGCCTTATATTTAAAATACGACACGTTGCAGTAACCTTTAGTACACAAACATGGAAAAGGAAAGAGAGTTCACATGAGATCGTTGGTTGGTGGTCATTAAACGGAATCTCTTTAATTTCCATTGCATCAATTCAAACCACAAGATGTCTTCTCCCTTATTATATTCTTGTATTCTTACACACTCTTCTTCTCTCCACCGATGGAATGATAAAACTGTTAAAATATTACTACCTCAGGCTCATGCGTGGTCTACATATCCTTTTACATCACGCGTAAAACAGACACAACTGCTCACAGAAATGGGTTCGATGACTATTGAGAGAGACGGCATACATACATATATTTATGTGTGTGTGTGTGTATATATATATTTACATGAGATTTGATACACGCACCGCCCCCTGCAAAAGATAAAGAGAATAAGTTCATGGTATATATTCAAATCGAGCATATCTTTTTGGGTTAAATTAAGATGGCAGAACAAGGATGGTCGTTCTGACAAAAATATAAGAAGCAAGAACCTTTTTCCGCTCTATAGCGTGGCATCTTTGGGAAATACTTACACATGGCTTACGAGAGCCACTGATTAATTAAATGAAGAATGACAGAATAGAATCGGTTTTGGCTTATTTAAAAGTTAAAACCCGTACCCTTTGATTCGACGAAACTCTCTCTATGGGTGCACAATTAATAATTCATTTGTCATGTTATGATGTGCATGATCATAGACTCCATTAATTCCTAGTTCATTATATATTTCTCTAATAATTAATTCTTTCATCAACTTGGTTTCCTCTTCTTCTCTTTTCCTCTCTGCTTATCTGGTTAATTTCATGCAGTTGGGTTTCACTTAGCTAGCAGACAGCTGGGGAAGATATGTATGTGTATATATATATATAGAAACGCATATAATTTGTGTATGCATGTAAATAAAAATATAGATATACGTAACCACCGAATTTTGAGTTGTCTCACAATATACGACAAGAAGTTTCAAATATTTACTTTTGAGATAGACATGCCTGGGGATGTATACGTACGTACATACCAAAAGCTGCAAGCAGTATAGCAAAAGGAATGCATTCCCTTGGGACTGCTAGAGTTTTTCAACAATAATAATGTCAATATAAGCTGCAGGGGGTGGCAAAAGGAGGGATATATATATAAACAATATATAGAGAAAAGAGAAAGACCAGAAAAAAAAGAGAGTAGTGATCAAAAGCTAGAACCAGAAAATGAGGCCAATGCTGGTAAAGTTAGGGACAAGAAGAGACAACAGTGGGCTTCAAATGCACGCATGCTTTTCCTGCACCAACTTATCTCTCTCCAACACGCCAACCTGTTCTTCCAACAAGCTTCATCGTCCCCACTTCTCCTTTTCTTTCCCAAAGCTAGCAAACAAAACTAAAGCAAGCGTATGCCTTTGTAGAGCTTTATTAAGGTTGGTGCACAAATTATATAGAATCTCATTATTTTTGCAACGACGACCGAACCAAAGCGAGCTGACCTTTATTTCTGGGTCTATTTTCCCCATGTTTCCCGAAAAACAATAACCAACTTTCTCCCACATATAGATAATAGCGCGTATATAAGTTATACTGGGCCTTTACTATCTTGTGTTTCGATAATTCTTGATGATTGAAATCTTAAACTCGGCAACTTCCATCGTAGTTACTACAATAGTACCATATAATATATGCCTGATTTTAATTCCTTGGATCTTAGTAATGATCATGTCTCTCCAGACATAATTTCAAGGTAAAAACAAGTCATAGATTTATGCGCATACCAAACCACATGCAAGTAATTGTAAGGGACACGTCAATGTGATAATAAAATGGCCTTCAAAATTTTATAACTAGCACTTGTTTTTATTTTCGGCAGAATTCAAAATTTGACATGGAAACTAATAATATCCAAACATTTGACTTGTGTAACAATGCATGACTTACCTTTCAAACTAGGAAAATTGGACGGAACATACAGAGTTACTTTCATTAATACCAACAGTTCCCTTTAAAGCTCTATGTTTTTCCGTCCCAACGGAATACAAATGTATGTCTGACCAAAAATTAAAACCAAGTCTGAATAATACCACTGGAAGGTCCACTAACTAAGAAGATAATTTTGGTTAGGCGGGTGATATATAGTATCATGATAAAGAGGGTAGTAGCTAGGTCGTTTCCTCTACGTCCAAGTGCGAGCCAGATAATACAGTCGGCGACTTAACGGAAACTCCTTTTAATTTTCTCCCAATACACACAGTACCATGCAGAATATATATATTTATTTCACCAAAAAGAAGATGCATTACTAATAAACATTCTTCATCTTATTATATAAACCCCTTCATCGACAACTTCTTCACCATGTATAATTCTTGCCTCCTACTATAGCTAATAACATTATATATCTTCCATCTCTCTTTTGTTTACTAACCTTTATATCTCTGTCAGAAACTAAGCCGATCGAGTTGATCAGTCATGACCACAATCAAACATGGCAATTATGTTAGCCCTAGTAGTGCCCAAGTATCAATCTCAAGGGTTGAACCTGTGTATCCAAGGCATCATGTGAAAGCTTCTGGGAGGGTTTTGAACCTCTCCAATTTAGATAGGCAGTGTCCTACTCTGATGTACGTGGTGTTTTTCTATAACCCATTATCTCAGGAGGCTTTCAAAGCTGTGAGCCTTAGCTCAGTTTTTAGCAGCTTGAAGTCAGGGTTGGAAGAAACCCTAAGCTTGTGGTACCCTGCTGCAGGGAGACTGAGGGTGAACCAAAGCGATGGGAAGCTGAACCTGTGGTGCAACAACGAGGGTGCAATTATAGTGGAGGCACAAACCACTCTTAGAGTCTCTCAACTTGGGGACTTGTCTCAGTACAACGAATTCTTTGAGATGCTGGTTTATAAGCCATCTTTTCATGCTAATTTCTCAAACATGCCTCTGGTTGTTGCTCAGGTGAGATACTTATATACATGCGTATTAGTTATTACAACCTAGATACACAAGCATAAAATTTCTTGAAATTTTGTATGGTCATAATTAGCCAATATGTGTGTGTGTGTGGTGGATCTGTTACACCCTTGTGCTTAATTTTTTCCACATAAGTGATTTATCAAATCAACGGTGGGAGAATTACTGTCTGTTAATTTGTACTATAGAAACGAAAGAAACTAGGGTTGTGCCCATGTGATCATTGAATACATATATATGGACATGTGCATGAGACTATTATTCGAGGACATGTTTGCCTTCACGGAAAGGGTGATCGCAAGTTCTTCCTACTTTCTTTAATTTGATGCTTGTTTATTCATATATAATTCTCATATATAAGTGCCTGTATTTTTATCTTTTTCATGGTTCTTGGTACAATTTCTTTAATCACCTTCTTTTTGTTTCTTTTTGGGTGTGTGGAAGTCCATTCCTTGTATTGAATTTAGACACTCAATAATCTTTTGAAATATAAGAAAATGTTGATATGTATATATTACATGTACAGGTGACAAAATTTGGATGCGGAGGGTACTCAATTGGGATTGGGACAAGCCACTCGCTATTTGACGGACCAGCAACTTATGATTTCTTGAGTGCGTGGGCTTCTAATTCTGAATTTCAGAAAGGAATCAAGCATGGTGGTGGTGAGGTGGCAAAACCTGTGCATGAGAGAGGGATATTACTGATTGGAAGTCTCGAAACCCCAAAAGGGACTATGCCTATGAATCTGCCTTCTAACTCATCAAGAAGCTCTAATAATCATGATCATCAGCAGACAAAGGCCGTGGCAATAGAACATCTTTATCAGTTAATAATGCAAGCTGCTTCTGAGTACAAAAGCTTTCTCCCGCAAAATATTGGATGCTCCGAACAAAACAGCTATGTGCTTATGACCTATCACGTAAGCAATTCGCTCATCGATTTCTTAAAGAGGAAACATTTCTCTATGACCACAGATCGCTCCCCTATATTTTCGACCTTCGAGGTTCTTGCATCTCACCTTTGGAAGGTAACTTAATTCCTTACTTCCTCTTGATCATGTGCACCAAGGCTGTTCTGAGTAGTGGTGATCGACGATTCTATTAATTGAGTAAAGTTTCTTAATCGTTTTTATCAAAATTTAACACAAGTTGAGCTACCTAATATATATGTTAGTTTTGCAAACAAGTTGCCAAGCAAACTAACCTACTTGGACCTGTGTTTCTCTAATTTGTTTTGAAATACAAATTTTAGTCACATATCTTCTTAATTAACTGATATGTGCAAATTAAGGAAATTAATTAAATTAATAACTTATTAAAAATGTTTGATACTATTCATAAAATATCCTCTTAAATCCTTTGCTTTGAAACTTCATATTGATATAAACCCCCTTAGCATATTTAATTAGTAGGGATAGTTTAAAAAAAAAATACTCCCTCTGGTCCTTAACTTAATTGAATGTTTTTGGAGTGCTTAAGAAAACTATATAAGTTAATTAATCATAACATATATTGTGTATCATTTGATTATGTATATTAGTTTATAAATTAGACAAATTACTTTGGTATATAAAAGATAAATATAAATTTTTTTGCTGATATCATTTGGTAACAAATTCAGGATTTATGACTGACTCTTCCAACACAATTGTTTTTTTTAAGACTCAAACTCGAAGCCCAAAAAGATCTAATTGGGTCTTATGTCACTAAGCCAACTCTATCTGGATAAAAAAGATAAATATAAATACTATAAAGTAATTTATTTAGCTTCTTTACCCTCTCCAAAAAAAATCAACTAGGTCTTATAGAGTGGAAATAATAATAAATATGAAAGATAAAGTGGATTAAAGGTTAATATATAGGACCAAATCAAATCCAATCCCAACTAGCTCTTATGACAGGGATTGAAGGCAGAAATGTTTACTTGGCGCCAGGGGGGGTAAAATGATATTAATAAGATGGAAAATTTTTAAGGTATTCTTGCCTCTTATAGCGAGGCCAGTGAACTATTTGTTTGATTGTGCGATAGGCAAGGATCAAAGCATTGGGACTGGGAGAGAGGAAAGAAAAGAAGGTGTGCTTGCAGTTCGCAGTGGATACGAGGAACAAGATGGTGCCTCCATTGCCAAAAGGTTTCAGCGGGAACGCCTATGTTCTTGCTTCTGTGATGATGTCTGTGAGAGAAGTGGAAGAGGCAAGCTATGAAATGATCGTAGCAAAGATAAGAGAGGCCAAGAACAGAGTGAACCACGCCTATGTGAAAGCCTACGTGGAGGCATTGGAATCTTCATCATCATCATCAGGAAGCCTCCCTCCTTTGAAGGAGCTAACCTTGGTTTCTGATTGGACCAGGATGCCCTTCTATAATGTCGGTTTCTTTAATGAAAAAGCTACCTGTATTTCTCCTCTCGCTACTCCACTTCCACAGGTTGCTTACTTCATGGCAAGTCCTTCTGTCAATGGAGGTGTTCATGTTAGAATTGGCTTGCACCCCCAATCCACTTCTGCTTTTACCCACTACTTCTTATCCCGAGGCCAATAGAAAGGCCTTGTATACATGTAGGTATGCATGGGTTAAGTTGCAAATTTATTCTGAAAGTTTTCGATGAACAGCAATGTTATTCATAAAGTTTTTTCAGCTTTAATGTTACCTCAAAAGTTTCAAAATGTAACAATTTTGCCCCAATGTTAACAGTTAAAAAATTGATTTTGACGGTTAAGGGACAATATTGCTCCGTTTGAATAGTTTTGGGTTAACATTAAAGCTAAGAAAACTTTCAGAGTAACATTGCTCCTCATCAAAAATTTCCAGGCAAATTTGCACTTTAACCTTATATATATGATTTTCAATTTGATTCTTGAAACGGTAAGCATCTTAATTCCGTTCCCCCGTAAACTTTAATCTCTCTATTCATTAGTCTGATTGAAGAATAGAAAAATAAAATCATGGGGAACGAGATCAAGAGTTTTACAGTTTGAAGAACAAAACTGAAAAATTGTAGAATCTTTCATGGGCAAAAATTATGATGTACTCTAAAAGTAAAGTGATGTAGGACATACAATACTATATTTTAAGTTTGTCGTATAGGGTTTGGTCGAAAAAGTTGTCTCCGGGACCGGAGAATGTCGTTCCGTAGGCGATTACACAGGAACGAGTTTGATAAAAATAATGTAATAAATAAATAAAAGGAATGCCCTTTTGTTGTATGCCTAAACATTCGCATTCTTTATTGGAATCCCATGTTCAGTTTTAGCATAATCATCAACTTAATCTTTGATTTTGAAACACTAAACATATTTGCTAGCAAAGCATGTCTACTAAAACAGCATAATTAATAATTCCATAATGCAATGTCAGACCCCATGGACAAGACAACAATGCAACTACATAAAGTAGGAGAAAGCCCTTATATTACATGGCAAAAAGTAATCTAAAAGAGGGCTACAGCCTACAGAACTAGAACTCCAAGAGAATATATCTCAAGCTACAAAATTCTTCAACAGGCATGATGCGAATGCATATATAGTGCCAAAATGCTGTCACATCGACGTCCCCACAGTGTAATTATTACACGTTACGTCTCCATCCAATAATTTCACCTTGTCTTCATCCTGCATCATATGACAATGTCATTAGGAGAACGAGCAGATACGAAATCAACACTAAACTTCAAGTTGTTTAGCAAATTCAGTGTAGAAATTTAACCGAGGCAACCTATTTAGGACATGAAACTCAGAAAGGCCAAAAATGATAACTTCACAAAATTGATGAAACTGAGATCTGTCTATCGTTCATCTCGCCAGTAGATCTACTAGACTAGAACAAAAAATGGAATAAAAAAAAACCGGACAGAACATATGGAACCAATTTAAAGACTAAGTAACCAATTCAAGCTATTGGTATACAAAGTCCCTTCCTTGTTAGCATATGAAACAACACTGATGTTGCTGATATCAGTAAATGTCTTATTCAAAGCTGATTCATTTTGTCTAGAATGACATGCAAGAAGGTCAGCTAGTGAGAATTATGGTAGAGGAGAAGGAAACTGATAGACTACTAGCATCTAAGACGAGTGAACGTGATAACATAATTCTATAGTGAAACTGTAACAAGTTTGGCATCTTTTAACGGAAATATGAACCCAATTCAAAATTCTAAATGTGTAATGGTGTCTACACAGTAACGAGAAGTCCCAGATAGATGCATCAACAAGTCACAATGAGATCTTAAAATCGTCAAGCCATTAGTTATTGCCTTTGGGAAGACCCAAGTGGCGTTGATTAAATGTTATTACCTGTTTCATTATTGAACCGACTAAGTCATCCAGTGAACCAAGATTGTTAGAGATGCGACTCTGTTGTGCCATCTGCGGGTGTATGATATACCCTTGATCTTGTCTCAACGGGATCTCTTCAGCTAGTTTTGCAAACTCATCATGCTTAGTTTGTACGGGATTACCACAATTGAAGTTCAAGTTCCTGTAGAAGGCTGGCTCTGTTGGAGAAGGACTAGCTGATCCACTAACACCACTATTTACAGGAATCACAGAGTTTAGAGAGCTACACATAACATTTGAACGGTAAGCAGCATCCTGATTTCGGTCTTCCCACCCTTGAAATGGTACATTGCTGCTTATGTGCCCGGAGGAATTAGCAAAAATGTCTCCTTGGGAATTTGCATTTGCTGTTACATCATGGGATTGACTGTACATTAAAGTGATGGATGAAGAACCACTTGGATTCCCAACACACAAGGGTGTAGAAGTCAAGTTCTCTGTTGGAGATACAGCCATTTGTCTAGGAAACCCAGTTGATGGATAAGAACTTGGCAGGATTTGAGTTGGCTGCACGCCATCGGACCAATTATCACCACAACTACCATGATCCAGCAAAGAGCAAGAAATTTCTGAAGGTTGAGAGTCTATCGAAGATAAACTCTCATTTGCTCTTCCCCCTTGCGTGTTTTGAGGACGTGCTGCTACCATAAAGGAGTTGTTTCTTACACTTGGAAGTGAAGTGTGTGAGCAGCTAGCATTCGCCATGTCTTGAACAGAACTAATGCTTTTATGCTTATGGTGTTGTAATTGATCATGCTCAGTATTACCTGTTATTCCCAGAACTGAATTGCCATTTTGGTTACCATGAACAATGGTTGACTGGAACTTGAGTGGATCATTCATAGAATTGTTTAAATTCTGTGCACAACCAAACTGAATATTTCTTGAAGAAGGCAGTCCATGCGCACCCAGGCCAGAAGGAGTGTTCAATCTACCAATCACCCCACTGGATTGGAGGGGTCTGAAAACAGTGTTCTGAAACTGTCTAGGAGCACTCAATGTATGCAAATTGCTGAGACCACTCATAGAACCCATTCTCCAATAGGATTGATCTGCGGTACCTAAGGCTGCCACCAGACTAGCCTGTTGGTTCGCCACACAACTGATTCTTTTCAGATAAAGCCTATATTTCTGCAACCATCACAAAAGCCAACATTAAGGCTCCCTGAAAGAGAATGTTTAGGTCATATTGAGATAAAGCAGGAAGGTTTAGAAACATGCCTGGAGATGGCTAGCCACATTCTCCCTTGTAAGCTTTTCAACATTCATCAAATCAAGAATCTTTTTAGGTACAGCTTCTGCCACCAAAACAACATTATTATGAAGCGCAAACTTATTTTGGAAAAAGACTATTTTATGCCACTAAAAAGAAATGCAGGAACCAGAACATAACATGATATTTAACCCCCTCTGGCACTTATGATTAGAGGGAGAAATCAATATCGTCTCCATAATATTAGTTCTGAATAGAATCATCATATCATATAATATCCAAAAAATTGGATAGCTAAAATATACCCAGAATATTCATAAAAAAGAATGTTAAAGAAATCAAAAGAAAACAAGCCTATAGTTTCAGTTGTTTTGGTTACAGGTAAAGGGCAAAGAGAAGAACTTACTGTCAATGCCTAACTGATTAACAGCAGCAACAAACTTGCGGTGCAGCTCCACTGTCCAGACAACCCGAGGCTTCTTCTGGGTCGACGGGTCCTCCTCATGCTCATCTTCTTCATCATTCTGATCCTTCCTTTTCTTGGTCATCTTTTGATCCGTGTTGCTTGTTCCTGCTGACGCTGGACTGCAGCCGCTACCAGCATGAGGCTCCTTGTCTTGGTTGTTGGGTTTGTTCTGCTGCTTAGAATCAAAGTTCCTCCTCCTGATCACATGCTGCCAAATGTTCTTTAGCTCCTCTATTCGAACAGGTTTCAGCAGATAATCACATGCTCCATGGGTAATTCCCCTCATCACTAGTTTTGGGTCACCATGTGCCGACAACACTGAAATCAAACATTTAATAACATGTTAACTTTAGAGGATCATCAGCGAGCATTCTTAAATCAGTCTACAAAGTGAAAACAGCTATGTACTTCATTTTTTTCAAAATATAAAAATCCTAATTCTCAACTATCTTGTTAGTATCTAACATCATTAAAAGCCTAAATTTGAAAAGGAAACGCAAGAAATAGAAAGAGATGAACTGACAAAGATTTGTGTGCTTACTTATGACTGGTAAGTCCATCTCAAGTCCTACATGCTCGAGTAGCTTAAATCCATCCATGTCTGGCATATGAACATCACTGATAACTAGGTCAAACTTGTTTCTGTTTTCTCTCAACAACTCCAATGCTGCTATTGCCTGATTAGTTGTCGTCACTGCAAATTCATCAACCGTGACCAAAATAAACATCATTATAAAACAGTACATTCGCAAATTTCATATGTTTGTACAGAACACAAAACAACAGACAAGAAAGATGAGTTTAAAGGAAGAACGGCAGAGAGATTGAAAATAGGAAATGAACTGTGAAATACAACCAGTTAGTAAACTAATTTATGTCACCAAGTAGACAAGCCAACCATTGAAGCGAACAATACGATTGAATTGTATATTGGCTACATTACCATCTCCCGCATGCAATTAATTAAATACAAGTCTTTTCAGGTCCAATATTATATACCAAATGAATTAACAGACTCATCATAGAAAAAACCAGCTGAAATTCAAAATATATATGATAAAGCACGTATAGAAATCCCGAATCCGCGAAGGGGAAATAGAATAATGAAGGAGAAATCAATAGAAGGAGAAAACCGTTATATTGGCATCTTCGAAGAAGAGCCCCCAACACGAAGAGGCAAGTTGGGTCATCGTCAACAGCAAGAACACGCATTCCTACCGGAAACTGGTCGCCGGGTTCATCCATCCTGGTCTCCACCGTCATTTTCTCGACACAAGTATTGGCAGACTCAATCAGTGGACGTTGGAAGAGATTTTGAGTATTGGACGGATTTAACTTGCAACTGTGATCACTGGTTCACTGTTATATGGACACCAATAACCATATGAAACAGAAGAGATGCCAAGAAAAGGATTCACATAGCCCAACGAATAAAAATCTTTAGCAGAAAGAGGGAGGGATAAGGGGAATGTGGTGATGAAGAGGAATTAAAAACCATAAATTTGAAAGGAATTTCGCTCCTTTTTTTTCCTCTCTTGTTTGTTTTTCTAACAGTAGAGTTAGAAATAGAATCTACGACAATCTATGGACTGTGAAATGGGATTCCAATAAACGTAGACTTGGACCCCAATAATGGACCTTAATTTCTCGTTTTAGATACCAGGAATCCACCGAAAACAAATGCGTCATAACCACGCGCTTAGAGGATAAGAAAGAAATATTGGGTGGACGGTGCTTTGATGGATACTATGATGACGGATTCATTCGTATTACTGTTGGCAGTAAAATGAGATTAGTGGGGGTATTAATCATCCCTTATTTTGCAAATCTGTAATAAATGCATTTCCTTAATGCGATGTCCAGCTTTCAAATCAAGCCTTTAATTTTGTGAAACGAAAAATTGAAGCCTTCTTGTTTGTTTACGGAGCTTGACAGTTCAAATCCGTGCATACTGATTGATTGGTATGTGTATTACAGAATTATTATATTTGAAGTTTGTCTTTTTAGATGTTTTTCTGTTACACAATCATTCAGTCAAGCTGAAAAATTAACGGCACCCAATCGCCAGGCGAAAACAAAGGCCATTATTTATGGATAAGTGATAATTCAATTCAGGAAGCAAGGAGCCAAGGAATACTAAGTGTGTGTTTGGAATGGCTTATTTTTGTCTAAAACGTGCTTATAATTCGTGATTCACGGTATACGAAGTAAGTATGTGAGAGGAGTTTTTTTTCGGCTTGCGTAATAAGTGCGTTTTTACTGTATAAAACGCTCACACTAAGGCACATTCATGAGTCGTGCATACAGGGGTATTAATGATCATGCTAATGGAAGATCTTCAAATCTCGATTTTTGTTTATTTGGCACTGATTTCAGTCGTGACTTCTGTCAAAATTAGTTTTCTCTTTTATTTCCTTCTTTCCATAAAAGACATAGAAATCACTGAGTCAGTTTAAAACTCTCACATTTTTTTAAGAAAAAAGTAAAAAAAAAAAACTAATGAAAAGAACAACAAAAATAAAAACTTGAAATAGACGTATATGGTTAATTCTTTTTTATTTTTTTAGCAACTTTTTATTGTTAGAGTGAAATGATATAAATTATACGATAAATTCCTTTTTATAACTTTTTCCTTCTATAAAACGAAATAGCTTATTTTTGGGCAATAAGTGCTTATAAATCGTGATTCACATTATACGAGGTAAGTTTGTGAGAGGAGTTTTATCTCGGCTTGCGTAATAAGGACTTATTTTTTAAGAAATCGTGATCCCAAACATTCCTATATATTCCTTGTCTTCTTACCATATAATCTAATTAGAAAGTTGCTATTAGCTTTAAATGTGAGACATAATTGAATTTCTCATATTTTTTAATATTTTCTTAATTTACTGTCATTAATACTCCTACAACAATAATCAAGTAAAATAGAGATTGAGGGAATTAATGAAAATAATTAAATTGTTTAAAAAATATGTCATATTAACTTATTTAACTACCTTTTAATTCTAATTAAATTAGGTAAATAGGTCTTACATCAAGGACCGAATGGGATATTATTAATACACATGTTACCAAAAAAATGATATTATATAAACATTATTTCTATACATAATTATTAATGGTTAATACTTTTATATTTACTTAAAATAGGTGAATTAGGTAAAAAGTAAGTCAAAATATTACTCTTGTTCTATTTTTATTGCACTTCCAACATGTGTTTATTCAACCAACCAACGAAAACATTAAACCTCATTAACACTATTTTAAAATTTAGGGTTAAGGTATAAATTTATCTCCAAAAGTTTTTGTTGAAAAGCAATGTCACCATGGATGTATTTTTAGGTTCATTGTTGATACAAAAATATTAAAATGGAGCAATATTACCCCTTATTATTAAAAAGTTAACGGTTAATATTATTTTTTTAATAGTAAATGTTAATTTTTTAATAGTACGGGCCAACATTATTACGTTTCGAAACTTCTAAGGTGACGTTAAACTTGAAAATACTTTCAAGATGATATTGCTTACCAATAAAAATTTTCAAAACAAATTTACACATTAACCCTAAAATTTAATAACTTTTCAACTACATCCTTATTTAATATATATATATATATATTCCTTCCGGCCGTGTATGTACACTTTTTATAAAAGGTATAGCCCCTTTTATAAATTACATTTTGTGTTGAAAATTCAATTTACTTTTGTTTTTTTTGTTAAAGTATATATTTAGTTATTTATGTTTGTATTATAATTGATTTTAGTCCTTTATGTTTAAAAAGTGCTTTTTTAGCCTTTCAAACTTAACGTCGTTAGTCTCACTTAACGGGAATTGCTTACTCATCAAATTTTGTGGGTAACTTTTTGTTTGGTTCAGTGGCAATTAAGTATCAAGGCTTAGATCCCTCATCTATTGAATATTGATCCGATCCAAATGGACTTGATCTTTGCTACTCGGTGGCACATCACAGAAGAATGAATAGGTCTATCTCTATATGAGAGTCTCTAGCCAAAATATATCAGCACACATTCAAGGCAAAAAAATAAAACATATTCATGCTCACAATGATAGTAGGTAGCAAATTGATCATCATTAGTATATATATAAAAGAACAGAGACTTACAGAATGTGCCCCTGGTTGTAGGGACGAGTTGGAAAAAATAAACCTAAAGGATACAGTTGTCATTCTGATTTTTTTTATTTACATGGTTTAAAATAGAAAAATATTATATTAAAAAAGGATTAATTTGTAAGCATGTTTCATCAGCAATTTTTTTTTTTGATCTATACAGTCATCACTTAAATATGATGAGTCAGCAATTTCCATTAAGTGAGATTAACGACGTTAAATTTAAAGAACTAAAAATATACTTATTAAACATAAAGGATTAAAATGAACTTTGATACAAATATAAAAGACCTAATGAATACTTTAGCTTCTTCTTTTTTTTTTACCCACGGTTAGTTTTATATCTCTCTCATATATTTTCCTCACTCATTCTCTCTTATCTCTAGTGTATTTTCTCTCACACATGCATGCCCCTAATAAATATGGACATAATTGGAAAAGATACATTTCTTACATGTTTATTGTATTTTACAAATTTGAACTAGCCTTTTTATCCAGGTATTCATTTATTTAAATGAAAATTTTAAGAAAATAACATATATAAATTAGATGTAAAATTATATATTATATAAAAATGAGAAAACAATATCCTCTCTCCCAGGTAAATAGGAAAATGAGGATACCTCAAAATTTAAGCAATGTGTAAAAACTATTGTTGTCCAACTCGTGAGTTGACTCTCTGACATTTAAATCAAATTGTTGTTATTTTTATATTTTAATTATTTAATTATATACTTTTAATAACTATTTATGTATAAAAATAAACTCTTACATGTACACTATTCAAGTTCAATTTGAGTTTATGTTCAGGTTTACTCAAACCATAGTAGTATTTACACATTCCTTGTGTGGAACGTTATGTAGTATGTGTAGTTATAAAGTTTATGTAATTTTTATATAGGCATGTGATAGGCACGTGTTAGTTAGGCTGCGTGTTAGTTAGGCTGATGGTTCTCTCCATCATATTATATAATGAGTCATCGTGTACAGAAGAAATATTCCACTTGATTAATAAAAGAATTTTTTCTCTCGATATTGGTTCTGTGGGATTTGCTGGCTGGCGCTTATCATGGCATCAGAGCCAAAGGTTGCTTAGGCGATCCACGTGCCGCTGATCAAACGAGTCTCTGCATCAAAGGCCGTGCGACCTCCTTCTTTCATCTCCACTCAACCCGAAAATGGCAGAAAAATCCCTCACTGATCCAGTTAATTTGCCTTACACGCATCCTCTGTTTTTGCATCCATCGGAGACCCAAGGATCGTCAATTGTATCGCAAGTGCTCACCGGATCAGAGAACTACACGCTTTGGAGCCGCGCAATGCGGATCGCCTTGAAAGGGAAGCACAAGCTAGGGTTCGTCGACGGATCTTACAAGAAAGATGATCAGCCGACGGAATTGAAGGACCAGTGGGAGCGTTGTAACGCTGTGGTGCTTTCTTGGTTGCTAAATTCCATCTCCAAAGATCTGGCGAACGGCATCGTGTTTTATGAAGAAGCGCACCGCGTCTGGAGTGATTTGAAGGAGTTGTTCGACAAAAAGACCGGATCTAGGATCTTTGCTCTTCACAGAGAAATCAATCTTTTGAGGCAAGGTTCCCTTTCTGTTTCTCAATACTTTTCCAAACTAAAAGAACTCTGGGAAGAACAGTCGGTGCTTGTGCATATTCCTTCGTGCAAGTGCGATACGTCGACGGCTTATGCGGCAATGATGTAGCAACAACGATTGCTGCAATTCTTGTTGGGGTTGAACGAGTCCTATGGTCCAGCTCGTAGCCAAATCTTGATGATGATACCTCTACCCACCGTCGGCCAAGCCTATGGGATGATCTTGGAGGACGAAGCGCAACGATCAATTGCGAGTCAGGAGCGATCATCCCCTATAGAAGGGATAGCGATGGCAGTAAGGGGGAGAGGACGTGCAAGAGGGCGTGGACGTGGGGACCCGAATGCTGAATGTTCACACTGCTTGAAGAAAGGCCATGTAAAGGAGAATTGTTTTCAGTTGATTGGATTTCCTCCTAACTTCAGAGGAGGCAGAGGCCGCCCAAACAGAGATGCTGGTGCTTCTCCAATGCCAAGGGAAATTGTACCTAATGAAAATGTGCTCACTCATACTACAACGGCTGCAGCACCCACCTTTACACAAGAACAATATGAGAAATTGCTGGAGCTCCTCAAGAAAGACTCAGAACCATCCATTCATGCCCTAGCAGGTACAGGTTTGGCTGTTCCTTCTAATTATTTGCATTCCTTTTCTTACTGGGTAATTGATTCTGGGGCCACAACTCACATGGTCAGTAGTCTGAGTTTGCTAGATAATTATAGAATCTACGATGGACCCATAAAATCAATTAGATTACCTGATGGAAAAAGAGTGCCAGTAACACATATAGGGAGTGCTAGGATAACTGAGCATCTTATAGTACATGGAGTCTTATATGCACCATTGCTTGAGTTCAATCTGTTGTCAGTCGCACGGTTGACAGGGGAGCACAAATGTACGGTTTCTTTTTTTCCTGATTTCTGTGTCTTACAGGGCCTACAGGATGGCAAGATGATGGTGACTGGTAGGATCATTGAGGGTTTATATGTTCTAAAGAATTTAGCATCTTGTAATATGATCAATTCAATTGTACGTACACAGAAAAGCATGAGTGTAACTGATTTGTGCACTTGGCACAGTAGGCTTGGGCATGCCCCCTTTTCTGTCATGAAGTATCTTGGTTTTGTTAGTGATGATAAAATGATCATGAATAATAAATGTGACGTCTGTATTCAATCTAAACAGACCAAGTTTCCGTTCACACCAAGTTGTATTAAATCTTCTCGATGTTTTGAGTTATTACACCTTGATGTGTGGGGTCCATATAGGACTCCAACACATCAAGGATATCAGTATTTTTTAACCATCGTTGATGATTTCTCTCGTGCTACTTGGACCTTGTTGATGCGAACTAAAACTGAAGTTGCTGGCTGTGTGAAACAGTTTATTGCTTATGTTCACACACAATATTCTGTTAGTGTTAAAACTATTAGATCAGATAATGGGACAGAATTTACCAATAGTAATTTGAAGTCATATTTACAAGATAAGGGAATAATGCATCAAACATCTTGTCCATATACTCCTGAGCAAAATGGGGTAGTTGAACGGAAGTATAGAACAATTGTCCAGGTGGCTCGAGGTTTGATTTTGCAATCAGGGGTGCCAATTAAATACTGGGGGGGAATGTGTCAAAATGGCTACATATATAGTTAATAGACTTCCCTCTCGCATACTAGGATATAAGGCCCCTTATGAAATTGTACATGGAGTTTCCCCTGATATAAGTAATTTAAAGATTTTTGGCTCTCTGGCTTTTGCTACAGATTTAAAAGGTACTGATAAATTGCAGGCAAAGTCTATCCCTTGTGTTTTTCTTGGGTTCCCTGATAATCAGAAAGGTTTCTTGCTGCTTGATTTAAAGAACAATGTGATATTCACCAGCAGGCATGTAAGTTTCCTTGAAACCAAATTCCCTTTTAAAAATACTGACTTGCTTGGTTCCAATGAGAGTCACAGGGATTTGAAAGACATGTTTTGGTTCAAAAATGAGGGACACCAGCATGCAGATCCCTTAAACCAGAGCATGGGCACTCAGCAATCCACACTTGCAGACAGGGAAGCCATGACCGATCCAACATCTAACCTACAGCCCATCTCCTCCATTAATGATGAAGGGGCCAGAAGGACAACTAGGGACAGGCACCCTCCAATATGGGCACAGGATTATGTTTGCTCTTTGATCACATCAAAACCAGAACCTCCGTGTCTCTACAGCATTCACAACTACCTCTCTTACAGTAGTGTTTCTCCAACTCATATGTGTTTCTTAACTGCTTTAGATTCTGTCCATGAGCCTGAGTGTTATAGAGAGGCTGTAAAGGATCATAGGTGGATAGAGGCCATGAACAATGAAATTCAGGCTTTAGAACGCAATAATACATGGACTTTGGTACCTTTACCCCAAGGTAAGAGAGCCATAGGGTGTAAATGGGTATACAAGGTTAAATTTCAATCTGATGGTAGCATAGAAAAATTTAAAGCTAGGTTGGTTGCAAAAGGATATAATCAAAGAGAAGGGATCGATTATCATGAGACCTTCTCCCCTGTTGTTAAAATGTTGACTGTGAGACTTGTTTTGAAATTGGCAGCAATGAATAATTGGGTTTTACATCAAATGGATGTTTGTAATGCCTTTTTACAGGGAGATTTAGAAGAAGAGGTATATATGAAAGTTCCCCAAGGTTTTGACACTAAGGGGGAGCACATGGTATGCCGGTTGAATAAGTCCTTATATGGACTCAAACAGGCCTCTAGACAGTGGAATCACAAGCTGTCTGAGGCATTGATTCAGGGAGGATTCAAACAGAGTGAATATGATCACTCCCTCTTTATTAGAACTTGTGATGATGGTGTTGTGTTATTGCTTGCATATGTTGATGATTTATTAATAACTGGGAGTAGTAAGAGTGGCATTGAATTTACAAAATCTTTTCTGCATCATTCTTTTCAAATTAAAGACCTTGGGCTTATGAAATATTTTCTTGGTATAGAAGTTGCTCGATCCAATAAAGGAATTCTATTGTGTCAAAGGAAATATGTCTTGGATATTTTGGCAGCAACAGGTTTGAGTGGTTGTCGTCCACTCGGGGTGCCTCTGGTGCAGCATCAGAAGTTGACAGCATTTGAAAAGAAAAAAAATAATGCAGACGAGCTGTTGCCCAATCCAGAACAATATAGAGCACTTGTGGGTAAGTTATTTTACCTTACTATGACTAGACCTGATATATCCTTTTGTGTGCAGAGTCTCAGCCAGTTCATGCATATGCCAACAAAGGAGCATATGGCTGCTGCTTTAAATGTTGTGCGCTACTTAAAAGGCGAACCGGGACTTGGGGTGTTCTTGAGTGCAGATGGAAACATGGACTTGGAGTGTTATTGCGATTCCGACTGGGCATCTTGTGCCACGACACGGCGTTCGGTTACTGGGTATTTATTGAAGTTTGGGGGGTCCCTTGTCATGTGGAAAGCAAAGAAGCAAGGGACTGTTTCTAAGAGCTCAGCAGAAGCAGAATATCGGGCTATGAGCATGGCAGTCTCTAAGGTTGTCTGGACACTTGGGATGATCCGCGAACTTCATATCAGCCATCCATATCCAGTGAAGGTATACTGTGACAATATGGCAGCAATACATATTGCCTCCAATCCTGTTTTCCATGAACGGACAAAGCACATCGAAGTCGATTGTCACTTTGTCCGGGAGAAGCTCAAGCGGAAAGTCATTACTCTACACCATGTGAAGTCAGAAAATCAAGAAGCTGACTTACTTACTAAGCCTGTGGGAAAAGATATCCAATTGAAACTACTGTACAAGTTAGGTGTTGTAAATATTTTCCAACTCCCAACTTGAGGGGGAGTGTGGAACGTTATGTAGTATGTGTAGTTATAAAGTTTATGTAATTTTTATATAGGCATGTGATAGGCACGTGTTAGTTAGGCTGCGTGTTAGTTAGGCTGATGGTTCTCTCCATCATATTATATAATGAGTCATCGTGTACAGAAGAAATATTCCACTTGATTAATAAAAGAATTTTTTCTCTCGATATTGGTTCTGTGGGATTTGCTGGCTGGCGCTTATCACCTTGTCAATAATGTGTTCACTTGGCAATGACATTCTCAAACCATAGTAGTATTTACACATTCCTTATCAATAATGTGTTCACTCGGCAATGACATTCTCATAACAGCGACAGCATTTGAACCCATATTTTTGCAGGTTACCATCTCATGTTTAGCTGGATCAACTCTTGTTGAGTATAAAAAAACAATTTTTTATTTAATTAAACATTCATTCATTTTAAAACTTAAGTATTGCTAGTAACATTTTCATGACATATTTATAATCAATAAATGACAGTCCTTAATGCTCCAATGTGATCAATCCAATTAAAAAAATAGATTCACTGTGAAGTTTAAAAAAATGCAAGTAAAAAAAAAAAAAAAAAGTCTAGACACTTGTTCTGAAAGTATTTAATAATTACATTCATTATTTTTGGAAACTTATAATGATCTTCCCTTTAAAAAACATGAAACGTTAAGCATAAGGAACCCAAGTTTAAAACTTATTTAGAATGAGAATTAGAGCCTTTAATATTATTAACTTCAAAATCACAATTTATGGTGTAGAGATGAATATGAAAGATAAGAAGAAACAAACACAAAATAAGAAGAGTGAAGGGTAAAATGAGTGAGGTTTGAAGATGGGAGAGGGGACCGCAGCAGAGAAGAGTTGAGAAACGAGTAACGAGGGGGAGAGGGGAAAGCGGAAGCGTGCTTGAAGACAGGAACAAACTCTCACTCACTGTCTCAATCCATCTGAGCAGTTACTTCCATTATTTGAATACGGACTAACCCACTTGCCTTCGTTTTTTGCATTATTTGATATCATTTCATTTCTGCTTTCCTTCTTTTGCCTTTAGTGCATTCTGCAATCATTCTCCTTTAGAACCTTACTCTCTCCCTCCTTCCTCCTTCTTTTGTCTCTTCTGCTCTCTCTCTCTCTCACTTTCAAAATACTCTTCCCTTCCATCTAGCTAGGTTCCTAGAAAAAGGCCAAAGCAGATCATTAATGACTCGCTCATCATCTGTTGTTCAGTACTGATTTATATATATATATATATATAACCTGGTGACCATGCTAACAGATTTACCAAACAAATTAAATCATCTCTTTCTGCTAGTTGAAAGCCCACTGAGTTAGTTGATTGACCCCTGTGGGGTTCCTATCCCACCGCCCCGCTAGGAAAGAAAATCCAAACCATGATTTAACACGGAGAGTAAAGTTAAATCATGGCTTCCCATCATTACTGCTCAAGAGTATAACGACGATTTTAGTGAGCTAATTAATTATATATGTTGCCAGATAATCACCTTCTTAAAGTTCTGCCCCTTCATGCCTCTGTATCATCACATTAATTCCCAACAGCTTTCTTGGTTGATTATATTATTTCAAGGAGAATTGATTCGATCTTTGTGCCTAGGATTGTCGATTTATGGGGATGAATTGTGCTACAAGGATGTGGAGAGTATAGGGGGGATATAGCTGCAGGGCCTGCAAGGTTAATTCCGGGCAACAAGAGAGGAAGACAGAGTTGCTTCCTCGGAGTTGGCTCCTAAGATCGCATGTTGGAAGATCCGCGCACATAATTCACAACAGCGTATGTAATCCAAAAGTAGAGAGAGTTAATTCATGATTAACCAAATCCAAAGCACATCATGAAGCCTCCACCAATAGGATTTAGCAATGGATATCAACTTTGCAGCGTGGTCCCCCCATCTTATTTAACTACATTATCTTAAAAGGCTCATTATTGGAACAAAATCCGGGGATATCCCGTGCTTTTTGAAGGCACATGCCTTCCTCTTGGGGTGAACAGTACAACTCGTCTACCCAAGTTAACGTGTCGATCCTGAGGGCCTCGTACTAGTTGGGTTTGACGTATTATTGTATACACCCATGCTTTCTTTTTCTTTGGAGACACGTATTTATTCCCACTTTGTTCATATTAAATTATTGATCAAGTTTGCTTGAGATATTGTAAGGTTTATATGTATATTCAGGTCAATATATATATATAGACACATATATAAACATTTCTCAAGAAGACTTGAGTTAAGATGTCGATTTTTTAATATGCCAACTTTTTTAGTTTTCTGAGTTAATAACTTAATATGCCAATATTTCAATTTTTTAATTTCACTTAAAATTTATTATTAATTTCTAAAATTAATATTAGGAAAAAATAGTTCATAATTTTTGAGTATTCATATCTTTTATAAAAATATTCTTATCCTTGTATTATTGTTCAAGGGAATATATCTTGAATAAGGGCAGTTATACTTTTTGTTGACAAATAAAATTATGTTTTTTTATTGAACACTCGTCTAGGAGCCCAAGACTCAGCGTTAAGCCGTTGACCATGGTTGGCCCAACTTAGGAATTGTGTTCTGGTTCTGAGCGTAGACAAAAATTAATAAATGACGTATAGGATTCTCAGGCTATTGAATTAAAAAAATGATCATCTCTCGATTTATTAGAGATGATTAGATGAAGAGGAAATTGAGGACTCAAACGTATAATAAAAATTCAATTTATTACTGGTGCTAGGATAATATTCTCCAATTACACATCAAGGAACTCGTACATTTGCAAATGAAGAAACTGCCATAAACTACCATAACCAATAACAGGTGGCAACCATTATTTTGAGCGATTTACTAAAGTAATCCATGTTTGGATAAAAAGTTTGTAGTTGGTCCAATTCCAACGTTCTATTTATGTATCAAGTCTGATTATAACATAGCTCTGGCCTTTTCTCCAATACTCAGCAACTTAGTACCCTCCACGCCATGTATTTGAAGCTGCCACAACCACCAAAAAAATCTCAGGTAAATTTTCATTTAAAATATGCAGTGTATAATTATACATTTATGACGCCATCATTAAAAAAATCACGAATACAAATAATATCTTTTGAAAAAGAATGGAATAAGAAGTAAGTTTACCTTGTCTGGACAGGGCCCAATTCTTGTCCTTATTGACGGCCCAAAAGAAATAGCCATGTAAGCCCAAGGAGCGAGCGAACTGGACTTTCCTTTTAATGGACCCAACATCATCATACGTGATCCAAGTGGTAGCGGCGTAAGAATAATACGAGACACTAATCTCATCATAAACAACAGTAGCCCCATTCTCCTCGTTGAACTCTAAAATCTTATCGTAATCCATGGTCCCATGGGTACCAGTTGCAGGCCCAACCGCACGAGCCCCGATCCCATGAACATTCGGATCCTCCAGCTCCCACGTCCGACCATACAACGGCAAGCCCATGACGAGTTTCGACGGCGGAACACCGGCCCGGATCCACGACCCGATACCGTAGTTCGTGCTAATATTGCTCTTGGGATCGAACAGGGCAGAGTTGACCCCCGTGAAATTAGACCAAGCTCCGTGATAATCGAAGTTCATGGGACTAGCCCAATCCAAATATTTGCGTATTGCTTCCGCCGGGTAAGACCTGGCTTCGTTTCCGATGAGCAATATTGTATTGGCGTAGTAAACTGCCGCGGTTAAAAGCAAGCGTGGCTTGCGTTGAATTTTGGAATCCAAAACCAGAGCCTGGTACCATTCTTTGAACAAGAGAGCGAGGTTGGACATGTCTTGTGGGGTTTTCGGGAATTCCCAGTCGAGGTCGAGGCCGTCGAAGCCGTATTGGCGAGCGACTTGGATGGTGGAGTCGATGAAGGCGGAGCGAGAGTGAGGGGTGGAGGCCATGGCGGCGAAGGCGGAGGAGTTGCTGCTTCCTCCGCCGAGGGATAAGAGAGTCTTGACGGGAGGGTGGCGGTTGCGGAGGCCGCTGATGAAGTTGCGGAGCTCAGTTTGGTCAGATTGGGTGACGCTGAGCTTGAAAGAGTCGGCCGGGTTGGGATTGAGGAAGGCGTAGTAAATGTGGGTGAAGTAGTTTGTGTTAATGGAAGAGGTGGGGAAGTCACTGCCTGAAGGCCAATACGCAGCTCTGACAGATGTAAATGGTGTTGTATAATAAGAAGGAGAAGGAGTGGGCTGGGCGGATGATTGGTGCATTGTGAGGAATAGCAGGAGGAGCATGGTGTGGACGGCCATGGAGGAGGTCATGTTTGTTTGTTTGTTGCGGAGTTGCAAGAGACGAAGAAGCGACGAGCTTAACACTTATAGAGAACAATGGGATATTTGTTTATTTAAGGATGGCGACCTTGGTTGGATGCAGTGAATGGAAAGTTGTGAACTAATTCAGCTCAATTGGGTTTGAATGGAACCCTTCACCAATCATTCATTCGAGAATAGAGGAAGCAATCAACCACGGGAACGGCAACAGCTACAATACAAGTCAAAACGACAAGGTCCTCGCTTTTCGCGCATATTTTAATAATCTCCCAAAAAATATCAGTCATTTTTTATTCCCTTTTTTCTCAACTCATTTCTGGAATTAGGGATTGGCGACTTTTCTCAACGTTCCTTCAAAAATTAAAAACAAAAAAAAAACGACAAGATAACCATGTTGACTAGTGGCCACTATGAAAGGCCCGCACCACTTAGTGAGATTAGAACGAAGCACTCTGGGGAATGCCGCTTAATTAATGCAATCGTTCTAATATACCCATCGATGAGGTTAACGAGTGAACGTAGTGCATCAAGATATTTTATTGGAAGGTAATCGACAATATGAATTGCAACCAAACAAATGAATAGCGTGACACTTCTAATTCTTGTTTTGCACTCTCTTCTTCAACCGATCTAATAAAAGGATCACGTCATCTTTTATACAATCAGGTCTCTTTTTTCTTTTTGAAAAAGTCAAATTCGAAATAAATTGTAGCCACGGGCTTTGATTTGATTCATGATGTTAAGGTATTAAATTCATGAATTATAATTGTCACGCATTGAAGTGGATGATATTGATGGGGATCATCTTAATGTGGAGTTTGATGACTCTAACGGATCTAGATCTCTGACCGAGTCAAATGTAACTGGGCTTAGACTATTGCACAGGCCACAGGATGTGTCTCGTACAATTTGTCGACATGAATGGGCTGACTTGGCGGCGGGCTTTAAAAAAGTGGAGCTGACTTTGGATATAAATGGATTCAACCATATCGACTCATTCCTTCTAGCTTTTAGGTGCTTGCTGTTATTATTGCGTTGATCACTGCCATTCCTCATTCGCTGTCCCCGCTGTATTAGACCTCTCATCCAGCTCTAAATCCTTATATTTGACTCTTCAATTTAATACAGAATAAACACCTTTAGATTTGACCAAATGAATTTCTTCATTCATGTTAGGATTATATGAGCGCAAATGGTTGACCTTTGGGCATTGCTTTTTGATAGTATAAAGTTGACCTTTGCGCGTTGATTGTGGGAAATGACTGGATGTTAAACAGGAAAAACCGAACCTTGTGATTGCTCCAAGCAATTAAGTGCTTGTTTTGAATAGTTTATTTTTGGATAATAGGTGCTTATAAATCGTGATTCACGGTATACGAGGTAAGTATGTGAGGGGAGTTTTATCTCGATTTACGTAATAAGTGCTTATTTAAGCAAAATAAGCCCAACCAAACACTCACTAAGAGTACAAGAAATCGCAATGCTTTTGCGTGAAATGGCTTTAACAAACTTAAAATAAAACCCCGCGCATTGTTTTGCATATGCAAGTACTCCCTCCAATCCTATTTAAAAGAGATCAATAATTAAATTATGTGATTTAAAATAAGTGATTAAAATTAGTTAAAAATAATAACAATATCTGAAATAAATTTTTTTAAGTACGTATTTATTTATTGAGAATAAGTAAGAGAGAAAAATAGGGTAAATATAAGCATTGTCAACATTTTAATTAATGTAACATATATAATTAATAAAGGGTAAAAGTAAAAAAAAAAATCATTAAATATTCAGATAATTTTTATCGGACTATTATAAAAAAAATAAAGATAATTCAAATTTTAGACTCTTATAAAAAAGATAAATAGAGTATATGGCATTAAAAGACAGCCAGACATACATAGCTTATATTGCAGATTTGTAGCTTGGACCAAACGAAAAGGAGAGTCGGCCAGAGAAGATAAAGTGTGTGTTGGGGGTGTTTTGACCCCCCAATTGAGCGTTTGAGCTAATAAGCTCAATAGCCTATTTGAAAAAAAAAAATGTAGTGTTTGGTTTCACCGGTGAGCAATCGAGCTTAATTCTATCTTAATAGTTTTTGTCATAAGCTCCATTTCTTAGTTTTTACTGATTTAGTTTTTGGGGAGAGTGAGAATGGTTAAAATATTTTTTCAGTTGTGTCCAATGTACTATCAGACTTATTGTAATTTTACCCTTAATGTACTTTCTTTGCTACAAAAATTAATTTCAACTATTATTTGGTGCTTTTAACCCTTAAAATATTTTTTCAACTGTACCCAATGTGTTATCAGACTGATTGCAATTTTATCTTTAATATACTTTTATAGTTCCAAAAATTATTTTAAACTATTTTTTGGTGTTTTTAACCCTTTAAAATATTTTTCCATCCACTCTCTCTTACTATTGTCACAAAAGTCACTTGTACTTAAGTCAATCCAAACAAGTTTTATTTTTACAAAAGTCATTTATACAATCGCTGTTCCAAACATAAATCACATTACACAATCGAGCTTTTACCAAAAACAAAACTACCCAACGCTAAATTGAGAAACTCTATTTTTCCCGTCGCTCTTCCAAACACACTAAAAGGATATCACAAATTGACAAGAACGGATTAGGTTTGAAAACGAATTTTTGACCTGAAGGTTTAAAATTTAAATGACTTAGATTTCTTTAATTTTTGTAAATTGAATGCATGAATCTTTTCAAGTTAATAATTCAACTATTATTTTGAAAAAAAATAAAAATATAAAATAGAACAAAATAAATCATCCAATGAAGGCGAAGAGTACTGTAGGCAAACCCAGGCCGCCGACTAATAAGAACAAAAATCAGTTATTGCTGACAATTACTAATTCAATTATGGATATGATGGCGAGGCAATATATAGGGTAGATCTTAACGCAACCATCATCACAGACAGTATATTAAAAAACAAAGTGGTTATCGTACAATGAAAGACGTTGACAACGAGGTTTGGTTCGTGTCCACATTCGAAAGCCACTGTATAACGCCGCCTCACTCACTGTTGTTGTGTCGTTCCGTTCCTATTGCCTCTTACGCATGCTCCTCGATCCCTTTTATGAACCAACTTGCCCTATCTCCAAGTTAAAGTAACAAAGGGCTTGTTTGTTTAAGCGTTTTGTACAGGAAAAACGCACTTATTACGCAAGCCGAGAAAAAACTCCTCTCACATACTTACCTCGTATACCGTGAATCACGAATTATAAACACGTTTTAGACAAAAATAAGCCATTCCAAACGCACACAAACACCACTTGAAAAACAGGCCTTTCTTTGAATGTGTGAATGTACGGCAGCTCTGAGTTTAAGATCATGACTCAGCATCGCTAAATAATTAAAGACAAAAGTTTCATGGGAAAGAAGATTATATATTATACTCCCTCTTATTTATAATACAGGGTACTTGTAATTTAATTAATGCATTTTTTTTTTATTTTACTTCTATGATTAATACTCACTTTCTAACCTTTTGCCCATTAATTATATCTCCCTCTCTTTAAAATAAAATCTCTAATGTAATTATAATGATAAATGGTAGCTTTTCTCTTTCCTCACAACCATAATTTCTCATATAAATGCTTTTATGAAATGACTTTCTCTCTCATTTGATAAAAAAAAAGTAACGAGATTGAAAAAGCACATGGATGTGAGAGATTTATATAAATTGAAAAAAAGAAAATTTTATCATTTTTAAACATATTTTAATAAGGATGAAAGTGAAAAAAATTTATATTTTATGATATATTAAATAATTTAACTGTCATTTTTAATTTCTCATTAATTAATTAAGATACGCGGATGGAGTATCTATATTTACTATTTACCATGGAGCCGAGTCATGTCCAGGGTTCAGATATCATTATATACGAGGAGGGAGCTTTTGAAAAAAAGAGAAGATGCATGATGAGTGGGTAGCTTTTGTGAGGGAGGGCTTTCCAATGAGGACCAGTTCTTTTTATGTTGCGTTCCCAGGTTTTGGAGTCGGACAGTGGACGGACAAAAGAGGATCTGCAAAAGAGATTTGGTTCCATGCATTCATTATATTACTTCCTACAACTTGTTTGCCATGTGGGATTTGTTCATATTCCATAACTCCACGTCCCCACTTTATGGTGGGGCGTCTACTTCCCACTTTGCCATTAAAGTTTCCTCATATACCCACTTGCGACGTGGTGCTAGTGATCATTATTTACATCTGAAGCCCAATATATGGGCATGTTTGTTTTAACGATTCGATTGCTTATAAGTAGCTTTTTAATAGTAATTTATGATATACGAAGTAAGTAAGTGAGAGAAGTTGTGTTTCGATTTACGTAAAAAATAACTTATAAGCAATCATAACGTCCAAACAAACATGCTCATCCCAACCCAAAACATTATTAGTACCTTCCTTTCCTTGTGTGCTTCTCTTACTTCACATTTTAATAATGTAACTTAATCCACAATTAATACACAATTCCGCCATCACATCCACGTCAGCCTCCTCTTTTCGTTTCGGCCGTATGTCCTTGGAAAAGGAGTGCCTCCGATAATTGTTCTCTCTGCGTAATTTCTTCATTATTGGATTAACTTTTAATGGTAGAGATTTTATATTATATTAAAAATATTATTGTAATATTAAATACTAAATGATAATAATATTTTTTATAGAATAAATCTCACTTATTAAAAATCAATCCGATGAAAAAATTAAGTGGAGAGAAGGGTTAATGGAGACACCTTTTTCCTATCTGTCCTCTTTATTTCTTTCTTTAATCCCCCAAAAAAACAAAAAAAACTAGGCTAATCAACATAATTCTATTGGCCTTAAATTAAAACCTAGAGTTAAAACCATATGAAGGAGCAATAAAATTGATATATTTTTTTTCAAAAGAAAAAAACGTTCATGATGGACTGATGGTGGTTATAGCCTAATGTACGTTGGCTTAAATATAAAGAAAGTGGAGATCTAAGACACAGAAGTGGTACCTTGAAAGAAACTGGGTGCCAGACGAATATGAAAAGTAAGAAAGTCGAGAAGAACACAAAACTAGAGAAATGCAGAGGAACACAGCCTTAATCAGGATAAATGGG